>OX421377.1:13909775-16309775 GCA_949126905.1 Amorpha juglandis | reverse complement strand
AAACCAGCGTACAGAGAATTAAAATAACAATCGAGTTGATGTGGTTTGAGCAGGTACTGGTGTAAAATATTAATCACATAAAAATGTTGTGATGAAAGAAACGTTAGGATATTATACATCACACACAAGACATACATACTAATGTGTTGTAAACCCTCGTATATTATATGATATTTGGGATGTTGCCATAAGTATGTTGCCTTGTTATCTATCTTCCAACTTTCAATTTCTTTGTGATTGTCATGACAGGAATCTACGCTCTTCAAGCAATCTCCTTCTCAAGTGTCCCCCTCATACATCCGATTTCACACACTCTTCCTTCTCTATTCAAGCTATACTTCTATGGAACGCACTCCCCCTCGAAATCAGGTCGTCAACGACCAGGCTTGGATTTAAGGTGAGAGTCCGGCAGTTACTCTTGGATGGAGTGGCAGAATCATCACATTAGTATACTGTGATATATTATTGTATTATATAATATGTATTATTATATATTTGGCTTATATATTTACGTTATGTATTTATACTTATTTATTTATATATGTAACTATTTATTTATATTCTTACTGTATTTATTATTAATATTATGTATTATATGTAGATATATATATATTATATTTATATTCAAATATCTCTATTTTGTGTATATTTTCCTTTGTCATCTTTACACCTGCCATGTACATCTCTGCATCACCCTAAGGTTGACTGGGAGAGAATGCTTATAGCATTAAGTCCGCCTTTATACTCTTCGTATATAAAGTGTAAATAAATAAATAAATAAGGGAAGGTTCCATAATATAAATACAAGTAGATAAATTGAAATGTTTATTGCGGACGTAGCTATAAACCAGGATATCGATCCTGTACAATATATACGATAACGGAGGGGAAAGTAGATATGAAAAAAAAAGTACCAAACTAAATTTGGAATAGCACAATCTAGATACATAAGCGTCGGAGTATAACAGACAGGCACAGACAATTATTATGTGGTGCAAATTGCAAACTCTACGTACCCTGCCGCTGTGAACACGATCGATAAGTTTCGTCTGACCCTCGCATTACGATGCAATTACAGTGATTCACCATTCTCAGATCTATTGTGACCTTAACTAGACAATTGTGCTAATTACAGATTTCGTGAATGATCGGCATACACTGTGACACGTGAAAGCGGCGAAAGTCAAGAGTACCCGAACGGCCTATACCGGTTTAGTCTTCTGTAATTTGTTTGTGGTTTATGGTAAGCACTAAATCTGGCCCGTCATAGTTTACTTTTATTATCTGTTGTTATATAATAAACATTTTTATCTAATTTTCGATAGTAATTGCAGAGTAAACAAACATTTCATCCAATCATATGAACTTTTATGTACTGTAATCATTAATTAATCATATATAAATAAAGTGGGTTTAACCTGAAAATTCAAGTATACAAAAATATAATATAATTACTAGATTCATTTATTTACACTAGATATGTGTAGACAAGATTTATCGAAAAATATTAAAGTATCGATGAACTAATCTTAATGGATTCTTATGCTCTAATGTAAACAAAAGTAACGTTTGTTTTATGCCGTTAAACATTTTAAAACCTTAACACATGACGTTTACTTTAACACATGAAGCTTTTATTAGCTCAAAGAGTTTGTTTAATAGTTCGAAAGAACTCGCTGACTCTATTTAAAAAACTTGAATCTAATTTGTTGGAATAGATTCAAAAGTATATTAATCATAAACGAAAAGTAAAAATCACTTAATATTCAAAACACAAATGGTTAAGCTTCGCGTCAACCATGTGTTTGTGAGTTAGTCACATATCTATTTATAGCGTGTGGAGTGATATAAAACTTTGGGTTCGTTAGCACCACATCAATGAGAGACTGTTAAGGGCCAATGTTGAGCCCTGCCAGCGGGTAGCGAGGCATCGTCGCGGAATTTAGCTCTACAATGCAATCAACTCATTTGGAACTGAACATCTGTAAACTGTTCTTAGAATCACTACTCCCAAGTATACGTAATCTCTTTAAATTGTTGATTCAACTTTGGAATGTTCCCATTCTGTTTACTTCGTAATTGAATAATTGTCTTAGTCCTCAGCAAATAAATGGATAAAGAAATTCAAATGAACTGGTGGAAAAAGAATATCGTTCGATTTATAAACATTAATTAACGTGCAACGTCGCGGGTATTCGTAAAATTAATTAATGTGTTGCAACACGAATAGGTATATACCGAAATATTATTTCGGATAGTTGAAAATCCTCAATCCCAAGTTGAACGACACTAGCTTCGTTAGCGCAGCGAAGTAATTGTATTTATTAACATAATATTATATCGCATGATGGCAAACGAACCGTAACACAACTGTTAATCCGTTTTTTCTAGTTTATAGAAATTACTCAGGCCGTACGAAAAGTGACGGATGAGTCACTTCCCGGCTTTCAAACGTGCAGTGTTGTCGCCATATTCATAACAGGCGCCTTTGTTTCCTGTACCAGCCTTTTAGTTTGAACAACCACCTCCCCAATAAATGACACACTTCGAAAGATAAATTGTTATTAAACTAGCTTTATTTATAGATCGAATATTCCAGACGTATCAGTTTACGTTTTATGGCATTAAAGTATTTAACAGGGATTGATATTGAGGTAATATGGCAACCGTAAATTTCCCGTGAAACGATCGTCCGGTTTGCGGGTAGAGAGTAAAAAATATAAAAAGCCATTTCTATAATAACACTTTTTACTCTGGAATGCGTTATCGAGTATCATTGCGTGTAAGTGCATACAAAACCGGCATTACGGATCGAACAAAAAATAACGCAATGTATGGCACAGCAGATGGTGGCGAACAAAAAAACGTTGTATGAAGTCATAAGAACCACTCCCACTGCGACACAACCGGCGATCGCGTTAACCGAAAATATACAGTATTAAAAATGCATAGAATATTCCCTCTAATACGATATTAAAGGGGCATTCCTGATCAATGAATCCCCAAATGCATATTTTGTATTCTACGCTCGCGTACGGTTCGATCGCCGCGCCCCGCGCTCATTCCCAAGGGAGGCCGGCCGGCAAATAGTTTCATTGAATAAACTCCGAAATTACTTTCTCAATACAAAATATAACATTTTTAATTACCAAATAGTAAAATATCAGTGAGTGAATAACTTACCAAGTTTTATTGATGTAGAAAAATAGGAAGGCGCTCGATCGTGCACTACGTGGCAACGCCAAACTGCGACTGAGGCGAGTACACAATATACAAAGTTGGTGCGGGAGTCCGCAATCGGGGGTGTCGTGCTCGGCTGTGCTCGCGATACGGTGCTGGAGCAAATAATATTACGACTAGTATGAATCAGAACAGTCAGCCTATATTAATGCGCAGCCGTGTAGTAAAACAAAATATGTTGAATAAGTGGAAATTATCGATAAAGTGATGTCATATTTAATGAATAATGTAAATACTCACTTTTCTTAGTTTTAAAGTAGGCCGCCGAGGTAACTTTGTTCTTTATGTCATTTCATACTACTTTCAAGTAATAAATAATTCTTAAATTGTTTTGCATAGTTAACTTACTTCCAAATTTTAATAATGCAACTAATTTAAATACGACATCGCTATTCCTTTTACCTGGTGTAATCCCGGATTAATACCTGGGTTCATCTTCATATTTAAACTTCTTGATCTTGAGTATCCTCCTATCCGTAGTGAGACCATTGACTGTCATATCTCCCGAATGTACTCAATATGAACTTTTTATTTATTATTTATATTTAAGACATTTTTACACAATTTGATTTAAACAATTTGATTTATGAATTAAGATCAAATTATAAATTTTTAGATCGAATATGAGTGTTTTTATAAACTCTATAGGTTTTTTTATCGTTAACTGACATCCCTTTAGCACAGCACACACAGCTAACTTTAGGGAAAACCGATTTTATCACAATCCAATCACAAGAGAATTACAATGTAAAGCTTAATCATTTTAAATTCAATAGTAGATATTTTGTTCAGATCGAAGTAGTAATTGCATTAGAATCTCCTTGGAATGGGATTGACATGGTGTAACCAAACCGTCTGCAACTCCTCGAAGGTTAATACATAAAATTGATGCGGGTCAAGTTTATCTATCAACCTGAGGAGGTTTGTCATATATTCAGGCAAAATTTCACGTTTTATTTGTCACATATCGCATTTGATTAAAATGTTGGTCATTTTAATAAAATGCAATTTCACGAATTGTAGAATTAATGAAAAAGGAAGAGACGTCGTTAATCGTTATCGAAGTGTTAATCACATTTTTTCGGGTAAATGTATGCACGTAGGAAATTCAATTTAGCACCCGTACCGTACTGCGAGCCAATGAATCATCCGTCACAAAGGCTACGGAGAGAGGGGCGGTCAAGTGTGTATCGCGCTACTTGATAAGTTTTTTTTTTACTTATGACGAAGACATTATTTAAAAATGACTCAACAGCGGCCTGAATGCATTAATTTTAAAATAATAATAATTTATTGCACCCAAATTAGAGATTTTTGAGTTTATTTTGAGCGTAAATCACAGGGTAGGACTGAGCTATGCTAAGCCGAGGGCGCGGGCGCGGCGGTCGGCACCCCTAGGTATCTGTCAGTAAGTAGCATAAATTATAATGTCAGCACTAATTCACAAATATATAAACATAAAACCTTTGTGAAATAAAAAAGAAATTAAATCTGTCCCCCCCTCATCCCTACAGAGTACATCTCCCCCGCGGCTGCTATATTATCGAAAAACCATAAACAAAATGTACAATCGCAAGAACGTTGCGATAACATCAACCGATAAGGTTATTATCAGTCTATGGCGAAACGAATCGACTGGTAAGAATGCAGTTTTAAAATTACAAAGCTTATTTACTTGAGCCTTTCACTAGATGGTAGGTCCCATCTATGCGGGAAGCCGTCTGGGTAGGTACCACCGCTTTGTATATGTCTGCCGTGCAGCTGCAGTGAGTAATTACTGTTGTGTTCCGGTTCGAAAGATGTTGGGGCCAGTGAAATTACTAGGCATTATGAGACAACTTATGTCTCGGCTCGGAGTGACTAGCGCTGTCTAGTGCGCATAATATTAATAAAAAAGCATGTTTTTAGCTAGGAAGCCTGGACCCAATGCTGTAACTAAACCGTCTGTAACTTCCTGATATTTTATTGCAGATATTTTGAGTGGTGAGCCATGTTGTTTTGTTTACTGTCACAGAAAACCGATGTAAAGTAGCTGCTTACTGCTGCGTTTCTTACTGTGAGTGAGATATCCGAAGGCCCAATTGTCCCTTCCCAATACCTAATTATCTTTTTCCTTTAAGGTCGGTAACGCGCCCATAATTCTTCTGGTACTGTAGCCGTACAGATCACTTACCATCAGGTGATCCACTTGCTTATTTGTCAGCCTATGCTAAAAAATAATAGTTTTAAAAAAACTAAAAAACGCGCTTTTTTTTTTTACAATAAAATACATTGTTTTCTTCAAATTTATTTTCAATTTTTTAGTTAGACTTTCTATAAAAGCGTGTTTTTTAGTTTTTTTAAAACTATTATTTATTTTTCATTTTTTAATTAAAATATAAATATATTGTAGCAGAGAGTATAATTTTAATTTTAAACCCGAACATCAAAAAAGCGCCATCTATTGACACTATTAGATACTACGATATTCCCTATAATTAACGAAGATCCAGAAAGTACAATTTTAATTCTTAACCCGAATATCAATAATTAATTAAATTAAATTATTATTTTATTATTATTATTAAATTATTATTTTTTTTTTTATCAAATTAGTGTATTGTCATCGGTCCTCGATAAATCTACCAAGTTTGAACGAAATCTGGCCGTTTAAAGTGGGTCAAAATCGCGCCCAAAGGAGTCGGTTACAAACATACAAACATACAGGTGAAGTTAATAAAAAGCGTGTAATAAAAAGATATGTTGTGTTTGGGATCAGTTTTTAATCACCGACAAAAAAAGATTTGTTTTTGTTATGGCATAGTATTTATTGTAGCGCCTATAATAAACGAATGCAGTTCTTACTTTCGGTAGCGTAGCACAGCAATTCAGTGCTTGTAGCCATTAAAAAAAACATACTAATACACTTCTTTAAGCCGCTTAGGCGTGATTATTTTTTTTTTTACTAGCCCTGTATTATACATGTCCCACTGCTGGGCACGGGCCTCCTCTGCTGAATGAGAAGGTTTAGGCCTTAGTCCACCACGCTGGCCTAATGCGGGTTGGTAGACTTCACATACCTTCGAAAAATCTTTCGAGTTCTCAGGTATGCAGGTTTCCTCACGATGTTTCCTTCACCGTTAAAGCAAGCGATAATTAACAATTAATATACACGTGACTTAGAAAAGTCAGAGGTGTATGCTCTTGGGGCTTGTTTCGAACCGGCGACTATCGTCTCGACAGTCCATATCACTCCCCACTGAGCTATCGCTGCTAAGGCGTGAATAACAAACAAACATCGAAACTTTCACATTTATAATAGTAGTGAGATATCATTCGGGACAGCCTCCGTGGTGCAGGAGGCGAGTAGCCAGCTGTTAAAGAGGCCGCGGGTTCGATTCCCGCATCGACTCAATGTTCGTATAACCCCCAAATATTTTGTTTCGGGTCTGGGTATGTATTCCTCTCAGGGCTGACGTCTGGCCGGTCTTAAAAACTACAACTCAACTCTTACTGTAACGTGCTAAAAAGCCTGCGCCGACTCCACTGCGAGTGGAAAGGCGCAGGTAGAATATTCAAAATAATTTCGGGAACTAGGTGATATGTCTATGAGGTACATAAAAGCCTAAGAGGCAAGGGATTCTTAGACGATTAAAGCCATCTGCTCAACGGTACGGCCTACGTACAGCGACGACGAGAAAATACGTCGTATAGAATCATTGCCGTGAATTGCATTTCAGGGACGGTACCCTGCGTGGCGCAGCAGGCGCATAGCCGGCTACGAAACGAGAGGCTGCAAGTTAGATTCCCGTATCAAGAAATTATTTTTGTGCGGTCTACAAATGATAGATAGACGATAGGATAGAGAAGAAGAGAAGAAAAATCATTTATACAGGCCGGCGTGATTCTGGTGACCACCGATAAACTCGTTGTTTGTCGGTGGTCGCTAGTTTTTGGACTATTTATTTATTTTATTTGATGGAATGACGAGACAAGCAATGCGCTCGCCTGATGGTAAGCGCCACGCCTGCCCATAAACAGAAGCAGCACCGTACAGAACGTTGAATTACATAGCACTGCATGGCATTGAACTGTGCTGGTCATCCCGAGACATAAGATGTTAAGTCTCATAATGCGCATTAATTTCACTGGCTTCAACGCCCTTGCTTACACACTGTTGCTTGACGGCAGAAATAGACAAAGCGGTGGTACCAACCCAGACGGCCTCTCGCATACGAGGGACCTAAGCACTACGCTTACCATCAGGTGTAGTGCAGTCACTTTGTTCTGCTCGGATAAAAAAATACCAATGTATGTCATTCGTATTTCATATAAATATGAATTTATAGGTCTTAAAGTAGCTATATAGGTTTATTATTTTACCAAAGTAAAGAGTTTGTTTTATAACTTTTCAATTTTTATTCGCCCAATGTATTATTTTCAGAAGAATTCGTGCTTATTTTCTTACCTCATTGCACAAAAGACAAAAAGTGGACTTAGCCATTTTTCGAATTGGAGCACCCATTTGTTTTAAGCTTGGGCGTTGTAGGACCGTAAGTTCTTCGTACTTTCTGATCCCACGATACAGATTATCCTAGGGAATGTGTCATATATTTTTGAAATCTGGCTATCAGGAAGCTATTTATTATTCTTTTGTATCTGAGTGTTTCTGTCATCGCATCGTAGCGAATAAACCGATTTAAACACGTTTCTTTTCATTCGAATGCTGATTTATCGGGATGATTCTCAGCTATATAAATAATACATCCAACAGTCACACACATAGTCCTGACCCCATACTAGGTTTGCCTGTATCGTGGGTATTAAGAACTACGAGAGACTGACGGTTCCACAACACCCAGACCAAAGGAAATTAATATTCGTGGATCAACATAAAATGTCTCGATACGGGAATCGAACCCACGCAGCCGCAGTCGCAGCCGGCTACTCACTGCGGAGGCTGTTAGAAGAAAATCTGTTTGGCCATTTAGAAATTTACATTTTTTGACGGTTAATCCCCATTTAGATATAAAAAGTTATACGAATAGCCGAGTCGATTCTTTGTCCCTCTAAGATAATAATGAATTATCTATGCAGTATTCGAATCGTCGAGTTGGAAAGGCAAACAAGTCTATACATTGTCAATATACTTTATTAAAAGCATGATATTAAATAAACAACAAAATTAAATTTGTAAATAGACATTGATAAAATAATATAAACTCTGTGAAATAATAACAAGCCTTAGCATTATACAATTTTAATACATTTGGGTAAATAAAACAATACTAATACAATCGTTCAGTCTTCATAAAGTACACCCAGACTCCAGTATTTGCGTAAAGCTAAAATATGTTAGATATATTTAAGTAATTATTGCATTACACGAAGACACGGCAGTCTTACGCCAGTTTCTGAAAGGCTGATCAATGTAAAATTAACTAATTATCTGTCAAATCTCATGTCAAGACAACACTGAAATGCTTGAAGCGTGGTTAACGCTTTTGATTTGACACACCTGTTAGTTACAACCTAAATTTGAAAAATCGTGTGTCAAACGCTATTTCGAGTTTCTGGAAGATTCGTGGATAATTCTATCATCAAGTGGTATGTCAATTACTAACAAGCGGTTGTTCGCAAATTAGGTCAGAGATTAATATTTTTTCACTAAATAACATTTCTGAAATTCGAATTGACAGCACTGTCACAATCAAAGTTCTATTAGTTGAATGTTGAATTAGTTGATTTGATCAGCGTCTGAGAAACCGGGTGTATTTACACCGGTTAGCGTGTCTCCTTTACCATATTCAATATGAGGTAGTACTGCCTTGAAACACGCACGGGTTTGTTACACTAATTCCGTTGTCAAACTCGTGTGCATTCAAGGCACGGTCCTCTAATCGCGCAAGGGTTTGCAATAAGCATGTTCATTGACTACGCGCCACGAATCCGTATTAAATCCGTTTATTGCAGGGTATTTTCATGATGGATGAGCAAGAAATATCAAACAAAGTACAGTGAAACCTGGATAAGTGTGCCCTGGATATGTAAGAAACCTCTGTTATTGATAATACAATGAGGTCCTGATAATTTTGAATTGAAATACCTGTTATTGGGAATTTTCAAACCTTTGTAACTGAGATTTGATGTCTTAGAGATTTTCGATGTTTACCTCTATAATTGGAACTTTGTAGCTCAATAGCCCGTGTAAGTGGGACAATTCATCAGTTATAACGCGTTTGTTTTGAGAAGGAATTAGACTGTTTACTAACATTTCGACCTCTCATGGTAGGTCCCTCTATAAATAAGACAACTGTCATGTTAACCTGCTTATTTCAGAAATTGGGTATATGAAAAGCCTCTACAAGTAATACGAATTACAAAAATTAGGTCCCCTCAGATTCCACTTATCCACTTTTCACAGATTTCACTGTATTATATTTATTTATAAGGATAAAAATTTACAGCATTCGTGGCGCAGCGCGGCCCGGTCTTATTGTGCTTTCGGTACGTGATTATATGCGCATGTTTTTTTAATTGCTATTGGCTATGCAGAAGTACATAGTATAATATAATAGACAAAAAAAACTATAGTATTATGTATAACACTGTACAACACAGTAACACAACACGCAACCAGTGTGGAAATACCGCGTTTTCGTGTGATGCTTTAAACGTATAACTACACAGGTTCACACAGTTCGATTTTAGTTGATCAACTCACTTGAATAGACAAAAGCTGTATTGTTTTTGTTGATCAAATTAATTGTCCTTTATTTATCCCTTTACTTTAATGGTTCTTCAGTATTGTGGGCTGTGGAAATTACATTTGATTGAATAACGAAACAAGCAAGGCGTTCGCCTGGTGGTAAGCGCCACGCCTGCCCTTAATCACCCATGTCGGGCCTATGCTATAAAAATTGTGAGATTGTGTAAAAATTGAGTCTGTGCAGACGGTTCAAATAGCAAACGATTTAGCAGTTGATCAACTCGAATGGAACCATGTGAACTCGTTAAATGAATAACTAAGATAACTGTATGTTTTAATGCCGCTTTAGCTATTTACTTAATTATTTTATTTATTTTCTTATAATTATGGTTCAAGTATGAGAAAACCTAATTCGTATTAACGAATACCTTACTCAAAGTAATTTAGCGCCTACCTGATTTTATGGATAATTGCTATGAAAGTTACAGTAGGCGCTCAAAACCATTTTCGCACAGAGTCACTATAAGTGGAATAAAACCAATCTCAGATCAAATAAAATTATATTAGAATATCTAACACAAACGTTGCCAAAGCTAAGAATCGAACTCTGGTACTTCCATTTCACAGCATACATGTATGTATACAAACATTGTTGTAATTGTACCTATTACATTTTCTTGGAGAAATTATTTTTCGATAACCGTATATAATATGTACATAATACTTATATTATTACATTTCACAAGTAAGTCCATCAAATATTAATTTTTGTCATAAATTATTGTAATTTCTTGTGAAGTTGTAATATAGAAAAGCTAATTATAATTTTGCAGATACATCCTGTCTTTAGTTCATTGAACGAACTTAAATCAGTCAAGTGAATCAAATACCGCCACTAATAAAATGTCAGCACCAAGTCTATAATGTCTATGGATTAAGTTATGCCCGTATTCACAAACACTTATGTAAGCTCTTTGCCAAGGCTAACCAATGACGTTTTGGGAAATCGTCACTATGCGTTCGTGCTATAAGGCCTCATAGTACTTACTCACCTTTATGAATTGGATGGGAGACTCCACTCTTATTTGACAAGTGCTGTGTGGCCACTGCCAGTATATAAAATGGCGGGCCCCACTCAGTTGTAGATACCCATAGATTTAGTATTAAATTTTAGTCGCCGTGGTCAGGCTGTAATACAAAAATATCAACACTTCTTTAAATCAATACGGTTCTTTTTGCTTATTAAAGTCTGGAATGGCCAATATGAATTTAGTTTTTTATTTGATTGAATGACGAGACGAGCAAGGCGCTCGCCTGATGATAAGCCACACGTCTGCCCATAAACAGAACACCGCACATCACTGAATGAATTATAAAGCACTGCATGGCACTGAACTGTACTCGTCACCCCGAGATATAAGATGTTAAGTCTCATTACTGGAAATGGCTTCAATGTCCTTCAAACCGAAACACAACAGTGCTTACACATTGTTGCTTGGCGGCAGAAACAGACAAAGCGGTGGTACCAACCCAGACGGCCTCTCGCAAACGAGGGACCTACCACCTTGTACCTCAGCAACTTCAAACCACGGCTTGACTGGGACGTTTACCAAGGCCGGGCGGCCCTGGCCCGTTCTAGAACTTGCTGGCTTATCCCAGAATCCCATTTCACCTCGCAGATTTTCTCTATTTTTGGTAACCGGGAACAGCAGCTAACCAAAATTCATTCAAATTTCATCATCATTTCCACTCCACAGTTTCACTCCGGAACACATATTCCTATGCCATTGATCCGGTTACTACTTGCATAGCAGCACTTGTACGACTATTAGCGTTATTTAGAAGATGCAATATTAAATTAATATTAAGCGCAGCGTTGGACGTCCGCCTACAAGGTGGACAGACGACCTGATAATGGTCGCAGGAAGTCGCTGGATGCAGGCCGCTTCCAACAGGTCGGTCTGGAAATCTTTGGGGGAGGCCTATGTTCAGCAGTGGACATCCTGTGGCTGATGATGATGAATATTAAATTTGGTTATAAATAGCATTGGCTGAAAGCAAATATTAGCACGAACACATTATGTAAAGGGCCACCTTAATACAAAAACCAATTAAATAATAACACTGAAAAACTTGTAAAGTCGTGGGTAACATCGGTGATGGTGACCACTTACCTACCATCATGACCTTGTAAAAGATCGTCGAGACTGTAATAGAGATAGGATTAGCACCATTATTAACAGCTTTCGTTTCATCATCATCAGACAATATTGTCAAGTAATAAAAACCCGTAATTTTTTATCATAATTTAAATATGCAGATGAATTAAGTACTTTTGTTAGTCACAACTTTTTATTTATCTTTACAGTCTGGAAGATATTTTCTTAGGTGTATCGGAAATTTCAAAATATATTTGTGTTATTCTATGTTATTATGTACTTACACCAAAAAACATTTTAAAAAATCGTTTACCTCATCGCCGCTTAAATAACTATAGATAAATAAATAAGAGGAAGGTATTACTCCAAAATAAAAAATCATTTTTTGAGGAAAAAATATTTTTATTTAAGTTTTGTTTTTATATTTTTTTTAAAGAATATTATTTATAAGGGGTAATTTACAAATATTTATACGTGGCTGCAATACTATAATGAGAACACATATAAAATGGCGAGTCCATACACATTTTAGCTACTTAATATAACTTAAACTTAACTTTTTTAATTATGAAATAAAATTAAATCTAATATCCAGTTTTTTGGGTACTACAGTAACCACTATGTGGACTAACTGTATCTCCGGGGGGTTCGATATACCGATTTATCAATATCAAATTACCAAAATAATAAAGTTAAACTATAATGCTTTTAAACTGTACACGTCCCAGTAGTTAATTAGCAGTTGTTTTAGTAATTATAGGTACGCGACAAGGTTTAAAATCATTTTTTGAGGATTAAAATATTTTTATTTAAGTTTTGTCTTTATATATTTTTTAAAGAATATTATTTATAAGGGGTAATTTACAAATATTTATACGTGGCTGCAATACTATAATAAGAACACGTAAAATGGCGTGTCTCTGTACACATTTTAGTTACTTAATAATAACTTAAACTTAACTTTTTTCATTATGAAATAAAATTAAATCTAATATCCAGTTTTTTGGGTACTACAGTAACCACTATGTGGATAAACTGTATCTCCGGGGGGTTCGATATACCGATTTATCAATATCAAATTACCAAAATAATAAAGTCAAACTATAATGCTTTTAAACTGTACACGTCCCAGTAGTTAATTAGCAGTTGTTATAGTAATTATATATACGCGACAAGGTTTAAAATCATTTTTTGAGGAAAATTTTTTTTTATTTAAGTTTTGTCTTTATATATTTTTTAAAGAATATTATTTATAAGGGGTAATTTACAAATATTTATATGTGGCTGCAATACTATAATGAGAACACGTAAAATGAAGAGTCTCTGTATACATTTTAGCTACTTAACTTACTTAACTTAAACTTTCCTTTTTCCATTATGAAATAAAATTAAATCTAATATCCAGTTTTTTGGGTACTACAGTAACCACTATGTGGACTAACTGTATCTCCGGGGGGTTCGATATACCGATTTATCAATATCAAATTACCAAAATAATAAAGTTAAACTATAATGCTTTTAAACTGTACACGTCCCAGTAGTTAATTAGCAGTTGTTTTAGTAATTATAGGTACGCGACAAGGTTTAAAATCATTTTTTGAGGATTAAAATATTTTTATTTAAGTTTTGTCTTTATATATTTTTTAAAGAATATTATTTATAAGGGATAATTTACAAATATTTATACGTGGCTGCAATACTATAATAAGAACACGTAAAATGGCGTGTCTCTGTACACATTTTAGTTACTTAATAATAACTTAAACTTAACTTTTTTCATTATGAAATAAAATTAAATCTAATATCCAGTTTTTTGGGTACTACAGTAACCACTATGTGGATAAACTATCTCCGGGGGGTTCGATACACCGATTTATCAATTGCAAATTACCAAAATAATAAAGTCAAACTATAATGCTTTTAAACTGTACACGTCCCAGTAGTTAATTAGCAGTTGTTTTAGTAATTATATATCCGCGACAAGATTTAAAATATTATAACTGGCTTAAATACTCCGGAACATTTGATAAATAAAAAATATTTAATTAAAAAACCTACCTACACTAACATCAAAAAATAAAGCCATTTTATATCTTTACACATCATAGTGTGCAGCCATAAAGAAATTAATATTAATTAAATTATGATAAAACGTTTAAATATGCATTACACTTCTTAATAAACTCCTTTAATCCATAACAAATATGAAAATAGTTTCCAATAGCGATATCAAAAAAAAGGTGGGTGTCTAAGATCACATTGTTACTTGCGACAAGGTTTCAAACTAACACAATAAGACACACATCAAACTTTTTTATAAAAAAAATGAACTGAATTTTTGAAGCTTAACATTGAAATCACGTTTTTGAGTCTAACGTCCTTTTAACATTGTTTCTGATTGTGGGCAAAAAAGGCTATTAGTGTGTCTAGTAAAAAGTGGCTGTTATTTTGGTTATTTTTTTGCTGAATGACGTCATGCTGCTAACAGCATGCCTTAGCCTGACGCGAGTCGGCTATTGAGTGGCTATTAAGCGTATATATTGTCCATAAGGAAAAATCCTACGATTATTATACGTTATATGACTATTATTGATATATATATTTTGATGTTATCGACTACTTTGGCGTTGTTTAAATATGTGTAAAGGTGCTATATTTTTATATATCCTTCATATATAACTACTATTTCCTAGGCTCAAAGCCAGGGACCAATTTTGGGGGGTTATGATGTGTAATAGAACTTTCAGATGTGAAACACGTGTTTATTAAACATACTAAACAGTCATCTATTATTGTATTTTGAAGATTTCAAATTATTCACCACTGAAAACCCTTTGCATACGGGCCGTCCACTTAGATTTTGTATGTACAGTGAAATACCTCATTAATTACTATCATCTTTCATGAATATGGAAGGATTCTTGAAGATCCCGGATGCCCCCAGAAACTCATATATGTGTGGACTTATCAAAATTATCATTTTCCATATCAAGACACACACATTCATGAAAGTATAAAACTTTTTTTTCGTCTACCCATTTACTTTCATTTGTAACATATCGGAGAAAAGTATTAGGCTATTGACCATTTACACCAACATTTCTTGGATTTAGGGGATCACAAAGATCAAATACACAACGCAAATAAATAACCAAGTATCACGTCGTGAATTTATGCTTCATAAAGCATCTCACTTTGACAATCGAACATATTATTGTATTATCGAATGAACATATTATCGAATAATAATATAGATATAATCGAATTACGAAATCAGTGATTAGTAATTATTTGATTCGAATGCAACCTTTTTAATATTGAAGGATCGACCGTATTCAATAACAATTACACATACTATGACTATCATCGTGCAATTTATCTTAAAAAGTAAATTAATAAGGTATGTCAGTTAAGGTGTTGGGAAAAATTTACGGAATTTAGTATTGGGACAGCTTGAAACCTCAAGGAAGACGTAAACCTACTCTCTCTCTATCTCTGTAATCATTTCTATGGAAAGGTTGCCTGGTAGGCATTGCTGTTAGTCGAGCGCCAATTGTCACAAATCATAATTGCTTTTTGTAATTTTAATACTTTATTGTATGTACAATAAAGATTTACCGGATCTCTTTTCGCTAGAAATCAAAAAACATTTTGCTCATTAATGATTACTACGCTAACTGCTCTACTCAGAGCTGTCAATTTTAATTATAAATTAGTAATGTCTTAGAATTAGATTCTTTCCCAGAGACGTCATTAAAAATTCATGCATTCGTTATTTCTGTACACAGTGACGGAGCGGAAAGCATTTTCTGACTCTGAATGTGGAAATAATCTAATTCTAAAAATGGCTTGATGACAAATAAAGTTATTTGATGTGTATGAGTGTAGAAATTATTTTAATGTGATTATTAATGTGAAATTGTAGCAGAAAGTTACTTATAGAAAGTTTGCAAGCCTACATAGATATTATGTAGCAGCTATATCAAAGCATTGTTACAACATATTCTTCACGTTTTTAAAAAAATATTCTGGTCCGGTTCTTATTCCGGTTTTCCCCAAACTCCTCTTAATTTTCGAGGGGTTCTAACAGCTCACACATATCAAAGCAATGCATTTGCGGCACTCAAAAAAACTACCCTCCTTTCTCAAGCCGGGTAAATACAGGCCGATGTCGCATAACTTTGACGCGTGCTGGCAACACGAATCCCCTAAATTTAAGGGAAGAATGGTGAAAACGGATTTGATTTTTTTAGAAATTAAACTAAACCAAAAATCATTAAAATCTCGGGGTATAAACCGAAATGCGGCGATTAATTAACCAATAATCACCTGCATTAAGTTATTTAATTACGAACTAAAAATCTGTTATTTTTTTGGCTATATTGATCGCTATAAAGTTTATTCTTATTTAACTACTATTTGTTAGTACACCTTTTTTAAATTGTTAATATTTTTTTTAGGTGAAAAAGAAGTTTATGCCTGTTTTTTTTTACTTTAGATACTGTAAAATTTTAATGATAACACTAGCTTGCTTACCCGATGTTTATTGTTATTACCTACCTTACTTATTGAGCTTTGATCCTAATGCGCGAAGTGTTTTAAGGTCGGTTTTCTGCTTGTGGTATGCGGACCTGTTCAAACAACCGATACAAACGGTTATACATATACTAGCCTTTGCCCGTGGTTCCGCCTGCGTGAGCGGTAGCCTATACCCTAATCCAGGTCATGGTCTACCTGTGTGCCAAATTTCATCCGAAACAGTTCATCCGTTAAGGCGTGATTGATTAACAACCTACCAAACATACAAACTTTCACATATATATAATAGTCCGCTTAATTTGAGAACCTCTAGCTTTTTTTGTACCATTAATTTAGTTAAATAATGTTTTAATACATTTCATTAAACTTTTCATATACCTTATGTAGAAACATCTGTACATTCAAGATTCACCGAGCTTATTTAAGTCCCATAAATGAATAGGTGGCGAAGCTATCACATTAGGCATAAATTTCTTTCCCGTGTAGCTTATGCGACTTTTTGAGTTTCTCATATTGCCCGACGTAGGAATCGAACCCACGACATCATCGGGTTCACAGCTAAGAACGCTGCGCTAGGTCATTCAGCCGATAAAAAAAATTTAGGACTTATTAAAATGTATATTCTGCGCTTTAAAGACGAACGAAGTGGCGGGAATTTTAGTCAAACCAGATCATTTCTGTACTCTGTAATTGGGTATAAAGCGTAAGATGTAGTAAGTAACAGAGCATTACGTGTAAACTAGTTTTGAGTGAGAGAATAATAGAATTATAAGAAACGACAATGTCAATTATAGTTAATTGAAGTTTATGAATGCGTAGAAATCGTCGCAAATATTTGTTTTATGATGTCATTAGCTAAGCGACAATTTAGCCAGGGATTATAGTCTCTGGGAGGAAAAATTTATAAAAAAAAATGAGAAAAGTGTGTTGAAAAATGTGATTAACATTACAAAACTTATACGATATATACGAGCTTCTAAACTGAAATATTTCACGTTCAAAAATCAGTACATTTTAAACGTGACTTTTTTAAATCATGTTTTTTTTCAATATTGTTCAGCTTACCCCTAATCCCCTAAGAGTAATTTCTAAGCAAGACATAGCTATGAAATTTACAAATAATTACACTTTACATATCAAATCATTCCCTATGCCTAAATAACCGTTTCACGGAAAATTATATATTACATGTTTTGTATCAACTATCATATTATAAAATATAACAAACATTGGAGTGGCTCTTCCTCCAGTTTTCACCACCGTCTAGTTAACTTCGGAGTCAAATTTAACCAGTCCCTTTTTATAACTAACCAATAGTACTGTTTGAAATATAACTACTCTATTACTAATTTATTCCCGGCAACAATAGAAAATATCTAGACACGACTTAGGTTTCCTCATACGATTACATATACACACGCTACATGTTTTCAATAGCATAAGCATATCAAATGGGTCACTTAATGATATGTGAACTCCATCGGATAGAACACAATAAGAAGAATGCGATCGTTGCCGACCTTAAAGGAAAGGTATAGGGATTGGGAATGGGAGGGGGAGTTGGGAGGGTGCTATTGGAAATCTCACTCACCGTACGAAACAGCAAACTGCCGCTACGCATCGGTATTCTGTGAGACAGTGGTACTACCCCTGTCGGGTAAACCATTCATGCTGTAGACACAGCTGTCTAAAGCAGTGTTTCCCAACGCGGGGCCCACGCCCCACAGGGGGGCAATTTAAAAATGGATTCGACACGACTTTAACCCTTTCGATTTGGGTTATTTAAATGCAATCTAGATATTAGTGACAATTTAAAAAAAAAAATGTTAAGGTGGGGCATGACCTAAAAGAGCTTGGGAAACACTGGTCTAAAGCGTAGCTCTATCAGTTATTTGTAAATGGAACACACACAGTAAGGGAATCGCTTCCGTAGCCGAAATTACAATACATTAAAGTAGAAAGATAAAACACTAGCTCGACATAAATGGAAAACTCTATTCCTTTGCTGTTTACTTGCCACGTAACTCCGCAATGCAAAGCTTACTAATGCTAAAGTCGGGATCAATGAGCCGCGCGCATTACCCCGCTCAATACTTAATAGGTACCGTGCGTTGCGCCACACAGCTGATTCCGCGCGTCAGCTGATTTTTTTATTGGCTTTACTTTATTTTGTTATGAACAATACGGTTTTATTAACTATTATTTGAATAAAACGACAGCAAAGTCCAAACAAAACTGCGTGAACTGGCTTATTTCGCATTTTTTTTGTGTTATCGTGGTTATAATCACCATGACTACCATCAAAGCATTCACTATCGGAAGAGATTCCCTTACACCCTGTATAGTGGGAAAATTTTACTTTCACTTGTCAACATACATACAGTACTACGATTAAAATTATGCGTTTCAGCAATCCTCCTGTCTTTAAAAAAAATACAAGTTATAAATGGTGATGATTATTTTTCTCTTGACCGACACACGTGCACGGCCTGAGAAAATGTTCGTACTAATTCGTTAAAAAACGAAGATTGCCGAACTTTAAATATAGTACTGTACATTATATATTATACAGGTTGTTGCAAAAATTCGCATTCAATATTAACGACGCATATAGAGTTTAATTTGTAATTTATGAGTGAGATCAAAAATTGTTGGCATTGAAAATCAAACACGGCTCTACAATCAACCGTTAAGTGTCAATGAGTTTTCATTGTACTCACGACAATTTTGAGTCGCCCATTTTTAAACATCCTGTATAAAAATGTTTTTTTTTTTAATTGGCTTCTATTGCAAAATGAAGATCGGCTTGGGAGATCCTACATAAGGCACCGTTTGTAACAGATGTATGGTATTTTACATGACGACAGCTCGCAGGACCTTACTGACCTTGCAGTTGCAGACAGGACAACGTTTTACCGTCGACCAAACCTTCACGGCACAGCGATAGCAGCAGCATATGTGTGCTATCCGACTGTGTACAAACACGCCGGATTTAGGCTCCGAAACACAAATGACGCAAAGATCCTTTGTGTCCATATTGTCTACCATTGCGTTGGCTATTATACTCTTCTTGTCCAGATTGATCGGTTCTATCTGAGTAACAGGGTCGCTCACCGTTTTGACGAGTGGCTGCACTGGCTCGTCCATATCGGTCTCGGTGCCGGAGTCGTAACGGGACTTCTTGTATACCAAGTCGTCGACGGAATCTGCACGCCGCTTTAGCAGGTTGATACTCGAGTAGCCGGATTGACTGTACGCGCCGGATTGGCCGGAGACGGACTGGCCCGATTGGCTGGACGTGCCGGATTGGCTGAACTGGCCAGACTCGAGATCCGTTTGTTGACTGAGACCACCTATAGGACTTGCGTCGCTCAATTTTGTTGACCTCTCCGGCGACTTGTTCTTCGACTTTTTTCTGTTTCGCCTCGGCCTCGGCGGGTAACAGCTTTTAAGCATCTGCAAATTTTATTATAACGGTTTTATCGGATGGAAAATACAGTAGAGACAGACTACATTTATAATGACAAAGCCGAATGATGCACGTTGCAGTTAAATTTAAAATTTTACACTCTTTGAGCTGAGACTTCAATTAGTGAGAATTAAATTTGAAAGAAATTGAAACAACGCCATGTATTTGTTTGTAAAACTTTTTCTGCAGATGATGTTCGTAATGAATTTTATATGGACATATCATGGGTGTATGTGTATTTATTTTATATGTCATAAAGGCAACGTCCCACACGTCATTTGTTTATGCTCATCCATGACTACCTTTCGAACGACATAAATCTCATTCTTAAATTTTTAATACTATCAAAGGCAGTAACAATATTCTATGTTGACATACACATTAAAGCAATGGTGGCACATTATGTTCAAATTATTAACATCAATAACTTTTATGTTCATCGTAGATAAACACACATTTTAAAGAATATTGATAATAATTAAAAGACTTTAAAAACCTACTTACAAAACCAGAATCACGGTGCATTTGTTACTTTTCCTTGAAGCGTTTCCCATTTACCTTCATAATACATCGTGAGATCTTAACCAAATTGAACACGATTTGGCGGAGATATCGCATAACATATATTAAAAAAAAAAATAGGGAATCTGCGGTTTTTTAGGAGTCGTTTAAATAAGTGATGTCTTTCGCTCCATACAATATGAATATAGAGCCAAAGATCTAGACACACGGCAGTGTATCAGCAAGTTCGGGAAAGAAAAGGGCGACTCATCGGCAACTTGATAATTATTATTAGACTCACCGAGAAACAATTGTAGCAGTATCTGTAGATGGGGTTGGTGTTTCTGTCCTTGCACTTCGCACATTTCAAGAAGTAGTGACGTCTGAACTGGGTTGAGGTGTCGCAAGTGTCAGTGAACTCGGAGTCGGCCAACTGCAAATCACTGTCATCACTAACAGGCACCGCCGCGATCACTTCCGCGTTGATGATGTCACCCTGAAACGAGATAAAAAATTCAGAGAATGGACAGAAATATGTGGCACCTATCCCCAATCGTCATCAAGTAATAGCCATCACACGTATAGTGGAATGACCGCTGGAAATGTCTATAAAACAAAAATTATCTAACGTAATATTATTATTATTTTTGAGTGGTAGAGCCACCCTGTAGACAGTTTTGTCTACAGCATGAATGGGCCGGCTCGACCGGGTCGTTACTACTGTCTCACAGAAAACCGACGTAAAGTAGTGGCTTGCTGCTGCGTTTCGTACGGTGAGTGAGATATCCGAAGGCCCAATTGTCCCTTTCCAATACCTAATTATCTCTTTCCTTTAAGGTCGGCAACGCGCCCATGATTCTTCTGGTTGTGGACGTACATGGGCGGTGGAGATCACTTACCATCAGGTGACCCACTTGCTCGTTTGCCGGCCTATGCTATAAAAAAAAAAGATTGTAATTGTGGTTAAAAATGTTACAGACTGATCATCAGGTGTCACGGTAGTTTATTTTGCCGCGCCGGAATAAAAAAAATCCCTCACCTCGCTCGAGGCCGAGGCGTTCTCATCGATGGACACCTCCTGCTCCGACCCTGAGATCGGCTCGTATTCCACCTCATCATCTGTCGCTGGTGGCTCTGTATCGCTTGTATCACGTACAATATCTACATAAAACAAATCTCTTTAGACACGCTCACTATCACACCGCCCTAGTAACATTTGCTTCTCGATTCACTGCTATGCAATATAATTTTTTATCATTTCTTCTTTTCATTTTTTTCATATGATTGAATTTTTTTAAATAATTTTTTCATTGTTTTTTTTTCTTGCCAGTTAATGATTTCACTTTTTTTTTAAGGTAAATCACTTTTGAGATCGAATTGTCTGGTCTTTTAAGTGTCACTTTTTTAAAATGCCAATTTACATTCTACATAAATACATATTATTAAAATTATTTTTACACAAATTCTAATCTCGTTTAGTCATAATTTAAGTTGAGTTTTTTTTAAGTATCAAAATTATACAACGGAAAAAACCAAGCCGTTTTAATTTTACCACCAAGGAGATGTTTCAGGAATGTATAGAGCCTGAGACAGGTCAGTAAATATAAATATATTATAATGATTTTATACTATTTATTTTCATTTTTATAGTATTGCTTTATACACATGCAATCACGCCTGTAACCCTGAAGGGGTAGGCAGAGGTGTGACCAGTACACCCACATTTCGCTGAGCTTATGTCTCTCACATGAGGGGGCGAGCGTATCGTCATATCGAGCACAGTTCCAGACTCCGGGACGATATTAATCATTTCCTGGTGGAAAAATGTATTGCTTTGTCTTTATAATCAAGTTAATACATGGCCACGAATCGCAACACGTCAGAATAAAATATGGCGGACTAACAACCGTAATATTTTACATTATCGGTACTTAAAAACAGTTGTTACGTAGGTTACCTGCCACATAATGAAACATCTCCTTTTGATGATAATAAAATAGGCCGCATTTCATAACATAACGTATTGCAAATATTGAAAAAAAAACATATTTGTGCAAAAGAAAAATTCAAGCATCACAACACAAAACACGCATTAACAACAAACAAAAGTTATAGTTATTAAAACAAGGTTGACGAATGCGAATTAAAAGATAAATATTAAAATGAAAACCAGTGCAACATAAATAACGTGACAATACGTTACATTGATATAATATGAATAGCACTTGATATAGATTTGATTTTTTGCTTGTACAGGATCCAGAGAAAAAGAGACGATTTTTGTAAATTTATAATACAATCTTTAAGGTTTTGCTAGGCTTAGCTTCCGTACTGTTCGACAATAACAAAATGGATTCCACTAAATAAGAAACGAAGAGACGACTAGAGTAAGAGAGTATAGTATAGAAGTGAGTGTCGATGGAAAGTTATAGGCAAGAAGTGCAAGACATAGAGAATAGTGGATGTGCTTGGAGAAAACTTTTACCGCAACGTGCGGTCCTTACAAACCAGAATACTAACACTTAGTAGGTTCTTTACTAATTGCATACAATACTACATAATTACTAGTTTATTTTGAAATGAAATGAAAGCTTTTTTATTTAGCTCCCGTATGTCGCCATGGGTGTGTAGTGAGTACTGAAAAACAGCCCGTTTTGGACAAAACAGAACTATGCTGAGCTTGCCACCTAATTGCCAGAGTATAGGCGTGCAGGTGTTTAATTGTTAAGGTTGAATTATTCATTAATATTAGGCATATATTTTGTTACGTTGTTATAATTAGTCGCTTGTCTATTAGTCGTTTGTTGGGAAGCAAGAATGTAATGAGGGTATATTGGCTACTGTTGGCAGTTTCGTTAATATTATATTATAACAACGCCAAAACAGTATTATGATATAACTCCGACACGGGTCTTTCGACACATCAATTTCGTTCGCGAACACTACGAGCACAACACTACGCCGCTCTAGCGGCGCGCGATCTGCCCGCTGATTGTCCGCGGCCTTATGGTGCACGCATGGGAGGCAGATTTTTTCTCAGTACGCGCCCACTTTTGCTTAATCTAATATTTTTAATTAATCCAATTAAAACATGAATTCATTTTTTTTACCCAATTTAAGTTGCGTTTTCGCAAAATAGTTTCTTTTTCGTACTATTGTCGTGTGCATCGTGTGCAAAATTAGACATAGTCAAATACTCTATTATGACTCTTGGAGGCGATTTCCATGAGATTTTGAAGGTAAAAAGTTAGTATATACATATATAAAACTCTGCTAAATAGTCATATTTTGGGAAATTAAAAGTTTAAATATATAATAGCCTGTTTAATCATCACTACATAGAACAAAATAGCTTCCCGCTGACTGTCTGTCCCTATGTATGCTTAGATCTTCAAAACTACGCAACGGATTTTGATGCGATTTTAATAGATAGAGTGATTCAAGAGGAAGGTTTATATGTATAATACATGCATAATATAGTAGAAAAACACTGATAATTTTAGAGGTTTCTAATGTGATGTCGTAACAAACATATTTTTACCCGTGCGAAGCCGGCGCGGGTCGCTAGAAATAAATAAATATAGAAACTGGTCTAAATAGCGGTAATGTGGAATACTATTATAGACTTGAAAAACAGAATAATGTTACCAATATTATAAGCCAAAATGAATAAGATGCGAATAATCAATCATCAAACATTTCCCAATCCCCTTATTATCCCTTGACTTTAAAGTCGGTGAAGTGTAAGTGATATACAAACACACACCTAAAACTTGGGTTCAAAATCACACATAGTGGAAGAAATGAATGCAAATGAAAACTCTGGCCCATGGCACAAGCTTTGTATCGAGTTAGAGAAAGAAGGGTGACACACAATCCTTGTTTTCCAATTACAGAGCATAATGCGACTCAGTGGCGCACAATGCCGAAGTGTGCTAATGATTAATTGGAACGTGAATTAGTTTTCTAGTGCACCAGCAGAGTGCGCTAAGTTCAGTGTTGAGAATAAAAATATAAATAGTCAATGTTTATACCTTCATCCATCCTTACATTTACTTTTTAACAGGGTCTGAATTAACTTTTGAAATTTCCAAAACACTACGATAAGACGAAAGCTTAAAATTTTTTCTCAACAATAAACAATATCAATTACTAACGATAATATAAATAAAATTTCGATCAATACCAACTTAAAGAAAAAACACTTGTTAATTTTCTGTTACTGAGTTGGTATCGATTGCATGTATCACCCGAAAGCAGTACTTTTGAGTGCTTGATTGTGCGAAGCGTTGCTGTAGTTGAAACATTCAACGTTGAGCATTATGCCGCATAATGCGCTCTAGTGCTGTAATTGGAAAACAGGGAATGATACCAATGTAAATAAATGCTCATTCATATTTAAACAATTCAATTCATAACCGTTTTAGGCGTTACGTGGAAATGTGAATGCAAATCTCTCAACCCTGTTTTAATGCACTATCCTTGTGTATCTATTGTCATCCGGCTAAACTAAAAGCAAACTAAACTACTGACGCAACCTGAGACGTCGCTAAACTTTCATTGTCATTAAGTCATTTATATTTATTTATTTACACTTTATATACATGGAGTATAAAGGCGGACTTAATGCTATAAGCATTCTCTCCCAGTCAACCTTTAGGTGTTTAGTACATGGCAGGTGTAAGTTAAATTATATAAATATTAACTAAGTAAAAACAAAAAAATCAGCTGGTTAGTAATCATACCTATTGGAAGGAGGGGCTTCCAATAGGTATCGATAACGAGGTCATAAGAATGATTACTAACCAGCTGATTTTTTTTTTTGTTAATTTTTGGTTAATATTTATATAATTTAACTGTCATATTGTTCTACAAATAAAATAATAATTTTTTGAGTATCATCAAATCGAAATATTCTATCCTTGCTACCTCTGTTAGCTACCACAATAGAGAATTTTCGCATAGGGAATTGTTGGTCGTCTCATCGAAACGAAGCTACTCGCGGAAAATGAGCTTGATAGTAATCAAGTGGATCAGCTACCCGAGGGACCCCTGACCATAACCGATGTCTCTGAGAAATAATGGAGCTCTAAGAAATGACAATGTCAATTAAAGTTTCTTAACATTTTTGAGTGCGGCAGTTAGGAATACTAAATTTACTATTAAATTTAGTTAAATTAAGAATCAATCTACAGTGCCCTGTGTAAGTCTTGTCTGACTAAAATAACGCCCCCAGAGTTTATCATATGACTAATGCAAAAAAAATAAAACAGAAACTCTCATTCACGAGGCTGCGTCATGCAAATTAAAACTAATAATCTTATAAATCCGCATTCTCATAAATATCATTTTGCTGCGATATTTCCGGCCGTGTTGTACGACAAAATCTCATTTAAATAGGGATTTCGATAAATCCTGTTATTTTAGGAATGGACTATAATATTATTAAGTTTAGCTAGTGACTACAGAATAAACACTATTATCTAAATAATTAAAAACTAACTATTTAATACATCAATAAACAGTACAAGTACTTTAAATTACTTCGAATATTACATGAGCATTGAGCTAAGCTAATCATCCACCGAATCGAGGCAATTGATAATTTAATATTTTCTCCTTAAGCGATATTTTTAATTGCATTTTTAAATGCATGCGATGTGTGTCAATTATTAGAAATGGCTTGTAAAGCAGCAAGCTTTGCCTATGCATTGCATAGCGGAATAAGTAATTGCCATATTTTATAGGCGAAAACATATAATTTTGTTATGGTTCATCGGACCAGAATTGCACCATCGTCAGCCAAGATGTTGATGAACTTATTTTTACATGCGTTCCCGTTACGTTTATAAAACAGACCCTTGAAAATATATTAGAGGCTGGCGGTGGCACCATGCACACTTTCATTTCTGTAAGGGATTCTGGTTTATTGGATAATGCGGTGTAGATTTAAAGTTCAATAACTCTTTTAATTAGGTACACTAAGGCTGACTTGCACAACGATCCTGGATTGTTATGAAACTTCAAATCGAATGAAAAATTAGCATTAGTAAACATGTTTAGTGGTTAGATACGATTAAGGATCTTTATGCAGGTCGGCCTTGGAGTAAACAATGTTCCATGATGTTTATTGCCAAAATTAATCGGTGGTACTAAATTTTTTTTTGCCTCATTGTTCTGTTAGTACCATACTTCGGTTGTGAAACTGGTGATGTCATTGGTTTTATTCCTCATTGGAGGATTTCATCTAAACATACATGAATATATCAATTCGGAAATTTTAGCTTTAAAATACACATGACTCGATTGGGTTTGGAAATTGCGCCTGATATGGCGTTGTTCTCACCCCTATCACATCATAGAACGGAAATTAGCTCGGCGAATCTAGGGTGCACTAGTTGTTCAGATGTGAGCTTATTATGGTGCTTAGAAATGGTGGAAACCTGTAAGATGGTCATGTACATTGTGTATTTAGAATATTTAATTGGTCGCCGAACACATACATCACGCTTTTAAAAATTTTAAATAAACCAAATGTCAGCGTCGGCTTCGGTGGATGATCACCCTTACAAACATATGAACATTTTTAAAATACATCTACAATTTAGTGGTTTTTGTGGTACAATTTTTATCGTGCTGATAACAAAAAGCGATCGCAGCATATATGGTGGTCCGTGTAAATGTAATTTTCACAATATATTCAAGCGTGTAAGAGTTGTGTTTGCATTGTATTAGGCGTGTGTCGTGCATCGATCTTAATTCCTAATCTTCAATTTATGTTGACGATATGTTGTCTCTAAGACCTTTTTCAAAAGACCATATATCCTGATAATGATGTTCTGCCGTAAGATATGACACTGGTGCATAATCCTCTGGCCTGACGGGTGACGCAGACCACCCTGGCTGCGGGTCGACCATCAGGCATCCCATGACCAATATCTGACGAGATCATTAAAATATTAATGTGATATAAGTGATACATTAGCTGCCTGCATTTTTTCTTCACATACATACACCGTTCTAGTTTTATAGATAAGACAACTTTATACGGAGGAATGCAGACTATGATTAACAGAGGAGCACATACAAGAACAATTAATCATTATTAACTTCCGAGTATCTACATCATTTCATGACTAAGACCACTTTGATAATGTAAACATTGAACCATTCAACCGGATAGGAAGAATATGAGACAGACAGAATGGCAACTTTTCAAAACATTACCAAAATTATTAGGTCTTTATAGATTGCTCATTACATAAAAACGATGTATGAAAGTAATAACAACTGCAATGACACAATGAGAAATTATTAAGCACATAGACTTTCCTCCATACGGCCAGGGCATTTTATAACAAAGTTACCCCGTATAAGGGGTCCATAGTTTTCTTAGAAATCTCTGAGTAAACATTTAAAGCTGATGCAAGTTCGGACAAGTCCGCATGACGTCACAGGAATGCGACGCGGGGTTCCCCTTGATAGCATTTAGTTTGTTAAGTAGGAAGGATATAAAACAAACCTACTCATTTAAATAACAGTGGTTTTCAATTTCCAGTATTGCAACTTTAAATCTTTTTTTACCTTACGGTCCCAACAGGATAACGTTTTTATATGAAAAAAATAAATAAACGGACTGTCCTTCATTAGTTTTTTTGTATAATATTTCCTTCTTTACAATGACGTCCGTTATACTAATATGAGTCGTCCAATGAGAATTGACCATGTCACATTTGTAAAAAGAACTACGTATAAATAAAAGGATATAATATTATTTTATCCTTATGTGAGCCACACAGGTGCCCACCAAACATTATATTCTTCATTATACCTACTTAATTTTTCAAAGAAGAATACTGGGCGTCTACCCGCATTTAAAAAAAAAAAAAACAATTTTTGGTATGTTCAGATAACAAAAATACTTTTCATTTTCGTATACCTATCTAAGGACAGATAGATAAATTACACGGCATCGCTACATGTACCTACTCTGTTTACTTACTTTCACATACATACATACATATTTCAGTGACACATTCGCTTGCGGTTTTATACCTTTATTTCCTGCTTCTGTAAAATACTAAAAAACTTTAGGTGCCAAAGTATTTCTCTTCTATTTTTTTTTTCAAAATAATGTTTACACTTTTAAATATACCAGTAGAACAACTACTTTCAAAACTAAAAGTCTAGACAGATATTAGCACCGATTTTGTTGTGACAAAAAACTCTAAACTAGATTAAAAATCGATTAAATATATTTTGGAAATTTCAAACATTTTCGTATTCTGAATTTCGTAAATTGTCTAAACTAGTATAAGTGAAAAGTGTAATCCTGACAAAACAACAAAATAGATTTTAAAATTGCTGACGTATTGGAGGCAAAATTTATATTTAAATAAGGCAAAACTAAAATTAGAGAATTTTTAGAGATAGTTTAATTCAGTGAGGTTTACAACGAAATTGGCACCATTAACTATAGCCCAGAGACATGCCTGTAATTTTAATCGGGCATGTTGTGGAGTAACCTCTTATCTGTGAACCTCACCGCCCCCTAATGTCCAACATTTTGATTACACAAATATCCAGACTACGGGATACGCATTATATTTTCAAACAGTAAAGCTGTTTCTATGTACAGAGGTAAATATTTCGTATTCTTTTTTTGAAGTCCGAATTCTTAGCAAACTTTTTTTATATGTATGGAAAATTCTGCTAAAAATATTACGATTTATTCGAGATTTCTTACTGCGAAAGCTAATAGTAACATCACAATAGCATATTTTTTAAAATTCCGGGCACTTAACTATGCAAATTTCATGCGGCAAAAAGCGGCTAGTAAAAATATTAATAGCCAGGTACTGACAAAAAAATGTGCATGTATTTGTAATTAGTAGTAACTCAGAGGCTCCAAGTACGAGGGTTGAATACATTAGTATAATATAAAGCGTTAGTGATAAAAGCAAGTATTTCTGCGCCTTTCCTTAAACGTAGGGTTGCCAACCACAATAAAACATGAAAATTTTAGGTTCATCCATCGAGCTCAAATTTTTACGCAAATGTAAAATGCCTTTTTCTTGAAACAATGTTTTTCAAATAACAAAACCACTCGATGGATTTTAATAAAAAAAAAATCCTTATTAATAACATTAAAAACTAGTCCTTGATCGTAGGTTTTTAATGTTTATTGAAAATCACTATTTGTTTTCAACAATAAACGAATGATTTATTGGTCTAAAATCGAGTTTTCTGTCAAAGGGCCGCAATTTTGTTGATTTTCAAAAAAAGCTACGATTAACGACTAGATTTGCCATTAAACTAATGAGTTTTATTTGGTTTTTTGATTTAAAATGATCCAGTAAAATGTCATGATGGTCACCGCAAAGCGCTACTTGGAAAAGGAGTCCATGAAGATGCGATGTTTTTATTAATAATTAATTTATCTTTTTGTAATTTTGTCAAAGTCGCGTTGAATCCTGATATTAAAACTCTGTGTAATCAGTTTTATAAAAACACACATAAATAATATTTAAAAAAAAATTAAAAAACTCCTTCAATCGCGCCCCTGACTGCATCTCACCCTTTTACAACTTTGACTCGGGGTAAGAGGGCACTCCAGTACCATGCAGTGCTTTGTAATTCAAATTTCTATGTTTCTGTTTATGGGCAGGAATGGCGCTTACCAACAGGCGAGCGAGCTGTTCGTTAAGTCAGTCAAGCTAATAATATGAATCATTTTTAGAAGGAAAATAATCATTTCGCGCGTACACACGCGCCTAACACAGCGAATGACGCATGTTTTTTTTTTTGCGGTCTTGTGCTTGATTTGTCAGAGCTAGTGATGTGAAACAGCACTATTTCATTTAGACAACATTTTTTTGTAATATTTTTTTCATAACCTCATATTATAAATAACCAAAAATATATGCCATTAAAAATCTAGCAGTGACAAAAATCTTGCGTAAAAATGATTCAATTAAATTTTAACAGATACAGACAATTCGATAGCCTCCTTTTTTAAGTAGGTTGATAAAAAACTAAGCATATTATGTGCAGCGTTGCCATTTTAGCGATTTTATCACTAGATTTAGTGACTTTTTGGGGTACGACAGTGATGTTTTGAAAAAAAAATCACTAAAACAATATTTAGTGATTTCTAGTGATATTTGGCGATTCTCGAAAAATTGAGAAGTTAAACGAAATATTCTTTAAAAATCAAATAAAATCAGTTTCCATCCCAGCCTTCTATACACAGATGTAGCTAAAAAAAACAACATCAAATACCAGAACAAGTATTGGATGCTGTTTTTTTTTAGCTATTTGATATTATTTTTGTTGATAATTTGTCGCAATTACATTATTTTGTAATACTTATCGAGTAATTTCCTTTTAAACTACTTAGTGATTTCTAGTGATTTTTTTTAGTTCCAAATATCCCGGAATCTAGTGACTTGAGACCAAATCTAGTGTTTTTTTTTCTGCAAGTTGGCATCACTGATTATGTGTCCCAAGTGTTAAATGATAAAAACAAGTTCCACGTCACATCGACTACGACCTTCACAAGTTGTTAGCAGAATAAATAATACTGCAATCAGCCAATTAACTTTTACAAGTATGTATGTCAATTGAAAGACACTTTGTATAGCATCAGAAAGTGTATGAATGGACATGAGAAGGGTCCGAAATTCTATCCTAATATCTTAGTATATTTTTTAAAATATTATTAATATTAAGAACTCCATGTTTGTTAATCAATCTCGTCTTAATGATTGAACAGATTAGGATGAAATGCACAAAGACCATGGATTTACCGACCTAGGATTAGGACATATCACATAGGTTACTTTTATCCCGGAAAGACATACTCGCGGGGGGAGTCGTGACCAAAGTTATAACTCATAATATTTATAAAAACAGTTTCTAGCAACATTTTTGACAGTGACCCAAAAGCCCGCCATAAATAGTAATACATTGAATGAGAACGCCGTCATGAAACAAGTCGCGACTAGTCTGGCTTTCGCTGCGTAACAGTCAATGACACATCAGGCCACGTGGTGCGCGCGCCAAATTTAAATGCAACCAGCGGCGCGGCGCTGCTACCAATTGCCTGCTACAAGTTGCATAGGATCCTGTTTCCCCACCACATGACCACATTTAAGGATGTCCTGTAGCGTCCTGGACCCTGGTAAACTCTCTATCTTCCTATCCTATCCTTCAACCCTTTGTTTAATATTCATTGGCCCTATTAATTTCTATTATTTTCTTTTTTTCTATTAATATATAGAAAAAAAGAGTCAACAACCCTAATATTAAACCTAGACCGTACAAAATATTTGTTTATTTTATTTCAATAGCATCATTAGCATTCTTTGAACATTTTAATGCGTTTAAACCAATAATATTATATTACTATAATGACAATTCACAATATCATCAGGAACGGTGCGGCGCAGTGCGGCGCCTTATCGATTGAAAACATAACGGAACTGCACATTAGAACAAGTTGAGACTTGCACTACACTGTACATACAAGACATATGCATAAGTAAACTTTAAAAAAAAACTTAAGGCTGTAACTAAAGTTAAATGGTAAAAATTACGATGTTTTTGATGATTTCATAAAAATCCGCTATCGCTGTATAAAAACATATGATCCTAGAAATACCTGTTTTATCAGAAAACCTACAGTATACAGAAAATTATACTCAAATTTGTTCTTTACTTCAGATCAAAACCTGTACTATGTTGACAAAGTAAACAGTGAAGTCATATTTGCTTTCACAAGCATGCTACAGTAAGGCATTTAAAACTATTCATGATTGTAATTTTCAGTGTAGGTTTTCTATATTTTATAGATTTAATTAAGTTAGAATCATTTATATGTTTTTATATTTGATTTCACAACAAAATGAAATGTTATGTTTTATCATGATTTGTTCATGCATGCTTGTGGTATACTGTCTTTAACAATGTTACCTTTAACAAATGAAATGGCTGTCTGCTATAAAATACAATTACAAGTAAATATATTAAGAGTGACTGCACAACAATGAATAATCACATTTAATTATGTTTTGAGAATGATTGTGCAAGTCAGTCTAGAAAATATAAAAGCAAATCCATTTTATTTAAAGGTGACAATTGCTAATATCTTTTTGCCTGAATAATTGATAAATATATCATACATAAACCAAATAAACACAACCAAGCAAATAAATAGGTAAATAAAAATGCACAATATTTAGTAACATGCAAAGCATTAAACCTTAGCCGACCTGTCGCCCGATGCATCTGTGAAAATCAATCATAAACCCATTAGTACAATGGAATATAACTTATGACTTACCAGTTTCAATGTCTTGGATACTGTACACAGTTTCTGTTGAACTTCTTCTTCTACTCACTGAAGGCAGGTTCCAATCTGAAAATGACATTACGGTGATGGTAAATTGCCTTTGAATAAAAAAAAAATATCACGGAGCCGATTCGCATGCGCAAAACCACCGCAGGGTTTTTAATCGGTGATCAAATAGCTCGAGCCGAGCGAGAGAAGCGAACGTGCCGCGGCAGCGGCAAGCGAAGCGCCAGAAAGTCACCCTCCCACAAAGGAGTTGATTAGTAAAGTATTTAAATTTCAAAGTGGAATAATAGGGGGAGGGTATGTGTGTGACCCCCTCCTCCTGCTATTTTCGTACGAAGGCGACTACGTACATACATACCATAGGGGTAGGCAGAGACATCGGACTTCCATCTGCTACGATCCTTACACACCTCTTTCACTCTCATTGTATTCTTCACACATGCACGTCGGTTTAGGGTACTTCTGACTTGGCCTTTCACGAGAATATCTCCGATTTGATCTAAGAACGTTCGCCAAGGGCATCCGCTCCCAACTGAACCATTCACATTCACCGGGTACACTACAATAATACGACAAACTTTATTCCGACAGTCACAAATACGAATTTCAAAATCCCTAATATAACAACTCCGATTTATCATTCATCCTATTTTTATCGTTCCTAAATTTCACTATTCCTATCGTTTATAAAAATAAAACGCGGCACGCTCGCTGCGCTCGCTCGCCTTCGCGCTTTAATGGTCACAGTTCTAACCTAACCTAACCAACTAAAACCCCGCGGTGGCCATCTTCGGCGCATTAGAGACAGCCCCGGGTTTCCCGAGGCGAAAAGCACCCCGGCTTCAGCCGAACCTAACCTAACCCAAATGATTCACCAACAATCTAGCGTTAATTGCCACTTTTCTATTCTAACCCCAAAGAATTCAATAACAGTAGATGGTACCCGACACAGGTATAAGGAAATGAAGAAAACACAACAAAAATATTAATAACAAAGTAGGAGATGATTGACTCTTCAGACTTAAAAAATCAGAAACAAACAAATCGCATTTATGACTTTCGGTAAAATTAAAACTTTAATAATAGGCATTATAATCTGCAGGTATTATAAAATTCGGACTTTTGAAAATTGGAACACCAAAATTCGGAATAAAATATTTCAGAGTCTTTAGGTGTTCCCCCCATTCACTATGTATATTTATTTCGTCAATCTTCTTTCATCCATCCTCTCTACATGCCCATCCATCTGAGTATTCCTTTCTCAATCTTCGTCACTGCATCTTCTCTCACTCACACCACACCTCTTTCTTACCTTAATTTTCTTTAAGCTCCTAAAAATAAGAACAGATAAGTTTAACAACTTTCAAAGACCCTTATAAACATTAAAAAATAATCATGAAAATCCTTAAATCCAATCAATTGAGAACTTCCTTCTTTTTATCTGATGCAAAAAAAAAACCTCAATGCAGGATGTGAGACTCAATTCGTCATTATAATGCATTTTGACGATTCTACACTAAACATAGTAAAATAAAAATATTCTAAACAAAAATTAAAACAAACAAAAAAGCTAATACTAAAAGGTTAACAATATTGAGTCGATGGTCAACTATTAAACTACAGTACAACCAATTCAAATATTTTGTTTTATATTTTTTTTTAAGTTTTCTTATATTGTTGGTTTAAACATACCATTATTTTATAGACAGCTGTTTCTCTAATATATATTATTCTACATAAACTTCTTTATTATAAGATGATTCCCATCACTAGCAATTACTGAATTTGTGGTTTAGGTTGATAAATGTTATGACATAATCAAGGAAAATAATATGTTCTTTATTAACAACTCAACAACCAGGACAAATCCATCTTTGGCTTAATGGTTTGCTATAGTAGGTATGTGTATAATATTATTTACAAAGCAAAAAAAATCACATAAAAGGTTTGCAACTATTTGTAATGAGTTATTTTTACAATACTCATATTTTACAGATATGTCAGATTATACTACAAACTTGCTTAACATATTACTACAATAAAGAAAAAAATATACTATATTTTGTTTTTCTTTATATTATGAAATTTTACGAAAATAATATGTACACATTAAAAGAAAGGAAGTATCCCTGGACTATGGCATTCAAATGAAAACAAAAGTATATATTTATCTCCGAAAATATTATGCCTGAATTCACAGCTGTGTAAGGTAAACAGTATACAAAACCCTGTCGAAAGATGGATGGAGAGCCAAAAATCATATGCATTATAAAAAATACATATAGTACAAACCTACACGTATGAAAAACTTACGTTATATTAAACTGATTGATAAACACAAAAAGAATGACCACATTATTACTATTCCCTCCATCCAAAGACATTGTAAAACAGATGTTGCATACATGTCAATATCAACCTTCGGCCCAATATTATCATGCCAAACAATAAAATTATCAAATTGTATATGGACAAGCACGCAGTATATTATTTATTTACATTTACATAAATATGCATACGCCAAACATTGTCTATAAATAGAACAATCAAACTTCTGAATGACAGTAAATGTGGCCCTAATCACCACTGGCTACTAACCTGCGGCATAAGCTACCGTTGCCATAATATAAATAGAACACCACCAATTGATAAACACTACACGGCAATTGCAAAACCAACACTGAAATGTCTGAATCACTTAACAACTCTATACAGGCACTAAAGTGACGCGCGTGATCGTATAAATTGTTACTATATATATGCCGTTGGTTACGTAATAATACTAGTTAAGTGTTCACCCGTCTAAACTAGCTTGAATACCCCGCAATGCTTCGCAAAGTTTATTTCTCTCTGGTCTCTGGCCTCTGCTTCGCAAGATGCGAAACAGAGACAAATATAATGGCGGCCAGAGACAAATAGCGGCTATTCAATGTTGCCAACTGCTAATTAATGATATCACCAGATGACTGATTCCTAACCCTAATAATTTCCTAAACCCCTAGTCTTACGTATATTACCCCCGATATTGTATGAAACTGATAATAAGCTTTTGATGCGTCACGCGACACGTCTCGACACGACACAATTGTTTGTTTCCGCCTTCTTTTGTTATCACAAAATCCCTCTCTTCTACAATCCCTCAACGAATTATTAATTGGCCTTACCCTAGGTCTACTGCTCATGTTTCGGTATCAGCGTTGCCATTTTAGCGATTTAATCACTAGATTTAGTGACTTTTTGGGGTATGACAGTGATTTTTTGAAAAAAAATCGCTAAAACAATATTTAGTGATTTCTAGTGATATTTGGCGATTCTCGAAAAATTGAGAAGTTAAACGAATTATTCTTTAAAAACCACATAAATCTAATGAAACTGATCCATCGCAGCCTTCTATACACGAATGTAGCTAAAAAAAAAACAACATCAAATACCAGAATAAGTATTGGATGTTGTTTTTTTTTTTTAGCTATTCGATATTATTTTTGTTAATTATTTTCGCAAATACATTATTTTGTTATACTTATCGTGTAATTTCCTTTTAAATTATTTAGTGATTTCTAGTGATTTTTTTTAGTTCCAAATAACCCGGTATCTAGTGACTTATGAGACCAAATCTAGTGATTTTTTTTTCTGCGAGTTGGCATCACTGTTCGGTATACACACTACCCAAAATCTTCTCTTTATTATTGACAAAAAAAATGCATTGTTAATGTGGCATGTAAATTCTAATACTCGGCGGCACCGGGACAACATCGTTGCTATTCTACATTAAATGAATATTTTTAATGAAACTCGATCAACAATAGGCGGAGAAATCGATTTTTATGTAATGAACCAGAAAAAACCTGCCGAATTGAGAACCTTCTGCTTTTCTTGATGTCGGTTACAAACAAATAGTTAAATATGGGGAAACTCATCCTTTTCTGAAATCTGCTAATAACACATTAAAAATATTTCTTTAAAGGATTCATTCTTGGGTTTACACCCAAATAAATTTCGCCCCGGGTGCCACCCGTGCAAGCTACGCCACTGTTTATTGGAGTGCTACAATGTAAAAATTTTGTGTATGTACTAAGTCCGTAGTGAAATAGTAATAGGTGAGGTGAGTAAAATAGTAAGTAGAACTAAAAAGTTTATTTGTTCACGTATGATTCGTGAAATATAATTTAATAATAAAAAGATGAGACACCTTAAGAAGGGCCTTGAAATCGGCCTCACCCGTATTTGAACGTCATTAATATTACTTATGTAGACATAATTCACAATAATTCCAATTTATACAACTCTTTTGCTGTTTGCTTCTTTTGTGAGTACATACATGAATGAGAGAACCAAGAGTTAGCGTTAGTCTTGTTCAGTTTGCCAATTAAACAAAATTTAACGTAACTGAATCTAGCGCGTATTTGTTTATTAATTTTCATCCAATCTATAGTGTTTTAGATGTGGCATTGTTAGCACTTGCGCTGAGTAGGGTTGTTGATCTGGCAGCATTGTTAGTAGAGTTCGTGTTTTACACAATTTTGGGATATAAATAATCATTGTTGTCGAAATTTAGGGGATTTTTTTTTTATTTCATTGAATGATGAACGAGACGAGCACGGCGCGAAATTTAATAGGTATCTGGCGATTTTTTGGGGAAAGATATGTTGGAATACTTAATGATTTCTTACGTTTACGCGAATGTTACTCATTGAAATAAACGACCCCCCCTCACTCCGTGACCACGAAGGTTGAAAAGCTTTTGAAACGTCGGGATCAAAATTAAAATAAAAAACCACGAATAAATCCGTTTAAATTAGTCGGAATAATTGTTAATTGATATTCTGAACAATCATATTAACCACATTTAAGTTTATTACATAGTTTCTTTAGAAGTCTTAGTATTTATTATTAGTTATTCGTCATATAAGTAGTAATTGAATAAGAATTAAACTATTTTTGGTAGGCTCAGTACTTGGTGTTGTCCCTAATTGCTGTTTTATCGGATTGCATGCGTCGGGTATGCCTTTTCAAAAACCATAAATGAAGTTTTGTGAACTTTGATTCAATTCCTCCTCTAACGCATACCTAAGGTCTCATATGTTGACTGTCGCGGGATTTCGTTTCTTTATATGTTATTACCAATCTATCTCAGACATGTTCAATTAGGTTTAAGCCAGGAAAGTGAGTCGGCCAATCCTTAACATATATTTCAACCTCCCTCAGATATCCTAAAGATATCGCTGCAATGTGCGGGCGTGCTCGGAACGAATTGAAATTGAATTTGGAAACGGCTCGGCTTGTATCGGAATGAAATCGTCACCAATATATAGAACAAAAGGCATTACATATCCCTCTAAGATGTCAATTACGTATCATGCTGCTGTCAGAAATCTATTTTCAATTATGTGAAGCTCTGTACGTGCTCCCAAGCAAATCCGACCCCACATAACCCTATTCGAAAAGGCTCCTAATAATATTGCACTGTGCATATCTTTCACCGGATTATCTCCAGACTTTAACCCGGTCATCATTTGGCTCAAGGTATATAATAATTTACTTTGTGGCTTAAGACTAAATCTGAATGCGTTCGTTAATAACTCATGACTCCAAGCGTCATCATTCCAATGTTGGAACGATTAACGAGCAAAATTGGCTCGCGCTATTCTATAGTTTGTGCAGAAAAGAGGGCCTTTTACTGATAACTAAGCCAGCGTTGCCGATAGTGATATGTTGAAAAAAAAACAAAAAAAATATTTGATGATTTTTAGTAATACTTATTAATTCTTGAAAAATTTAGAAAATACATATTGGCAACACTATCTTAGGCTGTCTATGAATTCCCCAGCTTAAGTGAAAATGGCACTATCCTTTTCTTACACAAGCAAAACGTAATTCGACGTTTAGTTTGGTTATCCAAACCTATATTGGGGAATCCCCGACTATTGATGTGAATTTGCTTCGTTCTAATTGCAATAGAGTAATGATGGCGACGTCTGCAATAGCTGACAAAGGTTATTTGTCCATTCAAATAGAAGCCCACTTGAATCCGGTACCATATTTAGTATATATATTTGAATCACAGGTATAAAAGACTTTCTTTACCCAATGATGCAATCATTGAAGTCAGAAAAAGTTGTATTAATTTCACTGTTAAATTAGGAAAAGAAATACAGCAAAGACTTCCTTCAAACTACACTATTTTGGAGAAAATATGTCTATTGAGCGTGAAAATTACTATTCGGCAGGGCTAATGCTAATAACGCCCTCAATCACATTCTTTTTAAAAGACATCAGTTGATAATGAAGAAAAATTTACAACAGTTATGAGCTCCAGGCTAATGTAATTACTACTATTGAAAGCTTACTAACCAGCTGATTTTTTTGTTTTTACTTAGTTAATATTTATATAATTTAACTGTCATATTGCCCTACAAATAAAATAAGAATTTTTTGAGTATCATCAAATCGAAATATTCTATCCTTGCTACCTCTGTTAGCTACCACAATAGAGAATTTTCGCATAGGGAATAGTTGGTCGTCTCATCGAAACGAAGCTACTCACGGAAAATGAGCTTGATAATAGTCAAGTGGATCAGCTACCCGAGGGCTCCCTGTCTATAATGTTTGACATTACAAAAAAGGACAGATTCTTATAATTGCAAAGTTTTCCTATAATAATATAATAATAATAATAAATCAGTTTATTGCCTTATTACACTTACTTACTTATTTAATAATAACAGATATTCTTATACTTAAACTATAATTAAGACAAAAGGTAGCGGCTCAGCTCGTGCTGACCGGGACAGTAGTTCCGAGCAGCGCTGGGTCTCCTAATTTACTAAGATGTTATGCGTATCGTTTGTATATAAATAAATAATAATAATAATACTTTTTTAGCGTTCCTCAAAATGCGTTCACTAGTGTAGTTTTATCTCTTTTTATATCTTCGTTTTATATAATTTCGTTTAACTCTCGTTTCAAAATATAGGTAAATTTGGGGGAAAAATATATACAAAACATGTGGAAAAATATGCAATTCCATCTAGCAACCCTTTTATAAATTTCCTTTTCCATGTGGCATGGTGTCGGCGTAAGGTGAGTTTGTGATTAATGCGAATTATTTTTGAAATAAATGCATTTAGATCGATACATTTTCAATATTTTTGACCGTTCCTCATATTGGAAGAGTTGATTCGTTGGTGTTTAATCGATGATAACATTCATTACATTACAAAACATATCGAAATAAAAGCACGTGGGTATTTGCTTTGGTGATATTATGATTTTCCAAGATCAAGTGGTACATCAAATCAAAATAACATAAATTGAGTTGGGAAATCCATCGAAATATACCAAAAAGAGGAAGTACACAGCTAATTTTCATCGAAGAGGTTATATCCATCAGTGTCTAAACACGTAAAAAGTTTGATGTGCTGAATTTTGTTGTAGTTGCCGAATAAGCAACCACAATGCCGCAGAATGAATACATTGAGCGTCATCAAAAGCTTTACGGTAGACGGCTAGATTATGAGGAGAGGAAGCGGAAGAAGGAGGCTCGCGAACCTCACAAGAGGGCTGAGAAGGCGCAGAAACTGAGAGGTATAAAGGCAAAGATCTTTAACAAGGAGCGCCGCAATGAGAAGATTCAGATGAAAAAGAAAATCAAGGCGCACGAGGAGAAAAATGTCAAACAAAATACAGAGAAAGTATCTGAGGGTGCTCTGCCCGTGTACCTATTGGACAGAGATGTGCAATCACGCGCCAAAGTGTTATCCAACATGATAAAACAGAAACGCAAAGAGAAAGCTGGCAAATGGGACGTACCAATACCTAAAGTCAGGGCTCAGGCAGATGCAGAGGTGTTTAAAGTACTCAAATCTGGTAAATCAAAGAGGAAAGCTTGGAAACGCATGGTCACTAAAGTCACTTATGTTGGAGAGAACTTTACTAGGAAACCACCGAAGTTTGAGAGGTTTATCAGGCCGATGGCATTACGGTTTAAGAAGGCCCACGTTACACATCCCGAATTGAAGGCAACATTTTGTTTACCGATCATTGGAGTGAAGAAAAACCCTAGCTCTCAAATGTACACGAGTCTAGGGGTGATCACCAAGGGAACTGTTATTGAAGTCAATATATCTGAGCTGGGTCTAGTGACACAAGCTGGTAAAGTTGTTTGGGGAAAGTATGCACAGGTCACGAACAACCCTGAAAATGATGGATGTATCAATGCTGTTCTTTTGGTGTAATTTATGAGTATTACTCAATAAACATCTTGAAACTTATGTGCTTTAATTTCAATTTAGTACCTATAACTGCAACTGTAACACTTTTACTTTATTTTAAAGTTCATTTAATATAACTAACTTTTAGAATAAGAATTATTTGATGAACTATTTTACTCAATTTTCATTTTCCAGTAGTGGACAATATTTGTGTTTCTAACACAAGTTTCAAACATAGAAATCAACCTTTTTGGTGGTGGAAAGACACTGCTTTTAACTATTACATATTATTTTGTTGACTTTTACACACCATTTTTAATCAAATATAACCTGTTGAAATGTCAAATTGAATGAAAATTTGACATTAGTAAACACAAATATGATGAACTCAGCCTTGATTTGTGTAATTTATATCATCAATTAAATGTGACTTGTATATCATATATATGATAAATTTTATAGTTATTCTCAATAAATTGCTTACTTAATTAAACTCTATAGGCAAAACATATTTTTAAGATTTAAACATAAATTTATTTAATATAACATTCTTCCAATGTGTAACTTTGTTTTTCATATCTGTGATGCAGGTGAATCAAGATGCAGATCTTCGTGAAGACCCTTACGGGCAAGACCATCACTCTTGAGGTCGAGCCCTCTGACACTATCGAGAATGTGAAAGCCAAGATTCAAGATAAGGAGGGAATCCCACCCGATCAGCAGAGGTAATTGAACAGTATTTATTTCAAGCAAAATAGTATCACAATTGTGTTAACTGAGTATCATCAAATCGAAATATTCTATCCTTGCTACCTCTGTTAGCTACCACAATAGAGAATTTTCGCATAGGGAATTGTTGGGCGTCTCATCGAAACGAAGCTACTTACGAAATATTAGCTTGATAGTAATCAAGTGGAAAAATGGCTCAGGAATCCCTGCCTATTACACATTTCCGCAGCCAGCTGATTCACTCAACAATGATGATGCATCATTTCAAGTTTATATTTAGTTTAAACTTAAAAGTTAGTTTATATTTAGTTTATTTTTTTGTGTAGTCAGTGCCCACACTTTGAACAAATTAAGGTACATACCCACTTAAGTTTTTAATTTTATTAAGTATACATTACATTTTTAAGAGAAGGAAGATCTGTGTTGTTGCTACTGTTTATGGGTAGGCCTCACCTTTAACATCAAGTAAGCGCATTGCTTATTTTGTCATTTGGCTAATAAACTATAATGGATGTTGTTCAGGTTAATCTTCGCCGGCAAACAGCTTGAGGATGGCCGTACACTCTCCGACTACAACATCCAGAAGGAGTCCACCCTTCACTTGGTGCTGCGACTTCGTGGTGGCGCCAAGAAACGCAAGAAGAAGAATTACTCCACACCCAAGAAGATTAAGCACAAGAAGAAGAAGGTCAAGCTGGCCGTGTTGAGATACTACAAGGTAAGTGCCAAACATAGTCTACGTTGCCGTTAAAACTTTTTTCCTCGTCCAATGGTGCTTGAATAGGTTGGCACATCCTAATTTATCCTGATCTTGAAGTCTCTGAAGTAAGGCAATAATGCATCAAAATACTAAGCCCAAAGCCAATTTCACCTGTATGTGATACGATTAACGGAAGAGGCAATGGTGAAAATTCGTTTGAAGTTGCGAGCTGTGGGGCTTAGACGGCGGGTCCACGTCAAATCATAATGGAAAGGCGGACCCTAGCATTAAGCCGGGATAACGCTAGGCAGAAAGAAAGATGGAAAAAAAAATGGTTTCCGAATGTTTCATTACTATCAAATTGTTTTTGTGACATCACAGCACGTACAAATAAGTGTGACTCGCTTGGGTGTAGCACCAGTGGTAGTATCGGGAACTACGAGCGACTTAGGTGGCACAACACCCAGACCCGGAACAAACAGCTGGTGGTAGGATACTTGTATCCGACCGGATAGCGACCACCGTACACTGGTGCTAAAACCTGCCGTAGTGGCCCACCTTGTGTGGATCGCGTTCCAGGGTCAGCCAGTGTATATTCGGTTCTCCCCAGGGGGCTTGCCCCCTGATCCTAACCCTTTTCCCATCCCTTTTTCCTTCCCCTCCCCCTTGGCCCTTTGGCAGGCCGGCATGATCTTGCTGATCTACGATGGACAGAGTGTTTATCGTTGGTCGACACTATTCTTGGATTGCGCTACACTTACCATTAGGTGTAGCGTAGTCACTGTGCCGAGCCAGGATAAAAAAAAACATTTGTGGATCACGAAAACATTTGTCTCGGTGCGGGAATCGAACCCGTGACCTCTCGCATCGTAGCCGGCTACTCGCCCGCTGTGACGCGGAGGCTGTCAAAATATAGCTAAATCCTACACAATAAACACGCTTTTTTTTTACAATAAAATACATTTTTTTCTTCAATGTATTTAAAAAAAAATCTATTATTTAGTTTGATTTTCTATAAACGCGTGTTTTTTAGTTTTTTAAAACTATTATTTATTTTCCATTGTTTAGAAAAAAATATTAATAAATATTTAAATATTGAATTGTCATCTGTCCTTGATAAGTACATATGTCAAATTTCGATATCATCCGACGTTTTGAAGAAGGTCAAATCATGTTCACAGTTTCCATTACATACTAACATACGTATTAAGCTAATAAAAGCCTGTTAAAAATACAGTCTCTAGTAGGAAATTGATAAATCGTAACATATTATTATGTTTTCGTCATAAATTGTGGTTATTGCCAACCTTGAATTGTACGACATAGCGTGGTCATCCAAGTGCACATGTACGCTACACAATGTGACGTCATAATGTTTCGCCATTTTGCGTAAAAGCATGACTTACGATTCTACGCATTTCCTGGAAAGTTCATTTACTTTATAGTATGTTTATAGTATGACGTACCTATCATTGTTGCATTCGAGAGTAAGCAAGTACTTACTAAGTATATGTTTGTAATTTAAATTCTGTATGTTATTGCTAATGCTAGAAGCAGCGATAGCTCAGCGGGGAGTGGTGTGGACTGTCGAGACGAAAGTCGCAGGTTCGAAATCAACCCCAAGAGCATACACCACTGACTTTTCTAAGTTACGTGTATATTTATTGTTAATTATCGCTTGCTTTAACGGTCAAGTGAAAAAAAAGAAGTATGTGTGCAATTCACACACGGCAGAAGTGAAACTTCAGAAAAGTAGCCTACAAGAGAATGAGATAAAAATAGAGTATCAGTGGTATTAGGATAATTAAAAGGTTTATTATTTTTATAATACTTTTACCAAGCTTAAAAATAATTTAAAATTCTAATGCCGAATATTACATTTCATACTATATGTATTTACATACTTGAGATCTTGTTTCTTTCCAACCTCTTTAGTGACGAACCTTTTTCGTTTCATCAAAATTTCAAATCATAACGATTCTACAGAAGTTTCACTTCAAATATACATATTTACATTGTCAAGTCTCAAGATATTGACCCCAAGAGCATGTTCCAACGAGTTTACGATAAAGAGAAGTTGCATTCTGCCGAGATAAATCTGACAGCCACCGTAAAATTTACAATCGCAAACGGGATACTTTGCAAGAACAAGTCGAAACTCGCCACGACTCGCGGTTATGTTATTTCGTTTGCAAAATTAATTACAAAAATATATATTAATTTAGATTTCAATAAATAGATTATTTCAAATTAAGTAACTTTATGGAAATACTCGGAAAGGTATATATATATAGACATACCTGAAAAATGTGTCTGCAAAAGGCTTTGAAAAACGACTAGAAAAGGATTAATTTTATAATAATAGAAAATCCCTACACATTTGCTGTTTTTATCGTAATTATTATCCTGTCGTTCGAAATCGAGTTTACAATAGACATTAGGGTTACGAGATAAAAAAAAATTGACGAAAAGCCTGATTTCTACAAAAAGTCCTGATTCTGATACCAAAACCCTTCTCCTTTCCAATCCCTTAATCATCTCTTTATAAGTCTGCAACGCGTCCATGATTCTGCAGGTGTTGTGGATTTTCATTGGCGGAGTTCCCTTGCTCTTCGGTGACCCACTTGCTCGTTTGCCGGTCAGTTGTAAAAAAAAACTTTCTAAGAGCCAACCGCGCGCATTTCTATCTCATTTATTGGATTAATTATAAGGTCAAATTTGTTTTTTATTTTAAGGTGTAACGTTCCTTCAGTTAATAAAAATATTTTCATCACAAGTGTTCATTGTCCAAAAATCATTACATTTTTAAGTTCCGGCCGGTAATCCTTACAAGTGTCCAATAATCCTGACATGTCAGAACAAATCCTAGTCTAGTAATCCTACCCAAAATATTTTTTCTATTTTATTCAATATTTTTTTTTTTTATCCTGGCTCGGCAAAGTGACTACGCTACACCTGATGGTAAGTGTAGCGCAATCCAAGAATAGTGTCGACCAACGATAAACACTCTGTCCATCGTAGATCAGCAAGATTATGCCGGCCTGCCAAAGGGTCAAGGGGGAAGGGAAGGAAAAGGGATGGGGAAAGGATTAGGATCAGGGGGCAAGCCCCCTGGGGAGAGCCGGATATACACTGGCTGACCCTGGAACGCGACCCACACAAGGTGGGCCACTATGGCAGGTTTTAGCACCAGTGTACGGTGGTCGCTATCCGGTCGGACACAAGTATCCTCCCACCAGCATATGATCACTGCATATGATACTTTCGATTTCAATAAAGACTTTTGTTTGATTCTCCTAATCTATACCAAAATTCAAAATACATTGTTTTGTGTCATTTCTGGGTTCGATCAGGTGGCTCGACCTAAGATTTTGAAATCGGCCGTATATCAAAAGGTTAAAAACCAATCTAGTGTCAAGGTTTTCAAGCCGCCCGTATGCCTCCGACTTGGTTTAAATAACTGCCGCCATTTGTTAACAGTTGGGACCGAAGTTTTATGTGCCCTCCGAAGCATGGGGACGCTCAGTAGATATGATAAGCGCGGTTACTCATTTATAGGGTGACCTGAGCAAGGTTGTTTAACTCGCTAATCGTTTACCTACTGGTGCTGCCACACCGATGTTATAAAATGTTAACAAAAACATTTTATAACATTTGAAAACATGACATCGGCCCTTCTTTGACGGCGCCGCTCTCAAAAGTACCGCCGCCCGCGGTTAAAAAATGTTACAAATTGTTAAGAAATGTTTACTAAATGATGCTGCCACACCGCTGTTATAAAATGTTATATAACATTTTCTAACACCGGTGTGGCAGCACCATACCAGTGAGTGCAGCTGCACTTAGCGCCCTCGTTCATTGTTTATTTTTATACCTATGAACTTTGAGGTGACCTCAATTTTTTTTATCGCGACCTTGACCATCAACAGCTGGTATTTTTATAATTTTATTGTGAATATGATTTATTAAAATTGTTTGGGACACCCGGGAAAAAAACATTAGGCAATGAACGTTCAATGAGTAATGACTACAATACATTTGACACAAATATTTTCCCACGTCATTCACGAGTGGAACAAGTCGAAACGTGTTCGTTCGTGTCATCGTTACGTGTCCGGACTTTGTTTCGCGCGCATTTCAAAATTGTTTTTACCTACATACGTTAATCAGAGAGTGAATAAAGCGTGTCTGTTGGTCACGTTTTTTGTCACGATTTTGCGTGTTTTAAACGCGAATCGGATGACTATTGGATATGTTTAGGTTATTAAAAATTTGTTTTTCCATGAAAAAAAAATGTCTGTCGCGAATTGTGATTCGCAATAGCCAAAAACATGATGACAATTCCCTAATTCCATGCATTCCTAATATGGATGTTAAGGAGGTGGGTTTAGCCGGAACAAGAGTCTGAGCGGGAGTTATTAAATTTGATCAGAGTCGATTGAGTCAAGAGACATACATATTTTGTTAGTTAACGCCTAATGAAATAATAGAAACATAATTCAGTAATCAGTCTCTTTATTCGGTGAAGTATAAATGATAATAGTATCCATACGTAGGCAATATTCAATATAAAAAAAACTCGCTTAAAATTTTATATATATTTTGGTGACAAATGTCCGAAAACCGAATGAGCCACTCAACTGGTGGACGGCTAAAGGCTACTTATTTTCATACAATTATTATTTTAACTTCAGATTCAATATTATCGAGACCCTCAGAAGCCTCACATTTAAAATCTATTTGAAGTTCCGACCTTTCGCAGTCGGGAGGCAAATATCATTAACGGTCTTAATATCCTTTTCCGGATAACGTGAAGATAGCCGCCAATAAAATTGCTAATTGCCGCAATTTCTTGCTGTTCATTGTCTATTATTGTTATGTTTAATTTTTTATCTGTGTGTTTACAATAATGTTTGTCTATGTATTTAATCGCAGTCTCAACCGTGATATTAGAAATCATTTGCGGTGGTGAAAGAAGGCTCCGTGATGTATACCTACTTTTTTATTTGCACGCAGGTGGACGAGAACGGCAAGATCCACCGTCTCCGCCGCGAGTGCACGGGCGAACAGTGCGGCGCTGGTGTCTTCATGGCTGTCATGGAAGACCGTCACTACTGCGGCAAATGCCACAGTACCATGGTGTTCAAAGATGACGACAAATAGATTAACAACCATCTAGTTGTAAGACACACTCGGACCGCTGTGTATGATGGATTTTTCAATAAATCTTGACACAGTGTCGGAGTACTGTAGTTGGTTTTATTCTGGTCAATCCAGGGTTAGGGATTTCCTACTTTAATGAATGTGTTGTTAATTTGGTAAGAGGTGATTTGAAAAAAAATATTCTTAGCAAGTTACCAAATTTTTATGGATAGCTAATTATCCCTTTCCTTTAAGGTCGGCAACGCGCCCATGACTCTTCTGGTGGTGGGCGTACATGGGCGGTGGAGATCACTTACCATCAGGTGACCCACTTGCTCGTTTGCCGGCCTATGCTATAAAAAAAAAAAAAAAAAAAAGCTAACATTATAGAAGGATATTTTGGTATGCATTAGTGTGGCTAGTCTAGGAATCTAGATGTAGTTACTAAACCGAAGGAAACTTTTCTGTATCCAGTTTTTTGTAGATTCCTTCAAACACCTCGAGCGGCAGAGCCACGCTGTAGACAATGTTATCTACAGCATGAATAGACCGGATCGTTACCACCGTCTCACAGGAAACCGACGTAAAGTGGCGGCTTGCTGCTGCGTTTAGTACGGTGAGAGATATCCGGACGCCCATATCCCGCTCCCTTTCCCAATCCCTATTTATTCTTTTCCTTTAAGGTCGGCAATGCGTCAATGATTCTTCTGGTATTGTGGGGGCGTACATGGGCGGTGGAGAAAACTTACCATCAGGTGACTCACTTGGTCGTTTGCCGGTATATGGTATAAAAAAAATATATACGCCTTCATATAATTTAGATGTGGGCTGACCACCAATGAACTTTGGAACCGAATGGTGGTATATTTTCTAACACTAACGATGCACCTATGGTCTAATATAAAACAGTACTAAATTGTGCTAAATAAAAAATCACAGTTTACGAGAAAACAATAATAATTGACATGACACGGCAGTCATTGTGAGGAGGTTCCCACTCTGAGGTCCTAACCGCTAGTGGCTTGGGTCTCGCCGATGGAGGATGGTAGTTTTTTACATTTTTAAATCTTTAATTTCCTGTAATACACATTTAAAAATGTAAACATAACCTTTTAAAACAAAAGAGTACGGTACATAAACATGCCACTGCCATAGAACGAACTATATGATAAAGACCATAGGAGTGATAGAGAAATGTATATTCAGGCTTTAGAACGATTTGTGTAAGTACGCCAAGTATTTAACGCTATGGCTAGAAATTATGACACAAAATACATAAGTAGGAGGAACCGTTAAACCGATCGGTTATGAGCCTTTAGTTGGATCCAATGGAGCAGTATGTTCTGCGGAATAAAGACTACACACTAGTAAGTATACTCATGGCCGATTTCATTTACTTATGCCTTAACTTGTAATCAAAATAACAAAGCTATGAGGTCAGCCAAAGTTAAACAAAGGTTGGTAAAAAAGGTAAAGAAATCTACAAAAATTAGCTAATAACTTTATTTCTTTAACTGCGGTAAGTAAACCAGACAGCCTCTGGCGCTGTAGGCGCGTAGCCGACTGTGAAGCCAGAGGTCGCGGGTTGGACTCCCGCACCGAAAGAAAATTTTTGGGTCTGGGTGTTTTCTTCCCAGTGTGGTTGTCGTAAAAAAACAAGCCAAATCTTTCTGTAACATGTGTTAAAAAGCATGTTGCACTCCGCTACGAGTGGAATAAGGGTAGGTGGAAGGAAGGAGTTATGTAAAGCAAAGGTGTAATTAACAACGTTACAATATCAAGATTTATCCGCGAGTTGTACAACTGGTAAGTAATTATTACAAATAAATGGTATTAGTAACATCTGTATTTTATTTACACCCCTAAAAAGTAAAATTCGCCTAAATAATAATAATAAAACTAGAAAATGAACATACAAACCTGTATTATGATCGATATATCATCACGGACGGGACTATTGTTGCTAATAAGGCCGATATTGTGCTAATAGGTCGATTAGCGGGACAAGAAATACTTGACAGGCTTAGTGGCGCGGTGGGCGAGTAGCCGACTGTGGAACGTGAGGCTGCGGGTTCAATCCCCTCACCGAGACAAATATTTGTCTGATCCACAAATATTTGTTTCGGGTCTGGGTGTTGCGAGACCAAAAGTGCCGTAGATCCTGATACCCACGACACAAGGTTCGTATCTTACTGTGAGGTCAGGGCTTGTGTGTGACTGTTAGGTGTATGTATTTATTTATTGAGGTCACATTCATCATTTCTTACCTATACAGGTTTCCTCACGATGTTTTCTTCACCATAAAACCGAGCGATAATTAAAAATTAATACATACAACTTGGCAAAGTCGGAGGTGGATTCTCGTGGGGCTGGTTTCGAACTTGCGACTTTTCTCTTTAATCTGTGCCACTCCGCTGCGCTATCGATAGTAAAACATGGGGAAATATTTTAAATGTAATATCGAAGTCATATCGACTCGAAGGCCTTCAGCCACGCTTCTAGCTCGCACGAGGAAAATTAAACAACATCGTAACACGTTAAAATATTTATTCAATACTGAGAATAGAATTGTATATCTTACAACACAGTTGCAACGTTTAACTTTTAAATGGAATTTGTGCATAGATACGCTACGTCTGGCAAGGGTTTACACAAATGCACAGTACATTACACCTAATAGGAATCTAATCTGTCCCAACTCCCACTTGGAGCTACAGTCTGCCTGTTTGTGGGCGTTGCTATGACATCGATGAGTTTTTAAAAATACATGTGAATTCATTCATACTTCACATTTCTTGTTGAAGTTATACTTCTTTAGGCGCGTTATGAAAAAATGATGAGAGTGAAATTTTAAGATGCGCGCGCACCTGTGACACAAAAAATTAACAGTATGAAGTTAGGCGCGTTAAGAAAAAATGATGAGAGTGAAAGTAGCCGTAATTAATAAACAAATGACGATTTGGACAAAGAAAAACTCTTAGGTTTTTTCTTATTCGGAACATGTTGCCGTAAAAAGTACCAGGCTCGCATAAACGCGAAGAGAGTAGAATGTACTTCTATCATGTCGAGTGGATATGTTGATATAAATTAAAATACTTTTATTTAATATAATTAACACTAAATATTATTAAATTATTAATGTTACGATATTTCATCGTTGTTGTGAAGACTTGAGAATAAATTACACTTGTCTTTGGCGAAATGCATAACAATGCGAAGCTTAAGAGTGTTGTTACAAAGACTTGGCTGTATGAGCTACAATACCTTTGCCTATTAAAAACCCGAATTTGAACCAAAAATTATAATACCGAGGACTATGACGGAAGTGAATACTTTTTAAATTGTTTTCGAAATTAATAAGTGTCCGTTCTATTGAAACTATGAATCAACACGCATGAAACATTTACTATAATAATAATTATAATGTACATTATAAATAATAATTATTATTATAGTAAATGTTTCATGCGTGTTGATTCATAGGCCATTTTTGACAATGTCCTTTATAATTTATATATGTGCTAATAAATTATATTCAGTAGTGATTTAAATTGAATATTTTGATTGATATTACTTACTATTTGTGAATATTAGTGAAAAAAAATGTGCTTATATACTTTTTCAAGTGCTCCAATATAATTGAGGTTAACTATCCGTATGTATTATTTATTGATATAAATTAAAATACTTTTATTTAATATAATTAACACTAAATATTATTAAATTATTAATGTTAAATACTTATTATTATTGTAATCAATTATTTGCATGCAATTAAAAACTATTTTTTAATGATGCCAAAGAAGTATAACTTCTCACGCGCGTACATAAGTACACGCACCCATTTTTTTTATGTACTTTCAGATCATTTTTATAAACCAATGGAATGATATTTTACGTTACCCCGATAGACAGGGCCGGCTGTAGGTATTCTGAAGGGAGAAAAAAAATAACAGAAATCATGTTACCTTACATGCCGACTCTGAATTCAAATATAAATATATTTTACACAACACATCTTCAACTAATTTTATATTGTGATGCAAATAATATTCGTTACTTGTGATGCCCAGTGTCACTCACAGTATACAATGTACATAATTGACGCGTAACATTTAAAATAAATGTAATTTCATTAGTTACATATAATCTACAAGCACCGCAACAGATAAAAAAATAAAAAGTAAGAGATCAAAATACTACAAACGTACCGAAGAAGCTTTTTCAAAGTTCATTTTATTATTCAAGTTATATAAATTATGTAACAACACCATAGTTTTTCATTTATAGTACATAATATTTATATTCTGCGATATTTAAGTTAAAGATATAATTACTCTATGAATTATAATTAATAGAATTTTATTCTTAGACCTAATGCCACTAAACTATTCGGCCTTGCTGAAGTAAAAAACGCAGATTCTAAGTACTTAGGAAAACAGAACACATAATATATGAAAATTCGTGACACGGACTCAGTTGGGGGATCACGGGATTTTGACCCAATATATACTACAGATCGCTTGGTGGCTTATATGGAAACTGAAGCATATAACTTTCCAGCTGTTTCTGTACTTATCACTTGACTATAAAGGGTAACTTAACATTCCCATTTTGATCCCCCGAAAACGTGCAGTCATTTAACCGAAATATTTTTGGTAGTGCGGTTTTTATCTCAGCGAGGCAGTATTACATGGATAGTTTGGCGATCATACAGTATTCTTATTATTAAATTTATTACTAATTAAAATCAAAATGCATCTATGTAACCGAGAGAGGTTAAACTTTTTGGTAAAGCTGTCTCGAATTTCAATACATAATCATTATGTACTTATACTGACATAAAAATATAGCCATCAAGCTACGTGTGTCAACTCATAAGCTATGATGCGCGTAAGGGCCGATTATAAACTATAAAGACATTTCATTTAAACGAATAAATATAGTTGTAAACTAGTTTATTATTCGCAATGCTTTGCAGAAAGCATTTTAGGAAAACTAAAAAAAAAAATGCCTGTAATGTATATTTAATTCTATTATTATTTTTTATGTCGTTGATTCAAGCAAGAGTTCTTAGAGAAACCTATGATAGTCAGTGCGGTTGCCACTAAATTCAATTATATCAGTACACAGGGCAGTTATAATGTATAACAATAGACTGAAATTACTTAATACAAAAGCTTGATGCCTATTAAATAGCTCTAAAATGATCCGACGACAAACCTAAGGGGTCTAAAATTTCTAAATACGGCCCTTATGGTAGCTAAGCAATGCAAATTGTGTAATTGTTAAGGAAATAATTTATAATCGGTCCTCGACTACACTTACGTATTAGATAAAATTAGCTACATGATTTCATTAAACAAATTACGTTTTCAACGTTGCACAAGTAGTAGCGTGGACCTAGATTTTCTCACGTTACCTACGGCTAAATAGGATACCTGGTTATGACTATACATTACAGTATAAGGTAAGTCGCTGCGGATACGTTAGGAAACATTGACAAATTCAACAATTATTTATCGTTAATTAATAATTATCGTTGTCGGAAAGATAAGATTTTTACTTTAAAAATGTTATGGATCTATAACATAGCTGAACGTAACTGTAAACTGCAGACCGCACCGAACGAACATTCCTCTTTTTATTAATTCTAAATCCTTAAAAAGCAATAATGTACCTAGCAGCTCTCACGATTAGCTGAGGAACAACACATTTACGTGCTAAAATAAGTTTATTGGCCTATATCAAATTAAATGTTTTGTTTCACAGCCTTGTTAATACGATAAATCAATTTCAGATGCGGCTATTTTGGAAATAAAAGTGAAGGGAAAAATTCTATAATGTTTTTGACTATTTTTTTGCTTTATCTTTCCGACAACTTAATATGGTATAAAATAAGCTAATTTCCCTGGCAATGTATAAGCAATTCACATTCAAATAAAATTAATGTGCAAACTGGATAGGGATAACGCTATGCGCCATTAAATCAAAGGGTAGACACTACAAGAATAATAAAATTATTTGTATTAAAGTTTATCACAGTGGGAATCTGTGAGGTTTTCGATGCAGGATACAGAGGGGTTTGGGGACCTAGTTCTTACCAGCGACGAATCCAGGGGGAGTGTGAGGTTTGATTGTAATTGGTGCAATTGCTCTAACATTAAATTATAATTGCAGTATAGAACATAGTTAAAATTGCTCCACGATGAATCGAAAAGGAGTTTCCCCCATCTAAAAATCCTGGATCCGTCCCTGGCCCTTACAACCGACTATTTATTCTATCGAGTCAGAGGCAATATCTAAAAAAAAATATTAATTATTTCTAAACCATTTTTTGTACACTGTTTAAAATCTGTCAATTTAAAATTATGAAATCGATCTGAAAACCTCTAACAGACATAATTTTTTATGATAAATATATTTTCTTATAATTTATACATTTTAATAACCTTGCACATCTCAAAACAATAGTAAAATAATATTTAAATAAATATAGTAACCAAAGTATGATTAGGGATCAAATCAAATTAATTAAAATTGCTAACTGATGAATATTAATAAAAGCGTGTTAATGCACCTTATTTTTAGTTCTATTAAAGTCCCATATGCATTTTTCGTCTTAAGTTACTACTCGGACTTGAACTGAGGCTGTTATAAAGAAAACGACTCGGACTGAGGCGCTTTTAGTGCCGACTCTATTGAGCTCGCTCTGAGGCGAAGAAATAATGAACTGAGAAACTCATGACACTGCTTGCCTCAGATTGAGTAGCGTCTCCATTAGAGCTGCCTCAGTTCGAGGCATGCTATTAAATAGCATATCCATTCTAGTGCATACATGGTTTTAGAAAAAAACCAATACCGTAAATAGCAAAACTGTACAAGGTTATTCAAATGCATAGACAAATAATTCATCTAATATTTTAAATATAATAAAGAACTTTGTATACCCACCATCCTAGTTGGCATGCAGATATATTTAAATTGTGAGCTCTTGCAAGACGGACTCGGACCGAATTTCCTCAATGTGAGAAAAACTTCGGCTCCTGGAGGACAGGGTGGGGATGTCCTGCATATTATTGTGATGTTTTTCCGTCCTGCATGCATGATGGCAGTATACTATGTTCCGTCACGTCGCCCACACGAGCTCATAGGTCGGTCCGATCCTCTGTGTCTCCCTGCGTACCCTCCAGGGAAGGCTTTATCGTTTCTAATAGTTTTGTCAACGCTTGTTCCGTCTGCAGGAAGGTTTTATCATGTAAGACTGTTCAGTAGTATATAGATTTTTTATGATTATTATACTAATCGTTTAATAATTAATAATAACACTGGCAGACTTTCTACTTTTTTTCTATTTAATAGGAGAGATATTTACTAAAATTTATATTAGTTATACAGGGTTATTTTTAAAACACTGACATCCTCGCAGGAGTAGATTCCTAAGGTCATTTGCTACTAATGTTAAAACTACTTTTGTTCTACGACTTTTCATAATTTGTTAGATTTTATTCTCATACAAAAATAATTATGAATTTAATTTCCGTCTTGAATGTTGCCTACGCTCTACGCGCATCGCAGATTACGTAATACACGCGGGCGCACGCGTCAGTTCAATGACCCGCCGCGCCGTATCGATCGATAATACCTACACCCAGCCGTCAGCTGATTTCACTATTGCACGCGCGCGAGCGCGCGTCGGATCGTTCATTTATGACTGAAACGTAGAGTGTAGACGTACGAACGCAAACACTACTCAACAAAAACTTGTAAAATCATTTTTTTTCTTATGTATTGAGTTATGTCCAAACTCGTAGAACAAAAGTTGTTCCTTATGGGGTCAGCTATATGGCCCTGCGAGGTTGTCAGTGTTTTAAAAATAACCCTGTATATTCGTCAATCAGTACATAGCTCTTGCCTAAAATAGACACAGGTAGGTGAGCTAAACTAGGCTATCTGTAAGTAATTTTTCTCTTTATTTAATTTAGGGACTTTCGTTCTTTCTCCAACATGAATATGTCAGTTCCATAGTGTCTTTTTATGAGTGGTAGAGTCACGCTGTAGACAGTTTGTCTATAGTATCAATGGGCCGGCTCGACCGAGTCGTTACCACTGTCTCACAGAACACTGATGTAAAGTAGCGGCTTGCTGCTGCGTTTCGTACGGTGAATATGATATCCGGAGGCCCAAATTCCCCTCACTTAATCATCTCTTCCCGTTAAGGTCGGCAACGCGCCTTTGGTCCTTCTAGTAATGTAGGTGTACATGGGCGGTGGAGATCATTTACCATCAGGTGACCGACTGTTTGCCGGTGTATGCTATAAATATTAACCTGTAAGTGAGTGATGGTTAACGATGGCATGTGGATGATGGTGATGTGGTTACCTGCGCCAGATGCTGTACGGTGCGGTCCAGCGCGCTCCTCCACGCGACCAGCTCGCCGCGCTGCCGATGTGAGTGGGCCTCTAACAATTTCGACCAGTCGGACATTTGCGAATCTGACACTGAACTCATCCTGGAAACGGATACTTGAGTTAGGCATCCATTACATATTATGTATTTTTGACGTGACAACGTCTTATAATTCGATAGAGCCGGCTGCACGCACGAAAAAACATGACTCACGGCGTTACCTCGCTCTGAGGCGTTCCATGTAAGGCTTGAAGTGCAAGCGAGAGCGCGGAACGAGCGACAAAGAAGCACAATCGGCCTTTGCGTTCGGCAGCGTTCGAATGATTCTTTCGATATTAATTATATACTTGTAAAAACTATTAAATTGTAAAAAAAAGAATTGACATAATTGTATTTATGCGTACAAATAAATCTAACTTGATCAATTTCATTGTGATTTCCAATTACCACCTTCTCTATACAGGGTTATTTTTAAAACACCAGCAACCTCGCAGGGGTAGATTCCTAAGGTTATAAGCTACTACTTTTGTTCTACGACTTTTGATAATTTGTTAGATTTTATTTTCATACAAAAATAAGTATTCATTTAATTTCCGTCTTGATTGTTACAACGCGCATCGCACTTTACGTAAACAAATACGCGAAGCGTGGGGAACCCAACTAGCTCCTTTGAAGGTCAACGCGCCGCTCAGCTGAGCTGTGACTGAGCGGCGCCTTTGAGTCGCGCGCGCACGCCGCATACTACGAAGAAAAATACGACACAACAAAAACTTGTAAAATCATTTTTTTTTAAATATATTGAGTTATATCCAAACTCGTAGAACAAAAGTTGTTCCGTATGGGGACAGCTATCTACCCCTGCGAGGTTGCTGGTGTTTTAAAAATAACCCTGTATACATACAAATCTATTAAACAAATGAAATTAATATTTTCTTTTGAAAATTGCTACCATTCCATCAGTATTTTCTTAAGACGTTGTCACGTTCAACTATCGTCAGTAAACAGACTTTACAACCAATTTTTTTTTGTTTTTTTTTATTTGATTGAATGGTGAGGCGGGCAAGACGCTCGCCTGATGGTAAGCGCCACGCTTGCCCATAAACAACCACACAGAACTTTGGATTATAAAGCACTGCACGGCACTGAACTGCGCTCGTCACACCCCGAGACATAGATGTTAAGTCTCATAATGCTCAGCTGTTTTCGTTTTTTGGAAGCGTTTCCCTTACACCCTGTATACCCATGACACATCTCGCGCACAAGAGAAAACTACCGGCATATCATGTTAGAGTTTGTAGACAAAAGAGGTTGAAAGTACTATTTTCTGTATTTTACATCTACTTTTGTCATAACGGGTCGAGTGTTATGTAACCATATTTTTTTTAACTTGAATTACGAGCCTAGTTCGTCGCTCAAATGATGGTAAGCGCCACGATTGCCCACAAACAGAAGCAACACCACTGCGAACATAAAATTACAAATCAACGCATGGCATTCGATTGCACTCATTACACCGATATATACGATGTGAAATCTTCATTAGTAACTTCACTGCTTTCAACATCCTTCAAACTGAAACGCCAAATTGCTTACACTTCGCTGTTTGGCGGCAGAAATAAACGGCGCGGTGGTACCGATCCCAGACGGCCTCTCGCATACGAGGGACCTACCTCATAGTTGTACAATCTACTCATAGTAGTTGACACACCTGTAATGTGCTGATTAAGTATTTTTAGTATGTTTGTACTTAGTGTGTAGCACCGCTGTGTCTATAAGACAGTACCAATGTAACGCTCGACTGAACACATCGTGTGCATACAATAAACACCTATTTTGGGACAACGTTCGTTTCCTTTGCTAGTACCCCCCTGACCACACTACACACCCAAGTGTGAATTTCTTGGGTTATAGGTTCAGCGTGTGCTACGTATGATACGCACCTGTTCTGCAAGTCGTCAAGGTCGAAGGCGTAGGTCCGTTCGGCGTAGTACAGTCTCCAGTAGAGCAGCGCGTTGATGGCGAGCAGCAGCAGCAGTGTGCCGACGAGCCAGCCGCTCGTGCGGTCGGGGCGGGGGGTGGTGACGCAGGCGGGGCGGAGGGTGCGGGGGACGCGGGCGGTGACGCGCGGCGCCAGCAGCGGGCCCGACACCGCCTGCGCCGCCGACACCGCCGCCGTCTCCTGAGATGATGCTACACCACACACGCACAAACATTTTTACACTCTTTGGCTAGTGGTAGGATATTCAATCCCGAGAGGCTTGCGACATGAATCGATGGATGGTTTGGAGGGGGGTATAGGAGTACATTCTTGTATTATTGTGCCTGCATCGGTCATCCGCCTGTCCTGTCACATGCCCATCGGTTTGCTTTTTCTCTCTCTGAAGAGGGAAGAAGCATTCATACAGGCCGGAATTATTCTGGTAACCACCGATAAACTCATTGTTTTTCGGTGGTCGATAGTTTTTTGTGCTGCACTACGCTTACCATCAGATTGTAGTGTAGTCACTTTGTCGTACTCGAATAAAAAAAACACTCAAGCGTACATCTATACACATGACCAGAGTCTATTCCTGTAAATGACCACGTAGTAAACTTCGATATGAACACACCAAAGTCAACTTTCCAAATTCAACTAGTCTATTTTTATAACGTGATCATATTGAACCATCAATATTTGAAACTAGCTTTTGCTCGCGGCTCCGCTCGCGTGATCAAACAAACAATCAAACTCTACAGCTTTATAATATTAGTATAGATTTGGGTAGCTTAGCAACGGGAGCCTTCAAATAATATTATTTGGGTAGCTTAGCAACGGAAGCCTTCAAATATGAATAATTTTCCCCGTTTTTGCAACATTTTTCACTGATGCTTCGCTTCTAATGGTCGCAGCGTAATATTATATAGCCTAAAGCCTTCCTCGATAAATGGACTATCCAACACAAAAATAATTTTTCAATTCGAGCCAGTAGTTCCTGAGATTAGCGCGTTCAAACAAACAAACAATCAAACTCTACAGCTTTATTATATTAGTATAGATATTACTTTTAAAGGAGGAAACAAGAGTAAACATTTATATTAATAAAAAAAAAAAACAATATAAAATTTTTGTTATCTTTCAAAAGCTAAGATAGGTGACAACAGTGCTGATGATTACAAACGTGATACCACTTAATAAATCGTAAAATAAATAAATAATATTTTTCTGGTAACTCGCGTCGCGTTAACCCCAAGCGCCAGCTGATCTTTTAATTGCGGTGCATTGCCCTATTAAATAACAATTATTTTTATTAAAATTATATTTATTTATTTATCTAGTACATGGAAAACTTACTTGAATAATATAGTTGACAGAGAATCAATAACAAGTTCTCACGATATAAATATATCCTAAAATGACGTTGCGTGAAAAATAAAACAAAACAGGTAGATTTGTTACGCAATTTTTTCAGCGGTTTCGAGTCTGTTACCACCAGCACTACCAGTCATAGTTCTTGCAAGCGTTCCCCTTACATCTAGTAGGTGAAAAAAGTTAATAGAATGTTGTTATGTGTATTTCCTGAGTTGTAATTATGCTACCGTTAAATTGTAATTCACATTTTCATAAAAAGAAAAAAAGAAAAAAACTGATAACACCAATTTACATGCATAATTACAGTTAAGAAAGCTGTGAAAGAAAAAAAAATACGAGTTGCACTCTGGGAGTGCCGACAGAAGGGAAAACTTACCAAACAAGATGCGAGAATACAAAATTACGGCAACATGCTTACTCGACATGATAAAAGTACATTCTACTCTCTTCGCGTTTATGCGAGCCTGGTACTTTTTACGGCAACATTTTCTAAATAAGAAAAAACCTAAAAAGTTTTTCTTTGTCCTAATCGTCATTTGTTTATTAATTACGGCTACTCGCCATGAAAAGAGGGCATTCTACTCTCTTCGCGTTTATGCGAACCTGGTACTTTTTTTACAGCACCATGTGCCAAATTATTATTATAAGTACATATTTCTTTATCGATCGTCGTTTTTTTTTATGAATATCAAAAACAAAATTACGGTACCATGTCTATTCGCCATAAAAAAAAAACGAACACAGTCCTGTGAAAGTCCGGTCAAAGTCCGGTCCAATCCGAATGGTCACTGTGTGACGCCACCTGGGACTTCAAAATTATCGAAGTTCCAGGGAAGTCGGCTAGCGCTGGCTGGTCAACTGGCCCGCGTGACGTCTCACGGAACGTTCTCGAATATTCTGGAACCTTCCGCTCACCGCCGCTCGCGTTACGGAACGTTTCGGTTCACCCTCCCATAAGAAGTTATCACTTCAAAAAACAATCATGCTTACATCTATACACACGACCAGAGTCTAGTCTTGAAAATTACTACGTAGCTTGGATATGAGTAACTCTCCAAATTCAACTAATCTACTTTTTATAACGCGATCATAATCGTAAATATTTGGTATATTACTTTTAAAGGAGAAAACAAGAATAAAATTATAAATTAATATAAAAAAAACAAAACAAATATTTTGTAAACTTATTTAAGGGAAACGGTTTCGAGTCTGTTACCACCAGCACTACCACCAGTCTTAGTTCTTGGAAGCGTTCCCCTTACATCCAGTAGGTGGAAAAAGTGTAAGTAACCGTTACTGCGTGACTGACCTGTCAGTCGTCGATGTCGCCGTCCCTTCCTGGCCTGTGGCGCGCCGCACTCTGCCTCGGCGTTGAGCCGCGCCTCCAACAGCCGGCTGAACTCCTCCAAGCCGCCCAACGCGTTCTTCTCCAGGAATGCTGTCACACAAAACGGCAACGTAACCGAGCGAAAAATAAAAAAAACCTCAGTTCGAGGCATATGTTTTTTTTGTAATGTATTTGGATGACACTTTTTCTTTCAAAAGGTTAGTGTCAGTCAGTGATTTCATTAAATTGTAACATTTGGCCAGTCAATAAGAATTGCTACTTTTAAATACTAAAATATAGTAATGAAAATTATGATTGCAAATTGCAGTTGAATGAAAGTACAAAATCTAAATTAAAAAATTTGATACCAAAACAAGACTGAACCATGAATCATTGTTACATATTTTTCACCATATACCCTTTATATTAACTAATCGCCTTCCTCAAGAAATAATAAGCCGAATTCTTCAACCAATTTCTCAATTATCACCTTGATGCAATTATATTGAGTCTAAGGCATTATGGCCTTTGACCTTGAAACCAGTTTTACCTCATTAAAATTTGAAACCCAGCAAATTTCAGCTTCAACCCCTCACATTTGTCCTGAAACCCTTTTTAAGGAACTATAGCATACACTAAGATCTTGACCCACTATGACCTTTAACCTTAAATCTTTACAATAATTAAACCCACTAGCACACTTTGACTTTGACCCACTATGACCTTTAAACTTTAATATTTACAATAGTTAAACCCGCTAGGACACTTTGACTTTGACCCACTATGAACTTTAAACTTGAATCTTTACAATAATTAAACCCACTAGCACACTTTGACCCACTATGACCCTTAACCTTTACAATAGTTTAACCCTCGAACTGTAACATACAGTTTTTGACCTTGAACCACAATGACCTTCGTCCTTGACCTTTAAACTATTATAGTTCTCACCTTTGACCATGGGCCACATGCTGCGTTTATATTTGATGCTGCCGTAGAGGCTCAGTTCTGTGACCGACTCGGTGACTCGCGTGAGACAGTAATGCGCTATCACACTTATGTAGTCCGCGTAAGGGATACCAGAGTTGTCACTTGTAACTTCGATTGAGTACAGTACGCCGGGTTTCGAGCATTTGTTCATTACCTGGACACACAAACAAAATAGAATTCATCAATTGGACCTACTTACAACGCATACTGATTTTGTTTTACTAAATTGAAAAAATTAAACTAATTTTATCTTGTAGTTTGTTGGAAAATCAAGCATGAAATATATTCCACGTACGACTTTGCAAAAAAATACGGTATTCATATCAATTTAAATTAATGAATTTGGCAAAACAAAATCAGTATCTCCATTTGAACTTGCTGTGGGTTGGTTCCTTTTTGCGTAACTACGTCTAATTTATATATCAAATCTACAAGATACAGAGTCGATACCAAAATAATATAAAAACTGGAAATTGGATTCCTCCGTATATTTCTCTTGGTAGAGCCACATTGTACACTCGTGTACAGCTTGAATAGGCCGGCTCGACCGGGTTGTTATCACTGTCTCACAGAAAATCGACGTGTAGCATTGCAGCTTGCTGTTGCACTTTGGATGGTGAGTGAGATATCCGGAGGTCCAAAACCGGAAATGAAGGGAAAGGAATGCACGACATCTTGTATTACGTCACAAGACAGGTCACACCATTACGGTGCACGTGTGCGAGAGAGATGGTGAGATTTTTCCACTACGCGCCTACCTTTACTCATACTGATATTTACAGTATCAACTCATTGTCCTCATTTTTTAACCAATTTTAATTCTGCTATTGCAAAAAAAAACAATCTTTTTCGTTTTATTGACGGTTACATATAGAATCTATACTAATAATAAAGCTGTAGAGTTTGATTGTTTGTTTGTTTGTTTGAACGCGCTAATCTCAGGAACTACTGGTTCGAATTGAAAAATTCTTTTTGTGTTGGATAGTCCATTTATCGAGGAAGGCTTTAGGATATATAACATTACGCTGCGACCATTAGAAGCGAAGCATCAGTGAAAAATGTTGCAAAAACGGGGAAAATTATTAATATTTGAAGGCTTCCGTTGCTAAGCTACCCAAATCTATACTAATATTATAAAGCTGTAGAGTTTGATTGTTTGTTTGTTTGTTTGATCACGTGGGCAGAGCCGCGAGCAAAAGCTAGTATTATATAAAACTCATCATAGTCAAATGCCCTACTGACAGATAACAGCCCAATTAATATGGAAAACCAAAACAACATAACCCTCTAAAATATACACACTACATAAAGTATACCTGCGTTTCCGTGACGTGCACTTCCTTGGGTCCTATCGGTCCTGTAGACAGACTCAACCTATAGCTGATCTGTCGACACTTTCGGCCGTTCTGTACTTGCCACGGTGCCTGCAAGAGATAACAAAATTCATCATTACTAGTGGTCGCGTAGTGGTAGAAATTCCATCTTAGGAACTTTTTATTCTTTAACGTCAGCTGCGGGGTTTCACATTCAGACATTGCCAGTATAAACGTAAACAATGGAGGTTCTTCTTCTTTTTTATTTATGGCTTCGCATTATTATACATTTCGCCAATGACAAGTATAATTTATTCTCAAGCCTCCACAAGAACGATGAAATACCTGTGTGGACGTTTTCAAGGTCTTGTTAGAGTTGGTTGGTGGAGTTAGGTGTGAATTCCTTCCAGTACGATGCTTAATTCACTTATTTCAATGTTTCCCTACTCAATGTTCATCACCGTTAATATTTATTGCAAAAATCTGCACACCACTTTTATACGGCAAACACAACTTTAAACTAGTTTTTGAAATAAAATAAGTAATGAACCACACTGTCAGAATTCACACCAAAACTCAACAATGGATGTTTTATTTAATTGAATGTATTTCTCAGCCCCTGTGGTACATTAACCGAACAACCGGATGTGAAGTAATTAGTATAAGTTATAAAAATATAGTATTTTATACAAACCAAAAATGATATGCAAGATATTTATTTTTGAAAAAACAATATTTTTCCATAATTTTTATTGTTTTAATAAAGATACCATAATAGCTAGCTATAATATCCAAAGCGTGGGATTTATTTAACAAGTTTTGGTGTTAAAAACAATTTAAGTAAAATATTAGTATTAATGCGTATTTTATTGTTTCAACAGCATACAGGGTTACTTTTAAGACACCAACAACCTCGCAGGACTAGATAGCTAACCCCATAAGGAACAACTTTTGTTCTACGACTTTTGATAATTTGTTAGATTTTATTTTCATACAAAAATAAGTATTAATTTAATTTCCGGCTTGAATATTTATAACTCTACACGCATGGTTTAGATTACGTAAACAAACCCCTGCGAAGCGTGAGGAAGGGGGTGCAGCGTTAGCTCCTTTGAATTTGACCCATTTATCTAGACGCCAGTCGTCTGCCATTCAATATTGCCATTATTTTTTCATGCATTTAGTTATGTCCAAACTTGTAGAACAAAACTTGTTCCATATGGGGTTAGCTATCTAGTCCGGCGAGGTTGTTGGTGTTTTAAAAGTAACCCTATATAGTGGGTTAACCCGAAAAATAGCATAATTAAGTGGTAGAGCCACGCTGTAGACAGTTTTGGCTACAGCATGAATGGGCTGGCTCGACCGGGTCGTTACCACTGTCTCACAGAAAACTGACGTAAAGTAGCGGTTTGCTGCTGCGTTTCGTACGGTGAGTGAGATATCCGGAAGCCCAAATCCCCTCCCCTTCCCAGTCCTTAATTATCCCTTTCCTTTAAGTTCGGCAACGCGCCCATGATTCTTATGGTGGTGGGCGTACATGGGCGGTGGAGATCACTTACCATCAGATGACCCACTTGCTCGTTTGCCGGCCTATGCTATAAAAAAAAACCATATGTACGGTTGGCAACCCTAGTATTATCCAACACACTGCTGATATCCAAAAGAGGCAATTACAATACACAGATTATAAATTAGAACAGTGTCGTTGAACTTATTGATCGATTGAGTTTTGGCGGGAATTCTGACAGTGCAGTTCATCGCTTATTTTAATTTATTTCATAAACTAGTTTAGAGTTGTGTTTGTTGTATAAAAGTGGTATGGATTTGTTCAATAAACATTGACGGTGATGAACAGTGTATGGAAACATTGAAATAAGTGAATTAAGCATCGTACTGAAAGGAGTTAACACCAACACTCCAGCAAGACCTTGAAATAGACCGCACCCGTGTTTCATCGTTCTTGTAAAAATAACTTGATAATGAATTGTACTTGACACGGGCTAAATGCATAGTACTGCAAGAGCCATAAATAAATAAATAAATAAACTTATTGATCTGAAACCCAAGAAAAGGCATCAAACGCAAGAAGGCTTTTTCCTTGCAGTCGGATAAAACAGCTTAAAAAATGGTTACCTGTACATAGTCTGTGGTCCCTCTAGCCGCCAGCAGTTCGAGTTGGAACTTGGAATTGGTGAATATCATGGTGAAGAGGTTGTCTATATTGAACGCGAACTGCTGCTTCAGCATGAGCTTGCCGTCGTGAGGCTCCGAACATTTCTCCATCTCACCACCGCTGACGAACAATATTTCTGGGTTATAGATCGATATTAGCTAAATAATAATAAATACACCCAACAGTCACATACATAGTCCTGACCCCACAGTAAGATACGAGTCTTGTGACGTGGGTATCAGGAACTACGAGAGACTTTCGGTCTCACAACACCCAGACCCCGAGACAAATAAATGTGGATCACACAAACATTTGTCTCGGTGCGGGGATCGAACCCGCGGCCTACCGCTTCACAGCCGGACTATTATACAGCCGAATATTAGCTAAATGACTGGAACTAGGTTAACTTCCCGTACAGTGGAAACTGTGTTAGTTTTATAACTAAAGTTAATGAATGACATATTTAGTGGTAAGGTTTCAGAGGAATTGTGGGTATGTTTTAGTAAATTGGTACTTTTTTATTTGACTGAATGACGAGACGAGCAAGGCGCTCGCCTGATGGTAAGCCCCACGCGTGCCCATAAACAGAAGCAACACCACACAGAATTTTGAATTACAAAGCACTGCATGGCACTGAACTGCGCTCGTCACCCCGAGACATAAGATGTTAAGTCTCATAATGCCCAGTAATATCACTGGTTTCAATGGCCTTCAAACCGAAACACAACACACACTTTGTTTGGCACACTGTTTGTTTGGCAGCAAACATAGACAAAGCGGTGGTGTCAACCCAGACGGCCTCTGGTATACGAGGGGCCTACCACCTTGTAAAATTCAGAGGTATTGTGTGTATGTTTTAGTAAATTGTAGTGGCGGTTGAAATTAAATTAAACAGTAACTAGCTACTAAAAAAGCAGCGATATCTCAGCAGGGAGTGGTATGGACTGTCGAGACGAAAGTCGCAGGTTCGAAACCAGCCCCAAGAGCATACACCACTGACTTTTCTAAGTTACGTGTATATTAATTGTTAATTATCGCTTGCTTTATCGGTGAAGGAAAACATCGTGAGGAAACCTGCATACCTGAGAACTCGATAAGATTATCGAAGGTATGTGAAGTCTGCCAACCCGCATTAGGCCAGCGTGGTGGACTAAGGCCTAATCCCTCTCATTCAGTAGAGGCTTGTGCCTAGCAGTGGGACGTATATAAACGACTAGTGGGGCTAGTAAAAAAAAAAACTAGCTATCTAATGCAGTGCTCACTTGTTAGGCTTGTCTGGCTCGCTTTCGCTGGTGTCCGACATGTCAGTGGGCAGCGTGTCTCCCCCCTCTTCCTCCCGCTCGTCCGCATCGCCGTTCGTCACTGGATACACAAATATTTACATAATACTAAACTCAACCATAACATACAATAGCCGAGTTGAAAGTGCAAAAAGTATCGATTTTGATATACCGACAAAAAATAGACCTAAATCAATATACCGGCTTGACATTTGGATTACCTTTTATAGGCAAATAAAAAAAAGTCGTACCACATTTCAAGGGCATACTATTTTAAAAATATCGATATAAATATTATTTCAATTCTGAATAAAAAACATCGACACATCGATATATCACTAAAAGTATCACAGAAAAATATCGATACTTTATGAATATGAACATCCCTAGTATACAAATTAATATAATTAATTTGTACAGCCCGTGCGTCTGTGTGCTATCAAAAGAAAGAGGATAATTATCCACATTTTTATCTGTTAGGCCCCATAGGTGGAGAGAATATATAGCACGATTGAGGATATACCATTCACGAGGTCGCATCATGCAGTTTGAGAATAAGGATCTTATTACGAGTCCTATTGAATGAAACTGAATAGTGTTGTAAGACCCTTAATTGAACCAACCCTTAATCGGAATGGACCAAAAATCAAAATCTTTATTAATCATGTAGGCTAAGAAAGCGCTTATGACAGGTCAAGTACAGAACATTTTTCATTAAAAAGACTAACTTAGAATTAAGGGAACTTTGGACTAACCACCGCGCTAAAGGCTGGCAGGAAAAGGCACACCAACAAGCATGGGAAAAGGGAGGGCATCCTTAAGTGAAGGGATTCACGGACTAGGATATGGAAATCGGGACAAGGGCAAGACGGAGTAGACCGAGATGTATATTGCAGTTTCGGCGAGATTTTTAGAGACATCATCAGGCGCCACGCACTCGTCTGACATACTAGGTGGTAGGTCTCTCATACACGAGACCGTCTGGATAGATACCAACAGTATCACAAGGTTGTCTGGTAGAGATTGCTTTTAGCGATAAGACCGCCTTTTGTAACTTGATTTAGTTGTAAGGTTCTTTTTTAACTTTAATTATTCGTGTGCAATAAAAATTGGCTGGTGGGAGGATACTTGTATCCGACCGGATAGCGACCGCCGTACACTGGTGCTAAAACCTGCCATAGTTGCCCACCTTGTGTGGGTCGCGTTCCAGGGTCAGCCAGTGTATATCCGGTTCTCCCCAGGGGGCCTTCCCCCTGATCCTAACCCTTTTCCCATCCCTTTTTCCTTCCCCATCCCCTTGGCCCTTTGGCAGGCCGGCATAATCTTGCCGACCTACGATGGACACATTGTTTATCGTTGGTCGACTCTATTCTTGGATTCCACTACGCTTATCATCAGGCGTAGTGCAGTCACTTTGCCGTGCTCGGATAAACACAAGATAACTCTTTTTTTTTTTTTAACTTGCGACCACCGACTATTAATGAGTTTATCGGTGATCACCAGAATCATGCCGGCCTGTATAAATGCTTCTTCCCTCTACGGGGAAGGAAGAAGCAGATCGAGGCGACTGCGACAGTACACGCGGATGACCGATGCAGACACTGGGATACAACGATGTACCCCTATACCCGCCCTAACCAACCAACAAGTCATGTCGCAAGCCCCTCGGGAGAATCGGATATACACTGGCTGATCCTGGAACGCGATCCACACAAGGTGTGTGGGTGTGTTTATGGATAACGAACCATAAAAACCTGAAAATTGTGCAATAAAGGTGACTGAAATTACATTATACTGTGACGACTTGCAAGGTTCCCTGTGCTACCAATATAATTATATACACAAGTGACTTAAGCATAGACGTTTAATATACCATAATAACCATATGTTGGTGCTATAATACACCAGTGCTACATTACCCATTGCATTGAAGTGTTTAAAGTAGTAGGGTCTTAGGCCATGCGGTAACCGCGGGCATACAGTATAGACACCTCTTAGAATGTTAAAAAACGTTATTTTCAATATTCTATAGCTTATTATTGTTTCTTAGGCACCGAAATTACGAGTAAATAGTGATACACGATTTGGAAATTTAAAATTTGGTTTATAGTTAACGGTTTTTGGTATTTGGGTGTCCCCATCAGGCACTAAGCTAGAGACCAGGATATCTATAGGATAAAGGTGGATTTGAATGGCAGCGTACAACGCATTGTATAATATACTGGATGGCAGGTCCTTCGTATTCGAAAGGCCGTCTGGGTAGGTACCATCGCTTACAACAACACTCAAAAAAATAGTACTCTTCTTCCATCCAAGAAAGCAATCATTTAATTAGTTAATTTCAAATATTAACCTAAATTTTATGAGTGATAGAACCACACTGTTAGACAGTTTTGTCTACAGCATGAATGGACCGGCTCGACCGGGTCGATGCCACTGTCTCACAGAAAACCGACGTAAAGTAGCGGCTTGCTGCTGCGTTTCGCACGGTGATCAAGACATCCGGAGGCCCCTAATCCCCCTCTCCTTCCCAAATCCTAATTATCCCTTTCCTTTAAGCCGGAAACGCGCCCATAATTCTTCTGGTATCGTGGGCGTACATGGGCGGTGGAATCACTTACCATCAGGTAACCCACCTTCTCGTTTGCCGGCCTATGCTATAAAAAAACATAGATTCACATTTGAGGGTGGTTTTTAAGTTCTATTTGTTTAAAAGTAAATAAATTCGTTAAATCAAATCACACATACTTAGAAAACCAAATACTATAATAAAAACTCTAATCTATGATAGGGAAAACATTTCATTTTAATATGACTATGGCGAAGTTGCCTACATTAATTTTTGAGCTGAAGTGAAAATAATATATCACCCACAGGACCCATGATATCTACAACACAAATTCACAAAATTCTTTCTACTACACAATAATGTAGTGGAATGAAAAAATCCTAAATATTCTGCTTTTTACAAACTTTTATTTAATTAACCCATAGGTGTATGTATATGTGTCAAATTATGTAATTGAATTTTAAACCAGTAGACCTAATTTTTTTAAGTACATATTATCGGATATATGTATGTTTTTTATTCTTAAAATTGCTGCGGCTCTAAACTCGCGAATATAACTTATTTTTTTTCAACCCTACTTGAATGTCACATCAAAATGACAATCAAAATTTATAACAAACGCCATATAAAATCCAATATGGCGGCGGTAACGACTTGTTTTTTAAAAAAAGTTTTTTCTTTTTTTTTCAATTAATAACCAAAACTCTGGGTATCATGTGATAGTTCCTTTTCTAGCCTATTACGACAATGTGGATGACTGCACCCAAGCAATATACCCGTGACCAAAAAAACCATTCAGTCACACCCATGCATTCGGGTGAACTCCGACGGACAGAGTGGCGGTAAAGTGGCTTAAATTCTGTCACAATTTTAATTAAACTCAACCTTATGACCATTCACATACGTATGATATTAATGTAAAAAATAATTAAACTAACCTAACGGTTAGTTACCTACATGCGACATTAATCTCCAAAACATCTGTAACTTTTAAACACCCGAAAAGATTTTCTTCATATTTTTTTTTTTTTTTTTTTTTTTTTTTTTATCCTGGCTCGGCAAAGTGACTACGCTACACCTGATGGTAAGTGTAGCGCAATCCAAGAATATTGTCGACCAACGATAAACAATGTGTCCATCGTTGGTCGGCAAGATCATGCCGGCCTGTCAAAGGGCCAAGGAGGGGGGAAGGAAAAAGGGAGGGGAAAAGGGTGAGGATCAGGGGGCAAGCCCCTGGGGAGAACCGGATATACACTGGCTGACCCTGGAACGCGACCCACGCAAGGTGGGCCACTATGGCAGGTTTTAGCACCAGTGTATATTCTTCGACCACCTCGATTAAACCAGGTTTCAAACACAAACCGTATTCGAAACGATCGAACGAACGAACGATCCATTCACTACGATGCCACAAACAGACAGACATTTGAGTTTGTTAACAATATTCCTTTCTACCCGGCGACATACCGGCTTTGTGGATATGGTATTAGGGGTCCGTCCATTTATCACGTGATGTTTTTTAGCATTTTTTTTTGTATTTGTTCTCATAGATCGCACATAAATCAATATGCAATCACCAGTAAACGTATTGTTGTTGTAATATCAATCGTATGCTATAGGTAATAAGGTTTAGTTTTGTAATTGACTCGGTTCCTCGCCACTCGGTCCATCGGTGCTACCATTAGTTACCAGGCGCTGCTGCGATCGCGATCTCACAGCCGTCGTCGACCCGCCAAAAATCCAACACACGAGACATTTCCGTAAATCTCTTTGCTCCGTTCACTTGTTTAGTGTGCCTCTTGGTTTCTGAACGCCAGTAGAAAATCATATTAAGCATTTAAGGGCTGCTACCAATGTACAGTGAAACCTGGATAAGTGGGCCCTGGATATGTGAGAAACCTCTGTTATTGATAATTACAATAAGGTCCCGACACTTGCATTGAAATACCTCTGTTACTGGGAATTTTCAAACCTTTGTTACTGAGACTTGATTTTTTAGATGTTTACCTTTATAATTGGAACTTTGTAGCTCAATAGCCTGTATTAGTAGGACAATTCATCAGGTGTAGACAAGTTATGACGCGTTTGGTTTGAGAAAAATGTTATGAATGAGATATCCGGAGTTCCAAATCCCTTAATTATTGCTTTCCTTTAAGGTCGGCAACGCGCCTATAATTTTTCTGGATTGTGGGCGTATATGGGCGGTAGAGATCACTTACTATCAGGTTACCCATTTACTCGTTTGCCGGCCTATGCTATAAAAAAAATGTAAATACGTACATACCATTGAAATTTCTACGAAATTAGGCAACACATTGACAATTGTAACAAAAATGATAACATTACCAGCCCCGTATACTTTCCCACTGCTGGGCACGGGCCTCCCCTAATACGAGAGGTAACTGTTTAATCCACGCCCACCCACATCTTGCGTGGGAAAGATAGTGATCTTAAATTATTCCCCCAAATTATTTACCGCACCATTCACTAAACATTCCACCGTCACAAAACACAGTACAATATAAACTAAGAATCTAACGTGGGATATATTTTTTTGGTAATTAAAATTCCAGGCTTTCGAGTACCATCGCGACTCGTGTTAAGTTTCAAGTACACGAGGTGCGGTACATCAATACTTCTTATATTCAAAAGGTCTCACAATGTTTAGTTTTGTTAGGCCGTACAAAGAATTTATTGTTGAGTGGGTCAGATATCGTTTGTTTTAATAAACTGACGATCTTTAACGGGACGGGTTTCGTGGGAAAACTACTAACAACCTGTACTAAGGTGACATGTAGGATTTAGGTTAGGTTATTGATTGAAGAAATATCACTCAGACTTAGACTTATTTCAAATAACTAAACATAAAATTAAGAAGGAAATCATTAACATTCATCAAAACTTATAGAACACACACGCACACACAAAACACACACACATACACATACCAAATTGTTGTCTAACATGTTTTAAATTAAGATAAGATATAAAAATATAGTGTAATCCTGTAATTGGATATAGTAGATATAATTTTGTGTAAAAATTAAAATTGTAAAATGCTGTTGGATTACCAAATGAATAAAAATAAAATAAGTAAGTATCGTTACAGAGGGACTTTAAATAATGTACAAAAATATATTTTTCATATCATTTCATTATCATAAAGCTCCATTGATGGGGATAGTTTATCGCATGACACAAACGCGAAAATAACAGAAAGCTCTTGTTTACGAGGCCACGTCATACAGTTTGAAAAAACAGTCGTAAGGTGCGGCCTCGTCAATGACAGTCCTTATATTCCCGCCTGTGTTACGAGGAATCATCTCCATGTAAATGCAGATTAAAATGCAAAATGTAAAAATGATTTTTTTTTGTCCGAGCACGGCAAGTTGACCTCACTAAACCTGATGGTAAGTGTAGTGCAGTTGAAAAAACTAGCGACTACCGACAAACAATAAGTTCATCGGTGGTCACCAGAATCATGCCGGCCTGTATAAATTCTTCTTCCCCTTTCGTAGAGAGAGTGTAGTTCCCCTGTTTGAATTTGGTTACAGGGACATTCCCTGATACTCAAGTGCGGTAGCGGTACTTACGCAAACAGGAACCAACCCACAACGCTTTCAAATGGAGATACTGATTTTTTTTTACTAAATTCAATAATTTAAACTAATTTAATTTTTATATTTTATCTCGTGGCTTTTTGGAAAATCGGGCATGAAATTGAATTGATTATTGAATTTAGTAAAACAAAATCAGTATCCCCATTTGAACTTGCTGTGGGTTAATTCCTGTTTGCGTAGGTCCAATTAATAAAATACTATTGCACTACTTTTTTATTTTTTTTGTCATGAATTGCTTGCTATCTACATCATCAATTCGATTAATAGTTTCATTGACACGTATAAAGTTATTCGACACAGTACCTAATTACATATTACTTAATATTTGACATGTTTATAAAGGGAAGCCGGACAGAATCGTGTTGTATGGAGCCTTCGCCTCTGTAGTGCGGTATATATTATGTAATACGTCACTATGTGCTATTATACAGGGTTATTTTTAAAACACCAGCAACCTCGCAGGGGTAGATAGCTGTCCCCATACGGAACAACTTTTGTTCTACGAGTTTGGATATAACTCAATATATTAAAAAAAAAATGATTTTACAAGTTTTTGTTGTGTCGTATTTTTCTTCGTAGTATGCGGCGTGCGCGCGCGACTCAAAGGCGCCGCTCAGCTGAGCGGCGCGTTGACCTTCAAAGGAGCTAGTCGGGTTCCCCACGCTTCGCGTATTTGTTTACGTAAAGTGCGATGCGCGTTGTAACAATCAAGACGGAAATTAAATGAATACTTATTTTTGTATGAAAATAAAATCTAACAAATTATCAAAAGTCGTAGAACAAAAGTAGTAGCTTATAACCTTAGGAATCTACCCCTGCGAGGTTGCTGGTGTTTTAAAAATAACCCTGTATTTTGAATGTTATTTCACACAAAATTTGAGTCTTACGAGGATCGAAACGACAATTTAAATTAGAAAACAACTTAAACTCTCTTATGGGTTAAATCCCCATAAAAAATAAGTAGGTATAAATACACCCAACAATCGCACCCATAGTTCTGACCCCACATCAAGTTAACCTGCATCGTATCTACGATACCCTTGCGGACCTGCGGTTCGACCACACCCAGAACCGATATAAATATTCGGGGATCACACAAATTGCCTCGAAGCGAGAATCGAATCCGCGGCCTTTTGTTTCCCAGTCGGCTACTTGCCAGCTGTTGTCAAAATAATCTAATACCGTTGTCAAATAAATCACCCAGAGACACGGTTTTAATTATTAGCAGAACGCCGGCAATCGGGCAAGTGTGTCATCTAGGGCTAAGTGACTTCTATCGACCACATGTTCACAAAGATACAGAAACGTAATATTACTCTCAAAAAAAAAAAACAAAACAGTTCAGATTGAACTGTTTTGTTTTTTTGTGATGTTTGAATCACGTGACAGACCGTTATTATTCAAACAGTGTATTTAAAAATATATATATGTTTTGTGAGTGATAGAGTCACACTATAGAGTTTGCCGGCTCGACCGGGTTGTTACAACTGTTAGTAAACTGACGTGAGAAAAAAGAAAAGAAAAAAATAATTTATTTGAACACTAACTTGAGACATGAAAAGTTAAAAAGACATTGACATTGTGAGGGTAGTAGCTTGTATTTTGTTGAAGAAGAAAAAAAATCATCATGAGACATCCAGTGAGATATCCATGGGGCCAATCCTCTACGCTGGGGATTCCCAAAGTGGCCAATGGATCTATATCGGTTTCCCAGGGGTCGAAATAAAAGAACACCGCAAGGTTTTTATATTGGTAAGTATTTTGTATCAACAGAAAAAAAACTAGAGGTAGGATTTTTAAAGTAATTTGGCTATGGGGGTCTGAGGTATTAGTTCATTTTGGAAAAGGGGCCTCTTACCCAAAATACTTTGGGAATCCCTGACCTACGCAATCCAATAATTATCACATTCCTTTAAGAGCGGCAATACGTCCATACCTCTCCAGGTATTATGTACATGGGCTGTGACCACTTACGATTAGATGAGCCACATGCTGGCAAACGAAGCTACGCTATAAAAACATCCGGCCATCGGGTCCTTACCCAGGGGTGGCGAAGAGTCCCTGCCATGCGAGGCTGATCTATTGCTTTTGCTGTCTTCCTTGGTGTCAGCGCCGCCGCTCGCGTCCACAGACGACGAATCCACTTGGTCCTGTAGACACATCAGTATATTTAAAAAAATGCCTGATATTTCAATCTTCGAAATGGTAGACAGATATGAAACTAGTGCATTCACAATTCGATGAAATTATTTCTGTCCCATGATTACAAGGAGGCGATCCTATCGCAACACCAGACAGAAATGGTGATAGAGTACCAGATACATAAAAAAATATTTTATGGCTGGCATGATTCGGGAGACCACCGATAAACTCATTGTTTGCTGGTGGTCACTGGTTTCTTTGGACTGCACTGCGCTTACCATCAGGTGTAATGCATTCATTTTGCCGTGCCCGGTTAAAAAAAAATGTACCCGACTGGATAGCGATCACCGTGCACAAGGTGGTGGATATTCATATCCGTCCGGATAGCGACCACCGTACACATGGTGTTAAAACGAGAGAGCGCGTTCCAGGATCAGCTAGTGTATATCTGGTTCTCCTGAGGGGCTTGCGACATGACTTGATGGTTGATTGGGGCGGGTATAGGGGTACATCCTTGTATTACTATGCCTGCATCGGTCACCCGCCTGTCCTGTCGCAGATCCCTCGATTTGCTTCTTCCCTTTTTGGAGTGTAAAAAAGCATTTATACGGGCCGACATGATTGCGGTGACCACCAATAAACTCATTGTTTGTCGGTGATCTGTCTGGTGTCTGGTTTTTTGGATTGAACTACGCTTACCATCAGGTGTAGTGCAGTCACTTTGCCGTGCTGGGTTAAAAAAATAAAAAAAATGAAGAAGTTATAAGCCATTAAAGCCTGGAACGAAAGGGGTTGACAATCCCCTTTCGTTCCAGACTTTAATGACAGAAAAAGGACGCACAACAATGGTGTCAATATTCACAATAGCCATTACGGTGATCCTGCGAAAGGGAGATAGTAAGATGTCCCCACTTCGCGCCCACCTTTGCTCAAACCAAATATTTAATTGCGGCCACATTTTTGAACCAACGTTGTCTCTGTCTTGCAGTAGGATTTCATTTCGTATTATTTTCTCTTGTATATAAAGTAGTTTAATAGTTCATGCAGAAGCAGGTACCGAATTAAGAGACGAGTTAGCATTCCATGGATTTACTGTGCTAGTGGAGTCATCGTGTGGCAGAGTGAGTAACTCGAAGCCTGGGACTTGCGATACAGGTGTGGGTTTAATGTTGTGTTTATTGTGTAGAGCAGTCCCGATAAACTTAAACATGCAAGCGGAGCTACGGGCCAAAGCTAGTACAATAACAGAATCCACAGTGAGAGGGAATAAACATTTATTTAATTTAAAAACAACTATTAATGTTATCATTTTAAATTATGACGCCGAATCTTATCAAAAACATTACTAATGTACTGATAAAATATAACACTACTTAATTAAAACACACGATACATTCACTAAAAACACTTTTCTTAAAAAAACCACATGATTCACTTCAAAATATGCGAAGATTCTTTTTTCTGCAGTGTGTAAGCACTGTTGTATTTCGGTTTGAAGGACATTGAAGCCAGTGAAATTACTGAGCATTATGAGAGTTAATATCTTATGTCTCAGGGTGACGAGCGCAGTTCAGTGTCATGCAGTACATAACTCAAAGTTCTGTGTGGTGTTGCTTCTGTTTATGGGCAGGCGTGGCGCTTACCATCAGGCGAGCGCCTTGCTCGTCTCATCATTCAATCAAATAAAAAAAATACTGATAAAATATAATACAACTTCATTAAAACACGTTACACATTCACTAAAACACTTTTCTTAAAAAATAATTCACTTCAAAATATACAGAAAATTCACCCGGACTTAGAATTGACACGGTAAAATTGCAGTACTCCAAATTTGACACGTTTTCTCTTAATGATTTCTTATGTTTACGCGAATATTACTCATTGAAATAAAACTAATTTAAACGGATTTTATCGCGGTTTTTTATTAATTTTGATCCCGAAGCGACGTTTCGAAAGCTTTTCAGCCTTCGTGGTCCACTCCGTCTTTCGAAACGTCGAGATCAAAATTCTTAAAAAAACCTAGATATAATCCGTTTAAATTTTCCGTTTTTTTTTTAAATGTCCGAGGCCGCGGGTTCGATCCCCGCACCGAGACAGATGTTTGTGTGATCCACATATATTTGTCTCAGGGTCTGGGTGTTGTGAGACCGAAAGTCTCTCGTAGTTCCTGATACCCACGACACAAGACTTGTATCTTACTGTGGGGTCAGGACTATGTATGTGACTGTGGGGTGTATTTATTATTAAATTAGTTTTATTTCAACATGTTTTCTCCGTTTACTCACATGTTTTTTATGTTTCTTCGTGACCCTCATCATGGCGCGTCACAGAGCGAGTGTGCTACATATTGTGCGGCACATTTATCATCCATCTGATACACTGATAATAATATCGGTGTAACAGTTGATAACGCCACGTAATTTGATTAAAATACGTCTTTGTATATTATTTTATTATTATTTCAACGATAGCTCAGCGGTGAGTGGTACGGACTGTACGAAAGTTGCAAGTTCAAGGTTTTTGAGTGGTAGAGCCACGCTGTAGACAGTTTTGTTTACAGCATGAATGGGCCGGCACGACCGGGTCGTTATCACTGTCTCACAGAACACATAAAATTTCATCATTTCGAACTTTTTTAAAACATGTATTCATTAATAAGACTTTGAAAACACATCTAAATAGTGTACTAGTTTCATCCCTCTCAATACTGTGGACAGAATGCATTCGCACTCTCTTCCATTGTTCAGATTCATAGCACGCAGCTAATATACGGCGTCCTCCTCTATTGCATCACATAGTACGCGCAATGCTTCTCTCTCGCACATCTCTCTCTAACTTGCACCGATTTTCGGATTTCAAAGACAGGCAACCATTATTCATGAACAGAATTTTATAGGCAACCCTATATTACTGAATTGGCAATGAAATTTCCTTCATTTTAATATACTTTTGAAACAGAAAGCAGTGGAGCAATTACCACTTTTTAGTTACCTGTTTGCGCACGGCAACCAGGTAGTAGTGGCCAGAAAAAGATAGGCAACCTAGCTTTTGCAGGTAGTATACATTGTACACTTTTCATTGAAGGTTAAATTTTTTTGGTAAGCAAGTCAGGGAAATTGTAAAAAAAAAATTTTTTTTTAAATGTTAATTAATCATATCCTTGACCATATTTTTTTAGGCAACCCCATTGGTATGTGTTCGGCAACACATTTTATACCCCAAAATATATTTTTCATTCGGTAAACGGATGGGTGAACGTCGATGTTACCTGGGATCCTCTAGTAATAGATATTAAACTAGAACTTTAAATTATAGTTTTAAGTTAATGATTTTGGCAAAATAAAATGAATATCTCAATTCTTACTTGATGTGGCTAGAAATGTTATTGAATATTTGCATGCAATTGTCAAATGGTGGGAAAAGGTGCACATGTCCGGTGACGTCACTTCACATGTCACACCATTTATACTATAAAAATATTCTGATTAGGATTCGAGAAAGTTCTAAAACTATATTTATTCTTAAACTATATTCCTAGTTTATATATCAATATTCGACCATAGTCACGTGTGCGATGCAAAAATACAATTTGAAATTCACTACGGATCGAATAAAAATTCCATACGTTTAGAATTTCTAACGAATAAGAATTTATAATTTCCACGTGACTTGTGACTTGGAAATTGAAATGGCTATTGTAAAAAGATATTTTTTTTAATAAAATCACAGGTAGATAGTAGTAGTGCTGGAATTAATGCACTGACGATTCGAGATTAGGTTATGACAATATATTACTACTATTATTGGCTGATTATACTTAAGTGAAAACCTTTTAAAATCCTTGTTATGACTAAAAGTATCTTAATATTATGTGATATCACTAGATTTTGAAGTAACAAGAGGTAATTAGGCCAGCGTGGTGGACTAAGACCTAATCCCTTTCATTCAGTAGAGGAGGCCCGTGCCCAGTAGTGGGATTTATGTAATACAGGGCTAGTAAAAAAAAAGAGGTAATAGAGAACATTATTCGACATTTACTTTGATTTCGTGGTATTCCTAGGAATTTGGCGAAATCCCTGGTCTCCTCATTTCCCTGCGACATATACAAACGTTGGTAGCTCAAAATTATCATAACCAGCCTCCTATAGTTTGCTGGTGGTATGATATTCGTATCCGCCCGGATAGCGACCACCGTACACATGGTGTTAAAACATGCCATAGTAACCCACACACCTTGTGTGGGTCGCGTTCCAGGATCAGCCAGTGTATATCCGGTTCTCCTGAGGGGTTTGCACCCTTATACCTTTCGCTTCCCAAATCCCTTAACCCTGGAATGACATACTGTAGGGCTTGCCAGTATCCCATTAGCAAGCCCTGTAGTTCATCCCAAGGGTTAAAAAAAGTCCCCTATAGTTGAGTAAATAGCAGCGATAGCTCAGCGGGGAGTGGTATGGACTGTCGAGACGAAAGTCGCAGGTTCGAAACCAGCCCCAATGGCATACACCACTGACTTTTCTAAGTTACGTGTATATTAATTGTTAATTATCGCTTGCTTTAACGGTGAAGGAAATATCGTGAGGAAACCTGCATACCTGAGAACTTCATAAGATTTTCGAAGGTATGTGTAGTCTGCCAACCCGCATTAGGCCAGCGTGGTGGACTAAGGCCTAATCCCTCTCATTCAGTAGAGGAGGCCCGTGCCCAGCAGTGGGACGTATATAATACAGGGCTAGTAAAGAAAGAAGAAAGAAGAATGGTTGAGTATTTATTATCTCACCTCTAAAACGTCAGCGGGTAGCGCGGGCACGTCGTCGGTCACCTCCCGCATGTATCCGCCCTCCTCGTCGGAATTGAACCCCAACTCCTCACCGTAGCAGTTGTGCACCTGGAGACGAGCATGTCGAGGTGAATATCTATACTTATAAAATAACATGTCCTGGCTGACTAACTGATTCATCATCGCCGAGCGCAAACTATCAAGGCTACAAACATGAAATTCGGACTGTATATTCATTTTGTTATGTAGGCACCCACTAAGAAAGGATTTTAGAAAATTCCACCCCAAAGGGGTCAAAATAGGGGATGATAATATGTATGAAAGTCCGTCATTTTGAAAGTTACATAAACAAAATTTTGTATTTCGGTTATTGACGTAAAACAAATAAACACGTGTTTCAGGAATTTTCGAAATTTTAGTTAATAAGAGATGAAAAGGGGGGTGAAAGTTAGTGCGAAAGTGAGTTTGTTTGTTACGCTTTCACGCCTAAATCACTGGACTGATTTTGATGAATTTACAGGGATATATGGGACCCTGGGGACGGTTACAGGCTAATTTTATCCCGGAAAATGCTGTTCACGCCGGCGGAGCCGCGAGCAAAAGCTAGTTTCATTATAACAGTCCTGAATGTATTTGCTGCTGCGTTTCATACGGTGATTGAGATATCCGGAGGCCCATATCCCTCCCTTCCCAATCCCTAATTATCCATTTCCTTCAAGGTCAGGCGATCGCCTTGCTCGTCTCGTCATTCATTCAAATAAAAAAAATATTGCAAAACAGGAAACAAAACGGTTTAAGGAAAAAAAACACCTGGATTATTTTGGTATTTAATTAAAATAACCGAAGTAATCTCTTATCGCGAAATAGCCGAATTGTACTCCAAATAAACTCGTAGAGTGGGTCACTATTGGCCTGTAATACAGGACTGTTTAAATCTTAATTTAATGCACCAGTCTCGCAAAACAAATTAAAATTTATTGGCCTGTAATACAGGACTGTTTTTTTGCACTTACTTGCATTTAATGCACCAGTCTCGCAAAACAAATTAAAATTTAGATAAGGAATATTAATTGGCGGTATAGACAGTGAAAACGCAGGTTCGATCTTAGCCCTAATATCATGCACCTATGACTTTTCCAAGTTATTTGGGCCTCCGGATATCTCACTCGCCGTATGAAACGCCAGCCGCTACTTTGTCGGTTTTCTGTGAGGCAGTTGTAAAAACACGATTCAGCCGGCCTATTCATACCGTAGACAAACTGTCTACAACGTGGTCCTACCACTCAAGAATGGAGAAATAATTCCCCTTATTCAAGAATTACATACCAGATTTTTAACAAATGTCTATTCAATATTATGTAAGTTAATTTTAAACACGCGGTGTAAGTTAGCCTAATTTCAAACACGCGGTACTGTTTTAATCACAATAATGTTATCTTCACATATATTCAAACGCCACCCACTCGTCACGAGTCACACAAACAACTAAACTTTACAACACGGAATCACAGGATAAAGGTTGTTACGCAAGCCCGCCATTATGTATGCGGTGGGATTTAACATAAATACCGAATGAAACGGTGTCAAAACAAATGTACAGAGTCGTTGTTATATCAACAGTTTTATATAGATCCGAGTACGGCAAAGTGATTACACCTGGTGGTAAGCGTAGTGCAGTCCAAAAAACCAGCGACCACCGACAAACAATGAGTTTATCGGTGGTCACCAGAGTCATGCCGGCCTTTATAAATACTCTTCCCTCTTCGGAGAGGGAAGAAGCAAATCGAGGGGCCTGCGCCAGGACAGGCGGATGACCGATAAAGGCACAGTAATACAAAGATGTACCCTATACCCGCTCCAACCAACCATCGAGTCATGCCGCAAGCCCCTCGGGAGAACCGGATATATACTGGCTGATCCTGGAACGCGATCCACACAAGGCTTGTGGGGTCACTATGGCAGGTTTTAACACCATGTGTACGGTGGTCAGTATATATGAATATCCTACCACCAGCTAACTTATAGTTACACTGTAGACAGTTTCATGTCAATATGGTAGCAATAATCTGGCCTATCCATTCTGTAGACAAAAGTGTCTACAGCGTGACTTTAACCCTTATATGCGTGCCAAAATATCTTTCCAAAAAAGCTATTAATTTCATTAAATTTCGGAAACGCAGCTACAATTTCTTTGATAATGTGGATGTTCGTGGGGGGTCAATATTATCATTATGCCAAACAAAAAATATACAGGGTTAATTTTAAAACACCAGCAACCTCGCAGGACCAGATAGCTGACCCCATAAGGAACAACTTTTGTTCTACGAGTTCAGACATAACACATTTAAAAAAAAATTATTATACACGTTTTTACTGTGTACTGTTTTTGTTCGTAGTTCTATGTTCATCGATCGATACGGCCCGGCCATGACTTAAGGGTTATTGAACTGACGCTCGCGCCCGCGTGTATTACGTAATCTTTGTGATGCGCGCGTAACATTCAAGACGGAAATTAAATAAATACTTATTTTTGTATGAAAATAAAATCTAACAAATTATCAAAAGTCGTAGAACAAAAGTAGTAGCATATGACCTCAGGAATCTAGTCCTGCGAGGTTGTTGGTGTTTTAAAAATAACCCTGTATTTATATGCGTTGAAAAATTCAGTAATTTGAGGTAGCCGCGTTTTAAGTATATAAGAAACGCCAATATCAGGAGATTAGGTGACGTGCCTGTTTGCTTGTCTTCTACTAGTAATGCATTAATTAGGTTACATTTAAAAATGACTTCGATCGTAAAAAATCGGTATACATTAGAATATTTCATTTCATGTCGACGAACACATTGAACAAAAATGGAAACATCGATTTTCGATATTTTTAACACATCATCGATGTATCGATGTTTACAGGACATAACATCCAGGGTAAAATATCGATGTTTCGAAAACATCGATGTGTATCGATAATCCATAATACGAACCCACTAATAAAAAATACTCCAAACCTCACGAGCACTTTGAAACTTTTCCTACACAAAAATAGGGCAAAAAAATCGAATATAACCTCATATTCACTTCACCACTGTCCAGATTTTGAATCCATTATGTCGCAGGTATTCGGACGTCATGTTAAATATTAATGGCGGACGGTCAGGAACGCATGCGCATAACTTTGTATGTAAAAAATACACGCAAGCATGGAATGTTACAAAATATTCCATGCTTTCTGGTGGGAAAATCTATATATATAAAAAAATCGTGTCACGTTGTTTGTCTAAGGCTGATTAAAGGATGTAAGTAAAATAATTAACAAAAAAAATATGTCAATATCTCATAATAGTTTCACTAGCTTCAATGTCTTCTTCTTCTTTTTTTATTTGTGGCTTTCGCATTATTATGCATTTGCCAATGTCTAGTATAATTTATTCTCAAGTTATTTTTACAAGAACGATGAAACACGGGTGCGGTCGATTTCAAGGTCCTGGCGGAGTTTTGGTGTTAACTCCTTTCAGTACGATGCTTAATTCACTTATTTCAATGTTTCCATACACTGTTCCTAACCGCCAATGTTTATTGAACAAATCCACACCACTTTTACACAACAAACACAACTCTAAACTAGTTTATGACATAAATTAAAATAAGCGATGAACTGCACTATCAGAATTCCCGCCAAAACTCTGGCTTCAATGTCTTTTACACCCGAATACAGCAGTGTTGCTAGACGGAAGAAATATGACAAAACGGTGGCACCTACCACCTAGTGAACGAGGCGAAGCTATCAATTGTTATATAAGGTACTGAGTACTGACCCACTGCCAGATCTCCTGGCTGCTCATGGGCTGGTCCATCAGAGCATTCTGCCAGATCCTGAACAGCATGAGGTACACCTTGTCGCGGCCGGTGAATGATGTCAGGAAGTTCTTCTCACCCTCGGTGCATACCAGGATAGCGTTCGGGATCACCTGGGAAGATCACTTCATTATAAAGTTTAACAGCTGACAGGAATGTAGCTAACTAGACAACGACTACAAATCCCATGGTGAAGAACCCCCTACAATGACTAGTCCCGTCGAGTCGCGTTTACGGGTGCTGCCACACCGATGTTATAAAATGTTTACAAACATTTTCTAACATTAAAATTGTTACCTTTTGTTAGGAATTGTTAGATGTTCTAAGTGCTCCCACACCGACGGAAAATGTTTGCAAACATTTTCTAACATTTGAAAACATGACATCGGCCCTTCTTCTTTGACGGCGCCGCTCTCCAAAGTACCGCCACCCGCGGTTAAAAAATGTAAATTTTTTTTACAAATTGTTAAGAAATGTTTACTAAATGGTGCTGCCACACCGCTGTTATTGTTAACAAACATTTTCTAATATTTTATCACAATGTTAGATAATGTTAGTAAATGTTTAATGTTAGAAAATGTTATATAATGTGCTGGTGGGAGGATATTTGTATCCGACCGGATAGCGACCACCGTACACTGGTGCTAAAACCTGCCATAGTGGCCCACCTCGTGTGGGTCGCGTTCCAGGGTCAGCTAGTGTATATCCGGTTCTCCCCAGGGGGCTTGCCCCCTGATCCTAACCCTTTTCCCATCCCTTTTTCCTTCCCCTCCCCCTTGGCCTTTTGGCAGGCCGGCATGATCTTGCCGACCTACGATGCACACATTGTTTATCGTTGGTCGACACTATTCTTGGATTGCGCTACACTTACCATCAGGTGTAGCGTAGTCACTTTGCCGAGCCAGGATAAAAAAAAAAAATAAAAAAAATAACATTTTATAACACCGGTGTGGCAGCACCATAACAGTCTTCCGGTGAACATCGAGTTAGACAAACAATTCCGGTGACCATGATTTGCTAATGGGAGAGTACCTAATAGATTTGTATAATGATTTCTTACGTTTACGCGAATGTTCACCTTCAGTTCAAGGTTTGATGATGATCTGATCTACGAACCTTAATAATTTTAAACTGAAGGTAGATAATGTTATATTAACATTTTGGGACAACCTACACCTTAGTCCCACCCCGTGACCACGAAGGCTGAAAAGCTTTCAAAACGTCGGGACCAAAATTTAAATAAAGAACCGCGATAAAATCCGTTTAAATCAGTCTTATTTCAATCAATACATTTATACCCATCTGGATAGCGACCACCGTACACATGGTGTAAAACCCACCACAGTGAGCCAGTGTATATCTAGTAACTTAATGCCGGCATAATCCTGCCGACCGGCGATGGACGTGTAGAGGAACGGGTGTTGGTGTTCCTCTGGTGAAGGGGGAGATCTCCAGTCAGGCGGGTGTTGTACCTGACCGGCCGCGGCCCCTCCAATGGTTGATTTTTTTTTTTTTTTTTTTTTTTTTCGATTTGGCGTAGTACTGTTAGCCTGACGCGAGTCGGCTTTCTACAGCTTCACCGGACTTTCGGGCGAACGCTTTAGGCGCTCTCAACCCTTACATTTAAGCGACCTCGCTGAGGGCACCCCCTGTGGGGTACGGACCTCGGCTCAGGGCGGTCACTGGGGGAGGGCAGAGACATCTGCGATTATCATTTTTGGGGAGGTTTAAAAGTACTGGTTGTTATCATCATCGGCTCGCGGGCCGGTACTAGATTCAGGGGGGTTGCGGGGAACGCGGCGCGGTCCTCGGCGGCGAGGACGGTAAGTCGGTCTTGTGGAGTGTGCTTTCATGTATTCCTCTCTCCTTCGGATGGCCAGAGTGGTCGCATCGTCGGGATCGGAGAGGACGCTACGCGGTCGTCTCCATTTCGCGCGGTCGAATGGTCAATGGTTGATGTTCGGAATTTGTATATATACTAATCTTCGCTTAAATTTCTCTAGCGCGATGCAGGATTGCGCGCTTTGTGTTGTGCGCGCTAGATGTCGCCACAGACGCAATGTCTATTGACAATCGATATTATCGTTGGACTGCACTGTACTTAATTAACAACAGGTGCAATGTAATCACTGCAGTGCCAGGATAAAAAAAGATCAATATCTCTTGTCACTAAACATTATATTTCGACAGCTTTGTACTTATATTCATTGTTGACATACAGAAAAAAATCGATTAATCGATATTTATTAGTATCGATATAAATACAAGTATAGATATTTTTATCAATATTCAGAATCAAATAAAAAACTATATTTATTAAACAAAGATGCCATAAAATCTCATCAAAACCTGAAGCATATACCTCGATATTTTTATGATAAAATTCCAAATATATCGATACTTTTTTCTCAAACATCGAAGACCTAGATTGTTAATAGATACGTACCAAAGCGGTCTTCTCCTTGGTGATGGCGGTCACATCCTTCCACCGGAGTACCAGACTGGTCTCCCAGCTGAAGAAGCTCGCGTAGAAGCATAGGTAGTTCTGCGACGCGTAGAGACGTCCATGGGCCAGGATGTCCCTTTGTAAGGCGCACGAGTAGTCTGTGAATACGATCAAGTTAGTTTAGGTCTTTACGAGCTTGTGACTGGTGATTTTCGTAATGGGGACGAAAAAGAAACAGAGGAGGGTTTCAATCCAATGTAATTCTTATCGATTAGGATATTTTTTTTATAGCATAGGCCGGCAAACGAGCAAGTGGGTCACCTGATGGTAAGTAATCTCCACCGCTCATGTACGCCCAGAAGAATCATGGGCGCGTTGCCGACCTTAAAGGAAGGGGATAATTTGGGATTGGGAAGGGGAGGGGACTTGGGCTTCCGGATATCTCACTCACCCTAATTTTCACGATAATTTTTTCATTCGAATTAACATAGATCATAGTTGGTCCCATTTCAATTTCAAGAATAAGTTTCATCCTTAATTGGTGTGAAATCGGGGATGAAAGATTATATCTTAAGCTCATTTTCTTTCACATTTATCTCCGAAGGAGTGGGTAGTGTTCACCCATTTATCGTCGAGCTATGTCTGTCCCATGATGTGATTAGTGATAGTAAGCGAGGTTATCGCCATATCGAGCACAGATTCCGTTCCCAGACATTTTATGTGTGATTTTACGAATCGAAAATTCAAGTGTAGTAGAGCCACGCTGTAGACAGTTTTGTCTACAGCATGAATGGGTCGACTCGACCGGGTCGTTACCACTGTCTCACAGAAAACCGACGTAAAATAGCAGCTTGCTGCTGCGTTTCGTACGGTGAGTCAGATATTGGGAGGCCCCAATCTCTTAATTATCCCTTCCCTTTAAGGTCGGCAACGGTATGATTCTTCTAGTATTGTAGGCGTACATGCGCGGTGGAGATCACTTACCATCAGGTGACCCACTTGCTCGTTTGCCGTTTTATACTACCAAAAATACATACCAACGATAAGTCTCTCCTCATCCGGCAGGTCTTTGAACAGTCGTCTGAAATCGTCGCACTTGCTTTTGTATGTTGGGTAAAACGAGTTGTACCAACTCTTCTTCTTGGTGCGTGTGCCTGTTGCGCCCGCGCTGTCTAAACTGCGAGGTCCCGGGTTCTGTGACGATGCCTGGGAAACACAAATTGAACTTTACCGAAGTCTATTCATACAAAAGTATTCTATCAATCAAATCGTTTATTAATCATGTAGGCAATTGAAATAGCGCTTATGACAAGTCAGTACAAAAGTAAAAGAAACTTATATTACATAGAAATCAGTATCAACTAATGTATACATACATACATAGCATCATCAAAATACACTCGGCACTCGGCTATAAATGTAAACATATTATATCTACAAGGCGGTAGGTCTCTCGTATGCGAGAGGCCGTCTGGGTTGGTACCACCGCTTTGGCTATTTGTGCCGCCAAGCAACAGTGTGCAAGCACTGTTGTGTTTCGATTTAAAGGACATGGAATCCAGTAAAATTAGTGCGCATTATGAGACTTAATATGTCTTGGGGTGACGAGCGCAGTTAAATGCCAGGCAGTGCTTTGTAATTCAAAGTTCTGTGCGGTGTTGATTCTGTTTATGAGCAGGCGTGGCGCTTACCATCAGGCGAGCACCTTGCTCATCTAGTCATTCAATCACATAATAAAAAAAAAATGAAAAGTAGGTAGATTATTCGAGTGTCTACCACTCGACTCTACCATAGGTGGTAAGTGATCTCCACCGTCCATGTACGCCCACAATACCAGAAGAATAATGGGAACATTGCCGACCTTAAAGGAAAGGGACAACAAGGGATTGGGAAGAAAGGGATTTGGGGCTCCGGATATTTCACTAACTGTACGAAATACAATAGCAAGACGCTACTTTACTTCAGTTTTCTGTGAGACAGTGGTAATGACCCGACCGAACCAGCCCATTCATGCTGTAGACAAAACTGTCTACAACGTGGCTCTACCACTCTACCACTTTCCCGCAGTTCTTACCTACGACACAAGAGTCTATCACACTAATGTGTGACTGCTGGCTGCTATTTTTTTTTAAAGCAGAGTCCAGAAACGAGCAAGTAGGTCACCTAAAACCTCCACCACCCAGAATAAACATGGACACCTCGCAGACTTTAAAGAAAAGGAGTTGCCCGAGGAGGGAGGATTTGGGCCTCCGGACATATGAACTATGCCATTATTATCGTCAGAATCTTCTTTTTTATTTATGGCTTCGCATTATTATGCATTTTGCCAATGTCAAGTATAATTATTTATTCTCAAGTTATTTTTACAAGAACGATGAAACACGGGTGCGGTCGATTTCAAGGTCTTGCCGGAGTTTTGGTGTAAACTCCTATCAGTACGATGCACTTATTTCAATGTTTCCATACACTGTTCATCACCGTCAATGTTTATTGACCAAATCCACACCACTTTTATACAACAAACACAACTCTAAACTAGCTTATGAAATAAATGAAAATAAGCGATGTACTGCACTGTCAGAATTCCCGCCAAAAGTCTATCGTCAGAATCATAAACGCCACTTACTTTAGGGTTGTCAGTTTTAGGTGGTGCATTGACGACGGTGACCACCTCACCACTGGACACACTAGCGCTGTCACTGTGCGCTGCCTGCGAGCAACCTTCGCTCTGCAACAACCACCGCTCTGTAACCTATCCCGACCACCCAACAGTTACATAATCATCATATTAATGTTTTAAAAAATGCTTACTGTCCATCCTTCTTTCGTATTCATTATAAAAAGAGATCAATGAAACTTATATAAGTCTAAAGTTATATAAATATGAAAGTGAAAAAGTCATGTGTTTATGTTGCAGTTATACATACCAGCACGCAGCTGGTGGTAGGATATTCATATCCACCCGGATAGCAACCACCGTACATATGGTGATAAAACCTGCGATAGTGATCTACGCGCCTTGCGTGGATCGCGTTCCAGGATCAGCTAGGTTGGTTTGGGCGGGTATAGCGGTACATTCTTGTATCAGTGTCTTTTTTTTTATGGCATAGGCCGGCAAACGAGCAAGTGGCTCACCTGATGGTAAGTGATCTCCACCGCCCATGTACGCCCACCACCAGAAGAATCATGGGCGCGTTGCCGACCATAAAGGAAAGGTATAATTAGGGATAGGGAAGGGGAGGGGACTTGGGCTTCCGGATATCTCACTCCCGGTACGAAACGCAGCAGCAAGCCGCTACTTTACGTCGGTTTTCTGTGAGACAGTGGTAATGACCCGGTCGAGCCAGCCCAGTCATGCTGTAGACAAAACTGTTTCCAGCGTGGCTCTACCACTCAATAAATCGGTCATCCGAATGTCCTGTCGCAGGCCCTTCGATTTGCTTCTTCCCTCTTTGGAGTGGGAAGAAGCATTGATACAGGCCGGTGACCACCGATAAACTCGTGCCGGTGGCGCCTACCATCAGCGGCATATTTGTCTCGTCATTCAAAATGATAAGAAACTAGCTTTTCCGCGGCTCCACCCGCGTGATCTACCCTGTCTCTATACCAATTTTCAACAAAATCCGTTCAGTAGTTTCAGCGTGATTGATGGACAAACATCCAAACAAACAAATTTTCATATTTATAATATTAGTGTGATTACAAGATTGTAGTCTTCATTTGGCAAATCTAAAGAGTACAAAAACATTGCATTTTCATGATTTTTTTTTTCCAAAATCCACCACAGCTCGCACAAAATAAACATTATAACACAATCATAATTATATGTACAACACGTAATCAAGTGGTAATGGTCGGTGGTGACCTTTATCACGCTTCCTCACCGGACGTGGTGTGGACGTGCGCACACTCAATTAAATAAACTCAGCCTCCGTAACTAATCTTACGATTGGATTTTACTGGCTTGTTAGTATAATATATGTTTCTTTATAACAGAGACCGGGAAACGAGCAAGTCGGTCACCTGATGATAATTTTTCTCAACAGGCCATGAACATCCACAATACGTAAAGAAACGTGGACGCGCGGCTAACCTTATAGGAAAGGGATTGGGTAGAGGCATTTGGGCCTCCGGATATCTTGGTCACCTTGTAACATTAAGCTACTATTTCATGTCAGTCACGTTCTTTTTATAGCAAGCTAAAGATTTGTTTCAGTACAGGAATCAAACCCAGGGCCTTTCGCTTCACAGCCGGCATACTCGTTCACGAAGTTGTGGATTATTTATTTTCACACTCCGTAAATAAAACCAATAACAAAGGCAAAGGCAGCATGTTGGCGATATTACATTGCACTTCTATAATAAGAACTTACTTTGTCATTTTCTAAGGAGTCCGGTCCACAGTCAGCGTTTCGCAGTGACGGGGATGGCGATCTCGACACGCTTCTGAAATATAACATTACACTTTATTCATCAGCTTTTCTTATTATTATTTATTTTTTTATTTATGGCCTTCGCAGTATTATGCATTTAGCCAGTGTCAAGTATAATTTATTCTCAAATTATTTTTACAAGAACGATGAAACACGGGTGCGGTCGATTTCAAGGTCTTGTCGGAGTTTTGGTGTTAACTCCTTTCAGTACGATTCTTAATTCACTTATTTCAATGTTTCCATTCACTGTTTATCACCGTCAATGTTTATTGAACAAATCCACACCACTTTTATACAACAAACACAACTCTAAACTAGTTTATGAAATAAATTAAAATAAGCGATGAACTACACTGTCAGAATTCCCGCCAAAACTCATCACCTTTTCTTTCTGCCTGGCCTTATTCCGGCTTAAATCCTGGGCCCGGCTTACTCTGCCATGATTTGACGGTAGATTTGGTATTATGTAATATGTATGATGTGATGCGACCCGCCGCCTGACCCTCAAAACCCGTAAAGAGAACAAGTTTTGCCATTGCCTCCTTCACATGCTTTCTTCCATCCTAAATGCTTCTTAACTCTCCGAAGAGGGAAGAAGCATTTATACAGGCCGGCATGACTTCGGTGATCAATGAAAAACTTATTGTTTGTCGGTGGTCGCTGGTTTTTTCGACTGCTCTACGATTACCATCAGATAACAAAAATAGGTTCATTCTTTTAGGCGCTATTCCATACATAAATAAAGGCATCTAACTTATTATTTATCTTTTTTCGGGGGATAAAGTAGGCGGCATCTACCAAGCCGACGTAGCACTGGCAATACATGAATCAAATGAAATAAAGAAATACTCGTAGATTATTCCATTGAGAACATGAAGGGTCGACCGCCTCTTGACCTTTATCCGCGATGTCAAGTCACCCTTTAGTTTTGGCACACACCCAAAAATCACAATGTCTCCTACAACCTTTACTTATTAATTTGACTAGCTTATGCTAGCGACTCGGAAAAGTTCCGAAAACTGAAAGTTTTTTTTATTATAATTTATAAGATCCCTCGTTTACGAGAGGCCGTTTGGGTTGGTACCACCGCTTTATCTATTTGCAAGCAACAGTGTGTAAGCACTGTTGTGTTTCGGTTTGAAGGACACTGAAGCCAGTGAAATTACTGGGCATTGTGAGACTCAACATCGTATGTTTCGGGGTGACGAGCGCAGTTCAGTGCAATGCAGCGCTTTGTAATTCAAAGTTATGTGTGGTGTTGCTTCTGTTTATGGTGCTTACGATCAGGCGAGCGCCTTGCTCGTCTCGTCATTCAATAAAATAAAAAAAAAAAGGCGCGTAATTTTTTACGTAAAAATGTTTGGTCGTTGAACACATTGCTAAACGAAAACAAATTACGTACTCGTAATACAGTTGATTGCAGTACAATTACCACTACAACTATAGAATGAGTCACAATCCAACACAATGACAAGCGACTGTCCATACTTTCACGCGTGATTCACAACGGCTGAATTTCTGAATTGGCACACTAGATACGCAAAATAATATTGCCGGCATGAAGTTAGTCACGAAAGGCATCACGGGGAGGCGTAGGGATCGGATGAGGATTATTTACAACCCCCTACATATTTTTTTTTTATTCGAGCACGGCAAAGTTACTGCACTACACCTGATGGTAAGCGTAGTGCAATCCAAAAAACCAGCGACCACCAACAAACAATGAGTTTATAGATGGTCACCAGAGTCATGCCGGCCTGTATAATGCTTCTTCCCTCTTCGGAGAGGAAAGAAGCAAATCGAGGGGCCTGCGACAGGACAGGCGGATGACCGATGCTGGCACAGTAATACAAGGATGTACACCTATACCCGGCTTAATCAACATCATGTCGCAAGCCCCTCGGGAGAACCGGATATACACTAGCTGATTCTGGAACGCGATCCACACAAGGCGTGTGGATCACTATGGCAGGATTTAACACCGTGTGTACGGTGGTCGCTATTCGGGCGGATATGAATATCCTACCACCAGCAAACATATCGATGTCTTTGAAAAAACTAAATAATTTCTTACGTCTACGCGAATGTTACTCATTGTAATAAAACGACCACCTCGTCCACCACAACACTGTCCACCCCGTGACCACAAAGGCTGAAAGGCTTTCGAAACGTCGCGTCGGGACCAAAATTGAAATAAAAAACCGCGATAAAATCCGTTTAAATCAGTGTTATTTCAATGAGAAAAAACAACTGAGTGATTTTATATTAAATCTAATATGGCAACTACATACGCCCGTATGTAAGTGGATCGCCAAAATCTTAAGCCCAAAGCTAACTTCACCTGTACCTGGCACCGCAATGGTGATACTTGGAAACTAAAATCCTTACGGGTTGTGGAGGTTGGACGGCGGGTCGGCCCACATAATAAATACCAAATCCATTAAATCATGATTAGGAGGCGGACCCTGGCACTAATTCGAGATATTACCAGGCACAAAGATAAAAACTTATTATCTTGTATGATAAAAAGACTTTTTTGTTTACGCAATGTAACACATTGAAATAAAACTAATTTAAACGGATTTTATCGCGGTTTTTTATTTAATTTTTGTCTCGACGTTTCGAAAGCCATGAGCATGATACAGTGCCTAATTTCGGTTTAAAATTTTTGTTAAAAATTTTAACTGTTTAAATTAGTTTTATTTCAATCTTGAATCATATTTCTAACAACAATATTCTTTCTTTATTTTTTTGAGTGGTAGAGCCACGCTGTAGACAGTTTTGTCCACAGCATGAATGGGCTGGCTCGACCGGGTCGTTACCACTGTCTTACAGATAACCAACGTAAAGTAGCGGCTTACTGCTGCGTTTCGTACGGTGAGTGATATACCCGGAAGCCTAAATCTCTTCCCCTTCCCAATCCCTAACTATCCCTTTCCTTTAAGGTCGGCAACGCGCCCATGATTTTCCTGGTGGTGGGCGTACATGGGCGGTGGAGATCACTTACCATCAGGTGACCCACTTGCTCGTTTGCCGGTCTATACTACAAAAAAAAATAGCTTCAACGTCCTTCAAACAGGAACACAACAGTGCTTATCGCCAACTGAGTAAGAGCGGTGGTACCAACCCAGACGGCTTCCTGCATACGAGGAACCTAGCAATAATAATATCTACCACGTGTACGCAAGTGAAGGTGATCAGGTATCACCTGTCATCAAGCAGGTCGTTTGCTGGTCAATCTTTGAACATGACATTCACATTTGGAATATATTTAGATATACATATAGATGAAAATATGCAATACGTTTTCAACTCACGTCACGATATTGATTTTATTTTGCTAACTTCGTTAACTTAAATCAATAATTTAAAGTTCTTTTTATATGATCTTACATGGGGAATGTATTATATCTGATTTAAAAATAAGGATTTGAATCTAAATAAATCAAATGAATTTGGCAAGATAAAATTATACCTCAATTTTTACTTGATGTGGTTTTTTTTATTTGACTGAATGACGATACGCGCAAGGCGCTCGGCTGATGGTAAGCGCCACGCCTACCCATAAACAGAAGCAACACCACACAAACCTTTGAGCTCGTCACCCCGAGACATCAGATGTTAAGTATCATATAGTAATTTCACTGGCTTCAATGTCCTTCAAACCGAAACATAACAGTGCTTACACACTGTTACTTGGCGGCAGAAATAGACAAAGCGGTGGTACCAACCCAGACGGCCTCTCGCATACGAGGGACCACCACCTTGTAAATGAGAAATGATCGTACATGGGGAATGTTTCACTATGCTTAAAAAAAATAGGGATTTTAATCTATCTCTATTTTTACTTGATGTGGGTTTAATTGTTATTGCGTACATATTGACATCCATATATTATTATGACGAGCACATTTATTGTTCCAACTCTTATCACTAAAGTGTGTTGTGATAAGCCAATTAATAAAGACCATTGTTTAAATAACTAATCAAAAGTGACGTCACACTTCATTAAGAGCAATTACGTCAGTCTGTCATAATTCCGGCGACCGCGACTGTCTGAAGATGCAACGTCTCTTGACGGTCGCCATTGTATTTGGACTGCAATGTACTAAACATAAGGTTCAGTGTAGTCACTTTGTTATCATCATCATCATCATCATCATCATCATCATCATCATCAGCCACAAGACGTCCACTGCTGAACATAGGCCTCCCCCAAAGATTTCCAGACCGACCTGTTGGAAGCGGCCTGCATCCAGCGACTTCCTGCGATCTTTATCAGGTCGTCTGTCCACCTTGTAGTTGGACGTCCAACGCTGCGTTTGCCAGTACGTGGCCTCCATTCCAGAACCTTTCTGCCCCATCGGTTATCGGTGCTGCGAGCTATGTGGCCTGCCCACTGCCACTTCAGCTTGCTAATCCGCTGGGCTATGTCAGTGACTTTCGTTCTTCTACGGATCTCCTCATTTCTGATTAGTCACTTTGTTATGCCAAGATAAAATAATCGCGGCACGATACATAATTTATATTAGAAAGAAAGAAAGAAAATCCGTTGAATACGATAATAGTAATGACTGAGTATTTACTACAATAATATTAATTTATGGCGACAAGCAGCGGGGAGTAGTTCGAAACCAGCCCCAAGAGCATGCACCTATGACTTATCTAAGTTACGTGTATATTAAATGTTAATTATCGCTTGCTTTAACGGTGAAGGAAACATTGTGAGGAAACCTGCATACCCGAGAATTCAATAAGATTTTTCGAAGGTATGTGAAGTCTACCAACCCGCATTAGGCCAGCGTGGTGGACTAAGGCCTAACCTCTCTCATTCCGTAGACGAGGCCAGAGCCCAGCAGTGGGACATGTATAATACAGGTCTAGTAAAAAAAAATGGCGATAAACTAAACAGCAATAGCCTAGTAGGTATAATAGGCAAAGGATGCCCAATCAGTTGTGCGAGACCATAGAGGGTCCCATTTCAGCTTAAAATTTTGAGTCGTAGAGCCACGCTGTAGACAGTTTTGTCTACAGCATGCATGGGCCAGCTCGACCGGGTCGTTACCACTGTCTCACAAAAAAACCGACGTAAATTAGCGGTTTGCTGCTGCGTTTCGTACGGTGAGTGACATATCCGGAGGCCTAAGTCCCCCTCCCTTTCCCAATCCCTAATTATCCCTCTTTTTTAAGGTCGGCAACGATTAATTTCGAATTAGAATGATTCTTCTGCTATTGTGGGCCGTGCATGGGCGGTGGAGATCACTTATCATCAGGTAACCCACGTACTACTTGCCGGCTTATACTATAAAAAAAATCAGAAGCGCTGGTTTTTTTGAAAATACCCCGACAAACCATCAAGTCATGTCGCAAGCGCAGACCGGGAATACACTGGCTGATTCTGGTAAGCGATCCACACAAAGTGTGTGGGTCACTATGGAAGGTGTTAACACCATGTGTACGGGCGTGCACGGGTAACGGGCGGCATCGACGGGTTGGTGCGGCGGAGACCGGAGTGGCGTCTCGCGACTCGCGACACGCGACACGCTTCATATATGGAACGTAAAAACCCTTATTGCGACATTATAAACACGATCGTTCATTGAACAAACGGCTAACTGATAACTGACTTATTTTTATTACAACATGATAAAAACTAACATAAAACTCGTTTGATTTTTGAAACATTTTGCAGTAGGGCGCACTTTTTGTTTATTTTTTTTTATTTTGGCGTCAGTCAGATTAAGAGTAGTCGCGGCGATCTTTGTCCGACTCGGTTCGTAATAAAAACTTGCATGTCCTTCAGACTAATTGACTGATTCATCAACCCCGACAAAAACAGGTCAATTTATTTATATTTATTTATTTATTGCAGACGTATCGACGTTTTCGAAAATTAATCCCAAAAGAAGGAAAGAGGATGAAAAAGTCTGTATGAAAAAACTAGTGTTTATCCTAGAAGACTTTCACGCGGTGCAAGCCGAAAATAAAAGCTACGAAAGAAATTTGAAAACATGCAATGTATACGCTTAATGTAATGCAGATTAATACATTCAATACAATAGATTGAATAGCAGTTAAATCTACAAAGTATATTTCCTTGATTCTATTTAATTTACAGAGACTACAATACACTATCAATATTATAGTAATAAGTCTTTAGGGAAATTAAAAAGTGAGAGTGTAACAACAAAGAGCAAGATAGTGAGTGAGCATGGAGTGATGCGGACTGTCGAAACGAATATCCAAAGTATGCTAACAACATGAAGCGGCGAAATTCGGAGACGTAAACCTAATTTATCATAGAATATCCATCACAATAATAATATTTGTAATATAAAACACTATCGTAAAATTATAGACATGGGTTTTAGAAAACTAACACCCGTTTTCTCAAAGGCTGATCAAATCAACATGTAACTAACAGAACTATGATTTTGACAGCGCTGCACTGCTAAATCAATATTCCCGTTCCGGTCACCTCAATTAGTGAAACATTTATTATTCACTGTTTTAATATGCGAACAATGGCTTGTTGGTAATTGATACACTATTAGACGACAAAATTATCTATGAATCTTCGAAAAACACAAAATACAGTTTGACATATGGTGCTGCCACACCGATGTTATAAAATGTTCACAAACATTTTCTAACATTAAATCTAACATTTTATAACATTTTCTAACATTGTCTAACATTTTATAACATTTGAAAACATGACATCGGCCCTTCTTCTTTGACGACGCCGCTCTCAAAAGTACCGCCGCCCGCTGTTAAAAAATGTTCAAAAATGTTACAAAATGTTACAAATTGTTAAGAAATGTTTACTAAATGTTGCTGCCACACCGCTGTTATAAAATGTTATATAACATTTTCTAACACCGGTGTGGCAGCACCAATACAAATTTTTCATATCAGTTTGGAATCCTTGTTAACTAACGGGTGTGTCAAATCAAAAGCGTTGACCACGCTTCATGAAACTCAATTTTGAGATGACACGAGATATGACAGGGGATTAGTTAATTTCGACATTGATCAACCTTTCAGAAACAGTGCGTGAGCATAACGATTGCTAGAATTCCTTCGGTAGATAATTATGAACACAAAGGAGTAAAGAAATTAGTATTTAAGTTGTTACACAAAATGTGTGAATATATATCAGTGTTATTATTTACCTACTGTTTTATTGTTAAAGAGACCAGATAGCGCACAGATATCTAAATACGTGTAATTACAACTATACAACAAAGTAGTAATCTAGAGGTGAGCATTTACAGCAATTATGTTTTTACCAAGAATCGGATGTTAATCATATTTTTTTTATATATCTTATGCCAATTTGGATGCGTTAATGCAGTAAACTAACTGTGATATTTGGCCCTCACAATCAAGACGCCCTCAGCTACTACGACTGGACAAGTTTCTCGCGCTACCTTCTGACTCAGGGTAGTAGCTAATCGCCAGTCTATGTTCCAATTTATATACAGGGTTACTTTTAAAACACCAACAACCTCGCAGGACTAGATAGATAACTCCATAAGGAACAACTTTTGTTCTAGATACTTTGGACTAGATAGCCCTGCCAGGTTGTTGATGTTTTAAAAGTAACCCTGTATAAATATAATATATATATTTTTGGAACGTAGTTCCTTATCGCGCGTTGCGAAAGGGGGCTAGACGGAAAAAATTGGTACGAAAAGTTGGCACGAAAAATTTTGTCACGACATAATTTTTTTTAACTTAATTTGATATCTAGCACACAAAGTTAAAGTCGAAATTCCGTTAATAAAACAGATGGTTGTGAAACTTATGACATTTGGAAATGTAGACGCGGTTTGAAATTTGAATTTTTGATTATAGAACACGGCCGTCCGTTATTTTTAAGTTGATAAAAAATGCTATACAATAGCTTTACCGCGGCAGTCTCCGAGTGCCACACGTCTTTTTTTTATTTCTATTTTTCTATTCTATTTCTATGTAATTTTATGTTGTCAAACAAAAATAAAGAGACCTATTTTGTTATTTCAGTTGATAATTTGAATTTTTGGAACGTAGTTCCTTATCGCGCGTTGCGAAAGGGGGCTAGACGGAAAAAATTGGTACGAAAAGTTGGCACGAAAAATTTGTCACGACATAATTTTTTTTAACTTAATTTGATATCTAGCACACAAAGTTAAAGTCGAAATTCCGTTAATAAAACAGATGGTTGTGAAACTTATGACATTTGGAAATGTAGACGCGGTTTGAAATTTGAATTTTTGATTATAGAACACGGCCGTCCGTTATTTTTAAGTTGATAAAAAATGCTATACAATAGCTTTACCGCGGCAGTCTCCGAGTGCCACACGTCTTTTTTTTATTTCTATTTTTCTATTCTATTTCTATGTAATTTTATGTTGTCAAACAAAAATAAAGAGACCTATTTTGTTATTTCAGTTGATAATTTGATTTTTTTGCAATTTGTGTCGATTCTACATTAGCCGAAGGAACTTCGTTCCTACCTGGTGTCCCACGACACACACCAATTTTTTTGCAATTTGTGTCGATTCTACATTAGCCGAAGGAACTTCGTTCCTACCTGGTGTCCCACGACACACACCAATTTTTTATATTTATATATGTATGAGTTTCTCAACGGGTGGGCCTCAGAATGAACATGGACAAGACGAAGGTCATGTCGAATGTCCATGTTGTGCCCACCCCGATTACTGTTGGAAGCTCATCTCTTGAAGTTGTCGACGAATATGTCTATCTAGGACAAGTAGTCCAATTAGGCAGGTCCAACTTCGAGAGAGAGGTCAATCGTCGAATCCAGCTCGGCTGGGCAGCGTTCGGGAAACTTGGCAAGGTCTTCTCGTCCAAAATACCTCAGTGCCTGAAGACTAAAGTCTTCGATCAATGTGTTACCAGTGATGACATACGGCACTGAGACGTGGCCTCTATAAAGGGCCGTATAAGACGGCTCACAGTCACTCAGCGAGCTATGGAGAGAGCTATGCTCGGTGTTTCTCTGCGTGATCAAATCAGAAATAAGGAGATCCATAGAAGAACGAAAGTCACCGACATAGCTCAGCGGATTAGCAAGCTCAAGTGGCAGTGGGCAGGCCACATAGCTCGCAGAACCGATAACCGATGGGACGGAAAGGTTCTGGAATGGAGGCCACGTACTGGCAAGCGCAGCGTTGGACGTCCACCTACAAGGTGGACAGACGACCTGATAAAGATAGCAGGAAGTCGCTGGATGGAGGCCGCTTCCAACAGGTCGGTCTGGAAATCTTTGGGAGAGGCCTATGTTCAGCAGTGGACGTCTTGTGGCTGAAGATGATGATGATGATGATAAATATATAATTACTTGTCTTGACTGATTCATCAACCTTAACTACCTAACCTAAACCTAAACTGGGACTAGAAACTAGATTTTTTGGCAGTTGATGCTGCTTACGTTGTAAGCATCTACTCAAACATAGCTCAGAACCGTCTCGAGTAAATCAGCTTTTAAATAAAAATAACACATTCATATCGATCATTCGTTTATTCAGCTATATCATACAGAAACAGATAAAGAGGTCAAAAGTATAACACCCCTCTTTTAGTCAGGGGTTAAAAATAGCTTCACAGAAGCCAGGGGGCCTACTCCCAAATCACGAAAAACGATGTATCGGCCGAAAGTTCGGACGTTTCTTACTACCAACTTCGTTCGGTCGGTCGGTCAGATCGGGCTTGTCATTCGGTCCGACCGAACTTTATTTGACAGCTATTCTATCGTTAACGCTACTCCGAACGCATTTCATCCGACCGATAATTTGAAATTGACAAGTGTTTCATCGTAATTTTACGTCAAAATTTACGACAGCAAAATAGTTATCGTGTGACTATCGTAAGTATACATTTTTATAAGATTAGTGCAACAGATTTAATTTATACTTAAGTTTGAAGTGGAAAAATTTATATTTACTTTTACAATTGTAGAAAAATGTTGTATTTAGCGGAGGAAGCACTTTTGGAAGAGCGTTTGGAGCGTAAAAGAAATCACAGACGCCTTCGTGATTCTTTTAGTACCAACGTAGTACCCGACGTTGAGTTTATAGCCAATTATAGACTCAGTCGGACACTTTTTGAGGAGCTGTGCCAGGAAATAGTACCACTGTTACCCAGAAAGCGTAATCGTCGTGGAATTGAACCCACTACAAAGGTATATATAACCTTCGTGTAATTGCTGACTATAACTTTAACTTGTCGTTCATACAGGACAACTTTAGCAGGATTAAGTAATCGTGTCGTGAATAATATTAATTTATAAAATTGCAGGTCTTGGTTGCCTTAAACTTTTATGCTCGTGGCAGCTATCAAGGTTCTGTGGGACAAAACACCGACGCCCCGATGGCCCAGCAAACTGTCTCCAGATGTTTACGCGAGGTTACATCAGCCATCAACACCCGTAACATTCTTCAAAAATATATACAATTTCCTCAAAATGCAGTCGAAAGAAATGCCATCAAGAATAGGTAAGTTGCAAGGTTTTTGAATGCGTTATTTATTTTATTGATTATTCAATTCATTGATCCTTTTTCTTGTAGGTTTTATGACAAATATAATATACCGGGTGTGGTTGGGTGTATTGATTGCACCCATATTGCCATTATAAGGCCTAGTCAGCAGGAGGAGCGGTTTTTTAATAGGAAACATTTCCATTCCATTAACGCCCAAATGGTAAGTTAACTAAAGTATTAATAGATACTTGCCATTACATGTATTTATTTTTTTATACAGTTTTTTTATTCTATTTTCAGATATGTGACTCAGATTGTGTCATCCTGAACGTGGATGCCGGTTATGGTGGAGCGACGCATGATGCATTTGTTTGGTCTCAGAGTGAGATCAAACGCCATCTGGAAACACTCCAGATGGAAACAACTTATCTTTTAGGTAAAGACAAATGTTAATGAATTAATCATTAAGGCAATTAATAATTATTATATTTGAAATTTACCAATTATAATATTACTTTAACAGGTGATTCAGGATATCCTCTTCGAGAGTATCTAATGACACCAATACCCAATGTTGAAGAGGACAGTCCAGAGAGCCGGTATAATGTTGTACATAAACGTGCCCGTTCCACCATAGAACGTACATTTGGTATACTAAAGGGTCGATGGAGATGTCTCCTTGCAGCAAGAGAGCTTCACTACCAACCAGAAACAGCAGGCAAAATAATCTTAGCCTGCTGTGTTTTACATAATATGTGCGTTAGGGCTGGCATGAGTGATACGCCGTTGTTACCAGATGACCTCCAGGAAGAAAGCGCCCGCCAAGGCACTAGTCAGCCGGTCACACATTATCCCACCTCTTCGTCCACAGAAGCACTGAGGAGGGGACAAAGGGAAAGGGACAGGTTGGTGCAATTATTAGCTAGAATTTAGTATATCATTTTCTAAATTCTAGTTCATAATTACACTATTTGTGTTTAAAATATATATTTTATAGATAGATTTATAGTGTTTTTATTTTTCAATTATTGTATTACTGACTTGGCTTCCGCACGTTACTTGGTCCCCTCATTGAAAATCAGCGCTGTAGTAATGCTAAGACCGTACTGCAGCAAGTAGCTGAATGAGGGATCCTGTTGGAGCAAGTTAATTTATTTTCTATTTAAGTTTTTTGTTACATTTACTTTTATTGTACCTCTGTATTGCTCCAATAATAAAGATATTTTTCTTTCTTCTCATATACAAATATGTGAAAAAATAAAAATAAATAAATAAAAATATGTTTGTATTATTTGTAAAATAAAAACAATTTAAGTAAGAATGCCTAATTTTATTACTAACGTAGCTGAAATAATTTAAGTGTAAGTTTGTAACAAAAACATAGAATTTAATGGGCGGTGATATTCCCGTAAAAATTAACATAAAGAAACATATTTATAAAAAACAACTATAAAGTAAACAACAATTAGCAAGAAATGATTGATTTGACTAAAGACATCACTTTACCCGACCCGAAGATCAAACCCGTGACCTCAGCACGGTAGGCTTATCGCGTACGCATTACAACTGTGTCAGTGAGGTAGTCAATAGTTATATTAAATCTTTAATCAATCATTTCTTACTGGTTGTATTATTTGCCGCATCAGCCCAATTAATTCTTGAAAATCTGTCCTGAGACCTGTCAGTTCCTCATTCCTTTTTTCAATTAATTGACGCATTAGCCTACAGTGCTCTGATATTGCCATCTTTATTCCCGCAAGTTCCTCATTTCTTGTATTTTCATATCTAAATAATCTTTCCCGCACTGACCCATCTTCTTGGATGAGTCGCCGAAATGTTCTTGGCCTTTGTGCACCTACAAAAGGATAAAAATTACATATTTTAATATAATCTACAATAAATTCGTGATAATATAAAAAATCTTAGATTATCAACTAGCAACATTATTTAGAACATACTTTATTAAAGTTACGATAATGTTTACAAACTTACGTGGTGTTTGGTCACGACGAGTATGGGGAACTGGGGCATCTTGGCAGATCTGGCTGACTCTCTGGCTCTGTGGCAGGTCTGGCTGGCTCTCTGGCTCATTGGGCTGTGGCTCTTCTCCTGGAAAGTAATTTAGATAGTATTAATTTTCTGGAAAGATTTTTAAAATAAAGTTTCAGAAAATAAAAGACTGTATGATGACATGATTAGATGACAACTGATGACTATGAGAAATATGTTGAATTTCAATTTATGGACAGTGGAATTAAAAAGTTATGGAAAATCTCACCACAAATGAATCTTAAGAAGTTAATCAAAAGTACAGTTTTTGAACTAGTAATAAACAAAGATTAATTTCTTGCAAGCTAAAGCGAGTTGTATTACAACCTTCATTCATCAACATTTGCAATCTTCCAATTGGATTAGAAATACAATAATGAATGTATATGCATATGAATAAAAACATAAGATAAAATATTTGTTCTATGTCGTACATACCATAATTTTGAGGGAGGTCTCCTTCATGCTTATTTGTTTCAGATTCCCCAGATTGTGTCCCTTGAACTTCCTAAAAAAAATAAGTATGATTAACACATTGAATGTCAAATTTAACTGACAACTAAAGTAGTAAAAAATAAAGTGCTTTAACCTCAACATTAGTAGGCACCCTTGCTGTAGTCTGCGGTTCACCAAATCCGTCTCCCATTATAGAAATCACTATTGATTCCCAATGAGACAGCTGCGGTGCTGTGGATGGCCCACCACCAGTAGTTGATGCTGACCTTCGTGCAGCCGCTGCTGCTTTCTTAGTTAAATATTTTTTGTCTGTCCATACCTATAATTAATAATAAAATGTTAAATTAATTCTAGCCAATTTGTTTTTCATAATATGAAGCTAACCATAATATTTCATCTCATATTTGATTTATAATGGCTAGGTATTATTAAGACAGGTATACCTATAATTACTACATGCATATTACAATCGGGAAAATAATTAACTATACACTCACTTCTATAATTTACGAGGTTAAATATATTATAAAACAATCATTTATCATGACCAAAGTAAGCTCTAAGTAACTAAATCAATATGCTTTTTTCTAATATCCTGTTTGCAATAGCACATTATGAAACCACTACATATGTGTAATCTTAATTTTACTTTAGCCGTTATGATCTAGCCCATCAATTATCTCAATATTTATAAAATTGAAAATTTACATACCTTTTGCCACTGCTTTGTAGTTTTTATACACCCGCCCATGGCATTCAGCGTAGTGCTAATATTTTCCCACATTTGATGGGAACGTATACGACCCTCCGCACTTCTTAACACTCCTCGAGCTAAATCACGGTGCTCCATTAGGTAATTGAGCAGAGCTTCAATTTGATCCGGTGTCGGTGAAGACATGTTTGCTTGACGAATGTTTCTTCTAAAATAAGTCTCACTTCCATAACTCTCAACATCATAAACTTGCAGAGCACTTTATAAGTATAACACAGACGTTTTTGTCCTAATATAATAAGTCCCTATTAGTTTGTTTTGGTTCACGTTTCACGGCGGAATTATATTGCAACGTCCACTTGAAACTTCAGTACTTAATCAGCACAAATCATAAAATACAAGATTAACCACATACTTTCTTATCGCTCACATAAGTACCGCAGTCGAAAGTTCGTGAGAATTTTTGTTTTTTATCCTCTTTTTTGAGAATTCCCGGAACATGTCGAACGCTGTATAATTTGTTTACCTACATCACTTTTTTATGTGGTTGGTAATTTTGGCAAAGGCATTCGTTGATTCTGCTTTTATTTTGTGTAAATCTTAAAATCTTGAGTTATAATCCACTATTCTTATTTAAAATTTGTAAATTGAATAAATAAGTAAATGTTGTTTAATTAAAAAATATAATTACTCGGTAATTCAGTGAATACAATATTTTAAAACACTAACTTTAAACTATCGATAGTCAATTTATGAGTGGGAGTACACTAGCACCCCGCGTCATTCATTCAACAACTCATCCGAAGCTTGTCTATGACTCCGACCGAATTGCGCGATTCCGAACTTATTTCGTAGTAGGCTAATATGCGAAACTTCGGTCGACTATCGGTCGGGTCCGAACATTCGGTATTGCGATTTGGGAGTAGGGCCTCTGATATGACGATGTTAACGGGACATCTGCGACGTTCTGTTTACTAACAAAGTGCATGCAAACAATAGAGACGAAACTAGGTCCGCGGGTCGCGGGACTGTCTCGGAATAGAACTGTAAACTTGTTACAAAGGTGTGCTCATATTTAAGGGTCGTCACATACACCTGACTATTTTTTTATAAGATCGAATGACGAGACGAGCAAGGCGCTCGCCTGCTGTTAAGCGCCACGCCTATAAACAGAAGCAACACTACACAGAGCTTTGAATTACAAAGCACTACATGGCACTGAACTGCGCTCGTCACCCCGAGACATAAGATGTTAAGTCTCATAATGCCCAGTAATTTCACTGGCCTCAATGTCCTTCAAACCAAAACACAACAGTGCTTACACACTGTTGCTTGGCGGCAGAAAACTGAATGACTGATGGAACTTAACACATTGCGGTCATAACATAGCATTTTATAATTTTAATATTTTTCATTCAGTTTTTAACAAAAGTACATAGGTACATACATACGGGTCAAACACAGAACCTCCTTTCTTAACTCGGTAAAAACACACACAAACACCATACTGCTGAATTAACACAAATTACCTTGAAATAAGCACTTTGCATAGAGACTCATGTTGCGAGAATTGAACCTGGTACGCGTTAGACACGTCGGCGGCCATCGCGACACCACTGTACCGTTACGCATCGCTTTAATTACTGACAGATAACTCGATAACAGGTGGGCAGGCACGATAACCGCGTCGGGTACGGCAACAATTGAAGTGCTTTGTACATATCAACAGTGGAAAGGGAAAAATACTAAAGCGCCAATACGTGAACTTTACGGTAGAGCATTTTAAAGTATTTTTTATGATAAATAAATCACATCGATCTACCTACTGGATAATTTTCAGTAAAACTTATTTGTTTCTATTTTTTTTTATCCGTACACGCCAAAGTGACTGCACTACACCTCATGTAAGCGTAGTGCAGTCCAAAAAACCAGCGACCACCGACAAACATGAGTTTAGAGGTGGTCACCAGAGTCCTGCCGGCCTGTATAAATGCTTCTTCGGAGAAGGAAGAAGCAAATCGAGGCGCCAGCGATAGGACAGATGGATAACCGATGCAACCACAGGGATACAAGGATGTACCCCTATCCTATACCCGCCGCAACCAACCATCAAGTCCTGTCACAAGCCCCTCGGGAGAACTGGATATACACTGGCTGATCCTGGAACCGATACACATAAGGTGCGTGGGTGACTATGGCAGGTTTTAACATAATGTGTACGGTGGTCTCTATACGGGCGGATATGAATATCCTACCAACAGCTATCCTTCTGTTAAAACAGAATCAAAATTGGTAAAAAAATTAGCAACAATGATTTTAAATATTGGTATGAGCAAAGGTGGGCGCGTAGTGGGGACATCTCACTATCTTGCTCGCACGTGTGCACCATAATAACCATTTTGCACGATGACGTCAAGGTTTGCGTCGTCTGTCCCCTTCCATCTGATTTGAAGGGCTCTAACTTATATTTTTACTATTTATATTTTGATAAATTTATAAAATTCTTTCTGTAATAGGTTTAGTATAACGTTACTTATTGTTTTTTTTATATAGCATAGGCCGGCAAACGAGCAAGTGGATCACCTGATGGTAAGTGATCTCCACCGCCCATGTACGCCCACAACCAGAAGAATCATGGGCGCGTTGCCGGCCTTAAAGGAAAGGGATAATTAGGGATTAGGAAGGGGAGGGGATTTGGGCTTCCGGATATCTCACTCACCGTACGAAACGCAGCAGCAAACCGCTACTTTACGTCGGTCTTCTGTGAGACAGTGGTAACGAACCGGTCGAGCCAGCCCATTCATGCTATAGACAAAACTGTCTACAGCGTGGCTCTACTACTCTATTGTTTCATATAATTTAAATAAAAACAAGTTTACTACTCTATTGGTCCACATTTCGCTGAGATTTTTATTTTATTTGTATGAATGACGAGACGAGCGAAGCGCTCACAAGGCCTCTCACACACGAGGGACCTACCACCTTGTATACATTAAATAACGCGTAACACATTAAATCAACGACCTTAATAAAAAAAAACATCCGTGACTTTTATTTAAGAACCATCTCGCCGCACGCACACACACGCACACACACACGCACGCACATTACGAACCTCTTTCTTTGTTAAGTCGGTTTAAATTAGTGAACCTGTATTAATACAGGGCTAGGCTGATAATACTAACCCTGTATTTTTTATTTTTTTTGTATTTCCTGTATTATAGCCCTGTATTTTTTTTATTTGATAGAATGACGAGACGAGCCAGTGGTTCGCCTGATGGTAAGCGCCACGCCTGCCCATAAACAGAAGCAACACAGAACTTTGAATTACAAAGCACTGCATAGCACTGAACTGCGCTCGTCACCCCGAGTCATAAGATGTTAAAGTCTCATAATGGCAATAATTTCACTAGCTTCAATGTCCTTTAAATCGAAATACAACAGTGCTTACACACTGTTGCTTGGCGGCAGAAATAGACAAAGCGGTGATACCCACCCGGACGGCCTCTCGCATACGAGGGACCTACCTTGTCGACCTTGTTTATACAACTTATAGCATACAATTGTTTATTACCCTACGTGGAAATATCATTAGAACTATATTTGTAGAAAAAACTGTACCTACTTTAGCCGTTCAGTACAAAACCCGCTCTAGATATAAAGTAAAGCGTTATATTTTTTTTTTGTGTTAAATCCGTTGAAGGCCAAACATAATATTTGTGTATGTACAAATAAACGCAAATGCAATTCTTTTGTTAATTAAAACTAGTGCGTACTTGAAACTATGAATGTAGGTCAAAATATTTATCTTGAGTTTATAACGCACTAGCTTTTCCTCGCGACTCCGCCCGCGTGGTCTGCTTTTCCGTGATAAAAAGTAACCTATGTTCATCAGGGATAATTGAGGATTCTAATGGTGAAAGAATTTTTCAAATCGGTCCAGTAGTTTTTAAGTTTATTCGTTACATACAAAAATACATCTTTCCTCTTTACAATATTAGTGTAGATGGGAGTGGTACGGACTGTGGAGACGAAAGTCGCAGGTTCGAAACCAGCTCCAAAGAGCAAACAACTATGACTTTTCTAAGTGTGTATTAAATTGTTCATTATCGTTCGCTTTAACAGTATAGGAAACATCATGAGGAAACCTGCATACCTGAGAACTCGATAAGATTTTTCGAAGGTATATAAAGTCTGCCAACGCGCATTAGGCCAGCGTGGTGGACTAAGGCCTAATCCCACTCATTCAGTAAGAGACCCAGCAGTGGGACGTGTGTAATACAAGGCGGTTATAATTGTTCATACAGTGTCGTTAGCCGCTTCATTTAATAGTATCGAAATCTGCGCAATTAAAACCCGTATCACGGCGTGATTTATCTCGCAAACGGCACAAGTAAAAATATACAGTTTACAATTATTGTACAGTATTTACAGCTATAAGCGAGATTAGCGATTGAAATGGCAATGAAATATGTATTGAAATATTAAATTTTTACAAGGAGATAGGTCCCTCGTATGCGAAAGGCCGTCTGGGTTGGTGCCACCGCTTTGTCTATTTCTGCCGCCAATGGGCCCCTGCTAATGGGATACTGGCGACCCCTGCAGTATCTCATCTCAGAGTCAAGGGATTTGGCGAGGGGATTGAGAGGGAGGGGTGGTGTAGGGAGAGAAAGGAAGGGAAGGGGGTCACTGGATATACACTGGCTGACCCGCGGTCTTAAGGTCGGCAACGCGCCCATGATTCTTCTGGTGGTGGGCATACATGGGCGGTGGAGATCACTTACCATCAGGTGACCCACTTGCTCGTTTGCCGATCTATGCCATAAAAAAAAAAGAAAAGTGAAATGACCACGCCGCGCCGGAGCGGGCCGGTGCCGGCTCCAATTAGAAAAATACTGGCATTTCTAAATAGCAAAACTTTCTGCAAACATAACTAAGAATCATCTCAATTAAACCAGCTTTCAAAGAAAGACGGCCACATGTAAATAAGTCAGTTTACTTAGGTGCCATGATGCCACAAACACAGACAGGACAGATTAAATAATATCCTTTAACTCATTTTTTGTGCGTAATGATTCAAAGCTGTGTGTTCATAATTTCAGATTAAACGAACTTTAATTACATAAGGAAAAAACGCACAATTTGCCAGAGTATTGGATTAGTATGATGATAAAATAATTGTCGCTTATCAATTTATAGAGCGAAAAAACAGTTATGTGTAGGTGCAATTGTTGCGCATCTGTCTACCCTCTCAAGGATAAAGGCATGACGATAATGTTAATAATAACAGATAAAAATTATTGAATAAATACTATTGTATCAGAACGAACAATGATGAAATAGAATAGTAACATACTACACACCCCTTTTTAGATTACGCGAGGGTAAGGATTTATCGCTATCACCCTTCCCGGGTGTTCCGTCTTCAACTAGAACTCGTAAAAGGTACTAAGGTCCCTAATTAAGGCCCCTAAAGGCCCCTAACTTAATCACGCAAGTAGAGCGATGAGCCAAAGCTATTCAAAATTGAGGTTCTTTTTTTATATGATTGAATGACGAGACGAGCAAGGCGCTCGCCTGATGGTAAGCGCCACGCCTGCCCATAAACAGAAGCAATGCCACACAGAACTTTGAATTACAAAGCACTGCATGGCACTCAACTACGCTCGTCAACCCGAGACATAAGATGTTAAGTCTCACAATGCCCAGTAATTTCACTGGCTTCAATATCTTTCAAACCGAAAAACAATAGTGCTTACACACTGTTGCTCGGCGGCAGAAACAGATAAAGAGGTGGTACCAACCCAGACGGCCTCTCGCATACGAGGCACCCAAGACCTTGAAGTCAAGTCTAACCTGTTTTCCTGTATGAGGTTGGTGTGCTGGGTGATGACTCCCGAGAAGGTGAGGGCCTGGCTTATACTTTGTCCTATTGCATCCTGCGAAGATATCACCAGGTTTTCCATTGATTTTCGCCTGAAACACAAAGCCTTTTTCAATCGGTTGTGGTTTGGCACTGAACTGCGCTCGTCACCCCGAGACATAAGATGTTAAGTCTCATAATGTCCAGTAATTTCACTGGCTTCAATGTCCTTCAAACCGAAACACAACAGTGCTTACATACTGTTGCTTGGCGGCAGAAATAGACAAAGCGGACAAAGTTATTAATAAAATTAAATAATAAAGTGTTCACTGCAGATGATATAATTCCGTATGGTTAGTCTTTTTTTTTTAATGTGGGGCTCTATGTCCCACTCTCGTCCCTCTAATATTATTTTTCAGAGAAGTTTCCCATCTAAACAATTCTCAACATCTTTTAATATAAAAACCCCGTAATAATGCAATGCAAAAAAGGATATATATAAATAAAAATGGTTAGTCGTTTAATGGACTGAAATTTTTATCAGATAGCAATAGGTTAATAGCTTCCCTATCCGAAGAAGGAAGAAGCATTTATACAGGCCGAGATGATTCTGGTGAACACCGATAAACTCATTGTTTCTCGGTCGTCCCTAGTTACTTGGATTGCACTACGCTTACCATCAGGTGTAGTGCAGTCACTTTGCTGTGCTCGGATAAAAAAAATAGTATATATATGTCAACATTTTGATTATTTATGGTAAATAATGATATTTGTACTAAAATGTTGTTAAATGAAAAAAAAGGTTAAAGGAATTACCTACTCTATTTTGTGACATAAATAGATAAGTAGACAATAAATATTCACTTTATCCTTGTGATAACGATGGTGAAGCGCGCACGCACACCATACTTTTAACATAAAATATTTTTTTTGTTTACCTATAATTGGATGAAGTGGGTCTGAAAAACGTGGCCGCCTGGCGCAGGCAATTCTTATATATTTAGAAGAACGCTATACCACTTAGTCAAAAAATGTATTAACGCAAATACGGATTTTTTTTTGTGATAATTATTTCATTTATATCGTAACTAGCGACCCGCGCCGGCTTCGCACGGGTAAAATATGTTTGTTACGACATCAAATTACAAATCTTTGAATTTTTCGGCTTTTCTGTACTATAATATGTATGTATTATACATATAAACCATGCTCATGAATTACTCTATCTTTTGTTGGAAACTGCATTAAAATCCGTTGAATAGTTTAAAAGATCTAAACGAACAGACAACGGAAGCGTAAAGATTTGTTGTTGTAAGTTGCAATAGTATGAGTAATTTTGGGTTTCCTGCATTTAATGACTTGAATCTAAATTGGTAAAAACAGGTCATAATAATTTGTTCTGTTTTGGTCCACGAAATGCATAATTAATGCATTTATAATGCGACAACTATATATACTAACTAACTATATATAAGTTGGCGCGATCGGCAAACAGTGTTAAACAGTGACTGGTTGATTTTAAATTTTGCCAGGTTGCTAATTTTTCGTACCAATTTGTGCTACATAAATACAAAAGAGATTTAACAACACCTGGTTTCTCGAACGCTGATCAAATCAACATTCAACTAACAGAACTTTGATTTCGACAGCGCTGTCAAATCAATTCGAGTTTCTGAAATGTTAATTAGTGGCTCTAGCTGGAACTTCTCAGGGCTGGGTCGCGCCGCGTTGAATCCAGCGGTAAAGGAAGCCCACTTGAGTTTGTTTCGCCGGGTCTTCTCAAGGTGGGTCGTTTTGGATCCGGTGGTAGTTTTAAAACACGTGCCGTTTTCGATAATGCCTATGGTCCATATAGACGACCCCTCAAAATTTATGATGATTCTGGACTATTCCATAGTAAAAATATGGAAAAATAATAATTATAAATAGTTTTAGTGTAATTGCCGAGTGTATTTTGATGATGCTATGTATGTATGTATACATTAGTTGATACTGATTTCTATGTAATATAAGTTTCTTTTACTTTTGTACTGACTTGTCATAAGCGCTATTTCAATTGCCTACATGATTAATAAATGCTTTCATTCTTTCATTCTTTCTTTCAGTGAAAATTGAATTATTCGCCGATCTAATTTGCCAACAATCGCTTGTTAGTTATTAACACACCATTTGACGATAAAATAACGTTTCACATACGAATTTTTGTTTGTGGTTTGAAAGCCTTGTTATATAACAGGTGTGTCAAATCAAAAGCATTGACCACGCTTCTAGCAACTCAATTTTGTCTTGACATGAAAATTGACAGATTAGTTAATTTTTACATTGAACAGCCTTTCGTTTAACCTTTTTTATCTGTGCAACTGAAACAGTATTTCGTTCAGAAACCAATCATAATACTATCGACATTGGCGAAATCACCGATACACGGTGGAGCCATACCCAACAAAAAAGAAGAAGAAGAAGAACAGCCTTTCAGAAAACGTGCGTTTGTTTTAACAATTCGACGAGAGGCCATCGTGTCATGGCGGATCTCGTCACTACACGGCTCGACGCTTTTGCGACCGAGGTGTGCAAAACTAGTTTTCAAAATGTTATATTGAATAATAATAATATTGTCACATTATGCAAAAAATACAAATAAATAATAAGAAAGAAGAATCTAAATATATAAAACTCAAAGGTGACTGACTGACAGAGTGATCTATCAACACACAGCCCAAACCACTGGAGGGATCGGGCTGAAATTTGGCATGCAGGTAGATGTTATGACGTAGGCATCCGCTAAGAAAGGATTTTGATCAATTCTACCCCCAAGGGGATAAAATAGGGCATGAAAGTTTGTATGAAACTTTGTCAATTTTAAACGTACACGCGGACGGAGCCGCGAGCAAAAGCTAGTTAAAAATAAAGAGTCGAATGTATCTCAGATCCTTGATGTTTAACTGTTTATTAATATTAATGTTATTTGTTTTGAATAGTCATTGGTGCTACGAATATAAATTACGATCTTGTATAGTATAGCCTCGATATTAACTCACTAGAAGAAGATAATCTTGACATTGAGACCGATTTCTTCAATAGGGTAGTCGACTCGATTTTTTTTAATTATTTTAATCAATACGTTACGTTACACAAAACCTATCGCAGAAAGAATTTCATTAATCCGTCCGCAAAAAAATAAATCCAAGAATAATGACGACCAACGACAAACTATATAACTATCGTAGATCGACAGATTTATACCTGTCTGCTTAATCCATTTTTAACAGTCCGTTTAAAGGACTCCATATTGTATAAAGGCTGGAAGAAATGTGTCAGCAAACTGTTCCACAGCTTAATAATGGTCCGGCGTAAGTACGATTTTGCGAACTTGTTAGTTCGAGCCAAAATGGAGGAGATCACAAAGCTGTGCTTCCGCAAGCTAGCACGCCTTGTTAAGCAAAGGTGAGGATGGAAGAAGGTTAAATAAATATATATACATACAAATAAATTGATATATACAGCTATGGCGGCACTAATTTCTTGGTAATGCCTGTATTAATCACAATGCGAACAGTTCGTCCCTGCAGTCCATCCAAGGCATCAAGCAAGTATTTAGCGGAACTGTCCCAAAAAGTTCGAACAGTATTCCACAGCCGTATGTGCCTGCTCGTTGCCGCCCGTAAAGTTGACCGGGTGTAAAAAAAAACCATGCACCTTGTTCAGGATTCCAACCCCTCGTGATGTGACATGCTTAGTAATTCATGCTGTAGACAAAACTGTCTACAGCGTGGCTCTACCACTCATAATAAAATTATACATAGTCAAATACCTTATAAAAGAAGAACCATAAACTCGAATGAGTGAAATATGGCCTCAATATTATAAAACTAGATCACAAATACAAACAAATCTACTTTGGTCATAAACTAGTTTCAAACGATTATAAATTACAAGAAAAAATATGGTAATGACCAGAATAAATTATGTAGTTATATATAAACGCACACGTGTAGTGTGTAAGTTTGACTGCTTTGATTTTATTATGCCAAAAAAAAATGATAACCAGTTCTGTGCTATCTATATCTAATTAATTGAATTTGAATTTTGATTTTGAATTAATTAGTTGAATTATACATAATAATATAAAAAAACATGTTTCAAGTGTTCCAATTGGAAAAAAGCTTTTTATTTTATTCTTACATAATACATTGAAATATTTTGACTATATTAACAACTTGTTTGAAGAATTCAAGTTTATATGGCCACCAGAGTCATGCCCACCTGTATAAATGTTTCAGAGAGAGATCAAGCAAATCGAGGGGCCTGCGACAGGACAGATAGATTACTGATGTAGGCACAGGGACACAAGGATGTACCCCTATACCCACCCCAACCAACCATCAAGTGACATCGTGGGTCGCAATGGCAGATTTTAACACCATGTGCACGGTGGTCGCTATCCGTGTGGATATGAATATCCTACCACCAACTATACTGCTAGAGCTATAATACATCGAAACTACAGTTTTTGTAATATCATTGCAAGTTAATCTATGTGACATTATACAGTGCCACTATTGAGGTGCTCGAGACACTCAGATGCACTCACAAATCCATAAATGATTAGCAAGTTATGCAACTGTCAGAGGAGTCAGTCTATAGATGGATGAGTGTTTACTGGTATTTCAAATGAGCGTCTCTCTTCGGTGGGCACGGAAAAATATAGTCCTTGTTGATGTCAACTGACAGCAGTTGTTAAGGCAAATCAACAAGTTCTTTGGGCAAATTGAAAACTATGTTGGTCACTAACTATTCTATACGGAATACTACTGTAACTCTAGTTTATTCAATACTAGCGACCCGCGCCGGCTTCGCACAGGTAATAATATATTTGTTACGACATTACAAATCTTTGAATTTTTCGACTTTTCTGTTCTATATTATGTATGTATCATACATATAAACCTTCCTCATGAATCACTCTATCTATTGCTGAAAACTACATTAAATTCTGTTGAATAGTTTAAAACATCTAATCGAACAGACAGTGGAAGGGACTTCATTTTATACTATGTAAAGATTATAACATTTTTTCACAACAAACATCACCTGAGTGAAATAGTTGGCTGTAAGCCTAGGCACAGCACAGTTTTACTAAAATTATAAATAGGTATTTGTTTATTAATGAAAATATCCTATGTAGGTCAAATGCATTCCCTTTAATTTGCAGTTGTGTCATTCTATATTCATGGAATTAGATTGTTGGTGTATGGTGGAATAAGGCCTGTGAAATGAGAAATGTAGGTTTGATTCCCGCACAACGAAATGTGCGATATGCAAATATTTGTTTCAGATCTGTGTGTTGTTTAAAGAAATTTCAACAATGTTAAAATATGTTGCTGGAGAAAATATTTTATTTCTCTCAAATGTCCAGGATTTGACTAAAATGTCATTAGCAAATAATATCCATGACTAAGGCCTAATCCTTTTCAATCAGTAGAGGAGGCCCGTGCCCAGCAGTGGGACGTATATGATACAGGACTAGTAAAAAAAAGAAATAAAAAATCCATGTTTAGACTGTGTGATTTGTAAATATTATAGAGTGGTATTTTCTTTATATTGAATATAGCAATACATATTTCTAAAACTATATCTACTATGGTAAGATAAAAAAAGATAAAATTGTAAATAAACAAACAAACTGAAATCACTATTTTATGATTTAAACACAAGATACACATCACCTTTCACAATGAAGCATGAAATCTAGATTAAATAACCAATATGCAGCAACTTACACGATCTTTAAGGACTTTGTGACCAACCCAATAATATAATACAAATTGATGTTTATTTTAATGGTATAAACAGTTTATATCTAATACACAGTTTGATAATTACACAACAATGAAGTTAAAACCACATCACGACGTCAATAAATATAAAAAGTTTGTCATACTTGTCGCTACGAGTGTTTTATTGCGGCATCGGATTCTTAACAAAAGTAACACAGGCCATAGAACTCCCAGACCAATGAACTCCATAGATAACTAGTTTTTCACCACTATAAACAGCATTTAAACACAATAAACAAACGTTTCGACGTACACAGACGGATCAAACTACGCGATCTTTCTATAATTAGGCAGAAATACGTCAATAATACTAACATTGATATTGTGATGTTACGGCTCTCCACTTCCGAAGTAGTCATATTAAATTCAGTTCTGATTAGTTCACTTTTGAGTCTGCCACTGGCAAGCTATCATTTGATGCCGCGTTTTTTGCTTTCATCATCTAAATAATGGTCTTTTTTTGCACAAAAACACAATTGATCTACGATCACAGACTTCGCAATGACAGCTGCTAAATGACAAATAATTTTTTTTGGTATGGTATGGTTTTAATTAATTTATATTATGCAAAGATACTGAGAATAAAAATCCTACTATTATTAATGCATAATATTATGAATATATAGAATAATGTTTTTTACCATTAATTTAATAATTTGACGTGTTCTTTTTAAGTATCTGGACAAATTCAAACAGACACAATTCTACGATATTAATATTAATTGTAATAATAAGCCTATGTAACCTATTGTTAAAAGGAAAAAACGGATAGCAACTTTTTGAGTTATCAGTCAGTCTATCACTGCCAAATAGTATAATTGGGTATACAATATGTATTAATTGGTGCGTCAATTGTATCCTCTTTAGAACATGAAATCTGAAATATAATTGGGTACATAAGTAAAACCCAAATTAGCATAAGTTTAAGTGATAAAATTAATAACCTTTGATATAATCATGTAGGCTTTTTTAGACTGTTTCAAATAGTCTGATTCCTGAAAGTTAGTATTCCAGGGCCGCAGTGGTAAGAAATAAATTAATTTTACTGGCAAGTGGCAACTTAATTCTGTCAATTATGTCGATCGACATCACGTGAAATTTATTTTCAAAAGCTGCTTAAAATCTAATAAAATCATGGGTGACGATGCCGCGTTTGATAAGAAGAAATCGCACCACGCTAAACGGGCCGGACGAAAGGCGGAGAAGAAGAAAAACAAAACAAAGTTAGACCAGTCTAACCTAAGTGCTCGTCAGAGAAACCCTAAAGCATTTTCCATACAGAATGCCGTGAGAGCTGAAAAACAATTCAGACGTCGGGAAGATGTTATTTCAAAGAAACAGCACATTCCGCAAGTGGACAAAACTCCTTTAGAACCGCCACCGATTGTGGTCGCAGTAGTAGGCCCGCCGCGCGTCGGTAAAACTACTGTCATAAACAACCTCATCAAAAGCTTCATAAAGACGAACGTGACCAGCACCAATGGCCCCATAACTATCGTGACATCCAAGAAACGACGTATCACGCTTATCGAGTGTAATAACGATGTAAATTCCATGATAGACATTGCGAAATGCGCCGACTTGGTTCTTTTATTGTGTGACGCAAGCTTCGGTTTCGAAATGGAAATATTTGAGTTCCTCAACATATGCCAAGTGCATGGAATGCCGAAGATCATGGGTGTCCTAACCCATCTTGATATGATAAAAAATGCCAAGACGTTAAAAACTACCAAGAAAACTTTAAAACACCGTTTCTGGACGGAAGTTTACTCCGGTGCGAAATTATTTTACCTCTCTGGTATTATTCATGGCGAATACTTAAGGAATGAGATTAAAAATTTAGCTAGATTCATATCTGTTATGAAGTTTAGACCTCTTAGTTGGAGGATGACACATTCGTATGTGTTAGCTGACCGACTTGAGGATATAACTAGTCAGGAGCTGATCCGGAAGGATGCTAAGGTCAGCAGGGATGTGGTGCTGTATGGATATGTACGAGGAGTTCCTCTAATGAAAGATTCTACTGTGCATATTGCTGGTAAGCTGCTATTCATTTTGTACAAGTTTGCCCATGATTTTATTTATCCTTTAAATGTATTTTACAAAGTTACCATTCCTCTGTATTATAGCTCATAAGTATGGCTTGTGGCCTTAAGGGTAGATATGGCTTGAATTTCTGCATAGTATTTGTGTAATCTGCAATATTTGTCACCTCAATGGTTATTAGAGATGCTCCCGTTAAAAAACATATGCTTGACTTAAATAATCACTTCATTGGCACCTACCCAGGCTAAGATACATAGGGCCTTGGTTAATCCTAGGTTTGGCAAATTTGTGTTTCATTATTTATCTGATTTCTGCCTGATTTCCTACTGAGACAGCTTATTTACACTTGCTATTATTTTTGGGTATTTGATCTGAAAAACATTTGAGTTGCTCGAGAATTGGAATTTGTGACCTGTGTAGTGGTAGGATCATCCCCTACATAATGGGAAATAAACTCCTTGAACTGTGGGTGCAGCACAAGTTGCACTTCTACCTGCCTGTTCATATAAAACTTACTTATTCCTTTTTCCATCTTGATTTTATTTCAATGTGGCTGCTTCACACTTAGGGCTGATTTTTTAATGTTTATATGACCATTATTTCTTAGATAACATAAAATATTATGGAGAAACATTTGGTATTTTATGTATAGCATTTATTCAGATATTGAATAATTTACCCTTATAATACCGTTTCAGGTGTTGGAGACATGAAAATCAGTGAGTTATCATTTCTTCCTGATCCATGCCCGTTACCAAGCAGTGAAAAGAAACGTCACCTCATGGAAAGAGAAAGACAGATTTATGCACCATTCTCAGGAGTAGGTGGAATTGTTTATGATAAAGATGCAGTTTATATCGAGCTCAAAGGCTCCCACTCCCATAAACAAGAAGATGAAGAGACAAATGAGAAGAAAGCTTTGCTCAAAAATGTAGTGGAAACAAGAGAGACGGTTGATGAACAGATGCAGGAGTCAGGATTCAAATTGTTCTCTGGTGGTGCTGTCATTTACCCAGATATGGTTAAAGATGATGAGTATTTACAACACAATTCAAAAACTAATGGATCAGAATCTGGATCGGATTCTGATGAGGGAAATGATTCTGATGACAGTGGCATTGATCAAAGTGAAAAAGATGAAAAATCAACTAAAGTACCTTGGGACAATAACTCCGGTTCCGAAGCAGCAGATGATGAGAGTGGGGATAATACTGATAATGAGGAATTAGAGAATGAGAATGCAGAATCAGAACAAGAGTCTGATGAAGAAGACTTTAGCAAAAAATGGAGGGAGAAGTTAAGTGAAAAAGCCACTGAAGCTTACTTAGACCGACAGAAAACATCTAAAAATATTATGAAACTTGTTTATGGGGAGTTTGAAATTGGTAACAAAACTAAAGAACAAAAAGAGGAATCGAATGACGAAAGTGATGAAGAAGAAATAGGTGGACTCTTTAAAAAAGTAACTGACACACAGAAAAAGAAACACAAAGAGAGGGAAAGACTCGATCTTGATGAATGTTCATTCTTCTATTCATTAAACAAACCTAACCTAAGAGACTGGACAGCCGAATCGAATAAACAGTTACTCATCAATAGTTTCGTGACTGGAAAACGTTCAGCAGATGAAGATGCATCAGAACTACTTAAATTAGACGACGCCAGCGACGGTGACGACGAGGAATTGTATGGAGATTTTGAAGACTTAGAAACTGGTGAGAAACATTTAGCTGAAAATAAAGAAGAAAGTGCATCTACTGGGGAAACTGGCGTAAAACGCAAAGCGGATGCAGCCAAAACTGATATTTTAGCCAAAAAACTGAAATTGAAAGCAAAATTCGATTCTGAATATGATAATCCAGATGATCATAGAATTAAGGGAGATCATTCCTATTACGAAAACTTGAAAGCAGAGGCTTTGAAACAATCTGAACTCAATAAATCAGTTTTTGAAAACTTGGAAAATGGATTACGAGTTGAAGTAGAAGGTTTTAGACCTGGGCTGTATGTCAGAATGATGTTTAAAAATATGCCTTCAGAATTCATAACTAACTTTGACTCAAGTTATCCAATCCTCATCGGATCTCTAAATATGGCAGAACAGAATATAGGATTTGTGTCCTGCAAAGTAAAAAAACACAGATGGTACAAGAAAATTTTGAAAACAAATGATCCCATTATAATTTCGTTAGGTTGGCGACGGTTCCAAACTTTACCCATTTACTCAAAAATCGAGGATGATTTAAAATGTAGATATTTAAAATACACACCAGAACATGTTACATGCAATATGCACTTCTATGGTCCTGTAACGCCACAAAACACGGGCTTCCTAGCTTTGCAAACGGTAAACAACAATCCGAATGATATTAAAGAATTAGGTTTCAGAATAGCCGCGACCGGTAGCGTAAACGAAATTAACAAATCCACACAAATAGTTAAAAAACTCAAATTAATCGGTACACCATTAAAAATATACAAAAAGACTGCATTTATAAAAGACATGTTCACAAGTACCCTTGAAGTTGCAAAGTTTGAAGGTGCTAGAATAAAAACAGTATCAGGAATTAGAGGACAAATTAAGAAAGCGCTGAACAAACCAGAAGGGGCTTTCCGAGCGACGTTCGAAGACAAGATCCTTATGAGCGATATTATTTTCTGTCGAACTTGGTTCAAAGTGGACGTGACGAAATTCTACGCCCCTGTAGTCAACTTGCTGTTACCTGTCGGAAGTAAAAACGCGTGGCAAGGGATGAAGACTAAAGGTCAATTGAAGAGAGAGCGTAACATACGAATTGATGCCAATACGGATTCTATGTACACAGAAATTCAAAGGGAACCTAAAGTGTTCAAACCGTTAGTAATACCGAAAGCACTGCAGAAGGGATTGCCATACAGATTCAAGCCAAAACAGAAGGTGACCACACTGTCGGGGATAAATCCGAAAGACAAGTTTAAGGGAAGAATAGCTGTTATCAAGAACCCGCACGAACAAAAGGTGGCCAATGTGATGAAGATGCTAAAAACCAATTACGAGAAGAAAAAGGAGACGCAGAAAGAAGCAACCGCGGAGAGGATAAAAGCGTTCAGGAAGCAAAAGGACGCAGAAGAGTGGCGTAAACTGAAACGGCAGAAGGAACTGAAGAAGAAGATTTGTAGGCAGATAAGTAAAATGGGAAATAAAAAGAAACCGCAAATGTGACATTGATTTTTATTGAACAACCGTTTCGTATGTTGAGTGAGATATCGCGAGGCCCTCCCCCCCTAAATTCTTTAATTATCCCTTTCTTTTAAGGTCGGCAGCGCATCCATGAATCCGCAGACATTATGGATGTTCATCGGCGGGTGAGACTTACTTACTATCAAAAGACCCACTTGCTCGTTTGACGGCTTCTGCATCAAAAAAGCTTTTGTAATGTGTTAGTTTGTATTGCACGTCAGGATTATTGTAACAAGCAAAGGTTGACGATGTCTACTGTTCGACATTTTGAACACACAAAGATTCAGCCTTTAAATGTCGTGAACCATTGCTTTGTTACAGTATTTTTAACGGACGGTTGGCACTTAATATAATATCTTTTAAGTTTGTTGTAAATGGGTACCTAGTCATCATCAGCTTATTTTGCTAGTTATATGCCTCGACCAATACAAACAATTGAACTCGATCTTTGGCTCTGTATCCAATCACTGCCCGCCGCTTTCCGCAGGTCGTCGCTCCACCTTGCAGCAGGGCGTCCTACCTTATATTTTTTTTGTTTGCCTAAACGCGGTTTCTACTTATAAACCCGTATACCTTATTGAATATCGGTTCTTTGAGATATATGATCAGCGCACTGCCATTGCAACTTGCATAAAAATATTTTGTCAAGGAATAAATAATTTTACTTCATAGATCAAGATTCTGTCTAAAGTTTCTAATGTCTTCCAGGTACCTGATTTACTTATCTCTACTATTTGTCTGATGCTGACAGTTATTTCGTTGGATATTTTAACATTCTAAATACAAATTCTTTTAAGAGCCTGTTTCACAACCTCTTAAGTAAATGCTACTTACCTACCAAATAAAATATGTCACGTTCAAATGCAAAGTCGTATTCTGACATATCTAACATATCTTCTTGCACCTGTTCTTATTCTACTCGCAGTGGGATCGGCGCAACATGCCTTTTTAGTCGATTTTAGCACCCTTAAAACGATTTTTTGTTAACGTAACCTTGGCAATAGGCAAAGCTAAATACAACTTAATTCTTTGTATGGGAATAATTTTATTTCTCATTGACGTTTAATTGTTTTTATGAGTGGGAGCAACAGAGCAAGCGGGTCACCTGATGGTAAGTGGTCACCGCCGCCCATGGACACCATCAATACCAGTGGATTTGACGGAGTGTTGCCGGTCTTTGAGGAGAGTGGGCTCTTTTTGCTCTTTTGTTTTCTTATTTATTCATTCTCAGGGCATTTGACCTTCGACATTTCCATGTTAGTGTGCTTCCTCATTATTATCGTCCGTTTTAACGGTGAAGGAAAATATGGTGACGCAGCCTGCATACCTGAGACTTGAAGATAAGTAAAGTCTACCAACCCGCTTGATGTCAGCGTGGTGGACTAAAGGGACGTAACATGACTCCTCTCATCAGTAGAAGCCCTTACCGGGCAGTGAGACAGTGTAATACAGGTCTAATACTATAATATGCGAAACTCAATGGTCATTTTTTTTTTTTTTTTATAGCATAGGCCGGCAAACGAGCAAGTGGGTCACCTGATGGTAAGTGATCTCCACTGCCCATGTACGCCTAGAAGAATCATGGGCACGTTGCCGACCATAAAGGAAAGGGATAATTAGGGATTGGGAAGGGGAGGGGATTTGGGCTTCCGGATATCTCACTCACCGTACGAAACGCAGCAGCAAGCGGCTACTTTACGTCGGTTTTCTGTGAGACAGTGGTAACGAACCGGTCGAGCCAGCCCATTCATGCTGTAGACAAAACTGTCTACAGCGTGGCTCTACCACTCAAAATGTCATTGAAATGCAGAAAATAAAACAAAATGTTTATATCGTGTAAATTGTATTTACCTCTTATCATTATGCATAACGTACGCCGTTATCGCACACTTCATAAATATTTTTACAAAGGTTACACGGTTGTTCGGATTACATTGGTCAAAATAATGATTGTCTAGGATAACAGTCTGCCCCGCGACAATATTATTTCGCGCTAACATACATTAGTGAGGCGAAGTGACAAACACGGAAAGCCTGGAATGTTCGCTCGCTCCCACGCCATCACACGCTATACGAAGCTATGCAACACAGATGCAGAATATATACACATTACGAATTTCACTAACTCTCAGCTATTTTTACATAAACTCCCTAACGTGAAGGTAACTTTACTCTTTGGTAGCGCGAGCCACTGGGACCTTTTGTGAAAAAATATAATTTGTTCGACGACATACTCGTATGACTCAAATTTACAATGGAAACATCGAAATGTGCGCTGGAATGTTCTCGGTGATATATAAAAACAATCGGCCGCGTCCGTCCCGCATAAACGTCGATACATTGGCACTTGTGGAGGTTTCATACATTACGGAATAACTATGGACACACTACGGAGCGAATACTTGCAATCTCTGTATAATAGTTTCACACTGCACTGTCTCGCGGACACTATTTATTTGGAACAGACCTCAGCGTGTCCGGAACAACGTCTCGGGGGTATCGGCCGTAGCCATTACACCTTCCAACCACAAATTTATACAAAAACCGTAGCTACATCGAAAAGCTATACACTAACTAACTAAATAACCATCACGTTAAACATATTTGCTTTTTATAAAACTTTAATTACAATAATTTTACAATGAAACGAGTGATGTGTACGAATGATATACGTCAGCCGTCTGACTACACGGTGGGAGCGACATTGTGTATGTCCCGGCGTAAAACACTAGCAACTGGCGACGGTTGTGAAGCAATTGACTACAGTCTGGTTAAAACGTCCCAAACACAGGTCCATAATAGTGTGATGCCTTATAATATAAATCGTTTCCAGGGACGGTATCAGCAGTTATTTAGTATTTACACGCAGGATAGCCACAGCGTCACTCCCTAACAGTAGGGTTCCAACAATCTAAATAGTTGTTCGCCCATTTCATCGACAACGGTAAGCGTTCGTGACGACTAGCCGTAACAAAATCTATCACCCTTATTCACACACGGATATTAACAACATTTTTAAACGATTGTAGGCTTTCGCGATTTATTTATTACACATTATAATATTTTATTAACGGGTCTTAATCGCGTAGTATTTGAAGGTATCAATATGTACCCATTATTTATTTCCTGACGTTTCGACCGAGTTACATCGGCCGTGGTCACGGTTCGAAATAAATAAAAAATATTAAAAATACTGTTAATAACCGTTTATGTTTAAGGGTGTAAACGTATATATTTTTGTTATAAAGTGACCGTAATTGTTAGAAAGTTCGCACCACCCTTTACGTGTACACTATTGGCTTTATAACTAAAAAAAGATTTTAAGTAGAGCGTAACCACTCAGTATAGATATTGTACAATTTCCTATCTAGAAACATGTTTTCAGTCAATAACATATACATCATATAAATAATATTAAATCTATTCATATCCAAACAACGGAAAACTTAAAACAATAATATGGTACCTGTTGATTTCGCCTATAGTGTTCACATTTGAAGTCAAATTTTTACAATTTTATTCATGTACGTTTTGGTCTTTTATATAATTTGAATATGACATATACGTAAAGGAATTTCACTATTGTAGAGGACGTGTTCGGCGTCCGGTGTCACGTGACAAGATACCTGCCACTTCCTTCAACCACTATACTATAATACAATCCACGTAGAAATACCCGTTTGACGTTTGACAGAACGAAAATGACAACTATAAAAAAATTTTTTCATTGCATAATGATTTGACCAAGATCAATTTATTTGATATTTTAACTTTATTTATATGTGTCTTATGTAGATTTCGTAAGACTTATTTTGGTTCATCACATAACATTTCGAGTCGCGGGTGTTTCTACATGAAAAGTTATTTAAAATTTTAAGTAAAAAAATCACACTGGTGGCCACACATTATAACATGTCTAAATTTTATTAATACTGCTTTCTCATATATTTAACGCATCATTATTATAAGAAATATCTTAATACAAGTACATTAGCGGCTCATTGTTCAACCTTCACGCGTTCTTACTAAATTAATTGTGATACGGTTGGAATTGGACCGCGCGACAGCACGCTCTCCGAGTCCTGAGGTATAATACACGTCGACACGTGATCTCATCACCCACTCGCCCACTACACCCATCCCGCCCACTCATACAAGCTTCAACTTAATAAATTATATTAACTAGTTAATAAATAAAGCGTTATTAAAATAATAAACTTCTAATAGTTTTTTGAACACATTCTACCTATTTATAACTGTGTACCACTAAAGTAGAAACGCTAATATATTAATAGTAGATACCATGATATTTACACTGTATTTGCTAAATATAAAAAAAGGATTCCATCAAATCAACATCATGTTAACTATACAATTACATATTTTTTAAATCTTTTTTGTTTTCAATTAAACATTGACTGGCGTGTGATATACGAATGTTGAAACGAAATAAATTAATTATAATATTGTTCGCTGTTTACATTTTAATAGTTTAAATGCTACTTATAAAATATTTAAAATCACTATAATAAATACATTAAAATGTATGTTTAAAACATAAATATAAAATGTTAAAAAGCTCGTATAGCACACGCCGATAGAAAAAATCAAGCTACAATCCACCCGCTATAGGATGGCTCTCGTGACAGCTGTCACCGCGGATAACATTTATCATGACAGCTGTCTGCACTGCAGTCAGCGAACGACTCTATAGCGGGTGACATTTCATTGTAAACGCTTAACAAAATATACCTAGCTATGTATAAATGATGTTTTGCTATTAGAAAGTATTTTATTATAATCGTAGAATACAAAACGATGTCGATTAACACTGTACACAAGACTAGCATTGTGTGCTCCCGTCATTAAGTATAGAGTCGAGCGTTAACGGAATAAAGCATATTATACTTTTTCAATTGTATAAATGTATTAGATAAATTGCGATGGCTACAGTATATATCTACCACACTTGATAATATTTTAACTTATACCAATTGTGATGTTTTTAAATGATATTAGATTTTTCTATTTTATTATACATTATGTAACATTCATTGTATCACATAGTTTAATTTTGTGATTTTTCACTGCAAAATATTTACTATAGTCGCCGCATTAATGTAACTGTCAAAACGCGAGTACTGTCATACGAAGAGGCACACATTCATCTACATAAAGCTATATATACACACCTCAGCGAGGCACTTGGTAGACAGGTATCTAAAGACGTGAACTGAAGGTCCCGCGGGCCTGTACACTCCCGCGCCGATACTAACTCAAAATAATACGCAATAGAGGTTGTTCTGTATGTGTATCACGGATTCCATATCTCACAACACCTTTAATCTAATCGAACTGTGGCACCGTCTCAGAAAAAAAAATGGTATTGTCAATGTTAGGAAACAATTAATTTTTAACACAATTGTGGACTTAATTTCTTACGTTTTTGTTTTATTGAAGTTATACTTCTTTAGGCGCGTTATGAAAAAATGATGAGAGTGAAATTTTAAGATGCGCGCGCACCTGTGACACAAAAAATTAACAGTATGAAGTTAGGCGCGTTAAGAAAAAATGATGAGAGCAGTATGAAGTTAGGCGCGTTATGAAAAAATGATGAGAGTGAAATAAAAAAATAAATATAAATAAATAAATATAAATATATATATATAATTATATATAGATGCGGTTTTTATTTTATAATTTGGAACATGGTGCCGTAAAAAAAGTACCAGGTTCGCATAAACGCGAAGAGAGTAGAATGTCCATTTTTCATGGCGAGTAGCCGTAATTAATAAACAAATGACGATTTGGACAAAGAAAAACTCTTTAGGTTTTTTCTTATTCGGAACATGTTGCCGTCAAAAGTACCAGGCTCGCATAAACGCGAAGAGAGTAGAATGTACTTCTATCATGTCGAGTGGATATGTTGATATAAATTAAAATACTTTTATTTAATATAATTAACACTAAATATTATTAAATTATTAATGTTAAATACTTATTATTGGTTATTTAATGATGCAAAAGAAGTATAACTTCTCACGCGCGTACATAAGTACACGCACCCATTTTTTATATAACAATTCGGTTTGTGCATAAATCGATTACAATTTAACTTTAGAATCATCTGTCATGTATTGAATCAAATGTCAAAGACACCATGATACATATACTGCACTGTAGGTTTCAACATAAGACGATGTAACAGCCCATGTAAATATATTAGTCGGAATTTTAACTAATATTTGGCATCAGAGTATGACAATGTTAACTTACAAGCGCCGTGCTTTTAAATTCCTTCACAAAGTCTATAAATATATGTAATAATTCTTTCGGACAGCTGTTACTCATTATTGTCAATGTCAAAGTTAATCTATTGTAACTGTCAAATTTAACATATGTCATTGCCACTTATCAAATATTTTTTTTCATTCTGACAGCTGTTATATCAAAATATTTGAACAAATAATATTTTGGAATACTCCATTGATTAATTCAAATGGATATTAAACTAAAGATCCTTGGTCATTAACCAACCTCTTTTATAGGGATTTTAAAAACACGACGCGACGTTGTTTTTTCTTTGCTTTTTCTCGTAATAGTAAATATCGGAATACACGTTAAGTACATAGTAAATCTACATTATCAGAGCACTTTTGTATTATAGTTTATCATATGAAGCTTCCGCTAGAAATGTTTAATATAATTTACAGATAAGAAAACATTTATTGTTTTTTTACATTACGTCTTTGTTTGAACGTGGCAACATTATTATATTATCTCGTCAGATTAAAGTTCCATAAAAAGTTATTAGCTCAAGAAACAGAAGTGTCAAATATAAAGAACATAGAAATAAATCGAAATAGAAAATTAGAAAGTTAAATAATAAAATGTTTATAGAATTATCTATCAAAGTGTACATATGTAAACTCGATTTTCAAATCAGGTCAAAATGTATAAATAATATTAGTTAAGTGTTGCCATATCCGAAACATACCATTGCCACACCGTGCCATCACACTTAAACCGAGACGTAGACATATGGACCGAGCGTCCATAAACAACGACTCACAAAATGACAACATTCTAGAAGATTCTGACGGGTGAAGTACAGTGGAGTCCAAATATATAATCGATAAACGATACTCTGTTCTTCTTGACATTCATTTATCACGTCCCATCTGACTGGATATACACCGGCTGACCTGGGAACACGACTGGTCCGAACGAGCTCCTTTAGCTACCATCATGCATACGACGGTCGCTATCCAGTACCCCCCCCCCCTTCTAGAGTTGTCAACGCAAAGCTACACTCTTCCCCGTCTCAACAACACAGTGAATAATAAAATTTGTACCAATCGCAGTGACTGACCTGATAGCGGTCGGTGCGCCTGACTCCGCTAGTTGCCGTTACCTAACCTACACATGGGTTGTAATACTGTGGTACCCGATGGTCCGGTGGTGTGGTGGTGGTCACCAGTGGCTGGTGGTTTAGTTCATGGTGGTGTGTCAGGAGGCGGGCGCGTGCTCGTGATGAAGGCGGGCTGCGCGCTCGGTGCCAGTCGCCAGCAAGTTGCTGAACTCCAGTTCGAGGATTTGTCTGGCCTGCAATTCGGACGTTTCATTCGAAATAAATAAATAATAAATACACCCAACAGTCACACAGATAGCCCTAACCCCACAGTAAGATACGAGTCTTGTGTCGTGGGTATCAGGAACTACGAGGGACTTTCGCTCTCACAACACCCAGACCCCGAAACAAATATTTGTGAATCACACAAACATTTGTCTCGGTGCGGGGATCGAACCCGCAGTCACTCGCTTCACAGCCGGCTGCTCGCCCGCTACGCCACGGAGTCTGTCAAATAATATCACAATGTCTAGTGATGGCGTTTTTAAGTTCAAACTGGTTCAAGCCCCAGGTAGGGAGTACAATAATTTATGTTTTTTTACTTCTATTCGTCGGAAAGACGAGACGAGCAAGCTGAAACACACGAAATTTAAAATCTCAAAGTACAGCAGGGCACTGCATTGTATTAATCAAAGTTCATAATGGCAAATATAATTTTACTGGCTCTATGGTTACATAACATTGCTTAGGTCTGCTTGGCAATAGAAACAGACAGAGCGGTGGTACCAACCAAACGGCCTCTTGTATACGAGGGACCTACCACCTAACTAGATGGCATTCCTACTTATCCTGATTTTAACCTGTTTTACTGTGTAGTTGTCGGACGAATGATTTTTCAGGACAGTACAGAGACATTGACGAGCACAATATGTGTGATTGTTTGACATAATTGTATGTTTTTATTGTTTACACTTTAATTATAATTTTATTGTCTCTGTACTTTTATAACTGTAATAATGCAGACAAACACTAATGTGTGCATTTTTATTTATATATGTTTATATATCCTTTTTACACTGCATTATTACGGGGTTTTTATATTAAAAGATGTTGAGAAGTTTTTAGTTGGGTAACATCTCTGAAAATTAATATCAGAGGGACGAGAGTGGGGCATAGAGCCCCACATAAAAAAAAAAAAGTGTGCGTTCGGGACGCTCGACAGAAGTGATAAGTTAAACTAATGGGTGTTAAAGTGAGAGCGGAAGGAGCCTGCCTACTGCTACCGTATGCGTGAGAGAAAGGGAAGCCAGACAGAGTGGCGCCTTAACGCGTTACGTTACGAAGTCGTGTCAAAGTCGTGTCAAAGTAGTGTCAAAGTCCTGTCAAAGTCCTGTCAAAGTCGTGTTAAAGTCCGGTCCAAGCCGACTGCTCACTGTGTGACTCCACCTGGTACTTAGAAATTATCAATGTTCCAGGGAGGTCGGCTAACGCTGGCTGGTCGATGGACCGCTCTCGTTACGGAACGTTTCGGTTCACCCTCCCATAAGAAGTTATCACTTAAAAAAACTAGATGGTATTTTTTATCCACAAAGTGACTGCACTACACTTGATATGATATGATAATGAGCACATACCTGTGTGTTTTGTGTCGGTATCTGTAGAGCGAGCGCCATACTGTTCGCGTCGAAGGAATCGTCCAGAGCTATCAACGCACCGTGCACGCCGCTCTCGGACAGGTTGTTTGCATATTCCTGTACAACAGGACAGACAGACATTACTGCAATGTTTTCTTTCTTTTTTATTAATGGCTTTCGCAGTATTATGCATTTAGCCAGTGTCAAGTATAATGTAGTCTCCAGTATTTTTACAAGAACGATGAAACACGGGTGCGGACGATTTCAAGGTCTTGTCGGAGTTATGGTGTTAACTCCTTTCAGTACGATTCTTAATTCACTTATTTCAATGTTTCCATATACTGTTCATCACCGTCAATGTTTATTGAACAAATCCACATCACTTTTATACAACAAACACAACTCTAAACTAGTTTATGAAATAAATTAAAATAAGCGATGAACTGCACTATCAGAATTCCCGCCAAAACTCCTACTGCAATGTTACACGCGACTAATAACAGTTTTTTTTAATATAGAATAGGCCGGCAAACGAGTAAATGAATCACCTGATGGTAAGTGATCTCCACTGCCTATATACACCCACAATAACAGAGGAATCATGGGTGCGTTGCCGGCCTTATAGGAAAGGGATAATTGGGGATTGGGAAGGGGAGGGGGCTTTGGGCCTTCGTTTTTTTTTACTAGAGTTTTTTTAAACAGGGTTACATTTAAAACACCAACAACCTCGCAGGACTAGATAGCTAACTCTATAAGAAACAACTTTTGTTCTACGACTTTTGATAATTTGTTAGATTTTATTTTCGTACAGAAATAAGTATTTATTTAATTTCCGGCTTGATTGTTTATAACTCTATGCGCATCGCAAAGATTACGTAAACAAACCCCTGCGAAGCGTGCGGAAGGGGGTGCAGCGCTAGCGCATTTGTTGACCAAGACAAGTTGACCCATTTATCTAGCCGTCAGTCATCTGTCATTCAATCATGTTTTTTTATGTATTGATTTATATCTGAAGTCGTAGAACAAAAGTGGTTCCTTATGGGGTTAGCTATCTAGTCCTGCGAGGTTGTTGGTGTTTTAAAAGTAACCCTGTATACAGTGTGACGATTAAGTTATCGCATTAAATAATACCACGTATACTACATGTTATTCTTTAACCATACACAAAAAAAATGTAATACCTACAATATCTTAGTCAAGGGACATTTTTAGCCGATTTGAAAACATCATGTAAATGCGTAAGATCATTTTTTTTTATATAGCATATGCCGACAAACGAGCAAGTGGGTCACCTGATGGTAAGTGATCTCCACCACCCATGTACGCCCACAATATCAGAATCATGGGTGCGTTGCCGACCTTAAAGGAAAGGGATAATTAGGGATTGGGTTGGGGAGGGGATTTGGGCTTTTATCTCACTCACCGTACGAAACGCAGCAGCAAGCCGCTACCAAATGTATTCTGTGGCCGCTACTTCATATCGGTTTTCTATGAGACAGTGGTAACGACCCGGTCGAGCCAGCCCATTCATGCTGTAGACAAAACAGTCTACAGCGTGGCTCTACCACTCAAGAAGATCATCTGACAAATACTGCTAGGTCAATGACCCAAGAGTGGCGAGCGGCGATGCGACGCGGACATGTGTGAGACAAAGTACCTATCGCTGCGATGTCGTCGCTTTTACAGGTCATTGAACTACTATTTAACAAGGTGTTTTATTTTGTGGCAATTTTTAAGGTATTTATTTTGTTTGAAAGTTTTTATTTACAAAAATATTTTTATTTTTGATATAAATGTTTATTTTATTCATTGAACAAACTTATATCAACTAGTTGCAACCGCTGCATCATTTAATGTGATAACCAAATCGCCACTCGGTATATTTTTTCGATAACCCGTTTTAACCGAACCACTAGGTGCGCTTCGTGTGCGTGTTGTCAACAACAATGCGTGCCAGTTTCGAGCGAGTGTCCTGGTGCAGAGGAGTTAGGCTGCGGACTCTGCGCCAGAGGGCTTGGGCGGCAGCGGCGCGTTTCAATGCATAGATTTAAATGAACCTGGTCTCGAAGGCAGCGGCGCGGCGCGGGCGCGAGGAGCGACGTACGAGCGGCTCCTGCGCGTCTGCATTCAGGTAGTGTTGTGTATTTTCAAAAATGCCCGCCGACGTGGTGGAGTAAATTATTTCAATGCTTTTTGATATGCAACGGCATATTCACATCAATTTCGTTCGCGAACAGACACTAATTTCTCTATATACAACACTACGCCGCTCTATGCGCCGCGCGATCTACCCGCTGGCTTCGAGACCGGGTCTCCGCCGCACCCGCGCCGCCGCCGCCGCCGCCCCGCACCCGCTGGTGCAGACTCCGCAGTCTTAGAGTGGAGGATGTGGTGGTGGTACCTTGAGGTTGATGGAGAGCAGCCACCGCTGCAGCCGCTCGTTGGTCCACACGAGAACATCCCGCGCGTGCGTCTCGGCGGCTCGGCGCCGTTCCTCGAGCGCGCGCACGCTGTACCCCACGCGCTTCAGGCACGCCACGCCGAAGTGCAGCGACGTTCTGCACGCAAACAAACAAACATCTGTTGGTGGTAGGATATTCATATCCGCCCGGATAGCGACCACAGTACACATCGTGTTAAAACATGCCATAGTGACCACACACATTGTGTGGATTGCGTTCCACGATTAGGCTGCCTGTCCATTGATGCGGTGCGAGGCGGCGGAGCGGAGCGAGCGAGTATTGCGGAGCGGAGTTGCGGACTTTACGGAACTAGGCCTAGTTCACCGATAGGCCGATGCCCCGCTCCGCCGCCTCGCCCCACTACCCCGCACCGTTACCACGCGCCGCTCCCGAAAATGTATGAATTTTTAAACTAGCTCGCAAATCCCTGTCTACCGGAGCTGAGCGGAGATTGTATGCAATCCTATTGGTTAATATTTCTCCGTTTCTCCGCTCCGCAGCCTAGCTCCGCTTCAGTGGACAGGCAGCCTTAGCCTGTGTATATCGGTTCTCCCGAGGGGTTTGCGACATGACTTAGTGGTTGGTTGGGGCGAGTATAGGGGGTACATCCTTGTATTCCTGTGCCTGCATCGGTCATCCACCTGTCCTGTCGCAGACCCCTCTATTTGGTTCTTCCCTCTTCGGAAAGGGAAGAAGCATTTTTACAAACCGGCATGATTCTGGTGACCACCGATAAACTCATTGTTTGTCGATAGTCGCTAGTTTTTTGGACTGCACTACTCTTACTATCAGGTGCAATCAATCACGTTGCCGTACTCGGATAAAAAAAAAAGTGTGCATCTCGGGACGCTCGACAGAAGTGATAACTTAATCTAATGTGGGTTAAAGTGAGAGCGGAGGAGCCTGCCTACTGCTACCGTATGCGTGAGAGAAAGGGAAGCCAGACAGAGTGGCGCCGTAACGCGTTACGTTACGAAGCTGTTTACCTCCCATAAGAAGTTATCACTTTATTGGATTGTTCTGCACCGCACTGCACTGCACTCCAGTCCAGTCAAAGTTCTGTCAAAGTCCGGTCAAAATCCGGTCAAGGTCCTGTCAAAGTCCGGTCGAAGTCTGGTCAAAGTGCTGTCAAAGTCCAGTCAAAGTCCTGTCAAATTCCGGTCAAAGTCCTGTCACAGTCCGGTCAAAATTCGGTTGAAGGCCGATCAAAATCCTGTCAAAGTTCGGTCAAAGTAATGTCAAAGTCCTGTCAAAGTCTTGTCAAAGTCCAGTCAAAGCCCGATCAAAGTCCTGTCAAAGTCCGGTCAAAGTCCTGTCAATGTCCTGTCTAAGTCCGATCAAAGTCCGGTAAAACTCTGGTCGAAGTCCAGTCAAAGTCCGGTTAAAGTCTGGTCAAAGTCCAGTCAAAGTCCGGTCAAATTTTTGTCAAAGTCCGATCAAAGTACGGTTAAAGGCTTGTCAAAGTCCGGTCAAAGTCCTGTGAAAATCCGGCCAAAGTCCTGTCCAAGCCGACTGGTCACTGTGTGGCGCCACCTGGGACTGCGAAATTATCGACGTTCCAGGGAGGTCGGCTAATGCTGGCTGATCGATGGACCGCTCGCGTTACGGAACGTTTCGGTTCACCCTCCCATAAGAAGTTATCACTTCAAAAAAGTGTGCGTCTCGGGACCCTCGACAGAAGTGATAACTTAAATTAATCTGGGTTAAAGTGAGAGAAAAGGAGCCTGCCTCCTGCTACCGTAAATGCGAGAGAGAAAGGGAAGCCAGACAGACTGGCGCCGTAACGCGTTACCGTTACGAAGCGGTTTACCCTTCCATAAGAAGTTATCACTTCATTGGATTGTCCTGCACTGCACTCCAGTCCGGTCAAAGTCCAATCAAAGTCCGTTCAAAGTCTTGTTAAAGTCAGGTCAAAGTCCGGTCAAAGTCCGGTCACAGTCCTGTGAAAGTTCTGTCAAAGTCCAGTTAAAGTCCGGTCACAGTCCTGTCAAATCCTGTCAAAGTCATGTCAAAGTCCGGGTAAAGTCCGGTCAAAGTCCTGTCAAAGTCCGATTAAAGGCCTGTCAAAGTCCAGTCAAAGTCCGGTCAAAGTTCTGTCAAAGTCAGGTCAAAGTCCGGTCACAGTCCTGTCAAAGTCCTGTCAAAGTCCGGTCACAGTCCTGTCAAATCCTGTCAAAGTCCGGGTAAAGTCGGGCTATAATCAGTTCAAAGTCCTGTCAAAGACCGATCAAAGGCCTGTCAAAGTCCGATCAAAGGCCTGTCAAAGTCCGGTCAAAGTCCTGTCAAAGTCCGGTCAAAGCCGACTGGTCACCGTGTGACGCCACCTAGGACTTCGAAATTATCGAGGTTCCAGGGAGGTCGGCTAACGCTGAGTGGCCAACTGGCCCGCGTGACGTCTCACGGAAGGTTCTCGAATATTCTCGAACCTTCCGTTGATCGATTGACCGCTAGCGTTACGGAATGAATCTATTCTCCCTCCCATAAGAAGTTATAACTTCAAAAACAAACAAACTTTATTCCCGAATTTGACAGTAGCATAATATCTAGGAAATGCCATAAAAAATCTTTATTTAGCGATTGTCTATGGACCAGATGGCAGCAAATTGTAAATTGTACGTACACACGGTACTATACGAGTAGATATCAAACACAATTTTATAAAGAAATAAACAAAAATTTAAAAAATTTAAATAAAGATAAATGTTGATTTATAATAAACATAATATTATTATTTCTGTTATATAGGTAGGTACTTGCCTGTGAAAACTGTCGACCATTTTGAGTTGCGTCCTGAGATCCCGTTTGGTGAGATGTTCCAGCATCCTGGCGTCCACCAGACATTCCATGAACGTCGTTCTGTATTGAGGTAATCCTGTAAGAATAAAATAAAATTATATATATATTGTTTTCTAAATTAATTAGGCCTTTCTACAACAGTAAAAAGACCGATATCTTCCACAACTTTATTTCAGTTGAGATGACGATTGTTAGCGTGCGGATTATTATCTTCGTATATATTGTTTTTAGATTATATTAGTATTAGGGTTTTTTTATTTGATTGAATAACCAGACTAGTAAAGCGATCGACTGATGGTAAACGCCACGCCTACCTATAAACAGAAGCAACACCACACAGAACTTTCAATTACAAAGCACTGTATGGCATTGAACTGCGCTCGTCACCCCGAGACATAAGGTGTTAAGTCTCATAATGCCCAATAATTTCACTTGGTTCAATGTTTTCCATAGCGAAACACAACAGTGCTTACACATTGTTGCTTGCCGGCAGAAATAGACGGCGCTTTGGTACCAACCCAGACGGCCTCTCGCATACGAGGAACTTACCACCTTGTAGGTAGTGTTTTATCATCGTTTGAAGTGTTGGAAGCGGTCTCCTTACACTTTGTAAAGCAAACGAGATTTCGAATTCGCGTAGACATTAGAAATGATGAACCACCAGCGTGGCCGCGGGTTCGATTCCCGCACTGAGACAAATTTTGTGTGATCCACAAATATTTGTTTCGGGGTCTGGGTGTTGCGAGAGCGAAAGTCTCTCGTAGTTCCTGATACCCACAACACAAGACTCGTATTTTACTGTGGGACTGTCAGGACTATGGGTGTAACTGTTGGATGTTTATTATTATTTGAGTGATAGAGCCATGCTGTAGACAGTTTTGTCTACAGCATGAATGGGCTGGCTCGACCGGTTCGTTACCACTGTCTCAGATATTCGGAAGCTCAAATCTCCTCCCCTTCCCGATTCTTAATTATCCCTTCCCTTTAAGGTCGGCAATGCGTTCATGATTCTTCTGATGGTGGGCGTATATGGGCGGTGGAGATAACTTACTATTAGGTGATCCACTTGTTCGTTTGCCGGCCTATGCTATATAAAAAAATATTTATTTTATTTTATTTATTTATTTATAATTCTTTATTGTACAATGAAATAAAAATACATGTAACGTAACAGTCAACGAAATCAAAGTATAATTGGTGGCCTTATCGCTCAAGGCAATCTCTTCGAGGAAACCATGGGATGGAGATAAAAAAAGGAGTCAGAAAGGGTAGGGTACATAAAATATTGTACTGTAATGTAATGTTACGCAATAAGTTAATAAACTCAAGAGTGTATGCTTTGCATTTGCATTGCACCATTTGTGTTATAAAGTAGCTTTTGGTATTTAGGACATCTTAATAATTATGTTCAAATAAGTTTTCGACGAATATTATACCAATATTTCATAAAGTAGGCTAATGCAATGTCAGCACCTTTTTATAACATGTATAAATAAGTTTTTCGGCAATTTATTGTGAACATTCAAATAAAGGAGTCAGAACCAACAACATAATGTATTAATTCAAGTAATTTATTACAACGCTGCGCTTGCCAGTACGTGGCCTCCATTCCAGAACCTTTCTGTCCCATCGGTTATCGGTTCTGCGAGCTAAACACAGCACACACAGTTAGCTGCGCAGCGTTGGACGTCCACCTACAAGGTGGACAGACGTCCTGATAAAGATCGCAGGAAGTCGCTGGATGCAGGCCGCTTCCAACAGGTCGGTGTGGAAATCTTTGGGAGAGGCCAGTTCAGCAGTGGACGTCTTGTGGCTGATGATGATGATGATGATGAATTTATTACAGTACTGACCTAGCTCCGGCAGCCACACGTTCCCGATCCACTCGTGGTTCATGTCCCCGAAGGCGAGCGCGGCGCAGGCGGTGCCGCGGGGCGCGGACGGTGACGTCAGCGACACCATCTCCTGTATGGCGAGCCGCAGCTTGAGCCGGTGCAGCGGGTTGCTGATGCCGATCTCGCGCTGGATCTCCTGGTCGGAGAGCGCGGACATGATGGCGCCGGACTTGACGTTGGCTCGACACGCGGCCACGTACCACGCGGGCATGCCCACCCACAGCTCCAGCCACGCCACCACCGTGGGCCCGTTCCATAGAGCGAACGGAGTGCCCGCGCGCATCGCCTCGCCCAATAACTCGTGACGGTAGTCGCGGTCCCTGGGGACGAACGGACACTCTATAACCAGCTCATGTTAATCAGAAAAAACGGTTGAACATAACGTTTTCGTCAAACATGGCTAAGAATCATCTCAAAAGAAGTACCTTTCAAACAAAGAAAAACACTAAAATCGATCCATATGTAGACATTGAGATACCTCAGGCACACACACACACAGACACATGATTGGTATCAAAATATATGTCGCGCCCCTGCTAATGTAATTTTTTTGTTATATTGTTACTTCTGTCGTGCGATAAACTATTTCCGTGTAAATGGGTCTTTAAATACGAGAAAAAAATCAATTTAAATTTACTTTGATTCCATAAATATTCACTATAATTTAAATAAAATTACAATAATAAATTTACTCAAGGCATAAATGCAAAACTCTATTGTAATTTTGTCACTATAACACAATTTAAAATTCGTAAAACACTAATAAGCTTCAAATACAGGCTGTTATTTTTAAAAGGTATCAATCCGTAAGACAAGTAATTCAACTATTGACCAAAAAAAAAATAAAACTTATTGATCCCAATTTTATAAAACTAAAAAAGGTATATATTTTCATAAGATTCAAAATAATAAAAAAAATAATAATATTGATCTTTATAAAAATATTTTACTATTTTTTACTCATTGATGACTTGATTAGTGGTGTTTATAGCATATTGTATACAATTCTATCTATTCAAAAAGTCTATTATATTATCTATAGTCTACGGATATGACAATTGTACCTATTTAATAGTGCAGTGTGTATTAATTGATTTCTATTTGTAATGATTTATATATGGGGACTTATTGGAGGATTTATTGAATGCATTTCTGTACTGACTTGGTTTTGGTGCGTGCATAGTCCTGATGCATCGGCTGATGCAGCGCATCCGAGGGTTCATCCGCCAGCGCAGCCAGGCCCAGAGCTGATGCTGATGACAATGATCGCGTGCCAGACCCCGGACCGCCGGCACTGCCCGGTAACTGTGCACAAACACAAACACACTTTAAATCACTTTACTACGCTAGCTCCAAATGACAAGGCTTGAAAGTCCAAAATAGGTATAATGCCCCACAGTAGGGCAAATGCCTGTCTTCTGCTTGATGTTTGCCATTCGTTCGTTTCCTTATTAACCTGAATGATAAAACGAGCAGGTTCGTCACTTGATGGTAAAAAAAGTACTGCATGATATTGGACTGTGCGCTTCAGCGATGTTAAGTGTCATAATGCCTAATAATTTCACAGTCTATTGCACACGAGGGATATCATCATCATCATCAACCACAGGACGTCCACTGCTGAACATAGGCCTCCCCCAAAGATTTCCAGACCAACCTGTTGGAAGCGGCCTGCATCCAGCGACTTCCTGCGACCTTTATCCGGTCGTCTGTCCACATTGTAGGCAGACGTATCACTTGGTAAATAAGTCAGAATGATAAAAAAAAAAGGTGTGCGTCTCGGGACGCTCGACAGAAGTGATAACTTAAACTAATGTGGGTTAAAGTGAGAGAGGAGGAGCCTGCCTACTGCTGCCGTATGCGTGAGCGAAAGGGAAGCCAGACAAAGTGGCGCCGTAACGCGTTACGTTACGAAGCGTTTTACCCCCCCATAAGAAGTTATCACTTCAAAAACAGTTATAATCAATATATATGACGCGGCGAGCTCCATGTAGATGTGTCAGAGAGGAGGGTTTTACAACCCTTAGTCTTTACTTGATGTGGTCAAGATGTACGGAGAATGAAAACTCTCAATAATAACGACACAGGATTATCACTTTATCGTTTATTCACTCTTTTAAGTTACTACCGGCTCGGAGGTACAATCTTAGGTGGGAAAAAGAGCCGGCGACAGAAAAACCACCCGTTACAGTGCTGAGGATACTTTAACACTTTGAACCGAAACACTTCGCGGTTATAAATCACGTTATTTGCGGTCAACTAGTTATTAAGATTGACACTGTACTCAAATGACTCTAGTCTGCCATAATTTTAGCAGTTCCCGACTGTTACGACTCGCGGACGGAACTCAAATGATCTTGAAATGACAAGACGCCACTTTATATAGAGGGATTTTCATTATCCCTACTTCGAAAGTAGAATTACTGGGTAAACAACGCAAACCACCCTCAAATTATCAATATGAGTGGCGGTACCGACAATTGACGTAGAATAACATTATTTAAATAGTTCAATTCGGTGTCTGTACTCTTTATGCTCCGACATATATAAAACTCTGTCGTTACTGAGTGACTGACTGACGGACAACGCACCGCCGAAACTACTGAGCGTAGAAAGATGAAATTTGGTATGAAGGTTTCTCAGGAAATGTAGGGGAGCACAAGAGAGGATTTTTGGAAATTCCATTAAGGGGGTGAAATAGGGGCCGCAAGTTTGTATGAAACTTAGTAAATTTTATAGATGGACACATGAAATAAGGGATAAAAGGTTGTATAAAAGTAAGCCTTTCAGGCGGGCGGAGCCGCGAGCAAATGCTAGTCAGATATATAAGGAGTAATACTAACCGGCATGCCCGCCTTCTCCTTCTTGCTGAAGAACCGTCCGAGCGAGCTCTTGATGCCGCGCTTCTTCTGCTGGTGCATGGAGGCGATGGAGGCGGCGGAGGCGGCGGCGGACACCCCGCGCGCCGCCCCGGGGGACGCGCCCCCTCCACCTCCACCCGCACCACCCCCCGGACCGCCCCCGACCGCGCCCCACCCGCCGCCGCTCCCGCCCAGCGACTCTTGCGATGAGCTGCAGTGAGGATGCCGTGTTATAGTGTGGTGTGGTAGTAACATAGATTATAATAAGTGTTCATTATTTTAGACTTCTGCTGCTGACTGCCAAATGTTTTACTTGAACTAAATATTATATTATTATTTAGTTCAAGTAAAACATTTGGCAGTTGGTTACGCACTGACGTTTATTTGAATAACATGAGGCCAGTAGCTATGCTACTCTTCCAAGAAGTCTAAAACATACTTAACAATAAGTAATTCCTAATGTCTGTAATGTTAAGTTGTTCAGTAATAAAAGGAACATTGCGCTAAACACTCGTGTATTATTGCACACCCACGAAGCCCCGTTGCACACCTCAATAGTCTATTACTCATAAATATATTATTACTATTTGTGAAAACTGTGTTTGGCTTATATGAAATTCATGTCATTGTACCCACATATATTATATATTTTCCTTAACAATAAATAAATAAATATATAACTAAAACTTCAAAACCGACTTCAATATGTCATTTTCATTCAAAAGTTTTCAATTTTCCCTCCTAATGGTGTGATCAGAGTATTTCATTAAAATATTAATTCAAATACTGCAAAGATGTCGCCTATCATATTTAAAAAATAATTCGTGGAATTTAAAACGCCTTTTGTTCTTGAAGTCGGTTAAAAATAAACTCAATGAAATCTAGAAAAAAAATCTAGCATGAATAACTAAATGTTTTTAAAGGCTTTCAAATCAGACGCTATGGCAATATTAATATCATACTCGATATAAAAAATTCCTTCAATTATTACACTAGCGAAACCTGTATTCTAATACAATCTGGGCGAAAGAATCTTGAAAAAAGAAAACAGTCAAATGACAAATAAATAAAAGACCAAAACGCTCATTCTAAGGTTAAAATGGTATAAAATACGTAAATTAAGCGGAGTTGCGTTATCCGTTGGTTGATGCTTTTTTTTTAATTTAATTTAAGTGCCGAGATGAATAAGTTGCTTGGTGGTAAGCGCCACGCTTGCCCATAAACAGAATATCATATCGCTATAATTAACCTAGCTAACTAACTCACCTATTCGTCAATTATATCTATATTTCTACATAATTTTTCATAGTTATTTCACCCACACCATGTTATAATTTCATTCTTTTTTATATTTGTCGTTGAAATGGCAATACTATCTAGCGAGTCTAAAATGGAATTACTAAAACTGTAGCTTTATCGCATGGAATCTACAATGGATCTGGGGGTCACACAAAATTGATTAAACCAACGTACCATTATTGCAGAAGGACTCTCAGATACTAGTACAAAACAATTAGTAATTCCATTTTAATATTTATTTGTATATAATAACAACAGATATATGTGAATACAATACTACCTACTATAATATTATAAATATTCCTTGTCTCAAACTTCAATTTAATTAATTTTCAAAACATATTATCTACATCTGTTAAAAATTGTTTTAATATTGTCGTGACGTCATAAAATATTATTTTATACTTTACAAAAAATATTTTTTCTAGATTAATCAACATGTTCAATTATTAATATATTTCATTTACTTAACATCTGTAAGATTGTAAATTGAATACAACTTTATTGTAATACCCTCATTCTTATTACTATACAAAACTGAATAACGACTAAGTAAAAGGTCACAAAATATTATTGTCTCATATTCCTGACGAGTTCTGTATTAATTTTCCTTATCATCTATCCTAAGAAATGTACAGAATATTATTATCTAGAGTCTCGGCCCATAAACTACCTTAATAATTTTATTCATTTATCAGATAAATGACAGAACAATCTCATTTAATAAAGCCGATATTAATCATCGTATCCGGAGGCTCAAAACCCCATCCTCATAAGGGAAGGCCCTACCCAATCCTTGCACAATCCCGTTCCTTTTAAGCCAACAACCATGGGCGGGAGAGAAACTTTACCATCAGGTGTCCCACTTGCTTATATTCCGGCCTATGCTACAAAATATGTCACATCCATTTTCAATCCAAAACACTTGGCTTCAACAAAAGCACATCTCATCATAAAATTTCAGTAGACCATTCATATATAGCTAGCCGATTTCACCAAGCACGGATGGTGAAACAGATAATTGTCCAATATAGTGTATAAGTTAGACTTGAGACACACTCTATGTGGTGCGTAGTTGAACAATGTGTCGGGACAATCGCACCAGGCGTTCGTTATGTTCACTTCAGACGAGTATAGCCTAGGTTCCCTGTGTGTCCTAGGTTCCCTGTGTGTCCTAGTTGTGTTAGTTAGAAGTGACGGAGACCTGTGTATTGGGATCCGAGCGAGGCTGCCCGACATTATCGAGCTCCTTGGCGGCGTGAAACAAAACGGTTACGGTTAGTAATGATAAATAAATAATACCTTACAAAAAAAATCAACATGTATAAGTTTCTTTTCAAAATGGCCGCCGCTATAAGAAGATTGATGTATCTTCTTTTCTTTACAACCTCCTTGGTATAATATAGAATTTTCATTCAAGTATTTTTTGGCTTTGATGAGTAAAAAAAGTGTGACGTTATAGTAAATCCAAGATGGCGGCCGATAAAAGTTTGGTTTTAAAAAAGGTTTTTTATTATTCGATTATTGTGTGTTACAACACATATTACACCTATCTTCAACCCAAAATACAATTCTCGTAAACAAAAGAACATCTCATCATTAAATTTCAGTAGACTCTTCACATATAGCTAGCCGATTTCACCAAGTACGGATGGGGAAACAGATAATTGTCCTAAAGGACGAACGTCTAAAACAGTGTTTCCCAACGTGGGACCCACGCTCTACAGGGGGCAATTTGGTAGTTAAGGGGGGGCAATTTAAAAATGAACTCGATACGACTTCGAAACCCTTTCGCTTTGGATTATTTAAATGCAATGCTAGATATCGATGACAAATAAAAAAAAAAAATTAAGTGGGGCATGGCCTAAAAATGGTTGGGAAACACTGGTCTAAAAGGTGAAAGTATACATAGTGGTACTCACGAGTCGTACGGCGCGTGGTAGTGCGTGCGCAGTCTGTCTCGCTCTGCGTGTAGCGCTCGTGCCGCTCGCTCGAGTCGCAGCGAACGCGCCGTGAGGGGGGACTCCGCGCCCTCCCCACCGCCCACAGTACCCACGCCGCCCACACCGCCCACTCCACCGCCGCCGTCCTCGCATAACTGCAACTGTGGGTACATCTTGTTTACCACCAGCTCTATAGCTTAGGCATATGGACTATACAGGATGTTATTTTTAACAGGGATCTAAATACCAGATAATCATTAAAAAAAATGATCTTCAAAAGCCAGCCACAGTAACTGCTGTAAAATATCTAGCTAAAAAGCTCACATGTATAGTTAGTATAATAGTTGTAAAATTACATTATCGTTAAAAATACAAATACAAAAACTACCAATACACAAATTTGTCTAAGACTGGGACTAAAGTTGATTTCTTTCAATATATTTTCCAATAGTTCAAAAATAAACCTTAAAAATAAATTAAACTATTACTACTGTATGAATGTCATTAATATAATTAGACTACACAATGTTAGTTACATTTTTAATTAATATAATAATTACAACTACAAGATTCTAAGAACTGCCTAAGAATTTTCTAATTTAACCTTAGTACACCATACATGTTTTATCTATTCTAATGATAGACTTTAAATGAAATATCTTTTTTCTTTCTGCCTGGCCTTATTCCTTCTTAGTGCCATAAAATATAACCCTTTGCCTTTCTACTTAAAAAAATAAATAAATAGATTATACATGATACTAACATTATTTTTTTATGTAATTATTATTAATATGCGAGAGTAATCTATACTGGTCCCCTCATTTCAGCATTTTTTCAATAAATGACTTGTATTACGAATAAAAAATATCAAAACAAATGTATGCTACGACTATTTTTAAAACGAAGCGATCCTACTATTTTAATAGTTTGTCTATTTCTGGTTTACATTATTTTAATAGCGTTCTAGTCCAGCGATCGAATCCTGTATGTATTGTAAGTTAGAACTAGACTAGAGTCCAAAAACTGCGCTCGCATTCCATCGCCACTGGAATAGTGTGAACGGACGATCCAGTGTCATTTTCAATAATTACTTATTCGGAGCATTGTCACTATAGTTTACGTTTCAACAGATTTTAAATTGTCGAAGTTATGTAGATGACAATTATTATCCAGGATTGATTCACACTATTCAAGTCCAGTAATCCATTACTGGACTGGCAATATGTAAGCCGGCCATTATGGTAGCTGCTTAGTAAAATATCACACACATATAAAAATCACAATAGGTGTAAGGTTAGACACAATACATTTGTATATAAAGCATCGCCAAACTACATTGCAAAAGCAACGCCGTGCTTCAATATACTTCACGCGCTTGTGAGTGCAGACGCTCGCGACATACTGTTGGTGCTATGGCGTATCGCAACTACAATTTGTTACAACACTATTGTGACTAACTACTAAGTGCCATTATATAGTGTTGTACTGTAAAAAGCTTGCAACAAACATGTTGGTACTCTTTTGTTAGAATATGTTATGTTCTTTAAGATTAAGGAAATTATGCTGTTTCCGCGTAGCATATATATCTATCATAGCATCATAGCATATTATATATCATAGCATCTTGCATTCACAAGCACGCTATCAATATATAAATTACATTAAAAATACATTCGATACAATGTATCTCTATAGATTCTGCATTCTGACTTATATCTATATATTAACTAATACCTCTTAATGTATATTATCACACAGTTTCAAACTACACAGTGAACAAACTTGGATACGTGTTACAATATTGTAAGGGTGACCACTGAAATGGAAAAAATGTAAAAAATAAATAATTGAACAACTTTAAGTTATTCTTCATCCTTTGATGTGGTCGAAATTTAATTCACAAGAAGGGTATTGTTTTTTGCGCTGCCAACTTTGAAACGTGCGCAAATAAAAAAAAATACTTAACACTCATAAAACCAAGATAATTTAATATATCCGCATTAAAGTGGTCACCTCGTACAATTAATAAAAACATAAACGTTAATGCAATTGACACAAGTAGCTCATAAGCCATTCAGTGTGGCGTGCCGTGCTCCATAATTCAACAAATCACCATTCTTCATTCCACAAGCACTACTGAACCAATTCATGTATTATTTTTTATTATTTTTGTCAATGGTATAAAACTTGTGAGGTTAAGTAATATTAGAATGTCATCAGCTATAAAAAAAACTTGATTGCAAAGAGAAAAAAAAAATGTAAGTAATACTTACAAATACTTACATTTTTTTTATACATGTACATCACATGTTAGGGATTATTTATTTAAACAAAAGAGTTAAAACGGTTAATTGACTAAAATGTAGTGTTTTTTTTAATGAATTAAGGTAATTAATAAGCTTGGGATTAACGCGTTATTCTTAGGGGTTATTAATTTGTGACAAGCGAGTTATTTACAATAATTATAACTATGGTTAAGTGATTATCCGTGTAGTGAGTTGGTTTAGCAGTGGTTATGCAGGTGGCATGACGGACCTGGCTGGCGGGCAGACTCTCGGAGGCGGGCGGCGCGCGGTAGTGCGAGTGCGCGGGAGACATCGACGCCGGCGCCTACACCACAATACCACAACACCACACAATCCGGCTATTTATATTATTGTGCAAACACTGGCGTACTTGCACTGTGGCACATCTGACTACACGTCTCTTTGTATTACTACAGAGTCTGGCTGTTTAGCATAGCCCACGAGATATGTCGCACACGACAGAAAAGAATTTTATCGATATCAACTAGTGTCGTGTTTGTGCCGTGTGATAAAGATATGTTGAGGTAATCGAGATTGCTAAATCTTCTCACGCCTTGAATACCGAACCGGCATGTTAGCTTCGATAGATATAACCATATACATATAACTGGTTTTTCATGACAACATTAGTTGATAAAATTACCTCGAGAGGCATATGTGAAGCCCACAAGCTATAATTTAATTAGATTTGAGATTTCGCAGTATGTATTTATTCGCGAAATATCACTTAAAATTGATGGTCGTCTATTTGCCAAAATTGAGTGTTAACCTAACAATTTTAGGGATTCCGGTGTCTAGTTAAATATACATCAGATAGAACACTCTGAGTGTTATTTTTATTGCTTGTACGGATCAAAATGAATTTAATACTGACTGCACAAAAATGGTATACCAAGACAACAACTAATGATGAGTTAGTAAATATTACATATCTTGCAAATCTTTATTATATTAATTATTTTCGTGTATTTGTATCAAATGTACCACAATGCAATATGCCATTATATGAAAAATATGCAGTAACCCAACCTCCCCCCCTGATCCCCCTTATTACAATAATTATGAAATGATAGTCAAAAGAGAGGTGTCAAATTACACATTATACTTGTTCTAAAAATACTATATTTGCTACCTTCACCTGTAGATAGTAATATGCTATTAGTCTTAAACGGTGTTATTTCTTAATTAAATGAATGCAAATATGCGATAACATTTTAACCCACATCAAGTAAAAATTAAATTTAATTAAATTAGATTAGAATTTTATTTTTTATTATAATTGTACATGGGGAATGTTTCATTTATGTTTTTTTTTATAAAATACGGAATTTAACATACTTAAATGTAATGAATTAATATATCAATTTTTAGTTGGTGTGGGTTAAATGTTATTGTGTATATGCAACCAAATAAGTATTCGCTTCCAACATTTTAGGTATCAATTACATTTATAATTTTTACTAAGTTGAGCTAAGTAAGTCAACTTACGAAGATATTACTAATGTAAACAATATCCATCATGGTAAGTATTATATTATAAATATCGTTTAATAACGTAACTTGAAAATTGTTAGTTCGTCTAGGCGTAATTGTATATGTGAGCAACTTACGCAAGTCTTATGTAGGCTTGTAAGTAAAACTTACAAATGCAATTGAGATCTTATAGTCTAATTTGCATGGGTTATTTTATTACTAAAGAAGGGTTTTAATAGTTCTGTGTGAATTATCTTGTAAATTACTAATAAAAGTAATTTTAAGATAATATAAGAATCTTTACTTTGTAGTACTATAAAACTAACTAAAACTTGCACCAACAACAGCGGAGTTAAGAATCATACTTCTATTCAAATATTGTAATTTTTATTGAATTTGAAAAAGTAACTAAATTTTTTAAAATTCCGACTATGTTTAGAATTGTTTGAATTGTAATACTGCAAGTGGTTTTATCTGCGGTTACATATTAGGATTATATATAGCGCATACACAATGAATGTCAATTCTATCAAATGTAACCTCGTCGTCCGTATACATTTATATGGGAAACAACAAATCGACACATCTAGCAGAGTCGATGCGCCTAAATTTACGTTAGAAATAATAATAATTCAAAATAAGCTTATTGTTATTTTAAATATTTTTTTATTAATCATTTCTTCATCCATCTTTTTAACTGCGACACATAAGATTGTCAAATAATGTTTTTCAATCGATAAATATTTTTTTTTTCATTTCATTGAAATATATCGAATGTGACACCACGAGATATATATATGTATATTCATTTATTATGTTCACAAAACTGGTCACAAATAAGTAATATATGATTAATTCGAGTTGTTTGTTGATTAAATATATGATTAATTAGAGTTGTTTGTTGATTAATATATGATTAATTCGAGTTGTTTGTTGATTAATATATGATTAATTCGAGATGTTTTTGGTAGTAATGTAGTGAGGCACATACCGTGTGGTACTTGTGGTGCGTGGCGAGATGTGGTCGCGAGGGCGAGGCGGCGAGCGGCGGAGACTCGCCGCGGCGCGACACCACGTTCATGTGCTCGTAGCTGCCCACCTGCAACCATACCACTGGTTACAACCACCTCCTTGCTACCATAATGGTGCTGCCACACCGGTGTTAGGAAATGTTATATAACATTTTATAACAGCGGTGTGGCAGCATCATTTAATTTTAGTAAACATTTCTTAACAATTTGTAACATTTTGTAACATTTTTTAACATTTCTTAACATTTTTTAACCGCGGGCGGCGGTACTTTTGAGAGCGGCGCCGTCAAAGAAGCCGTCAAAGAAGAGCCGATGTCATGTTTTCAAATGTTATAAAATGTTAGAAAATGTTAAAAAATGTTAGAAAATGTTTTTGTTAACATTTTATAACATCGGTGTGGCAGCACCATAATAAATACACCCAACAGTCACACACATAGTCCTCACCCCACACTAAGATACGGGTCTTGTGTCGTGGGTATCAGGAACTACGAGAGACTCTCGGCCTCACAACACCCAGACCCCGAGACAAATATATGTGGATCACACAAATGTTTGTCTCGGTGCGGGGATCGAACCCGCGGCCTCTCGTTTCACAGCCGGCTACTCGCACGCTGCGCCACGGAGGCTGTCAAAAATAAAAATAATGGGCTCATCTATGCAAGCATTGCTATGAATCCGTCAGCTATTTTTGTATGTGTGATAGTATTTTTCTATTGTCATGTATACACAATTAATGTTTCTGTAAAGACAGGCACACATAGCAAGACGTGCACGAATGAATTGAATTATAAACATATAGTGCGTCCACATTGGTGAATATGAGGTATACGAATCGGTACAGATACCGGCATGAGTCGTGATCACAAACTACATATGCGCAGTAGTTAATTTATAAAACTTTCGGAATGTATAGCGCGCTGCGTTGACACTTTGGTTGATTCAATCAAGCAATCGGTTATTCAGTCGATGCTTGTCGTCTATTGCACCCTCAAGTGTAAATCTACTGCTGTACACTGCTTCCATTACCGTCCATCTATATTCACGATTCGTGCCGGCAATAATATTACAACTACTGGCGGTAAACTGCGGGCACATTTTATTTATATATCATTCTGACTTTATATTTTTTTAATAGATTTAAAAATATTTTGCAAGAATCAATTGCACATCAACTCGCGGACGTCCTATAAAAATATACCCTTTACGCCATTATTGAGTCTATAGCATTGGAATTTTATTAATTCAATATAAAAATGCTCCAGTAATCTTCGCCAGGTCTGGTAATGGGGTAGAGACCAAACTCGATAGCAATAAATTCAAGCCAGACTTTATTTCTATAGCTCTAACGCCGATAGCATAATTCAATAAAATAATTATGCGGTGTTTAGAGTCGGTATTTTTTGCCTGTGTTACTTTAATACCAGCCGTACAACTATAAGCGCAAATTTGAGTCTCGATTGTTATCGAGTTAAGCCTTTCCGATATCACGAAAGATCGCAGCTAGAATAATGTTTAGCGGTTTTATAAAAGGGACGCGTTCACCAATGTACACGCACTCTGAAATCCGTTTAAAACATGTTCTATAATGTGCATTTATCGACATATTAGTGATGGCAGGCAGATTCTATGAATCGATTATTATTTATTATGCATCAATTTGAAATCACGTGCATTTAGATGGTACGTTATATGACTGATATATCAGTGAAATTGCGATGGGAGGTAGTAATTTTAATGTATTGAGATTGTGACAAAGATAAAAAAAAAAACATACAAAATTGGCACGTACTTGGAACCAACCCTTCTGTACGATTAGTGACAAAGAGAATAATCGATATTATTTCAATGGTCTGAACACATATGGTACATAATATGGTGACTGGTTGAAATATTCGGTAATAAATAATCAAATCAATTATATTTTATTTCAATTAATTGTGACATATTTAAGTCACAATAAAACAAAATATTTTTTTTCAATGAATAAGAACCATTTAATTCCACGGCTTTGTATTATTCTTCAATAGTGTAATAAACGCTTCTTACGAAATGGTTTTAAATTGAAATTTAGAAAATAAGACAAGGACTTGGGATATATTATAAAATAAAAAATAGCACACAAAATCCAGCCAATGGATAATGTATTCTGTGTAGACGATACTATAGCATAATACCTGATTCTCATATAATAATATGTGAAATTCCATATAAGTATGTAATTCAACAATCCATATTGAATACAAATGAAGAAAGACGAAACCGTGTTAACTTACAAAGTCTTTCAACAACTTTTTACAAGAGTCTTCGGATCGATATTTTTTGAGCGAACTATTTGTTTTCGATATATCCGTGTATATTGCGATATTTTTAATCAAAATCGAAAACAAAACATATTATTGGATGCCGATAAAAAAAACATATCACATCTCTTCTCGATATATCGATTTTGATACATTTTCCAATTACGATACGATCTTGTTGCACTATTCTAACGATAATCGCTATTTTATTTGTATTAGGTTTTAAGATATATAAGTTGTCCCTTTAGTTCTTTGATTTCATCATCATCATCATCATCATCAGCCACAAGACGTCCACTGCTGAATATAGGGCTCCCCCAAAGATTTCCAGACCGACCTCTTGGAAGCGGCCTGCATCCAGCGACATCCTGCGACCTTTATCAGCTCGTCTATCCACCTTGTTAGTTCTTTGATTTATACGTGATATTTTCTCTTATAGAGCCCAAAATGTTGTAATAACGTGATACCCTGGACTCGAGTTCCTCCGCGCGCGCCTCCGTGCTCTGCTTCTCCTCCTGTATGAGGCGGATCTCGGTGTTGATGGCGTCGAGCTGCTCCTGCAGCATGAGCGCCAGCGCCGCCGCGTCCGTGTGACCGCCTTCCACGCCGCCGTCAGACTCCTCGTTGTAATATTGTCTTACCCTGGACTCGAGTTCCTCCGCGCGCGCCTCCGTGCTCTGCTTCTCCTCCTGTATGAGGCGGATCTCGGTGTTGATGGCGTCGAGCTGCTCCTGCAGCATGAGCGCCAGCGCCGCCGCGTCCGTGTGACCGCCTTCCACGCCACCGTCAGACTCGTCGTTCTATAAAAATATACATCTAAATATATAAAACTCAAAGGTGACTGACTGACTGACATAGTGATCTATCAACGCACAGCCCAAACCACTGGAGGGATCGGGCTGAAATTTGGCATGCTGAAATTTGTGAGCTGATGAGAGTGATAGAGCCGCGCTGTAGACAGTATTACCTACAGCATGAATGGGCCGGCTCGAGTGGGTCGTTACCACTGTCTCACAGAAAACCGACGTAAAGTAGCTGCGTTTCGTACGGTGACAGAGATATCTGGAGGCCCAAATCCCCCTCCCCTTCCTAATCCCTAATTATCCCTTTCCTTTAAGGTCGGCAACGTGCCCATGATTCTTCTGGTATTGTGGACGTACATGGGCGGTGGAGATCACTTACCATCAGGTGACCCACTTGATGATTTGCCGGCCTATGATATAAAAAAGAAAGAAATAGTTATCGATAATATTCACAAACCTCAGCGTCACTGGACACGTCGAACGGTTGTTGCACGTTGGCCAACACATGCGCCTGTTGTAGCTTCTCCCACGAGCTCTCCAACTGAACACACAAACATACACACCCTGTTTCAAATCACATCCCGATTAGAATAATATTGATAGCGTTTCTCTACTTAAAATGTACAGTATCTAGAGCCTTAGTTCCCAAAGTGGTCCAGGGAGACTCGACGGGATCTACCTTGGCATGCAAAAAAAAAATGGGGGCTCACAATTCGTAAGCGGGGGACCACAAAAATTTATGATAATTATGATATCGGACACTGCAACACAATTAGTATCGATATTAAAAATCGAATTGATAAATCGATAAAGTGCGAATTTGTAGCGATCTACAATTTGATATTTTCCTACACTCCTCTGTTTTCTATCCAACACTCACGTCACCTCACTTCTCACCATAATTGCCGTTAGTTAAAGTTTAACCATTCATTTTCAAAAACGATTATTTTCTTTTTTCCATTTAATCGATTCAGCAACAAACAATCTCTCGCAATTATCGATTGATTCGATAGTTAAGGGGGGCAATTTAAAAATGGACTCGACACGACTTTAAGCCTTTCGCTTTGGGTTATTTAAATACAATGCTAGATATCGGTGACAAAAACAAAAAAATGTTAGGGTGGGGCATGGCCTAAAAAGGTTGGGAAACACTGTTCTAGAGCATGTGGTGCTGGAAACAATACGTCACCTTAGGCTGGAACAGTCCAGGCGGTTGTTGTGCGGTGGCTGGTGACAGCGAGCGCGTCAACGCGTCCGTCTGTTGGATGTTGAACGCTATCTCTTGCTCTAACATCTGACGTTTCAACTGTAAACGAACGCACGATCAACATAAGCAAAGCTGTAGACAAATGACACGCAATAGCGCGAGCCGGGCCACGGGATGACGTGCAACCCACTTGCATACAGAGTACCATTATTAATTAAGACAGTAGGTTTTATACTGGTGGTACGATATTCATATCCGCCCGGATAGCGACCACCGTACACATGGTGTTAAAACCTGCCATAGTGATCCACGCGCCTTATGTGGGTCGCGTTCCAGGATCAGCCAGTGTATATCCAGTTCTTACGAGGGGCTTCTGACATGATTTTCTGCTTGGTGGGGGCGAGTATAAGGTTACATCCTTGTATCCCTGTGACTAAATCTGTCATCCACCTGTCGCAGATCCTTCGGTTTGTTTCTTCCCTCTTTGAAGCATTTATACAGGCCGGAATGTTTGTGTTCTCATAGTTTGTCGAAACAACTTAGAATAATGAGAGAAGAAAAAGCTGAAAATTGGGCAAAGTTGGGCAAATACATAGAAAGACGGATCTTGACTTTACTTGGGAAGATTTGTCACCTGTTCAGTCTCCATGCGCCACTTGGCGAGCTCCTTCAGTATGTCCTGCTTCTCGGCCATCAACTCGTCCGCGTACTTTCTCGTCTTCTCCAACTCCTGGGTGAGGGCATTCTTCTCGTCCAGGGCGTGCATGCGTTCCTTCAGGTGGACTTGTAGCCTGCACAACATTTTTACCTATATTGTCCCACCATTCATTTTATTATATCAGCCCTAAACTGTATTATATCAAACCTTTTTATCGACCATGAATAGGCTTCAGCTGTGAGTTAACCAGTCAGACAGTCAGTCAGTTTGTTCTTTTATTTAAATAGATTAAACTGTAAGTAAATTTCATATTTAACTCACCTGTCGTTAGATTCTGACAGCAGTTTATCCACCGTCGCAGACAGCCTGGTGTTGTGCTCCTCGTTCATCCGTAGACGTTGGTTCAACCTCATCAGCTCCGCATTCTTCTCTTCCACGCTGGCTTCCAACCGTTGGATGCGATCTTCGGCCGACCCGTGACGTTCCTGCGCCTGCACAGTACATAGCAAAGCTGGACTTTTATGGTATTTTGTAGTCTTCGGGGGGGTCTTTTGGGAACTTATCAACTGCTGGTTGGTATGAGCCATATTGTTATATTTTTTCGAATCTTGGGGGGGTAGTCAGTTGTTTAAGAAGCAATAAGCGTGGTATCAGGTCTAAGCGTAATGTTTTGTTAAAATGAATAAAACATACAAAAAAAAATAGAAAAAGAAACAAAGCACAAAATAAAGCTATTAGAACATAAATGCGTAAGATAAATAATATTCCTTAATTCAACTGAGAAAATACCAAACCATAGATATTTCAACGGTGTACCGAAGAATGGTAACTAAATATAACTTCATTTAGCACTACAGGTTACTATGACTAGACACGCTACACGTCCATCATTTGGTATTTGAAGCACCATATCCTTTTTATAATAAAAAAAATAACACTGCCATGAACTTGTCGATTGTTTTCAGAAATTCTCCACTGCTAAGTCACGAAGGAACTAATCTCTAGGAAAGACCAGGACAGAAGTATGAACTACAAGATGGTGAGGCTGCAAGTGACACAGACCTGGTTGAGAGCCTCCATCCTCGCCTTCAGCTGTTCCTCCATCTCTGGTAGCGAGGACATTTGCGCCAACTTCTGTGTGGACAACTCCAACTTCTCCTCGATGGCCGCGATCTTCTCCTCTTGCAGCTGGGGAGAAGGTATGTACACGTGGCAAATGGCATGATATGGTGCTCTGTCTGTGACTTTCTACATGTCTCAGCAATTGTAAGCGGTCTCACTTCATTCTACAGGTTAGTAACCTTATTTTAATAACTGAGTCGGTTAAGGTGTAAATCAGACAGTTCACTTCGGAAGAAGGTTCATTTTTAATTATGTTTTTAGACATATAATTCCTAGTAAAAGAGATAACACGAACGGTGAAATTAAAGGAACAGTGAACAGTCTGAATGCATTAAGTCCAGTAATGTATGGATTTTAATCTTATAATTTAGTGACACTTCCAATGCATACGCTGATATATACAAAAATGTTTGAATTAAGTCACGCTTGAAGCTAAGTTATTTAAGAAGAGTTAACACACAATAACGGCAAACAATAAACTCCATTACTTATATAAAAATGTGTCAGTCTCAGTGTTTTAACTAAATCAGGATCGCGAAGCAGAAAGGATTTTTGTACAATCCCTCGATAATATTTGTCTCTACCGGGCGAATAAATGGACCTGGTTTCAACTTGAATGAATTAATATCAATATATCTTAAATGTTCATATTAATACTTGTAAAGCAGTTTTAAGGAAGAAAGACTCTAGAGTTTCTCGCTCGTTCTTATTTAGCGAAACAGTCCAAATTGACCGTGAGTTATTGACGGAATCTAAATAATGTAAAACATTTTATAATTTGAAAGAATATTCAGAATTATTAATACTGAGTCCATTGCAGAGAATGCTTTCTGCTTCGTCTGTTGTTACGATTATGTCATTACTTACATTTAACGATCAGTTAAAACACCGACTAAAAAGATTCTAAGTAAAGAGCGAATGATTGTATTGAGTACCTTAAGTTGCGCCTGTTTATGCTGTAACTCCTGCTCGAGCTTTTCGTTGAGGTCGTGTAAGGACGTGGACTCGCGCTGCGCGTTCAGGTATCTCTTCTCAAGCGTCGCTATCCTCTCCTCCTGTGAGCATAACTTCATATCAATTTATGCACCAGTTCAATGGATTAGCTCCTTTTGAAAATTCTGAAACTGTACAAATTATGTCCGAATACTGAAACGCTACTTAGCTGTCTGACGGCTAACGGCTACTTATTTTCATACAATTTTGACAGCTAAGAGGGACTTAACTTGTTTAAAACGATCTTAAATACTTGAGTAGCGTTTCAGTATACGGGCGTTAGTGTTACAAAATGACAATCTAATTACGTATTATCTTTACTTTTAATCAAAACCATAATAAGTTAGTTGTAAGAAGTCGTTATGTGACTTCCGTCGTTATTCTTTGTATTGTAAAAGTAACAAGTAATAATCAAAATGTGTTTCTTTCATGTTCAAGTTATTCTTGCCACTATGAGTATTACTTAGGTCTATGACGTCTTGCGCCGAGGCACAAGCCAGATACGAATAGATTTTCTAGGTTAGATCCGGTTCACGTAGACAGAAAAAAATCACGACCCCGGGATGGACGGCAGCATGGGTAGGCCTCGTGCTGTCGTTGACGCCGAGGGCGTCCTTCGGTGCGCGGGGGCTTCTGAGCAACAAGAAGAGGGGTCGCAAAGAACCGCGCAGGGGCGGTTCCGGTAGCAATCCTTGGCTTATCCAAGGATACCTCGGGGCCGCCCCACATGCGCCGAAGAAGGCCACCGCGGGGATTTTTCTTTTGTTTTAGTGGCAGAAAAAGTCTAAGTTTTCTCAATAAAAGGCGACGTCAGTTATTTTTTTTATCTTTTATTTCTCTGAATTGCGTTATTCTGAGTCCGTGTAGCGTGTGATATGTAAGCGTGGTGAGAGTCGGCGGAAAGGCAGATTCGCTATTTGTACGTATCAAATCGACATCAGTTTGGTGACTAGCTGAAAGCAATACTTAATACAACATCCATAAAAAAACATAATTAGTCCACCCCATACAATAACAAGCGAGGCAAATGCGATCGCCAATTTCTTCTTTAAAAAAACTGCTTCTTCTATGTTCCTAACGCTCACCTGATCTTCCTTCTGCGCGACGTTCTCTCTGAGGTCCCGCTGCAGTTTGGCGCACTCGTCCTGCTTCTTGGCCAGTTCCTTCTCGCCCTTGGACAGTCTTTCCTCCAGTTCAGACACCTTGTTGTTGAGCTCCGCCACGCGCCGCTGCCACGAGCTCAGCTCTGCCGACTGAGGAACGTTATTTATGATTCAATATGTGAAATTGTAATTTGTAATAATGGATGAATATGAGGCTGCTAGAACCAGAGTGGCCTAAATGCATTTTGATGCTTTGTGACCTATTTGTATTTTCGTCAATTTCAACCACGGCCAAAATGGACTTATACTGCTATCTATGTCAAGATGATGTTACCAGTTTTAGGCCGGTCTGGTCTTGTAGATTAATATTTTTAAATTAAGAAAATACAAATAGGTCAAAAGTCATCAAAATGCAGTTAGGTCACTCTGGTTCTAGCAGCCTCATATTAGTACAGGTACCGGCACGATATATGAGAAAAACTGTCAACCTGTCACCTGTCAAGTTCTTCATTTACAGTTACTTGGTTACAGTGGCGTAGTTAGCACGGGTGGCACTCGGGGCGGATTTGATTTGGGTGTCACCTCAAGAAATTTAAAATGGTATTATTAGGGTATTTTAACCAATTTCAAAAAGGAGGAGTTTACCAATTTTGGAGTATTTACTTCGGGTTATTTCAGATCGGTTGTCACCTGGGGCGGTGACCTGACCCCTCTCCCACATGTACCTAGCTACGCCACTGCTTGGTTAGTTGCTGCTATTTAATTGCTGGGACGTTCCAAAAAACATAATTTACACCTGTTTACATTATACAGGCAATAATACGGCATAATGCATAATATGAAGCTTTGATTGCATATACTTACATACTAAAACAATATAAAATGGGCTCACCTTTATATATATTTAAATATTTATTACACCGATGATCATATTCGATTGGTTAGTGTGTGTGTTAGTGAATGTTTATGATTGGGTATATGTTATAAGATACAAATAGGAATACCTTAGTTTAGTGTTTCCCAACCTTTTTTAGGCCATGCCCCACCTTAACATTTTTTTATTAAATTTGTAATTTGTCTAGCATTGCATTTAAATAGCCCAAAGCGAAAGGGTAAAAGTCATGTCGAGTCCATTTTTAAATTGCCCCCCTTAACTATCAAATTGCCCCCCTGTGGGGCGTGGGCCCCCACGTTGGGAAACACTGCCTTAGGTGGATGGACCGATCGGCGTGGAACATTTTGTAATAAATATAATTCTTATAACAAATAATACAGGATATATTGAGCTAATTTGTGTTGGACATGAATGCAGTTAAACTAAATAATACTTTGAATAAATTACAAATACATATATCATCGTAGTTAAATACCAAAATTAACAAAATGTAATGTCATTGAATTAAAATTGATAGCAATTTGTTCCACGCCACTCGCTCTATGTATACAATTCTACTATTGGCATGCTAACTATATAGTATTTATTTACAGCTTATGTTTTTCACATAAAAACAACAATACTAAAATAATTACTACTAAATACTTTCTGAGTGGTAGGGCCACGCTGTAGACAGTTTTTTCTACTGAATGTATGGGTCTCCTCGACCGGGTCGTTACCGAAAAACCTCACAGAAAAGCGACGGAAAGCACAACCGGTACAACCTCCGTGGCGCAGCGAGCGAGTAGCCGGCTATGCAGCGAGAGGACGCAGGTTCGATACCCGCACCGAGACAACCATTTGTGTGATCCATAAATATTTGTTTCGGGGTCTGGGTGTTGCGAGACCGAAAGTCTCTCGTAGTTCCTGATACCCACGACACATGACTCGTATCTTACTGTGGGGGTGAGGGCTATGTGTGTGACTGTTGGGTGTATTTATTTATTTATTATTATTGGAGTAAAAAAATGTATGCTATGTACGCTAATAAACTATCGATAAATTTTACCACAATGTATAAATTACGTAAATTTAAGTTAATTATGGGCTTCATTTTTCATAATGTGAACACGTTATTTATGATACTAATATAAATATTGCAACACATGGCAACACCACAGCATCGCTATAGAGTATCTACGATCTATTATGTGTCATGAAAGCCACGCACACAAAATTTATCTCTATCATATTAACTTTGTTAAATGTTTTATATTGTTTGATTATATCGCATTGTGCGTGCAGTGCGTGCTGTGCTTAATAAGTACAATTAATTACGGCTTAACATAATTTAATGAACCGTAATGTTGATAGTGTTGAATAAATAAAAAAAACTACATGACTAAGACAACAAGTCCCATGATATACAAATTGGACTTACTTACGCAAACAGGAACTAACCCACAGAAAGTTCAAATGGAGATAATGATTTTGTTATACTAAATATAATAATTAAAAATAATTTTATCTTGTAGTATTTCGGGAAATCGGGCATGAAATATACGATTCCATGTACGATTTTGCAAAAAATACATACAGTATTAAAACCAATTTAAATTAGTAAATTTAGCAAAACAAAATCAGTATCTACATTTGAACTTGTTGTGGGTTGGTTCCTGTTTGCGTAAGTAGGTCCAATTACAGAAATTGAAGATTAAGGACACACGTTACATTCATTTTTTCTCAGAGAGTGACATTAAATGTAGCCGGGGTAAATTTAAATGATCTAAAAACCTATGTAGCAATATAAAAATCACTGATTATATTTTTATTTTTTTCGGTCCAAGGATGTTTCGCTACAATAAGGCTTCATCTTCACGAAGACAGCTTTTCGTATGACTTGGGCGCGTATTTAACAAAAACTCCTGTTTACGAGGCCGCATCTTATGATTCTCGCTGTCAAATTGGATGTCGTGGACCCATAAACAAACGTCGTCTGTTATATTCTAGAGCGAAAAGCTCTCCATGTAAATGAGACTTAGTATTGTTTTTTTCAATACAAAAGGAAGTTAGTAAGGTATTCCTGTGCACATACATGGTTGCAGTTAATCTAATAAGCTTGTTAGCTCTATGTTATCATATTCATAAGCCTCTAAAATATAACTACAGTGTCTATCAAACTATGAACTGAACTATTAGGATATAAATGAAAATATAAATAGCATGTTAGTGAAATAAGCTATATATTTCGTGAAGTGGTAGTGCTATGGCAGAAACAATTCCTATAGATGTTCGATTAAAGCTTCCTAAACACAAATTCACTTCCCTGCCAACAATGTCACATGCATTTCAAAAAGTCAACCCAGACGAGTTGGTTATGATAAAACTGATAGCCATGGCAATCGCCATTGCGATACGTAATTGATGGCTTTAATATCATGATAAAGAGCCCAGTTCCAAAAATGTATATACTTTTCGCTAGCTATTCCCTTTTTTGTTGCTTTTTCAGCCAATGACAATTTCATGCAGTGGTAATGGGTTCGCACTGGGCCCTTACGTGCGAATGTTTATCTCTATCTCGTGTGCTAACCTGCTTGGCGATCGTGTTTTGTAGCTCATTGAGTTTCCGACTGGTGTCCGATTCGCCGTTAACATTACATTCCTGCGTCCACCGATCAAACAAAAACAATCAATTTAAAAAATAAACACATAAGCTGATTGGCTAGAGGTATTAAGTACACTAGATATTGTGTGGTCTTACTCAATCGGCGAATTGTATGTAGCTATTAAAAGTATACTGAATGTGATGGTAATAAGTTATTTTTTTTCTCAGTATTTGTGACATACGTTAAATGCTACTTATTTAGTTATAGGATTGAGTAAAACCATTATAAAATTCAATTAATGAAAGATCTATTTAATTTCTTTTAAGAAGATTGTCTTTAAAAAGTGAGACGAATTCAATATTTGTTTTTAGAATTATTCAAATTTTTATTAAAGTATCTTTCAATAACGGAGCACTAATATTGAGAAACAGTCACCATCCATTAAGCATCTAAAGGAATTAGGGCTTTGGCACACTGAAGCGCGACGTATAGCTATGATACACTTAGCATTCTTTAAAATGCAACTTAAGTTTATAAAAAAAATAAACTTGCCATAATTTAATTTCACAGTTAAAGCTGCAGCGTTACTGAGTATAGTTACAACGCCGAACATTATCTGAAGACATTGAATAGTGTTTCAATATATCAGATTATTTATTTTATTATAAATCTGCAATACTAATCGATCTTGGCGGTTACACTATCATGTAGGCACATAGAATAGAATCGCGCTTCACTATACCACAGAAACAATTATAAGTTGCGATATATTTTTACAGTTCGTTTTCATCTTGTTAGTGTGCTCGATGCTCGCTGTTACATCGTGTTATGTGTCAATGTGTTCTCCGAATGTATCTCCCACCTTGCTCTCACAAAATTTACCTTCATTACATGTTATAACTTTTATTCGTACAATGCTTTCAAAAAATATTCTGCTAAATGTAGCTTGTATCGTAACGCTTTTGCAGTGGAAGAAATTCCCATAGATCTTATGATTAGTTTTATTCTAGACCCATTTCTGTGCTTTACTGCAACTCTAAGTTACATTATAATACAAGTTAAAACTACTATTCTAGCAATGTCTTCCTTCTACTTGTTCTTAGGGTCATGTGTATATACACACATTTTTCAAGAACTATAGAATCATATTAATCATAATGGCCATAGCCAATGGAATTGTTTAGTGCTTGCAAAATTAGTAACTTTTCTTGTGTTTAAAACCGATACAATATCATTTTTTATCTTTGGCACTGTTTCTAATCCTTTGACTATAGTCTCAGTGCCAACTGTATCAGTAACTTCTCCCTGCTGTTTAAAAGCAATGGCCTTTATTACCTCTACTATCGTAACCTCTGTTGCCATATCACCATTCTTAGCACCTTAGCGTGCTGTTAAAAAAACATTTAGTGCTCACGACAAATTTCCTGTTGCTATGCCAGCATGAGTATATTACTTACCTTAGGTTGCTGTTGCTCCCCGTTCTGTTCGGGCGAGCCGCTCGGAACTGTTCCGTTCTCTTTCGGTTTGTCGCCTTCCTGTGTACTCGATTGTTTGTATTGCTGCAACTGCAAATAAGATCAAGTGTTTTATTTTTATGTAACACAATAACTAAATAAATCGCGATAAAATCAGAATCATCATTATCATCATCATCAGCCACAAGACGTGCACTGCTGGATATAGGCCTCCCGCAAAGATTTGCAGACCGACCTGTTGGAAGCGACTGATTTAGTTAATCAAAAAATATTTCGATTAATTTAGTTTAATTTTAAGGTATTTTTCATTCGCATATCGCTATATCTATACTAATAATAAAGCTGTAGAGTTTGATTGTTTGTTTGTTTGTTTGAACGCGCTAATCTCAGGAATTACTGGTTCGAATTGAAAAATTCTTTTTGTGTTGGATAGTCCATTTATCGAGGAAGGCTTTAGGATATATAACATTACGCTGCGACCATGAGAAGCGAAGCATCAGTGAAAAATGTTGCAAAAACGGGGAAAATTATTCATATTTGAAGGCTTCCGTTGCTAAGCTACCAAAATAATATTATTTGAAGGCTTCCGTTGTCAAATCAAAATCAAATCTATACTAATATTATAAAGCTGTAGAGTTTGATTGTTTGTTTGTTTATTTGATCACGTGGGCGGAGCCGCGAGCAAAAGCTAGTCGTATATAACGATGTACTGTGACCAAAAATACAGAAAAAAGATAATAAAAAAACCTTACTTCTTCTTTGGTGAGCGCCAATTCTTCTTCTAATGCTGTGTTCCGTTCTAGCGCCACACGCAATCGTTCTCGAACCTAAAAAAACAATAAATATCGTTTACTAGCTTTTGCTCGCGGCTCCGCCCGCGTGATCTGCTTTTTCCGGGATAAATGATGATGTATAAGCTATATTATTGTAAAGTTTCATTAAAATCCATGCAGTAGTTTTTACGTGAAAGAGTAACAAACATACATCCATCCATCCATACTTTCACGTTTATAATATTATCTTTTATTTTATTTTTAACCATAATTTGCGTAGCTTTGTATAAAAACATCATCAAAATAGGATCACTTTGTGAAAAGTGATGCGTGGTTATACATTAATAGAAATATACGCATCAAATTGAGAACTTCTTTCGCTTGTCGGTTAAAAATGCCTAAAGATATATGATTAACAGATGTTTCATTATATTTCATCACCATCAAGCTGAAAATATATATGTGACAGCAAATTCCCTGGATTACTTCTCTATGACTCTCAGGATCAAGGTGGTATCATTCTTAAGCTGTCCCAACTGTCTGATTTATGTATTATCATCATCATCATCATCATCATCAACAGCCACAAGACGTCTACTGCTGAACATAGACCTCTCCCAAAGATTTCCAGACCGATCTGGAAGCGGCCTGCATCTTCATATTAGGTCCTTACATATGAAATTGGCGTTTTGTATGGGAGGAACAAAAAGTCGAATATTTTGAAGTGATAACTTCTTATGGGAGGGTGAACCGAAACGTTCCGTAACGCGAGCGCTCCATCGACCAGCCAGCGTTAGCCGACCTCCCTGGAACATCGAAGTCGATTTCGAAGTCCCAGGTGGCGTCACACAGTGACCAGTCGGCTTGGGCCAGACTTTGACCGAACTTCAACCGGGCTTTGACCGGACTTCAACCGAACTTTGACCGGACTTTGACCGGACTTTAACCGGACTTTCACCGGGCTATGACTGGACTTTGACAGGTCTTTGGCCGGACTTTGACCGGACTTCAACCGATATTTGACCGGACTTCGACCGGACTTTAACCGGACTTCAACCGGATTTTGACAAACTTTGACAGGACTTTAATCGAACTTCGACCGGACTTTGACAGGACTTTAACCGGGCTTCAACCGGACTTTGACCGGGCTTTTTCCGGATTTTGACAAGACTTTGACTGGACTTTAACCGGATTTTGGCAGGACTTTGACCGGTATTTGACCGGACTTTGACCGAGCTTTGACCGAGCTTTGACCGGATTTTGACCGGACTTTGACAGAAGTTTGCCAGGCCTTTGACATGACTTTGACCGGACTTCGTAACGTAACGCGTTACGGCGCCACTCTGGCTTCCCTTTCTCTCACGCATACGGTAGCAGTAGGCAGGCTCCTCCGCTCTCACTTTAACCTACATTAGTTTAAGTTATCACTTCTGTCGAGCGTCCCGAGACGCACACTTTTTTTTTAATATAATATATTTAATTAATCAAAGTATGAACCATTATTTTCTATGCACTTTTGCCATCTCATAGGTAGTTCATTGATCCCTTTACTAAAAAAACCAGTCGGACGGGAATCAATAAAATCTTTGAAGGCGATTTGGACTGCCCCATCGGAGTTGAATTTTTTCCCTTGCAAGAAGTTATCCAAATTTCGAAAAAAATGGTAATCTGTTGGAGCAAGGTCCGGGGAGTACGGAGGATGTCTTAGACTTTCCAATTGAAGCTCTTCTAATTTAGTAGCCGTCTGTTGCGCAGTGTGTGGTCTAGCGTTGTCGTGAAGCAGCAGTGGCGTGGAGCGATTGACCAGCCTAGGTTGTTTAGCCGCTAGCTTTTCCATCATGGTTTGCAATTGCTCACAATAGACATCAGCCGTAATAGTCTGGCCAGATTTGAGAAAACTGTAATGAACAATACCGGCACTAGTCCACCAAACGCTTACAAGTAACTTTTTTGGGGTTAATTTTCGCTTGGGGCAGGATTTGGCTGGCTGGCCAGGATCCAACCATTGCGCTGAGCGCTTCCGATTATCGTAAAGAACCCATTTTTCATCACAGGTAATGATTCGGTTTAAAATACCTTCATTATTGTGCCGGTTTAGTAATGTAACGCAGCAGTCGAGGCGCGTTTGCCGGTTTGCTTCAGTCAATTCGTGAGGTACCCACCTTTCAAGCTTTTTAATCTTCCCAATTTGCTTCAAGTGAATTAAAACAGTTTTATCACTAACATCGCAGCCTGCAGCTAACTCGGACGTGGTTTGCGATGGATCCGCTTCCACAATAGCCTTCAACTCTTCATTATCAACTTGAGTCTCAGGCCGTCCACGGGGCTTGTTCTGCAGGTCGAAATTTCCAGAACGAAAACGTTGGAACCAAAAACGAACTGTGTTTTCTTTTGCAACACGACCGCCATACACATCATTCACCCTTCGAGTTGTTTCCGCAGCACTAGTGCCACGGCGGAACTCGTACTCGTAAATAATGCGATATTTTAAGTTTTCCATTTTGTAAAATGAGTGACGCAAACAGAAAAAAACAGAAGAAAAAAAACAAATGAATGACGATCATCGAAGCACAAATACATGAGTCTATAGCTGTACAAATTTGAATTTGGAATTCCTTACCAAAGAGGAGAAATTTGTGATTAAAGTGGCCAGTACGAAAAACGCCAATTTCATATGTAAGGACCTAATATTATATCATCATTTATGTATATCCACCACAAACTCCTAACAATGTTCTTTACTGCTAACCTTCTCGTCGAGAGCCTTGTGATGCTCGAAGAGACTCTTCAACGCCTTGAGCACTTCCACCTCTGAGGAGACTCCTGACTGCGCCGCCGCCTGTCGCTTCACCACTGTCATACGCAGTGAGCGTTCGTGTCGTGACACCAGGCATTCCAGGTGCTCTAGGAGTAACTGGGAACAATTGTTTATTTTATAGCATACGCCGGCAAATGAGCAAGTGGGTCACGTGATGCTAAGTAAACTCCACCGTCTATGTACGATATCTCACTCACCGTACGAAACGCAGCAGCATGCCGCTACTTTACGCCGGTTTTCTATGAGACAGTGGTAACGACACGGTTGAGCCGGCCCATTCATGGTGTAGACAAAAATGTCTGCAGCGGCCCTACCACTCACACTATACCTCAAGTTGTGGCAATTATTAGTCAGAAAAGGTATATAATTGTGAAGAAATTAAGCGGATTAAATGTTGTAACTATCACAGGCTACATAGGTGCAGATTTTTGCGCCCTCCGATAATACTTGTTCTTTGTTCTGTGTTGTTGGACTATAATCCTTCCTAATTTATGAGACCCACTAAACAGGGACTCTTAATATGAAATCAGTATTAGTAATAGTATTATAGCTGACTAGCATTTGCTCGGGGCTCCGTCCGCGCGAAATCTGCACCCTCATATTTGTGGCATAGTTCCATACAGCCGTTCATCCCTTATTTTATCCCCTTAAGGGTGAAATTTCCAAAAATCCTTCTTTAATGGATGATTACAACCTAAAAGGCATCAACTGCCGAAATTTCAAGTTTGTAGCCTCGGCGGTTTAGGCTCTGCGGTGATGAGCCAGTCAGGACAAGCAGTTAAATATGTTTATAAGGCTCGAAATATACCGTTTGATTTTAAGCCAACGATTTTTTAAAAACCTGAATGATGATATAAACAGATCGCTCGCCTGATGGTAAGCGTCATGTCTGTCTCTGAACAGAAGCAACACCATACAGAACCTTGACATTTGTAATTCAACACTGCATGGTACTGAACTGCGCTCGTCACCCCGAGACATAAGATGTAAATTCTCATAATTTCCAGTAACTTCACTGGCTACAATCTCTTCAGCATTATTACCAGCCAATTAGTGTACAATAATGGACGATATTCCTGAATTGAAGTAGTAAACTAGACGTGAAAAGTCCTCGTCATTATTTTAATCTTAGCTTTAATAACAGTAATCATGTAAAGTGTTCAAATTAACTACGCTTTGTTCCACAGCTGTATTATTAAAATAAGGACGCGCTACATCCTTTTCATCTCTTACAATGTATAAAAAGTTTGTCTTCTTTTGAGCGAGTAATTATAGCCGTTTTGAAACAACGCAATGAGTTCTCGGACAATATATTTTTCATTGTAATATTTCATTTTATTCTTTTATCCTTATTTACATATCAAACTGAAGCGTTTAATATTCTACGTCAAGTTTATTCATATCTGAATGACTGACATTAGGTTTTAAATTTAATATATTTATTGCTGATTGAGGGTTTTTACTGTAGTTATAGAACCATGCTGTAGACACTTGTCTACACACCATGAATGGCCTCAACCACATTTCCTGGTGGTAGGATATTCATATTCACCCGGATAGCGACTACCATACACATGTTATTAAAACCTGCCATAGTGACCCACACACCTTGTGTGGATCGCGTTCCAGGATCAGCCAATGTATATGTGGTTCTCTCGAGGGGCTTGTGACACGAATTGGTGGTTGATTGGGGCGGGTATAGGGGCAGATCCTTTCCCTGTGCCTGCATCGCTCATCCGCCTGTCCTGTCTTGGACTCTAGATTTGTTCCTTCTTTCCGATGAGGGTAGAAGCATTTATAAAGGCCGGCATGACACTGTTAACGACCGATAAACTCGTTGTTTGTCGGTGGTTGCTGGATTTTGGGACTGCACTACGCTTACCATCAGGTGTAGTCACTTTGCCGTGCTCGTATAAAAAAGGCGAGCGATTTCCTCGTCTCGTCATTCAACTAAATAATATAAAAAAGTGTATTCGACTCAACCTGAGCCTGATAGTAAACCTTAACCTACTAAAGGTATTTCAGAATTAATTAATTACTTGTAATTTTTTCACCGCTCGGGCGTCTTAAATGCTGCCATATCTTTAATGAGCTAAACGTTATCTAACTCCACACAGCTGCTGTTACAAAAAAGTACTTAGCACGACCGTTTTCTCTCCTAATCCAGACCATAATGAATGTTCAGTTTCAAAAAGACTTATCCCATGCATTAAGGTGTTCACAAATTGCCATCTTATCTTAACAGCCACTTAAACGAATAATGCGTGATGTAAGGAAATGTTTTGGAGTGAAATAGTTATATTTAAGACTAGCTTTTGCTCGCGGCTCCGCCCGCGTGAACGTTTAAAATTGATAAAGTTTCATACAAACTTTCATCCCCTATTTTATCCCCTTGGGGGTAGAATTTATCAAAATCCTTTCTTAGCGGATGCCTACGTCATAACATCTACCTGCATGCCAAATTTCAGCCCGATCCCTCCAGTGGTTTGGGCTGTGTGTTGATAGATCACTTTGTCAGTCACCTTTGAGTTTTATATATTTAGATAGTTTTCTGACAGTCTGATCAATGTAAAATTAACTAATCATCTGTGAAATCTCAAGTCAAACCAAGATTTAGTTGCCAGATGCATGGTGAACGCTTTTGATTTGACACACCTGTTAGTTAACAAGGCCTTCAAAATAATATGAAAAATCGCATGTCAAAAGCTATTTTGGGTTTCAGGAAGATTCATAGATAATTCTATCGTCGAATGGTGTGTCAATTACTAACAAGCGGATTGTTCGCAAATTAGATCAGAGATTAATATTTTCTTTTACTAATTAACGTTTCAGAAACCCGAATTGATTTGATAGCGCTGCTAAATCAAGTTCTGTTAGTTGTATGTTGATTTGATCAGCCTTTGAGAAACCGGTTGTTAGTTTTCTAAAACCCATGTCTACAATTTTACCATTGTGTTTCATATTACAAATATTATTCATCGTGATGAAGATTCTATGGTAAATTAGGTTTATATCTCTGAATATTCGACTCGACAGACCGCATCACTTGCTCACTCACTACTTTGCTCTTTGTTGTTACACTCTCACTTTTTAATTTCCACATTATTATCACCATAATATTGTTAATTTATTGCAGACTCTGTAGATTAAATATAATTATGGAAATATAGTTTGTAGATTTTACTGCAGTTCAATTTACAAATGCACTTTAATGACAATCTTAACTTTAATCTGCATCAGATTAAGCATATACATTGTATATTTTCATATTTCTTTCAAGAAATACAAAATTAAATCGTAGAATACACTGGCACAGTGAAACGCGAACTCGTGCAGCGTGCTATAATTTAACTAAAGTTTTAAAACATTATAATGTATTCCAACAGTAATGATACAAACTTTGTTGTAGTCTGTGCGGATTGCGATAACAAAAAGATATTTTTTTCTTTTAATTTTCATTTAAATCAGGTTTGTATTCTATTACTTCGACAAAATAATATTATGTCGCTTCAATGGTCAAATGGTAGCCTATTTTGACTGAGAAACCGTGGGGTCCTGGGTTCAAACCCTAGATCGAACAATTATTATTTATTATTGAGTTTTTTAATTCCAAACTTTCTGAACAGAACCTACCGTGATGGCTTGCGGAACCACAGCTGAGTGAGTTCCTATTATTTAATAGGACGGAAATATGCCCGGCAATATAGGCGTGAACTTATGTATATGTCATGTATACAAGCAGTTGTGAAGACTAACCCGAGTCGCTTTTGAACGCTTAGCATGATTATGTTAAACTAACTCCTATTTGATATGTTTTTAATTATATTAATGAATTATGTATAAACCGATTTTTTTTGGACAAATAAGATTAATTTAAATTATGCATGCCTATGACTGGTTAAATATGATTGAGCTATGATTTTAATTTCACCATCATCTGAATGTAAACTATCCATCTTTGCAAAATTAAAGTATACTTTGGTACTCATATCCATATTTTCAAAACATAAGTATCTTTGGTATTCACTCTGGTATTGTTCCTCTCCGCTTTGAGTTCCGAGATCTCCTCCTCTCTCTCGAGGAGCTGTTCTCGAGCCTGGTTCAGCTCCTTCGTAAGGGTCGCGAACTCCTGCAGACAAAACAGACAATACATTAATAAATAAATATACCCAACAGTCACATACATAGTCCTAACCCCACAGTAAGATACGAGTATTGTGTCGTGGGTATCAGCAACGACGAGAGACTTTCGGTCTCACAACATCCAGACCCCGAAACAAATATTTGTGGATCACACAAACATTTGTCTCGGTGCGGGGATCGAACCCGGCCACTCGCTTCACAGCCGGCTACTCGCCCGCTGCGCTACGGAGGTCAATTAATAATTAATTTAACCAAAAAAAGAAATTACAAATGTACATACACATTCATTAATTTTAAACGACAAAAAATAATAAATACAAATATCGTTTTCAGAAACTATATTCTTATTAATGGTAAATGATTTTTTTATCTAATTATTGTTCTCATAATAGTATTGCAGCCTTTGTTATTTAAATATTTGTATAGATAAAATCAACAGAAAAAATCCATTCCAAATAGTATTATATCAATATTGAATTCGGTACTACTCAGAGAACAATACAAATAAAACAAGCCCTTAACAGTATATTCCAGTGGCGCTTTCCACTCAACAATTCCATCATCGAACGATGTTCAACAATTTCTTTTCTGTCGACTGCAATTTTATTTATTACCTACACGAATGAATAAAAATCATTTTATAAAATAAACTTGTTTATGGAACACATATATGAAGTTTTCATTTCCCTGAGGTGATTTTTCTATATTACAACTTATGTTTTATTGTATTCAATCTTGAAACACCCCGGGGCTTGTTCGCATTCGATTTTCTCATTTATCGAAGCACTAAATGGACCTAAGTAAATAACAAAAGAAACATCACATAGTATTTCTACTTCCAGATTGTTTTCCCATGCCCATTGTCACCGACCTACACGTAACTATAGTTGAGCCTTAATGCACAACACACATCAATAATAAGATAAGATGACAAAGCAGTACATTGACGTGTGTTGAGTTTTAGGAGGGAACTAATGTTAAGCAACTTTATTTTTATAATTTACTAGCTGTGCCCGCTAATTTCGTTTCGCCATCAAAAAGCTTTCATTCAAACTTTCGTCCCCTATTTGGGTCCTTTAGGGGTTGAAATTTAAAGAAAAAAATGCCCTATGTTTGACCCTGGGTCATCAACTATATTTGTGCCAAAATTCATTGAAATCGGTTCAGCGGTTTAGATTAAACACAAAGCAAGTTACAATCATGTATGCATATACATTATGAGATAACACAAAAAAATAAAATATGAAAAAAGTGAAGAAAAGAAAATGCAGTGAAAATGGGCACATAATATACCATGATGACGAGTCACTGTGATCTCTTTTTAAATGTGGTTAATTATCTGACGAATAAGCAGCACATTGTCGCTCAAATGCCTTCAGAAATGAGCTTTTATAATGGTAGTCTTCATTATACATACTTCAAAAATAGTCAATGCTATGTTATACTAGGTGGTAGATCCCTTCAATGCGAAAGGCCGTCTGTCTGGGTTGGTACCACTGCTTTCTCTGTTTATGCTGCTAAGCAGCAGTGTATAAGCACAATTGTGTTTCTGTTTGAAGGGCACTGAAGCCAGTCAATTTACTGGTCAGTATAAGACTTAACATTTGACTCGGGGAGACGAGCGCAGTCCAGTGCGATGCAGTGCTTTGTAATTCAATGTGATGTTGCTCCTGTTTATGGGCTGGCGTGGGTGGCGCTTACCATCAGACGAGCGACCTGTTCGCCTCGTTATCCAAGCTAATAAAAAGAATGCTTTACAAATTTTATTTGTTCTCTTCTGTCATATTCAGGGGGATAGTAGAGAGCACGGGATTAAATTTCCGTGTTAGTTCCGGAATCTAGTATGTTCTTGAAGAATTTTTTAACAATGGTCCAGCAAGGAGCGACGCTATGATTACTTCCTAAGTAGTATGAAATATTAAATGAAATTGTTTATTAATCATGTAGGCAATTATAATAATACTTATGATAAGTCAGTACAAAAATAAAAGAAACTTGTGTATGCAAATCAATATCAATTAATGTATACATAGCATACATAAAATCATCAAAATACAATCAATCAAACTAAATCTATTTATTAATCTATATATACGCGAGCTATAATTATAATTTAGTAATTTCGTTTTAGGGATAAAGCTTTTTTTAATGAGAAGGCTTAAACGGCTAAGAGTATCATCGCGTAAGGGTGCGTCAAGGAGGGTAAGCGATCACCGTCGTCCAAGTACCCAATAAATACCACAGGAACCGTTGATGGGAGGGTACTTGATCATTTTTGTACCCGAATAAATAGCGACGACCGTACACATGATAAAAAAACCCGGCACACGTGCAAATCGCGTTCCGAAGTCAGCTAGTGTATAAGAACTTTAGGCCGGCATAATTCTGCCGACCATCGGACAGACGCAACGTCTCTTAACGATCGACATTATATTTGGACTGCCTTGTACTAAAATTCAGGTCCAGTGTAGCCACTTAGCCGTGCCGGGATAAAAGAAGTCCCAGAGACTTGCCAAGCTTAAGCACTGTTGTGTTTCGGTTTGAAGGACATTGAAACCAGTGAAATTACTGGGCATTATGAGACTTAACATCTTGTGTCTCGGGGCGACGAGCGCAGTTTAGTGCCATGCTGCTAGTTGCTGGTGGGAGGATACTTGATTCCGACCGGATAGCGACCATCGTACACCGGTGCTAAAACCTGCCATAGTGGCCCACTTTGTGTGGATCAGCCAGTGTATATCCGGTTCTCCCCAAGGGGATTGCCCCCCTGATCCTAACCCTTTTTCCTTCCCCTCCCCCTTGGCCCTTTGGCGGGCCGGCATGGTCTTGGCGACCTACGATGGACACATTGTTTATCGTTGGTCGACACTATTCTTGGATTGCGCTACACTTACCATCGGGTGTAGCGTAGTCACTTTGCCGAGCCAGGATAAAGAAAAGAAAAAAAAAATGCAGTGCTTTGTAATTCAAAGTTCGGTGTCGTGTTGCTTCTGTTTATGAGTAGGCGTGACGCTTACCATCAGGCGAGCGCCTTGCTCGTCTCGTCATTCATTCAAATAAAAAAAAGCTTAATTCGCTACTAATACCATCATCTGATGGTAAGTGGTACGCATTAGTTGGGCATAGTGGGTCATCTGACCCATTTGTTCGTTTGCCTATGCTCTATAAAATAAATAAGAGACAGCGTTACAAATTAAGTGGGCAGTTTGCACGAAGAAAGATCGAACAAGCTAAAATCACATTCCCAATTCCTAAACCCCAGAGCGACACTTACCATCGCATTTTTAACAACAGCTTCTCCTTTGATGATAATCGTGTCTATACAAAAGGCCACACATAGGCTCAGCTCAAAGCGTGTCTAGTTGTCTACGGTGTGTGTGGAAACAGGTCACCCGTCGACACAGAACGGCTTTACCTTACTACTATGTGTCAGTGTCTGTTTATAATAAACCATCCATTAGAGAATAATTTTCATTTTTTTTTATCCTGGCTCTTCAAAGTGACTACGCCACACCTGATGGTAAGTGTAGCGCAATATTGGAATAGTGTCGACCAACGACAAACAATGTGTAAATCGCAGGTCGACAAGATCATGCCGGCCTGCCTTACTGCTTCTTCACACTTCGTTTAAAGGACCCTATATTATAGGAAGCAGGAAACACGTGTTTCGGCAAACTATTCCACAGCTTAATGGTCCGGCACAAGTATGATTTTGCGAACTTTTTAGTTCGAGCCGAGATGGAGGAGACCACGAAGCTGTGGCTCCGCAAGCCAACACGCGTAGTTCTGTTAAGGAAAGGTGAGGATGGGATAAGGTCAAACAATTCAAATCAAATCTGAAGGTGTAGGCAGTGGTGTAACCAGTACACCTACAGTTCGCTAATTATTCATCTCATGATGTGATAGCGAGCGACCCTATCGCCGAACCGGAGGTCGAATCCGAGATCTAAGTACAGCAGTAGCTTCGCGTTCGCATTATAACTTGGTTTACAAGGTGGTAGGTCTCTCGGATGCGAGAAACCGTCTGGGTTGGTAACCCCGCTTTATCTATTTCTGCCGTCAGGCAACAGTGTGTAAGCACTGTTGTGTTTTGGTTTGAAGGATATTAAAGCCAGTGAAATTACTGTGCATTATGAGACTTAACATCTTATGTCTCGTTGTGACGAGCACAGTTCTGTGTCATGTTTATGGGCAAGTGACTTGCTCGTCTCATCATTAAACGAGAAAAAAGGACTGCGCCCATTGATATTTGTATATCAATGACTGCGCCCCTGAGGCAGTTATAACAGCATATCTCATTTTGTAAACATATTATGTAAAGATTACAATTTGGTTGGCAGGCCGTGTGATCTTGTTTGTTTTCGTATTAAAAACAAACATACCGTAACAGAAACAATGTGAATACGTGATGTTACTCAGTATACATACATGTACATATTAGCTAAATAGTAATTAACCTTTCCAGTTTTACTCAAATTAAAGTTATTTTCATGATTTAATTAGAGGCCACATGGACTTGCGCAAAGTCAGTAACCGTTTTACCGTTTAATATGAAGCAGGAAGCGCTTTGGATAAAATGTGTTATCATAAATAAAAAAAATATTAAATGAAAACTACCGTGTAAATTAAATATTTTTTTATACTTAATGTTATAACTACTGCATTTCTATTAAATGTTTATGCCCTTTTAGATTTCTGTTGGAATTTTAAAAAAATATCTCGACACCAACTACACAATATCCACATGTATTAGAACTCATCATTATTGTTCGACAATACTTTGTTATTTCCTACTTTTGTTTACGTGTAATGCCTTATAATCTACTATCTATACGTATAGATCTGTAAATGGCTTATTCTGTTGTAGTATTCGGATATACAGTGTCATTTTGACACCCTATACTTAAATGAAACCATGTGTAGTGTTCGTTAATATAAGTACTTTGAGCTAAGACACTTTCTTATTAAAGTCAAAATAAAAAAATAATATTTCCTAACAAATTAAATGCCGTTAACATTAGATTAATTTTAAACAGTCTGTATACGCGCGCACACACATATAAAAATCAACATACACACCCATCATCGAATGAATGAGACACACACACATACATTACCATTAAGCATGGATTACATGTTGGACGAGCTTAGGCTAACACGAGTGTAGGTAAATTAATACAAGGCAAGCGCTAGTGCCTAGACGTTCGGCAAGTTTATCGAAAACCAATCGAGTAGCCGGCTGTGAAGCGAGAGGCCGCGGTTCGATCCCCGCACCGAGACAAATGTTTATGTGAACCACAAATATTTGTTTCCCGAAACAAACCCAGACCCCGGTCTGGGTGTTGTGAGACCAAAAGTCTCTCGTAGTTGCTGATACCCACGATACTATCCTGATACCCAAATATACTATCTATACGTTGGTATTGATTGATTGATTGATAACTCTTTATTGTACACCACAAGATTCACAATATTAAAGACAATAAATACAAACATATTATGTGTAACAATCGGCGGTCTTATCGCTAAAAGCGATCTCTTCCAGACAACTATTAGTCATCACTCGGCAACATGTATTGCGGGCTTTATAACGTCAAGGTCAATGTAACCGTTTTATAAAAACGCCAAGCGTACAGAAGGCAAACGGCTCAAAATAGTAATTTAGGAATTGAAATAAATATTAGATTACCCTATGAAATGTAATAAAATCCCAAGTAAAATCGAATCTTGTAACTTTTGTAATGATTATTTGTTTTTAGTCAAATTTGTGTTACCTATTTATAGGTATGTGCATTTCCCAAATACATTTTTTTTTACGTTTTGTCATTATCAATGAACATTACTTTGTTCATATACTATCGCAACTTTTTCAGTGAATGTGTCGAGAGCGTCTTTGTGAGTCTGAAACGTATTTTCATATGTATGGAGTTGCCCTTCTTAAGCGTTTGTGTTTTATAATAACATCGTCAGCTGTGACATTTTATTCAATAGAGTTAAGTGCAAAAACCGTACAGCATGATTTAAAAGGCTCAAAACTTAAATCACGTTTTTTGGCAAAACTACTACAAGCTCAAGCCTCATGTTTGGTACAAGGTAAGCAGAGGCGATGCCGAATATGTGGTTTCATTTAGTAACAGGGTGTCAAAATAACACTGTATATATTTTTATTATAGCTGCTGTATCTATTCAATGTTAAAATAAAATAAAATAAAATAAAAAATCATTTCAGTCTATTGGCGTTCATTGTTGAACTTGGGATTCACCAAGTATGCGCCAAATATCTCAATATTTAGCAGCCCGCTATCCGCCCCCTGGGCGTCCGACACTACGTCTGCTTAAGCGGGGTTTCCACTCCAGGACGTGTCTGCTCCACCGAACATCCGTCCATCTGAAGATAAGACTGGGCCACTTCTACTTTCGAAGACATCCGCCAGAGAACTAAAGTTATTGATATTGCTCTCGAAACTAACACAGTGAAGAAGAAAGTAAGTAGAATTCAGTATTAGAACTACATTATTATAGTTAAGAGTATTATTTTAATTCATATTTGTCAAGTTTTATGTAAGTACTAGCTTTTGCTCGCGGCTTCGCCCGCGTAAATATAATGGGATAAAAGTAGCCTATAACCGTCTCCAGGGTCCCATCAGTCTCTGTAGATAAATTCATCAAATTCGGTTCAGTGATTTAGGCGTGAAAGCGTAATAAACAAACTCACTTTCGCATTTACTTTCACCCCCTTTTTCATCCCTTATTATTAAATAAAATTTTAAAAATTCCTGAAACACGTATTTATTTGTTTTACGTCAATAATCGAAATACGAGATTTTGTTTATGTAACTTTCAAAATGACGGACTTTCATAAATATTATCATCCCCTATTTTGACCCCTTTGGGGTGGAATTTTCTAAAATCCTTTCTTAGTGGGTGCCTACATAACAAAATGAATACACAGTCCGAATTCCATGCTTGTAGCCTTGATTGTTTGCGCTCGGCGATGATGAATCAGTCAGTCCGTCACGACATGTTATTTTATAAGTATACATAAACTAGTATAAAACAATGAAAGCTACCACAATGATATCCGACGCTGAGTTAACGAACTTCTTCTAACAAATTAACATAAAGCCTGCAGTAATGAAGCCGCTCACCGTCGCAATTGCGACACTGATAAAGCTTTGGTCATAATTCTTTTCTTATATTTTTGAATATTAATAATTACCGTAATTCAAATGAAGATATAATTTCGGTTGATTGATTCTACAACAGGGTTCCACATTGATTCCAACCTTTCATGAAAAGAATATTTGGTAGCATCAAGTGTTGCGCGACACGAAGTGTTATACGTCTGAAGTTTTGTATAATCATTTTTAAGCGCAGTGCAGCCCGAAAAAACCAGCGACCACCGACAAACCGAGTTTATCCTGTATAAATGCTTCTTCACACCGAAGACGGAAGAAAGCAAATCGAGAAATCTGCGACACTGCGACGGACGGACAGGCGGATGACCGATGCAGGTAAAGGGATACAAGGATGTACGCCCCAACCAACCTTCAAGTCATGTCGCAAGCTCCTCGTGATAACCGGATATACACTGGCAGATCCTGGAACGCGATCCACACAAGATGTGTGGGTCACTATGGCTGGTTTTAACAACATGTGTACGGAGCGGATATGAATATCCTACCACCAGCAAACATATAATACTATCCCGCTCACGCATACGATGATGTTACCTCAACATTTAATGCTACGAGACATGTATTCACCAGGGCAGCATTAATTTCCAGACGTTCCGGACTGAATCTTTTTTACACAAGACAATGACGACCGCTTTTAACGAAGAGTGCAGCTCGTTTAAAAATACCTTCAAAAGACGACTACATCTTTTGAATTAATTACAGCACGGGTGCGTTGACGCCCTTTTATTTGCAGGCGCAAACACTCGTTTAACGAATCTAAAAAAGCACATTGGTATGAGAGGCCGTTTTATAGGTGAAAGGACGATGTTGGTACTTAGTCAGGTTAATGATGAGTCACCGACTGTGACATTGAATGAAGATTTTAATATAAAAAAACTGCCAGTCAAACAGTCTCTTTATTATCATATTTCAGGATATTTAATGCGGATTTAATTTGTAGCGTCGACATGTTTTTCTCAGTTTGGGAATGTTTTAACTAAGTCCTCTATCTAAAGTAACAAATTAATGACCTACCTAGAATACCAGAACCAGACCAAAAAGGCATCCGTCAATATTCCTCCTAAATCAACCATCATAACCCGCAAATTCTATCTCACAATTAACACGAAAAGCCCAAACTACGAGACTCCTTATATGAGTAGCTCAACCAAAGTAGTAGGATAGTATTTTAAAAATGATATTATATTATTTTCGTCACCGACAATCTTGACGTCTATTAGACATCCGTATCAATTAATCATGTAACATTAACCTTCAATCATTCATCCCAATCATTTTTCTACAGCTTGAAGGTCTTTTCCACAACTAATACGCGATCAAATGCGATCACGACGCATTAACGCGCGTGGCTTGTAACATATCCGTAAGAGTGCCACTATAGATAACAGTTTAATTTATGACCCCCGCCCACTCGCGACGAGATTGATTTATCGGCATCGCCCCGGATTTAGTTCCGCTATCGAGGATTTAGCCTTTCTTCACTCGAGATTTGATGTCCGCGTCATGAATATTTCATGTTGGTACGGAGTTGGTTCCGAGTGGTCCTTCGAGCCGGATCGCAGATAGCTGTATTGGAAAAGTTTGTAGTTAGTTTCATATTAATATGGATTATTTTATTTAAATTCCTGTATATTTTAATAACTGATATTTGAGAGAGCATTATGATGGCACATGCCACTGAAGCCATAATAAATGGCATTTTAACTAATTTTTGGCCCCTTTTCCCTTGCGTTAAATAATATGAAAGCGAACGCAACAAAACGCTGTTTAGGTTAATAAATCATTAAAAAATGTATAACTCCTTAGATAATGAGCCTTTCTTTAGTTATTTAATCATTTGAAAACTTTTTTATAAAACCTTCCTCCATTTCAATATTAAACGTTGAATAATAACCTATTACTTAAGAAAACACTTACCGACATTCATAAAATAACCTTCAGCCCATTTAAGATGAAACAAGTATAGATACAGATATATTTCATGTTTCTCTTAGCTGATAATAAAGATGATTACTATTGAACAAATATTACTGGAGCCTAACAGTTAATTAATGGTAATAATTCTAGATATTGGCTTCTATTATCCCAATTTCGTATTTAGTGGTGCTCAACAATTCCACGCCCCGTGGGGCTCACTAAGCTGGCCATGAATTTATTTTATAAAGGGATATTTCTATATGATGCGAGACTATAATATTGACTTTGTGTTTCTAAATAGTTTGGACAAACGCTTCAACGTGCGAAAGTGAAAATACAATTTTAAAAAAAATTTAATTGCCAATGAGTTTTATATTCTTTTGTCAGTTGTATAGTTTTAAAATAGTTTGTGATCTCTTAAATTAATTGTATTGAGGAAATAAAGTCATTCAATCAAAAATTTACACCTACGTAAACGTTTAAAAATCAACTTAAGTTTATGTAATATTATATACTGCTGATACAAAAAAAAGATTATGGCATGGTGTCTAAACCTGCTATGATGACCTTGTGTGGATCGCGTTCCAGGATCAACCAGTGTTCTCCCGATGGGCTTGCGACATGACTTGATGGTTTGTTGGGGCGGGGGTATAGGGGTACATCTTTGTATCCCGATGCCTGCACCGGTCATTCGCCTGTCCTATCGTAGGCCCCTCGATGTGCTTTTCGTGAAGAAGCATTTATATACAGACCGACATGATTCTCGTGACTACCGATAAACTTATTGTTTGTCGGTGGTCGCTGGATTTTTGGACTGCACTGCGCTTACCATCAGGTGTAGTGTAGTCGCTTTGCTTTAATAATATGAGAAAACCCAATTTTTTCAGTGGAACCCAAGAGTTTGTGGTGATGATTTTATACTAACATATAAAATACACCAATCAGAACTCCGGACTTTCCGGAAAGTCTCAACCAACTCACCGACCATGGCCACAGTCACTAGGGAGTGTTTGTAGTCCGTATCATGGAGGGGTAGTTGCGCCCCGCGGCGCGTCCCAATACGTTGTAATGACAGCGTCACTCGATTGTATTGTTTGTTTCTGTCGCGCCCCATTTCCCGTGCCGTAATGAATTGGTGGCTACCGTGGGCCCGCGAATCTCTCAAGTGATCTAAATATTTTAATGTTATTTATAGATATCATTAAACACAGTACACACACCTCTGACTCTTCGAAGCCAAGTCATTGTTAATTATTAATTATCGGTCGTTTTAATGATGAAGTTAAACATCGTGAGGAAACCTGCATACCTGAGAACCCTCTATTTCAAAGGTGTTAAGTCTACCAACCCGCATTAGACCAGCGTAGTGGATTAAATCCTGATTCCTTTAATCAGTAGAGCAGTTCCGTGCTGGCATATTATTATAGCATTTTGAAGGCGAGAGAGGATCGCTACTCAGATGGTGTAGTGGGGACGCTGTGACAGAATGGGTGGTTAGAGGTATAAAGTGTTGGTTATCTGACTGGAACTTAGTTCTTTTTGTAACAGACTAAGTTTTAATTTTTTTAGCAACATTATGTAAGACTAATTCAGGTAAAATGTTCTGTGTGCCAAATGACATTCAAATCCGTTCAGTCATCAAAACGTGACTGATTCACAAGTATCCAAATTCACAAACTGACAAACATCCAAACAATAGCATCAACTAAAAATAGTAACCGATAACGTCCAATAAACAAACGCTCCATTACTAAAACACATCAATGTCGAAAACATTGTTTACTCACTACAGTAGGCCAACATAAAAACCTGTCGGATATCAGTTAACTTTCACCCTTTACATCCCCCTCCCCTCCACCCGTTTCCTCTACTCTACCGCCTCGCCTACAAATTGTGCGGGCACCAAACGAATACCCAAGTAGGTAATCTAATTTGATTTCTTTCAAAGCTCACAATGTTCGTCCTGTGTACTGAGAGCCTTGAACGTGAAGGGTGCCATTCATGCCTTTTTCTTTCAAACAAGTACTTCGAACAAACATAAGATGTTGGCAAGGAGAAGCCATAAATCATTTGTAGCCTATATTCACTACGTTTTAGTTATTACTAGCTGTCCGTCACAGTTTCACCTGCATGTTACTGCCCTGTTCTCATGGGTCATAGCGTGATATATGTATATAAATATTGCTCATGAAATACTCTATCAATAGATAGAGTGAAAGCAATGCATGAAAACTGCATTAAAATCGGTTGAATAGTTTAAAAGATCTGAGGCAACAGACAGCGGAAGCGACTTCATTTTATACTATGTAAATATATGAAAAATACTTTCAACCAAGCTTACTGTAGTGTTCTAGAAACGTAGGTGTCATAGACATTAACTATGGTTAATTTAAGGGGAGGATAAGGTTAATTCGTGCAAAAAAGGCATATTAGTGTGTTTTTTTTGACAACACAGTTGAAATCTATGCATTAAAGCCAATGGTACAATAAAGTATAACATTGGAAGAATATTTTGTGAAATTTTCATGAACAAATATCAAAAAATTCGGCAATGGCAGCAATTATTCGGATGTGTCTCGGAAAAAATTGAATTCCGGTGCCCCTCTTAGCTCGATGTTGGATCTTCTAAATGGAAAAAATCAAAGTTCTGTCGTTAGATGGGATGGGATTAGACTTTAGTCAACCACTCTGGCGTAATGTGGGTTGTTCTAGACTTTACACATCTTCGGAATTCTTATGGAGGACCTTCAAGTAAGTTTCAGGTACGCATGAGATATCTTTACAAAGTATAAAAAGAAGCCACTTGCCTTGTCTATTCGCTTAGATAAAAATATTTAAAAAACTTATTTTATTATTAAAAAATTATGTTATTTAAAAAAACTATTCAACGGGTTTTAAAAACCGTGATAAAATCCGTTTAAATTCGTTTTATTTGAATGTGTAACATTCGCCTAAACGTAAGAAATCATTAAGCCTAAACTATACATAGTCAAAAATAAATTTTATATTTCATCCCCCATGTTTCCTGGTGTTAATAAAAATGGTTGGTAAACGTTTTTCAATTAGCGCAATGAGGAAGCATGCCAGTCAGACTGCGGCGCGGTTTCAGCCTGAATCAATTTCCGTCGCACGCGGCGAAAAACTACATCCGGTTGGGTTGCTCGAAACTGACCAAAAACGTATCAAATAAACAATAATGTTGGATTTTTTTTCGTTCATTTTCAATGAGTTATTGTTAAAATTATTTTACCATTCTTGAAGCCGCCTTTACCCCGCTAATCAGGAAAACAAGCTTTGTATCTAGCGATTCTAGTTAAAATTCAATTATAATCTTAAAAAGTTACACAAGTTAGGTTAACATTTTTTTTTTTTTTTATCCTGGCTCGGCAATGTGACTACGCTACACCTGATGGTAAGTGTAGCGCAATCCAAGAATATTGTCGACCAACGATAAACAATGTGTCCATCGTTGGTCGGCAAGATCATGCCGGCCTGCCAAAGGGCCAAGGGGGAAGGGAAGGAAAAAGGGATGGGAAAAGGGTGAGGATCAGGGGGCAAGCCCCCTGGGGAGAACCGGATATACATTGGCTGACCCTGGAACGCGACCCACGCAAGGTGGGCCACTATGGCAGGTTTTAGCACCAGAGTACGGTGGTCGCTATCCGGTCGGATACAAGTATCCTCCCACCAGCCCCAAAGCCAATTATCAGAGATGACATTATAGTATAACATGATATACCTAATTTTCTCCCAAACGAGTCCGCCGTGCTGTCCTTGACCTTGACCTACTAAAGCGAGAACCACATCCAAACAATTATATTCAATTACGTAGTACGTGTCCGGGACGACACGAGTCAAAGGGTCTCATAACGCGATATTACGCAGAGTCTGAAGGCCGCGGAAACCACTCGGATAGAGCCAACGGGCACTTTAACGTAATTCAGCCTTAGTTTCTGTCATATGTAATAATAATAATAATTATTATTTAATAATAATACCATCAGGCGAGCAGGCAAGATGCTCGCGTCATGGTAAGCGCAACGCCAGCCCATTAACAGAAAGAAAACTACTAATAATTTTTAAATAAATGCTAACGCAACTTTTAAAGGAAAAAAGTCCTGGAAAAAGCCTTGCTTTTCTGCAGTAGAGGTCAGCAGACAAACAAGTGTTATCGCACTTAACTTCGGGTACACACCCTAACGTTTAAAATTTTGTTATCCACCCGGGCATATCAGGTATCCTCCCGTTATCAAAGTTTTATTTTTACATACAGAGCAATAGAGCACGATAAAATATTGCGGCACAATGGAGGCTGAAAACTTACCATCTCAATATAAAAAAGGCATGTTACCGTTACAGTCTGCATGTAGAACATATCGCCAGTAGAAAAGCAAGGCAATACTAAAGCGCCAATATGTGAACTTTATAATTTTAAACATGTTTTTTTACGATAAAAAATCATATTAAATGTACCTACGAGATAATTTTCAGTAAAACCTACATATTATTGAATCATATTTATTATGAGTTTTTATAGTGTAAAACAAATTTAAAATGCTCTACCGTAAAGTTCACGTATTGGCACTTTAGTATCTTTGCCTTTCCACTACTTACTTCCTTTTTTTCATTGAATGACGAGACGAGCAATGAAGCGGGCGCCTGACGGTAAGCGTCACGCCTGCCTATAAACAGTACTTACTTTTTACTTTCTGCACCCTCCTTAAAACATGTAAAGGCATGTATACACCATGTGCAGGTGTGTATTTGGACAGGTTACCTGTAGTAGCGCGGTGTGCACGCGGCACTTGCAGACGGCGCCGTTCTTGCGCGTGCAGGGCGCGCCGAGCCACGCGCACGCGCCGCCGCCGCGTCTCATAGTGCGCGCTCATCCCTCGAGGCGACCTCACACCCACTTCCACATCTCACCACACTGACTTAACACTCCACTTGCACTTAGTTTCTGATCTATCACTTGATTGTTTAGAGGTCGAGTGATTCATATGGGTTTTTTTACAAATGTCAGCCATTTCGTTTCTCATTGGAATGTTACTTGAGCAACATTATTTTCATCAGGAAATGGTAGAAATGTTAATTTAAAAAAAAGTTATACAGTCTGTAATACCACAATATGTGGTATAACATTAAGTTGAAAAATTTATAATTCTATTACTATTACATTTTAAAGTCAATGTGATATTTTGTGTATTTTGCATTCCTGACAGAAGAGTGAAACTAGGAAAATAGTTGTTTTAGTTATTTATATCTCTTCGCGTATTTACTGCCAGTCGGCTTAATGTATAATTAGTCTTATCCGAATTACAATTAAATAGCTCGCAATTACTTAGCTCGGTATCTTATTAATCATAAATTAATTATGGCATCCATGTTATTATCAAATTTATTAGGTAGTTATTACTGATGATCAATTAATAACCGCCATAATCTATTAGTACGATGATCATCAGCTTATCCTAATAGTATTATACGGTCATCAGCTTATCCTATGAGGTGGTAGCCATTTCCTACGCAAGAGTCCATCTGGGTTGGTGCCACTATTGCTATTATTTCTGGCGCCAACCAGTGCAGCGGTGTGAAAGCGTTGTTGTTTTGAAGGTTTTTGTTTTGTTGTTTTGAAGGTTTTGAAGGTGCGTTTCGGTTTGAAGGACATTGAAGTCAGTAAAATTACTGGGCATTATGAGAACTAGAGGTAAAATTAGGCAATGTAATTATGTTATGTATTATATTATTTTAAAAGGCGACCGCTCGGCTTAATGCTAGGAAACGCAGTTTGCTCAAGTACTATACCTATATATAATGAAGCGCATACAGCGTCAAAAAAGTAACAATAAAACAACAGTAGGTAATATAAATCTCAGTTAAAATCGGAATCCTGGAATTAGCGGCATGACAGCGAGATCAGAAATTAAAGTTTCAGACTCGGCAACGATCTTAACAACAAGCAAACGAAAGATCCGCGACTCGGCGCGAAGTGGATTTGTGTGAATTTTTGATGTTCTTGCTGGAGTGCTACGAGTCAAAGAATGCTCCAACAATCTGTTAAGTGTGGACATGCTCCATCTTTAAGATATATTTATAATGAAATATAAAGAACCGTCAAAGTTTTTTTCAACTTATTAAAGCGTCAAATTTGTAATATGTAATCATTAGCGTCACAATGTAACATAAAATTGTGGTCAGGTATTCGGAGCAGTAACCAACGGCAATTTTCAAAATGAGTGCTTCGAGAGATTTTACCACTCTCATATCCTTAAAAAGCATTCACATCACTCTCCTCAAATGCACACCACATTTATGCAAGTGCCTCGACGTATTTTTACAGGCTGGAAGCAGTGTGACCCGACCCTCGGTGAATGCCGCAGCCGAAATGCGCTCGTAAACCACGCCAATTACTATATACTGTGCCTTCGGGAGCACCGCCCGCGCCTACCGACCAACCGGCGAAGTGCTTGAGAAAATATTAATAAGACTTCTAAGCAGGAAGCATCTAGCTCATTTAAAAACACGCCGTTTGGATGTAAATTCGCTTTTACTGGGTCACAGCCAATGGTTTAATGGAGATTGCCGGCATGTTATATGGGGATACTGTGTAATTTCGATTCAGTATTAATCTAAGCTGGATCAGACCTGACTACGTTCAAAAATGTCGTCATCACAGATGGAATGAATGATAGATGATTTTCAAATTACTTGATTCCAGATTCTCCACTCCAGTCCATGGATTTTTAAATTATACTGAAACCCACAGAAGGCTTATTCCAAGATTTCTTATAAAGCAAAAAATGAGAGACAGATTACTTATAACAAAAAAAATTATAACCTTAGCCCTAAAAGGATAAAAGGTTCGTCGTCTAATGCATCAAGATTTTACAAGAGAAATCCTTCTTAGACTAATCTGTCGGCTGAAATTCCTTTATCTTGTTCATTTTCATTTGGCTCACTCAGCACACAGCCGTTTTCGATTCCATTCAATTAGTAACGTTCCGTTCTTGTTGAAGCTATTAAATCGATTAGCGTCTGCATCAAACGAAATATTGCAAACTGACCATATGAATGGAGCGGTTTTCCTCGAAGGGATATTTTTTATCACATATGCAGACATGAAGTAAATCTTTGACGATATTATAAATCGCTTTTGGTGTCATTGAGAAGGACCCAGAACTGTCGTATCACCATAGTGAAATTACAAAAGATTTTAATGAATTTAGCGCAATGTAAACGACGAAATTTAATGAAAAATATTCTGAGCCATCATTCTATTTATCGGAACCATACTGTTATGTGAGAGAATAGAGTTTGTTTTCTACATCTGCTATTTCGAAACCACTATTAATCCTCACAGGTATTTTTTATATACACACATACGCATTCACGCCTGTAATCCCCGAAGGGGTAGGCAGAGATGTAACCACACGCACATTTTGCCAAACGTATTTCCGTCCCTTGATGTGATAGGGGTCGAGCCTATCGTCATACCGGGCACAATTTCAAACTCCGTACCGCTACTGAGCATTTCGTGATACAAAAACCCAATATAGATACTTTTTGTACAAAATTATTCTTAAAATGTATTTAAGCTAGAGAGCCAAACATTACATCAACTCAGTGAATAAACAAAACTTATTCAAGGCCAACGGCAAGGGTCCATCGGAAAAAGTGTTGTCAAGGCAGTTGGGACGAAAAAGAACCCCATCCGGTACATGATTGTACAAGTAATCGGAAATTAGATTGGTTTGAAGTCCTCTTTCGGGGCCGACGACGTAGTAAGGAAATTGAGAGGGACGGATTAAGAATACTTCTTTTAAATAATGTCTTTATATATCATTTTTATTTTGACAGCAGTATTCAATGTAATGATTACTTTCATCATAAAAAACTATAAATACCAACCAAGGTGAAGAAAACATGGTAAGGAAACTTGCATACCTGAGAACTCGATAAGATTTTTCGAAGTTATGTGAAGTCTGCCAACCCGCATTAGGCCAGCGTTGTGGACAAAGGCCTAACCCCCTCTCATTCAGTAGAGGAGGACCGTGCCCAGCCGTGGGACATGTATAATACAGGGCTAGTAAAAAAAAATACAATCCAGGTTTAAATTAAATTTTCTCTGATTTCTCCAGAATGTTCTTTGTGCATTGATAAACCACAAATACCTCTTAATTTCCTATCATCCATTAATTTGATGAAATATCGCATCGCAAAAACATTCCAATATGGAAAGGCGACTTTACATTTCTCAGTCACAGCAAGTCTCAACTACTTCAGTCATTAAAATATTGAATTGAAATCGGACCAAACTAATTGCGTTTCGCGACGACTTTGATGTGGCCCAATCAGCCCAGCTTTGTCTTGCGACGGTTTAACTTCACATCGCTTGTTTGCGGTTGGTACACAGCGCAGTTTGTTTTGACTGGCCCACTGTCAGTGAGGCGTGTCGCCTTTTTACCCCCCGAGAGCTCTTTTAATTGGCTTACGTGCAATTTCGCAATGGGTAACGGGAGCGAATTGTGTTTTTGTAGCTAGTTAATTCTTACATATGTTTTAATTGAGTTTTTGTGGCGTAGGGTAGAAATGGTGCGGATTCAAATTCAGCTACTTGGAAGGTGTTTTTTTTTATTTGATTAAATAACGAGACGAGCTAAGCGCTCGCCTGATGGTTAGCGCCACGCCTGCCCACAAACAGAAGCAACACCACACAGAACATAGAATTATAAAGCACTGCATGACACTCAGCTGCGCTCGTCACCCCGAGACATAAGATGTTAAGTCTCATAATGCCGAGTAATTTCACTGGCTTTATTGGCCTTCAAACCGAAACACAATAAAGCTTACACACTGTTGCTTGGCGGCAGAAAACGACAAAGCGGTGGTACCAACTCAGACGGCCTCTCGTATACGAGGGACCTACCACCTTATAATGATAGCCTGCTTTGATAGTATTTATTACAGCCATAAGCAACTCTTGTATATTGAAATAACACACTCAGACATTTGTTACGAATTAAAAGAAACAAATCTTCAAACGCCACACAAAATACAAGTACTGACTCATCATATTCACACGGAACACTCGTTGCCGGATTAAGACTCAGCACCTACATACATAATGACGCGTCGACTCAGCAAGCAAGCACATTGTCTTACAAGGTACATCTGACATTCGCACACTGGCACTTGTTGAGAGTCGTGATATCTCAGTAATATACCGAAATACGCCACGCCAGCTGTACCGACTGCTGTTGAAATAGTCCCGAAAGCGCGTCAGTTGGCGATGCACTCAGTACATTATTCATTGTCTGTGTGTATACGAGGGCTGCCGGTAGATGGCGTGTAATACGAGGGAACAAAGCTCATGTCGTCCGCGTAATATGAAATCCCACTGAGCTCGAACAACTCGTATACGTGTTTAACTAATAGACATTATGATGGTAATGCATGTTTAAAACAGTGAAAATATTTTGTAAATTTGAAATTCGCCATGTAAATACTTGATGGCGGCAAGTGAGTCACCTGATGGTAAGCGATCTCCACCGCCCATCTACACGAACAATAACACAAGAGTAATGGGAGCGTATACGATTTTAAAGGAATGAGGATTGGCAAGGGATTTGGGCCTTCAGAATTTGGGTGATAAATAAAATAAGAAAATACAAAGTAGGTGTATATAAACGTATGATGTAGACAAGTGTCTACATTCCATATCGTGACCCCATCACTTATAAAAATTGTAGGCATCCGCTAAGCAAGTCCGCCCTTTTGAGGGGACCGGAACATTCCCACAGGCGGATCCGTGAGTAAATGCGCGTAATTCTGTGATGACTTATACAAAACTATTAGATCATACAGAAACATAATTCAATTCATAGAGAGAGAAGAGGGAAGAAGCATTTATACAGGCCGGCATGATTTTGGTGACCATCGATGAACTCATTGTTTGTCGGTGGTCAGTTTTTTGGACTGCATTATGCTTATCATCAGGTGTAGTATAGTAACTGCCGAGCTCGGATAAAAAAAAAACTTTCACATACTTTAAAAAGAAATTAAAAACCCTCTCCGGTACTAGTTTAAGTGTAATCACTCGAAGAATTCAATTAAATGAAACTAGAACAAAGACATTTTATGTAGAAAAGGACGACAGTACAAATCCGGAATTCACCGACTTCAATGAACTTTTATCAATGAAAACTGTTCTAACGAATTCCAATAGCAACAAGAAACGTCCAATTCCATACAAAGAACCAGAATGAAGCCCCACATTATCGTTCACTCTAATCGGGGCTGAAGCTGATCCCACTAAATCTAACATCAAGATTAAGCTAGTATAGTTTCATCAAAGATTAACTCAGTGAATTTTTCCCCGGCGAGACGTAAGCGAGATAGAAAGTATATGAGGGTAGTCAGAGGGTCGCGGCTGGTCAATTAGCCGAACAGCATTGGCACGGGGAACGTGTTAGGGCGGATTGCGATGGCCGTAACAATAAACAGATTCAGGGTTGTGAGGCGCTTTGCCGGCCGCCAACTAGTTTTCTGAGATCTTAGCTGCATATAATGCGTAATGTTAAATCTGCATAAACACAATTGGACCTAGTTACGCAAAAAGGTACCAACCCACAGCAAGGAAAAATGGAGATACTGATTTTGTTTTACTAAATTCAATAATTTAAACTAATTTAATCTCATAGTTTTTTAAAAAGATACGGTATTAAGATCAACATCCGAGACATAAGATGTCAAGTCTCACAATGCACAGTAATTTCAATGACTTCAATGTCCTTCAAACCGAATACAACAGCGCTCACACACTTTTGCTTGGCGGCAGAAATAGACAAAGCGGCGGTACCAACCCAGAGGTATATGTTGCGAAAGTTTCTCGAGTTGAGTGGTTCTGGTAGTGTTTGTCAGTGAATGATGTTTTTAAAGGAAACCCGAGACGCCGCACCGTGCCGTGGATGTCTGGAGTGGTGGATAACTCAGCAACGTCTAAATAATGGATGAGATCGTTGGATGGATTATGACGTAGATTTAAAATTGTTGTGCCATTAAAATTTTAACTTAAATAAATAAATTACAGCATAAGGGCTTTAGAAATGTACGTCTATTTCTGAAATACGAAAGACAAGGCGAGTTAATACAGACCTGGCACAACATTAGATTGTGAAGGTACTTATTTATCTATCGAGTAAATAGAAAATTGAGTTCCGTTGGATTATTCAAAGGAATATTCAAGCCTATAGTTTCATGTTGTTGCAGTGAAAATAAGAATAAAGTGTATTCGTGTAAATCTGCAGGCGACCACACATCGAACACCTATTTCGTAAATCACAAACCACTGCTGATTGTGAGTGGTCACCTAAAGTAAAGGCCACGAATAGCAAAATAGACTACGTATGTGTACTTATTTCGCGTGAGTTATAAATGAGGACTCAATGATTTTTTTAAAAGAAATAAATAATACACCAACAGTCACATACATAGTCCTGACCCCACAGTAAGATACGAGTCTTGTGTCGTGGGTATCAGGAACTACGAGAGACTTTAGGTCTCACAACACTCAGAACCCGAAACAAATATTTGTCTCGGTGCGGGGATCGAACCCGCGGCCTCTCGCTTCACAGCCGGCTACTCGCCCGCTGCGCCACGGAGGGTGTTATAATTTTTCATAATTTTTTAATGAAAAATAACATTGATGTCTGTAGTCTAACTTAAGCAAAGGTCCGCTAGATATTGACTAAGACAACTAAAGCGTCACTGTAACACGTGTCTCGACTAAATTCTTATGACCTCGTTATCGATACCTATTGGAAGCCCCTCCTTCCAATAGATATGATTACTAACCAGCTGATTTTTTTGTATTTACTTAGTTAATATTTATATAATTTAACTGTCATATTGTCCTACAAATAAAATAATAATTTTTTGAGTATCATCAAATCGAAATATTCTATCCTTGCTACCTCTGTTAGCTACCACAATAGAGAATTTTCGCATAGGGAATAGTTGATCGTCTCATCGAAACGAAGCTATTCACGGAAAATGAGCTTGATAGTAGTCAAGTGCATCAGCTACCCGAGGGCTCCCTGTCTATAACGCGCGAACGCGCACTAAATAAAATATATGCGGACCTCGATGATAACGTCTGACTTCATAGTAAAAATTGGCACGCTTGGTTTCTATATAGTGAAAAAAAAGTCAACATCTAAATCGATAGCTTCTTTTTTGTACTCGTTTAAAACGGGAAAAAGCGAAGGTTTTTAAAGTAAATATCCGCTTAAAACTTGCATTAATTCAAAGAGCGAGCCGCATAAAGCTATAGACTCGCGTGTCATTAAAACAAGCACGATGATAATGCAAGTCTTCATTGTTTTATTTTCAATGTGAACGTTTTAAAGTGTCTCTGGTCGTTGAATAGTGATGAAATACCGTCACCGAGTATATTTGTGTAAAACTTCACCTACTCTCTTGAAAACTTATAATACTGAACGCTTTGCGACTTGTGAATGAGAAAATACATACGCGCTCACGGCTGTAATCCTCGAATGGATAGGCACGGGTGTAACCCTAACTACATTTCGCCGAGCTTTTTCCGTCCCATGATAGGGGGCGGGCCTATCGCAATACCGGCTGCTAATTTCAGACTCCGGACTGATACATTTCGTGATAGAAAAATCCAATATCACTTTTACGCGACCGGGGGGTCAAACCCGAGACTTTAGGAAAACAGTCCTCCCCTTCCCAATCTCTTGATCATCCTTTCCCTTTGAGCCCGGCAACGCGCCTATGATTCTACTAGTGTTGTGGGCGTACATGGACGGTGGAGATCACTTACCATCAGGTGACCCACTCGCTCGTTAGCCGGTGTATGCTATTAAAAAAAAAGATACGCAGCAGCAAGCCGCTACTTTACGTCGGTCTTCTATGAGGCAGTGGTAACGACCCGTTCGAGCCGGCCCATTTATGCTGTAGAAAAAACTGTCTACCGCATGCATCTACCACTTTCGATTGCAACATCGGCCTTAAGAAAGATTATTTGAATAATGAATACCATTTACAGGATTTTGTTCTATAAATCACTCGAAGTATAGCAGCATGAGATTCTCGAGCTAATCATTACTTACGACATTACATCCAAAAGATGAGCACACGTCACAACTGTAAACATTCACCACACCAACGACCAATTTTAACTGTAGTCATAAATGACGCGGTATGGTGGGCGGGCATACTGTCGGCCGCGTCACGTCGCTGGTGTAAAAACTTTAATGTGGCAGCGGATGACACGTGATGGTACCAATAAACCCGTGGCGTGTTGCTAGGTTGGCTTGCGAGACTGAAGGCCTGTTTTGTAACCGGGACAGAGACCGCGACGCGTGTCAGGCGACACTGCGCTTTGTATGAATTCGTATAGAAACGGTCGCTCCTGTTTCGATCGCATACCTCAAAACGTGGTAGGATATTCATATCCGCCCGGAGCGACCACCGTACACGTGATGTTAAACTTGCCATAGTGACCCACACACTTTGTGTAGATCACGTTCCAGGATCAGCCAGTGTATATGCGGTTTTTCCGAGGGGCTTGCGACGTGACTTGATGGTTGGTTGGGGCGGGGTAAATCCTTGTATCCCTATGCCTGCATCGATCATCCGCCTGTTCTGTCGCAGACCCCTCGATTCGGTTCATCCCTCGTCCGAGCGTAAAGAGGTATTTATACAGGCCCGCATGATTCTGGTGACCAACGATAAACTCATTGTTTGTCAGTGGTCACTGGTTTTGTTGGATTGCATTTTGCAGTCACTTTGCCGAAGTGAGAAAATGAAATAAAGTCGCAAATTCCAACTGAACATCCTACTAATGTTATATATGTGAAAGTTTGGATGGTTGTGAGGTTGCAAGTTGAACTACTGAACGGATTAGAATGAAATTTGGCACTCAGGTATAACATGACTTGGATTACTTTTCACGCCACTGATACCCCATAACCCAGGATCAGATGCGGGCGGAACTGTGTCTTAAAACTATTTAACAATAACGCAAAGAGCAAAATAAGTTAAGCTATACAATGTTTGCATCAAGCTGCAATAAATTGTCTCCTAAGTTACCGACACGACACTGGGCGACCGATGCTTTACGTTGGTCGGAACGACAATATAAGGATTAACTGTAATGGACTTTAGAATAGCAGTAAAAGTGGCCACGACCTGATGTAGTTACCTTTACAACGTCTAATGTAAAATGTAAGTCGTTTTTACAACAAAGAATATTGTTTTCGTACTCCTCAGGCAATTTAAAGTTGTTGAATGAGCTACTTGGACGTAGTTCGAATAAATATAATAATGTTGGCAAAATATGGGCCGTATAAGACGGCTCACAGTCACTCAGCGAGCTATGCAGAGAGCTATGCTCGGTGTTTCTCTACGTGATCAAATAAGAAATGAGGAGATCCGTATAGGAACGAAAGTCACCGACATAGCTCAGCGGATTAGTAAGTTCAAGTGGCAGTGGGCAGGCCACATAGCTCGCAGAACCGATAACGGATAGAGCGGAATGGTTCTGGATGGAGACCACGTACTGGCAAGCGCAGCGTTGGACGTCCGCCTACAAGGGGGACAGACGACCTGATAAAGGTCGCAGGAAGTCGCTGGATGTAGGCCGCTTCTAACAGGTCGGTCTGGAAATCTTTGAGGGAGGCCTATGTTCAGCAGTGGACGTCCTGTGGCTGATGATGATGATGGAAAAGTAAAGTAATAGTTGGCAATTTATTAATATTTATTAAATTATCTAATCAGATCCTTTTTTCATTATTTTTTCTACTGAATTCCACATGGTGAAACCTTCACAAGTTAATTAAACTTAATCCGCCAACACTGTTTATATATTTTACACAGTATCTCCGTCAAATGAGGCCGCGCGTTTTTCCCGCACTGAGATAAATGTTTGTGTGATCCACAAATATTTAATAAATAAATACACCCAACAGTTACACACCACAGTAAGATGCGAGTCTGTGTCGTGAGTATCAGGAACTACGAGAGACTTTCGGTCTCACAACACCCAAACCCCGAAACAAACATTTGTGGATCATACAAACATTTGTCTCGGTGCGGAGATCGAAACCGCGGCCTCTCGCTTCACAGCCGAGGCTGTCAAATTTTATTGAATTTATTATATTGAACTTTATTTCTCGAACATCTATTACACAATTGACTTCGTTAGTTTACTTGGGTGAAGACCCCCGTATAGTATATCAACCGCAAAGTTGAATCAGCGTGCCACTGGCCGAGTGCTTAGATACGAGTACGCTCCCAGAGTGTGCCAAAGTGGATTGTAAATTAGTTTAGTCACGTCGCCGCCCCCACTTTAATCCTATACTGGGAAATACCACGCTGGATACCAAACTGTGTGACGATGGATTTCACTGTGGTATTTGGTATCGACCCGATCGACAGTTGGTTCTTTTTTTATTCATATTACGAATATAATTAACGGGTTCGTATAAAACTCAACATGTATTTAATACTAATATTATAAAGAGGAAATATTTGATTGTTTGCATTGAATAGGCTCTGAAACTACTGGACCGATTTGAAAAATTCTTTCACCATTAGAATCCTACATTATCCCTGATGAACATAGGGGATATCGATAATATAACGGTGCAGAATTTCACGCGGGCGGTGCCGCGAGCGAATGCTAGTATTTAATATAACCAGACCTTAATTAATCTTTGAAAAAGATATCCTCAAAAAATTCATCATGTTTAAGCATAATTTACTATGCTCGAATGATTTTTACTCAACTGAGCTACGGATTTTATCTCGCTGCGGCAAAGATATCTCTATGAAGATTAGACGATCGATCTACATCGAAATACTTCGAGATGAATGCGGCGAATATCCATATAATGTACGGGTCATCAGAAAATATTTTAAAGAAAGTCGAGTCTGAAGCGATTTCTGTAAGATTCGCTGCCGTTGTAAAAGTTTCGAATATCAGAATTAGAAAAGTCTTTGGTTGGCTGGATGTTCTTAATTTTACCAAGATCAGCGTCAAAAAAAACACATATGACGGGTAATATGTAAAACATTATAACCCTGAAAGGTTGTCATGAAATCAAGATGCATTTTTTTATTTAAACACAAAACATAAAAGATCTCATCTGAAGATTCTGTGTATCAGGTGAACTTAGTATACGATCATAACTATGTGTATGACTGTTGGGTGTAATTATTTAGCCTGCAACGAATGTATTTAGCATACCCGATATTTTCACGATTTTTTCTATAGCATAGGCCGGCGAACAAGCAAGTCCACCGCCCATGTACGCCCACAATACAAGAAGAATCATGAGCGAGGTGCCGACCTTCAAGGAAAGCGATAATTAGGCATTGGGAAGAGGAGGGGGATTTGGGCATCCAGATCTCTATATATAATTGATTGCAGTTCTTAATACAATAAATTTCGTTTTCATTACTCCTAGAAATCAAATATAACCCCCCACCCTATAGTCGTGTGGATGAAGTTGATTGCTCCTCTGACTGGCTCTAAGGGTGCGTTCCTCAAGTCCTCCGATGGCGTTACCGTCGGCTGAGTATAGCGAGGGAAATGGATCTCTCCGCCGACTCTCTACACCAGTGTTTCCAAACCTTTTTAGACCATGCCCCACCTTAACATTTTTTTTTGTTAAATTTATCACCAATATCTAGCATTGCATTTAAATAACCCCAAGCGATAGAGTTAAAGTCGTGTGGAGTCCATTTTTAAATTGCCCCCCCTTAACTATCAAATTGCCCCCCTGTGGGGCGTGGGTTCCACGTTGGGAAACACTGCTCTACACAGAAACATTATATTTTCGAGTGGACATTGTGCCGTCACTTAGTTCGAGAGCGATGTCAATTATGTAATGGAGGCATTGTTATAAAGTATATCGATTTATTAAAGCCGTCATTACTGCAATAACTAAATTGTAAGCCTATGAAAAATGTGAATAAAACGAGCTGGTAGAAAGGTACTGGTGACGGCTACAAGGTGGTAGGTCCCTCGTATGCGAGAGGCCGTCTGGGTTGGTACCACCGTTTTGTCTATTTCTGCCGCCAAGCAACAGTGTGTTAGCACTGTTGTGTTTCGGTTTGGAGGATATTGAAGCCAGCGAAATTACTGGGCATTATGAGACATAACATCTGACGTCTCGGGATGACGAGCGAAGTTCAGTGCCATGTAGTGTTTTGTAATTGAAAGTTCTGTGTGGTGTTGCTTCTGTTTGTGGGCAGGCGTGACGCTTACCATCAGGCGAGCGCTTCGCTGGTCTCGTCATACAATAAAATAGAAAAAAAGAGCTCTTTGGACGTTTTAGCGGTTAACTTGAATTCAGTTTCCGGATACCGGATATTAATCTGACAGATACAAATGAGATGTCATGAGTCTTCGGGAGACTTTATTTAACTTTAATTTGAAACGAATCATCTAATATAAATACGAAAATAAAAAAAAAATAAAAAATTGGTGTGTGTCGTGGGACACCAGGTAGGAACGAAGTTCCTTCGGCTAATGTACAATCGACACAAATTGCAAAAAATTCAAATTATCAACTAAAATAACAAAATATGTCTCTTTATTTTTGTTTGACAACATAAAATTACATAGAAATAGAATAGAAAAATTGGTGTGTGTCGTGGGACACCAGGTAGGAACGAAGTTCCTTCGGCTAATTTAGAATCGACACAAATTGTAAAAAATACAAATTATCAACTAAAATAACAAAATATGTCTCTTTATTTTTGTTTGACAACATAAAATTACATAGAAATAGAATAGAAAAATAGAAATAAAAAAAGACGTGTAGCACTCGTGACGTATAGCATTTTTTATCAACTTATGTAATTATAAATAAAAACTTATTAATTTAGACTTAGACTGGCTACTAAACGGTGGACGGCCGTGTTCTATAATCAAAAATTCAAATTTCAAACCGCGTCTACATTTCCAAATGTCATAAGTTTCACACCTATCTGTTTTATTAACGGAATTTCGACTTTAACTTTGTGTGCTAGATATCAAATTAAGTTAAAAAAAAGTCTCATTTAACGGTTTTATTCAATATAAAATCAATTTATACAATATAAAATCATAGTAATAATTATTTTTTTGCCTGTAAAGACATTTAAACATATTTTGACAACAATAGTTACAGTGATAAATGTATATATGAGCGTTTATAAATCACGAAACCTCAATCGAAAAAGTCACGGGCAGAATTGTGTGATTTACCTGTATCATACACTATACGTTACTTAAATTTGACTACTTACATCTTTCTGTAACATTTGTAATTTACTCAATATCTTATACGCTAAAGCTATTGAAGAATGCTATTAAATATAAATAAAATAAACATATCCGCACATCCATTGACCGTAAACGGTAAATTGCTTGTAAGGTATAAGCAATAGTATAGCAAGGTGTATAATAGCGTGCAACAGGGCCTGTACACAGTCCATACAGCGATGTCAGTAGCGCATGTACACCCAGGTGTTAGTGCAGTGCTAATTTGTGTGCCAATTGTGTTTAGGCCCGCTTCCATCGGCTCGTGGCTCCGCTCGTGTTACCCCAGTTAATTCTATAGCTCTGTGTTACACAGGTTTAGCAGCGGCTTTGGTCCACGTAATTGAAGGAGTTGAGAATCCGCAATAGTGTTGGAAAACAGTAGTCCACGTGTGCTTCGAGATACCAATTCAATTGCATGAAATGGGGAAAAGAATTCATGTAATATGATTATTTGTCTAAACTTCGGCTTTTTAACCGATGCAAAAACCAAAGATGGTTTTGGCGGGAATTCTGACAGTGCAGTTCATCGTTTATTTTAATTTATTTCATAAACTAGTTTAGAGTTGTGTTTGTTGTATAAAAGTGGTGTGGATTTGTTCAATAAACATTGACGGTGATGAACAGTGTATGGAAACACTGAAATAAGTGAGTTAAGAATCGTACTGAAAGGAGTTAACACCAAAACTCCGACAAGACCATGAAATCGACCGCACCCGTGTTTCATCGTTCTTAACTTGAGAATGAATTATACTTGACACTGGCTAAATGCATAATACTGCGAAAGCCATAAATAAAAAAATAATAATAATAAAAACCAAAGATGTTCTAGGTTCGGCTATATGTATATAAAAATATTCATGTATGTTCTCGCACAAATCCGCCAAATGTGGACAGATTTGGATAATTCTTATTGCATTTCGTGGTGGTCTTATTTAAATTTAAAGGGATAAAATCGGGAATTAAACGTAAAAATATCCATATTTATATTTCTTTATGCCTTCATTAAAAATGATAAATGTTTTTTTTTGTCAGGAAATAACCGACTAACAAAACTAAAATGCTAACAACACTAAACAATTTTTTTTTTGAACCATTGATCAATAAACTGCAATAGTACCCGCATAAAAAATAATAATATCTTTAGCCTTTTAGTTTTTTTTGAGTTGCTTTTATTTTTAAACGCCATTTATACGGAGCTTATTTCGTATCAAATAGGCATGAATAAAATAGATAAATCTCTTTGAGATCGAATCTTACGATCCTTTTGCCTCCAAATTGCATCACGTGGCTCCAAAACTGAGGGTCTGATAAAATCTCGCCTCTGTCATGCGATAAACTCTCTCAGTGTAAATAAGACATAAGAAAAAAATACGCATTTTAGTATGGTTATGTGAAGCAAACCACATATGAATGTTTACTTTTTCTTGATAGCATAGACCGGGAAACGAGCAAGTAGGTCACCTGATGGTAAATGATCTCCACCGCCCATGTAGGTCTACAATACTAGAAGAAGCACAGGCGCGTTGCCGACCTTAAAGGGGAGGCATAATAAGGGATTGGGGATTTGGGCCTCCGGATATCTCACTCACCGTATGAAACACAGCAGTGAGCCAGCTATAAAAAAAAAAAACTCCACGGTAAAAATATATCTACAGCATGACTACACTACGTATAACACTAACCCAGCTTAATACATCTCGATTCAGCCGGCTATCAGTACGAAATCGATTTGGAATCGATTCTGACCAGCATATTTGATTCGCGTAGAGTACTGCACAAACAACTGGCACGCAGAGTAGTATTGCCTAACACTTTAAAACTTTAAACTTTTGACTTGATATGCAGATTCCGGCGGAGGGATAACGCGACACATTGGAAAAGCAATATTAAATTGGCTAAGTTTATGACACTAGTCTATTTCTGAACCTTTGAGTGGTTCTTAAAGCGTCACATTGGACTGCTGGTGGTATTCAATATGCATGTATGATCCCTAAACATAATCGTGAACGGATACGCGTTTTCCAGTATCGGCAACTTACTTATATAATAGGGTAGTCGAATATGTCTAATTTTCTACATTATTTTATAATCACCCGACAATCATAGAAATATTTTATTGTAAAAAAAGCGTGCGGTGCATGGTGTCAATAGTAATCAATATTATATTGACAGATATGAGTAGAAGGATTATCATTTAGATAGTATCTTAAAAAGCACCCCACGCTTTTTTTACAATAAAATACATTGTTTTCTTCAAATTTATTTTCAATTTTTTAGTTACACTTTCTATAAAAGCGTGTTTTTTAGTTTTTTAAAACTATTATTTATTTTTCATTTTTTAGTTAAAATATAAATATATTGTAGCAGAGAGTATAATTTTAATTTTAAACCCGAACATCAAAAAAGCGCCATCTATTGACACTATTAGATACTACGATATTCCCTATAATTAACGAAGATCCAGGGAGTACAATTTTAATTCCTAACCCGAATATCAATAATTAATTGAATTAAATTATTATTTTATTATTATTATTATTAAATTATTATTTTTTTTTTATCAAATTATTGTATTGTCATCGGTCCTCGATAAATCTTCAAAGTTTGAACGAAATCTGGCCGTTTAAAGTGGGTCAAAATCGCGCCCAAAGGAGTCGGTTACAAACAAACATACAGGTGAAGTTAATAAAAAGCGTGTAAAAAAAAATAGTTTATTTTGCGAAAACAAAACTATAATTATGAGGCTGCATTTCATGTTTTAAATATTGGAATAAGCAAAGATGGACGTGTAGTGGGAAAATTTCGCTATCTCCCTCCCACGCGTGCATCGTAACAGGCATGACAAGCATTATGACGTAACATGCCATGTCGTGCATCCTGTTTCCGACATTTAACAACTACCTCTTCCAGCAGATTTAAATAACAACTAACTTTTTTTTTATATAATTTTTTCATTAATAGAGTTTGAGGAATGTAGCTTATTGATTAGAATAATAAAAAAATACAAGTCAAATAACCTGTTACTTGTTGTTTCTATTTATGGGCAAGCGTGGCGCTTACCATCAGGCGAGCGCCTTGCCCGTCTCGTCATTCGATTAAATAAAAAAAAAATCCACCAAAACAACCTGTGCAAACCGGAAGATAGTTTTCAACGAGTTATTTATTTATAGGGAGTCGCGGGCCCCGGGCGTTGTACCTGCATCCAGCCCTGTTAAAACTGAGCGTAGCTGTTAAGTCGGGGCGGGATTTTAAATTAAATTAACCACGGCAGGGCGTCGCGTCGCGTGAGCTGAAGCGAAACTATTTGCCGTGTTCTCGTGGCCGGCAAAAACTTACCACGCGACCGTAGATATCTATTGTTTTGAAAATTCCTATAATGTCACCGTGAGTTATGATGTTAATTTTACGCAAAACTTTAACCATGAAGGGCTTTGAGTTTATGTCTACTGAAGTTTTTGGCTTTGTCATGTCTACTTAGTTTGTTATGTCTTTATATTTAAAGAATATTTAGGCGATACATACATACATACTTTGAATAACAATAACATTTTTTTAATGTCAGGAATTATAGAATATTATATTTATTTTTTGATAATGTCACCGGGATACCTATATGCCGCTTTCGGATCGGACAGGGCTTTATTTACATACAATATGTAAAATAACCCTGTAATAAAGATGTTTGTATTATACATATAAACCTTCCTCATAAATCACTCTATCCATTGCTGAAAACTAAACTAAAATCTGTTGAATAGTTTAAAATATAGAAGCGAACAGACAGCGGAAGCGACTTCATTTTATACTATGTAAAGATTTCTTTTCAAAAGATTCCCATTCATATCTCTACCGATCGCGGTCACCACAAAATCCCCATCAGTCTTCGCGGTAAGCATCGAGGTCATCACGGCACCTCTTACGAGGCCTGCCAGTTGTCAGTCCCGGGTGCCCATATACCGACTACACTTCTAATATAGCTTGGCAACCCTATTCCTGGATATACGATCGAAAAGCGGACTCTACCTCGACCCGACTGCACTCGCTAACTGTACTAACTTTTTTGTTCAAGCACCAAATGCACAACTGTACTTATTTTCATAAACTTTAGACGCTGGTTAAGGAAGTCTAAGTAGGTATTTTGCTGTATATTATTGGATTTTAAAACTTGCGACGTTTTAAGCATATGGGTTAAATATATTCTGTACTAGCTTTTGCTCGCGGCTCCACCCGCGTGATCTGCTTTTTCCGGGATATAAAGTAGCCTATGTCTTATTCTGATCTATAAGCTATATTATTTTAAAGTTTCATTAAAATCCATTCAGTAGTTTTTACGTGAAAGAGTAACAAATATACAATACTTACAAACTTTCACGTTTATAATATTAGTAGGATAGGACTTAAGAACCCTATTTAGATGCATAGTTTATCGCATCAGCCATGAGAGCAGATAATAGAAAACTCTTGTTGACGAGGCTGCGTTATAGAGTTTGAATAGTATGTCGAAGAAAGCATGACGCGGCCACGCAAATGACGGTTTATTGTCATTGTGCATTGCGACCGCATTTAATGTACGTTTTGGTAGCGTAGACAGCGTGTTTAAAACGTCATAAATATAGTCTTTAAAAACCTGTAAATATCCTCTAAGCACTTTTCCTTTTGCAATATTTTAAACCCTGTTACAATTTTGTATCGCACAATTAAGTTATTAAATCTAATATTGACCTATTCATCTATTGATGTTGGTGGTGGTTGCGAAGAGGAGTTGGATGCCAGCAGGCCATGACAATGAATTGTGGCTCAGGTGTAAGGCATTGTTCAGCAGTGGTCATCTTCCGGCTGAGGAAGGAAGAATATGCCGCTATATGAATATGAAAGGTGTATTAGCAATATGTTTTAAGTAGTTTCAAAATTAAAAGCAGTAGTACAAAAGTACTTAACTTTAAACTTAATGAAAAGGAGATAAATTTTAAATTGAGATACTGATTTTGTTTTACTAATTTCAATAATTTTAACTAATTTTATAGAGTAGTTTTTTGGAAAATCTGGCATGAAATATATTTCACGTACGATTTAGCAAAAAAGTACAGTAATAAAATCAATTTAAATTAGTTAACTTAGTAAAACAAAATCAGTATCTCCATTTGAACTGGTTGTGGGTTGGTTCCTGTTTGCGTAACTACGTCCATTTTTGGTTCCTCATGGTGCACGTGCGCTATTGACACGTCCGTCTTCGCCGACGGATCTCGCGATAATGACACACTGTCACGCATGACCACATGAAACATTGTAGGGTAAATCGCTTAAAATACCAAAAATATTGCAAAACAAAACGGTTAATTTAAAATCTCGATTCCGGTAATAATACTAAATCATCGCCATATGAATTAACGCATCTTTTTTTTGTCCTGGCTCGGCAAATTGACTATGCTACACCTGATGGTAAGTGTAGCGCAATCCAAGAATAGTGTCGACCAACGATAAACAATGTGTCCATCGTAGGTCGGCAAGATCATGCCGGCCTGCCAAAGGGCCAAGGGGGAGGGGAAGGAAAAGGGATGGGAAAAGGGTTAGGATCAGGGGGCAAGCCCGCTGGGGAGAACCGGATATACACTGGCTGACCCTGGAACGCGACCCACACAAGGTGGGCCACTATGGCAGGTTTTAGCGCCAATGTACGGTGGTCGCTATCCGGTCGGATACAAGTATCCTCCCACCAGCACAATTCTCCTGCCCGTTTATTAAAAAAACACGGTAAAGTCGACTAAGATATAAAACCCGAAAAACACGTTTAGATACACCCATATTTAGGCCGCGCTTTAGGTTACCTCACGTGGAGTGGGAAGGAAACGGAAGGGTCCGTCAGGATTTTGGGAGTTATTTGCATGTGAAAGGGTGCCGACCGCGTGAGCCGAATTAATCTCCGAACAATCCGAGCCTAATGGAGGCTATCGATTGGACGGTTCTTTGATTCTGGTATAATGGTTTAAGACCTTGAGATTGAAGACATTGCAACTTTTTAGTGTGTACTATTTTCACACGAATCGCTGGTGGTAGGATATTCATATCCGCCCGGATAGCGACCACCTGATGTTAAAACTTGCCATAGTCACCCACACACCTTCTGTGGATCGCGTTCCAGGGTCAGCCAGTGTATATCCGGTTCTCCCGAGGGACTTGCGACAGGACTTGATGGTTGGTTGGGGCAGGTATAGGGGTACATCATTATACCCCTGTGCCTGCATCGGTAATCCGTCTGTCCTGTCACAGGCCCCTCGATTTGCTTCATCCCTCTTCGGAGTGTGGAGAAGCATTTATACAGGCCGGCATGATTCTGGTGACCACCGATAAAATCATTGTCTGTCGCTGTTTTTTTTGACTGCACTGCGCTTACCATCAGGTTCAATGCAATCACTTTGTCGTGCACGGATAAAAAACTAGTTATGTTTTATCACTCAATTAACTATACAGAGAAATACACAAATAATTTTTATTTCATTTACTTTATCTTTTCGCCGATAAAACTTTGTTACTCTAAAAATCGGTTCAAATCCGACATATTCGAAAGCAAATAAACCGAGGAATCGACAAATTACTATCGAAAATACGGTCCGACCGCGACGAATGCTCCGGTGATTTCCAATAAAGCGTACAAACGTGCCGACAAACTATTAAAACCTTTTCCTATTGGTTTTTACAGGCACTGGCTGAAAATCTATCCGTCAGTTAGCACTAACCACATCGAAGGTATTTTTACGATAAAAGGTATGTTTCCAAAGAATACTCTTTTTATGAGTGGTAGAGTCACGCTGTAGACAGTTTTGTCGGCAGTCTCACAGAAAACCGAAGTAAAGTAGTGGCTTGGTGCTGCGTTTCGTACAGATATTCAGATACCCAAATACCACTCCAGTTCCCATTCCATTAACTATACCTTTCGTTTAGAATCGGCAAAGCGGCCATGATTCTTCTGGTATTGTGGGCGTGCATGGGCGGTGGAGATCACTTACAATCAGGTGACCAATTTCCTAGTTCACCGGCCTATGCTGTTCAAAATCTATCTCTCAAATTAGCGATAAAAAAAACAAAGATTAATTTAGAAACAACGACTGTTCACGCCTGTTGGTTCATTCGCAACAACTCAATAACTCCTGCATAAACCAGTATCTAACAAAGCCTAGATTGTAACTGAACTGAATGAACCTAATGCAGTATCGATCGACACATCTTTCCACATAGAGTAAACAGATTTAGAATCATCGAAGCGCTTGTACTGCGACAGCTATTTTAGTTTCACTTAATAAATACACGATATTGTCTGATGTTATATAATTTTCGTCGAGAGATAATTATGGCGATATTCGAATTGATAGGTAGTTTTTTAAACATGGTATTAACTGTCGGGTTTTTAGTCGAGCTCGAAAACCCCTGTAAATTACGGTAAAAATTCGGGTTCTTTTTAAGATTTAGGTTACCGCTATCTTGGTAATCAAGGTTGCCTGGAAGAAATTGCCGTTAGCAATAAGGCCGCCAATTGTACTTCTTTTTTATTCTTAGATGTCTATTGTATATTTTTTAATACTTCATGTTGTGATGTACAATAAAGTTATAAATAAATAAATAAATAATAAAATAGCTGGTGTTAGGATATTCGTATCCGCCCGGATAGCGACCACCGTACACTGATGTTAAAACCTGCCATAGTGACCCACCTTGTGTGAGTCGCGTTCCACGATCAGCCAATGTATATCCGGTTCTCCCGAGGGGCATTCCTATCCCTTTCTCTTCCCTAATTCCGTCCTCTCCCAAATTCCTTAACCCTGTTATTGCACTTCGGTATATTAATTTTATCACACTTTAAATACACAAACGCCCGAATTAGCATAACCAGGTCTTATCGCAGAGCTCAAACTTCCATTTACACCTGCAAACTGTACCACTAAACGTCTCAAACAACACATTACGTTTGTATTACCTACGACGAGTTCCAAATTAATCTAATCCTTGGGCACACTTTACAATGTACATCAATCGTTGCCACTGCTAAAGCCGGTTTACACTATCAAGGTACAGGTAGCAAGAAGACTAACCGGTTTTTAACAAACTTCAACAATGAAGGAGGTTCTTAATTCGGCGAGTTTTTTTATGTACATAGATTTTTCCGCCAGTTGTGGATCGTTTATTACAATACGATCGTTTATTTACGAGACCGTAAGTCCCTTTAAAATCTTGATAAGTACCTACAATATTCGACTAGTATCAAATCAAATTATAAAATAATAATAACTATATATCACTCTCCAATGGCGAGGCCTAGAACCCAAGCCACCGGTGGTTAGGATCCCAAGATTATAAAGATGGCGTTTGACCCAACAACGAATCGAGAGCCTCCGAAGGTATTGGTCGAGGCTCTTTGGTATCAACCCATTAGCAGAAACGACTATCGGGCAATAATTGTCGAATCCACATCCCACATGTCAGTAACCTCATGTGCCAGGTCTAAATATTTGGACAGTTTATCTTTTATTAATATAGAAAAAAAACCGTAAGAACAATGAGTTATAGTCACACTTAAAAAAATACACATTTTTTAACAGTATTGTGTAACCATCAACCCTGAAGCCACGCGTCAATTTTCTCTTATTACAGAGGGATATAAAACAAACAATCGCCGACACAAGAATAACGAGATAAAATGGATCGTGACAAATAAAACAACGGGAATCGATCAAGATATACAGCCGACATTACATTGCCATGTTACACAGAACAGAAGAACAATTCTCAAACTTTGGTGCGTCAAGCCTCCCCGGATTAAATATAAAGCCGGCCGCACACATTGACCTTTCGCCGAATGTCTGAACGATTCCTATCTCTGCTAACATGACGAATTTACCAAGATCGCGCGAGGCTAGACAAGACTGTTCTGAAACAATCCATCCAAAATTAATGGTTTCGCAGGTTTCGGTATTTGCGATATAACCTATCATACCATTAAATTTTAATTTTTATTTGGTTATACAACTAAAAGAAATGGGTGAATTAGTGTCTTAATGAATGCCCTGCCTTTGTAAGTAATAACATCTTGATTTGGTATTCAGTACCTGTACTGAATAACATAGGTTCCTAACCCATAACTTAAAAAACCACTTACCCTCCCATCCTAACCACTACAACCCCAATGGTGAAACCCTGCAGGGGTCGCCAGTATCCCATTAGCAGGGGCCCCAGGAGTTTATCAGAAGGTAAAAAACAACCTTCCCAAATAATTATAAGCAATATTTTCATTTCCCCTTTTATTATTTATGGAGAAACGACTGATAAGTAAATCAAGAACTTCATTACAGTGACCAAATAAAAGAACTGGATACGGAAAAAATCCCACCCGCTCTACACTCGGCACGCCTATTAAGGATAGCACCCCGCGCTGCTTCGGAAGTTCTGGTAGAGACGAATACCAATAAAATTTCTATTTGGGTTGGTACGTGCGACGGATTTTACGGCTAGCACTTAAACGTGTATTATACGTTTGAAATGTCACATGGAATAAGGACACTGGACGGGGGGTTAGATGTACTTTTAGATTATTTTATTGAACGGTCACATGACATTACAAGCTTTTGTTTTTGAAGCAAGGTTTTGAATAGGTTTGCACCATACTGAGCCGTTTTAGATGCTGATGATAGATTATTTTTTACAGCAGAAACCGGCAAATATCGAAATGGGTGAGCCACCTTAGGACAAGTGATCTCCACCGCCCATGAACAATACCAGAAGAATCATCGCCGATTTTAAAAGAAAGAGGAATATTAGGACCTTCGAATATCCCACTTACTGTACGAAACGCAACAGAGTGTCTTCCGTGAGACATTCAAAACTATCTACAGTGTGGCTCTGCTAGTTTCAGTCAAGTATGAAGGATATTAAGCTTCGCAAATGATATTCATGCGATATAGGTACTCCCAGTCTGTTAAACAGCTGTAAAGGCGTGCATACAAGTTATAATTGACTTCGGAACTCAATTGACGTGTGCAATGGGATGTGGAAGTACTGTACCGACTAATGAACTAGAATTCAACTTTCAAGTTTGTTCTTTCAAGTTTCAAGTTTGTTAGGTTCTTATGCATACTCGCGCATCGTAGATAGGATTCCCAATGCATAAGAACAGCGCGTGATTCCATTGTAGGACCCTAGAATTAGTATAGTATTTGAAAAAAGGTATTTTGTTTTAAAGCTGTACAAACGAGCAAGTAGGTCACCTGATGGTAAGTAATCTCAACTTTCCTATGGTTATCTGCAACGCCACAGGAATCGTTGTTGTTTCAAAGTGGAAAGAAGCATTTATACGGGCCGGCATTATTTTGATGACCACCGATAAACTCATTGTATGTCGGTGGTCACTTGTTTTTGGACTGCATTGCGCTTACCATCAGGTAGTGCAGTCACTTTGCCGTGCTCGGATAAAAATTATTGTCCCATAGCTACGTGAGCTAAGCCAAAACTTAACTTCTGTCTGTCAGCCCGCATAACGCTGTATTCAAGTGGCGTTACCCGCACATTCTCCGTTTGCGCTTTAAAAATTATAATTTATTGTACGTGACGAAAAATTAAAAACAATTTCGACAGTCGTCCTCGACGTACTCCTTTTATCTTAATTTCGCAATGGAAGTGCGTGAGCAGAATTTATTATATCATGTTACCAGAAATTCTTTATTAGTGGTTAGTTGAGGGTGTTCGAGGAAAAAAAAAATCTAAATTTCAACGTCTAACCTAGTCTGATAACGAGCAATAAATGTTTTGTGAGACAAATCAATTGATATTGAGAGTCGAGACATTCCCGATTCCATTATGAAATGGTCGCGTCGCGTGCCTGATCACACTCACATACGTCACGAAAAAGGACGTCCTTTCAACCATTACAGGAGTTTAGTGGCCGGAGTCCTTTCATATCATTATATAATAAAGTCTCGGGGACAGGACGAATGACAATTACGGTAAAAGCCACAGGATATATGGTTCTAACAATCCAATCACAAGACGTCATCAAAAGGAATCATGTATCAAAAGGAATTAGAGCCTAACTATAAGCCGTTTTGTCTATTTCTGCCGCTAAGCAACAGTGTGTAAACACTGTTGTGTTTCGGTTTGAAGGACATTGAAGCCAGTGAAATTGCTGGGCATTATGGGACTTAATTATGTCTCAGGACGACGAGCGTAATTCAGTACCATGCAGTGCTTTGCAATTCAAGTTCTGTGTGGCGTTGCTTTTGTTTATGGGCAGGGGTGGCGCTTGCCATCAGGCGAGCGCGTTGCTCGTTTCGTCATAAAAAAAAATAGCGCGATTTTGATAACAGTTACACGTAAGATATAGACAAGAATGTAACAGAAAATTTTCATGAGTTCGCGTCATACGAGCTTGTTGTCAAATTGCATGACGCGTCCTTTTACATGACAGTTTTCTGTTATATTTTCGCCTCTTGGGTAAATCTGGTATTATGTTATTAATTTTCACATTATCTATAGTTAGTTTATCAAATAGTAGTAACCGACTGGCAGTAATGCGGTGAGACTGTGTAATATTGGACTTTGTAGCGCGTTCCATGAGATCTTTTTATTAAATAAAATTGAATTTTGAACAATGTTTATAATAATAACGTAAGCACGTAATACCACGACTGCCGAAAGTGAGATAAATAATTTCATTGTGAACTACATTATTGGATTGAAATAAAACTAATTTAAACGGATTTTACGGTTTTTTAATTTCAATTTTGGCCCCGACGTTTCAGTCCACCCCGTGACCACGAAGGCTTAAAAGCTTTAGAAACGTCGGGCCATAAATTCAAATAAAAAACCGCGATAAAATCCGTTTGAATTAGTTTTATTTCAATGTGTAACATTCGCGTAAACGTAAGAAATCATTATACATTATTGGATAAAATATTATCATATAACACGCTACAAGATGTAGGTACCTAAAGGGCTTGCATTTCCCAGCACAATATTCTTCGTCTGGCCCCTTCATATGTTTTGTGCTTGTGTGAAGTGTACTTCAAGCTACTGATGTCTTTGACACAACACATACGTCATGATCGATCAAACATCACTGTAACCCTATGTCATCTCATTTATACATTTATTCAAATCCAGTGGTATTACGTAACGCCTATTCCTGTAGATATCTCCGCCAAATTACGTCTGTACTAAGGGCTTACAATTCCTATCCGGCGATTTCAATATCGGCAGACGGAGCCTTAATCAAGACTGATGTTAATTTCAATGGAGATATCTGCATTAGAATTTGTATTGATAATTAATCAGACGCTTCAAATGAAATCTGTATTAGCTTTGATTAAATAATTAGTATTTAATATTGATATTCAGATCGACACCTAAATTACCGTTTAAATAAGGAATACTTTTTCAATCTGACCAATGAAACGCTTCAAAAATGCTGTCAAGTAAAAATCCTGTTCCTTTTTTTTCAAATGAACCTTTTCCAGAACATGATAACCACACATCACAAAGCTTTCGATTGACACGTATTTATTTCACTTCACTGTACACCAAACTAATTTATCGTGACCACTTCAAATCGTTTCACGTTTCCACCGGCCGCACGTACACTATTATTCCATTCTCGTAATTTCCGTGTTGTGTGTCGTAGTGTTGTGTGTTGTTACAACATGTTGTGTGTCGCGGTACAGCGGCGCAGTACACGGGCGGCCGGCTCGGGACAGCCGCCCTTCTGCCGCGTCTGCCGCCCGCCGCGACTTACGAGTTACACTTATAGATACGGTTGGATAATTGTGTATTTGATTGTGATATTCATAATCAATTATCGTGTATAATGTTTCTATTAAGGTCGATGTAATAATTATGTGTAAATAAACACGTATTTTAGATTAGTTTGGCTGTTGTGAGTCAATGTTTATTCGTGCTTGAGATGAATCTATGATGAAACTTTACATCTGTTTACCTATAGCAAAGTAAAATTGACATTTCTTGTATTGCAATAAGAAATTTTATTAAAAAGAGAAATTAATATCTAGGGAGATCATTTTTAACATCTTTTTGAAATAATATTGACGGTTTTTTAAAAACTCAACGAAACACTTCTCAATACGGTGAATTTTTGTTCCGTATTATATTTTTAGTAAATTTTTTAACGAATACGTTCATGCAATCTATTATTTAATCTGACATTTAAAACTGAATGAAAAGGGTATTATAACTAACCTATTATCATAAAAACTTTGTACGAGTCATAACACGAAACTAATGAGTCTAGCGAATATTTATGTGCAATCACTTCATACCATATACAACCATAAACGCCTTTTATTTACACATACACGTACAACGTCCTTAACAACTATACTAAACCATTCTTAAGACTTCATTATTCTGGTATGCAAACCACTGGCAATAACCTTTTCTCATGTATCAACACTCAACAGCCTTGTCACTCGTGTGGTTTTATTCCAAGTGTGCTCAAAATACCGTATCAATTATTCCCATAATTTAGTACATTAATGTTAAAGTTTTTTTTATTGACAGCAGAACTTGCATCTTTTGCTTGTTAAAACATAATGAGGTTTCAAAGTTAAACGAACGCGGAAAAGGCTTTTTCCACATTGAAAACGGAACATTATTTACATTCAACATTAATTATAGCATTTATAGCGTAGACCGGCAAAAGAGCAAGGGGGTCACCTGAAAGACAGCCTGTTGTAGGCAGTTTTGTCTACAGCATGAATGGGCCGGCTCGTACGTGTTGGTTACCACTGTCTCACAGTTTTCTGTGAGCGACGTAAAGTAGCGGCTTGCTGCCTCGTTTCGTACGATGAGTAAGATATCCGGAGGCCCAAATCCCATCCCCTTCCCATTTCCTAATTATTCCTGTCCTTTAAGGTCGGCAACGCGCCCATGATTCTTCTGATATTGTGGGCGTACATGGGCGGTTGAGACTGCTTCCAATCAGGTGACCCACTTGCTCGTTTGCCGGCCTATGCTAAAAAAATAAAACTATCTTGTATGAATATAAACATTATTATGCTGTATTTTACAAATATAATTGTTAATAGTTTTAGATAAATGGATAGCGTAGGTTTTTTGACAACGGAGGTGTAACAAAGAGACTTGTCTTTTGCAAACGAATCGAATTTGGAGGTAATTATCGTTGAATACTGTTATAAAAATCTCTCAAACACGGCACTTTTAAAACACCACCAATAAGTGCAACCTACGCCACTGTTTAGAAATAACCGTATAATATACGAACGTTTTCAATTCTTGAACAACAACCCCACAATTTTTAACGATATCAAAGGAACATCCAGACACCGATCTTCAACATGTTACGTGTCGAGATAAAGTGTCTTTGAATCTCTGCCCGTACCGCTGACTATAAAGCCGTGTGGAGACGATAACGTGTGATATCGCTGACTCGAGGACGGCACACACTTGACTCGTGACTCTTCAAATGCAAGGAGGCAGGTGCTTTCGGTTCGTGGTTACATCGTTAAGGGAAATAGATGATAGTACAAACATACATAGGCTCACGCCTGTTTTCCATAGGGGTAGGCAGAGACAACGGACTTCCACCTGCTGCGATCCTTACACACCTCTTTCACTCTCATTATATTCTTCACGCATGCACGTCGGTTTAGGGTACTTCTGACCTGGCCTTTCTCGAGAATATCTCCGACTTGATCTAAGAACGTTCGCCGAGGCTTTCCCCTCGCAACTGTACCATTCACAAAAAAATAATAAAAGATAAAGTACATATGTAATATCAGAGAATTATAATTACACCATCGTGTAATTTTATCTGTAACTAGCAATCGCTCGCGGCTCCATGCCCGCGTGAAATTCTGCACTATTATATTTTCGCCACACTTCCATACAACCGTTCATTTCTTAATTTACCCCTTTAGGGGTGGATTTTCCTAAAATCCTTCCTTAATGGATGCTAAATAAAAGGCATTAACTACCAAAATTTTAAGTTTGCCGCCCCAGCGGTTTAGGCTCTGCGTTGATGACAGGACAAGTAATTATTTGTATAAATTAACTTTTATACAAAAAGTACATTATTCCACATTACACATTTATCAGAATGTAGAAATAAAATATACAGGTAACTTTCTTGTATATCAGAGTTTGTCTAGGCAGGTACAACCTCTATGCAACCTCCATATCTCTCGAATATAATTTCGTCTCAACTACTGTAGTCTTTTCAGATTTATCCACGAATTAATAATTATGAAATGTGTCAAGTTGGCTATTTACGTCCGAGGCAGACACGGCCAAAGTTTGGCCTATTTACAAAATATCTTGTGGTAAAGTGGAACGTGCTGGCAACCCCACCGGAGTTTATATATTTTTGTAATACAATCATTATTTTGTGCTTACCAAATTTCAACAAAAATAAGGCGTAAGAGTCATTGTAACTTTTGGGTGGAAAAATAAAATTCAATATTCAAAATTCAATTCGTGTTTCAACAACCCAACCAGCCCAAAAATCTTGCCCCGAACACAACACAGTTACCAACTACATCGAATGCCGGCCCATTAAAGTTTTTCACTGACCGTGGTAGGATATACGTGTCCCGCCCTGATAGCGACTACCATACACGGTGTTAAGACCCGCCACAGTGACCCACCTTGTGTGGGTCGCGTTCCGGGATCAGCCAGTGTATATCCGGTTCTCCCAAGGGGGCTTGCCCCCTCTTCCTATACCTTTCCCGTACCTTATTCGTTCCCCTCCCCTTTGGCCCTAGGCTAGTGTTGGGGTCGCCAGTATCCCATTAGCAGGGACCCCTGTTCATCCAAAGGGTCAAAAAAATCTCCTAAAGACCAGCACACATCTAATCGGTGCGAGTACATAACCTAAAAATACACTACTATACTGCAATTGCTTAATATGTGGTGGGCGTTGGGAGTCAGCTAAAGTTAAACAATAGTCGGTAAAAATTGGCATTAGTGGCATATACAAAAGTATTACACACAGAATAAGTAAAGGTGTTTAGTACCTTCAAAAGCAAACTTTTCACTTACGTGTGTGTTTTGATATGAGCCGATTTCCGAGCATTATTACTTTTAAGATTGTTACGTGTTCTCCCTGTGTATATTCACTGAAACGAGACGTGAAGAAACATGTTTTTAGATACGATTTTTTTTTGATCCAAGTATCTGCCATAAACCTGATGTTAAGGGCAGTGCAGTCAAAAAATCACTCACAAACAATGAGTTTATTGGTGGTCAACAGAATCATGCCGGCCTGTATAAATGCTTCTTCACACTCTGAAGAGGGAAGAAGACAATCGAAGAGCCTCCAACAGGACAGGCGGATGACGAGGGCGAGTAAAGGGGTACAAGGATGGACCCCTTTACTCGCCCCAACCCATCAAGTCCGGTCGCAAGTCCCTCGGGAGAACCGGCTATACACTGGCTGGCACTTTATGTTCAGTCATCTAACAATTACAGTTATTTTTGTAATTGATAACATGGGTTTTTTTTATTACGGGATATGTTATTTAATGTATAATCACAACGATTGTATCTAGACTATCCCGCCCACACACCCGCCACTGTAAATCCTGTGCACCAGGATCAACAGTGGCACACATTTTTGTCGAAACCGAGCAGTGAAGCTCGGCGAGTCTCTGAGAATGCCTAAATGTCTTTGTCCCGCAACGAAATTAATCAGATAGAAGGTTAGGGAGGAGTTGGAAATATTAATTGTCCGATATTACGATTGTATCTAGTCAATGTCCTTCACTTATTCCAGTTAATACCATTTACACATACTCAGCTGCGAGTCGTATTGTAACCGTACCTCTGGCTGCGGCCCCGATCCATCAAACCTGCCACAATCATGTCGCACGGCAACTGATAACTTGACGCTAAGCTGACACGCGACTGACATGACGCACTGACGCGGCGGCCGTCGACTACACGCTCTTTCAATTATTACTTATGTTTTGCATGACACATTCCGCCTACATTTACTACAGCCTGCACGCGAATTTGTTTGCAATGTACTGGTAAGTACTGGTAGCATGGAAAACTCCATTATGCTTAGATACCTAGAACAGCTGGTGGGAGGGTACCTGATAATTTTGTACCCGGCTGGATTACGACCACCATGCACATGGTGGAAACCTCGCTACAGCAGCTTGTTCCAGTGAATCGCGTTAGGAATCAGCCTGTAAACAGTTTTATATACAGCATGAACGGGCCGGGTCGGTCGGGGCGTTTTCACTGACTCACAGACAACCGACGTAAAGGTGCTTGCTGCTGCGTTTCATACGGTGAGAGAGATATCCGGAGGCCCAAATCCCCTCCGCTTCCCAATGCCTAATAATCCCTTTCCTTTAGGCCGCAGACTTGAAGTCAGCGGCAAGCGGCGGCGGTGCGGGAGCGGCGCGTTTTAATGCATAGATATAAATGAACCTGGCCTCGAAAGCAGCGGCGAGGCGCGGGCGCGAGGAGCGGCGTACGAGCGGCGCGCGTCAGTCGAGCAGCGTCTGTGCGTCTGCATTGACGTAGTGTTGTGTATTTTCAAAAATGCCCGCCGACGTGGTGGAGCAAATTATTTCAATGATATTTTATATGGAACATCATATTCACATCAATTTCGTTCGCGAACAGACACTAACTTCTCATAGCACAACACTACGCCGCTCTAGCGCCACGCGATCTGCCCGCTGACTTCGAGACCGGGTCTCCGCCGCTCCCGCGCCGCCGCCGCTTGCCGCTGACTTCGAGTCCACGGCCTTAAGGTTGGCAACGCGCCCATGATTCTTCTGGTATTGTGAGCGTACATGGGCGGTGGAGGTCACTTGCCATCAGGTGACTCGCTCGTTGCCGGTCTATGCTATAAAAAATGCTTATTCCTACTTCATGAACACAGGTTCAGGACACAGTACATCATATATACAGCCGTTGGTATTCACAGTACGCCCTTACCTATGTTTTGAGTGTTTTTTTTCACCCCACCCAAGGCACTAGAGAATTCTAATTTCGGGATATGAATGCGAGCCGTTATTTATTTACTTACTTTACACACGCGGGATATTAGATGCGCGTTGCCTTTTGTGTAAAATCCTTTTAACCTTTTCCTTTTCTTCAAGCGTTATATTGTGATTTTTATAAGGCTTTGGTTAAGTTCATTTTATTTTTTTTTTGAATTTATTCTATGTATAATAACATTTTTGTGACCCGTTTTAGTGTATTTTTGTTCTTGTTATAAATAAATAAATACATCCAACAGTCACACACATAGTCCTGACCCCACACTAGGCTAACCTGTATCGTGGATATCAGGAATTACGAGGGACTTGCGGTTCCATAACCCCAAGACCCTAAACAAATACTTATAGATCACAGAAACATTTGTCTCAGTGCGGGTATGGAACCCACACCCTCATGTTTCGCAGCTGGCTTCTCGTCTACTGCGCCACGGAGTCTGTTATAATTTTGATTTAAATAAGTATAAGATGTAGTAAGTATTACTATGTAAATGATTATTTTGATGGCCCCCACCCATCAGTTGCACAATATAAAATTGGGCTTATATTATTATTATGACGATCGCGATCCGCTGTAAGAGACATTGAATCCATACAGACAGAAAAAACTCAGAACAATGCTGAACTCTTTCCCGAAACCAACTCCCAGATTTAAGTAATAGGAAAAGTAGTAGCTACTATTAATGAAAGTCCAATAAACTTCTGCAGGTTTCCATTATTAATGACGGTGAGTTATTGGAGCGACATACCTATGTAATGTACATAGCAGCCTCCGTGGCGCAGCGGGCTAGTAGCCGGCTGTGAAGCGAGAGGCCGCGGGTTCGTTCCCCGCACTGAGACAAATGTTTGTGTGATCCACAAATATTTCTTCGAGGTCTGGGTGTTGTGAGGCCGAAAGTCTTTCGTAGTTCCTGATACCCATGACACAAGACTCGTATCTCACTGTGGGGTCAGGACTATTTGTGTGACTGTTGAATGTATTTATTTATTTACCTACATTCAGCGTTTTTAATCACCTACTAATCACCACTTATTAATATCACAGACGTGAGAGCGTATGTATTTATGTTTGTCATTGTAGAGTCACCGTTTCTAGTTTCAAAACTCATATAATGTAATTCAGCAAAGAATTTCATGAAAGAACAAAATAAAAAAAATGTACCTCACAATTTTAATATAACGATAGGTTTGTTTGTTTCGGAGCACACGGGCGAAATGTAATTGGATGCCGACGAAATTAAAGTAACTGAGGAGATGAAGAAAACAAAAAAATCTTCAGCTTTCTACCCATCACGCTTTATGAAACGCGAGAGCGTAGGAGTCCAAATTATAATCAAATATTTCTGTAATGTTTATTAAATTTTAATATAATATTTTCATCTTTGGAGCGGCGTGATAGTGTAACGGGGAGTCGAAAACCGATTCGAATGTCGCGAGTTCGATCCCAGCCTCCATGTGTGCACATCTGTCTTTCGAATTCAAAAACGATGTTCTGAATGTATACATTTTTGTTCAGTTTTAACACATCAACAAGCTATATAATTAACTAAATGCCCATTACATGGCATATAGCCCTTACTCCACTGTAAGATACGATTCTTGTGTCGTTCAGCGGTTTAGATCCTACTAATATTATAAACGCGAAAGTTTGTAACTATGGATGGATGGATGTATGTTTGTTACTCTTTCACGTAAAAACTACTGAATGGACTTTAATTAAACTTTACAATAATATAGCTTAAACATCAGAATAAGACATAGGCTACTATGTTTTAAAAAAATCAACCCCTGAAGGGGATGAAAATTTGTAAAAATCTAAACATAAGGTAAACATAGGGTATTTTTTTCTTTAAATTTCAACCCCTAAAGGTTCCCAAATAGCTTTTTGATGGCGAAACGAACTTCGCGGGCACAGCTAGTATATCATACAAACTTCCATCCCCTTTTTAACATAGTAGCCTATATCTTATTCTGTTGTATAAGCTATATTATTGTAAAGTTTCATTAAAATCCATTGAGTAGTTTTTACGTGAAAGAGTAACAAACATCCATCCATACTTACAAACTAAATACTTACAAATACTTGCAAACTTTCGCGTTTATAATATTAGTAGGATAGTAGGATTATTACCTAGCAAGTTATTTAGCTGTAAAACCTTCGACGAAGATATATAATACATTAATCCAGATACAAGTGCATAGCAACCGCATCCCTATCCGCGATGTGTGTCAGGGTCGATTCCCAGGTAGGCATTCCGCTGCACACGCCCCGCTCCACGGCAATGCCTAGCCGCATCTTGCATAGCTAGCCTGACCTTTAGCCTTATTGTATTCTAGATATTTAGTACACATTAGGTAAGTTAAGTGGGAAACGGTTTTATGGGTAGTAGGGCCAAGCTGTAGATAGTTTTGTCTACAGCACGAATGGGCCGGTTCAAACGGGTAGTTAGCTCTGTCTCACAGAAAACCGACGTAAAGTAGCGGCTTGCTGTTGCGTTTCGTACAGTGAGTGAGTTTTGTAAGTTGTGGTTTCCTGTTTACGGGGGAACACTTGATTTATTCCACAATGTATGTTTTTTTTTATGCCTCATAATGTGTATCTCCTTCTGGAAACCCTAAAATAAATAAATAAATAAATATCCGGAGGCCAAAACCCCCACCCTATCCCAATCCCTTAATTATCCCTTCTGTGTGGTGTTTGTTTTGTTTTGGTAGCGCTTACCACCAGGCGAACGTCCTGCTCGTTTCGTCATTCAAATTAATAAAACAAACGAGGCCGCTTAATATAGTTTGAAAAAACAATCATATAACACGGCTTCGTAAAGTTTTCTGTTATATTCTCGCCATGTCGTACAAGAAACGTCGTAGTGTAGTGCGAGTGTAAACAAAACATTTACGGATACAATAAAAAAAGGGCCGATCGGATACATTGAAATGATATGAAATTATATAGTTTATTAATCATGTAGGCAATTGAAATAGGACTTATGACAAGTCAGTACAAACAATATCAACTAATGTATACTCAGTATCATTAAAATACACTCGGCAATTAAACTCAATCTATACATTTATCTATTAGCGTGTTTATTGAGAATCACACGTGTACATAATGTGGCAATTGACGCGGTGCATTAACGGTGGCATGTGTTAAATGTTTCAACACATTATCGGACATCGGCAGTCGCCTGCCGTCACGTGAATTTATAAATGGACAATACCGAGTGGTAGAGCCAAGCCTTTAGCTTAATGTATTCTAGATATGTAGTAAATGATTTCATGAGTAGAGCTACGCTGTAAACAAAAATGGCTACAGCATGTATGAGCCAGCTCGGCCGGGTCGTTACCACTGTCTCACAGATAACCGACGTAAAGTAGCGGCTTGCTGAATTATCCCTTCCCTTTAATGTCGGCAACGCGCCTATGATTCTTCTAGTATTGTTAGCGAACATGGGCGTTGGAGATCACTTACAACCAGGTGACCCACTTGCTCGTTTGTCGGTCTATGCTATAAAGTCGTCTGAACACGATACAGCATCGTTTCAATTGCAAAATCGCCGATCGCCGATGCTAAAAGTATCATGTGTGCTACGGCCCTAAGACGTGGTAATAAACATTATAATTATTCTTTAGAGAATACATCCAAAGGGAAAGAATCATTTATATACGCCGGTATGACTCTGGTGACCACCGATAAATTCTTTGTTTGTTGGCGGTCGTTGATTTTTTGGATTACACTACGCTTACCATCAGGTGTAGTGCAGTCACTTTGCCGTGCTCGGATAAAAATAAACATCCTTTTCGATTTAAGTATGACAATAAAAATATTTAAACCCGAACAAAAGTACAGTGAGCAACATAAACATCGCAACAACGCGACGGTGGAGCTAAAAGGTCTGCAATAAAACTAGCCGCGTAACATTTTGTCAAATCTGTGCACATATCGTAAAACACGCCCCGACGTACGTCTGTATATCGAATATGTTTTTTATATGTTTTATGACAATGTGAAATGGATCACTGCAGAGCTAAAACAACGGTTTAGAGTTTATGTCTGTTTGTCCTTCTACAAAGTCGAGGCGATTTGAAATATTTTACAACAATATGTTAGTGAAATAAAGTGTATGCAAAGATAGATTTGGGGTGTAAACCTGCCACAGTGATCCACACGCCTTATGTGGATCGCGTTTCAAGGTCTGTGCCGGTGGTAGGATATTCATATCCGCCCTGATAGCGACCACGGTACACATGGTGTTAAATCCTGCCATAGTGATCCACACGCCTTATGTGGATCGCGTTCCAGGATCAGCCAGTGTATATAGGGTTTTCGAGGGGCTTGCGATACGACTTGATGGTTGGTTGGGTCTCTGAAGAGGGAAGAAGCATTTATACAGGCCGGTATGACTCTGGTGACCACCGATAAACTCATTGTTTGTTTTTTTGTACTGCGCTACGCTTAACGTCAGGTTTAGTGCAGTCACTTTGCTGAGCTCGGATAAAAAAATGATGAACAAAAACTAACCACTAAGATACTCTAAAGACATTTTATCTTCGATGGTAATTAGAATCCTACAAGCCTAACCATGGATTATCCTCACATTCGTGAACATCCACCGTATAAAGGTCAACAAAACGGCATCATAACATGAATAAGGGAGCAAATTAAATGGAAACAAAGACGTCTAATCAAATGTAAGTGAATAGAGCTTCCGAAGCTGATAGAAAGAGAACGATGGCCGACGGAATCCTTACAATACTACTCAATCTAACGAAGAGGGTTCGGAGCGAGAATTGGGGCTTGATTTACATTTTTTTTTGGGTTTGAACACCGTTCGTGTGTATTGAAACCATTACCGGATAACTTTGGTCTAAAACAGTATTTTAGTTAGATACAAAATTTATTAGAAGCACTACATACGGTAAGCATCGATAGCTCATCGGAGAGTGGAACGGACTCTCGAGACAAATGTCGCAGATTTGAAACCAGTCTCAAGAGCATACACCTCTCACTTTTCTCAGTTACGTGTATATTAATTTGTTAATTATGGCTTGCTTTAACGGTGAAGGAAACATCGTGAGGAAATCTGCATACCTGAGAACTCGATAAGATTTTTCGAAGGTATGTGAAGTCTGCCAACCCGCATTAGGCCAGCGTGGTGGACTAAGGCCTAATCCCTCTCATTCAATAGAGGAGTCCCGTGCCCAGCTGTGGAACGTATATAATACAGTATTATCATTATTATTACTACATATCCTTTTATTAATCCGATGTAAAACTATTTCAATCGTTCAATTAAACTCCGTATCGATGGTAAGTCAATATACCGACTAAAATTACCACCTGAAAAAATAACATTGTAAACGTAATTCAAATTATCGGTATTTTAAGTGTTTTTCGTCTCTCAGTGCCCTCACAATTATCTTCCAAATGTTCCCCAAGGACGTTCAGTAATGTTCCCTAATATTGGGGATAGTGAAAACTCATCTTGTTATTCTTCGCCAAGGTTGAGAAATAATTGTATCGTCATTTTTCATTTGAATAATAAATACATCACCGTCTTGGAGGAAAAAATATTATAACAAAATGAAAAATAGTATAAAAGCAAGAAACATTATTTCCAATCATTATATCTCTAGCTAACATTTTATTATTTAACATCATTAGCTCCAAATCTATTCAATTTTTAACCCCCTATAAAAAGATAGGTGTTATACATATGACTTTGTCTAACTGTGGGAATTTTTAGGGGGGCGAGCCTCTTACCATACCGGGCACAATTCCAGTCTTCGAACTTATACTAAGCATTTCGTGATAGAAACCACGTACGCAACATAACTGCGTCACCGAATCATCAGTCATTAATATTATTGTGTTATTGATAACCTCCACAACTTAGGTCTTATAAGTATAGCATCACTATTTTTAAATTTCAATATATTTCTACATACATAATTATGGTGCTGTTTTTACATATAAATCGCAAGAATACAACAAGAAAGAAAATCTTCACAACAAGGGCATCACACAGGCGGGAATGTAAGCGGGACCGCTAGGTGTATTATCGGAAAACACGTGCCGATGTCGATCGAATAGAGATGTGACATACGTGACGTCATACGAGATCCGGAAACATGTTGACAAAGGACGTGTTTCATTCGAATAAATACATATTTGTTACAACCAACGAACGTATTCAATATCATATTGTATTAATGCTGTATGCATAACATAAGTTGACCTGTAATTTCGTATGGGTACACATCTGCCTTTGCAATTAATAATGAATTCACGGTTCGTGAATACACTTTCGTGTTTGTCCGATCTAGGATTTGAACGACCTCGGGGTTTTTTTAGTCTACGAGTATTAATACGTACTAAAATAATGGAGACCCCTTTCCGGACAAGTTAAGTAAGAAAAACTCAAAAACCATGAGGCGAGCGACCTGCACGTCTCGTAAATCAAGCTAATAAAAAAAACAACTAATAAATAACACCCTATATATCGAAGGTTCAATATACACCATGAACTAACGATAGTCCCATAAATAGGTTCAAACGTCATGGAATGTGGACCGGGTCGATGGCACGCAGTGAAAGCCGAGTGCTAACGACAACTCGGGTGCTAATTGGAACCCAAACCTGTCGGTAGATGATGGTGATGTACTCCGCTGCGATCGACATTCTTTGTATCAATGTATCTGAATGTCATGGAAATATTGAACACTCAGCTCAATATACCACGTTTTTTATGTAGCAGAGCGCGGCATACGGCAATTGGGTCACATGATAGTAAGTGATGTCCAACGCCTATGTATGTCGTACTTCCACAATACACGAAGAACGCGTTGCCGACCTTTGAAGAGGGGGATAATTAAGAGAGTCGAGTATTTGGACCTCCGGATATCTCACTCATCGTACGAAACGCAACAGCAAGCTGCTACCTCACGTCGATTTAATGCGAGACAGTGTTAACCCGGTCGAACCGGCCCAATCATGCTGTAGACAAAACTGTCTACAGCGTGCCTCTACCACTTACACAAGGCTCGGATTTTTTTCTAATAACAAACAAGGCAAAATGGCAAATGTAACATCCTCATCATAGAACACTGACAACTTTTCATATTCTGCTTACCATCTACACTAGAACCCGCACATACAAAAGTATCATAATAAATAACACATTTTTTCCTATCCGTAGCGACTACAGAACAAAGACCATAGACTAACATCAGCCGGTAATAGCTGTTCCGTGTAGGTGGTACAGTTCGCCACACAAGTTGCCAACAACACGCAACTATCATAAATTTAGTAAAGGCGACCGCGGCCGCCGCTCGCAATGCGCGGTGGTCTGTACTCGTACATGTTGGTATTACAGTTTGTGCAAAGATCGGTGAGGTGAAAAAGCGGTAACTCATTTACAGTGCTGCGTTTATTTTTCTTATGAGTTAGCGCGCAAGCTGGTGGTAGGGTATTCATATCCGCCCGGATAGCGACCACCGTACACATGGTGTTAAAACCTGCCATATTGATTCACACTCCTTGTGTTGGTTGTCTTTCCTCTCCGATGAGGGAAGAAGCATTTATACAGGCCGGCATAATTCTGGTGACCACCGATAAACTCATTTGTTGGTGGTCGCTAGTTTTTTGGATTGCACTGCGCTTACCATCAGGTGTATTATATGAGCGTATTCTTTCCTTAAAGGCCGGCAACGCATTTGCAAGCCCTCCGGTGTTGCAGATGTTCATGGGCGGCGGTGATCACTTTCCATCAGGTGAGCCTCCTGCCCGTTTGCCCCCTTATTCCATAAAAAAAAAAAAAGTTTTGTGCAGTCACTTTGCCGAGCTCGGATAAAAAAAACAATGTGGTAGATCACCCGTATGCGGGAGGCCATCTGGATTGGTATTTTTGTCTATTTCTGCCGCCAAGCAACAGTGTGTAAGCACTGTTGTATTTCGGTTTGAAGGACATTGAAGCCAGTGAAATTACTGTGCATTGTGAGACTTACATGTTATATCTCGGGATGACGAGCGCAGTCCAGCGCCATGCAGTGCTTTGTAATTCAAAGTTATGTGTGGTGTTGCTTCTGTTTACGGGTAGGCGTGGTGGCGCCTACCATCAGGCGAGCGACTTGCTCGTCTCGTCATCCAATTATTTAAAAAAAAATCTTAATGATACAAACCTTAATGACACCAAAAAATATCACGAAATTGTACTACAAACAGTTTTGATTTAACGCGACATATCGTGCGAAAGAAGACATCCACAGTGTAATAAAACAACGAGCAGTCTGCAATCGTGAAGAGCCATTACGAATCTCGCGTAACGTGAGAGAGCTAAAAAATAGTTTCGAGCGAAAACTAAGCAACGAGATGTCCATTAAGGGGGCTGTTTAATGTGGCATAAAAAGGGCTCACAGTACATGCTGAGAGTGTACAAAGATTTACGCGCGTGCGTTAAGTCTAGAAGTAACTAATCTCTCTAATTATCCTGTGACGTGTAATAGCTTTGTAAAGATTTATGTGTTTCGGTTTTTATGGCGTGACTTTGAATTAGAAAATGCCGATTGCCGATAAAGTTAAGCTCACGATGTGCTTGAATACAACAAGGATAATGATGTTATTACTCACGTAGGATTCGAAAACACAATATTTTATCATGACATACAATGCAAGAACGAATCCTCCAATTCCTTTAGTGTTTTTATTTGATTTAATGACGAGACGAGCAAGTCGCTCGCCTGATGGTAAGCGCTACGCCTGCCCATAAACAGAAGCAACACCCCACAGAACTTCAATTACAAAGCACTGCATGGCATTGAACTACGCTCGTTACCCCGAGACATAAGATGTTGTCTCATAATGCCAAGTAATTTTCACTTCAAATAAGTCAATGTGGTGTACGAATGGTAAATATAAGGATGCGTTGAAAGCTCGGCACATTAGCTACTTCATTGCCTTTCACACACATAATAATTATGTTGAAAGAATAATAATTGGGCATGTCTTCTAAGATAAGATTTAAACATTACATTATCATCGTTGTATCTAACGATAAAATAGATACGTTTATTAACATTAAGAAAGATGGAAAGCACTTGGAGAGTTGAGACACAAACTCCACCTTCACGGGACTCTCAGTTTATAAGCTGTTTGTATGGAAAACAACTTTTTAATCAAACTTCGTGCACGACCGCCGTATTTATCGGGGGATGAGAAACATCCGTAAGTTATGACCGTCATCAAAAGGTATCTTGTGAAAATTTCACGCGAGACGGTGCGGGTGTTTGGTAATTTAAGACGCTGGCACAGCTCAGTCGATGGCAGCTTATTAAAAACTTAATTTTTCCGACGTTCAATCAGGTGGTTCAATACGCGTATGGTTTATTACACCCAATCTCGTTCGTTACGTCAAAGTTAATTGAAATAACACTTCGACAAAGAATATGTTCAAAGGAATGTTTGAATGGCGAGAAGAGCAAGTCGCTCGCGTGATGGTAAGCTCCACGCCTGTCCATAAATACAGCACATATTAGCATTCATCATCATCAGCCACAAGACGTCCACTGCTGAACATAGGCCTCCCCCAAAGATTTCCAGACTGACCTGTTGGAAGCGGCCTGCATCCAGCGACATCCTGCAACCTTTTTCAGGTCGTCTGTCCACCTTGTAGGTGGACGTCCAACGCTGCGCTTGCCAGTACGTGGCCTCCATTCCAGAACCTCCAGAACAGCACACAAAACGCTTTGAATTACAAAGCACTGCATGGCACTGGACTGCGCTCGTCACCCCTTGACAAGATTTTAAGTCTCATAATACCCAGTAATTTCACTGGCTCATACGCCCTTTATTCACCAGAATTGATTCACACCTGACATCGTGGGAAAAGCACTACCAACGCTGATAACTTACCATTACGTCATCAATAGACGACGTCACTACTGATCACCTATCTGATGATTGAATGATACGCATTCATGATCAGTGTCGTTGAATGGAGACATGTGGAGAGGGTGAAAGAGCGCGCGGTTTGGGAATGTCTATGCTAATGACGTCACTAGATCGACGGGTCCAACGGTATCGTGGTGACATCTTTTTCATGTAGTTTTTACCGGCTTCATAAAATTTTAATCTAAGATTTTCGATATTAATATTTTGTATTACCCAATTACACACACAATTTTCATAAATAAGAAAGGCTTAAATCCACTCATTCTGTAGAGGAGGTCCGTGCCCAGCAGTGGGTTGTGTATGACGCAGGGCCAATACTATTACGTACGTAGCTAGTAGTTATACACCAAATTCCTGTATCTAATCACGTGACACATTAACGCTGGCGAAGCTGAAAACAAAGGCTAGCGTATAAAGTTTATGGGCAATATTAAGCACTCAAAAATAAACGTTAAATAACAACAAAGAGTAAATACAGTGACTGTGAAATTACATTTACGAACACATAAAGTTTACTACACAAATAAATTACACACCGGTCAGCGCTCCTAGCGGATTAAAGAGGTACATATATTACCGTACATCTAGACCCGATCGAAAGCTAGACACTGCAATATACAATGTGCATAGAAACCGTATAACCTCTTCAGACAACAAAATATGATTATTGGAGTATTCGTTTATGTTTGAATATATTTTCTCAAGACCGGATCTCATTATTTCGGATTTTCCAGCATAAACAATATACACATACTAGGTATACAGTGCATTATGAGGTCCCAGCGTGCCCTCTTACAGGCAGCTGTAACAGCTATTGTAGCACTCGCACAGTATGCACTACCTGTGTAGTTTCCTTTCACGACACCTAGATTACAATGTGTGACTCCATGAGGCATGAACTTGTGTATTAAAGTGCAGGCGTACGTTGACTTTACCTGTATAGGAAATAAGGTTATGAGCGATAATAAAATAGACATTCTGAATTAATAACTACCGTCATTTATATTCAAAATATAAATATGCAACTAGGAAGGTCTACATCTGTTACCTTGCACAGTACAAGATGAAGTGAAGAAATATTTTTTGTTACAGGCTCTTTTATAGACCTGTTTTAAGCACTGGATAGCCAGTATAAAGAACAACAATATTTAAAAATTGATTGTGGTATCTTAAAATGAAATCCCAACAACTTGCATACATAGCTACAAGTAATGAAGGAGCTAGCTGATTTCTCAGACAAAGGTCAAAGTCATTTATAACAAAAATGGTAGAAGTAGAGTAATTTGAACATATCTATATATATAAAAATGAATCGCTGTGCGTGTGTCTCGCAAAAACTCGAGACTGGCTGTACCGATTTGGCTAATTCTGATCTTGAAATATCTGTGGAAGTTCAGGGAAGGTTTACCCGGTGAGAAAAAATGAGTAACATAAATAATAAGTAACGGAAAACACTAAAAACGACAACTTAATTTTCCAGTACAAACTGTTCCTGGGTATGAAACACTTGATGTCTTTTTGATGACAGGACAGGACTGGACTAGGGACCGGACTGGACTGGAGACAGGGCTGGACTGGGGACCGTACTGGACTGGGGATCTGACTGGACTGGAGACCTGACTTGCCTGGGGCCGGACTGGACTGGGGAGCGGACTGAACTGGGGACCTGACTGGACTGGAGACCTGACGGGACTGGAGACCTGACTGAACTGGGGACCTGACTGGACTGGGGACTTGACTGGACGGGACCGGACTGGAGCCGGACTGGACTGGGGCCGGACAGGACTGCGGCCGGACTGGACTGGGGACCGGACTGGACTGGGGACCGGACTGGACTGGGGATCGGACTGGACTGGGGATCTGACTGGACTGGAGACCTGACTTGCCTGGGGCCGGACTGGACTGGGGATCGGACTGGACTGGGGACCAGACTGGACTGGGGATCGGACTGGACTGAGGACCGACTGGACTGGGGACTGAACAGGGGACCTGACTGGACTGGAGATCTGACGGGACTGGAGACCTGACTGAATTGGGGACCTGACTGGACTGGGGACTTGATTGGACGGGACCGGACTGGAGCCGGACCGGACTGGGGCCGGACTGGACTTCGGCCGGACTGGACTGGAGACCGGACTGGACTGGGGATCGGACTGGACTGGGAACCGGACTGGACGGGACCGGACTGGAGCCGGACTGGACTGGGGCCGGACTGGACTGCGGCCGGACTGGACTGGGGACCGGACTGGACTGGGGATCGGACTGAACTGGGGACCGGACTGGACTGGGGATCTGACTGGACTGGAGACCTGACTTGACTGGGGCCGGACTGGACTGCGGCCGGACTGGACTGACGACCGGACTGGACTGGGGACTGAACTGGGGACCTGACTGAACTGGGGACCTGACTGGACTGGGGACTAGACTGGACGGGACCGGACTGGAGCCGGACCGGACTGGGGCCGGACTGGACTGCGGCCGGACTGGACTGGGGACCGGACTGGACTGGGGATCGGACTGGACTGGGGACCGGACTGGACTGGAGACCGGACTGGACTGGAGACCTGACGGGACTGGGGACCTGACTGGACTGGGGACTTGACTGGACTGGAGACCTGACTTGACTGGGGCCGGACTGGACTGCGGCCGGACTGGACTGACGACCGGACTGGACTGGGGACTGAACTGGGGACCTGACTGAACTGGGGACCTGACTGGACTGGGGACTAGACTGGACGGGACCGGACTGGAGCCGGACCGGACTGGGGCCGGACTGGACTGCGGCCGGACTGGACTGGGGACCGGACTGGACTGGGGATCGGACTGGACTGGGGACCGGACTGGACTGGAGACCGGACTGGACTGGAGACCTGACGGGACTGGGGACCTGACTGGACTGGGGACTTGACTGGACGGGACCGGACTAGACTGCGGCCAGACTGGACTGGGGATGGGACTGGACTGAGGACCGGACTGGACTGGGGACTGAACTGGGGACCTGACTGGACTGGAGATCTGACGGGACTGGAGACCTGACTGAATTGGGGACCTGACTGGACTGGGGACTTGATTGGACGGGACCGGACTGGAGCCGGACCGGACTGGGGCCGGACTGGACTTCGGCCGGACTGGACTGGAGACCGGACTGGACTGGGGATCGGACTGGACTGGGGACCGGACTGGACGGGACCGGACTGGAGCCAGATTGGACTGGGGCCAGACTGGACTGAGGATTAGACTTGGGACTGGACTGGACTGGGGACCCGGACAACTGGGGTATGGATTGGGGACCTGACTGGACTGGGGACTAGATTGGACGGGACCGGACTGGAGCCGGACTGGACTGGGGCCGGACTGGACTGGGGACTGACTGGTCTGGTGACTGACTGGACTGGGGACCGGACTGGACTGGGGACCGGACTGGACTGCGGCCGGACTGGACTGGGGACCGGACTGGACTGGGGATCGGACCGAACTGGGGACCGGACTGGACTGGGGATCTGACTGGACTGGAGACCTGACTTGACTGGGGCCGGACTGGACTGCGGCCGGACTGGACTGAGGACCGGACTGGACTGGGGACTGAACTGGGGACCGGACTGGACTGGGGACCGGACTGGTCTGGTGACTGACTGGACTGGGGACCGGACTGGACTGGGGACCGGACTGCAGCCGGACTGGACTGGAGCCGGACTGGACTGGGGCCGGACTGGACTGGGGACCGGACTGGAGTTGGACTGGACTGAACTTTGTTATATGAAAAAAGAGTTATAATTAATTCTGTAAGTTCCATAAGATTCTAAAAGATGGCGGTGTAAGGTAATTTATCGGCTGAATTGAGTAAGTATCCAATACATGGCGCATACTGTATTGAATGGTTTACTACAATATAATTTAACCTATACCTTAGGCACAGCAACGCGTGGCCGGGTCCGCTAGTCTAACATAAAAAAGAAACAAGATTTCTCTGACAGAACATCATAATGTCCATTACATCTCTACATCATTTTGTCACATAATTTAGCTTAGGTTATGATTTCTTACGTTGCCGCGAATGTTACACATTAAAATAAAACTAATTTAAACGGATTTTATCGCGGTTTTTATTTTAATTTTGGTCCCGACTTTTCGAAAGCTTTTTAGCCTTTGTGGTCACGGGGTGCACTGTGGACGTGACGTAAATATATAATTTTAATTATTGGTGTACAATAAAAGTTATCCATCCATCTATCGATATACATCGCCAACAACAAATACTTACCAAGTCTTCATAAATATTCACATTGTATAAGAAAGACGAAATATCAAATCATAATATAAAAACATAAAAAATATTATTCTAAACATGATAAAATTATCACGAATATTGAAACAACAGACGGCTATTTCCACTAAAGGCAAATCCAATACCAGCTCGGAAAAACTCCGACGATTGGACGGGAAACAATTGAATTCAATGATCGGCCGGCAGGTGGCGACGTCGCCGTTCGATTCCCGAGCCGCGCATATAAATAGAGTGATTTGGCGCGGCTGTTTCGCCACCTCTTCATTTACATTTGGGTGTGAAGTGGGCGAGGTCGTGGCTCCCAATCATCATAACTCGGGATATTCCGCTCAAGGCCGTTGATCCTGCGGTTGTTTCGCGTGAAAAGTTTTCAGACTATCCTGTTGTGTTGAGTCTGTATCGAAGCCTGTTTTTGAGCTTTCATATCAAATATCTATTTAGAAAATTGAACCTTCTTTTGACGAAGGAGGTTAATTTAAGATGTAATATTTACGCGCCATTTATAATCATATTCACTTATTCACGAGAATATAGTTATACTGTAATAGATAAAAATGGTTACATTCTCCCACATCAATGATGCGTAAATATTATAAATGTATATTTTATTCGCCCACTATCACATAATGGGACGGAATACTCGGCGAAATGTGAATGTACTGGTTACACTTCTGCCTACTCATTCGGGGTTTACAGGCGTGAGTGCATATGTATACTTTATTCGACCCCTATCACATCATGGGACGGAAATACGCTCAACGAAATGTGGGTATACTTGGTTACACTACTGCCTACCTCTGCGGGGACTATAGGCCTAAATTATAGATATGTAGGTGTATAATATCATGTATAGTTCTATGATTACAATATACTCTTTGGCTATATTCGGATCTCTCGAAATTACGGACACGTAATGACGTAATACAATCCTGTTACATTATTAGCTTATATACTTACTAGATGACCCGGTGAACTTCGTATCACCCACATAATATATTTGTGTAAAATGTGGTCAAAACTTAATACAAATGTTTTATTTACATTAAATGCAATTAAGTGAGGTACTGCGCCATTGCACGTGAGGTAGCCCGTCGCACATTTAATTGACTTCGACGACCTAAGTCAGGTCGTCTCCCACCTCCCTCCGGTTGGACAGTCCTGTCCCCGTCCCGTCCCCGTCCTGTCCCCGTCCTGTCCGCGTCCTGTCCGCGTCCCGTCCCCGTCCTTTCCCCGTCCCGTCCCGTCCCCGTCCCGTCCCCGTCCCGTTCCCGTCCTGTCCCCGTCTTGTCCTGTCCCTGTCCTGTCCTGTCTCTCTGTCATGTCTCTCTGTCCTGTCTCTCTGTCCTGTCTCACTGTCCTGTCTCACTGTCCTGTCTCACTGTCCTGTCTCACTATCCTGTCTCACTGGCCTGTCTCACTGTCCTGTCTCACTGTCCTGTCTCAATGTCCTGTCTCACTGTCCTGTCTCACTGTCCGGTCTCACTGTCCTGTCTCACTGTCCTGTCTCACTGTCCTGTCTCACTGTCCTGTCTCACTGTCCTACCTCACTGTCCTGTCTCACTGTCCTGTCTCACTTTCCTGTCTCACTGTCCTGTCTCACTGTCCTGTCTCACTGCCCTGTCTCACTATCCTGTCTCACTGGCCTGTCTCACTGTCCTGTCTCACTGTCCTGTCTCAATGTCCTGTCTCACTGTCCTGTCTCACTATCCTGTCTCACTGGCCTGTCTCACTGTCCTGTCTCACTGTCCTGTCTCAATGTCCTGTCTCACTGTCCTGTCTCACTGTCCTGTCTCACTGTCCGGTCTCACTGTCCTGTCTCACTGTCCTGTCTCACTGTCCTGTCTCACTGTCCTGTCTCACTGTCCTACCTCACTGTCCTGTCTCACTGTCCTGTCTCACTTTCCTGTCTCACTGTCCTGTCTCACTGTCCTGTCTCACTGCCCTGTCTCACTATCCTGTCTCACTGGCCTGTCTCACTGTCCTGTCTCACTGTCCTGTCTCAATGTCCTGTCTCACTGTCCTGTCTCACTGTCCTGTCTCACTTTCCTGTCTCACTGTCCTGTCTCACTGTCCTGTCTCACTGTCCTGTCTCACTGTCCTGTCTCACTGTCATGTCTCTCTGTCCTGTTTCACTGTCCTGTCTCACTGTCCTGTCTCACTGTCCTGTCTCACTGTCCTGTCTCACTGTCCTGTCTCACTGTCCTGTCTCACTGTCCTGTCTCACTGTCCTGTCTCACTGTCCTGTCTCACTTTCCTGTCTCACTGTCCTGTCTCACTGTCCTGTCTCACTGTCCTGTCTCACTGTCCTGTCTCACTGTCCTGTCTCACTGTCCTGTCTCACTGTCCTGTCTCACTGTCCTGTCTCACTGTCCTGTCTCACTTTCCTGTCTCACTGTCCTGTCTCACTGTCCTGTCCCTGTCCAGTCTAGACGCTATACGACCCGTCATCACGGCAAGCTTCGCAACGACAACTCAACAACTACTAATAAATTAAAAATTAATAAAAAAAACATTGTCCAGCGGACAAAATTGTGAATCTAAACCATTCTCAGATCCCCTTGAACACACACAAAAAATTTCATCAAAATCGGTCCAGTCGTTTAAGAGAAGTTCAGGAACATACACACTCACAGAAGAATTATATATATAAAGATTATCCTTCTGATTGGCTGACCGGATTCGTAGGCACTGTAGGCGCTCGTCAAATGTCACATATACACTGATGCTTTGAGATGTTTGAGAAATACTCATTGTTATGGTATTTACATGGTGTTTTGTAGCAAGCTAAACCTTCTTATAATTCCTTAGTTCCCAAAGTAGTCCACGGGAGACCCGAGGAGAGTATACGTTGGCGTGACAAAAAAATGGGGGTTCACAATTCGTAAATGGTGTCACTTTTTTGATTGGCCATCCTTATTTTTGTGACATCCACTCACAGCACAATCAATTAATTAATTAACCAATCAATTTTTACTTTTTTTTATCAAAACTATTAATTCGTGGTTGTAACTCAACCGCCACGCAAATTTCCAAAGTTAGATCTAATCTTTACATTTTTTGTCGAGTTTTGGGAACATGGTAGAAATGTAGCCGCAGGTGGTCTACCGGAACCACCTAAATTTTGAAAGTGGTCTATGAGAAAAAAGTCTGGGAACCTCCGGTATAAATGAACCCTAACGGCTAGTGCGGGAGTGTCGCTAACTCATTACACAGGCCGACGGAGCGTAGCTTCCTAGCTAAGATTAAAACGCGTCGGCACGTGCTAACTACGGATTAATTAATAAACCGATCAACCGATCGTAATGTGTATGCTTTAATGATCATTATGGGCAATTATAAGTGTATTTTGTCCACAGCATGAATGGATCGGTTCGACCGATTTAATATTACTGTCTCGCGGAAAATGGTCGCGAGGGGATCAATAATCATTACCGGAGGCTCAATTCTTTTCTCCCCTTCCCAATACCGATTCCTTTTCTTTAAAGTCAACTATGCATTTATGAATCTTTTGGTAATGTGTATGTTGAAGGGGATAGAATGAAATAAAGAAATAATTTATTTGAACATTAACTTGAGACATGAAAAGTTAAAAAGACTTTCTTATGATACTATGTATAACAAAAATGTAAGATTAAGAATTGACAAAATTATGAGTCAATTTAATTTGAGTTAGGTAATCCACTTGCTAGTTTGCTGACTTATGCAACAAAAAAAATCAAGGCAATAAAAATACGACTAATTTGACCCCTCAGAATCCAACAAAAGGCCGTAAAAGATGATGGAAATTACAATGACAATAAATGATTACCTATCCTTGCAATTAATTACCATCACAATTTGTGGCCTGGTGTGGAGTTCTGCAAATTATTTGATTTATTTATAATGCTTCATTGTACAATAGACAAATTTAGAGAGAAAAATAATTTAAATTATTATTAACTTATCCTATCATAGAATAATAATAAAGTCCACGAAGTACCAAGTTAAAAATAAGTAGGCGGTCGTTGAGTAGCGTTTCAGTATTCGGGCGTTGGAAAACTTATTACAAAACAAAAGCCCAGCAACACTTACATTCAAATTAATCGGAGAGCCGCACGACGTATAATCATGGATACTGTGTTGCCAGCCACAAGTTTTCACTACCGAGATAAATCTGCCGTAGATTAGGGAAGGCCAGACGGGCTGAATGGTTTAATTTATATTCTCTGGGGAGCAGACAGGACCCGTCACGGGGTCAACTCGGATAACCGCGAGCAAATCCCTTTAGAAATTGGGGCATGGTTTATAAGAATTTTAAGGACTATGGGTTAATGACTATGTGCTGAATTTCAATAGGGCATGATGAGACTTGACATCTTATCTCTCGGGATGACGAGCGCAGCCCCGTGTATTAGAGTCTTGTAATTTAAAAATCTGCACGGTTTTTGCTTATGGGCAGACGTAGTGCTTACTTAAGACGGGGCGACCGTACTGTTCGTGTAATAAAAAAAATGTAGAGTAACATTATTGCGTGCTGATTAAATGATATCTAATCTAATCTAAAATTACAAAAACAAAACCAGTGCCTTGGTTAATAGTGTGTATATGTATGTATGGACAAATAAATACACACAGCACTTGCTAAGTAAGATGCACATAGTTTTTTTTATGGAACAGAGGGCAACTGTGCTAGCGGGTCACCTGATGGCGAGCAATCACCACTGCCCATAGACATCTACAACACCAGAGGAATCATTGGTGCGTTGCCTGCCTTTGAGGAAAGTGATTTTTTTTCTAAACAACAACCGTCATAAAGAAAGAAAGAAAGAAAGAAAAATTTATTATTGGACTAGACACAAAATAGTTTTACATACATCATACCAGTATTATCTTAGACCAATAACAGGACTTCCCATTCATGTGTTCCTGATTTTCAATATCACACTTACAGTCAACAATTGTGAATTAGTATGAACGTGCAATTAAAGATTTCGAAGAGCAATACTAATGCCCTGTGCAATTAAAACTGTTGATTATTGCAATAAAAAGTCCGTACGATTAAAATATGCATGAGACGGGTCGTCCTTAACGAGCGCCGAGAGAATGTACACTTTATGTTCAGGAATTTAAAAAAGTACACATTCGATGAGGGACATAATGGAATACCAAACGTAATAAATAAGATATTCTATTTGCTGATACCACAAAGAAAGTAGTTATTGTCCATGTAATATCCGGTAATACGACTACTGCACGGTATAAAGTATACGATGCATGGAGACGATTTTTTTTTATCCGTATACGGCAAAGTGACTGCACTACACCTGATGGTAAGCGCAGTGCAGTCCAAAGACACCAGCCACTACCGACAAACACTAAGTTTATCGGTGGTCACCAAATCATGCCGGCCAGCGACTTATACAAGTGCATATACCGAAATATACCGAAGAGGGAAGAATCAAATCACAGGCGGATGACCGTTGCAGGCACAGGGATACAAGGGTATAGCCACAGTACACCCTTGTGACTATTATCAGCTGATAACAGCCGGGAGCGACTTTTCACATGCCCTCCGAAGCACGGTGGTGAAATACCACTAAGCGGTCACCCATCTATAGACTGACCGCGCCAAAGGTTGCTTAACTCGCTAATCGTAAAGCGCTTTTTTAATTGCCTACATGATTAATACATTATTTCATTTAATTTCTTAGTAATATGACATATTTACGCTTATAATATTATAGTAAATACGTTTCAGGTATACACAGTTCTCAAAATTAACATATTATGGTTAAAATAAAACATCAATATACTTGATACTTCGAGACTGTAATAAAAATAAATTTTAATTAATTTTCGTATTTTTTATTTTAGTAATAACATTTCTAAAAATACGATACCTTTATAAGACTTATAATTTATAAGACGATACCTTCTTTCTGCAGTGGATAAATATTTCTATAGGTTGAGTCAACATACCTGTAACAAAATAAAAACATTTCAGTGAGCTTTTTGCATAAAGTTCTGTATAGGGAATTAGTCCGTTTTTATTAAGCACCGAAAACGGACCAATCTGTATATAAAAATCGTCATTATGCGTTCGTACGCACTATAAGACCTCATAGTAAACGTTTATAAGGCTGATATTTTTTACCACTCAGCATAAAATAATAAAAAAAAACAGGAAAAAAAGGTCGCAGGAAGTCGCTGGATGCAGGCCGCTTCCAACAGGTTGGTCTGGAAATCTTTGGGGGAGGCCTATGTTCAGCAGTAGACGTCCTGCGGCTGATGATGATGATGATAAAATTACGCAAGAAATTGGAGACAGCATAGTGTAATTATGACAAAAGCAAGCGTGTCGGTATCAAATCATAACGTAGACATTTAAGTGACTGTTACTTTCAATGGTTTTAAAGGCGAAACAAAACTCTTAATCAAATCTCGGACCGAATCTTGGGACCGAGAGTACCAAATACCCATCCTTCACTCACCAAACACCACCATCATTCATCGCACATCGCAAACATCTGGAAACGGAGCCAAAACTGACGATCCAGACGGTGGAGCAGCGTCGGGCGATACATCAAAGTCGTTCGTACAAACAAGATAACGGCGCGGCGGTGCTTCAGTACACAACGCTCATCCACTGGCTGGATATAGAATGGCTGGCGGGTATGTTGCGGTTGAAGATGTGCAGCGATTAACGATTAATGAACGGAACGTGTATATTATATACAGTCATACCGATATAGGCACTGGTGTCTCGGGTTATTTTGGCTTCTACGGTTCTTAGGTAAAAAGAAAAAAAAACACCTTAAATCATCATCTTTCATAATGCGCACAGCCAAGGAGTGGAATTCCCTGCTTGCGTCTGTCTTTCCGAGTGCGTACAACCCGAAGCTCTTTAAGAGTAGTGTAAATCGGTACCTTCTGGGTGCGCTCGCTCCATCGTCGAACTCATCTTTGTCCATGCGGCTAGATTGAGGTCAAGAGTAAACTCATTTATAATTTAAAAAAAGGCATCTGTTACAACATCTGTGGATATATAGTTTTTTTTTATTTAATTGAATGACGAGACAAGCAAGTCGCTCGCCTGATGGTAAGCGCCACTGCCCATAAACAGAAGCAACACCACACAGAACTTTGAATTACAAAGCACGACATGGCGCTGAACTGTGCTCGTCATCCCGAGACATAGATGTTAAGTCTCATAATGTCCAGTAATTTCACTGGGACATTGCGCCCTTCAAATCGAAACACAACATTGCTTACACACTGTGACGGCAGAAATAGAAAATGTGGTGGTACCAACCCAGACGGCCTCTCGCACACGAGGGACCTACCTTGTAAATTATTTCGAGGGACACTCTGGCAACACCGGTCCGATCGGTCGTCAAAATTGTGCTCTGTTAAATATTAATTAATTAAACGTAAATTAAGTAGTAAATTCGTGTTCAATTTAAATAATTACCGAAATATATTATAATAATAGTGAAATTCGTTGAAAATTGAACAAAATATAACCAAATATCGTTTTAAATACGAACGGACAGCTGTCACAGCAAGGGAGTTCAACGACCTTTTTTGAAAAAAAAAGCATGTTTACACCCAGTTTACGGCGAGTATTATTGTAATTATTGAGACTAACACACGACATATACATATATTACTACACATCGTTTCACTTTTGTGAACAACGTCCATCACACACTGGCAACGTTATTTTCTCGTTTTGCTTGACAAAAACAAGTGGAAGCAAAACTGACGACTGATTTTATTTGCCCCAGACTCAGTACACTTTAAACTCATCACAACCACTGTTCAGTAAATTCCCGTCTCTTTAAAGTCAATATATTAGATCTAATTTCTCATATACACTAGTTAACCAACTAAATACCCCCCATTTTTATTATAATATTGCAAGTAATTTTCTATTCATCCATTTCCTTGTTGACTGCCCATTCCCCCATTTTTTCAGCTCATCCAAGCTTAACTCGAATATGCAGACCCGCAAAGCTGCCGCTCAGGACGCAGAGCTAAAATTGAGCAAAGCACTCAAAGAACTAAAAGCATACAAAGAACAATGCCAACAGCTGCTGCAAGAGCGGGAGGAGAGCGAGGATGAAGTGAAAAATATTGTTAGTAAAAATACATCTCTCAAACGAGAACTGGCAAAACTTCACCAAGATTACTTAATACTCGCTGATGAACGAAACAGACTCCAAGCGGTGACAGAATCTTTTGACCATTGCAGTTCATTATATGAGGAATCCCTACGAAAAATTAGAGACTTGGAGCATGAGTTACATATAGCTAATCAAAAATTAATAATTGTAGAAAATGAAAAGGAATGCTCACAAGCCTTGGTAAACCACAGTCTTTATGATGAACTGGTTGGGTATGGCTCAGAGCATGTTCCAGTAAAATCTAGTTTAATTATAGACTTAACAGGAAACGACTCACATACTAGCCAGTCAAATTTTCATATGTTGAGTCATAATAAAGTAAAAAAATACATAAAATTAAATAAAATAATAAAGAGATTAAAAAACTTAAAAACTAAACAAAACTATTTTAAAACAAATGTAGAATTAAGGAAACAACGTAGGGCTTTTGTTTCAAAAATAGAAAATTATGAAATTAAATTGGAGGATAGCAAAAATATATATGAAATTGATACCCAACGCTTGCTCTCTGAAATAAAAACTTTGGAGGAATCTTTAAGTATCACATACAATAAGTATATTTCTTCACAAAATGAAATTCAAGAGTTAATTAAAATATGTGAAGATAATCAAAGTCATCATAGCTTAAATAATAATGAAGTAGTAGGACAATTAAATGTAGTGAATTCTATGACCTGTGACTCAACGGCAACATATGAGTCTGAGAGTTCAAAAAATAAATTTAATATTATAACCCCTTGTGAAGACTCCTTATCAGTTATAAATTCATGCGAGTCCCCAAGGGAGCTTGTACCTCCTAAAAACGATACTTTAAGTTTAAATAAAAAAATTAAATATCAATCAATACTATACAGTGATAATATAGGCAAAGGTATTGGTGTTTTGTTAAAAAATAGTTTTAATCACTCTGTAACAAATAACTGTATGCCAGGAGTGAGCTACACAGAAATAAAAGAAAAGTTAAAACTAGAAAAATTTATTAATAACTCATGCATTACACTGCTTGTAGGGAATTGCCTTGGTTTAAAGAAAAAGGACATAACCGACGGTTTTAAGTCAATGTTGAACTTAACTTGTCCTAAGATCATACTGTGTGCCTTCCCATATCTAGACAATGTGTCTGATAGGGTAAATAACCATATATATCTTTTGAACAGACACATGCAATTTTTAGTGAGTCACTATAATGATAAATTTATTTATTTTGACACCAATATATTTATTGGTAAATATAGACTGACAAAGGATACTTTGTATCCACCTAAATTTTTATTAAAATTGATTGCTACATCAGTAGCTTATTGTATTAACACAGTCATAAGTAGTATGACAGTGAATTTGACCACCACTGTTAGTAGTGTTACTAAAATAAATGTGGTGAATAATTTAAACATGTAAATGTGACAACAGAGAAGCATAAAAATTATTAGTTTTATCACATCAGAATATTAACCGCTTCTCTGGCAAAATTTTAGACATAGAACTTTTTATTGACTTGTATAAAATTGATATCTTGTGTTTCACAGAAACCTGGTTGAAGGCGCACCATATGAACTTTAATGTAAATGGCTTCAGGGTCGCCAGCTCGTTCAATAGGGTGTCTGCAGAGGGTGGAGGTGCCTTAATTTTAGTCCAAGATAATGTTACATTTAAGGAAAGGAAAGACATTTCTCACCTCTCTGTTGAGCGAGTATGTGAGGTCGCATGTGCGGAAACCGACCTATACATTATATTATGTGTATATAGGCCTCCTTCATCTAACCTATTAAGTTTTATTTCAATTATGGAGGATATCCTTATGAAATTTAAAAATAATAAAAAAATTATAGTCTGCGGAGACTTTAATGTTAATATTCTGGTTGATTCTCCGGATAAATGTAAATTTGTATCATTATTTGGCTCATTTAATTTAAATTGTTTGTTTACTGAGCCAACTAGGGTCACATATGCGTCGGCAACATGTATTGATAATATTTTAACCAATTTCAATACACTAGATAAGTTTGTAACAACAGGTGTTCGGTCAGATCATAAGTGTCAGATGGTCAAACTTAACAATAATATAAGTAAAAATCAGAACCCCATTACATTAGGCCTCTGACAAAAAACAACTTATTAAATTTTAGAAACAATCTAGATTCGTTAATGTACACTTTTATGCCAAATTCTAACAATCCAAATGACATGTATAATGCTTTATTTAGTAAAATCTGCAATGAATTTAATAAAACTTGCAAACCAAAAACACTTAAATCTAGCCCTAAAATTAACTTTGCAGTCTGGGCTACTAAAGGCATTCGGCGTAGTAGAGATATTTTATATGACTTATACGACAGAAGGTCCTATACACCTGATGTCAACTTTTCAAACTACGTCAAAAATTATTCTAAAATATTTAAAAAAGTATGTTTGCAAGCTAAAGCAACAAAATAAAAACTACCTGGCAAATAATTAATGCTGAAACTGGTAAAAATAGAATTAGTGACAACTCGATAACTCTACTTATAAATGAGGAACTAGTTTCAGATAAGCTCTCTGTTGCTAACTACCTTGAGAAATATTTCACTAACATACCCATAGAGACTACTACATGTCTACAGTCATCAGCGACTTTAGCAGAATCATTGTTATCAGAAAATGTCAAAGGAGTTATGCCTCATTTTAATTTTGACACGATATCTCAATGTGAAATAATTAAAGCATTTAAGAAACTTAAAATTAAAGGCACCGAAGATCTATGGGGGTTATCTGTTAAAGCTATAGAAGCTATTATAATAAATATTGCTCCCATTTTAGCAGATATTTTTAATTTTTGTGTTAGTGACGGTACTTTTCCCGATTTAATGAAAATTAGTAAAATTGTGCCCATTTTTAAGAAAGGCTGTGTAAATAGCGCCTCGAACTATAGACCTATATCTATATTACCAGCTCTTAGTAAGGTTTTTGAAAAAATAATGCTGGACCAAATGTTGGCGCATTTTGATAGGAATAGGATATTGCATAATAAACAATTTGGGTTTACAAAGAATCGGTCTACTCAAGATGCTGGTTCTGCCTTAATGACATCTGTATTGGAGGCATGGGAGGGATCACAGGATGCTCTTGGTGTGTTCTGTGATCTCTCCAAGGCTTTTGACTGCGTCGACCATCAAACCCTTATTGCTAAACTCAAGTACTATGGATTTTGTGGTACATCTCTCGATCTTGTGATATCCTATTTATCTGGTAGGGAACAAAGAGTGTCTATTGAAGGCGTCACTTCAGTGGGATCCACAGTTAAAATAGGGGTTCCACAGGGTTCCATTCTGGGCCCTTTTCTGTTCTTAGTTTATATTAATGATCTTCCGTACATGGTAGAAAAGATGACAGACATAGTTTTATTTGCTGACGATACATCTTTAATATTCAAAGTAAATCGCAAGGATGAAAATCTAGTTACACCCAACAACATTCTAAATTTGATATTAAATTGGTTCTCTGCGAATAATCTTCTATTAAATGCAGGTAAAACAAAATGTATCCGTTTTACATTACCAAATGTTGGAAGGGTGAAGTCGCGCATTGAATTAAACGGAGAAATATTGGATCTAGTCTCTGCAACTACTTTCCTAGGAATAACCATAGATAGTAAATTGCAGTGGGACCCTCATATTGAAAAATTATCCGGTAAATTAAGTGCTGCAGCTTTTGCTGTTCGGAAAATAAGACGCTTGACTGATGTTTCAACGGCTAGGTTGGTATATTTCGCATACTTCCACAGTATTTTGTCCTACGGCATTCTATTGTGGGGTTCAGCTGCTGATATAGACACTATATTTATATTACAAAAAAGAGCAGTTCGTGCTATATATGACCTAAGTAGCCGCGATTCCTTACGATCTGTATTCAAGGATAGTAATATACTGACTGTGCCGTCTGAATACATCTATCAAAATATTATGTATGTTCGTAAAAACCTCAATAAATTTAAGAAAAATAGTGACATTCATAGTATAAATACGAGGAACAAAAACAAACTCGCTGTACCCGCTTTTAGAATAGTCAAGACTAAAAAGTCATTTATGGGTAACAGCGTTAAATTTTATAACAAGCTCCCCAATAACGTAATTAATATGCCCGATAAAATGTTCAAGGCACACATTAAACGAGTGCTCATGTCTAGGGGCTACTATAATGTTAAGCAATATCTAGAGGATAGACATGTTTGGCGTTCGGTTCCTTCTTGCATACTGCGACCTCCTAGGGACCCTGTAGCTTAAACTATGTAGGGAATAAACTCATAAATTTACCCTAAATAATTAAATATGTTGATCTTTAAATGACTTCAATATAATACGAGCAAATTAAATAAATAAATTTTAATGAAAACTACAATAAATTGAATTAAAGACGACCGATCGTGTAACAAATAAAATACCTACGTGAATATGGCAATTTTTTAATCGACAAGTCATTATTTTCGAGAATAGCTTAAGCGGATCAAAAACAAGCCCACTGAGTTTGTTCGCCAGGTCTTCTCAGGCAGGGTCGCGTTTGGATCTGGTGGTAGTTTTAAAACAATCAATCTGGAGATACACATGATCCGTATTAATCTGCCTTATAACTAACTATATATTTAAAAGGCTTTGTATTTCCGCAAATAATTTGGATTGAAAGACTGGACCAAAAACAAGCCCACTGAGTTTGTCTAGCTGGAACTTCTCAGGGCTGGGTCGCGCCGCGTTGAATCCAGCGGTAAAGGAAGCCCACTTGAGTTTGTTTCGCCGGGTCTTCTCAAGGTGGGTCGTTTTGGATCCGGTGGTAGTTTTAAAACACGTGCCGTTTTCGATAATGCCTATGGTCCATATAGACGACCCCTCAAAATATATGATGATTCTGGACTATTCCATAGTAAAAATATGGAAAAATAATAATTATAAATAGTTTTAGTGTAATTGCCGAGTGTATTTTGATGATGCTATGTATGTATGTATACATTAGTTGATACTGATTTCTATGTAATATAAGTTTCTTTTACTTTTGTACTGACTTGTCATAAGCGCTATTTCAATTGCCTACATGATTAATAAATGATTTCATTTCATTTCTCCGTTGGTGATATATAACATTGATTACAACCACCGTTATTCACACTCAGCAGTTCCAATAACCCCCTATAAGTAGTCTATAACAAAAGGCAGGCAGAATACCATTGTTGTATTCTACACAATTTCACCAGCCGACGGCCGATCATATTTTTACCCGACCCGATTCCAGACCCGAGAAACTTAATAGAGCCAACCGATCGCAAATAAAACAATACACATAAGTTATACGTTTAATTTACGTGTGTTCCGAAGACCAATAGGTCTAAAGACGCCACGTGTGAGCTTTAAATGAAAACAATGGTATTATGTCGGCATATTGAAGCGAGTGACGTGTTTCAATTGGTTATTCAAAACGACACATAAATGGTCACCTAAACTAGTCGTGAAAAACTTCCGACGCAACATCAATTAGAAAAACTTTTTTATAAAAACAGATTTTATTCAAACATAATAAACAAGCAAGATACAGGCATAGATACAAGGTGGTAGGTCCCTCGTATGCGAGACGCCGTCTGTGTTGGTACCACGGCTTTTTCTATTTCCGCCGCCAAGCAATAGTGTGTAAGCACTGTTGTGTTTCGGTTTGGAGGATATTGAGGCCAATGAAATTACTGGGCATTATGAGACTAACATCTTATATCTCGGGGTGACGAGCACAGTTCAGTGCCATGCAGTGCTTTACGATTCAAAGTTCTGTGTGGTATTACTCCTGTTTATGGGTAGATATGGCGCTTACCGTCAGGCGAGCGATTGGTTCTTCTCGTCATTCAATTAAATAAATTATACTTGCTTTCAACCAAACATCCACATTCAAATAAAAAAATCGTTTAGGATGCCACGAACAGGACTCCAATAGCCCGCTGGACTGACGACTTAAAAGACGTAGAAAGAAGCGGTTAGATGAGGAAGGCGGAGGACCATCAAGGTTAGCGCGAACTCGGAAAGGTCTGACGAAATCAGTCTTATGGATGGATGAAAACAGGAGTCAAACTTCTCCCACTCATTCCCTGCTATGTCGAGCTTAAAAGTAAATTAAAAAAGAGTAAATTAGCCAAAAAGATAACAGTGTGAGAAAAAAAAATCTTCGGTACAGAAAGAGACAGTGCCTATACTTTTTGAGCAGATGTATGCTGTACTGTGGCGGCTTGTAGATTTATTCGTCTGTGTTGCGTTCTAACGTGCGGGCACAATAAAACGTGTTTTGGCAAAATTTGGCAAGGGTTCAGTCTCTGTTGATCTTAATACTACACAAGGTTTAGTATTTTGGTTTCACTGACAGAATAGTAATTTATCGCCGGCGGCGCGACATCTAGCCACGTTGACTTAATTTTACACGAGCCTTAAGTTATTAATAAACTAGAATCTAGGGCATACAGATCAACTTTACATCAGCGGCAGCGACCCCACTGCGAGTGAGATAAGGAAGAAGAGATTAGATCATAGTAATAAACATTTATAAGATGGCTATGTTTTGATCTTTATTATTAGTTACTGCTATTTAATCGAAATTGACGAAATCATCGAAAAAGCTCTATAATCTGAAATTAGGTTAGAATAGAAGTTAACAACGACACCTTTTTTATTTGTAATAAATACACCCCCCAACAGTCAAGTACATAGAGACCTGACCCCACAGTAAGATACGAGTCTTGTGTCGTGGGTATCAGGAGCTACGAGAGACGTTCGGTCTCACAACACTCCGACCCCGAAACAAATATTTGTGGATCACACAAACATTTGTCTCGGTACGGGGATCGAGCCCGCGGGCTCTCGCTTCACAGCCGGCTACTCGGCCGCTGCGACACGGAGGCTGTCAAATGCAATAGGCTATAGGCTTGCGTTTGGCCACCATCTCGCCTGATGCTGAGCGATGATGCTGCCTTAGATGAAGCACGCTTGCCTAGCAACAATCGATTCACTCGCGACTTGAACACGCCCAGATATTTATATTCGATACAAATATGATATTAGAATACAAGTTTGGAACTATACTCGTCTGGTATTGCTTTTATTTAAATTGGTACCGTTCAGACAGACACAAACGTTCCAAATTGGTATTTTTTCTCATAAAAGTAAATTCATGAGCCATTTCAGTAGATCGATGATTGTAGACTAAAATATTGTGCGTAAAATGTAACAATGTACAATTCGTATAATTTATACAGCCAGTAAATACTTCACATTTTATACCTAATGGCGAAACTATTTCATTTGAATATATTGAATATTAAGCATTAAGAACATATAGCATATAGGGTTTGACATTATCAAAATACATGTATTTTATTATAAGCACAAAATCTTAAAAAACGGCGTAAAAAAATGTACACTGAAAGTAATAAATAGCTCGGTCTGATGAATTAATTATTGACACGGACAGCCTCCGTGGCTCAGTGGGCGATCAGTCGGCTGTGAAGTGAGAGGCCGCGGGTTTGATTTCCGCACCGCGACAAATGTTTGCGTGATCTACAAATATTTGTTACGGGCCTGGGTTTTTCTCCCCAGAGGGATTGATGTCAGGCAGGCGGCCTGTCGTAAAAACTGCAAGCCAAATCTTTCGATATTGTAGCCTTTTTAAGAGTTTATTTGTTTCCAAAAACTCACTCAGCATAGGAAAAATAAACTAGCTTCCACTTCACGTCACTTTCCTGTGATACCGCCTCGATCCAGCCAGCCCATTGATGCTGTAGACGATACTTGATGAACATTGATAATTTAATTTCCCCACAGACATCCGTCTAGCAAATTAAACTCTATAGAGTAAAGTAGTGTTCACATTTCTCATATTTTATGTCATCCAATTTCGGCGTACAATAAAATTTTATTTAGAACATGCTATCACGGGAAACGATATTTAATTAACTGATTGTGCATTTATTTAAATGTTTTATATACACATTTGTCATCATTTAATGAATATAATATTTCATTTCACAATCGGGGTTTATTAATGTGCGACGCGTTTAAAACGGCTGAATTTACTGTTTTGTTTGATAAGGACAAAATATATTAAGGAGAGGTAAAGGTCAAAAGTGATGCAGAGTTTTAAATGAACCTCGCTATGCCACTAGACAAGGGATTGGACACTAGTTTGATTTGGACCAAGATTTAAACCTGAACAAATGGTTCGAACCATCACCACCCTGGTCTAATGTACGTCAGTGTTTCGTCATTGATATAATTAAATTACGCCAATTTCTAATTTGACTAAAAGAAATAAATTAATTAAATGAATTCTTGAGTGGTAGGGCCACGCTGTAGACAATTTTGTCTACAGCAATTTATGAGCCGGCTCGACCGGGACGTTACCACTGTCTCACAGAAAAGTCCATAATTAATCCTTTCCTTTAAGGTCGGCAACGCGCCCATAATTCTTCTGGTATTGTCGACGTACTTGGACGGTGATCACTTACCATCAAGTAACCAACTTGCTCGTTTGCCGGCCTATGCCATAAAAAATATGAATATAAAAAAAAATAATAAGATATGACGAAGGGATAGTTTGTAGTTTTTTCATTTTTTTTATATGGTTTTAAAGTGTTTCCAAGGGTTTGATACCACGTGGTTGTTTCACACACAGATACGTATGGGAGCTAAGGTACACCATACAAACAAACCGATACAGATGAACATCATTCGGTCCAATTTTCCCATACGCAAAGTTTTTATGGCACATCCATAACACAGATACGGCCGTATATTTCTATAGACCCATTTGAAACACGGCGTGACGTGATATATAAAAGTTTGATACTGCGCGAGTGGCGTGTTATGGCCGGCGCTCATTGACGGCATGGCACGGCATGCCACGGCAGGTCATGCTGCGGCATCCCGCGGCGTCCCGTGGCATGCCGTGGCATCCTGCTGAATGCCCAGCCACTCTCTCTCTCTCGCGCACCGCGGCAATCCGTGGAATGAAACGGCATGACACGTCTGGCCGGAGCATCCCGCGGCGCGTCGCGTCATGCCACAGCATCCCGCGGCACGTCGCGGCACTGTGGTATTGAAATAAAGTAACGTGAATTCTAATCAATAAGATTCAAAATAACTTGATTAGTAATAAAATCCTTTGCCATGCCATGCCGTGCCATGCCGTCTATGAGCGCCGGCCCTAATGCATTAAAAACGTATGTTTTACACGCAAACGTTATACGTTTATAGAAATGATTGATCGTGTTAATATGTGATATTTAACGATGCATCAATATTGGCGCACGGAAGTTACTTATGCCTACTCTCTAACCATTACCTCACTACACCTATGCCCTTTTTATTACAGTAGTAGCAGCACCGTAGGATTGCATTTGGGGCAACTTAAAATATTGTTGTTATATATCGTTTTAATACATTATAGGTTCAGAAGGGCATCACTTGTGGTTCCTAAAACAATAGAAGTATGGCAATTGCTCATCACACATCAATATTTACGTTATTTCTGAGCATTCAGGTATCAAGTACCTTCGTACGATGCCACTGCTGGAAAGCAGCTCTTTATGAGTGGTAGAGCCAAGCTGTAGAAAGTTTTGTCTACAGTATGAATGGGCCGGCTCAACCGGTCGCTACGGTCGTAGCGGCTTGCTGCTGCGTTTCGTACGGTGAGTGAGATATCTGGAGAGCCAAATCTCCCTCCCCTTCCAAATCCCTTAATTATCCCTTCCCTTTAAGGTCGGCAACACGCCTATAATTCTTTTAGTATTGTGGGTGTACATGGGCGGTGGAGATCACTTACCATCAGGTGATCCACTTGCTTGTTTACCGGTCTATACTATTAAAAGGTATCAAAAGGCTAATAACAGTAAGGACTCAACGGCGAAACAAATCACTATTTACTATTTCCTTCTGTTCTTAGTGCTCTCTTTTTATATCTTACATCTCAAAGTTGTCTAAATAATGTAGACATATAGTCCGATTAATCTTGCATGAGTTATTAACTAAAGCCCGGTTCGAGGTGGTACGACCTAATTACACGAGTAGCTTAGTAAAACTACTTGAGACATTAATTATTTTTATTAGAGGCTATCTGCGTTTAGCCTCGAACATATTTTACTGCAGGTCGTGTAATTTAATATGTGCAGTTAGATTGGGTAGCAGACTGAATTTTCAATGAAAAATTATATAATTATTAAATATTATGTACATAATTAATGATTATAAAATATAAACTATACCAACCATCTAATTTAATACAAAAATATATGTTCAATTTGATAGCGTATGTGTAAAATGATACTGGGTATTTTTCGAATAATAGCGTATTCACACGGTTCAATTTTAATTGATCAATTGCTAAATCGCATACGATTTAAGTAGTCTGAACAGACTTCTTTGTTAATCAACAAATACTATACACTTCAATTCAGGTCAGTTGATCAATCAAAATTGAACCCGCTATATGCTGCATATTATTTTAATCGAACAAGTTTTTCGTACCTGCATAAACTGTCTCACACAATCAGCTCCATGTTCCCTGAGGAACACCTGCAGGGTCCGGACCCCTTCGGCCGACAGGCGGTATCCGTTGCCGTTGTCGCCGGCCGCGAAGTACACGCTCGGCCCTTGGCCTTCACCCATAGCATAACACTCATATCATAATATCCACTCGACTCTCGAAAAACGAGAGTAAAAGCACAAGTATCAAACAACGCTTTTTAGGAAAAAATAAAGTCCGGTCACGTAATCCTCATGCTCTAAATGTACACTTTCACCAGTTACTGTGGACTTTCGTCGAAACTGAAAACGAATTCTTCGAGCGTATCTTAAAAAATGGGTCTATTTTATACACACAGTGCCAACACAAAAATGCTTAAAGCAAAAATGTTTTTACACAAACTTTTCGTGACAGATAACATTTCTATGATCCAATCTCAACGCTCACTTTGGTCAACTTCACACGCGAACGGTCCCTTCAAAACAATACGAGATAACGTACGATACGAGATAACTCGCCTGCTGGCTGTAACCGTAGCGCCCAGCCAACGCGCACGTAGCCACTGCTACGCGGCGGTGCTACGCCGGAGCGTCGTCACAACGCTTGTAGTCGCGTAGCACTGCGACGCGACGCAAAATTCGCGACTCGCGCCAAATGTGACGTAACCGTAGAATTGTGGCATTTTTTACTTCCCCATGATTGGAAGGGTTTTGTTTGGGAAAATTTACTCGACAGTGGTTGGTTAAGTGAATCGATTTGTCAAATAATGCCAGCGAAAGCTTTAACGTTTGCGCTAAGAATTTTACGGTCGGCTAAACTAAACGACATAAAATTCTCAGGCAGCTGAAAGTTGTTACAAAGTTGAAATATAGTTGGTCAAAAGATTACCGAGGCCCCGCTAGTTACGCGCCTTACACAATTTTTTGTTACGCCGGCGGGAAATAAGGTTTTATTTTCTTTTGCAATTTGTATAAACTCTGACGAGAAAAGATAACTGCTGCGATATAGAATTCTCAGCGGTGCTATATACAAAACAGTTACAGATTGTCACCTTGTTTGTGCTTTTTATTACTGTCGTTTAGATTTTTTTATAACAGACGGAATAGAAATAACACAAGAGAGGGCATTTGATAATTTAAAACTAATCAATTAATTTACAGAATGATTAACACTACGTATAGTTGTCTTCTATGAAAGCTTTTATAGGGGTTTTATTAAAAAAAGGGAATACCGATAAGCAATGATTTCTTATGTTTACGCGAATATTACTCATTGAAATAAAACTAATTTAAACGGATTTTATCGCGGTTTATTATTAATTTTGATCCCGACGTTTCGAAAGCTTTTCAGCTTTAATGGTCACGGGGTGGACTGACCCTGATAAAATTCGTTTAAATTTAGTTTTATTTTAATTTACCGATAAGTACTTAAATAAATCAATCCATTTAGGCATTGTAAATGGTGTCTTAAATCTTGTCGAATGTAATTAGCTCCGATCGAGGGCTTTTCCTATCCTGACGCGCTTTTCAACTATTGACAAAGTGCCGCGAACCGTTCAACTCGAACAGCGCCAATAATTCAACCAATTCCGTTTACCCTTCAAACTGATTTGTTAACTTGTTTTGTACAAATTTAAATTAAAGGGAAATTAGTATTCAAGAAGTTTGTTCAGCTTGTCTGTATTTTGAGTGTTATGATTACTAATTGAACGGGTTGTATTTGTTTGTTTGATAAAACGAAATATGTTACTTAAGCAAACATTTTAAATATAAACTTTTATTCACTAATTTAAAAAAATTAAGGGTATTTGTACTCTAAGGCGGCCTTGCACGACGCTCCTTAATCGTATTTAACCGCTAAATATGTTTAAGTATTGCTGTGCAAGTGGGCCTTAGTGCTTACATATGGATCACTTAAATTAAGCATCGTAATATTAGTGTAGATACTCTATGTGTTAAGAAATATAATACCAAGATATATAAATTTGTTATTTTTCGTATATTGGGAGAATAGTTATATACAGACGGTTTTTATACATATTTTTGGTATATAATTAAAGTAGAACCAAATACACTAAAACTCGTATAACGGAACAGCAAAAAAGTGCATAAAAGTCTATCACGTTTTAACATTTTAATCTAGCTAAAGCGTAACAATGGGTAATAATTTTAGCGAAGTGGCTTCACTACATCTGATGGTAAGTAGTGCAGTCCAAAAAAACAAAGACTGCTGCTTAAAAATGAGTTTACCGGTGGTCACCAAAATCATGCCGGCCTGTATAAATACTTCTTTTCTCTTCGGAGAGGGAAGAAGCAAATCGAGAGGCCTGCGACAGGACAGGCGGATGACACCTACAATACTAGCTTAATCATAAGTTGCCGACCTTAAAGGGGAGGGACAATTAAGGGATTGGGAGGGGGATTTGGGCCTCCGGATATCTCACTCAACGTAATCTATATATATAAAAATGAATCGCTGTGCGTGTGTCTCGCCAAAACTCGAAACTGGCTGTACCGATTTGGCTAATTCTGATCTTGAAATATTTGTGAAGGTTCAGGGAAGGTTTACCCGATGAGAAAAAATTAGTAACATAAATAATAAGTAAAGGAAAACACTAAAAATGACAACTTAATTTTCCAGTACAAGCTGTTCCTGGGTATGATAATAAGCAAAGGAAAACACTAAAAACGACAACTTAATTTTCCAGTACAAACTGTTCCTGGGTATGAAACACTTGATGTCTTTTTGAGGACAGGATAGGACAGGGACTGGGACAGGGACAGGGTCAGGGACAGGGACAGGGACAGGGACAGGGACAGGGACAGGGACAGGGACAGGGACAGGGACAGGGACAGGGACAGGGACAGGGACAGGGACAGGGACAGGGACAGGGACAGGGACAGGGACAGGGACAGGGACAGGGACAGGGACAGGGACAGGGACAGGGACAGGAGAGAGACAGGACAGGGACAGGAGAGAGACAGGACAGGGACAGGACAGGACAAGGACAGGACAGGGGCAGGAAAGGAAAGGGACAGGACAGGGACAGGATAGGACAGGACAGGACAGGGCAGGGACAGGACAGGACAGGGACAGGGCAGGACAGGACAGGACAGGACAGGACAGGGCAGGGACAGGGACAGGGACAGGGACAGGGACAGGGACAGGGACAGGGACAGGGACAGGACTGTCCCACCGGGGGGAGGTGGAAGACGACCTGACTTAGGTCGTCGAAGTCAATTAAATGTGCGACGGGCTACCTCACGTGCAATGGTGCAGTACCTCACTTAATTGCATTTAATGTAAATGAAACATTTGTATTAAGTTTTGACCACATTTTACACAAATATGTGTAGGTGATACGAAGTTCACCGGGTCATCTAGTACATAATAATTGCAACATTATAATCTTAAATTCATTCCACGTCTGTTAATCAAGTCTAGCGGCTATCCACCATCATATCAATCCATGAAACAAAAGCTATAAAATACAAAACCGATCGCTACTGTAAATAATATCGCCTGCGGCTAAACGTTTGAGCTGATGAACCGACTGCAATAAAACGGGGCCGTGTATTCCACGCAAACGATGGACATTGTCATGCGTCAACAACGGGCGGATATTAATTTTCAACAACCATAGAGTACGAACGTTCTATGTAGAGTTTTTTTTTGTCTATAGTCTATTTGTTATAGTCATTTGCAGTGTGTACCAGTCAGCAAATAAAATTAGAAATATTTTTATAAGGTTTTTGAGTTTTGGTGAATGCATCAGACGAAATCAGGAATATTATCTTAAATATTAGCTAGTAATAAGCTGACCCCCCTCGATCGTTTCCTCATACTGCATTGCTGTACATGGGCATTTATTGCAATTCATCAATAGGATTATTCAACGCTTATTGACAGCATGGAATGTTGTATAATTTGCCACGTTCGGTTGTAATAATATTTAAAGATATCAACTCTACCCACTACCCACGAGAGAGTATTATTCGTCCATAGAAGAACGACGAAAAAAAAAAACACAAAACAGTGGATAAGCAATATTTTTCAATAAACCGACAACCGCGGTCGCAAAACCGTTATTTCTATTCTGTGGGTGACACATAAAACATAGCCATAAGTTCTACTCGCTAGCACGGCATCTGCAGGATATCTACAAATATTTGTTCAAGGCAACCTAGTTTCATCTCAGTGTATTTCTAACTCAAACTATTTAAGTAGTAAAAGCTTATCATTCAAATGAATGTTGACAAAGATTCAAATCATTGGTTATACTTGTCGCAATAAATGAGCTCATATGAGAAATCTTTCTTTTTTCTTTCTTCTAATATGTATTAATGATTAACTACCTTATTACAAAACGTAATAATGTAATAAGGCGTTTAACTTCAAATAATATTAATTTAAAGTTAGACTACGTTTTGTAATAACTTCATTGTTTCAAACAATGACACCATAACGGGTCGATATAGGTTACTTTTTATCCCGGAAAAAGATTTTCACGCGGACGGAGTAAAACCTAGTATAGAATAAAAAAGAGAAACCAGGGTCGAATTTCCTTTTGAAAATTTTCCGCCACCGCTGTGGCGGTGGCTCAATTAACCGTTATTACAAAACATAATCTCAGGGCAGTATCCGCGAACGGGTAGGCAGAGATGGAAATAGAGCTATATCGGATATCCACATTTAGCCGAGCTTATTATGTTCGTATTAAAATTCAAACACAAATAGATTGCCTGACGTGGAATAGAAATCTAGGACCTCGTGATTTCTCAGCTTAAGTAAGCTGCCGTTAAGCTAATTCACAACTCACGAGGCGAATGCGTATAAATGAAATTTATTAAGGCAAAGCGTCATACATTTGTGTATTCATTAAGGAGTCTCCAATGTGTATCTCCAGTTACGCTTCTGTTCCATCATTGAAAGAGAAAGAGACACTTCCACTGTCAGTCCAGCGACAGTGCAGTGTCTCTTGGACGTGCACAGTGCGAGACTCGGTCTCTCACGACGATGAAAGTGATGTACTCACGGACCGAGTTCGCGAGCTGATCAGGGTCTGGTGGAAACATGAGTTTCACATTGCATCTTTCGGTAACTTTCCGTAACTTCTCCAGCCTCGTGTCCAGATTGACACTGACATCCTCTGAAAGAATATTCATCAATTCAAGCACTGATTGTGCGGAGACGGTTGATGCTAAAATGCCCCGATGTAATTCCAGTTCCTGAGAGAACTTTAATATCGGAATTCTCCTGTGCGTCTACTGGCCGATGTCGATGTCGTGACGTCACACTTTCCCCTATAAACACCTCGTTTAGAGCTAAATATAGCATTTATTGTTATTTGTTTTGTCCTAATAACCCTTCAATTTTATTTAAGCGTCACTTGCCCATAAACAGAAGCAACACCACACAGCACTTTTAATTACAGAGCACTGCATGGCACTAAACTGCGCTCGTTACCCCGAGACATAAGATATTAAGTCCCATAATGCCCAGTAATTTCACTGGCCTCAATCACCTTCAAACCGAAACACAACACACACACACACAGTGCTTACACACTGTTGCTTGGCAGTAGAAATAGACAAAGCGGTGGTATTGGCACAACCGCCTCGGTGGTTTGGCCCCGACGGCCTCTCGTATACGAGGGACCTACCACCTTGTAAATATAAAATCATCGAAATACATTAATGATTTGTTATGTTCACTCGGCCAATCGAGTTAACATCGACAAATCAAATACGATGTCATTAATCCCAGAGGCAACCCTAAACCTTCAATCAGTTTTTTCCTCCACACTGCGAACATTAGTCACTTGTAATCCCGATGCCGTGAAGGGACGTCCGTCACGCGTCACGGGTCTGTCTCCACGCCCCGCTCAGGGAATCCTGATTTCATTGGATTCCTGATTTAATGTGATATGTTGCTAAATAATGCGCATCAAATTCATGATTCGGTATATAGTTTTGAGGAGAACTCTTGTTGCTTCATTTACATAATATATATTTATATTACAACGCTGCCGTGGGTTCGAACCAGTCTCCAGGGTATACACTGCTGACATTTCGGTGTCACGCGTGTATATATTTGGGTGGTATAGCCACGCTGTAGACAGTCTTGTCTATAGCATGAATGTGCCCACTCGACGGGGTCCTTACTATTGTCTCAAAGAAAACCGTCGTAAAGTAACGGCTTGCTTGTACGTTTCGTACGGTGAGTGAGATATCTGGAGGCCCAAATCCTCCTCCCCTTCCCGATACCTTAATTAGCCCTTCCCTTTAAGGTAGGCAACGCGCTTATGATTCATCATTTTAGGCGTATTTGGTCGGTGGAGATCACTTACCATCAGTTGACCCACGTGCTCGTTTGCCGGTGTATGCTATAGAAAAATACGGATAGTTGAATCTAACTTGAGTATCATTCCTATTTTCTATCTAGCCGTCTTCTGGTGTTCGTCTACTTAGTTTCGATTCTCCATTGCTACCAATATTTTATTCCTCAACATCGTGTATTTTCTTAAATATAATTAATGTAGCATAATTTTGACCAACGTCAGCGTGTTGAATATATTCATTATCGAAATGTCGAAACAATTTCCGACACCAATTGAACTTCTAATATAGATCGACTGTGACTGAATTCGATTTGCGGGGATTCCAATTAACAAGTTTGGACACATTTTGAATTATTTACATCAAATCATTGGAGCTTGTATATTTTGTTGTAAAATGAATTACAGGCCTATAAATAGCCGAAATAGAAATTGCGTTTGATGGCAGCCTTTTACTATTATTAAACATGATTTTAGATAGATTTGCTATCTCAGAATTTATTATCATCTTTTGATCCGCAGACAATTTCATAGATAAATAAACGCAAGTTAGAGTGTAAACTATGTTTAAATTTTATAAATATATAATTTTCAATTTAACAGGGGTGTAAGTGGGCCACCAACATCTTAGGTCTAAAGCCAGCCTCACCTTCACGTGGTACACCCTGCTGGTCAACGGACGAGGCAATGGCGAAACTAAGTTCCCGCGTCTGCGGGTTGTGGGGGTCAGACGGCGGGTCGCCCCACTTAATACCTAACTCCGTCAAATCAAATGGCAAGCTTAAAGACAAAGAAAGTGGGTACGGATAGGGCGTCGCCGCATAACGACGCGCAGGTCCATCGTCCTAAACCTGCGATAAGTGGGCTAGGGCTACCGCGCATGGTACGGGCGCGGCTAAAGACGCGAGTACCACTAAAGTTCCGCTTCGCCACCTGGAACATTGGCTCTCTCACCGGACGATGCCGTGAGCTTGCAGATGTACTCGAAAGACGACGGGTGAGAGTCGCGTTTCTTCAGGAAACGCGATGGAAGGGCAACAAATCCCGGAATATCGGGCAGGGTTACAAGCTGATATACAGCGGGTCCTCTTCTGGCCGGAATGGGGTTGCTGTAGTATTGTCGTCGGAGCTCCAGGATGGTATTCTTGAAGTCGACAGACGGAGCGATCGACTCGTACGGGTTAAAGTGCTGATCGAGGGGGCTATTACCAACTTGATCAGTGCTTATGCCCCACAAGTAGGTTGCCCGGAATCGGTGAAAGAAGCCTTCTGGACTCTATTTGACGACACTATTCGCAGTATTCCCCAGTCCGAGGGCATTGTGGTGGGTGGGGACCTGAATGGTCATGTGGGTGAGGGATCGGGCGCTTATGGACGGGTTCACGGCGGTTATGGTTTTGGAGCGCAAAATGCAGAGGGAGATGCAATTCTCAGAGCCTGTGCCGCTGCAGACCTGGCCGCAGTGAACACGTTCTTCCAAAAGAAGCCTGAGCACCTCATCACGTACCGAAGTGGAACCCACTCTTCACAAATTGACTACTTGCTCGTGAGGAGGTCCGCTGTCGGCAAAGTAACCAACTGCAAGGTTATTCCGGGAGAAAGTCTCGCGCCGCAGCACCGTCTCCTTGTCATGGACGTTAAGGTAGTACCAAAAAAGAGAGTGGCCGAGCGGCGACTACCTAGAATAAAGTGGTGGTTGCTGGATGGTCCCAGACGACTGGACTTCCGCGAAGCCGCAATTACACGGCTTCAAAGTGTAAAGGCGGGCTCCGTGGAGGAACAGTGGAAAGGGATACAGACAGCGATCACTGCAGTTGGTAAGTCGCAACTCGGTATCACTAAGGGAGGCCGAGTCCTAGACAGGGAGACGTGGTGGTGGAGCGATACGGTTCGGAACGCGACTCGGGAGAAAAAGGCGCGGTTTAAAGTGTGGCAAGCGACCAACTCTCCGGAAGATTGCGCTGCGTACCGAACGGCCAAAAATGCAGCGAAGCGAGCTGTAGCTAAGGCCCGAAACGATTATCTGGCGCCTCTTTATGAGAAGCTAGAAACCGCAGAGGGCCAAAAGCTCGTATACCGGCTCGCTAAGGCCCGGGAGAAAGCGACACTCGATATTACCAAATGTCGATGTGTCAGGGACTCCCGGGGCGTTTTGGTCTGTGAGGGTAGCGCGGTAAAGGAGAGATGGCGCTCTTACTTCCACAATTTGCTGAACACCCAGCATTTAGACGTGTCTCCCCCTGAGTTGCCTCCGAACCAAGGACTAGTCGCCCCGATCTCACCTGACGAAGTCAATACTTGTCTTCGTCGCATGAAGAATCGGAAAGCGGTGGGGCCTGATACTATCCCTATCGAGGCGTGGAAAGCGATGGGCTCCTATGGTGTGGAGCTTCTTGCCGAGTTGTTCAACCGCATCCTGAACACCAAAAAAATGCCTGACCCTTGGCGGTTGAGTTTTATAACTCCCATATACAAGGGTAAAGGCAGTGTTCAGGACTGCGGGAACTACCGCGGCATTAAGCTCATGTGCCACACCATGAAGCTCTTCGAACGCGTCCTCGAATCTAGGCTCCGCCAAGAGTGTACTGTCTCCGAGTGTCAATATGGCTTCACACCAGGAAGTGGCACCATGGACCCCGTGTTCGCGATTAGGTCGCTTGCCGAGGCATACAGGACGAAGAAGAAGCCTCTGCATCTTGCCTTTTTAGATTTGCAGAAGGCCTTCGACTGTGTGCCCCGGCGGGCGATCTGGTGGGCGTTGAGGGTCAAGGGTGTGCCGGAGACATATATTGACATTATCGGGGACATGTACCTCCGATCCGAATCTCTGGTTCGGACTGCTGTTGGCGATACCAACCCCTTCCCAATTACCGTAGGTGTCCACCAGGGCTCGGCGCTGAGTCCTTTTCTATTTAGTGTGGTGCTTGATGTCACGACGGCGGAAATACAAGAGCAGCCACCATGGGTGCTCATGTATGCCGATGACATCGCACTAATAGATGAGGACAAACAGCGCCTAGAGCAAAGAGTGAACTTGTGGAAGGGGACGCTTGAAAACGGTGGTCTGAAACTAAATGTGGCGAAGACCGAGTACATGGCTTGCTGGAGTGCAGACCCGGATAGTATCCGAATAGGGGGTGAACTTGCCGTGAAAACGGACAAGTTCAAATACCTGGGGTCTGTACTGCATGAGTCCGGTGACATCGACCTCGACGTTAGGGCCCGCATTGGCGCCGCTTGGGCTAAGTGGCGGGAGCTCACAGGCGTTACTTGCGACCGAAAGATGCCGATGAGACTTAAAGGTCTCATCTACAAAACAATCATTCGGCCTGTACTCCTGTATGGGTGCGAGACGTGGCCGGCCCTTAAGCGCCATGTTGGAGAGATCCATGTCGCGGAGATGAAGATGCTGCGGTGGATGTGCAATGTTACACGATTAGATCGTATTCGTAACGAGTACATCCGCGGCAGCCTTGGTGTCCGCGACGTGGCTGATAAACTCCAAGAATGTCGCTTAAGGGGGTTTGGCCATGTTTTGAGGAAACCACAGGAGTACGTCGGTCGCAAGTGCCTGAGCCAGATCGTACCGGGGGTACGATCCCGTGGACGGCCCAAAAAGCGTTGGCTTGACGTATTGGAGGGAGACATGAGAGCCAATGGTCTCACTATAGAGGATGCTCAAGATCGGGCGAAGTGGAGGCGTTTGAGTAGGAAGGCGGACCCTGGCACTAAGCCGGGATAACGCAAGGCAGAAAGAAAGAAAGAACAATTGAAGTGATACGGACTGCCGAGACGAAAGTCGCAGGTTCGATACCATCTCCAAGAGCATGCACCTCTGACTTATCCAAGTTACATGTATATTAATTGTTAATTTTCGCTGGTTTAACAGTGAAGGAAAAATCATGAGCAAACCGGCATGCCTGAAAAGTTCTCCGTAAGAATTTCGAAGGTATATGAAGTCTGCCAACCCGCATTAGGCTAGCGTGTAAGGCTTCACCCCTCTCATTCAGTAGAGGAGACCCGTGCCCAGGGGCAGTAGGACATATATAATACAGGGCCGGTCTTATTTATTAACAATTGTATAATTTTATTCATACTAAATATTAAACTCCCAACACATACTTTATGACCGATAGTAACTTTACGCTCTATTTGATAATTAACGCGAAAGTACAGGGAAATAGCCCTGGCCCGTCGGCTTTTAACAACTGTTAATTCAGTTAGCTACTGAAATTTCATTCATAATTTCGTCTCGGACATTTAACTAGGGAGAGTTATCTAATTAACCCCTTAAAGGACGTCCTGAATTTAATAATAATTAAAGTTCATTCTTTATCTGTCAAATAACGGCGCTTTAAAAGTAGAGTTGGCCCTTCATTACTATGGATTCAGTGAATTTTCCAATTTACACTAATATTATAAAGAGGAAAGATTTGTATTTTTGTATGTAACGAATAAACTTAAAAACTACTGGACCGATTTGAAAAATTCTTTCACCATTAGAATCCTACATTATCCCTGATGAACATAGGCTACTTTTTATCCCGGAAAAAGTATACCACGCGGGCGGAGCCGCAAGTAAAGGCTAGTTTTCAATAAAATCTGGCAAACCATACATCTTTTGACTATATGATGAATGGGTTGACTAGACCAGGATATATTAGCTTATATACCAACACTGTGCTAGACACGGGCCTTCTCTACTAACGTAAGAGATTAGGTCTTTGGCCACTCTGCTGACCTACAACGTTGCGGGTTGGTAATCTTCACATACCTTCTGAAACTATCATGGAGAATTCTCAAGCATGTAGTTCACCGACAAAGCGAGCTATAATTAATACACATAATTTCGTAAAGCTAGAGGTATGGGCGCTGCGCCTGGCTGCGAACCTGCGACGTCCGAATCGACAGTCTTTACTCTCCACTGGTCCATTGCCGCGTTTTTTATAAGATATATGAAACCCTATCTCGTTCTCCCGAGGGGCTTGCGGTATAGAGGTGCATCCTTGTATCCCTGTGCCTGCATCGCTCATCCGCCTGTTCTGCCACAGGCCCCTTGATTTGCTTCTTCCCTCTTTGGAGTGTGAAGAAGCATTTATACAGGCCGGCATGATTCTATTGACGACCGATAAATCCAGTGTTTGTCGGTGTTCGCTAGTTTTTTGACTGCACTGCACTCACATCAGGTGTAGTGCACTCACTTTGCCGTGCTCGAATAATAAAAAATATTAGTCTACGCTTTAATCATGCCATAAACCGGGAAAGGGTATCTACAAATACGTTGACTTTATATAAACGTATCTTTTTTATAAACTAGTGGCCAGTCTATGAGGATATTTTTAATCCATCGCCCGGGTACTTGTTACGGTTGAAAGCCTCTGGCGTAGTATAATGAAACAGTATAATAAGGAAGAAAAGGAAAAAAATCGCACTACCGGTTGACGAAACAAAAAGGCCTCTTTAGCTAAGAAAATATTTCCAATAAAATCTTTAGTATACAGGGATGTAATATAGAGATAGATTCTTAAGGCGGAATTTGATAATATTTTATTAAATATGAGATCTGCGCCGCGGTTTCGCGCGCATAAATATATGAAAAATAAAATATTATTTTCCATACAAACTATGCAATCTAATTTGTCCCCTTAGGTGATGTGTTTTTTTTTATATGATTGAATGGCGAGACGAGCAAGGCGCTCACCTGATGGTACATGATTTTTATGGTATTGTGGGCGTACATGGGCGGTAGAGACCACTTACTATCAGGTGACCCACTTGCTCGTTTGCCGGCCTATGCTACAAAAAAATCTGTAGAATAATTTTATTTATACAAACAATACACACAATAATTCTCAAAATAATTAAACCATCACTTCAGATTATCGTATTATTACAACATCAATACGCACAAATAGTATCCACAGCTTCATAAAACTCACGTATCCTTAGCGCCCAGTAATCCTAATATGAAAACTGGAAACCCCATACTCACTCCGGTAAAAGCAGCCCGATTATCAATACAGATTAGAAAGTTATGAATAGCCGATAATTTGTGAGGATAGTTGTTTACCAGGAAGGTACGATGAACAGAGGCTGGTGTAATCTGAGATGTTTTCACTTTTCAGCCTAACATTCATTATGAACGGGGAAAATGCTTTCCCGGTACGGATAAGCGATTAGGTATTCTAATTTCTAGTGAAAACAACCAGGCTATTCTGTAATCAAACTAGAAGTACACAGTCATTGTAATTGCAATACAACCTTAGTTTTTAGAGCGGTAGAGCCACACTGTAGGCAGTTTTGTCTACAGCATGAATGGGCTGGCTCGACCGGGTCTTTACCACTGTCTCACAGAAAACCGACGTAAATTAACGGCTTGCTGCTGCGTTTCGTACGGTGAGTGAGATATCCGAAAGCCGAAATCCCCTCCCCTTCCCAATCCCTTTCCTTTAAGGTCGGCATGACGCGCCCATGATTCTTCTGGTGGTGGGCGTACATAGGCGGTGGAGATCACTTACCATCAGGTGACCCACTTGGTCGTTTGCCGGCCTATGCTATAAAAAAGAGTATTATTTGAATAAATGTTTTTATAAATTATTACTATTTAGTTTAATTTTATTTTTTTATACAAAAATGCTATATATGATGCCCATATATTATATATGACCATTTCTACCTATATATCAGTGTCACCTACGCAGCTACGTCGCGATAAAAGTATTTTCACATAAACCTTGATTTTGCCACGTTTCATCTAACAAACAGATTATTATACTAGTCGGATAAGATAAATTTCCTGTATAGATCAGAGAAAAAAACGTAGAAGAAAAACGAATGTAAAGGCGTGACGAAAAGACGGATTATCCGGCCCCAATTTATCCGCTACAGCTAGTTTAACGGCGTAGCGTCGTAGAGCTGTAGCTACATCGTAGCCCGTAGGCCCGTAGCGCTAAGACTAGATGGAGCATTTTGTACCGAGACGGTAGTTCAGTACAAGTAACAAACGTTGGAACTATTATAGCGATGAAACTCACGTATTGCACGGGCCTTCGGAAATACACACAACTTACTACATCAAAGTTAATCACAAGATATCTATATAATTTTTTCTATTATGCTTGTCTCAGATACCCAATTCTATTCAATACGAAGGTGGAATGTTAGAGTGACCAAAAAACGTCTAAATATTGTTAGGAGTTACGCAGTACGAGTATTACTTAAAAGATACAAAACAACAGTTATCAATTCTATTTATAGTTTATTGATCCCTTATACAATGTTACTGCTTTACAGACCACAACCCCCTGCAAGGATTCTCTATAAACCGCTTTTTAGCTAAGGCAAAAGTTTCTTTATTTTTGTACTGAATTGTCTTAAGCACTATTTTAATTGCCTACATGATTAATAAGCTATTTCATTTCATTTCAGAACTAGGACCGCATATAAACCAGCAGAGCAGGGACTCGTTGAACTATCGACTAGTGACTGATCTCTTAGAACTAACGAACTGAACGTGAAGTACCTCGCTCCTAAAGGAGAGACCCTTTTATATGAGACGACTACATACGACACAACTGGTTTGTCAACCCACCATGATAATTTTCGCGCACTCTCAAACCTATAATAAAAGAGTATCACCGCTAACAATATTATAAGAGTCCAATCGCTACAGTCCATGGCTTGACTCACACTCCGGCAGAAGGCTAGTTCTAATTGAATAGCGGTCGGGATGCGGCCGGTTTGATTGGTCGATTCACAGGCGCGGCCCGGCCCGGCCCCGGCCCCGGCCCGCAATTACACCGGGATTGTCTGATCGCGCCTCTCGCAGTCTTCAATGTGTGATAAGTGAACGTGACTTTCTAATTGACAAGATAGGTTTGGTTAGATTTCTTTTTTATAGCATAGGCCGGCAAACGAGCAAGTGGGTCACCTGATGGTAAGTGATCTCCATCAGAAGAATCATGGGCGCGTTGCCGACCTTAAAGAAAAGGGATAATTAGGGATCGGGAAGGGGAGGGGATTTGGGCTTCCGGATATCTCAGTCACCGTACGAAACGCAGCAGCAAGCCGCTACTTTACATCGGTTTTCTGTGATACAGTGGTAACGACCCGGTCGAGCCAGATTATTGAGTAAAACAGGAATCAGTAACCAATGGTGATCTTTAGGAGAGGTTACAGTAATCTCTAGTATAGATTGATTTATCAGAATAATTTCGCAAATGTTCAGTATAATCTCATGAGACTAATAAAATAATAGAACTTTAATAAAAATGATGACAAATATACAAATACATTTTAATTTATTTAAACTTTATTGTACACAATGAGTACACGACAAAACACTAAAATATAACTAATATGAGAAGTACAATTGCCGGCCTTATCGCTTAGGGCAATGTCTTACAGACAACCATGGGATGGAGATGAAGGAAGGAGAAAGAAAGGGCAGTTAAAAGTGTACAATTAGCTAAATTTTATTTCCTCGGCCTAACATTATGTCAACTTTATTCTACGTTATAACGAAGCTACGTTTTGAAGCGCAAATTTATTATTATTATTGTTGACTTTAAGTGATTTTTCAATTGTTAGTGGTCGATACAGCTACGGCATCAATATGGCAAAAATCAACCGAATTGAGAACATCAGTTCTCTTTCTTTGAAATCAGTTAAACAACTAGCCTATTTTCTGTGGCAAAAGAGCGAGCTATAAATTATTGTAAATACCCACGAGCAGAACAAATTTAGTGTGAAATAAAGTGCCTAGTACGTCGTCTACCGCACCTCACACCTGGGGTACAATTGCCGTCTAACTGTCTGTAAGACATTATTTACAGAAATGGACAGGTTACGGGGGTCGTGTCTACTACAAAAACGTTAGGCCATTCAAGTAGTTTAGTTTCATATTTTATTGTATTTGTACTATGTTACTTTTTTGGCAGCCTTCGCAGAGTTATTTAGCACTGAAGCACTCGTTACTTAGCAATTAAGGTATGCGACCGATGTGTCTGTCGCACACCTCAAACCGTATCGTTATTTGTATTGTTCAAAGGAATAAAAACTTAAGGGAATTTATCCCTCAACTCGAAGTATTGTCAAGAAAATAGCGCACAATAAAAGATTTCCAGCGGTATTAACACGGGTATGTTTCAATCCCTTTTATCATCGACCGACAATAGCGACGAAAGTCTACAAAAGAAAGATTCTAATGGACACCCTTTTGAAAAATCTTTTCATATTAGGGATCACAATAAGCTTAAAGGTGTGTTTGCAAGAGGTTGTTTGTACGACGCGCAGATTCCGTAGCGCTGTGGGCTACGAAGCGAGAGGCCGTTCGATTCCCGCACCGAGACGAATGTTTGTGTGATCCACTAATATTGGTTTCGGGTCTGGGTGTTGTGGGACCGCAAGTCCCTCGTAGTTCCTGATACCTGCGATAAAAGATTAACCTAATGTTGTTGAAATATATCAAAATAACGCCATCTAGTATATAAAAAATAAAAAACAAATAAAAACGACTCTGGTGTATGATTAAAGACAGTCTTGTTGCAATAGCTAACGTGTTTCTATTAAATGTGAGGTCCAGTACACTATGTGTGTGACTGTTGGGTGTATTTATTTATTGTTATTAAATGGGTTCGAAGCTCGTAGGATGTATCTAACTGTGTTTAGAAACAATCTTTCAAGTAATAAAGCAAGCAGAGCTACGGACGGGCCGCAGTCCATTCATGTACACGACGCGTCGCTAATAAGCGGTATGCAGTGTCATGAGTACGAAAAGGGCGGACCCCGTCAGTGGCTTCGGCTCGCACGCGTCGCTTAACCGAACCATTACACGAAAGCAAGCATCGCTTCGTTTCACAAACTATTACAGCTCGCCACAACACAATTACCAACGACCGAATACAATCCAACTTGCTCACTTTCATACTTCAGATGACCACGACGACGCTCAAATTAGCGCTTAGAACGCTTATTAGAAGTGTTGTTCGGGAAACTAACGTTTTCTGTAACGACTGTTTGATATAGTTGGTGTTGTTTATTTTTAGTAGGAAGGTCAACATTTAAAAGAATTTGTCTTATGTTTAAATATTTATTGATCACTTTGTTATGTGGTTAGTTGTGCTATTCAGGAAGACGCACGCACTCCGAATACATGCTTGAGTGTTGTTCCTACCGCTAAGCACAACCATACTAAGAAGTTCTACTAGCGATGTGATTTCAAAATATATAATGAGAGGAAAGGCAAAATACTAAAGCGCCAATACATTAACTTTATGGTTACATTTTAAAGTTGTTTTTTATTATAATAATTGATAATAATTATATTAGGACAAAAATAGGATTCAATAAAATATAAAAGGTAAATTAATTTATACGAAGTTTTTATTAAAAAAAAAAACAAGTTAAAAACGCTCTACATACCGTAAAGTTGATGTATTGCCGCATTAGTATATCTGCATTTCACTGACAATATGTATGTACGTCGTTCATTATCTATGACAACTAAATTTTTCCTTCTTTCTTCTCTCTTTCTTTGTAATCCCAGTCAGTTATTACCCACCGACGTACAAGACCAAAGTTCCACGTCTTATGTTAATTAATTAAATAACTGCGTCAAATAGAACAGACCGCTTCTAACGAGGCATTCATTGAATACCTGTAGAGATGCTGTACGTGACGACTCCACGCGACTCCGCAGCTGTATAATTGATTTATTACGGTGGTATGGTGAGGTGACAATCTAGTTTTTTTTTATAGCAATACCGCTAAACGAGCAAGAGGATCACCTGATATTAATTCTTTATAAGAAAGGGATATTCCTTTCTTTTAAAAATGGCAACGCGTCCATGATTTTTCTAGCATTGTGTGCGTTCATGGGTGGTGGAAATCACTTACCATCGGGCGGCCCATTTGCTCGTTCGATATACTATAAAAAAATCGCTCACAGTCACTGAAAAATATATTTGTTTTGTACACCAACGACATCTGTCGTGAAAGGAGTATATCGTAAAGTTTCGACTATACATCACAGATGGCGCCTAAAAATAGCTGAGGGCTAACTCGCGACACATTTTCATTGCGTATTTTCGCTTACTAGCATGTATAAAAAATCCATTTAGACATAAAATAGACTCAAAAAAATACCGAAGAGCCAAAAATTAAATTTGATCCTATCCCAACCAATTCTGAGTAGGTGCTTTCAAACATGACTTACAAAACCGCAATATCACAGACTTTGGTATTAAAGTTAGTTGATGGGATTTTATTTTTGACTTTGTATGTAATATATTTCTAATCATCATACTATTTTTTTCTGATTAATATTTCTCTGGTTTATCAGATGTAGGTTTTCCTTTCTCTGTATGTTCAGCAACATAGACATAACAGATATTATAGGTTTATAGTTTTTTATTTCGCTTTCAGATATTTTATTTTGCCAACCGCTCTATTAATATTCGATGCGGACAATTATTCGCGTAGCACCATTGTCTAAAGCTCTCCATAGGTAAAAGTTTGTAGTTTACGTAAAGCAATATTTTACACCTCGCATACTGACTACTATTTTTCATACTGCAATTTCGTTGTGTTTTTAATATTTTTATTTTGCGTTCTACTGCATATTTATGCTATTTGTGTGTTCTGTAAAATATTATTTCTGCATGATGCATAGGTACATGTGATATAGTATGGAATACGATGTACCTGCAGGTGGTTATGCTGATATTTTTCAAAGATTTACAGCTTGGACAGTTATGATGTCATTGGTACGTTTTATACTAAACATATCGACGCTGGAAAAGCAAAAGTACTAAAGCGCCAATATGTGAACTTTGTGGTAGAGCATTTTAAAATTGTTTTTTTTTTACGATATTCATATGAATTTACCTACTGGATAATTTTCAGACAAACTTTCTTCTAATCATTGTTTTCCCTAATATAGTTATTACGAAAAGAGCGGCGCTGTAGACAGTTTTGTCTACGGTATGAATAGGCCAGCTCGACCGGGTTGTTACCACTGTATCACAGAAAATCAACAGTAAGTAGCATTGCTGTTGCGGAGGAACGAATTCCCCTCCTGAAGGAATTAAAGTATTGTGAAGACAATCCCTTAATTATCCTTTCCCTTTTAGGTCGGCAAACCCATCCATAATTCCACGGCTACTGATAATATTCATGGGCGGTGTTGATCACTTATCACCAGGTGAACCCACTTGCTAGATCACTGGCCTATGTTGTTAAAAACAATCTTAGACCTGTCTCCCTACCCCACCACAGCATTAGCTCAATGACATCTGTCACCCACGCGTCCGTCCTGCCAACGATCAAACACACAACCGTAACGTTCTATATATATCCGCGGTATGAATGAACTCTGCGTATACGACTAATAATACGCGCGACCGTCAGACGAGCCAGATATACACGTTTTATAGTTTTTATGAATGTACGTAAAGGTCACGGTGGGATTTCAAACTATCACCATGCGCATATATTCCACATTAATGATTTTTATCTCATAGCAATGTTAATAAAGTAGCTTATATTAGGAGTGTAAGTTGGCCACCAACATTTTAGGCCCGAAGTCAACCTCACCTGCACGTTATCACTTGTTACCACCGCCTCATAGTCAACCGATGTAAAGTAGTGGTTGGTTTCATACGATAAGTGAGATATTCGGAGGCCCAAATCCCATAATTATCTTTTTCCGTTAAGGTCGACAATGCGCCCATGATTCCCCTAGTATTGTAGGTGTACGTGGACGGTGAATGGCACGTTGCCGACCTAAGAGGAAAGGCATAATTAAGATATTGGGAAGGGGAGGTTTGGGCCTGCGGATATTTCTCATCGTACGAAACGAAGCAAAAAGCCGCTGTTTTACGACGGTTTTCTGTAGGAACGACCCGGTCGAGCCGGCCCATGCATGCTGTAGACAAACTGTCTACAGCGTGGCCCTACCAGTCAACCACTCATCCTTTTTTGAGGGAAACGCAACGTTACAATGATAAAAACCTATTATCTAACAATATAAAAACAACATGTCCGTTAATAAATAACTACTCAAGATTTATACAACGCACGTTGTTCACAATTCATCAAACTAATGTGCCACGTGTAATAACAAAATAAAATTAGAATTTTTATTTTACTTTCATTCAAACTACATGTTCGTTCATTAATTTTGTGTGAATGGTGGACTTCGGTAGCTTTTTTTTATTATATGTAAATGGCATTCGAAGTAGCGAGTGATTATGATGAGGATGGCACCTTGTCTATTGGAATCTCTTACCACATAAGTAAATTTTTTGAGTGGTAGAGCTACGCTGAAGACAGTTAAAGTTATATATAGAAGTATGTTGAAAAAATTAAATGTTGTCAATTTTATCGGAACGAAGTTCCTTATTATTGATTATCTTATTAAACACTAGCTGTTGCCCACGGCTACGCCCGCGTGAATGTTTTTTCTGGGATAAAAGTAGCTTATGTTTATCAGGGATAATGTAGGATTCTAATGGTGAGAGAATTCTCACCTTAACTTTCACCCCCTTTTTCATCTCTTATTAAATGAAATTTCCAAAATTCCTGAAACACATATTTATTTGTTTTACGTCAATAACCGAAATACAAAATTTTGTTTATATAACTTTCAAAATTACGGACTTTCATACATATTATCATCCCCTATTTTGACCCCTTTGGGGTGGAATTTTCTAAAATCCTTCCTTGACGGGTGCCTACATAACAAAATTAATATACAGTCCAAATTTCATCCTTGTAGCCTTGATAGTTTGCGCTCGGCGATGATGAATCAGTCAGTCAGTCAGGACATGTTATTTTATAAGTATAGATGACACGATTTATCGAATTTATCTCGTAAGCCACATCTCCACATATTTTGCCCACTCGGCACGAATGTCTCTTCTACTTAGATTGACGAGCTGTGATGTATTTATTTATCTAGACATTTTGGTACAAAATGTTGCGTGTGTGGCAGTTTCAAAGTTCTGTAACAGCTATTAGCAGTTATTTAAGGCAAGCATTTAACGTCGACGTTTTTGTGTTTAAATTATTTCACAGTTTGAAATATTTACTTACTTCAATCGGGGCTTCGAATTCTTTTGGAGGTTTGTTTCTAAATATTGTATCGGTTAACGTACCTGTAACAAATAACGAAAAAATTATTATTCGGGTATCACAGATTACTAAATACATGAATAAATAATGTTTGTTAAACAGTCTCTGCCCAACGACAAGGATATATGTGAGTGTTTATGTATGTATGTACAAATAAATCCGCAAGCAGATATATAACTATATAACACTATTAGTGGGATAATTTACTTCACGTCACGTTACAAGGTGGTAGGCCCATCGTATGCGAGAGGCCGTCTGGGTTGGTACCACCACTTTGCTATTTCTGCCGCCAAACAAAAGTGTGCAAGACCTCTTATGTTTCGGTTTGAAAGACATTGAAGCCAGTGATATTACGGAAATGAATAATTACGTGGATTTAACTGGTCTATCGTAAAGTTGACGTATTGGCGCTTTAATATATTTGCCTTTCCAGTGACGAATTATTTTTTAATGTATCTTTAAAGTTCTAAATACACTTAGTACTAATTATGTTGTACACTAAACATACTGTGACCCTATGTTTATATAGAGTTTCTAGAGTATTCTAGAGCGTAGCAACTAGCAATAACTCTAATAACTAAATTAAAATGTCGCTATTTGTTACTGCTATTAGAAATGGAAATGTGAACATTAAATAGAAACGAAGAATACATTATCCGTATAAAATAACACAGGGCATAATAAAACCCTACTAGCGCCATCTCGCGGAGGGTGTTGGAACTAAACAGAACGAAACAGCAAAATGTCACAGGTTTACCAACCAACTTCATTTAGTAACGGTTTTCGCAATTTTCCACCAGAGGTCCTGCATAAGTAAGGTAATAAAACGGATTTTAATAAAAAAGTGTCACTAAAACATTATAACGTTTTATATTAACTATAATTTTGGAGACGAAAAATGAAGGAAAGGAAATACTTGTAAACATTAGAAAACATTCATAGAGGGGGAAGAAAATCTTGATTAGCGCCATCTATGCGACGCCATAATTTATTGCCACGTTTTATAATCAGAAACTGGTGGATAATGATTTCTTATGTTTACGCGAACATTACACATTGAAACAAAACTTATTTAAACGGACTTTAACGGAGTTCACCCGGTGATCACCAAGGCTGAAAAGCTTTCGAAACGTCAGGACCAAAGTTAAAATGCAAAACGCGATAAAATCCGTTTAATTTAGTTTTTTTTTATAGCATACACCGGCAAACAAGCAAGTAGGTCACCTGATGGAAAGTGGAATGCACACTTTACAATACCATTTTTTTTAAACAAAACCTAATTTTTACATTTCAAAATATTTTTGTTTATATTGCTTAACCTAGAGTCAGTTTTTCAGTGTCTGAATAATTGTTATCTGTCAGATAACTCATTGAATATTCTATTTTAGGAAATATAAATATATCTAAATTAAAATTTATGCTTCTTCGTATACATTGACAGTGTACGATTCTTTTTATTTTTATTTTATTTGGTAATAATGAATTCATAATAGTTAGTTGCGAGATTAAATATAATTGATTCGTTTTAAATCATTATTCTACCCGGCGTAATCGACAGCAATGACGATCAGTCAGAATACCGGCTAATCCGGAAACTTTTCCAAGACGCGTCGCGAAGATATATTATATATTCAATTTTAAGTTTGCAAGTGTCAACCGTCTTATCCGGTGTACGTTACAATCGCGTACAATGTTTATTCTACGTATATATTAGAGAAAATTCATTGTAATATTCGTAAACGCATAGTAATACAGTTAGTACAGAAAATCTTTTTCTATAGGTAATACCTATGCACCTGGACCTCCATAATGATGTGACAACATAAAACCAATATCTAGACGCGGAACACAGAGATCGTTTGCGCCGGTTACGACCGACTTACCCGGAACAGAATATCTCCTTCGCGCTGGCTACAACCGGATTACGCCGGCTCGTAGCGGAAAATAAGCGATACGTTTCACTTAGAAATAAACAAAGTTTATTCAGCCTTTTATGGAAATGCGTTTTTAAACGAACTTCGCTGCAGGTTCGGTTTCAGAGTGGTACTACGAAGCTGGCGGGGAAACGTTTTATTACCAATTTTAAAAAAGATGAGCGATTTGACCCCCTTGTCTGTATGTCTGTCTTGTCTGTGATAATGTAGCATATGTACGAAGGAGCCGATTTTGTTTTTTAAATACACCCAACAGTCTCACAACACCCAGACCCCGAAACAAATATTTGCGGATCACACAAACATTTGTCTCGGTGCGGGGATCGAACCCGCGGCCTCTCGCTTAACAGCCGGCTACTCGCCCGCTGCGCCACAGAAGCTGTCAATGATTTGAACGTGAATTTATCTGAAAGCTGGTCTAATCGAGACGGTTCTTAGCTATGTTTGAAGTGATCTGTAGAAGTGTGTACAGCCATTTAGAAATTACAAATTTTAACAAAGTTTATACGCTTTCAATAGATGGCGCCAGCGAAGTGTTAGATCGCACTATGGTTTCATTACCGCGACTCTTTCGGTTTTATGTGAGACAATAATAGCGGCCCGTTCGAGCCAGCCCATTCATGTTGAAGACAAAACTGTCTGCAGCGTAGCTCTACCATTAAGATAAAACAAACTCACTCAGACAAATTGTGTAAAATAATGATGGACGATTATTAAAACTTCTATATTTAATTAACGGAGATATGCATAACGAGGCAGACAGGCATGCATCTTACAGGAGGGAATAGTCTCCAGTAAGTACACGCTAAACACAACGTCTAGATCTCAAGACAGAACTCTGACAGGCAGACACACACTAGCCATCCTACAACAGGATTCCTTTCCGACGCTTTGACTGTACTGAACAAAAAACTTACAGCCAGTAGACAAAACCGACAAAGGGCATAACAAGCTTAAACTATGGCACTTGGGCGTAAAGTTGGTCGGTGTAGAGCCGCCGCGACCCTGCGGCTACACGGGGCGAGATGACGAGTGGGCGCAGTGACAGCGGGGAAATTCATACGGATTTGCTTTTACTAAGACACTATGGATTTCATTTATTTCAATATGTAACATTAGAGGTGTTCATAGCCAGTTGCACTCACTAATCGGTAAACGGTTAGAGTTAAGCATCCCTAGGTGCGGTCAGTTTAAGGATGGATGATGGCTTATTGGCTTAGTGATAAGTTTTCAACTGAGCGTCTCTATGCTTCGGAGGGTCCGTCAAAACTCGGTCCAGAACGGTATCAACCGATAGCAGTCGTAAAATCGACTTTTCGTTGTTCGTTCGTTTGGAAAAATTGGACACTTTAGAACGGCTTCTAAACATTGACCATAGGTTGGCCACAAAACATTCGATGTTAATAGATAGTATACATTGAAATAGACCCTGATTGCTGTAGCCTGTATCCCTAAAGTAGGAAACGAAAGTTGCAACTAGTCCACGCACGGTTCCCCAGAGATAAGATTTGGCCTCCGGCTTATGGCAACCAATTAAGATCTTAAATTGAGCAAATATCTCTAGTTCACTTCTCAGTAATCCAAGGAAAATAATTCCCCTGTGGCGTATTTACAACTTTTACCTCCACTAGCTGTTCAATATGACATAATAAATATAGGTTTCCCAAAAACGGTAAACTGCTGTTTTTTATAATGATACTAGCATATCCGGCCACGTGTTGCTGTGGTATATGTTAAATTTTATTGTAGGGAACTATTCAATACATTCTTTGAGCTACGTTTCTTGCTGTGATTTGTTCTGCCGACTGATGAGCTCTTTCAACACGTTTGCCTTGTGTCTCTCAGTTCACCGATTTTGGGAATCAAATAATATGTTCAATACATAACCAGAATTACAGAAGACGTATCATAGACCATCGATGAACTATGTAATATTATTGAAGTTTATGATCGCCGGTAACGCGTTCTTTATTAATTGCTAGATCCGGTCAATTGAGTCGCTCAGCGGAAGAGTGGCCTAATCCACAAATTTACAGAAACAGAGTTAAGTAGATATTTGTATACTAGACTATAGATCCTTAAAACTGTACTGGCCTAAATCTTAGTTTCAGTAGTGTTTGATATGATGGCGTTGATGAATGTTCGTATTCCATTTCAAATTTATGATTACTCTCGTAGGAAAAGCGGCCTATTATTTGATAGGCCTTTTAAATTCAGCACTTCATACTTTTAGAACAACAGAATAGTGGCCCAACCCACTCTAGGTATATATCTTTAATAGTTTAAAAAAATCAAAAATAATAAAATAATAAATAATATTTAGATAAATGGTATTTAAAAAATAAATCACAAGTTTCTTGTATCAGCCCCCCGACCGCCTATCTCTCTAGCTTTGAGCATTGCTATAGTTTATGACGTCACACGGCCATTTCGTACCGCCGATGGAGCTGTATTGCATTCATAGTTATAGCAATCATCCAAAGCAATGACCGAATGATTTATCCATACATTTGACAGTAAACAGACAGTAATTTTTAAGTAATTAAGACAATGTATTGTCATCGCTATCGGGCATTGCTATCGCTATCGCTATCGCTTTCAATAGGCGGTCGGGGGGCTGGTCATAGCTATCTACCATGTGACCGTGATTTTGGGTTAGTAGAAAAGGAAAAGCAACATTAGAAGGACATTTTTGTTCCTGAAGACTGGAATTGTGTTATATCAAATGCCAAGAAAAAGAGCAACATTTTTTTATTGTGAAGATGATGACAGAAGACTTCAGAAGCATTGAAAATTGAAAAAACTAATAACTAACAGAAAGGTGGATAACAATACTGACAAAAGTCAAAAAACCAAAGTAAAATGGCTAAAAAGTCAATGGTTGCGATTTATTCATGATAATCCATACAAAATATATTACAATTACACTAACAGTAATGATGAAACTTTTTCTCCATTTAACGACTTTGATATTAAAGAAAAAAGAGCTCGTTTTTCTTCCTCTTTGACTGATTAACTGATTCTTTGATTAATCTAGATGTTTTGTACCCCAATGGTCGCCCCATAGAGAAGAAAAAACATGAAGATCTATTACAGCTTAAGAGCTTATATCGAATTGGAGGGACATGATTTCTGTTGCAACCTGAAGATAAATAATTCGGCACAAGATACTGAAGCTGACTTCTATGATGATGACCTAACCCAACACTAACTTTCTTATTTAGTAGAATAGTGGCCTACTCAACACACATTTTTTTTAATTTATAACTTGTATACTATTTTGTAAGCATAAAACTATCAATAAAATGATTACTTTGTATGGTCCGTGTTTTATTTTTACATAACTAGAGAAAATACCAAAATATCAGTACTGATGTAATTCTCAGATCATTAATGCTCATTATCTCCATACTTAATGTGCATGGCTTGGGCCACTCTTCCGCTGAGCGACTCAATTATCTTCGACTAAAATCCGTTTATCATGTGCTTTGTAAAGGTCATCACAAAGCAGTATCTGCTACTGCTGAAAAAACCTAACTTCCCGTCTACTAAGGTCGCCTTCATACAACAATGAGTTGTTAATTATCCAATTAACTAGTCAGATAACTGTACTAGTTTTAATTACAGGTTGTCACAGAATAACTAATACAGGCATCAATTAGCAGCTTTAATTTTTTTCAACCGTTTTTTTGTGAATCAGGAAAAACAAATACGTAAGGTAATTATACAAAATATAGCAATATTTTAGAAGTGCGGTATAAAACTACGGGAAGCTGCTTTAACAAATGCTCATAAATTGATGAATTATTACAATCTACATTTAAACAACTGTCTTTCTTTTTAAGAACCAGAGTACTTAATGTTTTGTCGGTAACACAATTAGCCCATCCACACACCACATACGCAATCGTTACTCTATACTCCCATCTCGTTGACACTGAAGCCACGCCCGATCGAACGCAAACCGAGCTCGTCTGTTAACACAGGCAAAAGGATTATGACAATAAAAAATTAACGTATCCGTATTAAATAAATTAATCCGAATTTACATGGCACAGGGCACCGCACCGTGCACACGGATTGTTACCAATTCTACGGATTACGGAGTAATGTGTGGGGATTATTAAATCACCTTGAGTTAATAACTTAGTGGGTAGTTGTAACTTTGTAACGTAATAAAGATTTAAATGGCTCAAAGGCAAATGGAATACGTGGGAATATATACGCTTTATAGGTGAAACATGTGGGTAGTTTAAAGGTTTGGATGGATATTGTAAAGCGTAATATACAATTCAAAGGTCTGCTGCGAGTAATTAAGATCTAGAAATAGAATATGATACAGGTTTATCAGCAAATACAGCCTGGTAAACGAACGATGAAAAAGATGAACTTGGCGAAATTTTCTGGTGGTATTCGCCCGGATAACGACCACTGTATACAAAATTAAAAGGATCAGCCAGTGTATATCCGGTTCTCCCGAGGGGCTTGCGACATGAGTTGATGGTTGGTTGGGGCGGGTATAGGGGTACATCCTTGTATCCCTGTGCCTGCATCGGTCATCCATCTGTCCTGTTGCAGGCCCATCGATTTCCTTCTTCCCTCTCCGAAGAGGGAAGGAGTATTTATACAAGCCGGCATGACTCTAGTGACCACCGATAAACTCATTATTTGTCAGTGGTCGCTTGGTTTTTGGACTGCACTACGATTTCCATCACATGTAGCGCTGTCACTTTGCCATGCTCGAATAAAACCTGCCTGCTCAATTGTGCCCGGTATGGCGATAGGCCCACCCCCATCCCATCATGGGACGGAAATGGGCGAAATTTGGATATACTGATTATACATAACCTACACCCGTTGGGATTACAGGCGTGAGAGCGTATGTAATTTAGATACAATTTTTTTATTTTTTTTTTGTTTATACTGACTCAGCAAAATGACTACGCCACACCTGATGGTAAGTGTAGCGCAATCCAAGAATAGTGTCGACTAACGATAAACAGTGTGTCTATCGTTGGTCGGCACGATCATGCCGGCCTGCAAAGGGTCAAAGGGGAGGGGAAGGAAAAAGGGATGGGAAAAGGGTTAGGATCAGGGGGCAAGCCCCCTGGGGAGAACCGGATATACACTGGCTGACCCTGGAACACGACCAATAATGCTATGTGGACCTCCCTTCATCTATCCCCGCTGTAACGCTTAAAAAATATTTCTTTTACATCCTAAATCCCGCAAAAAACGTAGCACACGTTTTAAAATAACCCAACATTGTTCCAGATTCAATATAACACGTTAAATACTTTTTTTACACGGAACAAAGGACCCGTTCCGAGTTCCGACCCGATGTGAAATAATGAATGTAACCCGATTAAATTGATAACTCACAAATGTGGGCGGCGCGGAGATTTTTGTTAATTGATATAATTAGCGGCGTGATATCGGACGGGAGATAATTTCGTTCAAATTTGTATTGAGTAGGCGTAAAATTTATTCGTGACTAGCTTTTGGTCACGTCTCCACCCGCGTGAATGTAATTTTTTTTTGTATTACAAAGCACTGCATGGCACTGAACTGCGTTCGTCACCCCGAGACATGAGATGTTAAGTCTCATAATGCCCAGTAATTTCACTGGCTTCAATGTTCTTCAAACCGGAACACAACAGTGCTTACACACTGTTGCTTGGTGGTTGAAAAAGACAAAGCGATGGTACCAACCCAGACGGCCTCTCGCATACGAGGTACATACCACCTTAGTTAGTATATAAAACTACGATTTAGCTTACAAGGGAGCCTTAAAACCTTGAGTTTCTCGCTGGTCAATCCGGGCTTGTACAAAAAATTTATTCGATGTCATTTGACATTTAAACGGCTTGTCTGTCTGTGTGCCTTCACATATTACTTTATGAATCACTGTATACAATATACCCTTTACACTAGTGTTTCCCAACGTGGGACCCACGCCCCACAGGGGGGCAATTTAAAAATGGACTCGACACGACTTCAACCTTTCGCTTTGGGTTATTTAAATGCAATGCTAAATATCGGTGACAAATTTAACAAAAAAATGTTTAGGTGGGGAAACACGGCTTTACACGAAGTTCCAGGAAATTCAATGCAGACGTAAAATTACTGCACCAATCTCAAGAATTACAAAATAAACATGCCATACACACATATTCCGAGAAATCCCCACAGACGAATCGTGGAGTTCAAATTTTTTGTAGCTGAATGTAAGCAAAATGTTCATAAGTAATAGAGCCAAGCTGTTGACAGTTTTGTCTACAGCATAAATAGGGCGACTCGTCCGTGGCGGTACCACTATATCACAGAAAATCGTAAAATGGTATTTTACTCTTGCACTTCGTATGGTGAGATTTCCGCAGGCACACCTTCCCCTTCCCAATCCCTATGCATTTCTTTTAAGGCCGGCAAAGTTTTCAGAGTTCATGACTCTTTTGGTATTGTGGGTGTTCATGAGCAAGGGAGATCACTCACCATTAGCCATCAGGCAATCCATACCTTTTTTTATTCGAATGAATGACGAGGCGAGGAAGTCGCCCGCCTGATGGTAAGCGCCACGCTTGCCCATAAACAGAAGCAACACCACACAGAACTTTGAATTATAAAGCACTGTATGGCACTGAACTGCGCTCGTCACCCCGAGACATAGAATGTTAAGTCTCATAATGCCCAGTAATTTCACTGGCTTCAATGTCCTTCAAAGCGACACACAACAGTGCTTACACAATGTTGCTTGACGGTAGAAAAAGACATAGCCGTGGTACCAACCCAGACGGCCACTCGCATATGAAGGACCTACCACCTTGTTACTCGTTGTATCTCAAGAGACATGGATCCTTAGACAAAATATAATAAATAACGAATAAAACAAATAACCGTGTTCAGGATAGACGTCCTCGACCTTTATCAGGAACAACCAGTGAAAAAAAAAACATATTACCTCAAGCGAACAGAATTAAAATAGAATATGCGTGGGCGTCCGTATTTATTCGCACGATTCCAGATCCAGGGGCCTCTATACAAAACTTTGTTTTGATACTTGTTATTGAGCTGCGACTGATGTTTTTTTTTATGGAAAAAAAGGGGGCAAACGGGCAGGAGGCTCACCTGATGGAAAGTGATCACCGCCGCCCATGAACACCTGCAACACCGGAGGGCTTGCAAATGCGTTGCCGGCCTTTTAGGAAGGAATATGCTCTCTTCTTGAAGGTTCCCATGTCCCCTTGAGGGGTATTAAGACAACAATTGACACACGACACTGGTGGTAGGATATTCATATCAGTCCGGATAGCGACCACCGTACACATGGTGTTAAAACCATAGTGACCTACACGCCTTGTGTAGGTCGCATTCCAGGATCAGCCGGTGTATATCCGGTTCTCTTGAAGGGTTTGCGACATGACTTGATGGTTGGTTGGGGGCGAGTATGGGAGTACATCCTTGTGTCCCTGTGGCTGTACCGTATCGGTCATTCGCCTGTTCTATCGCAGGCCCCTCGTTCTGCTTACCTCTTCGGAGTATGAAGAAGCATTTATACAGGCCGGTATAATTCTGGTGACCACCGATAATCTCATTGTTTATCGATGGTTGCTTTTTTTGGATTGCTACTACAAGGTGTAGTGCAGTCACTTTGCCGTGCTCGGATAAAAGTAAACATTATCACACGTGGCATGTTAACCATTTGACAAGTTCGCGCGGTGACTACGCGTTGCAAAACATCGAACGAGTGTTGCCCTTAATTACTATTGTCGCCTAGTGAATATATTGTATGAACGACGTAGCGAGTAGGTCGCTCGCCTGATAATAAGCGTAATGTTTGCCCATAAACAGATATAACCACACACAACTTTGAATTACACAGTATTGCATGGCACTGGCCGGCAAGGCCCGAGACATAAGATGTGCAGGCTCATGACGCCCAGTAATCTGTGATTTCAGTGGCTTCAGTGTCCTTCAAACCGAAAAACATCAATATTTACACGCTAATTACGTTGGGCCGTCGTTGAAGATGCAAAAAAATACGATTTAATTTCTTACAAACTAATTTATTAATTAAAAGTTACAATTAAAGTACTACATGCTAAAGGGTTGACTCTCCCGATCAAGGTTGGAACGAAAAGAGTGGCTGGAACCGGGCTACGGTATCTAATATAACCTTTAGTTTCGTAATCTTCAATGACGCGATGCAGGTGCTACCTAATTCCACTAAGTGCAGGTGCCATGGTGTGGTGGTTCCATGGGAAGCGGCGAATTCTGGGTAGATGGCGAGGTGTTGCAATGCGTCATCAACTCGCGCGGTGGGTCCTTACTTAACACGCTGCTGGACGACAGAAATAGAAAAAGCAGTGGTACCAAAGCAGATGACCTCGCGCATACAAGGGACCTAGTAGTTGGCTTTATGTCACTGAACATACATATACACTGAAGATACATATTTGCACCATCTTACACGGTCCCAGTCTTTATGATGCCAGAACTGCACCAACAATCTAAGGGGCGTCCATTTATTACTTGAGGCGGTTGTTGGCATTTTTCTGACCCTCCCTCCCCCTCTAGTGAGATATCATGAGATACAATAACGGCTGGCTTATCAATAATTATTGCTGTTGCGTTATTCTTCGACCGTTAGACCGTTGTTGTAAACTGTTGCCTGGTATTCCGTTGTTGTGAGATTTGTTGTTTTACATCGTTTTAAGTGTAACAATGATACGATAATGAATAATAACGACAATTGTCTAGTCCGCAATGATGCAAATGACGCAATGTGTAATATCGAACAACGGATAATCGACAACAGGATAATGACATCTCCACATAATGTGTTATACATTGCGCAAGAACAATGCATTCCATTATCGATTGTTATAATAATGACCATCGCTAATTTATCAGTGAGATTGTCGATTTTTTTTTTTTTGTTTTTTATTCGATCCACCAAACTGGGCTACACGTAACTTATATGCTAAGCTAATAACATGCATGAAAGTGGGATTACACAAATGTGTATGCCCTTCTGAAGGTGAATACAACATGTCGAATGCCCAATAAACCCCAACCTTTACCAATGTCCATTCCATTTTTTTAAGAGTAGCCAATATTAAATTTCTGGTATTGTGGAAATACATGGGTAGTGGTAATCATTAACCATCAATTAACCGTCTGCACGTTTGCCTACTGTCTGCTATAACAAAATCTAGAAAATTTACTAACTCATCAAATTATAACAATCATAACGATATTACAATACCAAAAGCCATTACCACGCAATCACAGAAGCCGATCCAAAGTAGAGATAGCCAGGGACCAATTAAGTATCAAAATAACTCTGAACAATTACCGAAATTAATATTACACCTACGTGTTGTTTATAAAATGAATCACTTTCTTTTGAAATTATGTTAATAATCCATTCACCCGGGAATTAAGGGAGTAAGATAATACGAGTAATTATTAAAACAGAACTTTTATTGCCTATTTTGAGAGATTCTTAGAAACCAAAGGTTCTTCCATCCACATCAAAGAGAAAATTAATCACATTTTATATGAGAATTTCTCAGAATATTAATTCCTGTGGTGTTCTGATTCACTTTCAAGTCAACCATTACTTCCAGGTACTTGCCACGTAAGAAATATTCTCGGAACGACGCCGTGTGTGTTCGTACTTTGTACGTCGTCGTGCGTTTCCAAAATAGAGAGTACTCCTGGATTACCAGAAAATCCCCAGAGTTTGTAATTATCTGAAATGATTACGTGGAAAATTTATGTGATATTTGCGTTATATCCATGTATATATAATCCGTGTATAGAAATAAAATGATTGCAAAAAAACTAAGATTTTTTTTTTTTTATTCCTGGTTCGGCAATGTGACTACGCCACACCTGATGGTAAGTGTAGCGCAATCCAGGAATAGTGTCGACCAACGACAAACAGTGTGTCTGACTGCTTCTAACAATGTTTTTAAATTATTCATTATATTAAAAATTCAAAATTTTTAATTTGTTCTCAGTCCTAGAACTGTTCGGACAAAGGACGTTTTTCCCGAGTCTCGGAAATACCATAACGCCGCGGAATTAAAAACCCTAATCCGCATGTCGTCCGATACATTAGTGTGTAGTGCTCTGGCGTATTCGCCAGTGAAGCGGTTCGCCTTGACAAGGTCGGGGCGCGGCTGCCTGCCGACCGGTTCCGACGCTCCCACCGACTAGATTCATTCATAGATTTGTGTCACAGTGGTGCTATAATAGATTCGCATTTACAATTACACCAACATTCCGATATTGATGCCAGTTTTTATTAGCTTCTTTGATTTTCAAATTCTAGCTGTGAGATCAGCGGAGATTAACAATAACACTTTTTGTGATAGCAACAGGACAACCATAATGGTTCACTAAATAAAAAAAAATGCATCATCAATATCTCGTGGAAACAAAAGTGGCCTTCGAAGATCTGCTGATTAATTATTACAAGGTGGTAGATCCCTCGTATACGAGAGGCCGTCTAGGTTGGTACCGCCGCTTCTGCCGCCAAACAACAGAGTGTAAGCATCGTTGTGTTTCGGTTTGAAGGACATTGAAGCCAGTGAAATTACTGGGCATTATGAGACATCTAATGTCTCGGGGTGACGAGCGCAGTTCAGTGTCATGCAGTCTTTGTAATTCAAAGTTCTGTGTGGTGTTACTTCTGTTTATGGGCTGGCGTGGCGCTTACCATCAGGCGAAAGCTTTGCTCGTCTCATCATTCAATCAAATAAAAAAAAAATCTAGCTGTTGTCTTAATCAGTTCTGTTTCATCTCAGGACAATATCCTCTCCATTTTAATAATCACGTGCATAGCTATTTTCAATACAATCTTCTTATATTATTAAACGGACATACTTAGCAGCAGAAACAGTTTTTAAACTTCTATCCCGGGTTTTCGATTGACCTCCAAATTGCACAGCCGAGCCAGCTCGGTTCCTATTCAAAGTTACCTTGACCTGTATGGATCGTCACACATCTCGACATGTTATGAATATCGTTATTAACATAAATATAGGTATAGGTATGTTTCGTAAGTGGTAGAGCCACGCTGTAGACAGATTTGTGAACAGCATGAATGGGCCGGCTCGATCGGGTCGTTACCACTGTCTCAAAGAAAACCGACGTAAAGTAGGCGTACATGGGCGGTGGGCATAACTATTAGGAGACCCACTTGCTCGTTTGCTGGTCTATGCTATACAAAAATTATATCGTAAGGCCTGCTAGACCTAGTGTCAGCATAATTAGAGAACCTGGAGGTATATTAAGTTTCAGGGTAAGAGCAGTTATTCGAAAAAATAGATCTCAGGGGATTAGATACGAAACACGACAGAAATCTCGACTTTTTTTTCTATTTGATTGAATGACGAGACGAGCAAGGCGATCGCCTGATGGTAATCGCCACGTCTGCCCATAAACAGAAGCAACACCACTCCGAACTTTGAATTACAAAGCACTGGCACTGAACTGCGCTCGTCACCCCGAGACATAAGATGTTAAGTCTCAAAATGCCCAATCATTTCATTGGCTTCAATGTCCTCCAAACCGAGACACAACAGTGCTTACACACTGTTGCTTGACGGCAACGGAGAAAGCGGTGGTACCAACCCAGACGGTCTCTTGCGTATTAGGGACCTACCGCCTTAACTTCTTAATGAAGACCTAAAATGAACTAATAATAAAAAATTAAAAATATTGTGTGGGTTTTCCGTTTCTAAAAATACACGGAGCTCTTGGGGATTTGAAAGTGAGCCCGATATGTCCGTGGGACGATAAGAAGCTTGACGAACTTAGATTTCACTGTTTGTACTTCTGCCTACGCTTTTGGAGATACGTACATATGTGGTTAAAAGTGGCAGCAAAAATGGAAATGCAGTCAAGCATAAGTATATTTTTATTATCATCAATACGAAGAAGCAAAGCCACAAGGAACACTGAAAGAAAATCTCGCGGTAATTTAACAGTAAATTACAAAGACAACAAAAAAATAATAACGATGATATTGCTGAATACGGGTGTTAGTCATACTTTCACATATAAACAACAATACTGTCGCAAACATAAAATAATCACTTGAAACTAATGCACAATGTTAGTGGACAAACGAGCGAGAACATACTTAGCTAGTAATTAGTGCGTATTTACCTTTAATGTAAGAAGTTATAGTGGTAGAACCGTACTGCGGTCATCTATCACACATAAATATGCTAGATCATGGTGGTATATATATTGCTAGCAGTAATGTGAGGCACCCTTCTGCTTCGTTACACGCGGTCAGTAAGATTTCTGAAGGCCTAAGAACCCATCATTTCTTCAGCTATTCCTCTGACAGGGTGCTTGTTTCCACAATATTCATTAGCTTAAAGAAGTGTGTTTGATTTATTCAAACTTATGAAACAGCGATCAGCAAGAATGTTAACCCCTCTTTTCTAAAGCAGTATAGAATAAAATATCCCTTCAACTTTCATTACAAAAACAGTCATTTAAAGACAATAAATTGATCCACCATATGTGTGTTCAATTGAAGAGTTGAGTAAATTATGGGGTGTTAATGGCTCAATTAACACTAATCATACCATAACGGGTCAAATGACCCATTTTGAACTTTTGCATTGATAATGCACGTATTATCTTATTACTTCTCCAAATTTAACTTACTGACTTTTTCTGACTAATTAAGTCTACTGTTCTTATACTATTTTTATAATTTTTTGTTTTGTTTATTTTGAGTAATAACTGTCGTATACCATTGTCTACCACATCGGGTCATTTGACCCGGAGAACATTTATTTTGTTTTATAAGCTTATCAATACATATTGCTTATCTTATTGTATTCAGTAAACTGCAAATGTATGCAAAGACTGTTACGTAAAGTAGTTCAATCAAAATAGCTGAGAATAATTCAAGAAAATATAAAAAATTTAGATTGAAACTAGATTTTTGTGTAAAAAAGGTAGCAAAAAAAGAAAAGTTTGGTACATAGTTGTTATTTTATTTTGATAGCTTTATTAGTAATACAGGTAACTATTTACCCATAAAATGTCGAAACGAACGAGACAGTCCAAATTCTTAGAAGATATAAATGATATTGGAGAAGAGTTTTCGGAAATCGATGAAGATGAATTTTCTGAAAGATGGCCACTCCAAGTTTTTTTCAATATCCTTGATTTAGCTGGTATAAATGCCTGGATTTTATATAAGCAAACGATAGGAGATAATATCTCGAGACAAGATTTTTTACTCAAGCTAGCAGTAGAACTTGCCGACGATTTTTGAGTTGCCCGTGAACAACCAAAAGAAAAAGAAAATACTAAACGATCGTTGCCTAACCCTGTTACAGATTCTAATAAACGTAAGAGGTGTCAAATAGGATACTGCAAAGAAAATAAAATTAATAAAATTTACTCCAATTGTAAAAAAATTGTTTGCGGGAAATGTGCGACGGAAACACTTATGTGTAAAAAATGTGATGTATAAAAACAACTCTTATTTTTTGCGTTTGAAATAGAAATTGTAAGAATACTATTTCATATAATTATAATATATATTTTATTATCATTATATTTTTATTTCCTTTCCAACATCCATATTTCATACATAAAAGTAGGAAACGTAAATTTCGGGTCATTTGACCCGCTATGGTAAACTAGGTATCTAATAAGTGTTGGTATGATTAGTGTTAATAAAAAAACAACCATATCAAGCGTATCGTGGGAAGACAGTGATGATGCAATGTAAAATATTTACGGCATAATCAAAGTCCCAATCTTGAACATTTATTATCAGACCATGAATTCATATTAATTAACTTCATACAAAATAACACAAACTTACGCCTCTACTCGCAAAGGGGTAAGTAGCAGTATACGAAACTTATTTCCTTCTCGTGGCGGAATCACTATGTCCAAATTCATTCTAGGACTACTGACGTGTTTTTGGAATCAAAAAATCTCTAATCCAAAGGACCGATGCCTGAATTTCACTTGAACACAGCCTTTTAAATACATAAATATGAAAAATAAATAGGGTAGGTCTGTAAAAAGTTAAATCAACCCTTACTCCCAAGAGCACTTAGAAATTCAATCTCTAATGCTCGAGATCGAACTGAAATGTTCCATTAGAGATTTCAAATTATTTTTCGGTCAATCAACCCATACTATCTTACGTCATTATCAGGACACAGACCTACAATGACGAGGCCCAATCTGGCTGTATGCTTTTGACCTTGGAGTTAAAACACAGACGTCAGTTAAAGATATTTTGAACCAATCCTTACTACGCACCACGTACTTTAGAATAAAACCCAAAATACTTCCTTATGGATATAGTTTTACATAAATATGAATATAAAAATGTGCCAGGGCAAAACACAATTCAACATCAAATATTTATTGAATCTTTAAAATGTCAAACATCATTTAGATTCAGTCAAAATTTATCTCTACCGCCAGTTCGGAATGCCGTTTCGTTAAAGAAGAAGGGGCAAGAAACTCTAACGCTGTTCTCTTCTAAATGGATTTATAATATTTGCACTACACTGAAATATTATTTATTTGAATTAGAGCAACTCAATTTATGCCAATGAAGAACTTTATAAAGTAAAATAATAAGATAAAAATATTTTTTGTGTATGATCCTCAAGACTACTAAGGACAAATTAACTACAATAAGCAGTAACAGTGTGAATAGACCAGTCCACATACGCAGCACCCGTTCACGAGCATAACGCATGTGCCAGCAATCGGCCTCCTCAACCATGTTACAGAGAAGTGACTGACCCGGCACACAACGCCACCGCAAGCACAGACATTTTAGCGAGCAAATTTTTTTTTATTTTGTAGCATAGGCCGGCTAACGAGCAAGTGGGTCACCTGATGGTAAGTGATCTCCACCGCCCATGTACGCCCACCACCAGAAGAATAACGGGCGCGTTGCCGACCTTAAAGGAAAGGGATAATTAGGGATTGGGAAGGGGAGGGGATTTGGGCTTCCGGATATCTCACTCACCGTACGAAATGCAGCAGCAAGCCGCTACTTCACGTCGGTTTTCTGTGAGACAGTGGTAACGACCCGGTCGAGCCAGCCCATTCATGCTGTAGACAAAACTGTCTACAGCGTGGCTCTACCACTCAAAATTGCCAAATTGCTCACAATTAGCGTATATAGTAACCAATTCTCAAGGATTTTCATGAGAATCATGCTTAGATCGTCATTCCTGATAAAATTGCATTACTTAAACATAAAGATCCCAATGAGACAAATTCAGAAAAGCTATTTTTTAAATAAATAATTAAATAAAATTGTATGGTATCAAGTTCCTTGATGTGATTGGGAAGTTTAAAAGTTAAAGGAGAGAAAGAGAAGAAAAGAAGAGAAAAATTTTAAGAAAAGTCACTCTATAGGACTTAAAAGAACAATTAACAGAACTTAGGAACAATCGCCACTCGCTGGCAGTTAAGGACACCACGATAGAGACAAGAATTGGAAGAGTATAGGCATATACGTGTTCAAATAGCATAATGTTTGTTGTACCGTGACCTTTGGGTTAAAACATCACAGATGTTAGTAATCTCGAATTCGTGTGCGGGAGTGTACCAGACGCCTCTAACAATCCGCCGGCCAGTCTAGAGTGGGACTATATCGACCAGGCTATTTATAATCGGCGCCTGCCCTCCCGGCCCTGCGTCACACAAATTACACGCCATCCAGACAGAAGATTAACAGATATCTGTATAAATCGATTGTTTGTTTGCGGTTAAGCTTGTTTGGAATGAGTGGTTTTAAAACTGATATCAGTTGGTTGCGGTTGGTAAAACTTAGTTGGTTTTTTGTATTAATTTTAATATATGGACTATGCAAACTAAAACATGTTCCAAATAAGCAAACCTAACACTAGATACAAGCGCAGAAGTAGATAATGAAATACAACTTTGTATAAAGTTAAAATTGCAAGATATGATTAAATTATAGAATGCAGCAACGAAGTATGGACAATATTTTAGATATACGTATGGCGGTATACTTAAACTGTCCAAAATCAGATATATCAGCACTTTAACCAGGGAAGTCTCGATTTGACACAAGTTTGTTCCGGGCCTCAATGGCATGTTCGTAAGAAACATTTGTACGGCCGGTTCATAAGTCATCCTCTGTGCTTTCATTTGCATAACAATTAAGGGGGCTACTTAAGGGGTCATTGATAAGCAGAAGAAACAATGAGAGATAGCACACAGCCTTGAGGGACACCAGAGTTCATGGGCTGAGACCGTCAACTGCGGCCTTAATACACCGCTCTGAAAGAAAACTGATGACCCAACTGGGTCTCTGTAACTACAGAGTTTTCGGGAAGCGCGAAGGAAAATATCATCTAAAGCAGCGCTTTGTGCCAGGATCGATTGAAGGACTTCGCTATATTCAAACCAACTGCTAAGAACTCCTCCTTTGGCCTTAACTACCTCTGCCCATTGATGAGTTAAGTAGACAAGTACACCAGCTGATCGACCCCGACGGAAGCCGTATTGGCGGTCTCCTTATCCCTCATGTACTTAATATTCTTAATCTTCTTAATAACCTTCTGTTCCATGTTCATTATTAAAATCTTTGATAGACACGCAGCCAATAGCCCTGCAGTGACAATACCAGCAATGATAGTAAAATGTTACCTAGCAAACGTTAATTTTCTACTATTATTTACCTTCACAAGTCCGTGATCTAGTTGTCATTCATTCTATTTAGGTTAGAGCGACTCTAACAATATATCTCTTAGCTCGATTACAACTAATTAGTCAATCGTCTAGAGTTAACAAGACTAATAGCTTTACCCATCTTCATTGGTAATATAAAATCGATAAACGATTTAAGTCTTTCGAGATTTGTGTACGTGGTATTTGAAGGTATAAAGAAGTAAATAAATAATAGGTATTTATACCTTCAAATACTACGCGATTATATAAATGTTATAATATAAAATCAAGTTAGCTTTCTAACTCAGCATCGGGAATAATCCGTATATGCTCTAAAGCTGAGTTACATTTATAGTTTGATCAATTCTTTAGATGTCTGAAAATGTGTGACGAGTTAAAATATTAACAGATTTTATCAAGGGCATGTCGCCATCCAGCCCAATTGATGACAATGCGTGTATGAATGAATGATAATGCCTGAAGAGACTAAATGAATTAGATTAAGATATATTTTTTTATGGAAAAAGGGGGCAAACGGGCAGTAGGCCCACCTGATGGAAAGTGATCACCGCCGCCCATGAGCACCTGCAACAACGGAGGCCTTGCAAATGCGTTGCCGGCCTTTAAGGAAAGAAGCAAGCAAGCACTATTTTCCCGGTATGAAAATTGAAACCAGTTAAATTGTTGGACATAATGAGACTTTACATCTAATATAAAGGGGTGACAAGCGTTGTGCAGTTCAGTGCAGCAGTTTATAATCCACAGTCCTGTGTGGTGGTTATACTGTTTATGGATAGACGTGGCGATTATCATCAGGAACTGGCCGTCTCACCTCATCTCCCACTCCCACTCTCATCTCCCGTCACCAAAGCTAATAAAAAAAACTATTAGTAAGTAAACTCCGCTATAATTTATATGAGTGTTTATATAAGTATACTGTACATGAGACGACAACATGACAACGACTCAACGAGTTGATACGGTCAATGTAGATCAAACATGTTGAACAACGTTAACAATTCCCAGAGGTGGATATCATCATGAGACTTAACAGGAGCTCATTAAAAATTAAGAGACGCATAACAATTTACTTCGAAAAATCCATGTTCCCGTATCACCAGTACGAGACGTAAAGATGGATATGAATAAATGGTGACAAAACGGTCGCAAAACAGCGGGCGCGGGCGTTCAGCGCTGTTTTAAATATTACATAGGGCCCGGGGTTTGTGTAAACTGCCCTTTTGCCGTAATACGAGCGATGGGACGCGAATTTAGTACTCGAGTTAGTAGCGGCTGGCGTTTGTGTGATAATAAATTACACATAAATCCCACCTCCTGCTACAGTAAATAAATGTGAAAGTTTGGATGTTTGTTAGTCTATCACGCATTAACTGCTGGACTGGTATGGATGAAATTTGGTACACAGTTAGACTACAACTTGGATTAGGACATAGGCTACTTTTATCCTGTTCACGTAAATCTTAAAAAATAATAATACCTCACACTACCATAACCGTAGTAGCAACTGTATCGTTGGTATCAAAAACAACGCGAGACTAAAGGTCTCACAACACTTGGATGTGATGTCTAGATTCTAAATGAATGTTTGTGGATCACACTTTGTCTCAGTACTGGAATCCAAGTCACTTCACAGCCGGTTACTCGTCTACAGCACCGCGATGGTTGTCAAAAATTCTTCAGCAATCATCATTTTAACGAATTAATACGAAAATGCCATCAATCTTCGGCTATCCAAGACTGGTCAGTCATTCAAGAGAAATAAGTACCTAATATAAAGTACTAACAGATCTACGTCGTAAATTTCTAAAATAGAAGAGTTTGCCGAAGTGCATAACTTTAATCATTATTGTCCAATTATACAGTTTCAAAAATTGTAATAGAATAAATCTAAGTACAGTTCTAAAACTTTACAGGATTGAAATGAAGGTTTTTGCATCGTAATGGTGCTGCCACACCGGTGTTAGAAAATGTTATATAACATTTTATAACACCGGTGTGGCAGCACCATTTAGTAAACATTTCTTAACAATTTGTAACATTTTGTAACATTTTTTAACCGCGGGCGGCGGTACTTTTGAGAGCGGCGCCGTCAAAGAAGCCGACAATGAAGCCGTCAAAGAAGGGCCGATTTCATGTTTTCAAATGTTATAAAATGTTAAAAAATGTTAGAAAATGTTTTTGTTAACATTTTATAACATCGGTGTGGCAGCACCATAAGTAGTCAATGAAATGAAATGAAATGAAATAGTTTATTAATCATGTAGGCAATTAAAATTAAAATAGCGCTTATGGCAATGAATCGCTTGCTCCTGTCACTTGCATCCTCTGTAACCTTCAACTTTTATTGTGCCACAAAACAGAAATACAAGCGTTTTGCGGTAATAAACCAATTTTGTTGTTTTTTCAACGTTTACCTTTGCCTTGTTACGTTTAAACAGCAGAGGATGCCCGAATTCGTGTCACGACATCGTATTACAAGATAAGTTTTGCCGATGCCCGATTTAAATAATGTCAGACCTAATGTTCCATTCTTTTAAATTAATTTTGCCTAGTTATTAATTTAATACTTCAAGGTTAATAAAGGCTGGTTTAACAAAGGACACCTTTGGTATTTGTAAATATTCTTTTCACCTTATGAAGAAATTTCGCTGATATACAGAATGTTTTTTAAAGAACCATTATTTTGACTTCACAAACGCTAATGAGGTTAAAATATAACTTATTTATTTTCATGTCTGTGCAGGTGTGGTATTTTATCTTACATAGACTTTAAACAAACCAGAACCTACTTTGAGATAAATAAAATGAATCATATAATATATATCATGTCATTATAGTTTGCTGACATATGCTATGTAAAAAAGTCATTATATCGTTGTATATAGAAAAAAATAGTATACTTTTTACTTCACAGAGTGCATGTATTAAAGTTATATAGTAGATAACATGCAAATTCTATTACAACAAGGCCATATAAAAGCCGACATAGTTTCATCCAGATACATTCACGCCTCTGGCCAAAGAGTGGCCATGGGGCATAGAATCAGAAACGTGATTAAAATATAATGATCGTTTTTATGATTGAAGTTGTTTTTGGGATAATCTGTAATTGACATGAATCTAAAGACATAACGGAATTAATTTTAGTCCAACCAATTTGTAGTAATAAAAAAAAAACCAACTTATTATATTCCCTGTCAACTTGACAAGGCTAACATCTAATAGTGAAACACAGAAAGAAGGCTCATAACAAATGATCTTATCTTGTTCAACATTGTTGACTGATTCACCAGAAACGTTTCAAACAGATTAGACCAACAAAAACTCCGGGAAATTGTTGTTAAGACGAGAGAAAAGCCGATAATTACCTCGGGCTCGTTTCACAAAACGTTTGATTGATGGTGGCACGGCGTGGTATCAATTACAATCAGTGACCTGACGTCGACTGTCGGTAGCTCCCTGTCATCGGCTGAATCTTAATTATCTAGCCATTGTATAAAACCCGCACAACGGAATCATATTGATGTCATTATAAAATGATCCAGAATCGGACGACCTCGAGTTTGATTGCTAATTTCATCAGATTCAGTTGACCAACTTTGTCGAAAAAGGTTTTTTGAGAGTGAACTATTATTGTCCTTTATGCTTGTGTTATAGAATAACGCGAAAGTAGAACTCCTTTAAAACTGTGTTAATGTTATTCAATCTATATTCTACAGACTTCGCCAAAACGCATAAACATTATATTTTACGAATAAAACTACCATCGATAACACTTTGCATAAGCCTTACAGCCAAGAATAAGCAAAAAAGACGCTAACATCCGAAAAATCCATACACACCCAAGCACCACAGTGGGCGCCAACATTGCGTTATTTATACAGGTCATTTATATTTCAGAACGTACAATTATCTTCATTAAACAAAGGACTCCATTCTATTTAAGTAACGTTGGAAAATGCCTCAGTAAATGTGCGAAGGTCTCTCAGTGTTATGTATTATTACATACATTTTACAGGAGGGTAGAATGAAAAATTACTGAATTTTTCGTATTACATGGTACCCTTTTTTCAAGTCGTAAAATTTCGCATCAGATGGCTTTTACACTTTACCCGCTGTAGAATGGTACATACAATTTTGAGTCCATCTGTCTAGTTAGGAACAGAGCCCCATAAAAAAGGTATAACGAAAATTTTGTGCCTTTTCAGAGATTCTAGTTAATAAGACCTGATTTACACGGCAAGAGTTTCATAAAATATACGAAATTTATTTCCAACTGCGGAGTCTGATATTTTAAATTAGATATATATTTTGCCGAGAAACGGATATAGGGAAAAAGTGCCATCCCTTTGAATTTCCAATCTCATTATATTAATTTGATTTTCTGCGAGTCACTCGGTGTCGAGTACTTTTATTGGGAAAATAAGTAAATCAGGTGGGCTCGAGAACTCGCTCGGGTGATTCACACGGGTTTTTTTGGTGGTTGGATTTTGACGTGTTTTGAGCCTTTTGTTAGTGTTCTAGTACGATCTGTAGTGACTCAACACTTATCGAACTAACGTAGGCGGAAGGCAATTACCAAAAACGAATTTTTAACATAAATCAATCTTGGCTGTAATCTAGACGTTGGTTATTTAGATTGATATAAAAGTTATAATCAGCATTCCCTAAGCTTAACTTTAAAATTACTTGTTCGGTTCATGTAGTTACAAATGTGTGTATTGTTGCTAGATAAAAAAAATACTGTTTTATTTTTTAACATTAGACTGACATTTACATTAGACAGACTCCAGCCTGATCGCCACCATTTTGCTAACTGTATAATATGGAAACGCAGCCACTAGAAATATTTTGTATACTAATAATGACACCTCCTAAGTTCTGCGGGATTAATTTAGTTATACGCCGTGAGAAAATGTTGTCGATTTGGTTTGTCGTGAGATAACCAGTTATTTCTTTATTCAAGTTCCAGTTTATTCTTTATGCTTAGTTTAGTTTTATGGTCGTAAGATTCACATGGATAGCGACCACCGTTACACATGGTATTAAAATATACCATGGTGACCCACACACCTTGTGTGGATCGCGTTCCAGGATCGGCCAGTGTATATCCGGTTCTCCCGAGGGACTTACGACATGATTTGATGGTTGGTAAGGCGTGCATACGGGTACATCTTTGTATCCCTGTGGCTGCATCGGTCATCCGTCTGTCTTGTCAAAGCCCTCTCATTTGCTTCTTCCCTCTTCGGAAGATGAAGAAGCATTTACACAGGCCGTCATGATTCTGGTGACCACCGATAAACTCATTGTCGGTGGTCGCTGGTTTTTTTTGGACTGCACTATCAGGTGTAGTGCAGTCACTTTGCTGTGTTCGGACGACGACGTAATTTTCTCCAATGTTCACACATCTATCTGAGATATTTGTTCCTAGTTTTCTCACTCACGCGCGATATATCTAGTCAGCTCATGCTAGCCCTTGGTTCTTAAAAGCGCTATAACGGTACACATCATTATTAAACTCAACATTTACATTATTTTATTTAAATGTAAGTCAAGTTATGAAGACACAGTTACCGGGTCGCCGGCCAGGTGGGTGAGCTCTTGAGTCGCTCCAGTGAAGATAAAGTGGATTCAAATGACGTAAGAACATCTTTAAGAAGTACGCACTTACATCGGGTTGCCCTGTTACTGAAGTATATTCTGTAGAATGTTTCAAGTTATTTTTAAATCATGTAAGTTGTGTGTTATAATCAGGGTTCGAAAATATCCGATATTTATTATAAATATCAAAATATCGGATATTTATGATATATATCCGATATATATCAAGTTTGATATATATCCATTTTGTATGAAAGTCGTATTATTATTTTATAGTTTTATTTATGAATACTGGTTGCATATTGCAAAATCTACTTTTAGATAAGGCATAATCAACTAAAAAACATAAAATCTTCTTTTACGGCAGAAGTGTTGCCATTAATGGGTTAGAACTTACCATTAGGGAGTATGTTTTAACTCTACTCTCAAGCCATCTACATTTGGGAAGTAGAAATACAGTAACAAACATTTGATAAGTATATCCATTGATATATATCGTCAAAACCAGTTTGATATATATCGGATATATATCGGATATATATCTTGATATATATCCATTGATATATATCCTCGAACCCTGGTTATAATATAACACTTTTAACATTTTCATTTTCTATAATGACTTGCTTAGTTTTGCTAATGACTAGGTCCTTAGCCGTTGTAGTTTTCAGACAAAACAAAATTAATCCTAAGAATCCGCTAGGTTTAGAAGAGACAAATAAAGAAAGATAATAATATATATGTACATAGGTAGCTAGGTCTATCTTTAAGAAGGTTGATAATAAACTTACAAAATTTACAAGGCTTGTGTTGGCAATGAACTTGATAAACTGGGCACCTAACTCCAGTGTGACACAGTGTAGTACAGTGAACGTAAATCGTGTCGTTATGGGCAGCCGTGGCGCTTACCATCAGACGAGCGCCATGCTCGTCTCGTCATTCAATCAAATAATAATAAAAAAAGTAAATGCGTAACAAACAAACACTCTTTTGCATTTGATATTAGTTAGGATTTTAGTATTGTACACAAGTCATATAAGCCTTGGGAAAAGGCACCCCGCGGTTACCTCTGGCATCGCAATCAATCCGGAATGAATAGGTTACATCGGCGCATTTCTACGACGCTTCTAGATTCTGAAACCTCATTCAGCAACCTTTATATCCAAAATGAGCTCCATTTAACGTTTCGGTATGGGAAAATAACACATATCGCCATGGTAATAAAGTGTAAAATGATTATTGGGGCAAATATTCTGGCCCGCCGACCTTGTGCTTCGTTCTGAGGGTGCGATAATCGATTTTTGATGTGGTTAGATGTTTAATCATAACATTATTGTGTGTTTCTGATACACAAACACGTGGTAAATTATACAAGCATTAATATTTTATTGAGGTTGCCTTTGGGTCACGTCATCATTACTTAGGGCAGTGGTCGTCACACTTTTCTAGTCAAGGGCCACAAAGTATAATGTGAGGTGTTTTTTTAACCTGGCACAACAAAGTGACTACTGTTGGGTTATTGCGGAAAAATCACTAAATTAAGCAGATGTAATGAGATTTATTTTTACAATACACAGACACACGTTATAACCGAGAAGCCATCGATCAGAGAGAGAGAGAGAGCAAGAGTGTTTGACAGCTTAAACGTCAATATCAAATGACACTTGACAATTCACGTCATTACAGAATACAGATAAATAATATTAGACTGTGTTTACATCATTTAGACGAAATCTAACAACTTCACTGTACCTGATGTTAAGTACAGTGCAGTCCAAACATATTGTCGACCGTCAAGAGACACTGAGTCCCTCAACGATCGGCAGAATCGTGCAGGCCTGAAATTACTGTAGTATCACTGCGGACAGCACTAATGTGGGCTGGGTCACACCACCAATCAATTGACATATTTTTCTATTTGTTTATACACATGTTTCCGTCTCGTGTTCTTCTATTTTTTTTTTTATATAGCATAGGCCGGCAAACGAGCAAGTGGGTCACCTGATGGTAAGTGATCACCACCGCCCAAGTACGTCCACCACCAGAAGAGTCATGGGTGCGTTGCCGACCTTAAAGGAAAGGGATAGTTAGGGATTGGGAAGAGGAGGGGATTTGGGCTTCCGGTTATCTCACTCACCGTACGAAACGCAGCAGCAAGCCACTACTTTACGTCGGTTTTCTGTGAGACAGTAGTAACGATCCGGTCGAGCCAGCCCATTCAGGCTGTAGACAGAACTGTCTACAGCGTGGCTCTACCACTCTAAAAACTAACTTTATGTGCAAAATCAGTTTTTGTTAATAATGTCTTTGTCTATTAAAACCAGGGTTCGAAAATATCCGATATTTATTATAAATATCAAAATATCGGATATTTATGATATATATCCGATATATATCAAGTTTGATATATATCCATTTTGTATGAAAGCCATATTATTATTTTATTGTATTATTTATAAATACTGTTTGCATATTGCAAAATCTACTTTTTAGATAAGCCATAATCAACTCAAAAACATAAAATCTTCTTTTAGGACAGAAGTGTTGCCATTAATGGATTAGAACTTACCATTAGGGAGTATGTTTTAACTCTACTCCCACGCCATCTACATTTGGGAAGTAGAAATACAGTAACAAATGCTAAAAATTACTTAATATCAATTTATTTAACCATTTTTGCATCGCAATCTTTATATAATTCTTCTGTGAGTGTGTATGTCACTGAACTTCTCTTAATCGACTGGACCGATTTTGATGAATTTTTTTGTGTGTGTTCAAGGGGATCTGAGAATGGTTTAGATTCACAATTTTGTCCGCTGGACAATGTTTTTTTAATTAATTTTTAATTTATTAGTAGTTGTTGATTTTGGAATGTTTTACATTGGATCCGACAGACGGCGGACAGGGACAGGGACAGGGACAGGGACAGAACAGGGCAGGGACAGGGACAGGGACAGGACAGGGACAGTTCAGGGACAGGACAGGACAGGGACAGGGACAGGGACAGGGACAGGGACAGGGACAGGGACAGGGACAGGGACAGGGACAGGGACAGGGACAGGGACAGGAACAGGGACAGGGACAGGGACAGAACAGGGCAGGGACAGGGACAGGGACAGGACAGGGACAGTTCAGGGTCAGGACAGGGACAGGACAGGACAGGGACAGGACAGGGCTGTCCCACCGGGGGGTGGTGGAAGACGACCTGACTTAGGTCGTCGAAGTTAATTAAATGTGCGACGGGTTACCTCACGTGCAATGGTGCAGTACCTCACTTAATTGCATTTAATGTAAATGAATCATTTGTATTAGTTTTTACCACATTTTACACAAATATATGTAGGTGATACGAAGTTCACCGGGTCATCTAGTATATTATTATAAAACATTTGATATATATATTCATTAATATATATCATAAAACTCAGTCTGATATATATCGGATATATATCTTGATATATATCCCTTGATATATATCCTCGAACCCTGATTAAAACTGTTTGCCATGTCGCTTTATGAGACGCACATATATCGTCCACGGGCCATAGTTTGAGGATCACTGGCTTAAGGTGTATTTTATGGCGTGTTGCGATAACAAATTGTATTAATGTATTGTGCATTGTTAATGTGAATTTTAAGACTATAATAAACGGGTTAACAATATTTATTGTACTGAAGTTAATCCTTATAAAGGAATAAAAACGGATCTTATCGCGGTTACTTATATTTTAAATTTGGTCCCGACGTTTCAAAAGTTTTTCAGTCTTCGTGGTCTCAGTCATCTCAGGACCCAGTCCACCGAGTGACCGTTTAAATTGAGTTTATTTCACACATAGTTCTGAACTACGATTCTACGATTTTTATGTCTTGGTGGGAATCAGGAACTACGAGGGACTTCCCTCTTCGGAGAGGGAAGAAGCAAATCGAGGGGCCTGCGATAGGACAGACGGATAACCGATGCGGGCACAGTAATACAAGTACATAGTAATAATATGCGTAAATAATAAATCAAAATGGAATAATAATAATAATAAGAACTTAATTAAAAAATATAAATAAATACTACCAAAAAACTATAATTAAAAAAAAAATTATATACCTATATGTAATTTTGAATTTGTAATATTATATGGAATATTTTATATGAATTTTATCACAAATACCCGTTCGCAATGCTTTACCCATGTAGTTCACCTTTTAATTAATTTATTACAATTATATATTTATTTTTAATTTTTTTCTCACACGATTCTATTGCCGGACTATCTGTTGGCATCCGTGTGACATTCGAAAGGCCCTCGCAGAATACCAGCGCCAGGTAGTTTTTTTAATTAACTGGCACATGCTGAGCCTGAGGCCTGTTTGGCCTAACTTGAGACACAGATGGTCCCTTGTGAAGTAGAGAATATGCCTGTGGCCATCCTAGTTTATATGAATTTGTGAATAATGCATATTCTAATAACAATAGTTTTTAACTTTTCATGTCTCGGGTTAGTGTTCCAAATAAATTATTTCTTTCTTTCTTTCTTTCTTACCCCTATACCCAAAACCAACCATCAAGTCATGTCGCAAGCCTCTCGGGAGAACCGGTGTATACACTGACAGATCCTGGAACACGATCCACACCAGACGTGTGGGTCACTATGGCAGGCTTTAACACCATGTGTACGGTGGTCGCTATCGAGACGGATATGAATATCCTACCCCCAGCGATTGACTCGTAAGTTGCAGACACTATAGCGGCCTTTAATGCATCTAGCTATTTCAAACCTTAACACGCCTTAGATTCCGAAGCAAATCTTTATTATAAACAAAAAGGCCTCTCGTATGTTTAGTTTCCGATAACGCACCGTAGACCATGACACAGTTTCGTAGCAGACGTCCGCACAAATTAGGGCTGCCTCTACGACTTGCCCTTCGAAAATGCCATAAATTTGTATCCGAATCTATTTTTTTTCGTAACATAACTACACAACACTACTGATAAAGTTGCTTTATATTTGATCGTCATCATTGTCCTTTGTATTTTCCACGATAAATATTTTTGCCGAAGCACACAAATTTAATCGTAGTACTGTATTTTGGTTTCGACTTGCTAATCATTTGGGTGCATTTAGATCGAATTACGCCTTCATTCACAAATATACACCAGCATTTGATAATCTTGAGTTTAAACGTCTAGTCTATAATTAATTTATTATGAATGCTATAAAAGTGTCAGAGAGAGAAACACCTATCAGTCAAAGGTATTTTATTACTCCATGAAGATCTACGACAGACTTCCATTTCATACTAATCCGGGGAAACTCACCCGGGTGGCAACCCTAACACACGCCCAATGTGGAAGTCGCGTAACGACACGACCGCGACGGAAAGCGATTAGTTTGTCGTCCTCACACCGTCATGACGAGTTACAACGGTATGTGACCTTCATTTTACTACAGCTGCTGAAAAATTAAACAAATGCATTCGTTTTATTTATGAGTGGTAGACAGGCTGTAGACAGTTTTGTCTACAGCATGAATGGGCCGGCTCGACTGGGTCGTTACCAATGTCACAGAAAACCGACGTATCAAGAATGAAAACATTTAAATAATATTGTTTTTAGCCGGTTTTAAAAACAGAGGAGTTTCTTAAGTTCAAATCATTTATTCTGTAAATTGGATTATAGATTTGTTTATTTTTTTTATTGGAGATAAATTATATTTACATCGGCATTTCATTGCTGGCCATGCGAAGATATGCCCAAACAAACTCATGGGTTATTGCCTCTTCTAATGTACATTGATTTTCCAGAACTATGCGAGTACTAGTAATGTACAGAAATTCCTGGATTGGCCTTTTGAGGAAACGTTATTTATTTATTTTTTTATTCGAGCACGGCAAAGTGACTGCACTACACCTGATGGTAAGCGTAGTGCAATCCAAAAAACCAGCGACCACCAACAAACAATGAGTTTATCGGTGGTCACCAGAGTCATGCCGGCCTGTGTAATGCTTTTTCCCTCTTCGGAGAGGAAAGAAGCAAATCGAGGGGCCTGCGACAGGACAGACGGATGACCGATGCAGGCACAGTAACACAAGGATGTACACCTATACCAGGCCCAATCAACCATCAAGTCATGTCGCAAGCCCCTCGGGAGAACCGGATATACACTAGCTGATCCTGGAACGCGATCCATACAAGGCATGTGGATCACTATGGCAGAATTTAACACCATGTGTACGGTGGTCGCTATCCGGGCGGATATAAATATCCTACCACCAGCAATTCGAGTATTTATAACTGAAAGAAAAGGAAGTATCACAGCAAATGGAGCAATGGATCATACTGATAAACCAACGATACCCAATCCATTACCTAACCCAACACTGGCAGTACATGTGTCCGTTGGCTGTATGAAACGTGTAACAGTATCCGAGGCAGCTACGCCTAGACGACATGGAAGGGAACACCCGTCTCGCACTGATTATTTGGTACACGGCGCGACGCGGAACGGCGTCTGTCATAATTCATAAGCAGTTGCTGGTAGTTGCACAGTTCACATGTGTAATACGCCACGCAATATCGCCTTAGCTGATGGGAGGGTACTTGAAACATTTTGTAACCGATTGGATAGCGATTACACATGGTGAAAAACTAGTCATCGAACTGGACGGTCGAAGAATGAAGTTTCAACAACATTCTCTAAACTGAGGCAAGTACAAACAGAAAGACAAATAATCCATAAAATTCATACATCTCATAACTCATAAAGCCATGATTCAAAAAGCTGATGCCGATCGTACATCGAATCCCGTGACCACGAAGACCGAAAAGCTTTCGAAGCCAGTGAAATTACTGGGCATTATGAGACTTAGAATCTTATGTCTCAGAGCGACGAGCGCACTTCAGTGTCATACAGTGCTTTGTAATTCAAAGTTCGGTGTGGTGTTGCTTCTGTTTGTAGGCAAGCCTGGCGCTTACCATCAGGCTAGCGCCTTGCTCGTCTCGTCATTCAGTAATATATAAAAATAAAAACAAAGAAATACTGTTATATATAACTAAACACTACAAAAGTAAGTAACGCGTGGGATCACATTAGTTTATGCCGGGAGGCATCTGAGACAACATAATAATACGATGATCATTTTCACATGTTAAAAAAACTCCGTAACACTACTCCGTCGATGTTATTGTAGTAATGAAGTATACAACTAAATACATACACTACAAAAGTACGTAACGCTTGGGATCACATTGGTTACACTTTTTAGCCGGGAGGCATCTGAGACAACATAATAATACAATGTTCATTTTCACATGTTAAAAAACCGAAACATTACTCCGTCGATGTTATTGTTGTAATGAAGATCATGTACAAGCCACCAGACTGGAACGCGATCACCGCTTACATTAACATACACTCACACAGGATTGTGTAACAACTAATTAACATTAGCTGGTAAAGAAACTCAATAAACCGGTGTTTATAGATGACTACAGTTGGATCGGAAGACTGTTGAGCCTGGTATAAACAGCCCTGTTGCTCCGGGGTTGGGAAGGTATCTGTAATCGGGAATTTCCCCGTGAGGAAACGACTGAAAAATCGTCATTTTTTAAAATTCAAAAAATCTCCAGAAGCCAAATTTAATCAAATCGGGCTAAAATTTTCAGGAGCATCTCCTTTTCTGAAAAAATTGGCATCAAAATCGTTGACCCACCCCCGCACACTTTCGTCGAAAAGTAATAATAGATCTGCCCATATATATTGTACTAGCTGTTGTCCGCGACTCCGCCCGCGTGAATGTTTTTTCTGGGATAAAAATGCCTAAAATAGCCTATGTTCATCAGGGATAATGTAGGATTCCAATGGTGAAAGAATTTTTCATATCAGTCCAGTAGTTTCAGAGCCTATTCAATGCAAACAAACAAATCTTTCCTCTTTATAATTTTAGTTTAGATATATTACATTCATATACTAATATATTACACATGTATACTAGTAATAATAATAAATAATAAATAACACCCAACAGTCACACACATAGCCCTGACCCCACAGTAAGATACGAGTCTTGTGTCGTGGGTATCACGAACTACGAGAGACTTTTTGGTCTCACAACACCCAGACCCCGAAACAAATATTTGTGGATCAGACAAATATTTGCTCGGTGCGGGAATCGAACCCACGGTCACACGTTTCACAGTCGGCTACTCGCCCACTGCGCCACGGAGGCTGTCAAGTAGTCAACTAGTGCAGCCAAGTTCTCGTCTGTTCGATATGACAATAAAAATATGGACGTTTCAAATGTGCCAAGTTTTGAGAAAATTGAAGACCGATGAGATGAACTTCGCGATTTTTTCCTTTCCACTTGCTTTTTAGCAAATGAGATGTTTAATAAAATCGGTAATTTATCTACGCTCTAACTCTGAACACCAATTCTACACATAGGTCACTCTCCTCCTGCGACAATACATTCATTATATAGGAAAATATCAAACAATCCGCCTTCTAAACCTAAATTATTGCTTCTAGATTAGTTAATCATAAAGGTCCGAAACCAATATTTATAGATCATACAAAAAATTATCCCTGTGGGGGAATCGAACCCGCGGCCGCTCGTTACACAGCTTGCTACTCGCTCGATACGGAGTCTCTGTCTTTTCAGAGTCCAGAGACATCTACTCCAATTAACTGTACTGTGTTGTGTACTGTTACTGTGTAAAGAACTCAATATTATACAGGAAGAAAGGATTTGGATTCAGTTACGGATGAAACTAATGCGTAGATACAATAAAGCAATTATTCTGGTTTACACTGATATGAGATTACCATTTATATCCTCTGTGTAAACTATATAAATAAAATGATGCAGCCGCATGAAGAAAAGCACATCATTGACCGTTTTACGTCGCGGCTTGCGTAGTAACGGTCGCTGGGTTTGAGCCAATAAAAATAATTGCTCCCGCACTGTCAACATCCTAACATCGCAACTAATTTAGATAATGCGGCTTTAACACGCCGTCGACGACGCTAGAGGGCGCTTTCACATTAACCGATAATAACACCGACACGACATCGGCCCTCAGCGCACATGTAATCTCACACATCTAGCTAGCCGCCTATTTTTGTAAGTTAAATAAATTTTGGGGTATGCCATCGAGACAGGAGATCACAACACACGTTTGTTAACTTATCAAATAAAATCAAAATATTTATTGAATCCTAAAAATGTCATACATCGTTTAGATTCAGTCAAATAATAACTACCGCCAGAATACTCTTTCGTTAAAGAAGAACGAGCAAGAAACGAAACGAACAAGAAATTTACAATATTTTCGCTACACTGAAATATAATTTATTTGAACAAAATTATTATTTATTATACAAAGTGGGCGTGACTCGCGCCGCGGTTTCCTATCTTGGTCAGATACCTCAAAATCTATTTTTAGCGGCTGAAGGGGGTAAGATGAAAGAGCGACATAAGCTCTTCCGCCCCGACCCGCGAAGATAATTAGCTCACGTTCGGGAAGTATTCTAAACGTTTTCACTTCATTAATTCTGTCAGCATCGCACTGACATGATACCGGCAATATTACAAGGGTGAACAGGGTGAAACCCTACACTTAAGACTGTACCCCACGCCACGCTCGTGTTTTGTCACATGTCCTATAGAACGCATCAGAGAACGATGCACGTTGAAGATGAAAATGCACTTATCATATTTGTAAAAATTGTACTGTATAGAACGTCCGTCTTTCGGGCCGACAACTATCGACAGTAGTACAGCTACCGACATATCGGTGTCGTGTCGGTGTCGTTACAGGCTAATGTGAAGGGACCCATCGTCGGCTCGGCGCACGCTCTCATAAACATACTATGATTACAAACATACTATGGTTTGTATACATTTGAAATTTTAATAAAATAATCACCAAAGACGCCAAGATTTGTTTCATCTCGATAAATGTTCTTTGTTCTATACTTTTTTCATTGGTAATTCAGAAAAGAGTTTATTGACACGGCTTGCGGACTTTTATCGAAACACATTGAATGGTAGAGCCACGCTGTAGACAGTTTTGTCTACAAGGTGAATGGGCTGGCTCGACCGGGTCGTTAACACTGTCTCACAGAAAACCGACATAAAGTACCGGCTTGCTGCTGCGTTTCGTACATCATCATCATCATCATCAGCCACAAGACGTCCACTGCTGAACATAGGCCTCCCCCAAAGATTTCCAGACCGACCTGTTGGAAGCGGCCTGCATCAAGCGACATCCTGCGACCTCAATCAGGTCGTCTTTTTCGTACGGTGAGTGAGATATCCGGAAGCCCAAATCCCCTCCCCTTCCCAATCCCTAATTATCCCTTTCCTTTAAGTTCGGCAATGCGCCCATGATTCTTCTGGTGGTGGGCGTACATGGGCGGTGAAGGTCACTTACCATTAGGTGACCCACTTGCTCGTTTGGCGGCTTATGCTATAAAAATACATAGAACGACCTAAGTGACATTCTATTCAAGCAATGGACATTAATCCATCGGAAAAATAAACATTTTTATTGATGAACTAGCTGTACATTGCGCGCGTTGCTACGCCACCAGCTAAAATAAATTTGAAGAGATCCCTCTCCGAAGAGGGAAGAATCATTTATACAGGCCGGCATGATTCTGGTGACCAACGATAATCTCATTGTTTGGCGGTGGTCGCTAGTTTTTTGGACTACGCTTACCATCAGGCGTACTTCAGTCACTTTGCCGTGCCCTGATAAAAAAAAGACTTTCTTGCCCACACGGCACCAAACTGAACATGCCAAAGAATATCCTCAGCACGATACATCATTACAGTATATTATTAAACAACAACTGGCGAAAATTGGACAACCTTCACAAACATTTTCACAGGTGCAGTGACTGATACATCTGTCATCTCGACACAAGCAAGTGTTTGGCGTGGGAAGCAACGATATTACAGTCTAGACAATATGGAAACAACACTTTATTCGTACATTCATAAAATTGAAAAAGGTTTCAATATATTTTCAAGATAATCTTTATTCGAGGAACGAGTTTATGGGCAGGCGAAAGGATAAACATTAAGCGCGCATAATGGTCATATATTTCGAGAGACAGTAAACAGCGCATTAAACGGTCTGTCTCGATCGTCGATATATAGAAATAGTAGATGTAACAGCATTAAAGACACAGTCCCTAACAAAATTGATTGTACATGTGCAACCTGGTAGGAAGTTAACTAAAACATAAAACAGTCGTAAAAAATGGTCAATGACCTTAAAATATTTGTATTCTGGCATGACAAAAGTACTACACTGCGTGTGATGGTAAATACATTGCAGTCGAAATATCGATTATCAAGAGACGTTGTGTCTCTCAACAGTCGCCACAATTGTATCGTCCAACAAACAGCGCAGTTTATTACATATATCCATCCCACAATTTGTCAGGGAGCGAGCCTATCACCATATAGGGTACAAATTTGAATTCCAGTAAATAAGTAAAGCGCTTAGCCGAAAATTATTGAAAGTTTAAATTCTAAAGCAAAGGAACTTTTACTGACGCTAAAGCTGAAAGATTCCATAAAATCCATCCAGATGAAACAAGAGCGGCGTATTAAAAACGAAATAAAAGTCAAACAAATCATAATAAGACGCTCATTACACTAGACATGTTTGTAACATAAACTTCTATAGTAATTAATGGTTCCCTACACGTTATTAACACAGTAGTAAATCTGCTATACAACGGTAAACAAACATTTCAGAACTTGACAGCAAAGTAACAGTACTAAATTAGATATGGACGCTCGGACATACTCTAGTACGGGTAACGGGTTAGGCGTTTCGCCCTCTCTCAAGAACTTCAAGATGTCCCAGTTATGCAGGTTGACATGAGGACATGATGTTGTCCTTCTCAGATAATTAGCAAAAATTAACAATGAATACACACGTAATTTCGAAGTACGTATTCTCAAGTATCAAGAAACCACAGAAAGAAACAAAATAAATAAAATAAATAAATAAATAAACCACTTTTTTGCAGAAAGGATTTAACTCATAGTCATTACGATTAGTTGTCTTTGTGAATTTAACAACAAATGGCATAAAATTATGGCATGAGTCATAACTGTGATAAAAAACGGATTACATTGCTCATAAAACGTTACCTTAGGGCATCAAATACCTATATATTAACGTTATATTATTGGAACGAAGTTCCTTACGGCAGGCTTGGAGGGGATAGGGATTTCGCTGCGTGACCGAACTGAAAAAAATGTGACAGTAAAACCGTAAGAAAAATGCGTGGAAAAATGCGTGGAATAAAAGCGTTAAATGAGACGTGTTTCTTTTTTAAAATGAAATTCATTCAGCCAGTTATTGAAGTATTTTTATATCTCCTTCGATTTTTAAAAGATTACGCTAGCTCGTTATTATTTATAATTACATAAGTTGATAAAAAATGCTATACAATAGCTTTACCGCGGCAGTCTCCGAGTGCCACACGTCTTTTTTTTATTGGAACGAAGTTCCTTACGGCAGGCTTGGAGGGGATAGGGATTTCGCTGCGTGACCGAACTGAAAAAAATGTGATAGTAAAACCGTAAGATAAATGCGTGGAAAAAATGCGTGGAATAAAAGCGTTAAATGAGAAGTGCGCAGGCGCGACAGTCGCATAACCAGCCAGCGTTAGTTCCTTTTTTAAAATGAAATTCATTCAGCCAGTTATAGTTGAAGTATATAAAAATACTCCTTCGATTTTTAAAAGATTACGCTAGCTCGTTATTATTTATAATTACATAAGTTGATAAAAAATGCTATACAATAGCTTTACCGCGGCAGTCTCCGAGTGCCACACGTCTTTTTTTTATTTCCATTTTTCTATTCTATTTCTATGTAATTTTATGTTGTCAAACAAAAATAAAGAGACATATTTTGTTATTTTAGTTGATAATTTGAATTTTTTGCAATTTGTGTCGATTCTACATTAGCCGAAGGAACTTCGTTCCTACCTGGTGTCCCACGACACACACCAATTTTTTATTTCTATTTCTATGTAATTTTATGTTGTCAAACAAAAATAAAGAGACATATTTTGTTATTTTAGTTGATAATTTGAATTACGATGTTTTTTTATTTTAAGTAATTTATTATTTCCTAAAATACTGAATTTCCTAAATACTTTCTTGTACTTAAATAAAAACTAATCAGCAAAATTTAAGAGAAAAATCAAGAAAACCTACATAAAATTGAGCACGACTTTTTTTGCATTTTGTGTCGATTCTACATTAGCCGAAGGAACTTCGTTCCTACCTGGTGTCCCACGACACCACTAATTTTTTTTAAAATTAAAAAACGCATGTACATGCACACCATCTGCCAGACTTACAGTGTCGTACAGACATACTAAAATCGTACGCTATAAAAAAAGCCTTCTACATGAGGCCTAAAAACCATACTACCGTGGTGGACCATGTACTAAAATTAAAACTTGTAAAGAATTCGTACTACAGCCAAGACATATTGTAGATTGAAGTCAAAGGGAAGACAAAAACAAAGAATTTAGTTTACTCGGCTATATCACAAAAGTATGCAATCAAAAACCGACACGACCAACATACTTCACAATCGATTATGTTCTTGCGCAACATTCCATAACACAATGGCATACTTGTTTTTTTCCCGTTGTGGGAAAGACCGTCAAGTACAAGGTCGGTGAAAGTAATTCGCCGTAGCGTCGTTCGATGACGGAGCGACGAGAGGTGACGCGCCCGTGAGACTATTGATGGTGAACGCTTAATTAAATTTGGCTTGTAGGCATTGTGGCCTTAGGGAAAATTCTCGCGTAACTTGTGACTTATATTCCGTATGTGACGTTGATAATCGATGTCATTCTACAATTTACCATCGATTAACAATCAATTATTTAATTAATAAACGACTAGTAGCATAATTATCTCGTTTCTTGTTAAGAATATATCAGGCCAGTTTCTGTGACACCTTTACGAATGATAATTACTATTCAATAAATCAAATTGCTTTCAAAACACAAATATACTACCAAAGATCACAGAAATATACATAAAAATAATTTTTCAATAAATAATAGTTTTATGTATTATGTAAAAGATATCCGCCGAATTGAAAATCTCCTTTTTTGAAGTCGTTTCAAATAAGAACAACGGTTGGTCTTAGTCCTAAAATGCTATTGTCTCAATACAAAATATTACTTTCGATTATTTTAAATAATCAATTACGTAATCAATTGTTGGACGGAGTGGCATTACCACATTAGTTTGTATTATATATTGTATATATATTATATATATATATATTATATATCGTATATATATTATTATATTGTATGTATTATACATAAATGTTATTTAAATATTATACTTAAGTATATTATATTAATGTATTTTAATTAGGTACTTTAATGTACCAAACATGTAATATTTTATATCATATATCTTCTTCTTTGTATTTTTTTTGCACCTACTTTGTACATCTCTGCATTACCCAAAGGTTGACTGGGAGAGAATGCCTTTGGCATTAAGTCCGCCTTTATACAGTGTATATAAAGTGTAAATAAATAAAATAAATAAAATAATCGATTATCCTTTTTGCAATAGCCGATTATTAAAATAATCGATTAATTGATTATCAACTTTACTAATTTCGTTGAAATAAATTGAGCCGACACATTCATATTTAGCCTTTCCCTTATGTACTGATGTAACAGATATGAGGAGGTAAACTTGAAGAACGGTGGCCGAATATAACTTTTCCTTAAGGATATTAAAATACTATAATATAGCTAGCTAATATTATAGGTACGAGGCAATGGGATAATACCGCTTTTTTACTTTTACCTACTGTTTTTTAATAAGCCTGAACGACCCTTGAACAACAGCAGCACCACTCAGATCTTTGATTTATAAAGTAATATATGGCATTACTCTGCGCTCGTCATCATGCAAGACACAAGGAGTTATAATGCCCAGTAATTTCCTTGTAACAAGAATTTGCACCCAAACCTGACATTATTTTGTCAGTTTATAACTTCCTTTGTGACCCTTGTCACTGGATTGACTTGTTCTGACTTCCTTATAGCGCCTACCATATTAAATACAATACAATATTGCAGTGTCTGTTCACGAATGGAGTAATTTAAAATATCAAAATCACCTAGTTACTGCATTATGTACTTTTTACATCCGTCTTTGTCTACACTAAAAAAAATTGGAGTTTTTTTGCCGATCTCTTTTGATCAATTATTTTTAAGTCCTTCTTATAAAAAAAGGGACAGACATGCAAGTAGGTCGCCTGATGGTGACGCCTCACCACCGCTTACGATGGTTCATCACGCCCCATTTAATTCAGTCGAAACGACTATTTTCAACAAATTATAAATACCAAGCAACTATATTATTTAAAGTTTGGGAAACATGGCTTCGCTCATTACATCAATTGTGTGAATTTATCTGAAAATATCAAAACCTCGTTTAGCGCGTAACTCGAGTTCCTTCGTAATGTATTATAAACGACCGTAGTAGACTTAAAACATAAAGATACAGCGAAACAAGTCGATTTCATCTATATGGTAAAAATAGTATGCAACCAAACATTAGAAAAATCAGTAAGCGGAGAAAAAGGAGGTCACATGATGGCAAGTGATCACTGCCACCCAAAGAAACCCACAATACCAGAAGTCTAGTTGATACGTTGCAGACCTTTAAAGAAAGAAATAAGCATTACTGATATATTATTAAGTAATTCCCTTTTGGAGAGCCAATCAAAAATGATAAGGAAATGAATGTAGTAGTAACTACAACTGCGAAATATATATTAAGAGCTAGACAAGAATATATATAAAGGCTTTAAAGGTCAAGTCGGATTCATCTCAAATCACAAGATTAGTAAGATGTCCCAACCTAAAGGCGCCGATATTACAGTACATTTGGATATAGTACATATTATTTTTATAACATAAATCGGCAAACGAGCATATTGGTCACCTGATGGGAAGTTATCTCTGCCGCTCATGTACGCCCACAATATCAGAAGAATCATGGACGCGTTGCCGACTTTAACGGAAAGGAATAACCAACGGATTGGGAAGGGAAAAGGGATTTGGGCAAGGTGAATTTGGCTTGGGTTCCAAAGGACGTTGTTTGGACACCTTATATACCAGGAGATAATTCTGGTACTAAAACCTATATGAAGAACTTAATTAATACATAATCCAAATATACTTTGCTAAAGTTAGCTCCAATACGACTAATTTGGAAGTGGACGACGTATTTAGATTTTCGTATGTTCATGAACATCTCCTAATTGTAGTAAACAGAGGACAACGTTCGATAGTTAGGTTAATAATCTAATAATATCGCCTGGTGAAAAGCCGCAGCGGACCAATATCACAAATAGCTGGCTTTCATAGCAAAATGATTGTTGTTAATAATAGATCTTACATTATTGTTTTTTTTAACCGAGCACGACTAAGTGACTGCATTGCACCTGATGGTACGAGCAGTTAAAAAGCCAGCGACCACCGACATACATTAAGTTTGTTGGCCACGGATGTTTAGGTCCGTTCCTGTGTCGGATCAAAAAGGAATCTGCGGTGTGCCACCATTGCCAACTGCCGCGAAAAAAACGGCTCAACGCACTCTCGAGGAGTGCCCAGTCTGGGACGAAGACCACAGCCCTGTCAGGTCGGAAAGTCGGTTAGTCCTTGATCCCCAGGGTAAAAAAAAGAAAGGATATAAATATAAAATCCAACATTAATAATATTAGAACGTATGAGTCGTGGTAGAAATTAACTTTGAAATTTATATTTTCAACTCGTCTCTATTTTCCTCGTTAATTAATTTCGTTGCGAGATAAAGGAAGCTTAGAGTCCCAAGAGACTCGCCGAGCTTCATTGCTCGGTACCAAAAAATAGGTGCCATTGTCAATCCCGGCTTACAAGTGTTACAATGGCTGGTGTGTGGGATACTCTTTTGTGTCAGAACTTATTCTTACAACTCTGTACTTAATTCATTTACCGTCAAATAATTTTAGTACGAGAATAGTTAGGACCGGTTTCACAAAATCCAATAAAACTTTAGCCGCTAGATTATGCATTGGAAAGCTAATTAAGGAAGCAATTTGACATGATTAATAACTGATTAATCACCTCATTGGTCTAATAGCGTATTAAGCTGGAGAAACGTGAGATCCTGGCTTCAATTCCCAGATCAGGCAATCACAGCTTGTGTTTGAGGATTGGAATTTGTAACCGTTAAGGCGATAGGCTCGCGACGGAGATAAACTCGGCAAAAAGGCAGCACTAGTTGCAACTCTGCCTACTACTTCGGGGATAAAGCGAGCTTGAGTAACGTTTACTTGGACATTGTGATATAGGCGTTCAATGTCGGGACGTCACCCGATTTCAAACAGCAAAAATAATTTAACCACATCGACCGCACACTGCACACCACAACCTAACGAGAAGGTCCATTTATAAAATTGATACTAATAATGGAAAAAGCAATTATGTCTTTAACTGGCGGCAAGTGCAGTGTTATCAATATTAAGTGCAGTGTGTGGCAGTAACGACCCTGATCACACTCATTAATCAATTGCTGTGCAGTCTATTAAAAGAAGTTATAAAAACTTAAAAAGCGGGTCGATAAATATTTTGTGTGTATTTGAGTGGTAGAGCCACGCTATAAAACCAAAAAATCTGAAAATAGTTCTTGATCAAAGTCAATAGTTTTCCGACCTTTTTTTATAGCATAGACCGGAAAACAAGCAAGTGGTTCACTTGATGGTAAGTGATCTCTACCGCCCATGTACGCCTACAATACTAGAAGAATCATAGGCGAGTTACCGAAATTAAAGAGATGGGATAATTAAGGGATTGGGAAGGGGAGGGGGATTTGGGCCTCCGGATATCTCAGTCACTCTACGAAACGCAGCAGCAAGCCGCTACTTTACGTCGGTTTTCTGTGAGACAGTGGTAACGACACGATCGAACCGGTCCATTCGTACTGTAAACAAGTACAGTCTTAGACAGCTACAGTGTGGCTCTACCAGCCATGACAATACGTCACCCTATTTTACCTATCTTTATTATTTACATTAGAGGTCGGTAACAATGATGAATTGATGTTGTTCCAAGGGCGGTGAAAATAACTTACCATTAAGCGACTCGTCTTCTTCTTTTGGCCTAACTAATCCCATGCATCGTTATAAAGAGAGCATATGGAGGTAATGTGTACCTGTGTTGAACATCCATAGCTGCTATTAATCTTATTCGCAAATAAAAGGCAGATGAGACGATTGGCAAGTTCAGGGGCATTCAGTCGACTGATGAAATTGGATGAGAATATGCAATATTGAAGCAACATAATAAAAATAAATTAAATAAATAAACACCCAGCAGTCACACACATAGTCCTAACCCCACACTAGGTTAAACCTGTATCGTGGGTATCAGAAACTACGAGACTTGCGGTCCCACAACACCCAGATCCGAAAGCAGTATTAGTGGATCACACAAACATTTGTCTCGGTGTGGGAATCGAACCCAGGGCCTCTCGCTTCGTAGCCGTCTACTCGACCGCTGAGCTACGGAAGCTAATTCGGCGTGCTAATCAAAATTTATGTTAATACTCCATAATCACATACACTCCCAAATCACATGTACTCCTTTCTCGATGCATTTTAACTTGGATGGACTTTTTTAAATTACAATTTAAAAGCAGATCTCAAGTACAATGATTTTCTACAAGTTCCGACTTCACGTAAATAACTATATTAATATTGTACATAACAAGTAGGCAGAGGTGAGAAGTGCTCTGTGAAAGCGGATTGAAAAGCATGGCGCGGCGCTACTGGTTCAATATTAACATTACCTATTTGAGTTATATCATTATGTTCTCTTATTATTTGTCTTGAAACCAAGTTCAACACGAGAGATACAATATGTCATATATATAAGAAATTTAATAAACTGTATTATATCTAACTAATTATCTGCATGAGCTCTGTATCATAAATATTTTTATGTACCTATTTGTCTCTACTTTTATATAATTTAATTTCTTCAGTAATCGTGTATAAACGGCTGAACGGATTGCGATACAGGTTTAGCCGTTATATTAGGAGAACCTCCAGTAAAAATTACTTTTGTATCCTACATGTTTGGCACCACGATCTTCTATTTGTGATGTGTGTGCATGTCTGTACTTGTCTTTGTCAATTTAACATGTAACGACTAATTCGCGTACTTTAAATTAAATGAAAAAGAACACAGAACTCTTAATTTATTATCCTGATTTACTCTACCTGAAGCCACAACAAAGACATTTACAGGGTGGCGCCGCGGGCAAAACCTTGTATTGAACAACATTTCAAAATCTTATCAATTATGTATCGAACCAAACTCTTATATCGACACATTAAACAAAATAAAAAAAAGTAATATTGACTGCACATTTAGTAAACATTACTCAGATAAAATCAGAATGAAATAAAAAGCTGTAACCCCACCACTAAAAAAGCCTTACACAGCACATTGTGTCATCAAAAAAATAATCAACACCTTTTGCCTCATTTCGACATAACACCGTCCACTCGTCAAGCGGGTCGTGTGAACGTGATTTAACCAACATAACTGTACCGATAACAATGTTGATTTATTGAACCCGGCCGTCAACCGCGACGCACACAATACTGCATAGTGCATACTACGCCGGCTTCAGATTTAGATAACGCTACCGTGAAAATGCACCTGATGATAAGCTGATAAAATTTAACTAAAACGCATCTAGATTCTAGAGTATTCATTAATATAACCAGCAGACAGTTTGGATATTAACAATATGTTTTTTTTTTTTCTTTTTATCCTGGCTCGGCAAAGTGACTACGCTACACCTGATGGTAAGTGTAGCGCAATCCAAGAATAATGTCGACCAACGATAAACAATGTGTCCATCATAGGTCGGCAAGATCATGCCGGCCTGCCAAAGGGCCAAGGGGGAGGGGAAGGAAAAAGGGAAGGGAAAAGGGTTAGGATCAGGAGGCAGGCCCCCTGGGGAGAACCGGATAAGATTAACAGGTTCCCTGTCCCCATACAAACCACTTTTTTCCATCATATATGTCCCACTCTTTTTTTTTAGTAAATTGTTCAAATGTATTTTTGGAGAGTAAGAGTTTTCAAATAAAGGCATGAATTTGACTCTAAATTTGAATCATATACGATTCATTAACGTATAATTCTTGGTACAAAATATATCCAATGAATCATATATGATTCATGGGACAGGGAACCTGTTAAGATCAATAAATAAATACACCCAACAGCCACACACATAGTCCTGACTAGGTAAAACCTGTATCACGGGTATCAGGGGCTTACCATCCCACAACACCCAGACATGAAGCAAATATTCATGGATCACACCAACATATTTTGTCATGGTGCCGGAATCGAACCTACGTCCTCTCGCCTCACAGCCTGCTAATGGCCCACTGAGCCATGGAGGTTATCGCAATCGTAGTATAGTAGTACTGTTTAAATTGTGTTCGAAAATCGTCGTTTATTTTGGGAACCTCAAGTTAAAAAAAAACTTAAGTTTAGGCACAATGATAATGATCTTACATATTATAGCAGATGTAACATTGTATTCTGTACTTAATTTTAACCCCCAACAAAAAATAGGGGTTGGGTTAGTTACAGTCAACCACAGTAATTACTTGAATAAAATAAGAAAGAATAACATTTCTTCCTAAACTAAACATCCTAATGGGTAATCACACACACATTACATCACATTTTTTTAACACGCTTTTATTTTTAAATATAACTTGAATTTACTCATCTAATATCAGCTCTGTTTTATATGACTGCTGAGCATGAAATTCTACAACTTATAATATGACATGTTAGCATGGCTAAGGAGCAAGCAAGTGGGTCACTTGAGGGGAAGTGATCTCCACCTCCCATAACATGCCTCAATCACATACCCACAATACCAGAAAAATCATGGGCGCATTGCCAACCTTAAAGGAAAGGGATAATTAGGGTTTGGGAAGGGGAGGGGAATTTGGGCTTCTGGATATCACTGGCTCACGCAGCAGTAAGCTGCTACTTTACGTCGGATTTCTGTGATACCAATGAATATACAATAAGTTCGATAAGGCCAAGATGTGTGCCCTGAAGACTGGGTTCAAACCTGTGACATAATTTACAGCAGTCCGTCACCGTTTCAGTTAGGCTATTGACACTGAAATTACTCATAGTATTTGTAACTATGTATTAATCATACCATTTCATGAACCAAAATTGAAGGTCAAACAATGTATGTTACGAAAAGATTATACATCCTTCTAACACATTTTTTGCATCTACCAAATGGATAATTATCTCAGATATACACTAAGCAAGTATGTTTCGCCATTGCGTTCCATTGGCTGAACATTATTCGCAACGGTCCCCTTGACCCAGTCATTTAATATTACCGTCTAACATTATATTACAATCGTAATTATCAAGACTGGTTTAAAATATATTCTGATTTTATCTCATTTCAAAAACAATTTATTGCATTTATTTGTTTCTTAACCACCAACAAAACAGAGGGGTGTTATAAGTTTGAACCTTTAGCCTGTGCCCTGTGTGTAAACGTACGTAAGCGTGCGTGAGTGTGTGCGTGCGTGCGTGCGGGCGTGCATGCGTGCGTTAGTGTGCGTGCGTGCATGCGTGCGTGCGTGCATGCGTGCATGTGTGTGCGTGCGTGCATGCGTGAGTGCGTCTGTGACACTAACAGCTAAATAATAATAGATTGAATCCAGTTTTTGTTTGAAAGCTAACTTAATTGAGATGTAAGAACCATTAAAATGTATGCTAGCTGCATAGTTTGAAGAATATCTTCTCAACCATTGAAAAGTTATAAGTTTTAAGTTTGTGGCGCAGTTGAATTGCGTACGCAGTACGACTACTTTGCCGAGGTCTCGGGTTCGATCCCCCGGTTGGGTCAAATGATAATGGGTTTTTCTCATGAAATGTTCAGAATCGGCACGAAGTCTCAAATTACGCCCAGTAAGGCGATAGGCTCGTCCGTTATCATATCATGGGACGGAAATACGCTTGGCGAAATGTGGGTGTGTACTGGTTACACCTCTGCCTATCCCTTCGAGGATTACAGGCGTGAGTGCCTATCCTATATGTTACTAATATATGCTACTAATATGTATATGTATACTATCATCTGACTAAAACACACAATCCTAGCTTTAGTAGTTTTTGAGATCTCATAAGTAATCAGTCAGTCAATCAGTGAGTCAATGATATATATGTTATTTACTATCAATACTATTCAATTGTAGTGGAAACCACACCAATCTATCTACTAAAGAAACAACACCATCCAAAGGACTTAAGGTTTCTGTTTACAGCAAACATATAGAATCCAATTTTTATCCCGCCCATCACAAAAAATATTGCCAAATTACAACTGACGAAGCATGGCAAAACACATTGTGTAGTCCATGAGGGATGGTCGATGTTGTCAATGGCAACTATATAGCTTCCTAACAAGTTTCATCAGAATTTGTTACACAATATAAATGTGATTGAGTAAATTCTGAATACCATATTACTTAATGTAAATGATTCACTTCGTCTCATGTAAATACATTATTGTTACACTTTTTTGTTGCATTTATAAGCTTTTGATACGTGGTGCCTGGATGCTGTATTACTTGAATGGGTTATTTCAGTAATTGCTGAATTTCCTATTAATTTAAACATGGATTAACAAAGATCTTAATGTAAATGATATCCAATACTAGATAATAGTGATATTTATACAGTATTCGATAACCAACTATACAATATTATTTGTGTAGTTCCAAAATTTACGTAATCTGATGGTATTTATTACAACAGTATCTGTTTGAGTGGTGACACCTGTTAAAAATACATTTGTTGAAACATAATACAGAGGTAACATCTTTCTGTCTGGATTATCACCTTCCTACTTAAATGATCCAACTTCGACCAATGATTAGCGATATACTATACGTAGGTGACTTATACCCACTAATCACCAACACCAATTATTATAATTACTATTCAAAAGGATATATTGACAAAAGTAGCTACCCAAATATTAATTGAAAAAACTGTAACCAAATGGCTAACAGACTATCCAATCATTTCAAAGCCTAATGCCACTTTTTATAATTACTATTCAAAAGGTAAAACTGACAAGAGTAGCTACCTAAATATTAATCGAAAAAACTGAACTGAATGGCTAACAGATTATCCAATCATTTCAAAGCTTGTTGGTAATTAAAATAAGCCATGAATATGTTCAGAATTAGTGTAAATAGTTGCGGGACAAAAATGCTAGCAATAGTTGGGACTATACTAGAAAATGTGACAGACAGAAAACTATTGTAGGTTCATAATTTTTAATAGGAATAGAGTTACCACTGCACATTTAACTATGTTTTGGTCTTAAAATACGCATAGATATTTACTTAATAGCCATAAATCTTAATTAGTACATACATGTGTATATTTTACACATATGAAAAAATAAGGTATCAAATAAGGCTCGCAGTGGACAAACGGTAATCGCGACAAGCGCAAACGATGTCGGCTATGCGTTGGTAGTGAGGTCTGGGTATTGACTGACCTGAGGCAGGTTGGCCGCGATCTGCCTGTGCAGCGAGTCCCGCTCCTTCTCCACCTCCTTGAGACGCAGCTCCGAGTCGCCGAGCCGCTCCTGCGTCTCCCGCAGGCTCTCCACCAACTTGTCCCGCTCATCGAGCATAGACACCATAAGCTGTTCGAAGTTCGCATCCTCGCCGGATAGCTGCGAACTCCGCTGGCTGATACTGTCCTCAGATATCGTGGGCATCACGTCGCACATCATATTCCACATTTTAATTTAACATCAAACCAGAATACTTATCGTACACGACACACCGAAAAATACAATTTCGATCACCGATTATTACATATGTTCCGGCACAAACGTTACCTAAATCTAACGCACGTAACGCGCGGAAGCGGTTTCACATCGTAAAAACATTCGTTTATGACTATAGTCAATAATTCGGGAGACATTCTACTTCGATATTTAGAAAGACACACCTAAAAATCGTACTCCTACGATTCCATACTATCATGGCTCAAGCGGCATGTCTGCCATCTTGGAATGGAACGTCACTCAGAACAAAGATTAAAAAAAGTCATGTTTTCACAGACCACCAAATAGGTATATTTGTTTCTGCTACCTAGTGCTAAACTCTGGTTAAGTTTTATTGTCCTTTGAACGCATTAGGCTAATTATAAAATACTTATTTTATAGGATAAAGGCTATTTAACTAATAACTTATTTTAAAGTAACTAACAATAGGAAAAAACGTTCGTAGGACACCATCATTTATGTATATAAAAAATAATGCAGCTACAAGTACAATTAAAATCTGTCTCTGTAAAAGGATGAGAGATAGTGGCACGCTAGTTCGTATACAGTCAACCTGGGTAATTTTGGCTCACTTTAGAGGTAATTTATAGTAGTACGGATTTACTTTTATTGTTATTTGTCATAAATGAGTGTTTCTAGTGGGATATTGACCTTTATAATCTAAATTCCTGTGTTATTTATCAAAACGATAAATAAAAGACCCTTAAATTACCAAAAATTTAGTGAGCCAAAGTTACACTGACATTTGGGTAACATTAATAAGTATGAGGAGTTGATGAAGAAAATCTCTAATTTATGTAGTTTTTTTTACTCCTCGGTAAGATTAGCTTGTTATATTGATAAAAAAATACATTTCGTTTATATCACTATCTCCTTTTTAGTGGCAACGTAGGGTTGCCATATTAATACAATATTAAACTGCCTGGTTTATCGAAATCAACTACTATTTTATGGACCTCTTAAATCAAGTTATTATTGTATTAATCAGGTTTTGATGTACTTATAATTACTGAGCAATGCCTAAAATAATAAAAAATAATAAAACAAACTCAATCACATATAAAAAAGAAACATAATATCGGCTCTCAATTCCCCCATACCATGTATAGAAATTGATCATCAATCGCATAAGAATCGCCTCGTTTTGTGATTTTAGATCCTCCAAATCGACTAACTATATTTCGGGGGTGACAATTAAATATGTCAAGCTTTGATGGCCACTTCCACCCTTCAAAACTTTTTTGCATAATTGAAATTTTCACGCATTGTCTGTCCTCGCCCCGAGCTAATGTTACCCCAAATGGTCTGAAAATGAAACGGCTCGAAGATTAATTAAAGATTTTTTAAAAAATCTATCAATATCGCTGGATATTTCAGTGTTATTACATAAAAAACATATGATTCTTCAACATAAAACTGAACTCGCCTTCTGTAGTTCTTCTGTAGTAACTGCTATACACAACTTTTTAGCAAGTATATTTCTAACTCTGTTTACTGTTAAATTTTGAATGGTGAGAAAAAAATATATATTTGATAAATATCAATTGTCACTGCAGGTTTCGTTTAAAAACACTTTTTACTTTCATAAATTAAACAACTTATTATTATACAGTGTATCAGTAAGAAGAGAAAAAATTAAACTTTCAAATACAAGTTAGTGAGTCAATGTTATATTGAAAGCTTAAGTTACCCAGGTTGACTGTACCATATTTATATTATTTTCATAGGTATCAAATAGCTATCAAACAAAATCCCGTAATGGTTTTCTATGGTACATTTGAATTCTGTGTCTTTAGGCTAAAATAATCTCAGTATACTGCCAAATCCACTACTCATTTCTGTGTAATGCTGCGTCGCTGATTCTTTTCTTAGGTGGTTGAATTTAAATATGTATGTACATAAGTTGTGTCGTATATTATAATATCCTCATTTAATTATACTTAAGAGTTACTACTCAAAATCAATCTAAGTAATATTGTAATTTTGTGTTTTGTTAAAATTATTTGCAATAGCCAGAAAGTAAGAAAAGTTATATCTGCAACACTTAGCGGCTAGCTTCAACATTCCTTCACATATTCTGTTCTTTGACCGATATAGTCGTTCCACTGATTACTGTGTATGTCAATAGATGACGCTAAAATCCATGAATGAATTTTACAAAGCGTGTTACGTGTATTATTTCAATGGTTATTACACTGTGTAAATAATATATTTTTACATTCTATATAAGTCTAATTTATAGATATTTTTACATATTACATATTTGTACATGTAATAAATATTATATGAACATATATACAAAAAAACTGAATTCGTTTGGGAATGTTGTACTTTAACATTGGGTTTTGATTTTACTGCTGCGATTCCTTTAATACGCTTGACGTTTAATTAACGGGGCTGCCAAATCATTTATTTAGATATAAACTGTAACATTAAATTGTTGGTTGTATCATAGAAAATGGAATGCCCTTTAAAATAAATATGTAAAAAAAACAACTTAAGATTACGTTATATAATTAATAATCGTTGGAGCATTTTTTTGCATTTTTTAACACATTTCATATCCTGAAAATAAAGTATTCATCATTTTAGGGAACTAGCAGTATTAAATAAGATATCTTAACTGACAATCATGCACGTTAGGTGGCGAAGAATAAAATAAATAGAAAATAGGCACATACTAAAAAATATTTAAATAATCACGTCTATGAAATCTGTTACGTTTAGGATTCTGTTTCAATACTCAGCTAACGATAAAATTATTATATAAATTATATTATTATAAATTATTGGACAGCCTCCGTGGCGCAGCGGGCGAGTAGCCGGCTGTGAAACGACAGGCCGCGGGTTCGATCCCCGCACCGAGACAAACATTTGTGTGATCCACAGATATTTGTCTCGGGGTCTGGGTGTTGTGAGACCAAAAAGTCTCTCGTAGTTCCTGATACCCACGACACAAGACTCGTATCTTAGTGTGGGGTCAGGACTATGTATGTGACTGTTGGGTGTATTTATTTATTTATTTATTATATAAAAATAGTTTGAGGCTAATAAAACTGCATCGTGCCGAAAACTTTGAATGCAGATCCGACACCATAACATTTCCGGCTTTTCAATCCGCAAAGTGATTAAATGCCGAAGAAAAAGGGGCAAAAAAAGAATATTCCAAGAGGTACGTGTAAGACAAATTAATTGCAAATAATATATAATCGACAAACACACAAAAATTGATACTAACGATTGAGGTACTTATAAAAAAGTAAATCGTACTTATCAGATATTTTACTTTATCATAACTCTAGTTTTATGTTCTCATAAATTTGTATCCTTATTAAACAAACTACAATATAATGAACTATACGTAATTTAACTTGCAAACTCCCCAGCGCAGTGGGCGAGTAGCCGGCTGCGAAGTGAGAGGCTGTGGGTTCGATTACCGCACCGAGACAAATGTTTGTGTGATCCACAAATATCTGTTTCAGGTCTGAGTGTTGTGGGACCGCATTTCCTTCGTAGTTCCTGATAGTGAGGGGTCAGGGCTATGTGGGTGATTGTCGGGTGTATTATTTATTTATGTGTTCAATCTTATATTAGGTATTCATATAGTACCTCTATGTTATATAATTTTTTTAGATTTTTATTTCATATTTTTTTTTGTAATATGAGCCTTAATGTCTTGTAATATGACCTTGAACTTGAACTTATAATGTGTTAGCATGTGCCATTAATAGTCACAGTTTGAAAAAAGTCACATGCTGATTGCATAAAAATGCAGAAATTTAAAAAGTGGTCAAATTGGACATCACGGTAACTTTGGTAACATCAATATACATGAACTAGAAAGTGCTTATGGTACTTTTTAGTCTTTGCTTACCACCAATAATAATAATAATAAGGGTATAATATGTGTGTTTGTATATTTTACTAATTCATGTTTTGCAATAAATTCCAGATTTCACAATAAACGACAGTGCCAATGCCCCAAAGCCCGTTGCAAGAATAAAGAAGACCGCAACAGAGGATGTGACTTGGGATCAGATAGCCGATGACGATTTCGACGTAATTGAAGAGATCAATGATGACGGCACCAAGAACTTTGTCTACAAGAAGAAACGTAACAACTCTAAGTGTGACGATAATATAAACGAGAGACCTGGCAATGTCTATCCAGAAATCATCTGGTACTGGATATCACAGTTCATACAACCGGAAGACATTGGCCATTTTGCCGGTATAAACAGAGCTACATACTTTATCACAAAATGTGAGTCATTCTGGAGGGGAATATATAGGAGATATTGCGAAAAGCATCCGAAATTGCCGGATAAGTTGCAAATTGATACATTTAGAGCGTATGGTCTACGTCAGAGGGTAATCAGAGCTTTGTATCATACATATGATGTGTTTACAAAGAAAGTGGCCCAGCAGGCAGTGCATGATAGCAAACCCCATGACCTGGTCAAACGGAGGTGCGTTAATGTCTGGTACTGTAAAGGTGCATCACATTGGTCAATATATTTTAAGTTTAAGAAGATGCAACCTACGGAATGGGTGCAGAGAAATGATTTTTTCGAGGAGTTGGGAAGGATTGATGCAAATCCTGAGGAGAATTCACAAGTTTTACAGGTATGCTATAACTTGATATGTTTTTAAGAATCATGTAGCCTCTGTGCCACTGTGGGATATGGACATCTCTAACTAAAGGGGACATTGAAACCCTATTACTTACCTACACCGTCTGTCTGTAAGTGTTAGGCTGCGGTTAGATGACGCGAAAAATTTCGTGCGGCCGCGTGGTAACCGCGTACTAACTGTTCAGTCATAGCAAATGTATGTTTTATTGACTAGGACTTAACGTTGAAATTCTTTGCGAGTAAGTAACCGCGCGGCGGCTGAGCGGTCGCGTTTACACGATCGCGCAGTCGCCGCGTGGTTGGAGCGTTGCGAAGAATTAAACATTATGGCTTAGTCAATAGAGTTTACATTAGTTTTTCGAGTGATTCGAGCGAGGCGCCCGCGCGGCCGCAACGCGGTGGGATTCCGTGTCATATAAACGCGCCCTTATGGTTATAGGGCTTAGTCTTTTTAAGTTTAAAGTCTATTCACCAAACCTCTTTATGAAATGTAAACAAATTTACGCAGTTTCAAAATAATTCCTTTGTTTGGACCTGTCAATACACAAAATATAATAGAAATAATTGAACATTGTTTACATTTTTGGAATAGTTATGGTGATTAGACTTCATCTGACATATTCACAGAATAAGATGTTATTATAGCAGTTATACTAACCATACATTCATAAGCTCACACCTTTATTCTCGTAGGGGTAGGCAAAGGCGCTAATAGTGCCGCATCCAAGTTTCGGCTTTATTATTTCTGTCCCATGATGTGATAGGGTCGCCCCCTATCGCCGTATTAACTCGAAATCTCAAATACTTTTTTGTTGGTGGGAAGGTAGCTAATCGTTTTTTTACTCGGCTAGATATTGACAGTGGTCGGCCAGACAAGTCGCTTTCCGGACTCAGTCGGTATATACATGGGCGCCGGTAGTAGGGTGCAAGGGCGTGCACGTGCCCCCCCCCCACTCAGCGGGCAGCGGGAATTCCCCGAGCAATAACGCTAACTATCGACTACAGAGATTGAGTATCCTTTCCATTAGCGAAACATATTCAATCAAATACCCGCGCGATTTGAATTTGCCATTACATTTATTTACATCACAATCACACCTTGTAGGTAATGTTATAAAGACACGTTATTTAATTTCAGCCAGTTCCCCTTGATTTCTGCTGCTGGCTACCCCAACATGTAATAACCTCAAATAATCTGTTACAGGTAAACTGCCAACAGTTCTACGAAGTACCCCCTCTCATGGGTATGACGCTGTCTTCAGTAAGTGTGGTTTTGTCCCAGGGCTTCCGTCACCATCGCCTGCATCTAGGCTTCAACACGGGCACCCACAATGTCTCCAAGGACATACTGCCTGAGTGCACTGTAGTTTTAGACACAGTTGTAAATATTTTTGTATTCGACTGGTGGCATCCAAAGTACCCGTATTTTGATAATAATCTACCCATAAATGTGGTAGATGAAGAATCATTGCCAGTGCTAAAAAAGGATTTCTTCGCAATACGCGATGCTGATTTATAAAGTAAAGAAGCATAATGTGATACAAATGTATAATATATTTTGTAATATATTTTGGTGGTTTTATTTTTAACTTTTTATTTAATAGGGTTTTTACTACGTCCAATTTTATACATTACTTTTTATACAATCGATATTGATACAAAATAAAAACTTGTTTGTGAAAACAGAATTAATGAGGCCGCAATGTTTTGAAGAGCAAATGTGGTAGCGTAGTGATAAAATGTCACTATCTCCCTCGCATGCGTGCATCATAATGACATGACGTGGCTTGTGACGTAACATACCATGTCGACTGTCGTGCATCCTTATTCTGTCATTTGACAACTACCCCTTCCTCCTGATTTAAATGGCTTCTAACTTATTAAAATAATCCCATTGTGCCAATGAGTAGGTTTCTTTGTTTTCTAAGACATTAGGAAGGGGAAACGGATTTGGGCCTCCAGATATCGTAATTTACTCCGCGCTCTGAGTTATGAGTGAAGTGACACGCATTTATTCTTTTATTATTTTATTCAATTATTTTTAGCATTACCTATTTAATCAATTTGGTCTCGATGGTATTTTATTTAAATACATACATTCATTGATATTCATACAAATGTTGATTGATTATTGAGTGGTAGAGCAACACTGTAGATAAGTTTGTCTACAGCATGGATGGGCTGGGTCGACCGGGTCGTTACCACTGTCCCACAAAAAGCCGGCACAAAGTAGCGGCTTGCTGCTGCGTTTCGTACGGTGAATGAGATATCCGGAGGTCCAAACCTTCTCCCCTTCCCAATCCCTAATTATCCCTTTCCTTTAAGCCGGTAACGCGACCATGATTCTTCTGATATTGTGGGCGTAGGTTTATGGGCGGTGGAAATCACTTACGTAATTTATAATAATTAATCAAGTGACCCACTTACACGTTTACCGGCCTATGCTAAAAAAATGGTGTCCATACCACAATGCTACTACTAACAAAGGACCCTACTATAAATAACAACTCAATATTCTATGCATAAGCTCTTCAAGGTTACACATTGCTATACATAACTTGTTTATAATGATATAATATCATCGAATACTAGTTGTGACGAGTGCCGAGTGCAGACCTCTTGATCAAATATGACCTCATGATAGCACTTATTGTCAGTTGAGTTCAATGAGATAATTTTATTTGTCTCTTAACCCTCTTTATCGCAACGTAACACCGGTGTAACGTTTGAAACAAAAAAATATTTGAAGCTAACTGTACATTATTTTCGACACTACAGCTGCTCAAATCATTACAAGTATCACTGTTATCTAATGTAAATTGAAATAACCAACGACCACGTATTCAATAGCCAGTCAGTGTCAAAACAACGCCTGGTCAACAAGCTTTGAGCAGACGTGTGGTAAGTTTTAATTTATATCTTTAGTTATTTCGATTAACTTGCACATGCTTTGTAAAAATTCCATTACCAATGAACCTAGTATCCTATCCATAATAACACAAATGTCTAATAATCATTGGATTTCCAATTATTTGGTTGTGTTTGTGGACGTATCGTATTTGTAACGTTGCGAAATAGTCAACCAACTGCTATCAATTAGCTATGTAACACGGGTGATACATTGCACAGTAACCGAACATTCACCGAAGTATCTTTTTTTGCATTTTATGCTTGATGTGGGGTGAATGTTGCATGGTTTATTTATATTTTGTTCACTAGAGACTGAAATAAGACATATCATACAGAATTTTGGCCCTCGTATCACCTGAACGAGCATCATCAACTGACACTTCTTTGAGGTCACTTGATTGATTAATTATACAAAATATACATAAACGCCGTCGTTTCAACAGTGATAAGGACTCCAATATTGATTCAGAGCCTCATTCTCTGCCCTTTTTGTTTGAAAACCACATTCAGCTATATTCTAGAGAGCCCAGATGAAGATCAACCATGCTTTGTTCCTTTGAAAAAGGAAGGGATGCCCTTTTCTCCTATTATACTGTTGTGTGTACTAAATTCAGTTGTGTCGCTATTACAAACTCCACTAACTTAAAATACAAGATTTGCTAAAAGAAAAGCAAACACAGGACGGCGTTTTTTGCTAAACGAATAATGAAATACAAAAGTCCAGTTTCGCACTTCAAGTGGAAGACAAAGAAATTTAAATATCCTCCTGTGCCTGAGATAACATATTTAACATATAACCTAACATATTTTGACTATTCGCTAGGCGAGGAATTGATATCACCTGTAGATTATTTCTACAAATTCTTTCTTCTGAAGATATAATTAAATACATCACCGAACATACCAATTCGTATTTCGTATAGAGCCAGTCAGGAAAACGCATTGACATTACTAGCGATGGCGTAAAGGATTTTCTTGCAATCACCATAATGGTGGATATTATAAATATACACTCTTACAGAGATTATTGGAATGCTCGATTGAGATGCCTAAGACGTTGATTGAAAGAAAAAGCCTAAGATAGACATCAACTGCCCCCAAATCTTCAAACAGTATAATTCAACGTGGGTGGGATCGACCTTGCCAATACCTTGTTATAATACCCTATACCTGAATAATTTTAAAACAAAGAAGTTTTTTATAGCCCTACTTACACAATTGCTAGATAATTTTGTAAACAATCCCTGGTTGTTGCACCGAAGACTCACCACTCAACAAGGAATAATAAGTATTCCGCTGAAAAATTCGGGGTGTAAATCTTCACGGAATTGCCCAAAAAAAGAAGAAAAAAATAAATAAAATCTTACTATTCCCAGGCCTGCTGAAGCGGTTAGATTCGACAATACCGGACATTTTCCAATTTTTAGGAAACGAGCCTGATGCAAATACTGCAAAACAGGTATAACTACCGTAAACCGTATGAAAGATTCTCGTTGTGTCTAATAGAAACTGTTTTTATAACTATTATGCATTGTAAGAGTAATGTTATGTTTGTTTATTGAAATAAAGAGCTATGCTGGCTGAATTTTGTTTTATTTTTATTGATGAGATACATTCACGTAGAAGCGCAACGCAACATATGAGATACGTAGTTTCTGGTTACTATTTTTCTCACTGTTTCGCAACGTTACATATTTGTAACATGACTTTAAAAAAAATGTAATATCGCTAGATTTTTTTCACTATTTTTTTAGGCATCTATAATCCCTAATTATCCAATATTTTCAAAAAAAGTCCAGAAAAAATACGATTTTTTCTTTTGAGCGTTAAAGGGTTAAAGTGTGTTGGACTCAGTTCTGTCGTTAAAAGTGATTTGAAATGTTTAAAATTGTACTTATTTGTGCGTTTATTGTTGTAAGTAACATTTACTTATGGTTGATTTTAAAACTAGCTTTATCTGATGTTTATCATAATGATTTCTTACGTTTACGCGAATGTTACTCATTGAAATAAAACTAATTTAAACGGATTTTATCGCGGTGTTTTTATTGTTTGTCAGTTAATCTTAGGTACTTTAAATGTATTTATATATGTGTAGTTTTTCTTTTATGTACCCTACCCTTTCTGACTCCTTCTTTTATCTTCATCCCATGGTTGCCTCGAAGAGATTGCCTTGAGCGATAAGGCCGCCAATTGTACTTTGATTTCGTTGACTGTTACGTTACATGTATTTTTATTTCCATTGTACAATAAAGAATTATAAATAAAAATAAAAAATACTTGGTTAGTAATTTTGGGATAAAATTATATGTACTTAAGCGTGTTTTAAATGAGATACGTTACAGTTTACCCATCCACAACATTTCTTGAAAATTATCATTTACTTTCTTACATATGTAATTAAAATTAATTGAGAACTGTAAATGTTATCGGCATTTTGCAGTTCTTTGAACTTTAGAATTGTTGACGATAACTTTAGAGGTGTATACTTGTAGAAATGTCTTACTTATCAACTGCTTAAACTTCTTTACATAGTATAAAAAGCGAAGTGAGAAGTAAGTAAGAGTGAGTAAGAAGTGAAGTCGCTTCCGTCGCTGTCCGCTTAGATCTTTTAAATTATTCAACGGATTTTAATGCATTTTTCAGCAATGGATAGAGTGATTCATGTGGAAGGTTTATATGTACGAGTATATCACGCTATGACCCATTGGAGCAGGGCAGTAACGTGCATTCTTTGCTACTATGGGCTCTCCTATCTTTTGTTCTTAGTTATCAAGAAATTATAATTAATTAATTATTATTAAATAATCGCTAACCTCCATGTCGCTGCGGGCGAGTAGCTGGGTATGAAGTGAGAGGCCGCGGGTTCCATTCCCGCACCGAGACAAATGTTTGTGTTCTACAAATATTTGTTCGGTACTCACGATGCAACCTGTACCTTAATGTGGAGTCAAGACTATGTGTGACTGTTGAATGTATTTATTATTTTAGGCTAGCAATGCAGACACTCCCGTCGATCCAAACAGGGTATACTGCGGCGAGACACCTAACAAGGTAAGTAGTTCATAAGCTCACACCTGGATCCCCGAAGGAGTAGGTAGAGGTGCACCAACGGTTCGCCGACCTTTTTTCCGTCCTCTATAATGTAACAAAGGGTGAGTCTATGCCATACCGGGAACAAATTCCAATATCGGCTAACTCGTTTTGTGTTTTTTATTATAGCATAGGCCGGCCAACGAGCAAGTGGGTCACCTGATGGTAAATGGTCTATACCCCACATGTACGCCAGAAGAATCATGGGCGCGTTGCCAACCTTAAAGGAAAGGGATAATTAAGGAATTGGGAAGGGGAGGGGATTTGGGCTTCCGGATATCTCACTCACCGTACGAAACGCAGCAGCAAGCCGCTACTTTACGTCGGTTTTCTGTAAGATAGACAAAACTGTCTACTGCGTGGCTCTACCACTCATACATTTTCTTTTTATAGCGTAGGTCAGCAAACATGTAAGTGGGCCACCTGATGGTAAATGATCTGCGCCTGAACGCTCATGATACTAGAAGGATCATGGGACGCGTTACCGACTTTAAAGGAAAGGTATTGAAAAGTGGAGGAGGATTTGTGATCTCACTGTAGACCATCTCACCTCTACTTTACGTCTGTTTTCTGTGTATGTCGATATTAATCACTAATTTGGTTTCAGATCTTCGAATGTCTCGGCAGTCCGAGAATAGTGAAGCCAGAGGTCTCCATAAAATGTGATAAATCCATATCTGAAGTAAGTATCAGCTCGTGTAGATATTAACATTTAAATCTTACGCCTGTATTCCTAATAGGGTAGGCAGAGGTGCATCTACTGCTGTGCTCATGTTTCGCCGACCTTCTTTTTTTTTTTATCCTGGCTCGGCAAAGTGACTACGCTACACCTGATGGTAAGTGTAGCGCAATCCAAGAATAGTGTCGACCAACGATAAACAATATGTCCATTGTCCATCGCAGGTCGGCAAGATCATGCCGGCCTGCCAAAGGGCCAAGGCGGAGGGGAAGGAAAAGGGATGGGAAAAGGGTTAGGATCAGGGGGCAAGCCCCCTGGGGAGAACCGAATATACACTGGCTGACCCTGGAACGCGACCCACACAAGGTGGGCTACTATGGCAGGTTTTAGCACCAATGTACGGTGGTCGCTATCCCGTCTTACTATACCTTGAAGTGATAGAGGACGAGCCAATAACTCATTAATTCGTTTAAAATCGAAATCGAAAACAAACTGTCATTGCCCGTCCTGGGACTTAAACCCAGGACCTCATGATTTCTCAGCCTAAGTAGGCTGTCACTAGGCTAATGAGGAGATTGTGTAGACAATAACATAACCATTTCTTTCTTTCTATCTGACGTTATCGCGGTTTAGTGCCAGGGTCGGGGTCTGGGTGTTGTGAGAACAAAAGTCTCTCGTAGTTCCTGACACAAGATTCGTATCTTACTGTGGGGTCAGGACTATGTATGTGACTGTTGGGTGTATTTATTTATTTATCCTACTAACGTCAACAAGGTTAACGTCTTCACTTCGGCCGATCTTGCTCCTCCGCAGTGAGATAGTAGCATAACCATAAGCAATAATTTATTATTCTTATGGCATAATATACCCTTACGAGACTATTTTCGAAGGTTTGCGGCACATCATGCCGGACCTCAGAACCGCAAGGACGGAAATCTTCTAAACAAATTCACAGAATAGATTAGAGAGTTTTTTGATCTCCTGTTCGACGTTATGGAACCATGGGTCACTTTTTAGAATCAAAATTAAACAATTTATTATTGCAAGAAATATTTGCACCATACTCGTTTTACAGTCGAAGTACGTGTCTACGAGAGTGTTGACCCCTATATATAGTCTATACCAGTGTTTCCCAACGTGGGGCCCACGCCCCACAGGGGGGTAATTTGATAGTTAAGGAAGGCAATTTCAAAATGGACTCGACACGACTTTAACCCTTTCGCTTTGGGTTATTTAAATGCAATCGGTGACAAATTAAAAAAAAAATGTTAAGGTGGGGCCTAAAAAAGGTTGGGAAACACTGCTATAGTCACTACCAAAGTACCTATTAGTACACTGCCAAAGAAGAATTCTAGATACACAATTGAAGTTATTGAAGAACCGAGCGAAGAGGATTTTCAGACACAATTGTTCTGTTTCAGTGTGACAAAATGAGATGCATATTCAGAGAGGAAGGTTGGATGAATGGGGACAAGGTGGACAAGAGTAAGGTGGCGGCTAGTATCGACCAGTTCGGCAAGGACAACCCCGACTGGACCGCTGCCGCGGAGGCCACCAAGACTGAGTGCCTGCGCGAAGACCTGCCTGCACAAGGAGCGTTCATTGGCTGTCCTGCCTACGATATCTTGCATTGTGCTCTCAGCAGTCTTATTAGGGTATGTATTTTTCTATCTGAAGATAAGCTAACGAATAAGTAGATTCTGATGATAAGTTGCCATTACCCGTGAACGACTACAATGACTGAGGAATTGTGGGTCCGTTTTCGGAAAATTCACTGACCGTAGTAATGTTAAAGCAAAGTTTGTTAGTCCTCATAGCTTTTAAGTGAAACCAAGATGACCAAGATGACCATGTAATCGCGCTAACATTTGTTAGATTCCTACACTGAGCAACATTTTCTTAAATTTTCCCTTTTATTTCTGCCTGGCAATATCCTGGCTTAATACCAGGGTCTGCCTTCCACCATCATGATTTGACTGTGGTTTTAGCATTATGTCGGCCCGCAACGAGAACTTCCTCTCGCTATTGCCTCGTTTGTTAAACGACAGAGTGTGGTAAACGGGAGGTTAGATTTGGGCTTAAGATGTTGGTAACACTTACACTCCATTTCAAATTCATTCAATAATACTTATATAAAATTGTGGTTTTGGTTGTTAAAACACATTATAAAGACTACATTGATGCAGTGAATTACGCATACATATAAAGAACCACTTCTTTTTATGTACGGGTAATTATTACTAGTCTTTGCCATCTGATCATGCTGTATGGTTTCAAGTTCGCAGCAGCCACTCTAATTAGTCCACTTTATAATCAACCTGGTATTTTCCACAGCACGCCAAACCCTCCAAATGGTCGACGTCAGAAGAGTGCAAGTATCCGAAACTGTACGCCGGAGCTTGTCCCGTCTGCCCTTCCAACTGTTTCGTCCCAGCCGTACCCACCGGGTCTTGTAATGCTTGTCTGGCGCTGCCTCGTACGCCGTGATTCATGTCGTGATGATATCTGAATTGTAACCACGCCAAATATATACCCTTGCCAGCATAATATATTGTATTTATTCGTTGTATAAAGAGATAGGTTTGCTTCTCATTTTATAGGCTTGGTAACCGATTTCATAAATAGAATTTTTAGAAATTAGTTATGTCTACAGCATGGATGATCTGGCACGACCAAACAAGATAGTTTACATATTGTGACGAGGATCAATCTTAAATAGAGCTATAAAAAGCAAAAGCAACTAGGTCCACAGTGTTTTATTATTATAATCATACCATTCAAGTATACATATATAACAGGTGGTACAAATCTTTGCATCTATTAATAGAAACCGTTTATGGCAGAAGCCCCATCTGGGATTGTTTGCGGTCCGTTAACAGTTAACTGGCTATACACAATCACTTATATATCTACTATTTTTATATAAATAGATACAGCAGTAATTCTTAATACTAATAAAACATTCTAAGCGTATTTTGATAATTAAGATGTGTGTAAGGTGTGTGAGATGTTTATTTCCTGGCACTCGTCACGTCCCGGTGCGCATATTTATCGAGCGCAAGCCTTTTCCGCCCACGGGTTTCCCATTATTTTCCACTGGCGGTGCGCATGCGTGCAGCCTTCTCGAGCCTGATGACACCTGTCAAAAACAGTAAGCATCCGCCGCCGTGCTGTGTGGTGCTTCGACGTCATCGCTGGCATTATCGAAATTTATTAGTGGATTTTTGGAACACCATGTAAATTAGGTGAGATGTCATTTTGCTGTGTTGACTGTTGTAATTGTTTTAGTTGTTGCTTTTACATTTTTACGACCTGAAAGTATTTGTTTCAAATATTTGATAGATTAATTTCGTTTATTATTTTTGGGAATTATTTATAGAGCTTTAACTTTTTCTTCTTCCTTTCTAGTAGATATATACTGTCTTGTGATTTATTAAAACTTAGTTGATGTGGGTGGCATGTGTCCTTGATATGCTATATCGAATACATGAATGATTACAGAAACCCACGGGCGGCCACAAAATTCAGTATTTACGTCGCGTTTCGTGACCTTTACTGTCGATATCTTTTATCTTTTATATCTTTAATAGGGATTGTTGTTAACGAGTGTTTAATTGAATAATTGTGATGTACGTTATGATACGTCTGTAATTATCAAATTGATCTAACAAAGTAATTGTTATTGTTACAAAAATGTATTTTGAAATATAGATCCGATGTTTGGTTCGAATAGTCGTACCATACTTATAATCAATGGATTAGTCCAGCATATGGAATTTGAATGCTTTCTAAATGGTTTTCTATAAATAAACATTAGGGTAGGTGATGACGGACAGTCTTATAAGATATTACGATATTTACGGTCTTGTAATTCCCATTGCATTAATTGTTGTCGATGTTAGGTTTTGGGTTTTTAAGTAATATATTCGGTATTAGTCACAGAACAACTGTTATAAAGGAGGGTAGGTACTAAAATTAAATGTCTACTTTTTTCCCTGAAATATAAAATACGGCTCGAGAACTGTATGGTACTTTTGAGTTACGTTTGTTTTTATTTGATTGAATAAAGAGTAAGGCGCTCGCCTGATGGTAAGCCCACGCCTGCCCATACACAGAAGCAACACCACACAGATCTTTGAATTACATAGCACTGCTTGGCTCTGGACTGCGGTCGTCACCCGGAGACATATGACGTTAAGTCTCATAATGCCCAGTAATTTCACTGGCTTCAATCTTCTTCAAACTGAAACATAACAGTGCTTAAATACTGGTGCTTGTTGAAAGGGGCGAGATATACATTTTAGTTTTCATTATTTATTTGCAGTTTTAAAAAAAATAAAATCTTATGTTTTAATGACTCCTATTATAATTGCACATACTTGAACGAACATGGGTTGTTCTTAATCTAAACGTAAGATGGTTCGTAAGAAGCATTAGTTCACATAATTTACAAATTCTAGTACATATTTGTTTTGACTTTAGGTCTCGGGGAAAATTCATCTTAACTTCCGAGGCCCGGGGATGAAAGGATACTTATACCAGCCTCAACGGCCTTTCAATCTAGTTCACAACCGAGTCAAAACTAGATCGAGGCTCAACCAATTTTCCTACACCGGTGTACAGCCTCTGTTGCGCAGTGGGCGAGTAGCCGACAGTGAAGCGAAACCTCGGGTTCGTTTCTCGCAGGCAGTCAAGTGTTTTAGTGATCTATAAATATTTTTTTCGAGTCTGGGTGTTCCTCCCCAGAGGGGTTGATGTCAGGCAGGCTGCCTGTCTTAAAAACTACAAGCCAAATCTATCTGTAACAAGTGTTACAAATCAAATCTATTTGTAAAAAAGATGTTGCGCCGATCTCACTGCGAGTGGGATAATGGGTAGGTTAGTGGGATAATGGTTGCTGGTGGGAGGATACTTGTATCCGACCGGATAGCGACCACCGTACACTGGTGCTAAAACCTGCCATAGTGGCCCACCTTGTGTGGGTCGCGTTCCAGGGTCAGCAAGTGTATATCCGATTCTCCCCAGGGGGCTTGCCCCCTGATCCTAACCCTTTTCCCATCCCTGTTTCCTTCCCCTCCCTCTTGGCCCTTTGGCAGGCCGGCATGATCTTGCCGACCTACGATGGACACATTGTTTATCGTTGGTCGACACTATTCTTGGATTGCGCTACACTTGCCATCAGGTGTAGCGTAGTCACTTTGCCGAGCCAGGATAGAAAAAAAAAAAGTCGAAGAAGAAGAAGGGAGAAGGTACACTGACTAGAACCCTTGGTATTAAGTACCTTTCGTAGAAAACTATTCTTCATCTTCCTCTCTATCTAACCTGTCTTTACCTATATTTACCATGTTGAAGAAAAGCTTACATTTTGGGAGGTGCCAAACTCATTCGGGGGGAGATATACCTAAACAGACAAAACGGCGATGGTTTATCAACCGATAATAAAAGGAAGGAGGTTCTCAATTTGACTTTTTTATATGCACTAAAACTAAGCAAAACTTAAAAATGAAAAGTAACCAATTATTTCTCTATATCGTACGTAATGCCATATTTATATTTTTTTCTTTCTGTTATGAAGAGATAGCTACATCCTACAAAATTAATTAAGACTGATGCCATCCTGACGCCAGCATCGCAAATAATAATAACCGCACTGCATATTACAAACCATTTCAGTTTAATTACAATGGCGTTCGTGAGAGCGCGCCCTTTTTCTCGAACAAATGGAGCGGGCGTGCGTCCGTTAGCATTTTAATGATTTCCACTTCGAAGTGAATCAGTTGCGAGTTTTAATGGTCCAGCCAGACACGGATCTAGAATTTGCTGAAGTAGGGAAGATTTTTTTATCCTAGAACCACAAAGTGACTGTACTACACCTGGTAAGCACAGTGCAATCCAAAGAGACCAGCAATCACCGAGAACAATAAGTTTATCGGTGGTCAGCAGAATCATGCCCATCTGTATAAATGCTTCTTCAAACTCCGAAGAAGCAAATCGAGGGACCTGCGACAGGACAGGCGGATAACCGATGCAGGCATTGGGATACACGAATGTAGCCCCAACTAACCATCAAGTCATATCGCAAGCTCCTCGGGAGAACCGGATAACATTGGCTGATCCTGGAACGCGATGCACACAAGGTGTGTCACTATGGCAGGTTTAACCCCATGTGTACAACAGTCGCTATTCGGACGGATATGATTATCCTACTAAAAGAAGATACTACCTACTAAAAGATTATAGTTTGTTAAGGAGGAGATAAAATAAAGTACTTTGCTTTTTTACCTGTACCTTTGGTTCTTGTCCTTTTGTTATAAGGGTTGTTTACAGAGGACGCGGGCAATAAACTCGATATTAACCTTTTTACCTGAGGCCCCAATAATCAAAGAGCCTAACTTAAACATGAGTAGTGGCGGGGCCGGTATCAGGGACACTTATTTGGGTTACTTTTTGTGTGAAACTGTTGTTATTGTGGGTAGATGGGTCGGTAAAATGTTTAGAGGACTTAGGCTTTGTTATATTGGATATTTGCATACAATTGACCTTTTACGAAACCCTCAAACATGCTTTAAATAATACCAACCGCCACCCGGGGCTCTGTCTATGTTGTGTCGATTTCTTAACAATTTTTAAATGTCGTAGTCGTATTATATTATTTCGGAATATTTAGACGAGGAAAAGGCTTGGGAGTTGTTCTAATACATTTAAGTGATCATTACTAATATTAATTTCACTAGGAAATTTATAATTTACCTAATAATAAATCCGTTTAAATTAGTTTTATTTCAATTGTTGTATGGATGTTATGAATTTCAAAGCAGTTGTGTGAAATTAGTGACTGTACCTATCGGACTTAAATTTGTAATCAGTCTGGGCATATGACAGCCTACGTGGCGCAATGAGCGAGTAGCCGGCTGTGAAGCGAGAGGCCGCGGGTTGGATCCTCGCACCGAGACAAATATTTGTGTGATCTATAATTATTTGTTTCGGGGCCTGGGTGTTGTGAGACCGAAATTGTCTCGTAGTTCCTGATACCCACGACACTGGATGTGGGTGTACTGGTTACACCTCTGCCTACCCCTTCAGGGATTACAGTGAGTTCGTATGGATAATTGAGTAAGAATGTCAGCTAGTTTATTTGCCTCATGCTAAAAAAGTCGGATCTTATGCTAAGATAGGTCTCAATGCATATTTTCCTTTCCTTGTCTCTAAGAGTTAAAGTATGTTCTTGAGTGGTAGTCACGCTGTAGACAATTTATCTACGGCATGAATGGGTCGGCACGACCGAGTCGTTACCACTGTCTCACAGAAAACCGACGTAAAGTAGCGGCTTGCTGCTGCGAGTCGTACGGTGAGTGACATATACGGAGGTCCAAGCCCCCTCCCCTTCCCAATCCTTTAATTATCCCTTTCCTTCAAAGTCAGCAACGCGTCCATGATTCTTGTGGTATTGTGGGCGTACATGGGCGGTGGAGATCACATACCATCAGGTGACCCACTCGCTCGTTTGCCGTCCTATGCTATAAAAAAGAGACAGAAATGCATATTAGATGTATAAAATATACAGTAACAGTACTAAAACTATTGTTTAAAAAACAATAAACATCTCAGACGCATCCCTAGTTGGAATCATTCGATTTGCTGTGATATCGGATTCCCAGCACTAAATCTATACCTATGTAGGTACCTAGGCGATTTGTACCGAGACAGAACTCGATATCTGCGACATACCTTATTGCGTAACTACTGCGATGTAGATGTTTATTTGTGTCTGAACACCGTCCTTACACGCCACTAAAGGTTATTGAAAATTCAATATAACTACAGTTTATTTATTACTTACGTGAATTGACGTCAGCCGCTCGCAATTATGTAACTACTTTGAGTGGTAGAGCCACGCTGTAGACAATTTTGTTTACGGTATAATTGGGCGTGCTCGATCGGGCCTTTACCCACTGTATCACAGAAACCGGCGTAAAATGCGTGCGTGTTGGTGAGTGTGATATCTGGAGGCTCAAATCTCCCCATTTCCCAATACCTTAATTATACCTTTATTTTAAGGCCGGCAGCGCACATGGATCATGGGATTCATATGGTATTGTGGGCGTACATGGGCAGTGGAGATCGCTTACCATTAGGTGACCCACTTGCTCGTTATGCTATAAATACTAAGAATTTAAAAAATTATAAATATTAATTACAACAGATAATAGTTAAACATTTTGACAAAGTCTTTACTTCTTCTGCTTCTTCTATTGTGTCAATGGCTATAGGTAAATGTGGATTTACAATGCTATACAAAATGCAGAGTCTATTATACTAGGTATATGTAAACCATTGTAAAGTATGTACTTATATCTCGGCACTAGTAGCCGTAACGGTCGCTTAAAAACGTAAAAGACCTCTTAATGACTTTTAAGAAGTTCTACGAACATCCTTCCATTATGTTGGTTACTCTAATAATCTGGAACGCACCGATGGCTAACATAAATTTGTTTTTAAAGACTATCCCGCCCTCACATCTGCTACTGTAATTCCTATGCAGCAGGATCAACAACATATATGTGTTTGCCAGGATTTTCGTTACAGCTGTGTCACATAATTGTTTGCATCCATGCATGTTTTGTCTAGATGGTGCTTGGCGAAAGTACTATCACAGTATTGTACTTCTATATCATAGCAATATAGATATGACGTGATAGTTCTGTCATCATTTTCCGATTCCAATCAGGCTTCCATAATTAGAGAGTCCCGTAAGTAATTTGTTTATTGTTCTACAGACATACCGTGTAGGAGATAAACCGATCGATTCGTTAATAAATTGGTATTAACACAACAAGTACGAATGTACCAAGTAATTACACGCACAAACAAACAGCGACTGACTTCGCGCGCAATTTTCTCTCTTAGATTAATCGGTCGTGCGAGTCAATTGTGATTGCTTTCGGGTTGTTTTTCTTGTTATTACAGGAATAGGGTGTCTAATCTTGAGAGGCCCTTAACTTATTCTTAGCTGACCCTTTTACTCTACGATATTAGATTTAGTTTTACTATTGTTGATCGACTTTGTGTATTATACCAAAACTACGTACCCACTTAGATTTTCAGCTGCCTTAATTGCCGTCAAATTTAAATCCGTATTTTAATTGTTATCTTTACCCAATATAGTAATATATTTGAAAGTAAATTCAATCGTTTGTAAAATAAAAAAAATTCTCGATTCTTCCAAATAACTGTAAGTATCAGATTTTGGAAGCAACTTTCTTTATTTTAAGATCGCTATCCTATAACATTCTAGCATTACTTATCATCATTAGTACGACTCTAAGCCCGATTTTGAACTTATTACATTGGATTTACATTTTTATGCGTAACTTATTGGAAATTTTCCATCTAAGACGACGAAATTTTAACGATTAGTATTCCAGACACGTTTTCCGCGAACTCTAATTACAATGAATCTGTCGCTAGACGGGTGATGCAGTGCGCATGCCGCTTGTATTGATAAATCACTGATACTGGGCTATCTGGGATATCGTGCGATTATGTTTCAATAAGCTCAATGTCGACAATATCCCGCGTGTTAACACTATCTTTAGCTTGTTTATTGTTTATTTCAGATAACGCACTCTCATTTGCTAATACAGTAGGTTTTGCAACTAATTAACTGGGCACCATCTTTATAGATGTGATCGGAATTAAGACCTTGTTAATAAAGGGCTCTATAATCGTAATAATAGGTACTAACCATGTATTTTAAACTACTTAGCACGTGGCGAGTTGATTTTCTACTCTTATTTTTTAGGAGGGGACCCTATTGCCATACCACACGCAAATTCTATATGCAGGATTTTGGGGTTCTGCGGACCTTAATCTCCAAAAATATAATTGATTTTTCGACCTGAATCAAGCCCACTCTGGACCTAACCTTTTTCAACCAAGTACGCCGCCACTAGACCAAGGTTATGATTAATATTTTTAATTTGTCACAAGCCGTAATGAACAATGTATCTATAGCCCTCCAAAGTAGATAGTATTAATAAATAACACGGTATCGATTGTTAATATTTTACGAGAGTACGCGCGAATATATCAGTTTACTAATATCACTTGATATCAAAAGGTAATTGGCTTTGTAGCTTGACTGAACAAGGTCTGATATTAAATTTGATTTATAACATGGAATGATAACTTTAACAGAATAGAAAAGAGGCAAAGGTCACCTGCCACTCATTTAGTGGACAAATATACAAAGAGAGATCAAGCAAGCCTAGGTAGTTGCCAGAAAACGCGATTCATGTTGACTTGGCGCAAAAAGTGAGAAGGCTTGATATAAAAGAACTACGTGCCAAATATCTTGGCCTGGCTGAAGTTGTCACTTCACGATTTCTACGCCACTTGGTCTCTCAAAATAATAACCTAGACGCCGCTCTAGACTTTGAGGTTCAGCGCGCAGTTATTTATGTATCCTCACCATATACCCCTCAGTGTACCAGTATGTTATATGTAATGTATGGTAGTGGAAAAACGCATGTAACCATGTGTTGTTAATGTACAGCATGTATGAAGTGTATGGGATTGAAACACAGTTTACAACGCGTGTAGGAAACGTTGGTGCAGGTGTTCTAAGAGGCAAACGTCAAAGAAGAGGCAAGTTGAAGTTAAAGGGGAACGTCTGAGGATGTAGCTACGGGGCTTAAGTCTACAATGGATAAGGAGATTTAGGCTAGCGTCGCCTTATCAGCTGATGAAGAAGATATTCTCTTGCAGGTCCACCACCAGAGTTCACAATGTTCGAGGGCGCGGTCGCCGGGTTCCTCAACCGGCTGCTGGGCAAGTACGTTCAGGACCTGGACACCGAGAACCTCAACGTGGGCATCTTTTCTGGGAATGTCAACCTAACTGATCTTAAGCTTAAACCTGAAGCCTTGGTGAGTGTCTGTTTTACTCCCTAAATAGAGGAGTATTTTACGTTTAGTATCTTTATCGGTCTGTCTGTTTATGGCATAGTTACATCTGAACAAATGTGCTGACTTAGCTATATTTGAAGAAAATCTGTTCAGTAATTTAGAAAATATATTTAATTTCTAATGTCAGGGGTGTACAAGGGGTATATTATCCATTATATTTATTGAACTAAAACACATGTGGGTATACGATTTACATATTTTTTATTATGATTAGATTAAAATGCATATCCGCTACTACTTTATTAGATTGTTTACCTACACCAATTTCCCTAAAAGGTTTTTATAATGTTACAAATCGGTACTGATTTTATTACCTTGGTTATATTTCATTCTAGTTTTATTCACGACTAGCCAGTTAAGATCTTTTTTAGGATAAAATTTAGTTTTAAGGTTTACTGGGGGTTCGCATAACATAATAGTAAATCCAGTGCCGAAATCTGATCCCAACTTTTACCTGATACGTGGACAAATGAAAAGACACCAGATACTCTATTTTATCATTATAAGTATAGATTTATATTAAATCTTGCGTATAAACTTACACGTAGTTTATTATAAAGATAAAATTATAAAATATTTTCTTCCCTATTGTTTATAGTACGAGTTGGACCTACCAATCGATGTGAAGATAGGAACAATCGGCCGCATCAGCCTCCAAATCCCTTGGACTGGTCTTTATTCCCAACCGGTGGTAGTTCACCTTGAAGATGTCCTATTGTTGGTCGGCCCAGCCATCTCCAACAGCTGCTTCGATCCAGAACGGGAGAGGAGATTGACCAGAGCGGCCAAAAGGAAGATTCTACAGGATTTGGAGGCGGAAAGCGAGATCTTGAAGGGTCCCAGAAACTTCTTTGAGCATTTGTTCACGGCTATTGTGAATAATATTCAGATTTACGTGCGGAATGTCCACGTGAGGTATGAGGACTCAATCAGCTCAAAGGACGGGCCGCTGGCTTGCGGACTTTGCTTACAGGGTCTGTCTATTGAGACGACTAATAGGTGAGTTAAGAATGATGAAGCAAGTATATTTTTTGAGACAATTTGTTGACTACGTTGATTGCAAATAATCAACAAATTTCCTAAATTTTAAAATAATGTATAAAGAATTAGCTTATCCGCGCACTACCTATATAGTTTTGTTACCTATCTATTTATCTATCATCACAGCACATGCCGGATTGTCCTCAGTCATAAAATAATCCCAAATAAATAACCCAGTCCTAATTTTGCTAAAGACACAATTAACCAATTTATTTTTTAGTAAATGGAAACCATCAGTGACACCGCAGAACGCCTCGACGGTGTACCAGATGATGCGCGTGGAATCCCTTTCGGTGTACTGGAACCCGACGGCCACAACCCTCGATGATACGGAGACCGCGCACATCACGCCAGTCCAGTATTACACCTGGAAACATTACATGATCACCGGACTTGATAAGTTCTCTATGCATAGGGAGGACTTTGAATTTTGTAAGTAAATTGACATATAAGGCACTTGTATGTAAATGTTGTAACTGCGTCGTATTGTGAGATACTACAACTAATAAATATGAACTGGAGTATTGGAGCCCGTCCCAAGATAATAAAATGATTCCCAAGATAAAATAGATGATTTACCCTGTAAACTATTGCTTTCATTCTAGTTGTTGATACACCTAAGTTTTATGTAGTTTGTGGTAACATTGCACAGAATATGTGTGTCTATGTTTGCAGTGAATTACCGTCCATTTGCATTAAACATCGTCGGTAAAAACCATATTGACGTACAAGTATGATGCTAGAAGAATTCTTGCTTTTTCGTAGTGTTGAAGCCGGTAACGTGTAAGGTGAAGGTGCTCATCAATCGATCTGGTGAAGCTCGGGTACCCAGACTTCTGTTAGACGCGGTGCTGCAGGATAGTGCTCTACAACTCTCGCGGAGACAGTATCTCTCCATTGATAACTTGATCTCCTCGTTCGCGAGGATTAAACTCAATCGGTAAGCTATTTCAAAGAAACATGGTATGTGATAGAGCTACACTGTGGTTAGTCTTGTTTGTATCATTAGACCCATCGATTAGGGTATTATTTCATTAAAAAGCTGATCTAAATTTCAGTGAGATTGTCGGAGCACTAAAAAGATTTTTTTCCATTTTTGATTTTCAGATTTGATCATTATTCCTTTCCTTGTAGGTCAGCAATGTACCCACAATTCCTCTGATATTGTATGTGTACATTGACTCTTATAATTATTTATCATCTTCTGGTGGCTCATTTGTCAGTTGCAAACCTTTTGTTATGAGTTGCTTGTAACACCCGGGAAAAGCAATCTCATTTATGCTGTAGATAAAACTGACTTCAGCATGGCTCTTTACTTTCAATGATATTCTTTTGAATTTTACACAAGGCTTATCGTATTCCAGAAAATATCGCCATCTCCACCCAGGAGTACCTCTTTCCAAAGACATAAAGAAATGGTGGCGCTATGTATACAACGTGGTGGTAGAACAGCGAGTTCGCCCCTACACATGGGCTGCTATAAAGAAGCACAGGGAGAACTACAACATCTATAAACAGACGTACAAGAGTACGCTCCGGAGTCCTAATGATACGGAACTGAAGCTGGACCTTCAGAAATGTGAGGATAGCCTGCCCATTGTCTCTGTTGTGATTGCCAGGGAACAGGCAAAGTTTGAGGTAAGATGGTCAATAATTACCAAATTCCCACTACTTCCCCTATAGGAATGACCCCTATGGTCAGCGACGTACCCAAATTCCTTCTGGTATTATGTATGCGCATGGGCGTTGATCGAACTTATCATTAGGTGACCTACTTGCTTATTTGCGTCTTATGTTATAAAAGAAAAGTGTTTTGTGTAGTAGGTATTTTAACTGTAACTATTGTCATATTGTATCATTTTATTTCTTCTTCCAAGTGAAAATGAGTGGGATAAGGGAAGTCCCTCATCCCACTAGCTCCCACTCTATGGAGAAAACACACCCAGTCCAGAAACCATTTGGATGCAAATACGTAATAACATTTCAATATATCAAGTAAAAATAGAGATAATTATTTTGATTTGCTAAATTGATTAATTTAAATCATTAATTAAATGTTCGATTTTACTTAATCGTTTATGTTTTACTTATTATTTACGTAATATACGGAATTTAGCCTACTTAAGTCTGATTAATTTAGCGAAATAAAAACAATATCTAAATTTTAACTTGATGTGGCTTGAAATTTAATTGAATTCTGTATACCATAAACTTTTACTGTCTTCCTTAGTTGCTGTCACAAGAACCAGACCGCATCGAGGTGGTAGAATCAGAGTTCGACTGGTGGAAGCCGACAAGCTCTCCGTCAGAAAGTGAATCTGAAGAAACGAAGGCACATGTGGAATTGTGCGTGAAGACCGAGAGAAGCAAGACATTGTGGAGTCATTTATCTAGCCCTGAGAAGAAGAGAGTCTGTGAACTTATTGGTTATGTTGAAGGAGCTCCTAGCAAGGATAAATCTAAGCAGTATATTGGTAAGCGGTTTCTTATCTCTATTCCTAAAGATTTGTGTGTGTTATATTAACTTACCTAGATTTTCGACAGTCAAATAGGTCAAATAAAAATACTCACAAACATTGACAATATTTTGAGTTGATAATAATTGTCAAATCAGACCTATACATTTGTCGAGGATATAAAGCTGTTACTCACAAGCCATGTTTTATGTCAGTACGTAAAGATACTTTTATCATTGTGGTTTCCACGTGAACGTGATGATTCACGAGATTATATAGGGCAGCACATGATTTAGTAGTTAGTTATTTCAAATTACCATATTGTTTTGTTTCAGAGCACAAATTAAACCTAACCTTAGCAAATTGTTCACTGACCCTGATGAACAGGAGTAAGGAAGTCCTCGTGGTTACTCTTACACAATTCTTAGCCTCACTCGAGACCAGACCATCAGCGAAGGCTTATAAAGTAAGAAAAATATATTTTTCTGCTTTCACTGAGCTGATGCTTGATTTTAGTTGACTCTTAACTACTAACGCACATCAAATAGAGAGAGTCTCCTGAAATTTTAAGCTTCAAAAGGCTCAGGCTGGAATGTGTGCGTTCTTGAGACTCTATAAATACTGATATCTATGTGTGAACAATTGCAGTAATCCATTCTTAAAGGAATCACCATACTGACTGAATGCTGGAAATATAATGTATCCTATCACAAGCGTTTTAAGTTGATCCGTGTTCTATCGTACGGTACTGCTACAGTAGTTTATGATATTGTGAAGCATTAATTTATTATAAAAAATTACAACGCTTGTTCACAGTTGTCAGCCCGTGCAGAGAGTATTGTGGTTGAAGGAGTCACCTCCGACGGGGAGCTGATGCCTTTAGTAACTGCTGAGAAAGGCACCAACCTTACTGGCACTAACCTACTAGCTATCGACCTGGAACGGAACCCTTGCAACATCGAGGCAGATTATGCATTGTGCTGTTTGCTGGAGCCGCTAGAGTTACTATACATTGAAGTAAGTTCTAGTAAAGTTCGTAGTTAATTTAGAAACTAACACTTAAATAATAAAAACAAAACGTACAAAATTAAGGATGAGGCGACGGAGCCGTGGAGCGCGAGGCCGACTTGCACTTGTTGGTATTTCTAATTAAATCCTCTTTAAATTTTACAGCACGCTTTCACAGAGCTGATAAACTTTGTGCAAACACACTCGATGTCATCAGAGCAGCTGGCTGAAGAAGTTTCAAATGCAGCTTGCGAGGCAGGCGCGGCTGGGGGAGCGTTGTTAGCTCATGCAGTATCACGTAGGAAGGTGTTCCATCTCAATGTGGATGTCAAGGGACCCTGCCTCGTTGTGCCTGAGCATGGATGTGTGCATAAGTTAGTGTTTTTAGATCATTTGATCCCAAAAGTAGACAATATACTATTGCAGATTTATTTGAGATTATTGACATGTTTAAAGTATCTTGTAAGTGGTACAATTCTCTCTGCAGCATGAATGGACCGACTCGACCGGGTTATTACCACGGTCTCACAGAAAACAACTGTGAAGCAGCTTGCTGTTGCGTTTCGTATAGTCAGTGAGCTATTCGAAGACCCAAATCAGGGGGGATTTGGCCTATGCTATATAAATAAAACTAGAGACAAAATTATTGGAGATATCCAACAAATAGTTTGTTTCCATTCCCAGATCAGGTCGAGTGATGATAGTGGACATAAGCCGCATCATAATAAAGTCTGATTTACAACCCTCAAACCTGGCGCTGGAAGACGCCACATGCATGGAGTTGGAGGAGAGACTCTACGACCGGCTGCATGCAGAATGCGTCTGTCAGGTGAGAAGAGAGAAACTGTCACTTACGATCATTCGATATTTTTTTTCAAATTATACGGCAAGGACTCGTAATCATAGGTTTTGTAATATCCTCGCCTATAGAACGACGAATATGTCATATTTACAACATTATTTGTGATTTGTAATATTACATAAATAGTTTAATAAAGTAAAAACGAAACAAATAAGCGGAGATGCTTATATTGCTTAGAAATGTATATTTTCAGGTATTATTCTGTGAATGGAATGAGCCTTGGAGGGAACAACGCAAGCACGCTGATTCTGAGCTGCACCTGATACCGAAGGTCAAGGCTCAAGTCGTTTTCTCTAACAGCATCAAGAAAGAATACAAATTGTTGCCACGGTAAGAGTGATTGCTGCGGCAAAAGTTGAGCTGCTAGTTCTTTGAAATTGCTGATCGCCTGTGCAGTTGCCCTAGACAGCCGACGTGGGCGAGTAAGTAATCGGTTGTGAAACGATGCAACTTGAACTCGATCCCCGCACTGGGACATTTGTTTGCATGATCTACAAATATTTGTTATGGATTCGAGTGTTCTAGATCTTAAGTCGCTCTTAATTCCTGATATCTATAACTCAAGAATAATATCTTCTGTGGGGTGTAGGTTATGTGTGACTATTGGGTGTATAACCTAACGTATTCTTATTTTCAGATATAAGCTCAACATATCCCTATCAAGCTTCAAGCTGAACCTATCAGATCGGATCATAGGACTCCTTCTAGATTTCTGCGACAATCTACCAGCTCCGGTACCCAACACCGTACCAGTCTCCTTCATGGACTCTGGTGATTACGCCGAGGATATAGAAGACCCTGAACTGTTGGAACTGCTTGAGTTGGATAGAGTGACAGCAGATCCAGGATACAAAGACCTGGTTAAGTTGCGGCAGAAGATTGTCGCTGCTTATTTGAGAAGGAATAGGTGAGTGCAGAGTTTTATAATCAGTGAAATTCCGTTGAATTGGTTATTTTGATGTTATAACCAATACATTATAGCTATTCGTTCTTGGTATGCTAGTGGCAGGGTATAACAAGGCTATATGATGACAGCAAGCAGGAAGAGCGATGTAGGAAGTAACTTTATAGCAAACTTTCTTAGCTCATCTTATGCATTATGGAGGTAATCAGCGCTACAAAGAAAACTTATACTTCGTGTTATGATGATGATATTACTTTCAACTTTCATGCGTTCCTTGACCTTGTTTGCTTTCGATTCTAAAGCATGCACATAATAAAAATAACTATTCCACTTTCGAACAGTGAATTCTACCTTCAATCCTCTGCATCCAGGTTGGCAGAAACCACATTTGACAAAGCAAGCGCTAAACTAGGTTTTCAAGAATCGGAGAAAGCGTTCAGCACTTCAGAGCACAGCGATGAAGATATGGAGCTGTTCGCGCGGTGCGTTGATCTGCCCGGCTTCGATGATAACGTCTCCCCCAATAATACTATCAACACGTTGCTCAGGTTTATTGTAGGTAAGATGAAATACCTACCTACCTTTTTGCTTTCACTATCGAATTAAGAGTAAAGATTATCTTTAGAATGATTAGAAGACATCATTCATTATGAATCTGTATCTCAATACCTTTCTTCTATCGTCAGGTGAAATAGTAATAAACCTATCCCGTTCCACGGATCAGACCGAGCGTCCGTACATAATGCTGAGTATCACCAAGGTGTGCTTGGACGTAGCGCTCATGGAGTATGGCCCAGCTGTCCAACTCTCAGTGGCTCAGGCCTTGCTGACTGATAAACAGCACCACAGCAGCAATGGACAATACTTGGAGCTATTAACCAGTTCTGGAGAGTTGTTCAATTTGCTATATAGGAAGGTTAGTTGAACTAATATTATCTTTGTTATTTGCTATTACTACTTTAGTACCCAAGGATAAACTTATTCGGCTAAGCAAAAAAGCCAATATCCAGAAACACATTTGACTGTCTGCAAAGACTAGTTACTTATCGGCCCTTTTAATTTCACACAAATAAAATTCACAGGTACGAGCCGACTGTCCCGAGTTCAAATCTCACTTCCACAGCGTAGAGCAAGCGCTAGTGGCTGATACGGGACATGTTTCTTTACTGCTGCATGCCGATGCACTTAGGACTTTGATGAAATATCTTCAGTATATTTGTGACAAGTAAGTTTTGTTGAATACATAAGAACGTAATATAAAATTCCGTTAATTGTAAAAAAAGACTGATAACAAGAGCGGCCAGCCTTAGCTCAAAAATACATATCGCTTCTGTATCAATCTTTTTTAGAGCATTGAAAAAGCCATCTCAATCCATAACGCACTTGATTACAATGATACAATTTTGTCTTCTTCGTGAAGTTGTATGTGTAATCATCATGCTTTGTTTCAGAATACAAACCCGTCATTCATTGAACATAACGAATATAGTTGTACCAAAGGCGGTATCATTATGGAATTCTCTCATGAAGTCTGAAGCTGATCCTCCCGTACCACCTGGTGCTACCAAGTTCAGCTACTCTGTCAGGTCAGTAGGAAGGCAAAGTTATAAAAGGCAAAGGCATAATTTCTTTTTCTTGTGGTGTCGTTCCACTATTGAATTTTATAAAACAAAACAAATATTTGTGGATCACACAAACATTTGTCTGGGTGCGGGGGTTGAACCCGCGGCCTCTCGCTTCACAGCCGGCTGCTCGTCTAATGCGCCACGGAGGCTGTCAAATATACGGTACAACCAACCTTCAACTGACTTCTTCAAATTGGTTTAATTATTACGTTACTATTATTCCAGTCCACAGGGCATACGTCACCTGTGACTTTTAGAAGTTACGTGTGTATTCAATGTTAATTGTAGTTCATTTCATCGGCTAAAGAAACCATTATGAGAAAACTTGCATGCTATTATTGAGAACGAGAGCTAGAGCGGGAGAGAGGGCAACAAGAATCTCGAAAGTATTTCAAGTCTAGCTCCCATGCTGGAAGAAAAGCCTGATCCCCCTCACATACTATGGCTGAATTAAAACAACGCTGACATTATTTCATTAATTTATTACCTAAGCTAACATAAATTCTAGAAATGAATTTCGCCTATGTTCTAATCCGGGTTATGATCTAACTGCGTGCCAAATTTTATTCCAATCCGTGCAGCTGTTGATGTGTGATTAATTAACAAACATCCAAATTCTCAAACTCAGTGACGGCTGAGCTGTCACAATTATAAAATCAGTAGCATTAGTAGCAAGTATGATAATAATGTCACAATTGGTGTCATTCAACAGGGTATCATCGATATCGATAAAGCTATGTCACTTGGAATGCTCGGTGTTGGAGATCAAGCTGACTGCACTGGAAAGCGACTGCGTCTTCCGAGCCAATGACCGGATGATATTCAAACTGTATCTCAGCTCTTTGCAGCTTGATGATTTATCTGAAGCTACTTTATATCCCAAAGTGAGTTTTTATTTATCATGGACATTACATTTCTACCACTCTTCACAATGATTCGATTCGCACTAACTATATTGCCTTGATACTTAAAAGTACTGCTGGTGAGAGGGTACCTCATGTTTTTGTTTGTTTGCTGGTGGAAGGGTACCTATATAGTGTATATATTTTTGTACCCGACTAGATAACAACCACCGTACACATGGTAAAAAACCCGTCATAGTGGTTCGCTCAGGCGAATCGCGTTCCGGGATCAACTAGTATATATCCAGTAACTTCAGGCCGGCATAATTCTGTCGACGTCGAAGGATCCAATGATTCTTACGGTAGACATTATATTTGGACTGCTCTCTACTTAAAATTCAGTTGCAATGTAGTCACTCTGCTGTGTCAGGATAAAAAGTAAAGTACTATTATTTTTCTAAAATCTGAATTTACTATTTTTTCACTAGTTGGTTTGGCCCGATGAGGACAAAGTCCTCGAGGTGAAGTATGTACGAGCAGCGCCGAGGGTCTACGGCTCTCAGCATGACATCAAAGCTCATGGGGAACTGCGGATTTACGTCGGTCGTTTGCACGTCGTGGTCTTTTGCTGCGTGCTCTACCATCTTCAGGTACGTTTGCAGTATTATTTCTTCTAGCGTTATATTTTCGAAAATATTATGTAATTTTAACCGTATACAAAAACGAGGGTATAACAAACCCCTCGTGACCTCTGAATTTGACCCCTTTGTATTTCTATGAATGGGTTTGTATGCGTGTGTGTATATGTATATACCTATATGTCAGTAGCGCCATACTGCAAATCAAAACAAATAAACCCACTTGAATGCGTTTTTTTTGGAGTTTCGCCTTGACAAGGTAGCAGCAGTGGTTAAACCTAGTCAAAAACTTAGTGAAACCGTTTGTCTACTTTTTATTAGCAACATATAGTGCCTTATGTAGAGTACAGAGACTAAAATCGCCTCCACTTTCCAATACCCATGCCTACGTTTTAAGGTTGGCAACGATACTAAAAATAGTTAATATCATCTACGATTCTTTTGGTATCATAGATATTCATGGGCATTGGAGATCACATAACACCGGTGGAAACACTTGCTCATTTGCCGGTCTCTGCTGTTATAAAATATTATCTTCTAGCAATTCCTGGAACCGTTGGTGCCTGGATCGGTAGCGTCGGAAGCAGCATTGGTGACGGAAAGAGTGGTGGAGAAACATGCACAAGGAGTGCGCTCGTGGTCAACCAGAATTAACCTAGTTATCGAGGTGTGTTTATATAGTTGTTAAATCATTATTTAGTTTAATATTTTTTAATAAGAACTTTATGGATTAATATGTTTTGAAATTGAGAAATTGTTAGAAAATAACATTACAACTGAGCTCCAAAGGGGTTGACGGTTGACGTTATCAGCTTATGCACGCATCCACTAGGCCAATGAGGCGAGTCGAAAGATTGTTTCATAATTTGATATGAGAAAATATTTTTTATATGACAACTTAACTTTATCTTTACAGATACACGCTCCCGTTCTACTTCTTCCGCAAAAGCCATCTTCACCTAATTTACTAGTTCTTAACCTAGGTACGGAACACATACTAACCTGATATTAAATGAATATTTATGCCTGTTTTAGAATATTATTTAAACCAATTGAATTTACCAGGTGATCTTCAAATGGAGAATTTCTTCAAACAATTAAACACAAGCCAAGAGGCAACCAGTCCTATTCAAAGCCCGGTCATAGACAATATTCTGATAAAGCTGAGTAACGTCACGTTTTCAAGGGCTGTCATGACGTTGGCGGGAACTTTAGAAGTACAGGTAAGGAAGAATTAAAAATAGCCTTTGATTGGTTCAAATATGTATTGTAATGACTACGTTTAAAGCAGAGTCAAAACATTGATCCCATTTTAAGCTGTAAACCAGAGTTCCCCAAACTTTTTTGTGTCGTAGACCCCTTGCCATGTTTTTCCGTGTTGGGTAGACCCCCTACTTACCTGATATTGATTTCCTGTAAATTTCTAACTGTAGTGAAGTTTAGTGTTAAAAACTTAAAGTAAGCGGCCGTTTCGCTTACAGGCTCACTATAATTTGTGTGATATACTATCTGTTTATATTTTTTAAAATATTTTCTTAGCACTTTCCTTTTCAAGATTCAGGAAACGAATAAACGTATTTGTCCCACATTCGTATTTAAAGAGTGACGAATTGAACAAGTCAGTGCAAGGTAGCGAAGCTCTGAGACTGCGACTCTCAGGTTTTTACATGTTCAAAATGTATTGCGACCACAAAGCGAATATCAACATTCTACAACTTACACAATTTTATGAACATCTATATATATAAAAATGAATCGCTGTGCGTGTGTCTCGCAAAAACTCGAGACAGGCTGTACCGATTTGGCTAATTCTGATCTTGAAATATTTGTGGAAGTTCAGGGAAGGTTTACCCGGTGAGAAAAATAAATAATAAGTAAAGGAAAATACCAAAAACGACAATTCAATTTTCCAATACAAACCGTTCCTAGGTATGAAAAATTTGATGTCTTTTGTCATTTTAGAAATAAATTGACACTTGGTTGTCAAATATTTATAGGTGCGTTCAGAAATTTGTCTGTTTCATAGCTAATATGGATATATATATATGGTATGAGGTCCGATCTCTTTGGTCTGTTTTGTTGGAATACAATACAGTTTTGTTTCAGAAATAAAAAAAGTGTGAAAGTATCAGTTGGTTGACGAAAAAAGAAAATAAATAAATAAATTTCAAGACAATTTGTCAGTTTTTTTTTCATCATCAGTTTATTTACGGTACGGGCTTTGACCGGACTTTTAACCGAACTGGACCGGACTTTGACTGGACTGGACCGGACTGGGCCGGACTGGACCTGCCTGGACCAGACTTTGACAGGACTTTGACCGACTTTGACCGGACTTTCACCGACTTTGACCGGACTGTCACCGACTTTGATCGAACTTTGTTAGGACTTTGACAGGACTTTGACAGGACGTTGACCGGACTTTGAAAGGACTTTCACCGGACTTTGACAGGGCTTTGACCGGCCTTTGACAGGTCTTTGACCGGACTGTGACAGGTCTTTAACCGGGTTTTGACCGGACTTCGACCGGACTCTTACCGCTTTTGACTGGACTTTGATAGGACTGACCGGACTTTGACAAGACTTTGACCGAACTGTGACCGGATTTTGATAGGACTTTCACCGGACTTTGACAGGTCTTTAACGGGGCTTTGACCGTATTTCAACCGGACTTTGACCGCACTTTGATAGGACTTTGACCGGACTTTGACAGGACTTTCACCGGACTTTGACAGGTCTTTAACCGGGCTTTGACCGGACTTTGACCGACTTTAACCGGACTTTAACCGGACTTTGACCGGACTTTGACAAGACTTTGACTCGACTGTGACCGCGCTGTGACCGGACTTTGATCGGACTTTTGAAGGACTTTTACAGTACTTTGACCGGACTGGAGTGCAGTGCAGTACAGAGCAATCCAATGAAGTGATAACTTCTTATGGGAGGGTAAACCGCTTCGTAACGTAACGCGTTACGGCGCCACTCTGTCTGGTTTCTCTTTCTCTCACGCATACGGCAGCAGTAGGCAGGCTTCTCTCCTCTCACTTTAACCCACATTAGTTTAAGTTATCACTTCTGTCGAGCGTCTCGAGAACCACACTTCTTTTATTTATTTTTTTTGTCGCGGGGAAAAGCGTTTTGTCGTTACCGTCCCACCGGGGGAGGTGGAACGGTTATGTTGGGCTCTACTGGGCTTACGACCCAGCTTTGAGCCACCCGGGAGAGATGGAAAACATCCGGGCGACCGCTGGGCCGAGTCTGTAACACTATGTACACCCTATGCACGGCAAATATCAACTAAAAACCCCGCAGTGGCCATATTCGGCCCCGGGTTCTCGAGGCGAGAAGTGCCCCGGCTTCAGCAGGAACCGCCCCTGCGCGGTGCCGCCTTGTGGCCCGTCTCCAAATGTAGGGGGGCTCAGATGCCCCGCACACCGAAGGAGAAGACGACCTGCCTTAGGTCGTCGAAGTCAATTAATTGTGCGACGGACTACCTCACATGCAATGGTGCAGTACCTCACTTAATTTTTTTTTGAAGTGATATGTTATGGGAGGGTGAACCCAAACGTTCCGTAACGCGAGCGGTCCATCGACCAGCCAGCGTTAGCCGACCTCCCTGGAACATCGATAATTTCGATTTCCCAGGTGGCGACCAGTCAGCTTGAACCGGACTTTGTACGGACTTCAACCGGACTTTGACCGGACTTCAACCGGACTTTGACCGGACTTTAACCGGACTTTGAACGATCTATGACCGGAGTTTGACTGGACTTTGACAGGTCTTTGGCCGGACTTAGACTGGACTTTGACCGGACTTCGACCCGTATTTGACCGGCCTTCGACCGGACTTTGACCGGACTTTAACCGGACTTTGACCGGACTTTAACCGGACTTCGACAGGACTTTGATAGGGCTTTGACCGGATTTTGACAAACTTTGGAAGGGCTTTAACCGGACTTCGACCGGATTTTGACAGGACTTTGATAGGACTTTGACCAGGCTTTGACCGGATTTTTACAAGACTTTGACAGGACTTTGACAGGATTTTGGCATGACTCTGACCGGACTTCGAGCGGACTTTGACCGGACTTTGACTGGACTTTAACCGGATTTTGGCAAGACTTTGAACGATCTATGACCGGAGTTTGACTGGACTTTGACAGGTCTTTGGCCGGACTTAGACTGGACTTTGACCGGACTTCGACCCGTATTTGACCGGCCTTCGACCGGACTTTGACCGGACTTTAACCGGACTTTGACCGGACTTTAACCGGACTTCGACCGGACTTTGACAGGACTTTGATAGGGCTTTGACCGGATTTTGACAAACTTTGGAAGGGCTTTAACCGGACTTCGACCGGATTTTGACAGGACTTTGATAGGACTTTGACCAGGCTTTGACCGGATTTTTACAAGACTTTGACAGGACTTTGACAGGATTTTGGCATGACTCTGACCGGACTTCGAGCGGACTTTGACCGGACTTTGACTGCACTTTAACCGGATTTTGGCAAGACTCTGACCGGTATTTGACCGGACTTTGACCGGACTTTAAACGGACTTCGACCGGACTTTGACGGGACTTTGATAGGGCTTTGACCGGCCTTTGACCGGATTTTGACCGGTATTTGACCGGTCTTCGACCGGACTTTGACCGGACCTCGACCGGACTTTAACCGGTCTTCGATCGGACTTTGATAGGGCTTTGACCGGATTTTGGCAGGACTCTGACCGGACTTTGATCGGACTTTAAACGGACTTCGACTGGACTTCAATAGGCCTTGGACCGGATTTTGACCGGTATTTGACCGGACTTTCACAGGACTTTGACAGGACTTTGACAGAAGTTTGACAGGGCTTTGACATGACTTTGACCGAACTTCGTAACGTAACGCGTTACGTCGCCACTCTGGCTTCCCTTTCTCTCACGCATACGGCAGCAGCAGGCAGGCTCCTCCGCTCTCACTTTAACCCACATTAGTTTAAGTTATCACTTCTGTCGAGCGTCCCGAAACGCACACTTTTTTTGTATTTACATTAAGTGCATAACTGTGTTGCATTTAATGTAAATTAAACATTTGTATTAAGTTTAGACCACATTTTACACAAATATATGTAGGTGATACGAAGTTCACCGGGTCATCTAGTATATAATATTTTTTTTACTTCATAGGTACTTTTATAAATAATGTATATGTTTAAATAATGTAATGTATATGTTTTTAGATAGTATGATGTAAGTAAATAGGTACTATCAGTGTATGTGTTGAGATCCACTATCGTGGACCCCATTTTCATTTCATGGACCCCAATTTTTTTTTTCGCTGACGTAGACCCCTTGCAGGTTGTCATAGACCCCCAGGGGTCGATATAGACCACTTTGGGAATCACTGCTGTAAACGATAAGAAAAATCCCCTTTTTCATACTTTTTCTCTTACCTTTATAGCACGAGATCCGGCAGTAGAATCTCTACGTTCATGACGTAGATGCTCAAGCTCAAATTTCTACATTCATTTTGAATAGGACAATACATTGATAATAGGGTGCCAGTTAAAAAGTGCCCGCATAATTTTTTTTTTTTTTAAATATAATTACATTTTGGGAAAAAATTTCGTTCATGGTGTAGTTAAATAAAGCATTGTTCCTATTACACAGCTATGTATGTAGAGAATTCAAAAAACCATGGGTGCCGTTGCTACTCGGCCGCAACTACTTGGCAGCCAGGTGTAAACAGTTAATACTTTTTTGTACGGCAACTACGGTTTTTTGAATTCTCTACATACATAGCTGTGTAATAGGAACAATGCTTTATTTAACTACACCATGAACGAATTTTTTTCCCAAAATGTAATTATATTTAAAAAAAAAAAAATTATGCGGGCACTTTTTGACTGGCACCCTATTATCAATGTATTGTCCTATTCAAAATGAATGTAGAAATTTGAGCTTGAGCATCTACGTCATGAACGTAGAGATTCTACTGCCGGATCTTAGGCTATTATACATAAGTGATTCATCTCTAGCTAAAATAGTTACATCAGAACTATGCAATTTATGTAAAAGGGCATCTATATATTTGTGATGCACAAAGATTCCGTAACCATACTTGATTCCCGTAATAAAGACCTCGTTGAAACTAACGAACATTTTGCCATGACATATTGTTTGACGAGTCTCATTCTGAATATTCCGACTCATTCTGACTCTCGGTGCGTAGTAATGTAGACTTACCATTACTCACAGGTCGGTAAAACTATCGACCGTGGTGAAAACCATTGATAAGTATGCGAAGGTCCGTCAGTACCATATAGTATATAATATACCGTTGTATAATATGTCTGCCTTCAAGCATCAGTATGTAAGCACTGTTGTGTTTCGGTTTGAAGGTCATTTAAGCTATTGAAATTACTGAGTATTTGAGACATAACATCTTATATTTTCGGGAGACGAAATGTGTCATGCGGTATTTTATTATTCAAAATTATGTGTGGTGTTGCTACTGTTTAAGGGTAGGCGTGGCGCTTACCATCAACCGACCTGCTCGTCTCAATATTCATGCGAATAATAAAAAGACTCCTTAAGTATGTCTCTGATAAAATTTTATTTGTCACCAGGAGCCGATTCTGGAACCGATGTGTATCCGCTGCGATCTGAAACGCGCAGTATCTTACCAGCAAATGGTCACCATCGCAGCTTATCGAGATTTGCTGGCGTTATCAGCTGATGTGTCTATTGACACTATTCTATTGAACATAGGTCAGAAAGATTTGGCTACGGTGCTTGCTGTCTGGAGTGATAACCTTAGCGAGGGACATTATATAGGCAAGTTATAAGATAAAAAAAACATAGTGTAACACATATTTGTGGCAATAAGTTTTAAGTTTGTAATCAGCAAGAAATTTTGGTACCGATGGTTAATTTTTGACAAGAATGTGAGTTACGGCCATTCACCATATGACGGCAGAATATACAAGTTCTTTTAAGTTTTGTAGATATCAACAGATGTTTAAAAGTAGTTCAAGTAGCGGAATATGAATCTACCTTCGCCTTATAGCTAAAGGTTCTAAGAGATTGATTCCGTTCAATAATTTGGATAAGTAGCCGTTCAATTATTTAATTGTATTTCCCAGTACAAATATTGGATTTAAATCGCTTCATAATCGGAGCTGTAACAGTAAGATTTAGTCCAGACAGTTTATCGAATGTAGAAATAGGTTTTATCGCTAAATTATTTGTTCTATAGGAAGCATCGTACCCAGTTCTCCGGTAGATGCTCCTCCGATGGACACATCCGTGAAGAAGCTGCAAGCATTCTTTGCTCAAGGAGAACCAATCAGGAAAGAAGCTGCGTTGAGGTAAAATAAATATAGTAGAACTATAAGGCTGCGGTTAGATGACGCGAAAAATTTCAGTCATAGCAAATGTATGTCTTATTAACTAGGACTTAACGTTGAAATTCTTTGTGAGTCACCAACCGCGCGGCGACCGCGCGGCGGCCGCGGCCGGTTCGCGTTTACACGAGCGCGCAGTCGCCGCGTGGTTGGAGCGTTGCGAAGAATTAAACATTATGGCTTAGTCAATAGAGTTTACATTAGCTTTTCGAGTGATTCGAGCGAGGCGCCCGCGCGGCCGCCGCGCGATCGCCGCGCGGCCGCAACGCGGTGGGATTCCTTGTCATATAAACGCGCCCTAAGTAATTTTTTTTTGTTTTATTTTATTCATACGATATATCGTCCTCTGAGGACAGTATAAGGACTATAGAGACATGACTCTTCTTATAACATAACAGGTATAAAATTATATTCTATTTTTTCCTCAATTGCTTATTTTCAGATTTACTCTTGAGGGTATAGAGTTAAAATTATTTTCGGACATGGATGAGGTCCTCAGTTCTCCAGTTCGAGATTTGAATCACGGCCTAGCGAAGCTAACAGCTGGAGAGACAACATTGCAGCTGGAATACTCTTCAGACGGTAGCTTAGAGCTGAGGGCCAGTCTACAAAGTCTCTTGGTAGAAGATATTCGACCAGATCCCACAGTTCTTATTAAGAGGTGAGGCTAATAACAGCGATTGAAATACCATCATCAATAACAACTTGTTAGAGTCTAGAGAGTATGATTTTTTAAAATCTAATGTGAGACACAGGGTACAGCCCATAAATCTCTATAAGCGAGTCATTAAATTCATTCTTGAATGCATGTCATTTGATACCGGCTAGTTTTATATGGTGATATTGTTATATACTACTAGTTTCTATTATATACTACTAGGTTATGGTTCTACTAGTTATATACTTAGATTAGCTTGGATATATTCCTTTCAAAACTCTATACATTTATCTAACACTGTACAGATTCCTTTGTTGTTGGTTGTTGTTGTTCCTTTGATGTTTCAGTGTTATATATTATTACTATTGAGTGTCAAACTTGATCATCTAAAATCTGAATAGATCGATTGCTTTTTGCACGTCCCGTTATATGTGGCTGATTTTGCAAATATGTATTTAGTCTTGATTTATATGACGTTGACGCATCAGCCGACATCCTGTACATTTAAGTCAATTGATAAGCACACACAGTTATAGTCTCTGTAAAAACACCCGCATACATGGCAAGCTGTGCGACAGTTGCATTATCTATTTTTTTATTTGTTTCTATTCCTTACAGGATCTTCCAGTCGCAAGGTGGGTCTCGATGTGCTTCCGATGGAGGTTGTATATCAGTCCGTCGACCCCCACTGATCGACGCCAGTATCCGTGTGACTGCAGCTAAAGCTCGTCAGCTGGACGTGAGGGTCGACCGCACCAGGCTCAACTTGGCTCTACCCTTCCTACTGCAGCTGGCCAGGACTCTGTTGCTTTCCATGCCAGGTAACTCTTTGAAGTAAAATATATCACGACCTGAATTGCTCATTTGTAAGACTTTAATTTGTATTTGGCGAGGTGCGGATTTCACCTCTTTTTTTATTATTAACGCTGTTACATTAAATTAAAACCCACGCCACGTTAGAAAATCCTTGTATATCCCAGAATGTGCGATTAAATATAAAAAAGTAGATAACACATTAGAAGCCACTTCCGAAAGTAGCAGTTTGACATATTATGCTTCTCTTGTGTATCTCTTCCTCCTTCCTATAATATGGGGTTCTTTAAACGGAATCTGAAGAAACAGTTACGCAGACCGGCAAGATCTTGCCGAGCTACGATAGACACACACTATTCCTGTTGGCGACACTATTCCTGGATTGCGCTACACTTACCATCCGGTGTGGCGTAGTCACTTTGCAGAGATGGATTAAAAAAAAATGACGATGTAATCATTTTCTATTTTATTTTATAAGTAACATTCACTTAGATATTGTGAAACAAAACTATATTTTTCTATATGATTTACCCTGACTCGTATAATATTAGTCGATATTTTATAGGTGAGAAGACAATGGAAGGTGGTGTGGTTAACCACGGCTATGTGGGAGATCTACACCCATCGAAGCCAGGAAATAACAACAGAGCCGCTCGCTTCCCAAGTTCCAGTGATTCTACGAGTGGTTATTACTCGGCTTGTAAGTCCCTAGTCTATCGTAATTATTTGTTAAGCTTTGGAAATCAAGGGCTAAAGCCACACCGCAAGTACTAAATGCAACATGTTAGATGGTAGATTAGATTACCTATACTTTTTAGTGAACGGGTACACATTTAACATTAAGTGTACTGGAGCCATTTAACCGTATCAGGATAGAGAAGAACAATATAAAGAGAGAGGTCCATTACCTAGTCCGGTCGGTCTATTTTACTGCAAGGATGGTGACTGAATCAAAGAATCTTTTAAGATGGTAACATATGTGCCTTCCGTGAAAGTCTTGGGAAGGAGATTATTTCAATTGTAGATCGTTTACGCGCAAGATATCTACTTTCAATGATGGGATATTATATTATCTAGAAATTCTCGCAATTCAAGATGTTACACAACCTTGAATTAGAAATTTTCATAATTTCTACGTAGGCAATTTACAAATAGGTATAGTTAATTATGATTTATTCCCAAACATAATAATTTCCAGGGTAAACAATTTAGCAACTTTTGGGTTTCCTTCCAGCAAACTCAGTAACAGAAGAGACTCCAGGTCTTTCAATATCGATCCAGTTCAGGCAGCCGGAGGTGATGTTCTTCACGGATCTCACGAAGACAGAAGGCCACGCGTTACTGCTGCGCACAGAGTTATTGATTGACTATTCTTACCACTCCAATAGTGAGAGCTTGGTGGTGTCTTTAGCTGGTCTGCAGGTAAGACTTCACGGAAATTGTTAGTAAAAGATTCCCGTATTTATAATTCGCACGCTAGTGCCAATCAACATCTGGCAGTAGGCTCCCCTGCCACCGTTATACCACTGAAAAGTGATGTATGTGCCGTGTTCCCCACCATATCATGCGTATATCACATGAGGTGACTACCAATTGCGATATACCTAATTTTCACCAAGACTTGAAGCAGTGAGAAAGCGCAGTCAGATTACCAAAGAGTAGTATACAATAAAACTTAACTACACGACTACTATTGGACTGTACTGTACTTTCGGCAAACTAATAAGTCCGATAAAATACTCACAGATTTTGATAATATTGTATGAGTTGATAGCTGTCAAATAGTACCTATTCGTTTATCGAGGGTACAGGTGCAATGTAGTATTTTTGCCGTGCTAGGTTATAAAAGCCAAGTATTGTAATGTAATTGCAGGTGATGTCAAAACTCCAATCCAAATTAAAGAATCTACCTCCACAAATAGTCCTGAAGCCTTGTGACATAGAGTTTTCCAAAAGCTTCAAGAATATAGAAGAAGGTATCATGGTGAGACTGAAGGTGTCGGAAATTGAAGTTCATATAGCTGCTACTACAGTTCATACTGTGATGGGTAAGCATGCGAGGATTATGGTTTCTTAAAAATCAAAGCTCTCTATTCTCTCGCTCTGAAGGTAGTCATGAGCGACGTAGTAATTATTGTTTTCAAAGAATAAGAGTACATTAATTTATTGTTGCTCTCATAAGACGCAATTAGAGACTTTGATTTCTTGGCAAAATTTAATTATCTGCTAATGTTTGTTTTATCCAAAAAAAAAATATCATGATTCTTTATATTTCTAGATATAATTGAAGAAGTAACCACTGAACTAACTATGCCCGACGAGAAAGAAGCGTTCAACTTTGCCACATACAACGCAAAACTAGAAAAGCCCGATGAAGATCTCTGGTCTCCTAAAAAGCTCACTCCTTACGTTATGCTAAACCCTGAGGATAGCTATGTACAACCAAAGTATCCGTGTGTGAGGCCGACTGAGACGTTCCTCATGACTGTTCCCAATGTCAGGATTTTGTTTGAGATCGAGCAGAATGTAAGGGTCCCTGTAGTGACGATGAAGGTAAGTTTAACGCTAATACCAATGATTGTAAACTCTAATAATATTACAAATGTGAAGATTTGGTTTGGTTCATGAGAATGTGAATATGGATATCTATTTAGTCACGTTAGATTTTGTTGAAATTTTGGCGCACAGGTAAACCATGCTCTGGATTAAGACATGGGCTTTTATCCCGGAAAAAGACATTTGCATTAATAACATACGAAAACAAATAATATACAAAATAAACCATATACTCAGATACGCGTTCGATTAACTGACAGTTCTGCAATTTCTTTTTAAAATACTAGAAGTAGCATACTAAAAAGTAATACCGTTATGTTGGCCATTGGTGCCATAAAAAGTGAAAAACCAAGTACATGGTTGCTTTTGTATTCTTCTTTAGTTAACAGGAGAGCTGTCCCTGTACAACTGGTCACAGCAGATACACGGTGGTGCACGACTGAGTGCGGTTGCGAGTTGCTATAACGAACGTTTAGAAACTTGGGAACCATTGATCGAGCCTGTTATGATCAATGAGAACCTGCACCGACCTTGGGATTTAGGCATCACGCTTTTTCAGGTTGGTGTCTTTTGCAAAAACTAAAATATAATTTTAGACGTCAATATTTGAGTTTTACTCGTTTGTCTCAGAATCATTAATCGCTGACCAGTAAGTTATGATAAAAATTTGTATTTTACTATTTATAACTTTTTTTGCTAGGCCAAAGCATATCCTATGTCAACACGACTCGACACGGCTCAAAAGGAGACTGACATCGAAGTCCCTGCAGCTACAGAGCCTAAGAAACCGAAGAAACGAAATGAATTCGAATCGGAAACTTCTGCTGATGAGTATGACACGGACAATGAGATGACGTTTATCAGGAATCCGTATGGAAGGGAGAGTAAACATTATAATGTCGACTTTGCTGGAGGGAATATGTCGCTCCTTGGCATGCTGGATATGGAAGAATCTGACTCCGAGAATGAGAGTGGGCTTATGGACAAACTGGCTACAGCAATTGGGCATTTATTCACTGAGTAAGTTATATGGTACACATATTATTTTCTCTTGATGGTGAGAGCCACACGATGTCACGCCGATGAACTTGGTCAAACATTCTGAATAAAACATATGACTGGTCTTTTTGTTATAGTTGTCAGTACTGAGGACAGACAGTCATTTATTTAGTCATTTAAACTCATAAATACTCGAATTGAAAGAATTAAACCTTGATACTTTAGGTACTTATCATACATCTCATCAAGTACCCTGCCTTCTTTACTATTTACAATTAAAACTACAGAACAGGTGACTGTGTACCTACTTAAACTTTACTAAGTCATTTAAAATTGTCACGCTTTTATAGTGATTCAAGTGCAGAAGATTTAAGCAATGAAGACGATTCATCAGCACCCGAACATAGTGAACCTGATGCCAGCAGCGAAAGAGAGGACGATGATGATAAGGTCGGCAGTTTCACTGATGGCACTAAAGCGAAGAAAGAAGCGGAACACAAGACGGTTACATTGCAGGTATATAAGCTTGTATCAATCTCTAACGATGGAATCTTATAACCAAAATTAGCAATATTTAAATTAACATTCACCAAGTTAATCAATAGGCTCTAGCGTTACATTCTTCCTAATTTATAACAGACACGTTAGTGTTTCTATGTGACTCTTCACTCCTTCGAATGTGTAGGTTCACCATTTGTTATTTGTGCTTTGTCTCATTGATGCAGCTTCTGAGGGAAGTCACATCACCGAGATCCTAAATATCTTTTGGCCATAAATGCTATAAGGTCTTTGGTGATTTCCCTGTTTTTTTTCTATCTTATGTAGGTCGGCAAGTGACCAAGTGCAACACCTGGTGTTAAGTGATCTCTAACTCCCATGAACACCCAAAATATCAGAAGAATCATGGATACGTTGCCGACCTTAAAGGAAAGGGACAATTAAAGTATTGTGAAGGGGGAAGGGAAATTATTTGGGCTTCCGGATATCTCTGCCACCGTAAGAAACACAACAGCAAGCTGCTATTTCCTAGTGGCAATAACCTTGTAGAGCCGATCCATTCAAACTGTAGACAAAACAATCTGCAGCGAGGCTCTACCAATAAACCTAACATTTACGATATATTTTGCCAGGACCCAGTCCGCGAAGACAGCGTAGACTCAGGACTGGAAGCGGAGAGCTTCACGGAGCACATGTGCACATACATGCTGGTGGAGGCGTGTGATGGTCTGAAAGTGACGATCACGCCGGCTGGGGCGCGGGCTCTCATGGCGCTCGCGAGTGCGTGCGCTGATAGAGCTGCCACTGTCACAGCTATCGTCGCTGGGGAGAGTGGACTCGTGCTACATAATGATATCGGTACATTGTTCTTTCTGACTGGTGTTATCGGGATTATGATGAGAAGTGGACCCTGGCATTAAGTCGGGACTGACAGGGTCCACCTTCTCGTCATGATCAGATGATTGGGCGATCTACGCCCTGACCCCCACAGCTCGTAATAGAAACCAAGTTTTAGCATAGCCCCGTCCATTAACACGTTCACTGCGGCTGCGCTGGATTAAAACTTACTTCCAGTGCTGTACAAGTCACATACTTCCCGTATCAAGAATGCCTGATATGCGATACGACCTCTATTTTCCCGTACGTAGTCCTGGCTTCAACCCTCCACAGAGACATGGAAAGGCCATTTTTGCTTGTTCGAATACTTGAAAAAATCACCTCCGCACGGAGTGGAAAACTAGGATTCTAGCTGCCGCACAGAGCAGAACTCAATTACAACCAAATACTTCCCGTAACGCAGTGAACGTGTTAATGAGCAGAGTGTACTACATGCAGATGAGGTTGTAATATCTCTTGATATTCAACCTTATATTTAGATGGTTACGATGGTGATAATCCAATATAGATCCGCTAAAGAATAAGACGATTTTCGAGAACCTCATGAGGCGCGGAACGCCGGACCAGGTTTAACCGACAAATTGACAACAAACTTCAAAAACAGTACACTATATAAAACAATGAGAGATCTGTGGACGGTGGCGTAACTTACGCAAGACGTCACTGACGCCTTCGCTACAGCATTAGAAGACGGCGACATTACTGACGCTCGTGTCCACACGTGATATATCTTTCGGAAGTCTATCCTTAGATACAATTTGTTTTATGGAATTACGACATTACTGACGCTCGTGTCCACACGTGATATATCTTTCGGAAGTCTATCCTTAGATACAATTTGTATTATGGAATTACTTTTTTAACTACTGCAGCTCATATTATTAACGTCTCATCATGTTTGCACTCACAGGGCCCGGTTCGACAGTTCATTTGAAGACTCATGCCGAAACGGATCTGGCAGGAAACGACAGAGTCATAGCCATAGCTGATTATGACGTGGATACCAGCCGACCCAGCACGCCTGGTAAGGATCTACTTATTTCACATGATAAGCAGGCGACGAAGCACAGCGTAATGCAGATATTTTATACAACCGAGTATTCTGCGATACAGATACCTACGCCGAAGAACTTAGTGCTTCTTTTTATACAAGGTAGTAGGTAGTAGGTATGTCTCGGGGTGACGAGCGCAGTTCAGTGCCATGCAGTGCTTTGTAATTCAAAGTTCTTTGTGGTGTTGATTCTGTTTATGAACAGGCGCTTACCATCAGCAAAATTGCCAGCCTTTGGCAAAAAAGATAACGTATGATAATTATATAGTTTTGAAACTTCATTGTTATTTGTTGTCAGGTTGCGACACATCATCTGGTGACATTCTAGATGAAGTTGAAGTTAAACCGAAGGCAGAAACAAATGACGTCAGTGATGAGTGGGACTGGTAAGAAAATCATTGACCATCCGATAAGTAACTGGAAGTGAAGGAGCAGACTTTCCTTTTGATATTTGAATTCCTTTCCGAACCTTTCTGCCTTAATGCCTTCAATCTAGGATTTTGATAATAAGGATTTTACAGTTTCGAAGGTGGCTTCCCTGGTGGAGCGGTGTCTCCACCCGAAGAGATCGCGTGCTCTCCAATTCCACCTCAGAGCCCTGCCAGTCTACACAGTAAACTTACTGATCTAACGCTTACTGTCAAACTTCACGACTTTGATAACCTTACGGTAAGATTTTTACAGTCTAATATAATTATTTGATGTAAGGTTTTTTCCGTAAATAATATTCTCCTTCCGACGGCTACTGACGACTTGGATGGCTTGGGAAGAGATAGAGAGACGATATAATAGGTTTCTTTAGCAGAGATCATTTAAGAACGCAAGAAGTGGCAGTAGGGAGAGGCCTTTATCAATCGAACACCAACTAGCTTAAGATGACAGAAGATGCTAAAAAATGATATAACAACTTAAAGTAAAATATTTCTGTGCTGCATTTTTACAGATCTTGTGTCCTCAAAGGACCGTGTCCAAATTGCACGTACTACATCCAAGTAAAAATAATACCCGATACTATATTGTGGTAGAAAGATCTTCAAAATACAACACTAAAAAAATCGTGGTCAGGTCACCACTGCAGGTATGTTTAAGTTTTTTTTATTTGAATGAATGACGAGACGAGCAAGGCGCTCGCCTGATGGTAAGCGCCACGCCTGCCCATAAACAGTAGCAACACCACACATAACTTTGAATTATGAAGCACGGTATGGCACTGAACTGCGCTTGTTACCCCGAGACTTAAGATATTAAGTCTGATAATGCCCAGTAATTTCACTGGCTTCAATGTCCTCCAAACTGAAACACAACAGTGCTAACACGTGTTGCTTGGCGGCAGAAATAGACAAAGCGGTGGTACCAATCCAGACGGCCTCTCGCATACGAGGGACCTACCACCGTATAAAGTTAATAGTAATAATTTGAGTATTATGCCAACAGATTCGAAACGAGACCTCCTACGCTCTAGAGTTGTACTACAAGAAGACAGACTTGCAAGCCATTGGTGTTGAACTAGTCGGCTCTCTGACCAATCCCTTCGACGACAAGATGCGGTTATGTGTCATTGCACCACAAGACACATACAATGTACCGTTGTATATAGCTTACCATTGTAAACTGTTTTTACTGCCTTCTAATTTCGAGTGAGTAGCATTTTAATACTGTTTTATCATGTACCTATGCCCTTTCTTCATTATAATAATACTGTATTACACACGTCCCACTGCTGGGCACGGGCCTCTACTGAATGAGAGGGGTGCAGTCTTAGACCACCACGCACTTCACATACCTTCGAAATTCTTATGGAAATTCTCAGGTATGTAGGTTTGCTCACGATGTTTCATTCACCGTTATAGGAAGCGATAATTGGTTAAGCGCCTCCGTGGCGCAGTGGGCGCGTAACCGACTGTGAAATGTGAGGTCGCGGGTTCGATCCCCGCACCGAGACAAATGTTTATTTGATCCACAAATATTTGTTTCGGGTCTGGGTGTCAAGATCGAAAGTCTGTAGTAATTCCTGATACCGACGACACAAGACTTGTATCTTACTGTGGGGTAAGGGCTATTTGTCTGACTGTTGGGTGTAATTTATTATTATTGTTATTAATTAATCTGGAAGCCGAAAAACCGGATTCTTTCGCATTTTATGTAAATGCTCATTACGAATCACCTTTAACTTTAATTGACCTCCACACATTAAAACGACGATTCAGCGCAAAAATACACAACGTCGTACCTCTTTGATGTGTGTCCGTTGTTAGGTGTCAACTAATGTTAGACATGGGTAGGTGAAATTGGCATGAATGTCCACACAACATGAGTTGATTAACCACACAATTCTTAATTGTATATAGAAGTTACCAGACAGCAACCCAGGGTATCTGGTGGATGGAGCTAGCGAATGATATTGGCACACCACGCGACATTGTCTGCCCAGCGAAAGCAGAAAATGATAACATGATTTTCGCCATGAGAATATTAACTGTGGAAGGTAATGCTTTTTATGCAGCTATATTTGGTGCTGTTCATTTTTTCCTTAGCTACAAAAAAAAACACGAGTATTTAAATTATATTTTTTTGTTTGGTTAACCACACATATTTTCACAGAGTGATCTAATTTAGATGGCTGTTTATTCGATCCTTAACATAGATAGTTAAAATTTGTATACACATTGTGTACACATATACATATTATGTACACGTTGTATACATATATACAGCATCAAAGGACGATAGCCGTCTTTCGACAGTCTACGTTAGATTTACACTGCATTGTACTTGCCATCGGGTCGAATGATACTGCCATACCAGAAAAAAATATTTTTTTCAGGCTGCCAATCGCACAAAGTTGCCCGATCCATCCCGAACTACACAATCCGCGTGGTACCTCCGCTAGCTCTGTACAACCGGCTACCCTTCGCCGCTGAAATGAGCTGCCTGGATTCTGACTGGCGCGTGAGACTCGAGGCTGGAGAGAGAACTCACGTCTATACTCTCAGATTGGATAGCTCACATAGATTATGTTTACAGCTACATTATATGGGCACTCAGTGGTCTGGGAATTTTACGCTTTCGCCTGGTAAGCTAGCTTTAAATTTTAAGTAACTATATAAAATAACTTCCTTGCATTGACGCAGTAACAGTATTTACGAAGTGAACTGTACCTACGTTATTGAACAAATTAGTCATCCGAAACACATTATCGAATAATGTAAGCAGAAAAAACGTCGAAAGTTTATCATTGTCCCTGGTTGCAGATCTAACAGATAAATGCATCAACCTGACAAGTGAGGGGGAAGGAGAAGGTGGTCGTGCGCTGTCGGTATGCGTGGCGATATCTCGCACGCAGTGCTGCCAACTGTACATCCATGCACAGCATTGGCTGGTTAACAAGACTGGTCTGCCACTGCAGATGAAGGTAAAAGGAGTTCCATTTTTAAATTGGCGAGAGCGATCCCGCACCGGTGCTACCACCTGCATTTGCATTCGTAGCAGTGGCTGGTTAATACGACTGGTCTGCCGCTGCAGTTGACGATGAAACAAGTTCCATTTTTAAATTAGTGAGATTGGCCCCGCGCCATGCAGCCATTGGTATATGCATGACAGGTTATAAAGAATGGCCATGGCCACCCAACCCATGGATTTATCGTATTTTTTAGACATGTGCTTTTTGAGTTTAAAGAGTGCGTGTGCTTTTAACGAGCTTATAAGCATTAATGGGTAGGATATTAATTTTTCAGGTATCATTTTCCAAAACTCTTATCGCCGTAAAATGATCTTAACTAGTTTTAAGTAGCCTAGACCCCAGTGTACCAATTTGGTTAAGAAATCCATAACTTTTTCAATTTCAATGCATGATAATTTTCAACATAATTAGTTTTTCCCAAATGACATGGACGGTTGTGTGTTCATCGTACAGGGCGGTCACTCGGACGCGGTGTACGACCTGTGCGAGGAGCCAGTGTTGTGGTGCGGGTGGCGCGGTCGCCGCGGAGTGCGGGTTCGATTCCGCGCACACCAGTCGGGATGGTCGCGAGCTTGCCGGCTGCCTGCTGCAGCGCCTGGACTTGTGGTCTGCCCGCATGCAGAGCGACGGATGCATTATCGACTGCTTTTACATGTACGTAGGTTTTTTTAATACTATACCCAATTTTGCTGATTGCTTCTGTTAAATATGGAATATATTATACAATATAATATATTGATACAAGTAAAACATTTGGCAGTTGGTTACGCACTGACGTTTATTTGAATTACATAATATACCTATGTGGCCAGTAGCTATGCTACTCTTCCAAGAAGTCTATACTTAATATTTCTCCCTCTTAAATGAATAATATAATAACTAAAAAAAACACAACAAGACAAACAACAAGAACAAAAATAAACATAATAAAAATTGCAACTACAGGTCCATACAAAAAAACGGTTTATAATCAACTCTTTGATTTCGGCGCAATAGCCTTCCCGACTGCCCCGTATTTTGATCAGGATCAGATGGGACCTGGTGTTCTAAATCTGATGTAGCGTCAACGTTCTCATCAACCTCTAAATTTCCGGTTGATGATATAGATGGATGTTCAGAAAGCTGAGTTTCAGAAGGTGCCACTCGCTTATCACACTCTTCCTCACGGACGCATCTTTGCGAATCAGACACTTGCTCCTCACTAGAAGACCCATTTGTTCTGTCAAATTCGGGCAACACATCCAACACATCGTCGGCTGCAGCATCTTGAAGCTTTCCCTTGTAATGTATGAGTTGATTTTTGTGTTTTTTCACTTGCACTGAGGTCATACAATCTGTGACTAGATAAGTTACCTTTCCTGTTCGTTTGGTAACAATTCCACGATTCCAAGTGAACTGCTTATTTCCTTGATACTTTTTGTACATAATATTATCACCCGGCGCAAAACATTGTCTATTATAACCCCCATACGCTCTACTCTGTGAACACTGTTGGCGTTCCACGACTTTAGTAAGAGAATCAGACGAAGACGCCGGTGAGTTTGGAGTTAATAAATCCAAACGCGAACGAAGTTTACGCCCGAATACTAACTGCGCAGGCGAAGAGCCAGTTGTAGAATGTACCGAATTGCGATAATCGAAAAGATATTTTAATAAATTTTCATCGCTTTCTTTTACATTACTACTAGTTAACAAACAAGATCTAATACCTCTCTTAATGATCTTAACATAGCTCTCCGCCTGGCCATTACTAGCCGGATGATAGGCGGGCGACGTTACATGCGATATTCCGTTTGCAGAACAAAATTTCACAAACTCTTCAGACACGAAACACGTCGCATTGTCACTAACCAATGTATGAATGAGACCGAACCTCGACATAAAATCATACAATTTAGCTATTACTGTGGCCGTAGAAGTACAGTTCACCCTGTACACTTCTACCCATTTAGAATGTGCATCCACAATGACCAAATATGACATACCCCCGATAGGACCTAGGAAGTCGATGTGAACTCGGTAAAATGGTTGTGTCGGGTGTGGCCACACAGCAAGCGGTGCTCGCGCTGGAGACGGTCTAAGCTGCGTACAAATCTCACAACCAGCATCCTCGTCGCCACTGTTAAATATGGAATATATTATACAATATAATATATTGATACAAGTAAAACATTTGGCAGTTGGTTACGCACTGACGTTTATTTGAATTACATAATATACCTATGTGGCCAGTAGCTATGCTACTCTTCCAAGAAGTCTATACTTAACAGCTTCATTTGGTGGAGTAGACAGGTGCTAGAGTGGACTACGAGTAACAGTGGATGGCGAAGGGTTGAGATGATGTTGAATTGAGCCAAGTAGTACTCGAACAGTTCTTTCAGTTAATTTATGCACTGAGAAAAATAAAGGACGTTCAAATTTGCTTTGTATATTAAATTTAAAAGATGACTTATAAAGATGAAGTGTTTAATAAGTTAACTCCTTATTCTCACGTCAACGTATTTTGTGCAAAACAAAACTTCTCAAACAATAAACTGAAACTGTTGAATCTTCAAAATGTTGACACTGTTCAAGTAGTTTAATATTATCTTTGTTCTTACAAATCATTTAACTTTTTGTCACCACCAGGTAACCCTATCAGAACTCTGCCCACAACTGACCAAGATAGTGACTCTTCTCCCATACTTCCTGGTGTACAACGACACCAAACGGCATCTTCGATTTATGGAGGAGAACGAGGCCGCGGACCTCTGGATGGATCTCACTCCTCAGCAGTGCGCGCCGTTCTGGCCCCAGACTGACTCAATGATGATGCACTGCAAGTTCCGAGACTCAACTGTCGTGTCCCAACACTTTCCCATCACTAGGAATCATTTTACGGTGTTGAGGATGGATAAAGGGGTAAGTACTTACATTTTGGCGATGGTCTAGCGTGGAGTGGTTTAAACGCAGGTTCGAAACTAGCCCGAGGGCACACCGGCGATGGCAAACATCGTGAGGAAACCTGTATACCAGAGACTTCTCCATAAGAATTTCGAAGGTATGTGAAGTCTGTCAATCCGTATTAGGTCAGCGTAGTGGACTACGGCTTAATCCCTCTCATAAGCAGAGGAGACTTGTGCTTAGCAGTAGGTGTATGTATATCAGGGGTATATCCCCTACCCCTATCAGGGGTAGGTATATAATCTCATTATCGTACATTTTAGCATTCACATCAATCTTGATTTGGCCTCGAAAATTCTGAGTGTTCTAAGATTTAAGTTTGTGATCCCAACGACTCAAGACTCGTACCATCATATGTTTCCGGATTATGTGTTGTATGTGTTTGTTAAATTAAATAATAGACGACTCATTTTTCTCAAACCTATTTGTAACTTTAATACGGATTTTAAATAATTTATCTATATTTTTGAGAAGTAATATGGTTTATATCATATAAATAAAACATAATATTCGTTTTAATAAATAAATTAATTTAATTAGTACTAATATAGTGAGTATTCCCTTAAAGCTAAAGACAATATAGAATAGAAAGTAGTTCCTTAGTAAAATCTGCATACAGGTTTTTGTCTAACTAAAAATTTATCGAAAACTAGTTCGAAATATAACTTGTTAAGCTACAAATAGTACAAGAATAATACAAAAAGAAAAGAATACAAAATACTGAGAAGAATGGAATCAAAGAAAAGAAAAGAATAAATAGAAATAAAAGGACTCCTTTAGGAATTACTATGGGTTGTTTCAACCATTTGTAATTCTAACAGCTGCAGCGTTCAGAAAAAGCAATGGTTTACTTCACTTACTTTGTTTGCAGTACGTGGAAATCATTCGATTTTGTAAACCATTGCTTCTTACGATCATAACAATATAGCACATGGTTGAAAAAACGGACCCTTAGAACAGTTTGCCAAATTGCTAGATTTAGAACTCTTTGGAAAAGTTAGCTCATGAAGCACCAAAATGCGGTTTTGTATCGTCGAGTCTGGCTACTGGCTAGTGACATCAACTTCAGTGCGAGTAAAACAGATATATTATTGGTACGTACGTTGTTCATCCACGTAAAGATGTCTTAAAGTTTTTGTGTTTTGTAATATCTTCATCGTCGTTATTCACGTACTTACATATGCCCTTCCATAATATACAGTATACTACTTATGTATTCTAAAAGTATTACACTATTTCATGCATATCAGTTGGGCCAATAACTGCCTTTCGATCGTGTGGGTATCTCCAGAGAAAGTGTTCCGTCATTATGTAAGTAATAAGCTGTGCCTTTGGACCTGTGGGACCATATCTTCACTGCTTTTAAGTGGGCATCACTTTGCTCTATCGCTGCTGAGACGGGTGGAGCAGCTTCTATTGGTGGGGCTTTGACTGACGATGACGATGAAAGAGAATATGATGATGATGATGAAGGAGCTTGGTGCTTGGTTGGTGTTGTTATCTGTAAAAGGGAAATTCGAAATGTTTTAATGTAAATATTGTTAAGAGCTTGTTTTTATGACAGTACTGATTATAATTTAGAAAACTGACTTTGATATTAATAATACAGAAGAAGATAATATACAAATGTGGTTTGGTATTGCCGTACTAAAATGTATAATTAGTGAGATTTTTTAAATGATTATAATCACAACTGCATCCCTCAACATCAGAAGCTATACGAATAAACTAAAGATTTTAACTCAGTAGCGTAAGTAGTAGTAGCGTAGTGGAATTTTTTTTTTGTTTTTATTTTTATATAATGTGGCATTAAAAAATACAATAAAAAATACAACCATAAATTTTTACCCTTTTATCACCAACCCCTATTTTTTAATAGCCATTTTAGTAATGTAATCATTTTTCATTTAGGCTACTTTTATCCCGGAAAAAGCAGATCACGCGGGCGGAGCCGCGAGGGACAGCTAGTATTATATAATATTATCATTGCATATATCACTTTCTTTTTTTGCTGCATTTAAAAATTCATATTATAATATTTCACATATATTATGTCATTTAATTTACAATTCTGTGCATCTGGTACCACTAATAAATACTTTAACACGACTAATTAGTGCATATTAAATAGTTTAATTTATGAATGTTATTGTTTATGAATAACATTAAAGCTGATTTAATTTTCTACATATCACTAAACATGTGTCGCTGCAAAACGATTACATGATTTGATATGATTACATTTATCTATTAACATAAAATTATAATTTCATATACACACATTTTGAAAGTATGATTAAAATATTCACTTTGGAAGTTTCTAATTAATAACGTCCGTATTTTTAGTTAATATTTTTATATAATTCAATCGTCTAGCTGTTTCTTAAAATGCAGTGCTAATTGTATATTTTTGTGTTTCTTATTCATCCAGACTTACCGTATAATGGGGCACATGATATGAACTAACTGTATCTAATTTAGAGTTGTAATTCATTAGGGGCAAATTCCCGAAGTCTTCCACTTTGTATGCACTGGCCTCAGCTTTTACAACGTTTGGCACATTGTTAGTGTACGAAGCAACGTAATCATCTTGTCTTAAATTGGATGGTTTCGGTAAATATTCATTATTGCTTTCAACAGCAACATTATTTATTTGGTCTACATTTTTGTTAAAACTAAGATATTCTTGTTGTTTTTGAAAAGTATTATCTTGAATTTCATACTGTTTTATTGTATTACTTGGTTGCACAACATAATTTACTGGTTCTTCTGTCACGTAATTGTCGTACGGTTTTTGATCTACGTAGGGGTTATCGAAGGAATATTTCTGGTCTTTTTCAACGGAACGTATGTTATCTGTGTATTTAGCTTCACTTGGAGGAGAAATTTCTTTTTCGAATTTCTCAAACGTCGCAAAATCGTCACTGTTCGCTTTGTACACATCAATCTCCTCTCTCTTTTTCGGATATTTTTTATATTGATTGCTAAAATTATCTAACGAATTTGGATACGGTCTCTCTTCCTTTTTTTTGTCGTATGCAAATTCTATAATCTTGTCCAAGTCTTGTTTCGTGAGATGTTTCATTAGGTTGCTAATATCCTCGTCTCCCAAACCGTCATTTGATGGTCTTGGATGGATCTTACTAACCTTATATGGAGATGACGGTCCTGAATACAGCGGAGTATCTTCTGCATAGTGGTTCGGTGGTGGAGTGTAGGAGAATGCTCCAATGTAGGGAAAGTTCACAGGCGGACGACTGTAGAATCTTTTCGGAGGTCCCGTGTACTTTCCACGCTTGATCCTTTTGTAAGGTATGAAGCGGCAGTTTTTGCAATATCCTCTCTCACACTGGGTCATAACAATCACAGCGCACAACACTACAGACATTAACAATATTCTTATCATCATTTCGACCGGATATCCGTCGGACGGCGTTCTGAAAACTGAGTGAAAGGTATGTTGCGATGGTCTTATAATAGTTGAGTGGAAAGTGGTGTTAATTCAGTTAGTGGTAACGCGGCCGCGCCTATGACGGCATGTGACGTAACATGTTACATGCTCAGCCTGGAAGTCGCGGACGGATGTGCAGGTGATAAGTGAATATGCATGATCATCTGGGTCGTTGTGGCCTACTTACTCGTAGATTATTGGATTTTATTATTATGTTTTGTGCCCGGTACATACATACGCATTCACACCTGTAATCTTCGAAGGGGTAGGTAGAAATGTAACCAGTACACACACGTTTCGCCGAGCGTATCTCCGTCCCATGATATGATAAGCCTATCGCCAAACCAGGTTCAATTCCAGACTCATACTACATACTCGGCTGATACTGAGCATTTCGTAATAGAAAAACTCAAATATCACTTTTGTCCGACCAAGGGATTGAACCCGAGACCTCAACATAGCACTGCTCAACTGCGCCACCGAGGCATTAATTAATAAATAATAATTAAATGAATACACCCGACAGTTACACATATCGTTCTTACCCTACAGTAAGATACGAGTCTTGTGTCGTGGGTATCAGGAACTATGAGAGACTTTCGGTCTCACACCCAAACCCGAAACAAATATTTGTGGATCACACAAACTAGGCGAAATATGGGTGTAATAATTACACCTCTGCCTCTCCTTTCGGGGATTATCGAGTCGAATACACTGTGCACAGTTTTATGCTATTTATTTGTTCTAGTCTGCCATCTGCGTGGAAGTGACTGGTGGTACCGATCGTCCGTTCACCATCACCTTTAAGCCATACAACGTCGGGGACGCTCCGGTTCGCATAGACAACCTATGTGACGATCTCTTCCTTAAATTGCACCAAGTAAGTGACTTTTTTTATCCTGGGTCGGTAAAGTGACTACGCTACACTTGATGGCAGGTGTAGCTCAAGAATAGTGTCGATCAACCACAAACAATGTGTCCATCGTAGGTCGGCAATATCGTGCCGGCCTGCCTGACTGCTTCTTCACACTCCGTTTAAAGGACCCTATATTATCTTCCCTTGAGCCAAGCGAAATGGAAATACGTTAAAGTAAAATCCCACGTAAATTTAATCGCAATTGTCACCCTCCTTGCAAAATTCTGGGTCCTCGCCTGAACCTGAAAATCGAATCCAAAATATTACGGTCTTCATCCGGAATTCAGTGTCAACGCATATTGAGCCGATGTAAGACAACTCGTCTCAAATACGTAACAGTGATTTGTTTGTGCAAGTCGCTTTTTTTTATCATAAATCTATACCTCTATTAGCACACGCTGGAAGATAAATTGTGTAAATTTGAAACAAACACACGATACGGTAGTACTTACGTAGGAAATGTGCGTTTTGTTAGGTTAGTTTTGACTTTCTAAGCTTCTGCGAATTTCCACTGTGTTGAAAAATCAACTCATGTTTATTTTTATATAACTAAATGACTAGACGAGCAGATTGCTCGACTGATGGTAAACGCAGTGGCGATGCTACACAAAACTTTGAATTACAAAGTAATAACACAGCACTGCACTGCGATCGTCATCCCGAGACATAGGATGTTTAGTCTCATAATGTTTATTAATTAATCGTATAATAAAATGTCCTACAAACCAGAACAATACAGTCCTTAGACATGTCTAAATACTTGGCGACAGAAACAATACAATATATAATACAATACAATAATGCGACTCTAGTCTATGAAAGGCCTATTACTTACTACTTCAACCTTAATTTCATGCAATTAATTTTGGACCTCGAGGTACTAATTAAATCCTTTTAAAATAAACTATTACCAACTTTAAAAGTTAAAACAAAAAAGTGTATATAGGAGGATAATCTTTTGAAATGCCACAACTCCGTCACCATATTTTGACTTCATTCGTGTAACATAATACTCCCAAAGGATATCTACTACTTAAAAAGTCATGTGAGCAGCTATGGTGAATCTTATCAGTTTCTCCATAAATGATACATTTTTTTACTCACCGCACAAAATACAACAGCAAGCCGTTACTTTGCGTCGCTGTTTAAGAGAGTGGTAACAACCCGGTCAAACCGGCACATTCATACTGCTGCCCATGCATACTGCACTCTAGCATCATCCATTCTTCATTCAACATTGTATTTTATTTTACAGGCCGATTCTGGGCAAGTGGCTTTACTAAGTCCATACCAGTCCATGCTGTATACATGGGACGATCCCGTCAAGGAACGGAAACTCATGTGGAACATCTACAACAATAAAGGAAAAGGTTATGTTGCTGACTTTTGGCATGATGGGTGAGTGTAATGTAATAAAAAGCTCGTTTTCACCAACTCTTAATTGACCCTTTAATAATAGATTATTTCAGGATAACACTGTTGATATAAAATATTGCATCGTTTCTGTAATATAATTTTAATTATGATGTAGCATTAATGGTTTGCGACCATACTATTGTCTAACGAGGTAGTGAATTAAACTGAAAGATTTCATAAATGCAATAAACTTTAAGTTATTAAATTCAAAACACTTGACTCATAGGTCGAGGTATAATGATTAATAAACCAAAAATATCTTTAAACTTAGAACAAAACTGTTTTAAAGTCATTATTGCGTTTATGAAATCTTTCAGTTTATTTCACCACCTCGATTTCTATTTATAAATGTTTTTATTTCAGACACGGCGAAGAAAAAGTTAGTTTCCATTCAGTAAAACATACGACCCTGGTGGCAACAAATAGTGTCACTTCAAAATTGTCATCAACTCTCAAACGACTGACTCCGAAATCTCCAGAACCTTGCTCATCAAGCAGTGACGATTCTGACAGCTCAGAATTACCGGAGACTGTCCAAAAAACTAAGAAAATGAGGAAGGACAAAGTTATCGTATACTGGTCTTCTTATATGGACGGATATCAAAGAGTCTTCGTACTAGCTCAAGATGAAAGAATAGCTTATCAATATAAAATGAGAATCACCTCTGAAAGGAGTAACTACGAAGTTTACCTATCAATGTCGAGTGTCAATTTATCTGTCTGTGTGCAATCTGGCGCAGGAGTCAAAGAATTAGCGTATGCCAGTGTAACAGATTCTTTGCCTCGATGGGAAGTGTACGTTAATCATAAATGGAAACAGCTATCACCAGATCTGACCGCTTGGACTGAAGAAAAATATCAGACTGATCAGAAGAAATGTGCTCTAAAAGAATACATTCACATGGACTTGGAAAAGATGCAAATGACGAAACCGTTCTATGCTGAGTTACGCAGGACTTATAACCCAGGAGTTTGGCTTCAATTACGGAAGTCGGACTCTCAAACTTTCTTACACTTGAAATTACAGAGGTTCCAGATAGACAATCAATTGCACGAAGCAGTGTTCCCGAGCGTTTTGTACCCAGCACCGCTACCTCCTAATATAAAGCCGAATGAAGTCAAACCATGCCTTGAGGTCGTTGCGTTGAAGCAACACCGACCGTCTTTAAACCAAGACGTTTATAAGTATTTGAAGGTTCTACTTCAAGAGTACTGTCTAAGCTTGGATCGTGGATTCGTGAATCATATATTCGATGTGTTGAATCATTGGAAGATTGAAGAAAAGCCAGCTGTGAGGCTACGAGCTGATTTGGCTCTAGTGTACATGCCAATGCCAGTAGTTGCTATGAAGAGTCAAAATCCTTGTCAGAAGAATGTCGTTTTTGAATATATTCATTTGTCTCCAATAAAACTGGTGCTAAGCCTATCATCACGAGGGTATTTGGTAGAGACTGTAAGTAGTCCAACCAGGATGATGTTTGGAACCAAGAAGGAGAATCGGCCTAAGATATTTAATAGTGATTTGTTGGAGTACTTGTTTAATTCGTGGGGAACGTCGTTATGTGATATGAAGGATGTCGTGTTTAGGTAAGATAAATTGTTAGATATATTTTTACTTTCTCTCATCTACATATCTATTTATTTTTATAAGGCTATCTATATCTGACTCATTATTGCCCGGCCGAAAGTAAAGGACACAAATTCGAAATTTTAGAAGGGTTCTCTGTTAAAGATAAGGTAATCATTCTTATTCAATGCCTAAGGGGAGAAAGGGTCGCAAAGATTGTATGAAAAACAATACTTATTTGGATAAATTTACTTCACACAGACGAAGCCGCGAGGAAATGCTGATATTTAATAAATTAGATTGAATTTTATAGTCACTAAATAATCCACTTCAAATATTCTGCTTATCACTATTATATGAAATCACACAATCCAGGATGACATACCTCGAGCTCCGAAACGCGCCGATCACGGGTGCAGCGTTACTGGAGACAGCTAGGTGCCACTACTGGATCCAGCTGATACAGCAGTTCCATGTGCTGGTCCTGGGCCTGAGCATTCTCGGCAACCCTTACGCGAAGGCCACACACTTCTGCACCAACGGTCCTACCACGCATCAGCAGTATTATGAACCGCATCTGGTAATAGTAATTGAATGAAATTACTGGGCAGACCTAACTCTCGTCTCGGGATGACGAGCGCAGTCCAATACCATGCAGTGCTTTGTAATGCTAAGTTCTGTGTGGTGTTGCTTCTGTTTATGAGAAGGCGTTTACCAACAGGCGAGTGACCTACCCCTCTCGTCATTCATGCAAATATGTTTATAGGACTACCTAGTGTAAGATCTTTTTTATAGCAGTGGCGGGCAGCCAAGTTAGTAAAATGATATTAAGCGACCGCTCATGAACACTCAAGGCATTCAGAGAATTGTGGATACATTGCAGATCCGAAAAAGAATTGTCTGAAAGGAATAGGTATTGGGAAAGAGAGGAGTATTTGGGCCTCTGATCTTCGTTTATTTATGTTGGGAACAAAAGCGATAGTGGTGAATAATGATCCATTATAGAGTAGTTATAAAATTAGTATATGTTTTTTTTTGTAATTCTTTTTCTATTAAGTAGATGAAGGCGCGAATGAATCGACCTTCATTGTATTCGTAAATCTCAAAATCCGAAAATGTTATTTCTGTGCGTTTTTACAATTCCATATGTAGCCAAAGGCTGCCAACAGAACAGAAAGTAAAACAAGAGGGTGCTACAAAACGTATAGCACTTGGCGTGTTTTTAATTACGTTCTTCTCGTATCACAGGGCACAATCCAAAGCCGGAAGTCGATGGAGGTGTCAAGCCGTCTGGGACACGCATCCGCTTCGCTGATGGGGCTCTGCTCCTGTCCTGAAACTAGGACATCGGCCATGTTCGAGGACATGCCTCGAGTTCAGTCACCACGACGGCGAGCGGGTGGGATATTCCTGCGATTTCTGTAGGATGGACAAAAAAGCCGACTCAGATCTATCATAAGTACTCATAAATATCGACTAAAAAGACTAAGATTCAATAAATTCAGTTCGAAATTTCGACCAAAACCATTTTAGCTGACTTCAAAAAAGAGGAGGTTACGTACTCAGAGGGTACCAACGGAACTGTTTTATAGAGCTTACGCCTATTGTCTGTCTGTTTGGCTGTCGCATCTTTAAAGAGCTCTAACTCTTGAACCGTAGTGGTAGTTTATTTCTATTTCAGAATAGTTTATTTCTATGGTGGTTTTTACTAATAGTCGAATGAAATATCGATATAATATGTGTTATTCTAGTTTATATCTAATAATTAGTGGCTAACCTAGTGTCAGTTTTCAATCCACCCAAAGGCCTCCGACTTGGCTTAGCGACTACTGTCGGTTGATAACAGACGGGACTGTCTTTTTACGTGCCCTCTAAAGCATGGCGACGCTCAGTTAATATATCAAATAATAAAGTTAAAAAAAAAAGTTAATTGAGGATGGATGTGTGTACGGAGCCCTTAGCTCGCAAGTCCTACTCACACTTGACCGGTTTTTTATAACAGAACCCTTGGCCCGCGAGTTTGTTTCGCACTTGACCGGTTTTGTTGTATACAGTTGAGTCGCCCGTGGTGACCAACGACCTGCCACCGTGGGTGGTGTCCGGAGCGAACAGCAACGTGGCGAGTGTGGCGCTCGCCCTCGCGGCACTCGTCGCGACTCCCGCTTTCGGTAAGCCATTACCACACCGAACTATCGTTTTTGATATCTGTGTGTAGTTAGTGTGTTGAAATCATCGCAGATATTGCATGACTGGAGTAATTCTACGTATTTCATTGGCATTTTGTTCATTTGTTTCACATTATTTAAAATTTTATGAAGTGTAAAAATCAGTGGCGTAACTACAGAGTCACAGGGCTAGCCAATTTGTTCAAAAGGAAATATAGGCTTGAATCGTTGGTAAATTTCCGTTGAAACTACATTAGTTAAGGGAGGGGCCTCATAAGACAAATTTGTCACAGACCTCATGGGTGCAAGTTACGCCATTGGTAAAAGTATACTTATCCCATTAAAATTGAGGTTATAGTAGAACAAAGGTGAATTCTTAACTGATCATTCATCTCAGACTACTTGGATGCGTCTTAATTTTTAAACAACCTTCTCGTCCTGCAATCTAATTATGCGCTAGTTTCGCAAGATTGTGTTAAACCATTAAGCCCGTGTTCAGTAGGTATCGTAGAGTTGTTCAGACTTCTGTGTCTAGTTTATTTCTATAGTGGGTTTTACCATTTATGTAATTCTTATTGTAGTGATAAGATAATTTAATCGTGTTTTTCTTAATGTCAATACTGAAGGCAATATAGAAATTAATGTGTTCATTTTAAAAGAAGTTTCAAAGATTCTATTTAAATAAGGAATAAATTGAGATTAAGTCGTAAAGTAAATGTTATTTGAGACAAATATTAATATAAGGTACATATTGCCTTTAGGATTGATTCGATGTCAATTTTATCTTTTTTTATCTCCCTTGCGACCCGATAGACGACGACAGTGCCATCGTTCAAAGTAAGTATGCATGTGTTTTACTTGTTATGTAAAATCAATAATGCATGTTAATCACCAATAAAAAATATGAAATCAGTTAATAAAATTCAAAACTAGTTGCGCAAATTTATGCGTTAGTTACTATTAACGCTACTTTTTATGGTACGCGCATCGACAGATAAATTTCGAAGTCGGCTAATGGTGCAATTAAACGCCGCGATATAGCGCAAGTCGAACAAAGTGCAAACTATTCGGGGTACATGATGCGACGAGTCTCGAAAAGTAGTTTTACTTAAAGTAGTTTCACTACGAATAAAGCCCCATTTAGATAGAAAGATTTTCTTGAGATATATGCGCGAAATATAACAGGAAACCTTCATTTCCGTGCTTGCGTTATAAGATTATTTTCAAACTATCTGACGCAGCCTCGTAACAATTTTTGTTATATTCTCGATTGAATCATGCGACAAAACTCGCTATTTAAATGAGGCTTAAACCTATATTTCTGCACAACCACTGGCAGAAAATTACCTTGGCATGAAATTCGTATGGACATTAGTTTTATATTAAATGTAAATAAATAAATGCAGTGTCGTCATACAAAAAATATATCCTACGAAAGTCGGACCAAGGTTAAATAAGATTCTCGCCGACTTATTTTACATTTGCGTTAGAGAACGATAGTTCTATTAAGTAAGTACATACTAATACACATGCAAGTAAGGTTATAGACTACGGATACTATGTTGTTCAGATGTATGTCGCGAGGCAACCCGCGCGTCGCTGTCGCGCCAGGTGTGGTACTCGAGCGCGGGACACGCGCTGCGATCCTGCTGCGAGAGGAGTGGTGGCAGACTTGTCGCGCGTGTCAGGCTGCCTAGACACACCTCTAGTATACAAGTAAGTATTGATAATCCGTAATTGAATATGATTACCTGCCGATAACCTTTATTATTCGTCTTCTACGACGTACGATTTCTGTTTATAACAGCACGGTTTTCTTATAAGAATTGTTTATAATTAAAAGAAAGGGCTAAGGGATGAGATTATGCAAGCTATTACTTAATATCAGTTTTCTGTATTACAATCATAACAATCTAGTCGAATCGGCTGGTTCATGCTGTAGAAAAAACTGTCTACAACACTTAAAAAAATCTATATTGTAGGTACCAGTTCTCATATTGTATGGTACTGAAATTATTTTGTTCGTGTCATAGGGCAATCCAAAAAACTTTAATATGGAAGAACAGTGACACCTCCTATACTGCATTTTTTTTTTGTATCCGGGCACGGCAAAGTGACTGATAGTAACCTGATAGTAAGCGTAGTGCAGTCCAAAAAACCAGCGACCACCGACAAACAATGAGTTTATCGATGGTCACCAGATTCATGCCGGCCTGTATAAATGCTTCTTCCCTCTTCGGAGAGGGAATAACCAAATCGAGGGGCCTGCGACAAGACAGGCGTTGCGGGCGGGACCCTCAAACTGCATCGTCTGAATGAGCTCTAATATTGTCCACAGGGAGTGCGCGCGTACTCTCCACACTCGTCGCTGGGCGTGCAGCTGTTGCGCGCGGTGTGCTCGGGCCCGCGCGCGGCGCTCGCACACGACGAGTATCTCGCGCATGCGCACCTCGCGCCACCAGCTACGGGCACCATACTGCTCTCTACACAGTCAGTCTATTATACGTAGTTTTTAACTTTGTATGAAACTAGTATATAGTCTCGTTGGTCTAGTGCTTTAGTTCCCAAAGTGGTCCAGATGGACCCCCAGGGGTACTAGGAGGGAGACTCGACGGGGTTCTACGTTAGCGTGACAAAAAATGGGGTTCACAATTTGTAAGCGGGGGACCACGAAAATGTATCTGCTTTCGATAGTGAAGAACTAAAATGTTGGCTTAACCCTTGACCTATCAATGTAGGCAGCATTTTAAAAAGCTCAGCGACTGTTACTTGTAAAAACCGGAACCAGCTAAATTTTTAAAGTGGTCTATGAGAAAAAAAAGTCTGGGATCCTTTGGTCTAGTGGCACACTAGATTTTGAAAAACTGTGGGGTCCTGAGTTCATATCGAAATTTGTGTTTTAATTCGAAAAATCACACAGGTTGATACCTCCTTTAATACTTCCCCATAGTCTACCGCTATGCTACGGAGGCAAGTGGAAAATTAATATGTCCAACTCCTTCCTTACTTTCTGGTTGACTAATTTCGTTGCGGGCTAAATATAATTTAGCATTACCAAAGACTCGCCGAGCTTCACTGTTCAGTGTCAACAATGCGTGCCAGTGTCCATCCTGCGCAGGAGTTACAGTGGTGGCTGTGTGGGCTGGATAGTCTCTATTTTTTTTCATCTAGCACTCCAAAGTACTGCATTACACCTGATGGTAAGCCCAGTGCAGTCTAAAAAACAGCGACCACCGATAAAACAATGAGTACATATATCGGTGGTCGCCAGAATCATGTCACTCATCTTACAAAGCGCAACAGCAAGCTATTACTTCACCTCGGTTTCCTGTGACACAGTGGTAACAACCCGGTCGAACCGCCCCATTCACCTGTAGACAAAACTATCTACGGCGTGGGTCTATCATTTAAAAATAGCTACTGGTCAGTTGATAGCTTTTTTTTTTTTATTGCATTGGCCGGCAAACCAGCAAGTGGGTCACCTGATGGTAAGTAATCTCCACCGCCCATGTACGCCCACCACCAGAAGAGTCATGGGCGCGTTGCCGACTTCAAAGGAAAGGGATAATTAGGGATTGGGAAGGGGAAGGGATTTGGGCTTCCGGTTATCTCACTCACCGTACGAAACGCAGCAGCAAGCCGCTACTTTACGTCGGTTTTCTGTGAGACAGTGGTAACGACCCGGTCGAGCCAGCCCATTCATGCTGTAGACAAAACTGTCTACAGCGTGGCTCTACCACTCGCAATTAAAATGCCTATAATTTCCAGACGCATTTACATGGTGCGAGCTGGTGGCATCAGCGGCTCCTGGCATGTGGAGTGGGTGGTGCAGCTCGACGACCTACTTGGACCCCCCACTGTTGATGGGCAAAAGTTAGTGCTCAGCATTAAACAGGTGTGTATTTTGTATTCTCAATTTTGTGCTCATCAAAATCAAAGTTAAATATTCAAAACCCATAAAATGTTATAACATTGTTTAGATTTCGTCAATAGTCCTACCGTCAGTTGGGAAGACTGTTTCGCCAGGGAACATCGGGCAAGAAACTCTAGCGTTGTTCTTTTCAATACTAGTTTATAATTATTGCGAGCATAAAGGTTTTTCCGTATTGAATTGGGGATAGAAAAGTTAAATTTATATTAATTAATTATCAATCAGAGAAAAAGCAGCGATAGCTCAGCGGGGAGTGGTATGGACTGTCGAGACGAAAGTCGCAGGTTCGAAACCAGTCCCAAGAGCATACATCACTGACTTTTCTAAGTTACGTGTATATTAATTGTTAATTATCGCTTGCTTTAACGGTGAAGGAAACATCGTGAGGAAACCTGCATACCTGAGAACTCGATAAGATTTTTCTAAGGTATGTGAAGTCTGCCAACCCGCATTAGGCAAACGTGGTGGACTAAGACCTAATCCCTCTTATTTGGTAGAGGCCCGTGCCCAGCAGTGGGACGTATATAATACAGGGTTAGTATTATTATTATTTAATCACTCGGAGACTAGTTGCATCTCTGTCTAGGTACTTCTTCGAAGACACAAGCGAGTGCTTATGTTATGTTATATGTGTTTCAGGACGAGATGGTAAACTATTTTTCTACGGACGAGAAGGTGATAGAAATCTCAGATCCTGAGGTCTTGAAGTGGCTTCAGGCGAAGATCGAATGCGCTCTCATATTAGCGCTGGAAGACAAACGATGTCCCGCTGACCAGTAAATTGTAGCTTAACAAGATGGCCACTTAAAATATCCAGTTTAGATTACTTTACGGCATGAGAAATCTATAATATTGGGAAGGAATCGGTTCTGAAAACTGACAGGTAGTGCTACATACGACTAAAAATCGCGAATTAAAACTACTTATTATTTTTATGACCACGAGCACGCGCCACTTGTGCCTGACTACCCGTTAACCCCGAGCGTCAGCTGATTTTTTACGTTAGCGTTATATTTCTATTAAAAAAAAAACTAAATAATAGGGTAGTACGTTGAATATTATACAATATACGCAACAAGCAATAATACGAAAAAGAAACCCTTTTGTTAAAACACAGTTTTTTTTAAATGAGCTCGCAATTATGGTTTTAAATATTGATGCATTGAATAACAAGGGTGGGCGCCTAGTGGAAAAATCTTACTCTCGCGCTCGCACGCGTACACCGCAATGGAAATTTTGCACAGTGACGTCAAAGTTTGCGTCGTCTGTTATTTCACAAGTGCCCCCTCCATCAGATTTCAATAACATCTAATCTATATTTTATGGACGGATTAATGAAATTATTTCTGGAATAGGTTTTGGGTTACGTAACATCTTTTCTTTCTGCCTTGCGTTATCCCGGCTTAGTGCCAGGGTCCGCCTTCCTACTTAAACGCCTCCACTTCGCCCGATCTTGAGCATCTTCTATAGTGAAACCATTGGCTCTCATGTCTATGTTAATATATTGATTTAAATAATTAAAAAATCAAGTCAAGTACTCGAACGTTATGATATGAATAACTGTCGTATTTATCTGTCGAAACATGATGGTGCTTGAAAAAAATTCGAGATTTATTTAGTGGTATCACGTCTGTAATCATCAACACTAACAACTGTTAGTTTTCGGAAGCATTTCCCTTAAACCCTTAATGCACGTTTAAAAGAAGAGTGACACTATCCACAATTCCTATTACAGGAGCAACATTTTTGAACCAGGTTAACTGTTATAAACAACATCTTAAATTTGTATACTGGGTCTAGATTTAAGTTTCTATCATTTTATTTCAGTCGTAGGATTCATAAGGAGAGAAAAATACTTTTTTTTAATCCTAACACGGTAAAGTGACTGCAGTAGGTACACCTGATGGTAAGCGCAAAGCAGTCCAAAAACCAGCAACCAACGACAAACATTGAATTTATCTGTGGTCACCAAAATTATACCGGCCTGTAAAAATGCTTCTCCACACTTCAAAGAGGGAAGAAGCAAATTGAGGGCCTGCGACTGGACAGGCGGATGACCGATGCAGGTAAAGGGATATAAGGATGCACATCTATACCCGGCACAACCAACCATCAAGTCATGTCTAAAGCTCCTCGAGAGAACCGGATATACACTTGCTGATCCTGGAACGCGATCCACACAAGGCATGTGTATCACTATGGCAGGTTTTAACACCATGTGTACGGTCGTCGCTATCCGGACGGATATGAATATGCTATAACCAGCAAATCTATACCCATATATATTTTAAACAGTCATCGTGTAGTTTTTGGATAATGTCACTCTTCTAATTTGGTGTTTTAATAAAGTACCTACAATAATTTCTACCACAGTAGAGTATGTAAAGACTGATTTCACGGCTAAAGATTTATGTTGCTGAACAAAGTGGCCATTTTGAATGAATAATTGTATACAAGAATAGGGAATTTGTAAAGGAATGATCAGTATTCTGGATGTGAAAATGAATGTAATTGTTGTATAATCGTAAGATACACGTATAATGTATGTCGTTGACTTTTTAGTCATTGATCTCGTAAAATATACCTAACTGTATTGCATCGCCATACCTCTAAATACCATTATTGGAAAGTTGATAGTTTTTTTATGAAATAACATCCCACTGACTTCGAAACTTAAAGTCTCATTTAGACGGAGAGTTTACTGTACGATAAACGTCAGAATATATCAGAAAAATATCGTTTCCAAGGTCGCTTCATGCAATTGATAGTGCGAAGCGTGTGATGCGGCTTCGTAAACGGCTGTCTTAATCTCATCAATGTCGCACAAAAAACTGTCCGTGTAAATTAGGTTTAATGCCAGGCAAAAAAACGATAATTTGGGATTCATTGATTTTCGACAGTTTAATGTTTTGCTACAAAGTGTTGCAATGCCAAAATAAACGCACACTTCAATCTAACACTCCAGTAATTTTTAACCAGACTGTTTAAGTGCCAGTTTTTGTAAATTTTGTTATAATTTATAGCTATCTAAGCCTGCAATTACATTTGTAAATTTTACTCACTCTTACGTAAGACTTGCATAACTGGCTCACGATATAGGTAATAGGTGTTACAAAAAGGTGGTATCAATTCTGCACTTTTAGGAAGGGTGACTATAAGTTACATAAAGGGAATGAACATATATAATTTCATAGTTTCTGAACAATTGGAATTTGAAATTTGTATCTAAAATCTGACCTTTGGATCAGCTGCTACAGGTTAACTAAGTAGGTAACTACGCAGTAACTAAATGCATTTAGTTACTGCGTAGTTAACTTACATAGTTTACATAGCTTATCGACATATAATTAGACGATTCAGGTCGCGACACGATTTTAAGATCTCAATGCTAAACTAATAAAAATACTCAGTTCAATTTTTATTTTATGTTTGTACCATTGAGCTTCAAATAATTCATTCGAGAGGCCGCGGGTTCGATCCCCGCATCGAGACAAATGTTTGTGTGATCCACAAATATTTGCTTCGGGGTCTGGGTGTTGTGAGACCGAAAGACTCTCGTAGTTCCTGATACCAACGACACAAGACTCGTATCTTACTGTGGGGTCAGGACTATGTGTGTGACTGTTGGGTGTATTTATTTATAATGTTTGTATGTGTTGATACTAACTTTTTGCAACAGCAATAACTATTCGAATACACTGGACGAAGTTTTAGATTTGATATAACATTCCAGAGAAGTACTATGCGTGCCAAATAAGAATAGGATCGCGTTTGCTGCCAACTTCACACGATAACTGTCAAAGTAGTACTGCTAGCAAAAAAAAGTGCAAAAAAGAAATTTCATATATTTTTTATTGTTAATAGATATAGATTTAATTATTGTATAATCATTATATTCATTTAATAAATACTATTCTTGAATTTTATTAATGGATAATTTTGGATAAATTAATTATGGAACTGTATGGAAACAGTTTAAAAAATGAACAAATACACAGTTAATGCTACTATCACCCTAATATGACGCAATTTTGTGACGCTATTGAGAAGCTACCAGTGTGCCGTTAGCTACGCTTTCGTGTATACGCGCGTGTGTCTTATATTTGTTGCCTACTGGACTTCCTTGTTATTGTTATTTTTATAAATATGCTTTTTCTTTGAAATCCTACTCATTTATTACTAATTTGGCGTAAAATGTATTAGAAATACCAAAAAAGCGTACAGTAAACGTTTAAACTCAATATAATTTGTTTACTGATTTTTTGCACACCATACACTTTGGTAATGAAGTTTGCGCGTATTGCTGAACAAAATGGCGTCTTGACAGTCCTATTCTTATTTGGCACGCATAGTATCACTTCGCGCGTTTACAAAGTTAGGATGTGAGTGTCATAAATGGTAGACGCGGCTTAGAACAGTCGTTTTACACTTTTATGAGATTGGGATTTAAATGATCTATAGGATTTTAAAGCAGGAATTTTACGTTAAAAGTACCTATCCATAATATAAAAAAAAACATATTTTTTGTAGTTATTTAGATGTCGTACTGTTCGTATTACAATTAATGTTATAAAATTAAATGTATGTTTCCATTTAAACTGTTTGTACCATTGAATTATTGTACCTTGTTTGTAAGTTAGTAATGATGTTTATATATATTTTTGAATGTATGTTAGCTGTACTATGGTTACACTGTGTTAGTTGTAGAACAATATCTATCGTTTGTATTAGCACAGTAGGTATTTAATATTTATTAAAGCTTATTTTTTCAAAATTATGACAAATGGAATATTTTGTATCCATATATTGGAAGAATTCATGGGCTTTGTATTTTTATGAATGATTTGTTAATAAAATCGATAAATTTTTTACTCGATTTAATTTATAATGGAATCGTTAAAAATATATTCGAATCCAAACTCTATGCACAAATCACGAAACAAATTAATAATCGAAAATCATAAAAATATGGAAAATAAACATGAATTATCATGATTCTGAGGCTTAATCAACCATAAATGAGGGTATTATGCTTACATCGAAGTATGTTAATCAGTAATATACTTATATGTTTTCTAAAATGATGGAAATAAAAGTTATTATTCTGATTGTTGTTTTCTTTTGATTTCTAGAATGATCTAAAATTCTATACAATAGGAGAGAGCGCCCGTACCGTGCATAACTAGCATTAGTGCTTGAGGTTGGTTACGAACCTGCGACTTTCATCACGACAGTCCGTACCGCTCCTCACTGAACTATAGCTGATTAATATTTTATAATCTATGCGCCCGCAATGTTAATGGGAGCCTACATTCTATACAGATTTTAGGATTTACGTCATCTATAATCACACTCTCTTTTGCCCGCGGGTCCGCCCGCGTAACTATCTGGAACAAATTCCACACATTAAAAGCGAAATTATATATTTATTCTATAATACCTGATTTTTATTTTATCATCCCTGATTATAACTTTATTTTCCCATAGTTTTGGTATATCATCCCTGATTTTAATTTTATTATCTCAGAATTTTGTTAGATCTTCCTTTTTTATTTTATGGACCCTGATTTTTATTTTATCATCCCCGATTTTTACGTTTTCATCCAAGAATTTTGTTATATCATCCCTGATTTTTAGTTTTATCATCCCTGATTTTTACTTTATTATCCCAGAATTTTGTTATATCATACTAGACTAGAAGTTATACTTTAATCATAAGAGTTGAAATAATACAGATATTTAAGATATACCTTTATTGGAGATAGTACAGAATTATACAGTAGTACATATGTACCATTCATCCTATTCGTGACTGTGCAAACTTTATTATTCTTTATTCTCCTGGCCCATTTATGGACTAAGAATAAGCCCTCTCATCGGTAGATACGGCTCGTATCCAGCAGAGAGATAATGTATAACATATATTTTATTCTTCCGAAATATGCACCTCAATCTTTGATTGAAGAAATTAGAGTATCCAATACTCATTTTAGAATTTCTTTCTATTGTTTATATACATAAAATGCTCAATCAGAACTTTCCCCACTTGAGCTATAATCACATAATAACTTTGTGCCAATTACTTTAACTATTGGAGTTTCTTTATTCATGGCACCATCATTTTCAACCTTATTCATCTCTATACCATTACTTTTATTCTTATTCACTCCTTTGCTATCCATTTCTATATCATCTTTCACTTTACATACATTTACATTATAATTTTCTTCATCATCTTTATTAAAATTGCTAATTTTCCCATCATATTCATGCTGCTTCTCCAATTCATAATTCATTTTAATATTCACCTCTTGCTCACTTTCATTCTTTTTTACTATTCCATCAGTTACAATATTATTCCCCACTTTACTATCACATTGATTCTTATTTCCTACTTCACCATGTTTATTATTATTATTATTTGGAACATTTTTATCACATCTTGTTATTGTCTCTAATTTTGGAGATTTATCTGCCACTTTACTCTTTTTAATTGTAATACCTAATGCATTCCTTGTCAATTGTGAATTCTTAAACTGGTCCTCTTTTTTAAGACCTCCAAAGCTTGTGATTAGTCCACAAGAGCTTGGTAATGCTGGACTGTTAAGTATGTTATTTCTGGTATGGATCTGCTTTTCTTCTATGCTCGAGGAAGGTCTTAGTGAGAGTAGAGTTGCCATGTTTCTGTCTTCTTCTGACTCTGGTAGTAGATTTATGTCCAAAGATGACCTGGCTAAGAGTAGACCATCATTGACTGCAGCTTCTTCTAGTTCTTTTCGTCTTTTCTGTGGATTTAAAGTAATTTTGATATAAATAACAGCTATGCAACCAGGAAATTTAGATTTTCTTTTATTTATTGAAACCTAATTTGGAAGTATGTGAAACATCAATAACTTCAAGGCCTTCTACATGACATATTCATATGATGACATATCCAGTAAATCAAAAAAGCCCTTACAAAGCTTCAATTTTAGGTGATAGTTTTTTATATAACCACTGTGGCAATCAAGTATATTATTCACCATTTACATATAGGAAACCTGTTACCATATTATAATTATCAGAACACAGCGTTGGTACAAATGTAGACTGTTCACTAGAGAAGATTTTTTTAGAGAGTTACTGCTCTTAGTTACCATAAATAGAGGTTGCGAAGTGGAATCAAAGGTGGGCCAGTGAGATTCTTTTGTTAGCTGGGAGCTGGCTACACTAAAGACAATTTATATTGTCATTTTATGGTATGACAATATAAACTGTACATTATAAACTAAATGACAATATGTCATCGAGCTGCTCAACTGATATTCCTATTAAGAAAAAGAACTGATCATCTAGGCTGTTTCTTTTAATTTATAAGAAAATAACTTGTTTAATTTCAATTACAGCTGCTTAGGCTAGTTGTGCAGTATGATTAGCTAAAATGTTTATATCAAATTTTTAACCAACAATTATAAAAATTATACATTTATACCCACCCTGAAATTCCTCCTCAAAGAACAGTTAGCTTCATAATCATCTTTCCAAACAGTCTCATTCCTGCCTACCAGTCTCCCAAGCCTCGGCTTGTCCAACTTAGAACTATCTTCATCACCCTTCTTATGTTCTAGCTTGAACATGGCATCATCAAACAGTCTTTTTTGAGTCTCCTTTGTTTCAGGTACTATCTGGCCATTTTCTGTTGGATCCCATCTGTTCTCTTGCCTTCTTGCCCCTGATACTATTACATAGTCTAAGTTCTGGAAATGTAATTAATATATTTAACTGTTTATAAAAAAAAAGATAAAAAAACAATAGCTTCTTGAACAAGCTGCTTGTGGTGTTCATACATGATGTGTGTTTAACTGTTAATTTTAAATAACATATCAATTTAAATTTGCAGATTGTTCCCAAAACTGGTTTGAATGCTACACATACAAATTACATTTGTTTTGATCAAATTGATTAATCAGTTTTGAATTAAGATCATAATATAATCATCATCATCATCATCAGCCACAGGATGTCCACTGCTGAACATAGGCCTCCCCAAAGATTATTAACTTGTTTATATTACATTATAATATTATACTCTCTCTAGAAACAGTAGGCAGGTGGCCGGTTATTCGTGGAAAGTTATCCCACAAATCAAATTCTAATTGATGAACATTTCCAAAGTATTATGGAAAGTAACAAATTAAATACATTGGAACTTCACCACTGATTTAAACAGCATAAGAAATCTGCATATGGGTGATTCTACAAAAATTGGGTAACTCAATGTCACCAGCCAATATATACAAAGTCTTATTATATTGTATTGAAATAACAATTTATTTTAAAACAATGAAAAGTCCTTTATTTGGTCACCCAATTTCACTTCTTCATTTTAAATACAAGTTAATAAAAAAACAAAATTAATACTCAAAACGTCAGTCCGTTGGCATGTCACAATCCCGAAAACCAACAATCAAGTGACTATCCATTAAACATTATCATTGATTTAGGAAAACTTACTAATTTACTACAATCTGTGATGTACATAGTATTATATACTACAACTTTCATAATGCAATGTTCTCTATTTTATTTAATAAAAAATAAGAAACTTTGTGTTTAGTTTCTTTCGTCAGTCCGTTGTGTGTTTTTAAAATTTAAAATTCGCGGAGAATATCACCGAGTCAAGGTCAAATCCCTGTTTAAGTTTTAATGTTGGTAATGAAGTTAGTTGCGGACCGCACAATTTGACGGCCGCCATAATAGTACCAGTGTTTGGGTTTTGTTTGTCGTCTATACACGTGCGAAGCCAGTCAAAATGTCAGTCCCATGGTGAGTCGTTATTTTCTTATTAATCTGAGGTTTATTTTCATTTATACATAGTTAACTATGATTTGTTAAAATGTAGTTTGTTGATATTCGAAATTACCAAAAAAACATTAGTTTTGATTATAACCTCAAATTATGTCTATTTCGTCAGTCCGTTGGCGTCAGTCCGTTGTCAGGTACTGATGTTTTTTTTTGTTTTAGAGCATTTTTATCGTAATTGCTACAGTGTGTAAGCATTTCTATTTTATATTTCAGTTAAAAACTTCATGCGGCACGCTAAAAACAATTTAACTAGGGAAGAAATATTAAAAAAAAAGAGAGAAGCCGAAAAGTGACTGGCCCGATTTGGAACAATATAATCATTAGATTAGCCATCATATAGACCCGAATTTGTAATAATTTGATTTAATAACTATAGTAAACAAAATATCCTCAAAAGTTACCCAACTTTTGTATAATCACCCATATATAGTCAGGTTAAAAACTTATATACATCTAGTTTTCACATTCATTCACATTGCTGTATTTTAAATATTACTTACTCCAGGATCCGTTTTGATTTCAAAATGATTGTCGCACAAGTGACATTTCATACGGAACTGATACACGGGCGTAGTATAATACATTCCCACTTTCGTCTTCTCCGCGTTATACCTCACTCCCATACCGATGTGGTTATTGCATCCATCGCACCAGATGTTGTATGGCATCTCGAAGCGGATGATCAGGATACCCATGTGGAGCTTCCTGGCTCTCTCCCTGAGGGCGTGAGTGCCCAGGAACTTGTTCAACCCCCCGACTTTAGGGTCGTAGTCGGGGGGATAATAAAGATTCTGCCCTTTGCGCTCACCCATCTTTTCTGTTCACTATTTGTTATTGTAGTTCTTGTAAATTTTATAGGTTATGAGTCACTGTTGGAAAGGAAGATTGGTAAAGCTAAAGTTTGCAATACAAAATATGCACGAAACCCGTAAGAATTTTTCCAAATGTAAAAAACGCAAAAAAAGTGCTCCAAGTGTTTTAGCAAATGTCAAATTGTTTTTTTTTTGCAACCTTTTATTTAGAAAGCTATGGGTTCTACTCCATACAGCCTCGTCATATTAATGTCGTTAGTACAAGTGTGTCTGTATTATTAACCTATTTCAGTTTTCTTTTCTTTATGTACAGTCAACCTGGGTAACTTTAGCTTTCAATGTAACATTGACTCACTAACTTATATTTGAACGTTTAATTTTTTCTCTGCTTACTGAGTCACTGTATAATAATAAGTTGTTTAATTTATGAATGTAAAAAGTGTTTTTGAACGAAACCTGCAGTGACATTTGATATTTGTCAAATATATATTTATTTCTCATCATTCAAAATTTTGGTGGTAAATAGAGTTAAAAATAAACTTGCTAAAAAGTTGTGTATAGCAGTTACTACAGAAGAACTACAGAAGGCGAGTTCAGTTTTATGTTGAAGAATCATATGTTTTTTATGTAATAACACTGAAATATCCCGCGATATTGATAGATTTTTTAAAAAATCTTTAATTAATCTTCGATCCGTTTCATTTTCAGACCATTTGGGGTAACATTAGCTCGGGGCAAGGACAGACAATGCGTGAAAACTTCAATTATGCAAACATGTTTTGAAGGGTGGAAGTGGCCATCAAAGCTTGACATATTTAATTGTCACCCCTCGAAACATAGTTAGTCGATTTGGAGAATCTAAAATCACAAAACGAGGCGATTCTTATGCGATTGATGATCAATTTCTATACATGGTATGGGGGAATTGAGAGCCGATATTATGTTTCTTTTTTATATGTGATTGAGTTTGTTTTATTATTTTTTATTATTTTAGGCATTGCTCAATGATTATAAGTACATCAAAACCTGATTAATACAATAATAACTTGATTTAAGAGGTCCATTAAATAGAAGTTGATTTCGATAAACCAGGCAGTTTAATATTGTATTAATATGGCAACCCTACGTTGCCACTAAAAGGGAGATAGTGATATAAACGAAATGTATTTTTTTTATCAATATGACAAGCTAATCTTACCGAGGAGTAAAAAAAACTAAATAAATTAGGGATTTTCTTCATCAACTCCTCATACTTATTAATGTTACCAAATGTCAGTGTAACTTTGGCTCACCAAATTTTTGGTAATTTAAGGGTCTTTTATTTATCGTTTTGATAAATAACACAGAAATTTAGATTATAAAGGCCAATATCCCACTAGAAACACTCATTTATGACAAATAACAATAAAAGTAAATCCGTACTACTATAAATTACCTCTAAAGTGAGCCAAAATTACCCAGGTTGACTGTACTTACTTAGAAGGAAGAACTCTGTGTGTTGTTTTGTTATTTTGAAAATTATGATTATATTTAATGCGAACCTACATTTGAGATAGGAAGAGTTTAACTTTGGAAATCCAATTGTGATATATACCATAACATACGCTCACGTTGAATACTGAATACTACTGAAATAAACACGTTAAACACTGCTGAACTAAACTTAGACTAAAATATTAAAATACTGCTTTGAATCGCAAACCTCCAACCTCCAACCTCCAAGTGGTATTATAGAATTATATATTACAGAATTTCTAAAAATATGTACTAATATTGATCAGTATTTATTTATTTATCTATATGGGTCCCAAACACCTAATTGAAAAAGTTAAAATAATCAATAATTTACTCACGATTTTCGATTATTAGTATTATTATTATGGTGCGGCTAGCAATAGTAAACATAGAGCAAACTGGGTAACACTACAACTTCTAGCAATTCTGTGACAGCTGTTTGACAGCTTTGCTTTTATTTTCTTACCAAATTATCTCGTCGTCAAGAAAAATAGATTTTTGTTGATTGTGTTTGTTTGTCGTCGTGTATTTCGTGCATTATAAAACTTAATGTCGCTACACGCATATGCGTTACTTTGTAATGCTCGGTGTTATGTGGAAAACTATAAATAGATCGAGTCTTGTATAGGTGATAGTTCTTGTGATGGTAAATCAGACATATTGATAGATCGGCCGATATGGGTAGGAGAGAGGAATCGGCATGGGCGAAGGGGACTGTGGGGCTGACGGCGGCGCGGGAGCGTGGCGACGTGGATCGCCAGTTCCAGAGTCGATTGACAGTCACCAGGAGTATGGTGGACCGGCTTGGATTGGAGAAGGAGCTTCACGGGCATATGGGATGCGTCAATTGTCTAGAATGGAACACGGACGGGTCGTAAGTGCACTCCGATTATGTATTCGTAATTACATTACCTATTCATATTACTTATTCTATGTTGTAACATTGTTGCTTGACACAATTACATTTGATTTGTAAAGTCAAATTAAGTGTTTCTATTTATTTATCTAGAAATACACAGTAATGGTTTATGATTTGATTACAACATATATTTTATTATGAACTGCAGTGTATTTTTACTCATGTGAGTTCCAAAGAGAAATGTATTACCTTACTTATGCAGGGGTTTAAAATTGTCACTAAGTTACAAGGCTGACAACTTATAAACTATCACTTTATTGCATTAGATTGGCATAAATATGCCTAAATTATAATTGGGTACAAAGGAAAGACAGATCTATATCAAAAGTAGATATAAAATTACTATGTTCCAGAATTCACAAACTTTCTCTTTATTTTATTACAGGTGATATAATACATAATGATGCGTTTTGTTTATGTCAATATTACACATTGAAATAAAGCTAATTGAAACAGGTTTTATCAGTTTTTATTTTAATGTTATTCCCAATGTTTTGAAAGCTTTTCAGCCTTTGTGGTCACAGGGTAGACTGAATAATAATGAATCAAAAGTTAAAAACCATGATAAAATCTGTTTAAATTAGTTTTATTTCAATGTTTGACACATTCATAGTATGCACACATCTTTTTTTTTTTTATATAGCATAGGCCAGCAAACGAGATAATTGGGTCACCTGATGGTAAGTGATCTCCACCGCCCATGTACGCCCACCACCAGAAGAGTCATGGGCGCGTTGCCGATCTTAAAGGAAAGGGATAATAAGGGATTGGGAAGGGGAGGGGATTTGGGCTTCCGGTTATCTCACTCACCGTACAAAACGCAGCAGCAAGCCGCTACTTTACATCGGTTTTTTGTGAGACAGTGGTAACGATCCGGACGAGCCAGCCCATTCATGCTGTAGACAAAACTGTCTACAGAGTGGCTCTACCACTCATAAAATCATCTACATACATCTACCATAATATTTGCTGTGTAATATTGTGGTGAAAGTTAAGGCATGTAGTCATGGTTTGCTTTGGATACAACACTAATAAAAATCCCTCTACATTCATAAACTAATACACAACCTAATTTATTTTCATTTAAAACAAATTTTTATGACAATTATTTTTTATTTTCTTCTGACGTTTTTGTTAGTCTATTAGTATTTTATCTAGTGGCAGCAATAAGCTTGCACCCTATCACATAATGGGATAGAAATAAGCTTGCCAATTTGTGGGTGTAATGGTTGCATTTCTGCCTACCCCTTGGGTGATACAGGTACTTTTTTTATAATGATTTCTAATGTTTACGCGAAAGTTACTCATTGAAATAAAACAAATTTAAACAGATTTTATTGTGTTTTTTTTATTTTAATTTTACAGGGTAGTCTGCCCCGTGACCACAAAGGCTGAAAAGCTTTCGAAACATCGGGACCAAAATTAAAATAAAAAACCATGATAAAATCTGTTTAAATCAGTTTTATTTCTATATTTTTTATGTTCTTATCCTTGTGAACTGTTTGCAGAGTACTTGCATCGGCTTCTGATGATCTGCATGTGATACTATGGGATCCATATAGATATAAACAAATGCACAAAATAGCTACAGGACATACGGGAAACATATTCTCTGTAAAGGTACATTTTTTTGTCTAAAATTCTTTTTGTATTGCATTGTATTTGTGAAGTGCTTGAATTCATCATGTTGTTTACTAAGTGGTGAGTCCCATGTATGATAGCTGACTGCATATATATCTGTATATACATGTATATGCAGCTGTAATCGGTCAACAAATATCTACCCAGTTTTCAATTATCTCTATTGTATTTAGTGTATTAACAGGTCTGAACCAAGGAATCATTTGTAAAGTGGGTAGATATTTTACATTTCTGGAACAAGTTTGGTTAATACACTTTACCATTGCTTTCTCTTTTTCTTCTCACAAACAGAGGTGTATTTAAGCACTATTGTGTTCCAGTTTGAGGGATATTGAAGCTAGTGATATGACTAGCTATTATAAATAAATAATACACCCAACAGTCACATACATAGTCCTGACCCCATAGTAAGATACAAGTCTTGTGTCAATAGAGGTAGACAATAACTGGATCAGGGCATAAACAATTTTTCCCACAAAAGACCGTTCAAACAGACAGAGCCTCGGGCAAAAGCTGGTTCCATATACAGGGTTATTTTTAAAACACCAGCAACCTCGCAGGGGTAGATTCCTAAGGTTATAAGCTACTACTTTTGTTCTACGACTTTTGATAATTTGTTAGATTTTATTTTCATACAAAAATAAGTATTCATTTAATTTCCGTCTTGAATGTTAACGCGCATCGCAGATTACGTAAACAAACACGCGAAGCGTGGGGAACCGGGCTAGCGCATTTGACCTTGACCGCTGAGCAGCTGATGTCGTGCGGGCACGCGCCGCGCCGCGCCGCTGTTACGAAGAAAAACACGACACAACAAAAACTTGTAAAATCATTTTTTTAAAATATATTGATTTATATCCAAACTCGTAGAACAAAAGTTGTTCCGTATGGGGTCAGCTATCTGGTCCTGCGAGGTTGCTGGTGTTTTAAAATTAACCCTGTATATGAATGATATCTCCACAGTTTCTATCCCCGGACATGATAGCGACATGCGCGGCGGACGGTACCGTGCGCGCTCGCGGGGTGACCACGGGCGCGGCGCTGCTCGAGTGCGCGTGTCACTGCGGACGGGTCAAACGACTCGCCACAGCGCCAGATAACCCAAATCTCCTATGGTCTGCTGGAGAAGATGGGCTCATATTGTGAGTAGTAATAATGTTAAAAGGTGTTGTATAGTAACTATGATTATCACTGGGTCATTCGCTTTCTTGTTTGAGCGAAGCTCGATTGCCCAGGTACTTAATATGACTGTTTTGCATTCCAACAAAACAGGTATTATGTGTTGAATAAAACACACAGCGTTGATATGAAGAAAGCTGTGGTGAACATGCCTTAAATCTATTAATCTATGGATAAAACTTACCCATTTCTCTATGGTTTTATACTTATCTCTTTCTCTCACCAGCGTGCGTCCTCTTCTATCCGAGTAGGGCGCTAATTTTAGCTGTCAAATTGTAACTGACAGCTCATAGCGTCTTCAGATCACCAGCAAGAGCATTGCTGCAACGCTGTGTGTTTTATTCAACACATAATACCTGTTTTGTTGGAATGCAAAACAGTCATATTATGTGATTTCCTAAAACACACAGCGTTGATATGAAGACCTGTTTGGTATCTGCTGGTGCTAACACACATGCTATGATGAATATAAATAATAACAATAATAAACAAAGTGTTTTTGGGAAGTTAATCAGTTATATTAATATCAAATAATAAATATCCATTTATCAAAAAACAAACAAAAGTAATAACCTCTAATGGTCTATAATCTTAAAAAATCAACAAAAAATAAAAAATAATGATATTATTAATAATGAGATCCATCAAATCAACAAGGAACAATCAATCTTACACATAAATCACAATAAACATCAATCTTAATGATAATTAAAAATTACACAAGTTGCTCCACACAAATCAACATTGAAGAAATTCTTGGAAAGATCTTAGCCTGAGGTTGCAAAGTATGTGGAAACAGCTGATTTGTGTAAGAGTATAGATCTATAAGCCAACTTATCTTCTATAAATAATTTTGGTAAAAATCTTGCTACCTGTTGACCAGGTAGTAAAAATAATAAATAATAATAATAACACCCAACAGTCACATACATAGTCCTGACCCCACAGTAAGATACAAGTCTTGTGTCGTGGGTATCAGGAACTACTAGAGAACTTTTGGTTTCACAACACCCAGACCCCGAAACAAATATTTGTGGATCACACAAACATTTGTCTCGGTGCGGGGATCGAACCCGCGGCCTCTCGCTTCACAACCGGCTACTCGCCCGCTGCGCCACAGAGGCTGTCAGGCTGTTAGTTTGGGGTTAACATCCTGGGTGTTACACCAGGACAACCACCTTCTAATTGGGGAATTATATGTAATTAAAGTATATGTCCGCCATAAACTTTTTTAAAAGGTTTTGTTCTGCTATAGACCAATGGAGTTGCCCTTGGTCAGCCCACCCCCAATTTTCCAGGCCAGAAGAGACAACTTGTCCACTTGTGGAGGGCAGTTGCCAGTGGTCCGATCTATTAGAACCTTCCGCAGGTCTTTGATTGGAAGTGGCTTTGCTATAGCTCGGGCTCGCACATCTGGTAGCCAAAAGCACTTGGTCCACCATGGTGCTATTAGGATGTAAACTCCTCTCGCACTGTTCAGATGAGTAAGAACTCTTGGTATTAAGCTGGGTGGGGGAAATGCCCAGCCCAACTGATAGTCCCACTGTCGACTGAAGGCGTCACAAAAAATTGCGGAACCATCTCTGGAATCCAACGTTACGTATTTTGGTACGACCGCTGAGTCTCTTGACGCGAACAGGTCGACGTCGGGGACGCCCCACCTTTTGAATATAGCCTCCGTGGCTTGGGGCAGAAGATGCCACTCTGGTACCCTGCGACCCCTCGATAGGCGGTCCGCAATTCCGTTCAATCTCCCCGGGAGATATGTGGCTGAGAGAATTATGTGTAATTTCTCTGCAAGGCCTAAGAGCCTGGTTGTTAATTTTAGTAATGGCAGAGATCGTGTCCCCCCCTCATTTCTGAGGTATGCAACAAGAGTCCTGTTGTCAGACTGTATCAAAATGTGTGCATTTTTAAGAGTCATCCGCTGACTGTTTATGGCTGCGAATACAGCATACATTTCTTTAATGTTTGAATGCCAGTGCCTTTGGTATGGGGCCCACGTCCCTGATAGGAAATTGTTGTTTAACTGAGCTCCCCAGCCTGCATCCGCTGCATCTGTGGTCAAAAAGTGAGTGACACTCTTTTTTACTATTTGTGATGAGCTGTGGTCTACCATTTCTAACCACCATTCCAGATCTTGTTTGACTGGTAATGGAAAACTTTTCCTTTCTCTTGGCCTGTTCTGTCTGAATTGTTTCAGGAAAACTTGCATTCTGCGACAGTGTAGCCGACCCTTGGGAACAGTGCTATTTGCAAAGTTAAGCAAACCTAACAAACTCTGCATTTCTCTCAGAGAACTGTTTCCAGAGCTCAAAATTTTTGTAATTATTAATTTTATTTTGAACTTCTTTTTCAAAGGGAGTTCTATCTTGTTTAGTTGGGTGTTCCATACTAGGCCAAGATATTCTACCTCCTGAGAGGGCTCCAGCACAGACTTTTTGCAATTTATATGCCAACCCAAGGTTTCTAATGTTCTCAATGTCTCCGCAACTTGAGAAAGCAGTATATTTCGATCCTGATGGACAAGGAGGTAGTCGTCCAGATAGACTAATATACGGAAACCTTGTGCTCGTAGGATTTCCGCAATCCAATTAGTTACTGTAGCAAACATCTTAGGAGCTGATGATAGGCCAAAAGGTAGAGCGGTTAGCTGTAGTAATTCATTGTTGTAAACTACTCGGAGGAACCTCCGGTGTGTTTCTGATATTGGTAAGTGAAAATAGGCTTGATGGATGTCTATTTTTACTAACCAATCATTGATCTGCAAAAATTCTGCAATGTCTACTTGTGAAATCAGTTGAAAGTGTTTGACTGCTACAAAGGAGTTGAGACCTCTGAGGTCAAATATGGGACGAAGTCCTCCATCTGACTTTTGTACTAAGAACATTCGGCAAAGAAAACCTGGATTTATAACTGGGGGAGTTTCCAGTATTTTTTGCTGCTTCAGTTGCCAAATGATGTCGGTCATCTCTTTTGATGTCTTGGTGGCAAATTTTTTTAAGACATGGTTGTTGGGATACTGTAGTGGGGGCTTCTTCAAAAAGGGGATACGGCCACCTGTTATTAACTTCATAATATATTTGTTGGCCCCTTTCTGTTGCCACAGATGAGCACAGTTCCTCAGACAACCCGCCTCAAAAACTCTTTGACATTCAACTTTTTTTTCTTATTTGTGTGAGTGGTGTTTGAATAGCCTTTACGAAAGGGCTGATTGTTACTATATTTAGGGTTTTGTTTGTTTTGAGACTTGTATTTACTTTGAAAATTGTAATTTTTTGTCTGTGGTTTATAGTCCCGATTCTCAAATTTATAAGATTTTTTCATTTGAGTTTGAGAAGAGCCAAATTGTTTTTTCTCTTTGACATAGGCAGGTGTATTGAGCCATATTTGAGATCCGCCTAAAGAAGCTATTACTGGCTGCAAAGCATCACGACTAAACGGATATTCCTCACTTGGAGGAATATTTTGTAGAGTAGCTCTTAAATTTGGATTTTCTATTTCTTTTAAAATGCGATCTCGTCTTACCTCAATACATTCTGCTCTTTTGCCACATATTATTTGCATTGTAGTCTCTGACTTATTATAAGACTGAGAACCTGGACCAAAAGTACTTGTAATCTTTTCAAATAAAGTATTTGAATTTAAATTATTGGGATTTGATGAAGCCCAGTCTAGTATTTCTTGTAACCCTGTCTTTAGTAAGTGTCTCTGTTCCAGTATGTTGTTAGACAAGCCTGCTAATAGTTGTTCAGTAGAGGCAAGAAAATCTTTGTTTTTGTTAAAATGACATAACTCCTCATTTAATTTAAGACCTACAAATCCTGGACTAGCAATACATGATTGCAGAGCTTTTTTATAACGAATGCCCTTCCAGGCAGGTGAGTCAAATTTTTGAAGATGTACTATTTCTTGTAAACGTTCTTTATTTGCGGGTGGTACTAGTGTTCTTTCATCACACTCTGTACCTAATTCACCTAACGAAAGTTTATGGGAAGTTACTGACGGGTTAGTAAGAAACTGCGATGTAGATGGAATCGGATCGCAGCTCGGATGTTCCGAACTTGAGTGGTTATTAGTTGCTAATGCAGGCAACTGTGTTAAATAATTAGATATACATCCTACTTGCTGAATTAAAGTTTCTACTCGCGGGTCTGAACATGTCTGAACGTGTTTGTACTTACGAGATATCTTGCGTCTTTTGTTAGGAGGCGGTGATGCTATGCCCTCCTCATCCTCCGAGGATGAAGACGTCGACGAATCGTTAGCAAGCACTTTGTTCGAGGATAGATCTCCCTCCGAAGCATCTATCTTCGAATATTGTACACCGCCATCACTAATACTCTCGGTTTCCTCCGGATTCATTACAAAAACGCTATAACTTACCGGTAAAAAACAATGCACAAGCAAATGGGACGCTGTGTGATATTTTAAATGGTTTTTTCTACAGAAAAAATAGATTGAAAAACTTTAGTAAAATTTTGCTAAGTTTACGCGGCAAAATTCACACACGCTATGAGCTGTCAGTTACAATTTGACAGCTAAAATTAGCGCCCTACTCGGATAGAAGAGGACGCACGCTGGTGAGAGAAAGAGATAAGTATAAAACCATAGAGAAATGGGTAAGTTTTATCCATAGATTAATAGATTTAAGGCATGTTCACCACAGCTTTCTTCATATCAACGCTGTGTGTTTTAGGAAATCACATAATATGTAAATGGGACCAAATTTGACCCTTTGGAATTACAGAAAATTATTGGAATGGGATCACTCTGTGAAGAGGTCTACATATAAAAATACATACAAACATACATATCGAATTGAGATATACATACTCCTTGTTTTTTTTTCGTGGTTCAATAACTAATGGTACTGCCACACCGGTGTTATAAAATGTTTACAAACATTTTCTAACATTAAACATTTACTAACATTATCTAACATTAAGATAAAATGTATCAAATTTTGTTAACAAATGTTTAATAATGTTTTGTAAACATTTTATAACATTTTATAACAGCTGTGTGGCAGCACCATAATACTTATTGACAATGAACATTTATTCTCATGTTTGTTTTTGTTGCATTAAATTACTTTTTTCTTTTATTTCATCAGGCAACATGACATGCGTACAGCCCACCGGTGTAATGCGGACACTGCCAATGTACTAGTGAACCTGCTAAACCACCTGGGTCGGTACGCGGAAGCCAAATGCGTTGCCGTCAACCCTCGCCGTCCTCATCAGCTCGCTGTCGGTGCCAACGACTTCTACGTGCGTCTGTACGACACCAGAATGATAAAATTATCTAAACTGCAGTTGGTTAGTGGTACTTTTTATTGTCATGCAATATTTGGTAACCACCTGGACTAGCAACTAAATATCTCAACCACCTCACATGTTCACTAAAGATTTATTACTGAGTATTTTGCAATAAATTGTTCTAGTAACTGCATATTTTGTAATCAATTGTTCTGGTTACTACATATTTTGTAATCAATTGTTCTGGTTACTACATATTTTGTAATCAATTGTTCTGGTTACTGTGTATTTTGCAATTAATTGTTCTGGTTACTGCATATTTTGCAATCAATTGTTCTGGTTAATGCATATTTTGCAATCAATTATTCTGGTTACTGTATATTTTGCTACCACCTGAGATAGTAAATAAATTAGTTGCACATTCAGTGACCTGGTCAAGGTCGGTGAATATTTTCAACCAACTGATTACTAAAATGTCTTGCAACCAGTTAGAGTGGTCACCGTATATATCTTACTTATTATATTCTATTTTGTTTCCCAGCAAAGCAACTCTGGTCAGTCCCGCTTGACTTGGGAGCGTCAGAACGTGCGATGTTCCCGCGCCGGGTATGGAGACCCCGATAACAACATACCGCGCGGCGCCGTGCATTACTTCGCACCTGGTATACCCATCATATCATCATAGTTAAATGTCACAATACAAAGTGGTAGGTCCTTCGTATACGAGAGGCCGTCTGGGTCGGTACCACCGCGCCATCTATTTCTACGCCAAGCAACAGTCTGTGTTTTGGTTTAAAAATGAAAAATGGCTATTATTCTTGCGTAGGGCCCGTTTCGGAATGCTCGTTACATAGCCAATTTAAAAAGTCCCAATTTTATATAAAATATTGTCAGTGTGATGATTTTGTATGTCATTTGAAAAGTAATGTTTAATTGGAAACCGTGATACAAGCACTTATTCTTTTATTTCAAAATATTGTTTTTGAATTGTTGATTTTTGTTTAGGTCATTTATCAATGGAGCCTAATGAACATACGTTCCCCAAAAAGGCCACGACGTATGTAGCTTTTAGCCACGACGGTAATGAGCTGCTTGTTAACTTGGGATCGGAACAGGTAATACTGGTTTTATAAATTCTTTTAAATTTCGAGATAATTTTGGTCAAATTAAGTATGGATTAAATTTTTGTAAATTTTTTATCGGGTTCGAAGGACCAAAAAATTTATCGTAAAGAGAAGATTATATCAGGGTATCTTTTGATGGTATAAAGTTTAAAGGCTGGGCTACTGCTCTTCCTAAATGTAAATATGGTTAAGAAAAAAGAGCTGTATCGATTAATTTGTTTTTTTTTAGTTCTGACAATAATCTGGCTGTTACTCGAAATTATAATGATAACTTGTTTCCTCAGGTGTACCTATTCGATATAAACTCAGCCCGTCTTCCTGTACTACTGGAGAGCTTCATCATCCAACACAACCACGGGTACCGCGAGTCGCAGGGCAAGGATGGCAAGGACGATAAACAGTCGCCCAAGAACGGCACCAGCACTGGCTCCAACGGCACCAACGGCACTGTCGAGCCGCCGCACCAGCTGCCGCACACGGTCCGGGAGATGAAGGAGACGGTGAGTCACCACATACAGGACGAGCAACATGAACGGCACCAGCGCCGGCACCAACGGCACTGTCGAGCCGCCGCACCAGCTGCCGCACACGGTCCGGGAGATGAAGGAGACGGTGAGTCACCACATACAGGACGAGCAACATGAACGGCACCAGCGCCGGCACCAACGGCACTGTCGAGCCGCCGCACCAGCTGCCGCACACGGTCCGGGAGATGAAGGAGACGGTGAGTCACCACATACAGGACGAGCAACATGAACGGCACCAGCGCCGGCGCCTGTAGGTACCTACGCACAATAAATAGATCGATCGACGCACTGCGGCGCGGCGTGCGCGCACATCAAAAGCGGCGGTCAACTGAGCTCGATAAATAGGTCAAGTTCAAAGGCGCTAGCCTAAGGTTCCCCACCACCCACCCCCTCCCTCAGGTTTCCCACGCTTCGAGTCGGTGGGGTTTATTTACGTAATCTTTGCGATGGCAACCTCCCCCCCCACCGGTTCTCCACGCTTCAAGTCGATCGGTCGGGTTTGTTTACGTAATCTTTGCGATGCGCACAGAGTTGTAACATTCAAGACGGAAATTAAATTAATACTTATTTTTGTATGAAAATAAAATCTAACAAATTATCAGAAGTCGTAGAAAAAAAGTAGTAGCAAATGACCTTAGGTATCTAGTCCTGCGAGGTTGTTGGTGTTTTAAAAAGAACCCATTATATAAGTTTTTTTTTACCTTTGTACTGACTTGTCATAAGCGCTATTTCAATTGTCTACATGATTAATAAACTATTTCATCACATATTTAATTTTTTGTTGTTTATAAAATAATGTATAAATGAAAACATAGACCGACAAGATGTACAGACGACCTGATAAAGGTCGCAGGAAGTCGCTGGATGCAGGTCGCTTCCAACAGGTCGGTCTGGAAATCTTTGGGGGAGACCTATGTTCAGCAGTGGACGTCCTGTGGCTGATGATGATGATGATGATGATGATGAAAACATTTTTTTTATGGCATAGGCCGGCAGACGAGCAAGTGGGTCACCTGATGTTAAGTGATCTCCACCGCCCATGTACGCCCACCACTAGAAGAATCATGGGCGCGTTGCCGACCATAAAGGAAAGGGATAATTAGGGATTGGGAAGAGGAGGGGATTTGGGCTTCCGGATATCTCACTCACCGTACGAAACGCAGCAGCAAGCCGCTACTTTACGTCGGTTTTCTGTGAGACAGTGGTAATGACCCGGTCGAGCCAGCCCATTCATGCTGTAGACTAAACTGTCTAGAGTATGGTTCTACCACTCAGAATGCATAAACATAGTGCGATACCCTACTGTAGTGGTTTGTTTCAGGCCAACGAGCTGGTGAACAAGGGTAGTTATTCAGCGGCGGTGGAGCTATATAACAGTGCACTGGCGGAATGTCCCTCCTGCGCCATATTGTACTCCAACAGGGCTGCGGCGCTGATGCGGCGTGGATGGTATGTGCTATTTTTTTTTGAATGACGAGACGAGCAAGGCGCTCGCCTGATGGTAAGCGACACGCCTGCCCATAAACAGAAGCAACACCACACAGAAATTTGAATTACAAAACACTGCATGACACTGAACTGCGTCATCCCAAGAGAAGTCTCATAATGCCCAGTAATTTCAGTGCCCTTCAAACCGTAACACAACAGCATTGGCTTTAACCTGATGTTATTTACCGGGATAAAAGTACCTATGACCCAATCCAGGTCAGGGTATAACCTGGTATATCTATTTCAATTGTTATTGACAAGTTCAACAATATCAAAGTCTCTCAGTTATGTACAGTACTCTTTATTTTAAAAGTTTTTTTTTTTATATTTTTATATAAAGTAATACCCCGGACTGACGCGATAGGTGGGACCTAGCTATAACCGTGTAAGTCGAATTCGCGTAAGTCGGGGTACAACTTTGCATGCACTTTTGAGTGACATTATTTGAGGTTATCAATAAAACACAACGTACGTAAAACAATTCAACGTGTAACACGTTCGAACCTGTCGTAATCGGACCACTAACATGGCGGAATAGGAGAGCTGACGCGCGCGGCCATCAAAAAGAGTAACCGCGTATCTTCGAATTCGCGTAAAACGGGGTAGCGTAAGTCGGGGTATTACTGTATAACATTTGTAAAAAAAAATTTAAATCCGTGGGATTTCATTTATTTAAACTTTATTGCACACAAGGAGTACAGGACATAACACTAAAATATAACTAAGTTGAGAAGTACAATTGGCGGCCTTATCGCTCAGGGCAATGTCATGCCTGATTTTCCAAAAAATCTCCGAGATAAAATTAGTTTAAATGATTGAATTTAACACATAATCAGTACCTCCAGTTGAACTTGCTGCGGGTTGGTTCATGGTTGCGTAACTAGGTCCAATTATCGCTTCAAACCCAATTTTTTCCCCAAGGTCGGGGGACACGTACGCTGCCGTCAAAGACTGTTACACGGCCATCAAACTGGACCCGACACACGTGAAGTCCCACTTCAGACTGGCCAAGGCCCTGATGGACCTGAAGCGGGCGCGTGAAGCCTACGAGTGTCTGCTGTATTTCAAAGACAAGTTTCCACGGCACGCGACCAGTCACGCCGTGTTTCTGCTCCAGAAGGATATCAATCTGGCGCTGGAGGCCATGGAGACTGAGCCTGATGCGGGTATGTGGACTTTACTTTGGACCCAGTTTTTATGTTTAGACGCATATTTCTTTCGTTTGGATCCAAGCATCGTTTTTTTTTCCAAGTGCAAAGTGACCGCACTACACTTGATGGTAAGCGTAGTGCAGTCCAAAAAACTAGCGATCACCGACAAACAATGAGTTCATCGGTGGTCTCCAGAATCATGCCGGCCTGTATAAATACTTCTTCCCTCTTCGGAGAGGGAAGAAGTATTAGCATACGGTGGTCGCTATCCGGGTGGATATGAATATCCTACCACCAGCATATGTATGTTGCATATATGTATATACATTATAATATGTTTGGATCCATGTTTGTTATGTTTGCTTTCTGGTTTCTGTTTAATCGGTTTTGATAAAACCGGTCATGTACTAATCCGACTTGTATACAGAGGGTTCCATATTTTGTTTTATAATTTTTTTTTGTAGTGTAGACCGGTAAACGATCAAGTAGGTCATCTGATAGTAAGTGATCTCCATCGCCCATGCACGCCTACAGTACTAGAAGAAGATATGCCGGTCTATGCTATAATAGTTACATGTTAAATTATTATATGGTATGTTAATAATTTAGAAGTAGCTTTTACCTCCGCCTCCGCCCGCGTGAGTGGCCTTTTGCGGATAAAAAATAGCTTATGTCCTAATTCAGCTCATGGTCTACCTGTGTGCCAAAACTTTCATCCAAAATCGCTCAGCCGTTAAGGCGTGATTGACTAACAAACATCCAAATTCATAAACATACAAACATTTCACATATACAGGGTTATTTTTAAAACACTGACAACCTCGCAGGGCCATATAGCTGACCCCATAAGGAACAACTTTTGTTCTACGAGTTTGGATATAACTCAATACATAAGAAAAAAAATGATTTTACAAGTTCTTGTTGTGTAGTGTTTGTGTTCGTACGTCTACACTCTACGTTTCAGTCATAAAAGAACGACCAGACGCGCGCTCGCGCGCGTGCAATAGTGAAATCAGCTGACGGCTGGGTGTAGGTATTATCGATCGATACGGCGCGGCCGGTCATTGAACTGACGCGCGCGCCCGCGTGTATTACGTAATCTGAGAGCGTAGGTAACATTCAAGATGAAAATTAAAATCATAATTATTTTTGTATGAGAATAAAATCTAACAAATTATGAAAAGTCGTAGAACAAAAGTAGTAGCAAATGTCCTTAGGAATCTACTCCTGCGAGGTTGTCAGTGTTTTAAAAATAACCCTGTATAGTAAGTAAGATATCCGCCATAGCACATATTTTGTGAAAGTTTTTACTATTTACCTATTACGGTTTAGGTAATAAAGTCTGAAGTATGGATGGAAGTAAGTAGTACCAAGTCAGTGTATTAAAAAGTGTCCGCTGAAAGGAAGCAAATTAAGGTGGTGCCACAGTAGCAAGTGGAAGGATTTTCAAAACTGCGCCATAAACTATCAGAGTAGGATCCTAAATAAAAAAAAAAACTATAAAGAAAAATCTTTATTTATGTCCTAGCACTGTCATCGGGTGTGATACTAGCGGGTGTGAATTATTTACATCGTATATGTTGAAGCAAGAAGAGTACGGACACTGAATTGACCTATTTAAATAACGCTATTCTCTTCGTCAATTGTCGGTACCGCCATTAATATTAATAATTTGAGGGTGATTTGTGTTGTTTACCAAGTAATACTACTTTCGAATATCCCCACGATATTGAAAATCCCTCTATAAAAGATGGCATCTTGCCATTTCAAGATTAGTCGAGTTCCGTCCGCGAGTCGTAACAGTCGGGAACTGCTAAAATTATGGCAGACTAGAGTCATTTGAGTACAGTGTTAATGTTAATAACTAGTTGACCGCAAATAACGTGATTTATAACCGCGAAGTGTTTCGGTTCAAAGTGTTAAAGTATTCTCAGCATTGTAATGGGTGGTTTTTCTGCCGCCGGCTCTTTTTTCCCACCTAAGATTGTACTTCCGAGCCGGTAGTAGCTTCAAAGAGTGAATAAACGATAAAGTGATAACCCTGTGTCGTTATTATTGAGACTTATCACACGCCGTACATCTTGACCACATCGAGTAAAGACTAAGGGTTGTAAAACCCTCCCGCGTGATGCATCTACATGGAGCTCGCCGCGTCATATACTATACGTTACTTAAATTTTGTTTGTTTGTTGTATATGAAAGTGTGACAAGCAAACAACTTATTTCATAATTTCGGGGAAAAATAAACATTTACCTGCTGATATCCAAATAATATAATGCAAATTTTACCACTGTTTCGTTTGTTTTTATTTATTTATTTTATTGATATTTATTTTTTGTTGTTGTCTGGAACATGTTACATAAGAAAGAACATATAGCTGACCTATAAGTGGGGGTGAAAGTAGAAGATTTTATGTCTTTATTTTCTGTATGAGCCCCGTCATACTACGACGGAACGGAACGGAACACTCTTAGTCGGTCGGCGTTTTTTTTTTCTGTACCAAATACGGATGAGTCGCGACGGATATTCGTTGTCGTTCCATCGTAGTTAACTAAAGGTCATAGCTCATTAAAGCCACCCGGCACCCGACCAGCACTGCCTCGTCGTTCGGCGGTAACTCGTTGTCGACAGGTGGTCCACGGGTGGACGACGCGTTGTTACTTGTGAACGTCGCGAGATCACAGATTTTTTTTTTGTTTTGTGTTGACGCTTGCTGTAATCCTGACACTAGTCGGCTGTATACACCTTCACCGGACTTTCGGGTGAGCGCTTTAGGCGTTCTCAACCCTTATATTTAAGTGACCACGCTGAGGGCACCCCCTTTGGGGTACGAACCTCGGCTCAGGACGGCCACTGGGGGAGGGCAGAGACATCTGCGATTATTGGTTTGGTGGAGTATTAAAACTACTAGTCATCATCGGCTCGCTGGCCGGTACTAGGGTCAGGGGGGTTGCGGGGAACGCGGCGCGGTCCTCGGCGGCGAGCACGATAAGTCGGTTGTGCAGAGTGTGATTTGTTGAATTCCTCTCTCCTTCGGATGGCCAGAGTGGTCTCATCGTCCGGGTCACTGAGGACGTTTCGCGGTCTTCTCTCCTTTGCACGGTCAAAAAGAGTGTATATTGACGCTCTACGGATGAGCGGGGAACCAGTGAACTTCGCGTGGCCAACGAGTGAACGTCGCGTGGTCTACAAGTGGACATCGCTTGATCCTCGAATTTTCGAGTAGTCTTACCATTAGCACTAGGTCTACACGTGTTTTTCGTAATGTCATATTTTACAAACCGTGAAGTGGCTCTCATATCTGTCAAGCTTGATAAAGAAGAAAATTAAAGACGCATTGCAAACGCGTCGTCCTTGCGTGAAGCATTCACGGGCAATGGGCGGCCCACTCAAACAAGCGTGCGAGCAGCGAGTTGTTACCGAGTGGTCCACCCGTCGTCCGTGCGTGGCCAGCTTGCGAGCGAGGCAATCCGGTGACGATATGGCGTTGATGTAATGAGCGCGTATCCATAGTAATATAAATATAAAGAATCTATATAAAGAATACTAACCGTTCGAGGCGAGGCCGTGCTGGTCGGGTGCCGGGTGGCTCTAATGAGCTATGACCCTTACACTCGGTGTGAATGAGTGGGAGTGTCCGCGTGGACGTATGGTATATAACGTGTGCAGCGGCAGGCGGCGCCTCGGAGGAGGAGGGCGCGGGGGGGTGTGCAGGCATCAGCGCGCTCGAACGCACGCTGCGAGCCGCCGCGCGCGACCACACGCTGCGCTTCCTCGGACACTGCAACACCACCACCGACATCAAGGAAGCCAACTTCCTGGGGCCCGACGCTATGTACATCGCTGCGGGGTGAGTACATCAGCGCTAGAGAACGCACGCTGTGACATCAGCCTGTCATTTTTATTTCCGAGCACGGCAAAGTGACTGCTCCAGACTTGATGGTAAGTGCAGTGCAGTCCAAAAACCCAGCAAACACCGACAAACAATGAGTTTATCAGTGGTCACCAGAATCATGCCAGCCTGTACAAATGTTTCTTCACACTCCGAAGAGGGAAGAAGCAAATCGAGGGGCCTACGACAGGTCAGGCGAATGACCGATGCAAGCACAGGGATGTACCATATATTAGCTGATCCTGGAACGCGATCCACACAAGGCGTGTGGATCATTATGGCAGGTTTTATTATCCTACCACCAGTGGATATTGATATTCCATTAAACTTAAATAACCTTCTCTTTAAGCTTTTTGTATCACTAAAAAACTAATGTAGAACCACTTTCTTCAGGTCTGATGACGGCAGTATGTTCATCTGGTGTCGGAAGACAGGCAATATCGTGCGCTGTCTTCGAGGAGACGAGTCCATCGTCAACTGCATACAGATGCACCCTAGCATGTTCTTGCTGGCCACCAGCGGGATAGAGACCGTGGTGCGCCTGTGGAGTCCACGTCCTGAGGTATACATCCACTAAGTTCTTAAGTCATGTAAAATAACCTCCATATTAAATCACTTCGTGCAATTGCGTAAACCGACTGTAGATCACTTCGTGCAATTGAGTAAACCGACTGTAGATCACTTCGTGCAATTGAGTAAACCGACTGTAGATCACTTCGTGCAATTGAGTAAACCGACTGTAGATCACTTCGTGCAATTGAGTAAACCGACTGCAGCCTACGTTGTGCAGTTGCGTAAACCGACTGCAGAATACTTCGTGCAGTTGCGTAGACCGACTCTAGATATTAGCGTGTATTTGCGTAAATCGACTCATATAACTTCGTGCAAATGAATAATCCAATCATGACTGCGGTGACAACTTTTAAGGAATGAAATGGGATTGAAAGCGGGTATTAGTGAGGCCACGTACTGGGAAGCGCACACAAGGTGGACAGACGACCTGATAAAGGTCGCAGGAAGTCGCTGGATGCAGGTCCCAACAAGTCGGTCTGGAAATCTTTGGGGGAGGCCTATGTTCAGCAGTGGACGTCCTGTGGCTGATGATGATGATGTTTAGTTTAGAGCTTATTCATTTGTATAAGTTGGTTATGAAGCTGTCGGTTGTTCAGGACGGCACGGAGGAGTCCCGCGTGGTTCGCGACAGCGTGTCGGCCGCGCACGCCAACCAGCAGCGCATGCGCAGCGACCCCTTCGAGGCCATGCTGCTCAACATCAGCTTCGCGGGAGACCACGACCGCGACCTGCACTCGCCCGCCTGCCGACCCACGTACGTACACTGCACTTAACATATCGTGTACGATATGTAACAACAACCTTGTTGGCCGTCTTATCTGTGATATCAGAATCAATATTCAAACCTAAGGAAATAACTCGCATACGAATATTGTGGTGTAAAAGTAATCGTATTTTTTTTTTACTTTAATTAATTTATTGTTTGCAATCGTCTTAAGAAATGCTGTCGATGTGTTTTCTATCTTACTAGTTTTATAATTATGCACTTCGGCAATATTTTAATGTAATATCTTGGAAAATTTTCTCTCCTTTGGTTACATTCTAAAAGTCAGGGATGTCATAGGTTTTAATAATAAATTAGATATGTGCATTAAATCGGTACCGCAGTTGTATTGCGTACGCGACACATCTGCTGTGTTAAGAGGTGGGGTAAAAGTGATAATGGGTTTATCTATCATGAAACGCTTAGTTTGGAATTTGTTTTGTTTGCCCGGAGTTTGGAATAGTGCCCGGTATGACGATAGGCTCGCCCCCCTATCACATCATGGAAGGGAGATACGTTCGGCGAAATTTGGTTGTGCTGGTTACACTTCTGCCTACCGCTAATGAGATTAAAGGCGTGAGGGCGTATGTATGTACATTAAATATTATGTTTTATTACATAAATTGAGTGTTGTTTGCAGGTAACTTCAGCACAAAATCAGTTACAGACATCGCTACGTGAATACGCGATCAAATATGTCCCACGATCACTCTCGAGTCATTGTAAATATACTAGATATTATATTATTATAAATAAATTATAATAGAGTTGTTATTTTAAACCTTGTTTTGGGTGTTGCCACATTTAAAAATGTATTGGGGAAGTTTTAATGCAAAACATGGCGGATTCTCTTTTCACAAATGTAAACACTTAGATACAATGTCTAATAGTTTCTTAGGAAACGGATCGCAGTGACACGTGACGTGACGTCGCAAGGGTGGCTCATTCAGCAAACCAGAATACACTTAGAATCCTCCACTTGCACCGGAGTTGACCTCCACAGGGTTTTTAGTCGGTATAGCAGCATCAGGTTTTTGGTTAGTGATCCGACTCAGCGGTCGTTTAGACATCTGGGTTGGTAAGCTGGTGGGTTCGGAATATCCATCCCTCTTTAGGTGGGTTCAGGTTAGAAAGGCATCCGTAATCGGAATAAAAAGTATAAGGATTGAAGAATTAAAAACAACAATTATCCATCTCATATGTAGATAATATTTTATGCTATTGTAACTATTTAATAAAGTAACATTTCCAAAATTATGGATGCGATTACGCCGTGTATAATAGTAAGATAACTTCAGATTGACGCATAGTTGGATATCGGTTAGTGAAAAGAAAGTAACGCAAAAGTCGTCTTATACTATAACGTAAGTTATATTATTTGTTGGTAGAATTGGGTAAGGATCGTAAATATGTTGAATGGCTTAATTCATAAGCCATATTTTAGCAGGACATAGTATATAACAATTACCTTCCGAAATAGTGAGATTTTGTGAATAAATACTTAAGAAATTGACAGTGAGTATATAATATAATGTGACACATAGTACATTAGGTTTTATATATATGCAGACATTATTTGCTATAAATACATAGAGAGAATATTCTTTATTGTACACCAAATAAAGAAATTTGCAAGCAAGGATCATACAGTAAGGGTGATATAGTCGGCGGTATTATCGCAACTGGCATTTCTTCCAAACAACTTTATATTAAAAGTTATTATAATATATTGGCTAAGTTTATTTCAATAGTCGCTTGTGCTGCATTGTTTAATTTTGGCTAACGTGTACTTTTCATTAAAATACTGCGTGGCAATATCCGGTTCTCCCGAGGGGCTTGCGACATGACTTGGTTGGTTGGTGCGGGTATAGCGGTACATCCTTGTATCCCTGTGCCTGCATCGGTCATCCGCCTGTCCTGTCATAGGCCTCTCGATTTGCTTCTTACCTCTCCGAAGTGGGAAGAAGTATTTATACAGGCCGGCATGACTCTGGTGATCACCGATAAACTTGGGAAAAATACCCACCAATATAATCTGGAGCCAACATAGTATTTACTTTGCAACTACAAATAAGTTTTTGTGTAATAAGGTTGTAGTTATAAATAGAAAGCAAGAACTGAACTTAGACTAAATATAAAAGGTATATTTTTAATAATAAAATAGATAATAAACATCACAAAATATGAAATAGATATTAATATAAAATGCTTATAAAAATGTTTTAACTATAGATATCAAATAATAACTAAATGCTTATAAAGTTTGTATACTAGCATACTAGCGAGTAATTACAGAAATATGTTTTATAAATATAATTAAAACTCCAAGCTTATAGACGACGCTGTAAACAGTTAAATATTTGGGCCAATAATAATAATCATGTACCTTTATGACTGTCTTATTATTTACAAATAATATACAATACCCATAAAACATCTTGGCCAGGCTGATGCTGCCACACCCGGCGCTCCCCGGTCCCCTTTAGTCTCGCCGCTCGTGTCTGACTTTAGTCTGCCAAGTTATCCGCAACTTATGTTTTATAATACATCTAACAGTCACACTCAAAGCCCAGGGCATGATACGAGTCTTGGATAGTGGATATCAGGAACTTCGAGAGACTTTCGGCCTCACAACACCACAGACCCGAAACAAATATTTGTTATTTTGTGCGTATTGTATATCTTTATAATTATATGTAATATTAACTCGATACTTAGACGATGGGTTCGCCTAGTGTGTTCAGGATTATGTGTGTGACTGTAGAGTGAAGATGCAGTTGTCAGATTATATATTTTGTATTTCAAATCACATCATATGTAAAGTAGCTATATGTAAAAGCCATAATAATCTTCCATTAAATCTTACACTATTGATAATATTCGTACATCCCGTACCTTCTAATAATTGAAGGGATCCCTAAACATCAATATACACTAACGCTGTGTGATGTTACACGCCAATGGCTAAAGTTGGCCGTTAAGGGTTCTCTTAGAAAATTATAATATCTATGCTTTAAAAATATTATCAAGAGTCTCTTTGGCACATACCTAACCGGCTCCATAAAGGTTTGCTTGGTGTTATCAGACTATTAAATCTGAATGTAAAAGTTAATGTGGCAACACTCGAAATTCGCCAATAATGCTATACGTTTATATACGCAGTATCCAAAATGGTGCCAATTTTCATTTCTCTTTTACTCTGTATATTTAATGGTGCTGCCACACCGATGTTATAAAATGTTTACAAACATTTTCTAACATTAAATCTAACATTTTATAACATTTCTTAACATTTTATAACATTTCTTAACATTTTCTAACATTTCTGAACATTCTTCTTTGACGGCTTCTTTGACGGCGCCGCTCTCAAAAGTACCGCCGCCTGCGGTTATAAAATGTTAAGAAATGTTACAAAATGTTACAAATTGTTAAGAAATGTTTACTAAATGATGCTGCCACACCGGTGTTATAAAATGTTATATAACATTTTCTAACACCGGTGTGGCAGCACCATAAATGATGTAATGATATCGATTTGTTAAAGCTTTAGCCTTTAACTTTAGAAATACCACAGCCTTATGATACGTTTATGTTACTTTTGTATTTAGTTTCTAATAATAAAAATGCAATAAGTATAGATAGATTTATTCGTTGACCTTACTGGCTTGAAAGACCTATGGTTATTTGTTAAAAAATCATACGTCGTATAACGGATGTAGGATTTATCCCAAATATAGTGGACAGGGAGCCCTCGGGTAGCTGATCCACTTGACTACTATCAAGCTCATTTTCTCACGGAAAATGAGCTTGATAGTAGTCAAGTGGATCAGCTATCCGAGGGCTCCCTGTCTATAGCTGAAAGTGAGTCAAAGCTATCATGACATCGCAAGAAGGACTAGGTACATTATCCCTATGCGGTTTTTTGGCAGATTTGCTCGCCATTATTTTTGCGTTTGTAGGTGCACTCTTTGTATTATGCGGTCCAAATAATAGTAGGAATGACAATGATCTCACTTGATTAATTCGATTTGGAAGGCAATTTATTTTACGTACATAATGCTTTTTCTACATTATTTAACTAAGTCTTAGTATAATACCTTCCTCCTCCTTTGTAGCCGGTTAACAAAGTTATTGAAAGTTAGCAAGCCAAAACGTAGCAATATGACGCAGTCATTCCTATTCTAATTTGGCTCACACAGACGTCTCTGCCTAGCCCTTTTAGATGCATGACGAATAAGTTAATTTGTTATAAAGTTTGTTTAATCGACATTATTATATCCTTAAAAAACAATTTAATCCTGATATAAATATTTTAAGGGAGGGTAGGTTTGGATCAGTGTGATATATCCAGGGTAGATTTAATTTTTCGAGTCACTGTTATTGTGTTTGTGATGTATAAATTCATGGCACGATATTTTAAGGTCGTAAGACTACAACATAAGCTTTTATTTGAAGGTCAAATTTAGTGATTTTCATTTATATAGAATAAATATAGAGGTGAATAATATCTAAATCGAATAAACGGAAATCAGCAAATCCTCAGTTTTTTTCTGTGATAGCTTATTCATTGTCCTTATATAATAGTAAAAGGCAGTCAATGCCGACAGGAATGTACCGAAGACAACCGCAGCGGCTAACCGTAGCTACGGTCTGCAGTTATTGGCATTGGAAGCGAGACCGCAGACAACAGTACTTCACAATCATATCAATATTCAATCAGAAAATAATGTTGTTGAGAGTGATATCTGCAGTTGTCTTCGGATTTAACGGAAAAATCACAAGAGAGCACAAATTATTTATTATTTAAAAAAACAATTATATTTATTTATTAAAGATAAAATCATGAGTTTTGATGTATTTGTTGCCAGTCGCCTGCCCTTAATTTTTTCCAAATCTTGTCCGTAAAGTTGTGTGGTCTTGCTGGCTTGTCGCACGCCTTCACTCGGTCTGAACCTAAAACTGATATGATATAAACAGAAAATATAAGTAGCTATTAATTTTTAATATAAGACATTGCCTTGGTATTTATTAGGTATAGAATTCATTTTGGTACTGCGGTTGTACGATTATTGAGACGAAAAAATGTATAGTGATGTCTGGTCGTGAGCTGTGATTTTTCTTCGGTGTAACCGCAGTAGATGTATCCAAGTGGTGGGTAGGACAGTCGTGTTTACATTTAACGGCAATTAAATTGCTGTCAAACGGCTAGTATGCGGCGTAAATTCAACTGCACGAAGCATTCAGTCGGGTTATTCAATTGCACGAAGCTATCTGCAGTTAGGTTATCCAATTGCACGAAGTTATCTGCAGTTAGGTTACGCAACTGTACGAAGCTAACTGCAGTGAGATCGTACTTGTCTATGATGTCGAAATCACACTACTGCAGCTGACTTCACGCCACCCAACTTTAAGCAATGACTTACAATTAAATGTGAAGCAATCATATAGTCCGTTTGACAGTATACTTCTTGTTAAAGTCTAGAATTAATTTAATAACAATTTTTTGTTTTAACATATTCAAAATTTGTATTCAATAATACTAAGTGCAATTTGCACATCATATTGCATATATCTAGAGTTCTAAGCGAATTAATGAAATATATAAAATATATAAATTGCAATCCTGCCAGCCAACATCTGGTTAAAGCTCATCTACTCTAAAATTACACGCTCAATCAACTCTCGTACCAATTTTGGGTGCAAAGTGATTCAAAACTGAACGGCAGGGCGCGTCATTTTATATTGGAAGATCTCTAGGTCCTATAGATAAATAATGGTGGCTCAATTATGTTCTTTTGAGTTCGATTTGGGTGAGTTGAGCCTGCCTTGTCCCGGTTTGAGGCAGCACGTCGCGTCTCTAGGCGAGGCAGGCTTAAGCGCCTCAATCTTTGTATAATACGTCGAAATAATAGTTTGTGTATCATATTATATACTTGAATTTGTATAGCGCGCAGTCCGGCAATGTATAGGTTTTCTATTTTTTATCACATTCATCATAATGGTCAGAGATATGTTCTTTATATAAATCCGATTATCTTTTTGCTCTCTCAACATTAATAGAAGACTAAAATAACAAGAACAGAGCAGAATCCTATCCTTAGTTTTATTACACTATTTGGGTTACCAGATGAAAAGTTTAAAAGTCCCCAAATTGCCTGATTTCTATCAAAAAAAGTCTTGAATTCCACAAACGTTCGCGAGTGTCTATCACATGTACTGTATACATTGGGTTGTTTATTATTTATTAAAATTTTATATTTTCACAAAGAGAATAGTTTCTTCTAATATATATTTTTATGACAAGTGTTCCTTATATAAAAATCCTGACATTTTCAGTCTTTTCCGAATCCCGACACTGACCTAAAATTTTGGACAAAACCTGACTGTAACTCTAACTGTATTAGATATAGTTTGTGTCTATTGTAACTTCCCCTCTTACAATGATTTACCTTTTTTAGAAACCTCATCTTTCACACAAACATTCCTTCGAAGCATCTAATATTTGGTTTGCATCAAATCTTGTATTTTTTGCTTAATATATACCTCATATTGGGCACATTCTTCCCTATTTCACATCATCTGAGCATCTGCCATGAGAATATTGTCATATATAAAATCATATTCTAAACTTAAAAATTCACCTACAGTGAAATAAAATCGAAGTAAAATTCCAACGGCGTGAAGTCACTGTAAATATCGTCTAATCTTAAACGATATGGCCGTTGATGTTTATCTAGAACAGTTTTTTGTCGGTCCGTACGTAAACAAAGTTATTCTAATAACTTGCGTTGGTAAGGGACAACCCTCGTGTATGCATCCCCGTTTTTTTAGTTATTTTACAGCTTCCTATGTTTACTCGTTATCACCTAGCGACTGCGGCGTGCACGCAATAGAATAGAACCGGTTTCGGCCGGAATTAACTGGTTTTCACCGGATTTTTGTTGGCTGTAAAAGTTGATTTTTTATTGACTGTGTTATTGATTGTGGCTTGTCGAATGAACTTTCGATTTGACATGTTCAACTATGATTTTTATGTCACGAAATATTATTGAAGTTGATTTTTCAATTTTCAATCAGGTATGTTATTTATAATTTAAAATATTTAACGGAAAAATACAACACAATATGCTGTCAATACATACAGAGAAGTATAATATATTAAATAGGTTGTTCTTAAATGAGACGTTGAATGCGCAATCTAGCCTATAATTTTTTTCGGTCATTGTAATAGTGGCCCTCAATCCTATTTATTTACTGAAGGTTATCTCAGGTTTATATCCCTTAGATATGGCATGACACTTGTGGGGTTCAGACGATGGGTCGCTTAATATAATACCATATACACCGTCAAATCGTGATAAGAAGGCGAACCCTGTCATTAAGCCGATATAACACGAGGCAGAATGAAAGGACCCTAACTGTGATTGTGTACTTCTGTGTGCATTCAATTACAAAGGATTACTCAACACAAGATAATCACCCATTTCTTTTTCTTTCTGTCAAGCATTAATGACTTGATAACAGAATTCGCCATGTACATTTTTTTTTTATGTTTACTCAAACTTCCAACCAATACAGTGTGTACAGGGGAATGACAATCCGTTATTAACATTCGGTTATCAGTCTTCAATTGCTAGATATTTAAGAAAATGATGCGAGACTTTTTAACATAGGAACTATTAATTATTATAATGCCAACTTCATAATAGACACAAAACCCTGTTGATAAAAACTACTTCTGATGTATAGTGCTGGTATAGCACTGAATATTTAGAAAAAATAATTCTACTATGAAGTTGGTAAGGCCATTCCATTGTTGATGGCTTAATACGTGGTATGCCTTAGTATTCAAAATATTTAAATTTTTAGCAAAATGAACGTGCCTCTACATTGTCGACTGCGCTAAGTCTAGATTTAAGTCACGTAGAGTGTGTAAGACGCTTTGTAATTATTCCCATTTTATATATGAAGTCGGTATCTTTTTTAAACTCGGTTAGATGTTGTTAAATTAATGATTTGTTAGTAAACATGTTGTTTCATTTTATATCCATCACTGTTAACCCCATATCTACATTAGCATTATTAGTATTTAAATTGGCATAAAACTACCATTTTAGTAGAAAAGTGGTTTTTGTTGGCAACATATTTCTATTTTATCTTTGATGCATTAAATTTGCTAATACTACCAATATGTATTGATTATATATGCAATATAATTATGAAATATTTTATTTCTATTGCATATGACTGAAGAGAACAAAAGTTTTACGCGTCTAAATTATATTTAGTCTAAATTAACGAATAATTCGTAGTTTTTAAATTGTTGGTTTGAATAAAACGCGATGGTAGAACCCATTTTTGATTTACCAATTATACAAGGGCCGAAGAAAAACCCGTTCCGGTATCTGTATATTTCGACACCCTCCGTGGCGCAACGGGCGTAAGAAGCGAGAGGCCGCGGGTTCGATTCCCACACCGAGACAAATATTTGTGTGATCTACTAATATTGGTTCCTGGTCTGGGTGTTGTGGAACCGTGATTTTCTGTTGTACAAACTTCACGCTGCAGTTAATTTCTAGGTGTGATTGGTGAATTGAAGGAGCGCGCGTCGCCGAAGCTTCGCGATTGGTCCGTCAGCCGATGCTCATCGTCTATTGGTCTGTCACGTATCATTCGCCTGCTTTACACTGCCCCCACAACCCTGCAACTGCGCTTAAGGCTCATGCCGGTGTAACTGTATAGTTAAGCCTCTGTAAAACATAATTAGACGAGGGATTTAACTATATTAGTACATTTGTACACGAAGACGGTATTTTCCACCACTCTGTAGATTTTTGTCTACAGCATGAATGGGCCGACACGACTGGGTTGTTACCTCTGTCTCACATTAAATCGACGTGGAGTAGCTTGCTACGTTTCGTACGATGAGGGAGATATCCGGAGGCCCAAATCCCCTCTCCTTCCCAATCCTTTAATTATCCCGCCCTTAAGGTCCACAATTCAGCTATGATTCCTCTGGTATTCATGGGCCGTGGTGATCACTTATGATCAAGTAAAAATCAAATTAAAAAGTATAGATGTGGCCCATTTGGCTGCATTGATGGCGTAGATGTGTTACGCACGCTATACGACTGCTATGCTGAGGTCTCGGGTTCGATGCCCGGGTCTGGTAAAAGTTATATTGGGCTTTTCTACCTGAAATGCTCAGTATCGGTCCGGAGTCTGGAATTGTGCCCGGAATGAAGATAGACTCGCCCCCTATCACATCATGGGACGGAGATACGCTCGGCGAGATGTGGGTGTAGGTACTGGTTCTCTGCCTATCCTTTGGGGGATTACAGGCGCGAGTTAAATACTGGTTTATTCCGTTGCGAATACGTGGCCGCGTCATAGCAGTCATAACTGCCTGCAACAGATAAACCTTTGTACTCTACAATGTACTGAGACGCATCACACGATTACTAGGTAATACGACTACAGTGAAACCTGGATAAGTGGACCCTGGATATGTGAGAATCCTCTGTTATTGATCATTACAATGAGGTCCCGACCCTTTTGCATTGAAATACCTCTGTTACAGGGAATTTCAAACCTTTGTAACTGTGACTTGATTTCTTAGATTTTTCCGATGTTTTACCTCTATAATTGGAATTTTGTAGCTCAATTAAGTGACAATTCATCACGTGTAGACAAGTTATAACGCGTTTGTTTTCTTCTTCTTTATATGAAAAATAGTATATTTCGATCCTCTATAAATAAGACAACTGTTAACCTGCCTATTTGGGGAACTGGGTAAATGAAAAGCCCCTACAAGTTATAAAAAAATGTAGGTCTCCAGCTATTTATCCAGTTTTCACTGTAATAAAAGAACACACATTACTCGTTTACAGAATTATTATGATATGGCACAGTCCCTTAACACTTTAATATCCGCCACAACAAACTTATATACAGCTACAAAACGCAGTGGTTTTAAACACGTGCAGAATAAATAGTTAGTAAGGTTTTGCAAATAGAACCATTTCACCTACAGTCTTCTAAAGTAGATAGAAAGAAAGAAATATTTATTGGCAACCATTGTGTGGTAAGAGTTTAACAATATAAGTATCAAAACAATAGACAAATAAAACAAAATCCCCCTCCCCTTCCCAATCCTTTCGTCGTCCAAAAAAACATCGTCGATTCTTGATAGCAATAAAACATTGTTTAGGTAACAAACTAAATATTTTTTCATAAACTAATAAGTATGGTTGCACGCTGTCTTTATCTTCGTCAATCTTCTATGAACGCAGAACAGCGCATCTAGGAGCGGGAACTCTGCCTCCGTTGGCGTACTAGAACCGCCAACGGTGGTGGAGTTACCAGGCCCAGGTACGTCCGAAGAATACGTCCCAGGAACCTCGAAACTTGATGTTATTTCAACGAGTTTTATCGCCAGAATTTTTGTCCTGGGTTTTTATTTTGATCTTCTGACGCCGAAGAAAGAAATCCTGGAAGAAAAGATTATTGGCAGACAGTGAGGTTAGTATATCTGTCAGACCAATCCCCGTCCAGAGAGCAATCAAATTAACTCCTTAATTGGAATGATGCGGGTTTATCTTACACTTAACAACAGTAACAGACATCCGTATTTACTTAAAGGGCCCCCGCGTGACCTAAGATCGTCCTGGTAAACAATGTCGTAGTATGCGAATTTTTATAATTCTAAAGGCTTTCTAAACGATATTTAATCGTATTTACCTATTAAATAAATCCCGAATTGCACAACGGTCTTGAAATGAACCACGAAAATTATTTAGAAACGTCAAATCGTGTGAAAATTTAATACAAATAAACATGTGTAGTGGATTTAAAATTATAGTGCAATTCGGCCTTAAATAATATTATTACATCTTATTACTAAACGTATTCTAATTTTAAACGATTTCTAACGGTTTTTAACGATAAGTAATAGCCCAAGAGCCCGTGAGTGCCAGACCTTCGTATTTTAATAAAAGCTGAAAATTTTTCTATGTGTGTCCCTAGTACTGGTAAGAATGATCCCCACCCATGAAGCTGAGGCAGCGGTGGCTTTGGCAGTTAACAGGTAACAAAGGTGTATAAAATTCCATCTCAAATTTATCATAATATAAAACTCAATTTTTTAATATTTGATTCATAATAATATCAAAACTCGCGTTGCTCATTGCCAGACAGTTAGTATGGTTGCAACCCTCTGCCGGACACCCTTAAACTATTATAATTTATAATTATACTAGTAACCCATACAAACTGATCAATATAAAGTTAGAATACGTTTTTTTAGGCCCGTAATGTTTACAAACCATCAAATCGATGAAAATCTGGCATTAATAAACATTATACAGCTAAATACTATTAACAAGCATTGACCCTTTTCCTGGAATTTCCGTGTTTATCAACCCCTAGTTCAAATTCATAGACAAATAAAATATTTAATATTTTAAGTCACTTATCTACTCCATAATTTAAATCATTTATTTCAGACAAGCACAGTTCATATTACCGTACACATTTATAATTTTAAAACATTAAGATTAAAGCACAACAAATGAAATTAAACAGATATTCATAAATGAATATTAAAAATAATTACAATTAATCATTAAGATATTAGATTTTAAAACAAACGAATACAAATTAAATACCTAGTACTCATATTTTTTATAATATTGGAAATTAAATCAAAGGAAAATAAATAAAATACCTAGTACTCATATTTTAAATTACTCTTCGGACAGGATTCCTCCAGAGTGGCGATGAGGATTAGTCCACTACAGTCCTGAGACAGAAAAAAAGAATCAAGCAAGCGTCAGGACACACGTTCGTACACGAATGTGAAAACAAAAGTTTAATGTTAATTCTGGACTCCATTTTCAGGAGGGATTCCATCCACCTTCATATAATTCAATTATTCCTATGACAGCTCGTATACATGCATTTTTATTATACTTAAATATGATATATTCCACAACATGCATGACGTACCTACCACGGTCACCTCCATAATGAAATCATGTTACCAAATTCATATGGTAACAGAAAAATGTATACAATATTTATCAGTTTGGTCAAACCGACAGGAAGTAACGGCTTGCTGTTGTGTTTCGTACGGTGAATGAAATGTGATCTACGAGTTTTGTCTACAGGATAAATGGGCCGGCTCGACCGGATCGTTACCACTGTCTAACAGAATACCGACGTAAAGTAGCGGCTTGCTGCTGCATTTCGTAGGGTGAGTGAGATATCCGGAGGGCCAAATCCCCCTCCCTTTCTCAATCCCTAATTATTCCTTTCCTTTAAGGTCGGCCAAGCGCCCATGATTCTTCTGGTATCGTGGGTGTACATCGGCGGTGGAGTTCACTTACCATCAGGTGACCCACTTGCTCCTTTGCCGGTCTATGCTATAAAAAATACCTTTAAACCCAAATCCCCGTTTCCATTATCCCTTTCCTTTAATGTTGGTAATGCTTCCATGGTTCTTATAGCTCGTTTCCTGGTCTCTATATGAAATAATTAAAAAGGACTCAAATCATATATTAGCGCATCACACAATCGTCATAAAACAGGAATCGAACCTGTCACAAACAAACAAAGATATGCTCAACGTATGGTAACTTAACGTAACGTACACGTAAATATATTAAATTAAATTGATTTAACCAAATTTAAAAAATGTATATCTAGTCGGTCCATTTATTTAGGCACTTCGATACCACAAACAGGTAGACAGACAAAAGGACAAATCTTATAACACCTCTCTGATTGTTGTTGGTAAAAAAGCTACTTAAAATTGATGACTACGAAAGGGTTAAGAATAATTATTAGTAACATTAATGTTAAAAGGGTTAAATATTCCCATTCATCAGATTTTTTCATAGCATAGGTCGGCAAATGAGTAAGTGGGTCACCTGATGGTAAGTGATCTCCTATTAACACTCACGATATCAGAATTACGACCGCATGGCCGACCTCAAAAGGAAAAGAGAGGGTTTGTGAAGACGATTTGGGCCTCCGGATCTCTCACTAACCGTACGAGATGTAAGGACCTGCTTCTTAACATCAGTTTTACTGTGGGGCAGTGGTGACAACCCGGTCGAGCAGTCCCATTCGTACTGTAGACGAAACTGTCTACAGCGTGGCTCTACCTTTACTAAAATATAAATAGAATTTCAAGAATTATTAATTTTCATAACAATACCTTCGATTCTTCATATTTGTAGTTTTATGTATAGTTTTTATTTCTTCATCAGACGAAACTGTAAATATAAAAACACTTTGTATGAATATACGATCATCTTGGAAAACAAATAGTCGTTTTTTTTACGATTTTATTTGCGATTATTAGCAATATTAATTAATAATATAATAATAAATACACCCAACCGTCACATACATAGTCCTGACCCCACAGTAAGATACGAGTCTTGTGTCGTGAGTACCAGGAACTACGAGAGACTTTCGGTCTCACAACACCCAGATACCGAAACAAATATTTGTGGATTACACAAACATTTGTTTCGCAGCGGGGATAGAACCCGCGGTCTCTCGCTTCACAGCCGATTACTCGCCCGCTGCGCCACTGAGCTTGTCAAACAAACAATGAAAGCCCTTTAAAACTAGTGTCCCACTACTGGGTGAGCCTGGACTGCTTTACATACGTTTGCATTTCTTTTTTGAGAACTCAGGTATGTAGGATTCGCATGTTACCCTTCATCGTTAAAGCGAGCGATATTAACAAAAAATGGGAACATAACATCGAAAAGTTAAAGGTGCAACTCCTGAGAGTTAGGATCGAACCGATTTCATTTACTTATGATTTAAGACCTCCCTACGTGCAAACAAGACTGTTAGATCAACTGAAAGTAGGTATTGGTCAGTGAGTTTGCGAATGTCAAAATAATATTTTATATTGTTAAATAAACTGCCGTAGTTTTCTGGTGGTAGGATATTCATATCCTCGCGGATAGCGACCACCGTACACAGGGTGTTAAAACCTGCCATAGTGACCCGCACACCTTGTGTGGATCGCGTTCCAGGATCAGCCAGTGTATATCGGTTCTCCCGAGGGGTTTGCGACATGACTTGATAGTTGGATGAGGCGGGTATAGGGTTACATCCCTGTACCTGCATCGGTTATCCGCCTATCCTGTCGCCGGCCCCTCAATTTGCTTCTTCTCTCTCCGAAGAGGGAAGAATGGTGAAACCCGTTGGTAAACCATTTTATTGTAACGGATAAATGTTGTTGGTTGAAAATGGGATATCGGCAACGTCAGTTACTAATTTACATTACTTCAGTATGAACAGAACTGGAACAAGTTTTTGATTTTTGACTCAAAAGTTTTATCCATAGTCGAATCGATCCATTGGTCGAGTGGCAGCGTATTAAGCGTGAGAGCCGTGAGGTCCTGGACTCAATTCCCAGGACGAGCAATCACAATTCGTGTTTGAGTTTTCGATTCGGAAAATCTGACGAGTTGCCTGGGATTCAAATTTGGGCCTGATGTGGCTCACCCCCATCACATCATAGCTGCAAACGTATGTGCAATAGTTGCACCTACGTATGTTTCCGATATGAAAAATATCATAATATAAGCTCCTGTATCCTACAAGTGGTGGGCAGCGGCACAATTTATCGAGCTTATTTCTGTACCATGATTCATAGAAGCGCCTATCGCAAAAATGTGCACTAATTCCTTCCCCGGATAACTCGTCAGTTTTTTTTTATTGAAAAGCACAAATTTTAATTGGCCAGGAACTGAACCTCAGGGGTTTCACGACCGAAGAATACTGCCACTTGATCAAACATGAGGCACTACGTTTATATTATTGTCTTAATATAAGTAACTACGGAATTCGCCCAAAAGTTATTACATTTTGTTGCAACCGTCTTTTACCACCGACAGGAAGTACGTAGGCACCATAAGTACACTGAGTTATTTCCGAATAACTTAAATAACTATCGATCAAATCAAATCGATCTAAATAAGCGATAATTCGAACAATCTATTAATTAAGATAATATAGTTATTAATATGAATATTCAATTCGGCAAAAGGACACAATATCAAAAAAAGAAAAAAAAATTAAACAGCCACGAGCACAGACAATGCGACCGTGCAGCCAAATAAAAAAAATGCAAGTACCAGTTTGTTCTATAATTTCTTTGGAACGTTCTATATAAAAGACATGGCACGAACTCATCCCCCTTTTGTTTCACTTACGTGCACTGCACTACACGGTTCACTGCATACACTATCAGACGATAACGCTAAAGTGCCCCTATACTAATTTCTGTACGAACACCAAAGTAAAGAAACAAATTCTTATTAGAAAAAAATTAGTAAGCACTCAACTTGTATTTCCCTTCCACGTGTGACTCGTTTCAACCCTTGAAACCGACTGCGGGCGCCTTTAGAATATTTGAAAATAAAAACGAAACTAAAAAGCTGCGTGCGCGTCGACCGCCATCTTGCTAGAGGTGTGCTATTCCAATAGGAATTGTATATATGCAAACATAAAGTTTAAAATTGTACTTAAAATATAATCGTACAGCTATCGGTTGGATTTGACGTGTTTGAAGTTCCTTCGCTAATTTAATTCGAAAGCGTTCTTCTAATTAGAGTTGTTCTTTGTAAGGCCTTTATTTTTTGAATGGTGCGTTTCCTTTAATTGCTTCGGGTCTTCTGTAGATGGAGCTGCTAATTTTTATGCTTTTTTACAGTCACGGCGATGTACAATACAATTAGTATTTCTTGTTAAATATTTGTTTCGACACACGAGAAACGATTGTAACAATGTAATTAAAATAATTAACCCTTGACAACAAAGGGAACTTATTATTATAATTCAAATTCAAACTATTTCTTGAATCCATAAAATGTAACAATACATTTAACTAGTTCGGAAAGCTGTTTCGCTAGAAAAGAATGAGCAAGAAACTAGCACTGCTCTTTCCAAAACTAGTTTATAATTATTATTAAGAGCATAATATATTACAATATTTAATCTGATTGATGTTTTTCATGACGATATAAATGAATAAAAAACATAAAAAAGACCGAATCCTAATAAAATCATAGTTCATGAGCTGGTCATAGTAAAATAATTTATTTATATCGTCATCTGATAATAAATATTTATTGTAAGTCATGCTTCACAATATAATATGAAGCAGGCATAGCTCAGCGGGGAGTGGTACGGACTACCGAGACGAAAGTCGCGGGTCCGAAACCAGCTCCAAAAGCATGCACCTCTGACTTTTCTGTTACTTGTGTATTAATTTGGCATGACAACCACTTTGGCACAGCTAGCTAGAGTAGCCGGTTGTGAAACGATTACCGCGAGACAAATATTTGTGTGAGCCTCAAATATTTGCTTCAAATCTGGGTGCTGGGGACCTTCGCAGTTCCTGATACCCACGATACAGGTTAACCGAGTGTGGGATAAGGACTATATGACTATTGGGTGTATTTATTATTATCATGTCTCGCATTTATCGTAAGAAACCTTTATACCTGAGAATTCTCTATAAGAATTTCGAAGGTATATGAAATCTGCCAACCTACATTAAGACAGCGTAGTGGACTAAGGCCTAACTCCTCTCAGTAGTAACAGAGGTCTGTGCCCAGCAGTGGTGAAGTATAATTCATACATAAGCTCACTCCTATATCCCCGAAGAGTGCAGAGGTGCAGCTATAACAACACAGGGTCGAAAAATGTTTCCGATATTCAAATCATTTCAATAATAATTCTAATACATTATATCGTATAAATGAGTATCACCGTTGGATATTTCTGTTGGAAATAATGTCATCATAACTAGATAGAGAGATAGAGCATCTACTGTCGTTCCACACTAATCGATTGGTTCAGCCGCGATCCAACGTGGATTCCGCTCCATTTCAAATGCTTTTTTGGCTTCAACAACTGCATTCATGATCTTCTAGTACTTTGTTTTTACAAAAAAATATTAGATGGTTACTATTCTTTTGATTTTGTTCGATTCTTATAACTTCTTTCCTTATTAGGTAGATTCGTATCTAGTTGAAGAGGGATTTGATGTCGACAATTATGCAAGTACAGGCAGTACAGGCCACAAAGGGCTCTTTTACACGCCAGTAATAGATACATTTCATTTAAATGTCTCTACCGGTGCTTCGGAAAACAGGTCTTTTGCATTACATTGCATTCAAGTCTTGGAATCCCGTAACCAATAAGTCTATAGGCAACCTGAAACCATCGAATGCAAATCAACATTCTGATAAATATGTATAAGACATTGTGATAGTTATAATGCAATAAATAACTCGATAAAATTAACTTCCCATAGATTTTCATTGTGTTGTGTGGGTGCTGCCTACGCTGGAAACACGTTTGTTGGCTTTACAACCTTAAGATCTGAGAGATAAGATATATTTTTGTGTAGATTTGATAGCAAGTATGTTTAATTGGATGCGTGGTGTGATGCACCCTTCCCATCGGATGATACAGCTAAGCTATTAATATGTAAATGGTCTTATATCTCAGGATTACAGTTTACTTCTCTTTAGTATACACTGCTGAGTAATTGAGAAGGATTGGTCTAATGACTGCTAATGTGCGTACTGGCAGATTCTAGGATCGATGCCAGGTCGGACTGTAACCGTTTTTAACTTTATTCGGTCGAAAATGAATATTCTAGATGTTCTGTAGCCATATCCTCAAATTAAAATGGCCACATGGTTTGACCACATAGCTCGATCCATCGTACCGTCTGCAACGTTTTTTCTCCAGTCAGTTCGATAGATCGCATGATTAACAAGAATTGGTTGCATTAATCGTACTAACTCTTCTTCTTCTTTCACCTGCCCTTATCCCACTCGCAGTAGGGTCGACGCAACATTTTTAACACATGTTACATAAAGATATGGTTTGTAGTTTTTATGACCGGCAACCTGCCTGACGTCAATTCTTCTAGGGAGAAATATTCTGACCCGATACGAATATTTCTGGATCGCACAATTTGTCTCATTGCAGGAATCGCTGCGACACTGAGGTTGTCAAATTAATTGTACTAAATCTATGTGATTTTTTTGCAGTTCATAATATAGAGTCGATCAGTTAGAGGTGTACGCAGAGCATTTGATTACATTGCTCAGACAGACGGACAAAATTTATATAAATATAGCCTTATTTATACCACTCCTGAGTATAGGCTTCCTCAATTAATGAGAACGGAAAAGCTTTAATCCATCACGAGATCACAATAGAGAATCTACCCTTTTTTAAGTCGGTTATTAATTTAATTGAATTACAAGATTATACAGTTACTTGCGCAGTTCGTCACTGAATCAAAAGCATAATAGAAATATGTAAACTGGCGAGAAATCATGACGCATGCGTATTAAACATTAATAAATGATTCAGGGTGTGTTTATAAAACATGATTGTCTATTAAATAATATGCATTGTCTGTGGAAATTCTATGAGCATTTTTTATAAATATGTCAGAATTTTCGCGATGTAAGGTCGATATATAATAGTTCAGACGTAATAAATCAGGGTTCGAGGATATAATATATCAATGGATATATATCAAGATATATATCAATGGATATATATATCAAATATTTCATAATATATTGCAATACAAAAATGGTTAAATAAATTAACACTAAGTAATTTTTAGCGCTTGTTTACTGTATTTCTACTTACCAAATGTAGATGGCGTGGGAGTAAAGTTAAAACATACTCCCTAATGGTAAGTTCTAATCCATTAATGGCAACACTTCTGCTCTAAAAGAAGATTTTATGTTTTTTAGTTGATTATGTCTTATCTAAAAGTAGATTTTGCAATATCCAATCAGTATTCATAAATAATACAATAAAATAATAGTGTGGCTTTCATACAAAATTGATTTATATCAAACTTGATATATATCGGGTATATATCATAAATATCCGATATTTTGATATTTATAATAAATATCGGATATTTTCGAACCCTGTAATATATAAAGCTTGTAGCTCCGAAGGGGTAGGCAGTGACGCATAGTTGCAGCTACGGATCGCTGAGCCTATGTCCGCCCGATAATGTGGCCAGGAGTGAGAGCCTATCGCCCGACTGGGCTATTTTCAAACCTGGGCAACTCATTTGTGATTTTTCGAATCGAAAACTCGTTTTTTTTTAACTTTGTCTCAGTGTGGGAATAGAATTCACGGCTTCTCGCTTCGCAGTCGGCCACTCGTCTACTGCGCCACGGAGACTTTTTGTAATTGATTGAATGGCGACACGAGCAAGGCGCTCGCCTGATGGTAAGCGCCATACCTGCCTATAAACATAAGCAACACACACAGAACTTTGAATTACAAAGCATTGCATGGCACTGTACTGCGCTCGTCACCCCGAGACACAAGATGTTAAATCTCATAATGTCCAGTAATTTCACTGGCTTCAATGCCCTTCAAACCGAAACACAACAGTGCTTATACACTGTTGCTTGGCGGCAGAAATAATGCCAATGTCAACCAGTGCCATACGGTGCTTTGTAATTCAGTGCCAGAACACTTTACAAGTACAAGTTATACTATTCCTGTTTATGAACTAATAGCTAGTAAAAATTAAGCTTTGTATAAAATTTTGTGTTGGACCCATCATCGAGATTTGCTCCATCATAATGCCGCGGACCATAGATCCACGGATACAAAACTACCCCATAATCAAAGTCAAATATTTAAGGCATGATAACGTTGACCCCATCGCTATCTACTACTGTAACAGTTTATCACTCCGTGTTTGTTTAACTTATCTATTTTTAACTGAACCGGTATTGGGGTAGGTTCGGCTCGCATTACTTCGTTCAAGTTAGGGAGTTCTTTTAAATTAAGGGAACTGTCTTTGAAATAATGAAATTTGATATAAACCCCAGAAACCGTATCGAGGACTTCCTAAAAACACGATGCATCTATAATCAAATATTTTCATAAAAAATAATTAACTACATTCGTATAACAAAAAAATTTAAATATGAAATACTTATGTAATCAATAAAGTATATAAAACGTTACGTTTTAGAGTACTAGAGCCACGCAGTTGACAGTTTTGTCTATAGCATGAATGGGTCGGTCGACCAAGTCGTAACCACTGTCTTACAGAAATCCCATGTAAAACAACGGCTTGCTGGTGCGTTTCGCACAGTGAGCTGTCCGGAAGCCCAAATCCTCCTTTCCAAACTCCTAATAAACCCCTTCCTTTAAAATGATCTATTATAAATTCACATACGACGGGCTTTAGTTATTTTTTAAGTATTTTTGCTTTCCGTTGACAATATAGAGTATCGTCATTGTTCGATTAACGGATATAACATGGTAATAAATCTTTTCGAGGCCAAAAACCATCGAAATCGATCAACGTTTGATGGAGCTATGCCTGAACACGTATAAAAATACATTGTAAGTAAACTTCCTTTTTAAAGTCGTGTAAAAATACTATCTCCATTTTCCCCATTGGTAATACCGAAATATCTAGTTTCGAAGAACTAGCGACAGAATTTTAACACATACATCTTGAAATAGCTCAGGCGTAGACAGTGAGTTTGTTCCACGCTTTTCTTGGTAGCAACTACTTAAAGTATCAAATATCAGGCAGGGTGTTAAATATGTTTGTAACAACTTAAACGAGTTTCTTGTTCTATGTCTGTAAATTTTATCCTCTGTAAACGTGTTAAATTATTTACCTATAATGAGAAAGTAGATCGATAGATGGTAGGATATTCATATCCGCCCGGATAGCAACCACCGTACACATGGTGTTAAAACACCATAGTGACCCACACACCTTGTGAAGATCGCGTTCCACAATCAGCCAGCGTATATCCGGTTCTCCCGAGTGGCTTGCGACATGACTTGATAGGGCGAGTATAGGGGTACATCCTTGTATCCCTGTGCCTGCATAGGTCATCCGCCCGTCCTGTCGAAGGTGCTTCGATTTGCTTCTTCCCTCTTCGGGAGTGTGAAGAAACATTAATACAGACCGACATGATTCTAGTGAGCTTCTGGGATTTGGGCCTACATAACTTTACTAACATTACTCTTCCTCGTGCAATCGGATGAAAAATCGATTGGTAATTATTTTATAGGTTTTATATATTATAAGGTCATTAAAATAATAAAAAAATCTCACAATTAACGTTCAAACTTGAAGCTCAAATCTTAATGGAGTTTATACCTACATATAATTATTAATCAGCCTTTACTGTCCCACTGCTGGGCAAAGGTCTCCCTCTATTTAATACATTATACATATACATTCAAATATTTAAGTTTACTTAATGAAATGATAGCCTCAATGGTCTTGCAGAGTATTTGGGCTGAGAAAGATACATTAAAACCTACCCCTTAGGGGTCCAGCCCCCCGACCGCCTATTCAAAGCGATAGCGATAGCGATAGCAATGCGCGAAAGCGATGACAATGTATTGTCTTAATTACTTAAAAATTACTGTCTGTTTACTGTCAAATGTATGGATAAATCATTCGGTCAATTTTTAAGTAATTAAGATCGTTAATTATGTTATGGGCTTGTTATGTTAGTATATTGTAAGATGATTGCCCTTGTCCCTTAGTAGAATATTAAATGATATATGAATTAGAAATGCATTGGTCGATGTTTTACGGGATGAAAACTATAATAAAACTTATTGAAACGTATGTCGGCTTAATGTTTGTAATTAATATCATGAATTGAAGCTTGTCTGCCTGCGTGTTACAAAATAAAACGATCGGAGCGTCATCGCCGCCCGTTCCGATTGTGCGACCTCAAAAGAAAGTTCTGTAGGTCATTTCAGTTCAGTACTGCAGGCGCTACGATGACATGCAACAAAAACTGACTCCAGTCTGGCCTTGAAGCGAGTCAACGATCGGAAACCCTCGCATCCGTCGACTGCATTCCACCGTCTCGCTCTAGCACGCGGCGGATGCTATCCCCGTCTCGGTCCCCCGCCCGCCGCATCGAGTCCCACCGGCCAATCAGCGGGCGGCGCAAGCGCAGCGGCGCGCGTCGTTTGCCCAACTGGATCGCTAGGGGTGTCAGCTTTTTCTAAAGCTCTCACGTGAGCTTTTATTCGTTTTTTTTCCACGTCGAATTATTTAATTGAGTGGCGATGTCTTGGGTTAATGACGGGCTTGGTATTTTAATATCTCATTACTAGACGTTTCCAGAAATACGGTTATGTAACCCTAGACAGAGTTATTACCGCAGCCTTCGTGTGGCGAATGTGTAATGATTTATTTCTTGCATTGGTACACTGTATCCACTCATTCTTATTCGTCTCTCGTTCTGGCCCTTTTGTTTTTCTTCCTCTATGCTTTTTTTTTTCTTTCCGAACTCTTTGTGTAGATTATTTGCTTTTTGACAAGTGCGGTGGAATTCTTCGGGACAAATATCGTTGGCGCTGCTTTGGTTTTTGTCGGCGGGCCTTGTGTTGTTAAATATGCAGGGAAAGTGTGCTTTGAGTTATGCTACTCGTTTTGAAAGGAGCCTTTTATAAACGTTAAATAACACAGGTTGGGGTTAAATCAATAGTTTATATAATTCGATATGTATGAAGAATGAGGCCGTTTTTCTGATAAATGTTTACGTTATTATTTTAAAACTATAATATAGCTAATGACCCGTGCCAGTACTTTGCACTGATAATGGTCAGTTACGTAATATAATAAAGTAGTCCTAAATTAACAATACAACAAATTTGTTGATTATACTGTCAACAGATGGCACTGTTAATTTTTCATGTTTTTTGGCAAAACTAATTTTAAAACAATTGTCTATTTTATCTTAATACGGGCAAACACAAGCTATAATAATAAAAGCGTGTTAAAATGGCATTTGAATCATAACATTTTATGAAGAATAATGTGAGTTATGGCGCTTCACCAAAAAACACCTAAAGAAATCATATAATATAGATTGACTATTAAATTGTTGAACTACAGTGAAAACAGTAGATCAAAAATTTTGGAATCCATATATAAATAAGTTCACGCCTGTATCACTAAAGGGGTTGGCAGGGATGTAACTAGTGCATCCACGGTTCGCCTAGCTTGGTACTGTCCCATAATATGATGGGAGGTGAGCCTATCGCCATTGCGAGCATAAATTCCAACCTTGTCAGTTCATGTGTGAATTTTCTATCCGAAATACTCGGAGACAAATAGCGATAGCCGGAACTGGGATTTGACTCCAGAACCCCACGGTTTCTCAACCTAAGTACACTGCTAATAAGGCGGTCAATACAACTAAGCGATTAAATGAGGTTACACTGCACCAGATTAATAAATAAAAAAATTACAAGGTGGTATCTCCTATTTGAGAGGCCGTCTGGGTCGGTACCTCCGCTTTTATATTTCTTCCTTCAAGCTGCTATAAGCATTGGTGTGTTTCGGTCTGAAGGACATTGAAGATAGTAAAATTACTGGGCATTATGAGATTTAACATCTTGTGTCTTAGGGTGACGAGCGCAGTTCAGTGCTATGCAGTGCTTTGTAATTCAAAGTTCTGTGTGGTGTTTCTTCTGTTTATGGGTAGGCGTGGCTTACCATCAGGCGAGCGCCTTGCTAGTTTCGTCATTCAATCAAATCAAATAAAAAAAAGTGCCGTTGCTATGATATGACTATGTAACCTCTTGAAAGATTAGTTTTTTTTCAGGGTTTTTGGCTTCTGGTCAGGGGGCCCTCGGGTAGCTGATCCACTTGACTACTATCAAGCTCATTTTCCGTGAGTAGCTTCGTTTCGATGAGACGAATTACTAACCAGCTGATTTTTTTGTTTTTACTTAGTTAATATTTATATAATTTAACTGTCATATTGTCCTACAAATAAAATAATATTTTTTTGAGTATCATCAAATTGAAATATTCTATCCTTGCTACCTCTGTTAGCTACCACAATAGAGAATTTTCGCATAGGGAATTGTTGGTCGTCTCATCGAAACGAAGCTACTCACGGAAAATGAGCTTGATAGTAGTCAAGTGGATCAGCTACCCGAGGGCCCCCTGACCATTCCGGATAACTCATTTACCATACGAAATGCAGCAGCAAGTCGCTAATTTATGTCGGTTTTCAGTGACAGTGGTAACCACCCAGTCAAGCTGGCCCATACATGCTGTAGACAAAACTAACAGAGTAGCTCTAACGTTTATAAACAAAATACATAATAAAATATTTTATGAAAATTAAACAAAATATTATATAAAACAATGACATCATTGACAACCATTTTACTTGCAATCCTTGGAGACAAAAACAGCTGGAGTCAAGTGGAATTACACATTAGTTAACATGAATTCGGAATTTTTCGAATTTTGGACACTCAAGGAAACTTGTTTCAAAAACACCGAGAGCAAGTTGTATAAGTTGTTAAGTCGAAACAAATAAAAACAGCAGTACAACTCTATCTAAAAAGAAGTAAATAAGAATCCCGACTACGCCAAAGTTGAATATCTCAATGGGGGATATGTTACCAGTGCAAAGGGAATTTATTATTTATTATACATAGACTACAGAGTCTCCACCATATTTGAATGACTTCTAATTATTTTTTTGTGGACGGAATAATGAAATTCTTTCTGCGGTTTTGGGTAACGTTTAAATTTTTAAGTTTAAACGTTTAAGTTTATTGATTAAAATAATAACAAATATAAAATCAACTACCCTATTCTTGTGACGAATTCTCAGGTATATAAGTTTCCTTGCGTTAAAGCAATCGATAATTGACAATGAATATACACAAAAAAGTCAGAGTTGCATAAACTTTTCGAACCTGCGACTTTCGTCTCGGCAGCCCGTACCGCTCCCCGCTGGGCTATCGTTCCTTTACATACATATACATATAATCATATATACAGACCATCAAGTAAATTACCCTTTGTTTCGTCATAGTGGGGTAAATATTCGTTGCACTCGGTTTGTGTGTAGGAGGATTCGTTATAAATAAAATACTAGCTTTTCCTCGCGTCTCCGCCCGCGTGATCTTCTTTTTCCGGAATAAAAAGTAGCCTTTGTTCATCAGAGATAATGTAGGATTCTAATGGTGAAAGAATTTTTCAAATCGGTCCAGTAGTTTATAAGTTTTTTCGTTACATACAAAAATACAAATCATTCCTCTTTATAATATTAGTGTAGATTATTATTTGTACCCGATGAATCACTTAGTGTGAAAAATATACCGTAGCTGCTCGATCAGCCAGTGTACATCTAGTTACTTCAGGCCGATATAATTCTGACGATTCTCGAATTATACTCAAGACTGTACTGTACCTACATAGTCACTATGCCGTACCAACTTAGAAAAGCTAATGTTTCACAAAAAATCGGATAAAAAAAAGAACAAAATTGTTACACGATGTCAATAACACCATGACGGATATAGCCGTCATCGCTTGTACGAAACATTGTACGTGAAGTAAAAAACTTGAATTCTCGTAAGAACGTACGATCGCGTCGCAGTGATAGTGAGTTCGTGTCATGATCTTATCATTACGCTTTTATATTTTTTAATCGAATACACTTTGTCCGGGTCAGATCTTGAATTATGCGCCATGTATTAATTACCAAGATTTCGAATCACCGTCTTTGAAACTGCAGACGACTTTATTTGACCATAGTAAAAAATAATAAGAAATAAAACTAGTTGCAATCGTTCGGGGATTTCGGTGTACGTTTTTTTTAGCAGACCAGAGCTAAGTGACTGCATTACACCTGATGGTAAGAGCAGTGCAGTTTAAAACCACACTCAGAGGAGGGAAGCAAATCGAGGGGCCCGCGACAGGACAGACTGATGACCGATGCAGACATAGGGATACAACGATGTACCCCTATACCGCCCCAAAACAACCATCAAATAATGTCGCAAACCCCTCGGGAGAACCGGATATACATTGAACTGGAACGCAACGCACATAACGTACGTGGGTCACTATGGCAGGTTTTAACACCATGTGTATGGTGGTCGCTATCCGGGTAGATATGAATATCCTACCACCAGCATGTAAATAACAAAATATTGATGTATGTAAAAAATAAAATGTTCTTTACTTAATCCCGCCAAAACTACATTTAGGTACTAATGACCCTCGTATGCAAGGGGCCGTCTGGGTTGATGTCTATTTCATTGCCGCCGTGTGTACATACTGTTTTTATCTTTGAAGGACACTGAAGCCAATGAAATTACTGCGCATTATGGGCGAATATAGTTCGTTCAATATTTCGTAATTCAAAGGTCTTTGTGGTGTTGCGTCTGTTTATACGCAGGCGTGGGGCTTACCATCAGGCGAGCGAATTTTTTCGTTTTTCATTCTTTTCGTCGCTAATACGCTAATAATTACAAAAAAATTAAATACATTGTATAAGTTACTAAAACTTTATAATTGGTGGCAAAAATTAGCACTTTATTCAAAAATAACATTAATTTATAACATATACACATAGCACCGTGCTTGCACACTGTTGCTTGGCGGCAGAAATAGACAAAGCGGTGGTACCAACTCAGACGGCCTCTCGCACCACCTTGTATCTACGTTGTCACACAAAGCTGACGTGTCGCTATCGTTTGACTCGCGACACGCGTCGCTCGTCTCCCTGTCTCAGTCGCGTATCCCGTACTTTTGGTTTTTATCCTGGCTCGGCAAAGTGACTACGCTACACCTGATGGTAAGTGTAGTGCAATCCAGGAATAGTGTCGACCAACGATAAACAATGTGTCCATCGTAGGTCGGTAAGATCATGCCGGCCTGCCAAAGTTCCTGGGATGAACTACGGGGTCCCTGCTAACGGAATACTGGCGACCCCGCAGTATCTCACCCCAGGGCCAAAGGAGAGGGGAAGGAAAAAGAGATGGGAAAAGGGATAAGATCAGGGGGAAAGCCCCTGGGGAGAACCGGATATACACTGGCTGACCCTGGAACGCGACCCACACAAGGTGGGCCACTATGGCAGGTTTTAGCACCAGTGTACAGTGGTCGCTATCCGGGCGGATATAAGTATCTCCCACCAGCAGCTATAATAAAAGCTCCGATAACACGTTAGTGTCTTTGAACCTTATTTTAATGTACGATGTAATGCATTGGCGCCTTCCTCGATGCATCTGCAGACTGCTAATATGCATGCCTTTCTAGTAATTCGCGGGTTTTCCATGAATGCCTAATTCCCGCTGTTGTTTCAATGAATTTTAAATGAACTGTATTCCTAAGACTAGTGCAAGAGCTGCTACCCTAGAAATACCTGTTAATGAGACATACTTAGAAGAAAATTTATAGTCTAAAGATTTCTGAGCCACCAAGTAACTTGATCGTAGACGACCTTATGATTTTTTCTTTATAGCATATATCGGCAAACCAGCAAGTTGGTCACCTAATTGTAAGTTATCTCCACCGCCCATGTACGCCCACAATACCAGAAGAATCATGGGCGCCTTGCCGATGGAAGGGGATAATTAGGGATTGGGAAGGGGAGGGGTTTGTGGCCTCCGAATATCTCACTCTCCGTACGAAACGCAGAACCAAGCCGCTACATTACGTTGGTTTTCTGTGAGACAGTGGTAACGACTCGGCCGAGTCGGCCCATTCATGCTGTAGACGAAACTGTCTACCACTCTACCACTCAAACTTGAAATCAATGTTAAATGCAAACAGACCTTATATAAATGCCTTACCTTATATAAAGACCTGATAGTAAGAGCTAAGAATGAGTTTATCGGTGGTCACCAGACTTATGTCGGCTTGCTTTTTCTCCGAAAAGGGAGTTATAATGGGTGTCTTAAATTGTAATGAGTAGATAAAGTTTACATGGAAACGCTTAGTGAATCGAATAACATCAAATAATATTAATTAATCCAATTATGAGAAAACAAATTATCATTTCATTGCGTGTAATCAAGCCACAATAAAAACATACAGTGATATTAATTAAGCACTAAAATAGCTGATAGAAAATCGTTACACGCCACGATGAGCCATCAGGCACCGGCGGACTGTGCATACAGCCAGCACTCTCACCATTGTTCAAACCTTTCCCATTGAAAATGTGTTTCTAGATGGTATCATATGCTTTATGTGCTGTCATATGTGAATGAAACAACTGAACTTCGCTAATAACTATGGGGATGTTTGTTATTAAATAAAATTTTAAGCCATTCGTGCCCACATTACTACTGAACAGATACACTGATATTATAATTTTGTGAGTTTGAATTTATAGTAATAAATCACACACACAGCTGAAATGATTTCGCATATAACTTGACCATAAACTGACTTAGGACATAAGCTATTTTTTGTCAAATTACTGGGCATTATGAGACTTTACATCTTATGTCTCGGGGTGACAAGCGCAGTTCAGTGCCATGCAGCGCTTTGTAATTCAAAGTTCTGTGTGGTTTTGCTTCTGTTTATGGGCAGGCTTACGATCAAACGAGCGACTTGCTCGTCTCGTCATTTAATGAAATAAAAAAAATATAGTATCCATCCCAAACTTCTTATTTTTAGCAGCGTCGCAAAATATTTTAAGTAATCGTTAACTTTTATCAGTCCTCTATTCACGGCGAAGGTTAAAGATTGTTTTTAACAGCCCCATGTCTAAGTAATAAATTCATCGCGACAAGTTAACTTGAGGTTTCAGTTGCGTTCAAAGACCAGTATTAGAAAAACCATCCTTAGAATTAAAAGGCATTGTGCACTCAGAAGTGCAGAATTATTCATCACTTAGTGTTCAGGTTAAAGGCCGAGTTTTAGATCCTATTTAAATAAAAAGGATCTAAAACTCAGCCAGTGTAAATCCGGTTCTCCCGAGGGGCTTGCGACATGACTTGATGGTTAATTGGGGCGGGTATAGTGGTACCTACCCGCATTACTGAGCCTACATCGGTCATCCGCCTGTCCTGTCGCAGGCTCCTCGATTTGGTTCTTCCCTCTCCGAAGAGGAAAGAAGCATTTATGAAGTCCGGCATGACTCTGGTGACCACCGATAAACTCATTGTTTGTTGGTGGTCGTTGGTTTTTTGGGCTGCACTACGCTTATCATCACGTGTAGTGCAATCACTTTGCCGTGCTCGGATAAAAAAAAATATTAACCACCAAATTACGGATTTTAAAGCCAATTTTCTAAATTGGAGCCACGCTGTAGACAGTTTTGTCTACAATATGCGTGGGCCGGCTCAACCGGGTTGTTACCACTGTGTCTCAGGAAATCGACGTAAAGTGGCAGCTTGTTATTTCGTATGGCGAGTGTGATATCCAGAGGCCCAAACCCCCCTTATTTTCCCAATCCCTTAATTGCCCCTTTCCTTTAAAGCCGGCAAAGCTCATATGATTCCCCGGGCACTCTGGATGTTCACGGGCGGTGGAGATTACTTACCATTAGGTGACCCACTTGCACGTTTGCCGGCCTCAGCTATAACAAAAATAACACTTATGCCTGTGATCCCCGAAGGGGTAAGTAGAGGTATAACCAGTGTACCCACATGTCGCCGAGCGTATCTCCGTCGCATGCTGTGATGGGCGAACCTATCGCCATACCGGGCACAATTCCAGACTCAGGGCTAATACTTATCATTTCGTGATAGAAAACCCAATATAACTACCTAATCCGGGGATCGAACCCGACATAGCATAGCAGGCAGTATAAAAAAAAGTATCAATTTGACTATTAACTATTTATGACACTTCGTTTTTTGGATGAGACGAACAATATTGAATATCGAACACAAGTCCATGAAAAAAAACAATTCCCTCTCATAAACGAACGCGTTACGGGTAAACGTTTTTTATCGAATACCGATTGTTGCCGGTTTTAATTTTGTACGGTTTTCATCCCCATCGATACCATCACGTGTCGAATGACCTTTGACGTTTTTTCTAACGCTCCCTTGACTGACCTTTTGTGGTTGTAGAAATGGAATGTTAGTTTTTTTACAAAAACTTTGTAATTTTAAATACACAGAAGTGCAGTCGAAATTACAATCATAATTATTAACCTACTGTTCTTATTAGAGGAGTAATTAATTTAGGGATGGTTATTCAATATGAGTGCTAGAGCCATGTTGTAGACAGTTTTGTCTACAGCATGGATGGGCCGGCACGACCGGGTCGTTTCTACTGTCTCACAGAAAACCGACCTAAAATAGCGGCTTGCTGCTGCGTTTCGTACGATGAGTGAGATATCCGGAGGCCCAAATAAATCCTGTTCCCCTTCCCAACCCCTTAATTATCCCTTCCCTTTAAGGTCGCCACGCCAGGTGACCCACTTGCTCGTTTGCCGGACTATGCTATAAAAATATCCAAGTATAATACTAGTCCTATAATATACACTTCCCACTGCTGGGCACGGGCCTCCGCTACCGAATGAGAGGGTTCAGGCCTTAGTCCACCACGCTGGCCTAATGTAGGTTGGTAGACTTCACATACCTTCAAAATTCTTATAGAGAACTTTTCAGGTAAACTTCTCGATTTAACAAATTTTTAACAAATTACAAATTAATAAACGCATTGCATAAAAAACAAATTAATAAACGCATTGCAATCGGTCCATTCGTTTAAACGCTACAATGCCACACCCATACAGACAGATGAAAGGGTTAAAAATCTAACACTCTTTTTGCAGGTGCTAAAGATAAGCACTGGACTCAAGATAAAAAAGAATCATGAATCCTTGATATTTACAATCGTTATATTATTTAAAATTTGAGAACTTCTTAAGATAGTTAAAAGGAATCCACATATTTCCTTGTAGGTTCCAAACGACACATCTCAAGCCATGTGTTTCTTTTACTACCGTTGACCGGTAATTATAGATTGTTGAGAAGGGCAACACCGGTTTCGGTATTATATTTTACCGGTTTTCGTCATTTGCCGATCAAAATAGATCAGCTGATTATAGCGGAGTTAAATATAGAGAGAATACAACTACTTAGGAATCGTGAAGCATTCACATCAACTAAAAATTAATATAATGATTTTATTTTGCTAAATGTATTAGATTTGAGTAAGTTATAATCCGTATTTTATAAAAAAAATATTAAACATTTCCCATGTACAATTATGGAAAATAGATCTATAAATTATTTATTTAAGTTAATGAAATTAGATCATAAATCAATATCTCAATTTTTACTTGACGATGGGTTGATATGTTATTGCATATTTGCATCCATATTTAAATAAAATTTATCGAGGATTATATTGTCAAGGTTTTTAAGACTTAAACTTCTTTCTTCTAAGTAGACAGTTTTGATAGAATATTGAAGAAAAATTGATCAGCTGGCCAGAATTGTATATAAATTGCTTGCGTAGCTTCTATTTCGACTTCGTTTCGTGTATGATTTGGGGTAAAAAAGGCCAAATTCATAATTAAAAACCATTTGGTAACGTTAGTAACGTATTATTATTTAATCGGGGTTATTTAACACTCGTACACTAATGGGACGGTATAATTTTATTTGATTATTTTTCTTATATATATTTTTTTAATTTTTAGGTGTCTAATGCATTTTGAAACTACCTTAGAATATGAAGTTGGATGAGTGGTTATATAACAATGCCTGTCCATTAAAAAATAAATAGTTATCATAAAGTAAATACAAAATGGCTGATATAATTTAAGGGTCACTAAATGAAGTTTCCCAAAGCGATGAGAGAGCCGGGTTAGGTGACCGCGCCTTTCCGTGTTTGTACGGTCAGCAAATATTTGTCTGGGACTTCGATTTTTTGGGAGCGCGTCCTGTCTAATTTCTGGGAGCTAGGTAAAAAATTCAGTTGGTCACCAGTCCCAAATATTTATTCTTTTTATTTGACTAGCTGTTAGCGGCGCGGCGCGGCGGGTTGCCTATTACACTGGGGCTTTTTAAGATTTTTGGAATTTATTTCCAAATATTTAGGTACTTTAATTTCAAAAACGCCCCGGCATAACGCATACTTTTGTCTTCAAAAAAAAGGAAAATGAATACACCCAATGTTGTTATGTGATATGGGTCGCGATATCGGACACAAATTTAATCAGAGAATAATATGGAAAATCTTAATTAATTAATTTTAATCATAATTTTGTTTTATCTGCTGAAAAATTACAAATTCGAATCCAGGACTTATAGATCACGCGGCATGTAGGCTGCCTCTAGACTAGAAAGGTGAACGCTTATTATTACTAGAGAAAACTCCAAATTTAAAAGTTTATATCTCATTCCAATTTTAAATATAACCAGTATAAAAAACCGTTACACCATAAACAAAGGTCATTTATCTAGTTCTATTAAAAAGCGAGCCCTTGATATTTTCAATAAATGCTCCATAAATTGGAATTCAAAATGGCTCGGTGTGGAATAACGCGCGTGTTTTATTGTCGATGGGGTAGTGCGGGACCTTGGCAGTGAAATGTCAAACCGGGTACCGTCACAACGTGCCGACTAGGGATGTAACTCGCGTGTAAGTTGATTTATCGATATTATATTTTTGGGGAACAAGGGATATAAGTGTGACGTTAAAAGTTAATGTAAACGTTAACGGGTAAATTATATATGTAATCAATATTTTGCTTTTGGAATTTGGTCTCTTTTCAGTATTAGGTACATATATTAGGAGACTATCATTTGAGACTATAAACAATATCTTTATTGATATGTATATGACAAATTCTCATTTTATACCTTTGTATCCAGGTATTATGTCGACAAGCATAATATGCTTAATTTCACCTTAATTAACTATTTTTACATTTTTGGAATTCAAAAGGAAAACGATGGCATACGCAAATTATAAAATAATCCACTGATTTACTATAACGAACATGTCTTAATAAAAATTAATAACTAAATAAATAAAAAAAGTCAATATCGACAGTCGATAAAAAACAGTTGATATACGGGCACATCACTAAACTCGGAAACAAAAACCTGTCTGGTGGTCAGTGGTGACCTCAGGTAGACCCTCTCCACAGCCCTGGAGAGACAAATTGTTATATTTTACGACCCCATAACTACGGACCTTATAGACCTTTTGTGACCATAGAATTTGATCTGATCAGAATTATTTGAATAGCATGTTTAGAAAAATATCGTTTAAATAAACTATTGTATGTTATATTTAACTGCAAAATAAATTTACGATTGAACTATAACTGCGAAGATTTGCGGAGTTCAAGAAAAAGTTCCAAAAAATAACGTAAACTATATTTTACCCTCGAAATAAGTACAAGTTAAATTTCTTACAGGAGTTGATAATACAATTACGTGAAATTAAATAAATCATTTCTGTACGTCATTACATTGCGCTTGTCACCTTTTTATCAATGTCACAGCGCTTACACGCCGCTGCTAGGCGGCAGAAATAGGCAATGTACCGTCTCAGACGTCCTTTGGCATACGAAGTACCGACTAAGTACTAATATACTAGTACCACATAATATCTGTCATTATATTTTAGTTGGGAGTGGGTATTTGTCAATTTGGGCATGTTAGAATTGCTGAATAAATTCAGCAATTAATAAAATAAATCGTCGAATTGTTGTACTGAGTTCAATTTTTGCTGCTTTTTCCCGACACGAATGTAAATGTATGTAATGGATTCGTTTAAAAGAGGGGGTTGGGGTTCTTCGTAATACACTCTAGTAAAGAGTAAGTTATAACAGCTGATTTTACCATTTGCTCCCTTCGTGGTACTAGTTGCACCTCTGATTACCCCTTCGGTGATGCGTGAGCGTGCAAATGTTATATTTATTCTCAGTTATTAATATTAATCCAATGCGTAGATCAGTAAATTGCGTGAACTATTACTTCACAAGAACGGTCTTACATTTATAAATATTTCAATAAACCACACCCTTATAATATGACGAGGGCCGAGGCATTTGGAAGGCCTAATTACAGTCTTATCCAACCTTTTAACTCGATAAAAGGCGTCGAAAAACAATAGTTAATTAAAATAATGAGTTTAGAATTGACGCCAATGAATGAATGTCTACTACGTTACTATCTGTGCGTCGACGTCGCGTCGCGTCGATTAGTTACGTGACGTAGTGGGCGTTCGGCTAACATCGGAAACGTTCGGCAACCGTCGGCAAAGCTCACTGACCTATGATAAAGTCCGTGTAACCCATCGATTACATTTTAAATATCGAAGTGTTGCGTAACAGAATTTTTAAATTTCGAGAAAAGAATTACATTATGAATCATATGTTGGGTATATTGCTCAATGGCTAACAGAGTAATATAACTTTTTTATAGCTGTGGCCGGCAAGCGAGCAGGTGGGTCACCTGATGGTAATTCATCTCCATGAACATCAATACTCGAGAAATCATGGATGCGTTGCCGGAAAAGAGTAAATAAGGAATTGGGAAGAGGACGTGGATTTTGGGCCTCCGAAAACCTCAATCACCATACGAAACGCAACAGCAAGCTACCGTCATACGTCAACTTTCTGTGAAACAGTGGTAACAACCCGGTCGAGCAGGTTCATTGATGCTGTACACAATATTGTCTACAGCGTGAGTCGACCACTTCAAACTAAACTTATATATCTATTATTTACTAATATTTAATCGGATATTGGTGTCAAATAGACAAGAAAATTCACAGTTTGTAAGTATTCAACTTAGGAAAATGTACCGTGCAGATAAAAGATTTGTTTTAATACAAACGTATACACATTATCATAAGATATAACCTAGAGAGAGGCGTAAGATAAAGAATATAGATGTCAGAATTTTCAGTTTTTTTTTTTTTTTGTTGGGTGTAAAAAAAAATTCAATTAAAAGTTATTCGAAGAGTAAAATATTACAGTTACATACCTATGCCACGTTGCTAGCTTTTTTTAGGTAATAATAAATTTGTGATGTATTAAAAAGATGTAAGTATTAGGTGGTTTGTAGGTGGTCCCTGATATGCGAGGGGCTGTCTGGGTTAGTACTTTTTTTTATAGCATAGACCGGCAAACGAGCAAGTGTGTCACCTGACGGTAAATGATCTCCACCGCCCGTGTATGCCAACAATACTAGAAGAATCATATGCGCGTTGCCGACCTTAAAGGAAGGGATAATTAAGGGATTGGGAAAGGGAGGGGGATTTGGACCTACGGATATCACACTCACCGTACGAAACGCAGCAGCAAGCCGCTACTTTACGTCGGTTTTCTGTGAGACGGTAGTAACGACCCGGTCTAGCTGGCCCTTCCATGCTGTAGACAAAATTGTCTATAGCGTACTACCGCTTTGTCTGTTACTCTCGCCAACCAGCAGTGTGTAAGGAGTGATCTCGGATTAAATTACATTTAAGCCAGTGAAATTGCTAGGCATTGTAAGACAACTTATATCTCGGAGTAATGAATGCAATCTTGTCCATGTGGTGCTTTGTAAATCAAAGTTCAGTGTGGTATTGCGTATATTTAAGAGCACGCGTGGCGTTTACCATCAGGCAAGCAAAATTTTCGTTTCAACAAAAAAATATAATATGTCCGAATAGACTTTTAAACGCGCATCTGCCATTTAATTCTTTATACATAGCCGTCAGAATATGTTTGTCAAATTTTTTATTAAGTTACCTTTTTTATCCTAGTAATACATATCAAAAATTGTTTTTTTGGTGTTGTTAATCCATCAATCATTCATTATCGACTGAACGGATTTAAGTCTTTGGCACATAGATTAGTCATGACCTGGATAAGATATAAACTATTTAATATCCCGAAAAAGACAATGACGCGTGCGGAACCGAGAATAAAAGCTAGTATCATGTACAGGAGGTTGGTATAAAATAATGAACACCTTTACAAGATTAAATAATGCATTGAATTTGGCAGTTAAAATAAAGAATATTTCCTTCAACCGACAAGCTTTATGTTTTATAAAAATGGCGTTAACCATAGAGCAAACAACTAAACGAAACTTCAATTGCAACCTGCCATAAATATCTTGTGTAAAACTGACCATAGAGCTTTCAAGTCGGCCTAACGACTGCCGCTTGACAACAGGCGATACAGGCATATTATCGTGGTTTCTGAGCCATGTAGCCTACACAGATGCTAATTAGTAATACAAAACACAGCTATAAACTTTGAATATAAGTTTTTTAGTACTATATAGTGTTTTGTTTAGTCGATCCCCAGTTGGGCAATTAATGAGTGAGTTTTTCCCAGATTTCCGCTTCCATTGCCCGAGATTAGTATCTTTGTTAGATTTGGCGACGCAACAAAGGTTGTAATAGATGCTACATTTACGTATAGGCGTTTCTTTGACCTAATATAAAATTATATTGAGGATGGCGGGCAGATGATTTCAATTTATGGTAGATTTTTTTGTCCATTACTTGTTTACAAGCATATGACAGATGGTGAATTAACGAAGGAATTATTGTGTGTATTTTACACAATAGCATAATGTAATATAGGCTAACTCAATATGGACGGGCCATTTTAACGGTTTTTTATCCAATTTACGAACATACATGTTAAAGTATCCTCGTAAACTGGTAAGAAATAGCTATTTGGTTCATGTATAAATAAGAAAGTATTATTCTTTCGGTGGTTGGCAAAATTATTACATAAAAAAAATGTACCTACCTGACAGAAATTATGTGAAGTTTCATGAAAACTGTTAATTAATATTAGATAGTTTTCAATTGTTACGCAGACACAAGGCCATTGGTTCTACGATGGTTTCTCCCGAGAATATGAGCAGTGTCAGAATTACCACACGCCACTTCATAATTTTACAAGTTTTCCTTTGTACTATATTTTACATCGAAAAAAAGTAAAAAATTTGACAGTCCGCCATTTTTGTGAAATGGACGTGCCGATGGGCGCATCTCGCAATTAGAATTCCAACACTCGCCAGAGACTAACACCGAACACGTACTGTTCTATTCCCGTGAAAGTGCACGGCCATGACCGAGTGTATTGACCTACGCTTCCGATCGACTCTATGTTGGCCTAGGTTATGCTCAGCGTCACCGCTTACGTGGAACGCTTTGCCGCCATTTTATAAACGTGAAAATGCCCGGGAAAAATGTGTCGCTGAAGCGGCCATGTTGAAAAAAACATAGATCATAAATTAAAGAATATTCTATTTTTGAAATTGCAATAAATGTGTTGAGCGCTGTTTGTTTTCTGAAGATAGAATTGAGAGAACCTGTTGTAACGTAAATTTCAAATGAATTATTAAGTTTGGACTAGTGAAGCTTATCTAAACTTAACAATTGTTTATATCGACTGGTTAAAGCATAAAATGTTTTAAATCACCTACATACTTTTGATACATAAATATAGGAAATATGTTAAAATTAATAAATTAGATATTACGTATAAAATATATCGTGTTTCTGTGATACCGTTCAAATGATGAACAACACAAATATTTCATTGAAATTGGTTACAATACAAAGCAAAAGTTTAAATAAATCGATTGAATATTCATAAAACTTATCACCGCGTTAGACCATGGCATCAAACCACAAAAGATTTTTTATAATTCATTTGTCTATACAGAGGCAGATAGATTAACTAATAGTTAATTTATTAAACTGGGTTATTTTGTTCTTTAACTTACATGATATTCCTCAGTTTTAATGTATATGTAAGTAAAAAAGTTAAGACGGGTACAATACAAGAAATGTATTCGATGAAAGCAGAATAACTTTTGCAAACTCAAAGACCTTTACCGATAGTCAAACAGAAACTTATTAGAATAGGTACCATAAGGGCTAATATACACATAAAAAATACTTACATATTCCCTCCGAGTAGGTCGGTATGACGTCACGACACGTGCACCGTCGCGTCTGTGTAGTGTGCACAGAGTGTAATAACTAAAAAAATACCAAAATGATTCCGATCGAATTAAAAAGCTATTGGAAAATGTGTTGCCAACCGCTAATCGAGTCGGATTTGACGTTGTTATGTTAGAATTGAGTGTTGGTGTGGGTAGATGGTTTGATGGGGTTGAGTGGTGTGGTGTGGTGATGCGCCGCCGCGTGCGGGTCGCGTGACGTCTCGCCGAGGACTGCGCCCGCGCCGCCGAGCCGTCGACGGAGAAATTACGTCAGCGAGCACACTGCGCGCGCACCCCTTTCTTTTTTTTCAATAATTAATTTCTTGCGAAGATTTTTGGCGATATGATTTTTTCTAAAGACTACACTGAATCGATGATCGATGGTTGGGTGGTTTAAAATATATTTTTGGGGGATGCTTTTATTTTGTAATGTCAAACTTATGCAGATGGTCCTCGGTGGATAGAAGTGGTGTTGGAGAAACAATGTTATCTAATAAGCTACGGTAGAATATTCCATATTTATGAAGTAATCGCTTAAAATGTAGCATACAATGTAGACTTTGATTATAAAAATGCAAATTATAGAAGAAATACTTAGAAGTGTGTAAATGGATTTTTTAAACAGTCAACAGTACAGTTTGGTACTTTAATTCCTCTTTATTACATGTAATATGATTATGAACTCTGTGTTTTCGTACAGGAATGTGTAACAATTGTTAATTAACACTCACGTGAGTAAACTTGCATACCTGCGAATTCTCCATAATAATTTAGAAGAAAAGTCGTCTGCCAACCCGCATCAGGCCAGCGTGGTCGAACTCATACACTAGTAGAGAGGCCCATGCCCAGCAGTGGGACAATATAATTTAGGGCTGATATTATTATTTTACCAGAGCTTTACCAACTCGATCTTTACTACCTACGTCTTTCGATCTTTGCACTCCTCTGAGCGAATCATTGGAGTTCTTTGCTTTATCAATGTCAATCTGTATTTATTTCTCTTAATAAGCAAAGGAAACTAAAAAAAAAATACAGACCATTTAAGTATGCATCTACTCCTGTGTATCTACATAAAACTCCAATAAAAAAGGAGGGTGTTTTGGTTTAACATCTTTGGTCTGTCTATAGCACTATCTTACAAGAACAGACCAATTTTTATTTAAAAATTTATTCGGTACAGTTTTAAGCTATAGTTGAAGAAAATCTGTTCAGCCATTTAAAAGTTACAGAATGATGTCGAAGGTTTTATTGGTTATTAAATGTAACCCCATAATAATTGTGAGCTTACAAGCCAGTAAGAATCCTCTAAGTTTCTAACACGTTTTCTCACCGCGCCGTGGACGCGGCCTATCCTGGCGTACCGCAGTCGATCCCGGTTACCTGCGCACACACACAAACATACACACGCACACACACAAACATACACACACAACCCGTCCGCAGACGCAACACAGCCCCGCTCTAATGTCGACCTGGGACGAGCCGACCAAAGCGGTAACTGTTTTTTATAATCATTTTTTTGTTTATTAGAATATTAAAAACGAAAGTTGTCTTGTTGGAATTTGAGGTTACTTTTACGTATTGGAATATGAGAATTTAAAGTTATTGGTTACTAAAATAATGGATCAACAAAGACTTGAATATTGAGGGTTCGCGCCATAAGTCTAATGGCGACTTACTTAGGCTGTTAAGCCGTGCCAATCGTAATTTGTGGTTGAGTTTTCGATTCGAACAAGTTACAAATGAGGTACGCGGAATCGGAATTGTATCCAGTATGCGCCCATCTTCCACCACATCATACGACGGATATAATTCGGAAGAATCCTGGGTCCCGTATTAGTTGCACATCTGCCTTACTCTTCGGAAATACAGGCGTGAGATTATGACCTAAAGAGCTTTTAATGTATAATGACGCTATGCTTCGGTTGTTTATATTTGAACCTTTCTGTCCATTACATTTAGGTATCTTCAGTAATCTAGACTTACCCTAAAATTATGAATGCGGAAGTGCGTTTGCTGGTTTGTCTTTCTTTCACGCAGCAATATAGTATCACTTATCAAAAGGTATTATTACCATTTGATTTCACTTGACCGTTTGCCGATCTTCTGCTATAAGAAAACTTTGCCATTACTGAGACAGACAGCAGCACAATGAGTGGATTAACTCCATCGATGCTTTTATAGAGGGGGAGAGAATATCGCCACCGTAGGCACTTTTTCTAGCAATATGAAAATCATATTTTTGAATAAATTAGAATTCCTTTACTTGCAAATCTATTCCAGCTTTATCAGCTTTTAAATTAAACAATAATAATACCTTCGTACAAAGACTAAACAGCTCACAACTCCAACATAATAACAACAAAAAATACTCTCCTCTAAGGACTGTCACTTACCACTTTATCCATCTAACGCGGCGACTAAGAAAGTATAAATAAAACATAAGTACGGGCGATGGGCAGTGGGTACGCAGAGAGGGACGTTGCCCGCGCTGCGCGTGTGTGCGTGCTCGTCGTATTATGTGCCGTCACGTAGTGTTGTAGTGTGCGCCCTAAGTACAGCGCATACTGCCGCCAGTCACACTGTAACGAACTGTGGGCGATCGGTAGTACGGAGGAGTGGCAAAATTATCTGGGAACAGGTGGCAACACACTTGACAGCCTACAGTGGGCGAGAAGGTGGTTGCGAATCGTTAGGCCGTTTGTGTGATCCACAAATATTTTGGGTCTGGTTATTGTGGGACCGCAAGTCCCTCGTAGTTCCTGATAATTACGATACAGGTTAACCTAGTGTAGGGTCAGGTCTATGTGTGTGACTGTTGGGTATATTTATTTATTTAAATTTGTAGACCTTATTTCATCCACGAAAATTGACAAAATGAATGAATAAAGTGACTGTTCTACGAACGTTGCATCAAGCTGGATCAGTGGCATAGTAGGGATATCAGCCGCCCGGGGCGCAAGCTAATTTCGCCGCCACTTATTACGTATTCAAATAACGCCATCATATAAAAAAAATTAAAGAATATTTCGACAAGAATAAAATAGTCATGTATTTATTTATATTTTACAATAAATATAATAAAGACATTTACTACAATATTGATCATTGATCGTTAAATGAAAGAATTAACTCTCGCTGAATAAATTATAACTCTTCTGCGATAAATAATACCTAGTTCTTGTGTACATAGAACCGTGGATGGAGGCTGTAATTGAAATGGACCAGATTATTAATTAAATAAAACTCAAAATGTTATTATAGATACCTTTTAACGTACTTCTATTTAAGAGAACACAAAAATACCTTACAAATAGACAGCCTGGCACTGGTTACGGGTGCTATTTGGCCAATGGTTTCATGCAATATTCCAGAATATGATATTATACGAAATTGCAAGGCAGTTTACTTGTGGTCTAGAGTAAAAGTTCGTTGTAAAATCACAAACCAATAAAAAATACATTATTTATCAATGTAATTTAAACATTGCATTATAAAGAAATTAATCCGATTTCAGTCACTATAAACATTGTTTAAATACTGTAAATCTGTCCAAATAATATGCTGAATTTCTTAATAATATTCGCTGGTGGTAAGATATTTATATCCACCCGGATAGCGACCGCCGTACACATGGTGTTAAAACCTGCCATAGTGACCCACACACCTTCTGTGGATTGCGTTCCAGGATCAGCTAGTGTATATCCGGTTCTCCCGAGGGGCTTGCGACATGACTTGATGGTTGTTTGGGGAGGGTATAGGGCTACATCCTTGTATCCCTGTGCCTGTCCTGTCGCAGGCCCTTTGATTTGCTTCTTGCCTCGCCGGAGTGTGAGGAGAAGCATTTATATAGGCCGGCATAGTTCTGGTGACCATCGATAAACTCATTGTTTTTTGGTTGTCACTGTTTTTTTTGGCAGTATTTTTAACACCCCCTGATCTGCCATTATCTTCCTTTTTCATTCATTGCAAATCCAGCTGAATCTACATTACACCTCGGTGTAAATGCAAACTGGCGTATCAAACCGCGCCAAGTTCAGCGGCGCACGGCCGTTCTATGTAAATGGCGAAACCATAATTACGAGACATTCGCTGCCATCACATCTAGCTACTGTTTGGATGGTAGTCTCTTCCGTATTTTATTTGAGCCTTTTACTGTACAATTGAGACGTTTTAACCCACTTAAAGAACGAGGGTCCAACGAGTATGTTGTATATGTGCAGATATTTCTCTGATGGGGACGGATTCTTATTTTTTTTTTGTAAATATAAGTTTGGTTATGATTTAATGATGGAGTATGCAGAATAATAAACAAAATTCATCAACGAAGAACAGCACCCACGTTGCAATTACGTAACAACATTTTAACAAATTATCAGCACGTTGAAATAAAACTAACTTAAACGGATTTTATCGCGGTCTTTTATTTTAATTTTGGTCCCGACGTTTAGAAAGCTTTTAAACCTTCGTGTTCACAGGGTGGACTGACTGACTGTGGCGTAAACGTAAGAAATCATTATTTTCAACACGTATTGCAATGTACACGCAAAATACCTAACTTCTAAACAACCAACACAAATATTAGCATAATAATAAAGTGTAAAATTTTAACTTCTCCGCATTAATTCTTGAGGACAGATTTAATCAAAATATTTTTATAATGATTTCTTAAAATATTTTTACTCAAGCTTCACCATAAACAAAATTAGGAATCTTGGTGAATGTTACTGGTGGAATAGTACCTAAAACTTTGTACCCGACTGAGTATAGTACATAGTGTGAAAATCCCGCCATAGTGACTTGTTTCTGCGGGCCGCGTTCCGGGTTTAGCCAGTGTATGTCCAGTTACTGCAGGCCGGCATTCTGGCCATTGAGGGACGCCACGTCACACGATGCTCGACATTATATTTGGACTGCACTGCACCAGGTGCTGTGTAATGAGCAGGTGTTGTTAAAATATTAGCTTTCCATTTAAAATTATTGTTTAGCGAGATGTTAATGTTTTCCGTAGGTACTTATCATTGGTGTAAAGTACATAACAAGAAAGTACACCGGATCTTAATTTTTTCAAATAACATTTTCAATGTCATTTTGTAAAATAAAAATATGGAGTTTATGGAATTCTGACAGCTGTCTCTTATCCTAACTTCTTTACAAAGTATAAAATGAAGTTGCTTCCGCTGTCTGTTCGCTTAGATATTTAAAATATCCAACGGCTTTTAATGCAGTTTTCGGCAATAGTTTGTGATTCATGAAACAGTTTTGTATGTATAATACATACATATTATAGTACAAAAAAGCCGAAAAATTATCCTACCATCAGTTTCGGTAGCTTCCAAGTAATAGTTATTACATCATAACGAACATCAAATTAAATGCAAATTTTATCTATACACTCATCTGGGAGCTAAGCCTATCGTTTATGTCCACAAAATTAACGTGGTAGGCATTGATACAATCTGGATTCGAATGTTGAACCGCTGTAAGTTGTAACTCAAGTCGATGAGTCAAAGCTTTATCACACATTATATCTCGAACGGGTTTTTCTACTGCAAGTCTTTTTTACAAATTTCTGACAGTTACGTCATTTATGTTATGAAATTTTGGAAATACTCCGCAGCTAGACTGTCAAACGACCTCGCCGAAAAGGACATTGATGTTTCTGTGATTAGCAGTAATAAACAATTTCGCTGGTGCTAGGATTTTGCGACATAAGTTGATGGTTGATTGGGGCGGGTATCATACCGGGTACATTTTATAGCACTGTGCCTGCATCGGTCATCCGCCTGTCCTGTCGCAGTCCCGTTGATTTGCTTATTTATACAGGCCGGCATGATTCTGGTAACAACCGATAAACATATTGTCTGTTGGTGGTCGCTAGTTTTTTTGACTGAATTACGCTTACCATCAGGTGTAGTGCAGTCACTTTGCCGTGCCCGGATAAAAACAAACTATGTAGCTGTCTGTGCGTAACTTCATTGATGCGATAGGCTCTATGGTGTTAATAAGATCATTTATTTATTTTAAAGTCACCTCTATAGGCATTGAATAGTTAATGAAGATTAAGGTGATTTTATTGCAAAAATGCGGGTGCCTCAGTTTATCTTACTATCTCAGTATTAACAAGTTAATTTATAGATAAACGTGGACAAGGTTTCTCAACTTCAGGATTTTGTGCGTATTTCCATGCAGTTTTTAAATCAACTTTTTTTAAATTTTATTTATGGCTTTCGCATTATTATGCATTTTGCCAGTGTCAAGTATAATTTATTCCCAAGTTATTTTTACAAGAACGATGAAACACGGATGTGGTCGATTTCAAGGTTTGCCGGAGTTTTTGGTGTTAACTGCTTTCAGTACGATGCTTAATTCACTTATTTCAATGTTTCCATACACTGTGCATCACCGTCAATGTTTATTGATCAAATCCACACCACTTTTATACAACAAACACAACTCTAAACTAGTTTATGAAATAAATTAAAATAAGCGATGAACTGCACTGTCAGAATTCCCGCCAAAACTCTCTTAAATCAACTTTTTTGAAGTCATATGCACTTTTAAATTTTTTTTCAGTGGTGGACTATATGTAAACATCCAAAAATAACGCCAAGTACCAGTTATACTAAAAAAATAGTTTTCAATGTCTATAGATATATATCATACAGATTTTTGACATCTAATGTCTTGTTTTTATGAAGAGCCTATCGGCTCATTGACATTTTTTTTTATTTGTTAAATGACGAGAAAAGCAAAGCGCTCGCCTGATAATAAGCGCCACACCTGCACATTGAAATATCTGTCACATACGACGAAGCTGTATGGGCTAAATCCCTTTGCCTTCCCAATAAAATTTATAAATAAAAAAGTGTAACTACAAGTTTTACTAGCTACTGTCCGCTTCATCGTTCTTACATTAGATATAAGTTACTTATGAAATTAAATGACTGAAGACTTGGCAGCATGGTCTACAGCCGGTTCCAGTAAGGAACAAATAAAACAAAAAAAAAATTGTTACTGTCCGCATGAAAGATACCGTTCATTAGAAGATCAATTTATATAAACTTATCCAACATCGCAAACGTTGGCAACCATAGTCCACATCATTAATAACCAACACTGTCCCTCACGATGCCTCGACCGGTACTAGATACACATTTTGCGTGCGCTTCTAGCTTATCTCGTAATGACGGCCGATTGGGATCGCTCCCGGTTTGCCTGTACCCTGTTTAATCGCGAGCCGGGACAGCTTACATCGATGCCCTGTAATGGACTTAAATCTAATTGGATGTCAGTTTTGACAGCGTAGATATACGGTAGCTCATGTTGCAGTCAAAGCATGAACTACGTTTTGTTAAACATCATGCATCTGGTAGAAGATAGATAGTAGGAATAGCTCAGCGGGGAGTGGTAAGGACTGTAGAAATGAATGTCGCAGGTTAGAGACCAGCCACAAGAGCAAGCACCTCTGATTTTTCTAAGTTAATTGAGTGTTAATTGTTAATTAACGGTGAAGGTAACATCGTGAGGAAACCTGCATACCTGAGAATATCTCCACATGAATTGCGAATGTATATAGAGTCTGCCAACCCGTATTAGACCAGCGTGGTGGACTAAGGCCTAATCCTTCTCATTTAGTCGAGGAGGTCCGTGCCCAGCAACGTATAATACAGTAAAACGTATAATATTATTATTATCTGGTATACTTCAAGTCTAGTTCGATTTAGACGTCGAGCATCGCCATATCGGTATCGCCATACCAAGTATAAATTCTAATCCCTCAACTCATGTGTGATTTCTAGAATGGAAAACTCAAACATAAATTGTGATTGTGCGACCTGATATTTGAATCCAGGACTTCACAACATCTCAGTCAAAGTACGCTACCACTAGGCCAATGAGCCGATATATATACTTATTTATTAATCAGTGTAATAATATCTATACATGATGACGTCATTCCAAAACCTAACCTCAAAAACATGCATTGTTATATTAATTGTCCGTCAGGATTCGTTCCCACGATGCTGCCAATTAGAGTTGGCAATCTGAAGCTGCGACAACCTGGAGTGAGCAAAAAGTACGCCCCTTAATAACTTCTAATAAGTGCTGGTAGACAGGTTCTAAGACCGGCCGGGGTTAGTCGACGTTGCGCGCCGCGCACATTCGCGAAGCGTTAGAAAAAGCTGCGGGATTTCTCCCGCAAAGATAGCTATATTTTTATTTATTTGGTGTGGCAACGATTTGCTGTTTTGAAGGCATTTTTGTGTTTTTTATGCGGTAAGTGATTGTTAGGGTTTCAATTTCTGCAGTGTGCCGATATATTTTTTTTTTTTTAGCCCTATATATTATATTCGTCCCACTACTGGGCACGGGCCTCCTCTACTGAATGAGAGGGATCAGGCCTTAGTCCACCACGCTGGCCTAATGCGGGTTGGCAGACTTCACATACCTTCGAAAAATCTTAGTCGATATAATTATGACAGACAAAAATAATTTAAATCACGATATTTAATTATCAATTATCAGGAAAAATGTCAGGCCTCCAATTTTTTACTGGCTTATCTTGATACTATTAAACGTAAGGGTAAAAGCATAATTCTGAATTTTAATTAATCTAGAAGTTTATCTGTCGTCAAATTAGTAGACAATTACAAGCATAGAGAATCATTTTGATTAGATAAATAGATCGCCAATTATTTGTACTAGCTTTTGATCGCGGCTTCGCCATAGTGAATTTTTTTTTCCGGAATAACAGTAATCTATCAACAAGCTATGGTTGTTCGGTTGGCCGTATTACCCTTAATGTATGATCCTTACTTTTAAGTTACTTTATTTGGAGTGAAATAAAGAATATCTCATCTATCTATGTCCAGTGTCCTAATCCAGATCATGGTATACCTGCGTGCCAAAATTCATTCAAACCCGTTCAGCAGTCCATTAACAAACATCCAAATACACGCACATCCAAATTTTTACATTTATAATATTAGTAGGAAGTAGGATATGTCTTTAGATTATAGCCTACCCTCGTATTACAAACAAACTGGCGAATGATTTTACGTAACAACAAGTTGCTAGTTTTAAAAAACGCAGCGTTTAAATAAACGTTGTACAACCTCCGCAACATGATAAATATCTCTTAATCTAGGTACGTGTAGGTTATTAATAAGGGTTCTAAGATTATTAATAATGCATGTATGATGGCATACGTTGAACTCGCTGTGTGAATAAACGCTTTAATGTGCTAACTGTCGCCCTCGGCGTCACTTGCGAGATGGTCACCATCGAACAAGAAGTCAATTATGAAACGAGAAATTTTGTATTCTAATAATTTTATAATTTCTTCACGGGTCTGCTCATGGAAGTCTATGGAATTTTATATTATACAGATCCTGATAATATAAACACGCAGCGATAGCTCAGCGAGGAGTAGAACGGACCGTCGAGACGAAAGTCGCAGGTTCGAAACCAGCCCCAAGAGCATACAGTTCTGACTTTTCTTCATCATCATCATCATCAGCCACAAGACGTCCACTGCTGAACATAGGCCTCCCCCAAAGATTTCCAGACCGACCTGTTGGAAGCGGCCTGCATCCAGCGACATCCTGCGACCTTTATCAGGTCGTCTGTCCACCTTGTAGGTGGACGTCCAACGCTGCGCTTGCCAGTACGTGGCCTCCATTCCAGAACCTTTCTGCCCCATCGGTTATCGGTTCTGCGAGCTATGTGGCCTGCCCACTGCCACTTCAGCCTGCTAATCCGCTGGGCTGTGTCGGTGACTTTCGTTCTTCTACGGATCTCCTCATTTCTGATTTGATCACGTAGAGAAACACCGAGCATAGCTCTCTCCATAGCTCGCTGAGTGACTGTGAGCCGTCTTATACGGCCCATATTCAGAGGCCACGTCTCAGTGCCGTATGTCATCACTGGTAACACACATTGGTCGAAGACTTTGGTCTTCAGGCACTGAGGTATTTTGGACGAGAAGACCTTGCCAAGTTTCCCGAACGCTGCCCACCCGAGCTGGATTCGACGATTGACCTCTCTCTCGAAGTTGGACCTGCCTAGTTGGACTACTTGTCCTAGATAGACATATTCGTCGACAACTTCGAGAGATGAGCTTCCAACAGTAATCGGGGTGGGCACAACATGGACATTCGACATGACCTTCGTCTTGTCCATGTTCATCCTGAGGCCCACCCGTTGAGAAACTCTGTTGAGGTCTTCGAGCATTGTACTCAGGTCTTCCAGCGATTCCGCAAGGACCACGATATCGTCGGCAAAGCGGAGGTGAGTCATGTACTCGCCATTTATGTTGATGCCGAATCCTTTCCAGTTCAAGAGCTTGAAGGCATCTTCCAGCGCGGCAGTAAAGAGTTTAGGAGAAATAACATCTCCCTGTCTCACGCCTCTCTGTAGTGGAATAGCCTTCGTACTCTGTTCTTGTACTCGGACCGACATGGTGGCGTTGTTGTACAAGCACCTCAACACTTCGATATACCGATAGTCGATGCGGCACCGCTGGAGAGCCTGCAGCACCGCCCAGGTCTCGATCGAATCAAAGGCTTTCTCATAGTCCACAAACGCTAAGCAAAGTGGCAAGTTATACTCCTCGGTTTTCTGTATAACTTGCCGCAGCGTATGAATGTGGTCTATGGTACTATAACCTTTTCGGAAACCGGCTTGTTCGGGAGGCTGGAAGTCATCTAACTTGCGCTCGAGACGATTCGTGATAACTCTCGAAAACAACTTATACACATGGCTCAGGAGCGAGATGGGCCTGTAATTCTTCAACAAGGTATTGTCGCCTTTCTTGAAGAACAGTACCACCGCACTCCTGTTCCATGCCTCAGGCGTTACGCCCTCGAGCAGAACAGAATTAAAAAGTCTCTGAAGGACTTTTAGTACCGGCGATCCGCCCGCTTTCAGAAGCTCTGCAGTAATTCCGTCCTCGCCCGGCGCCTTGTTGTTTTTAAGCTGTCCGAGGGCCATCCGAATCTCGCACAAGCTGATGTCCGGGATGTCTTCGCTGTAGTGCCGAACCAGCTCGGCTCTTGGGTCAGCCGAGCAGGTAACGGGTTTGGCAACCGAGGTATAAAGCTGTCCGTAGAAGCTCTCGATCTCTCTCAACACCTCTGCCTTGGTCGATGCTACACTGCCATCTTCCGTCTTCAGCTTTGTCATTCGGCTGTGCCCAATAGACAGGTCCTTAGCAAACACTTTGGAGCCTTTGTTCTGCTCGATCGTCTCCTTTATGCTCGCAGTGTTGTGAGCACGGACGTCGTGTCGCAAGGATGTCCATATTCGTCTATTGAGCTGCCGATATGCCTCAGCGTCATCGGAAGACTGCAGCGCCATAGATCGACGTTCGGCCATGAGCTCGAGCGTCGAGATCGAGAGTTTCTGAGGTCGATTTTTACGACGGGGTCTAAAGAATTTAGAACCCACCGTGTGGACAGCTTCTACCAACCCGTCGTTGATTTCGTCCACAGTTACGCAGCTATCTAGGCAAGAGAAGCGGTTTGCTAATTCAAGCTGAAAGCTCTCGGGGTTTTGAATATGGGCGCGAGTAGGGCGGAGCGTAGACTTCATCAAGCGACGTCTTTCTACCTTGACGTCGATACTCAATGTGCCCCTTACCATTCGGTGATCACTTCCGGTTTTCACCCTGTTGATCACAGAGACATCATTGAGTATCCGTCTCTTCGTCGTCAAGATGAAGTCTATCTCGTTCCTTGTAGAACCATCCGGACTCATCCAGGTCCATTTCCTGTGAGGCGGCTTCTGAAAGAAAGAGTTCATTGCGAACAGTCCCTCTTTCTCCAGGAAATCGGCCAGCCTTTGTGCCCTGGGGTTTCGTTGCCCATATCCAAATTGCCCCACTCTCAGCTCCTCCTCTCTTCTCTTGCCCAGTTTTGCGTTGAAATCCCCCATAACAACATTGAAGTAGGTTTCGGAGGTGTGTATGGCCCGACTAATGTCGTCGTACATCTCCTCTACTTCCTCATCTGGGTGTGTCGAGGTCGGCGCATATACCTGTATGACCTTCAATGAATATCTCTCACATATTCTGAGTATAAGGTATACTACCCTGCTCGACACACTTTCGATGGCGACGATGTTGTTAACGAGGGACTTGTGGACGAGAAATCCGACACCACCTCGAGACTGTTGATCGCCACCCCGGTAGTAGAGTAGGTTACCAGACTTGAGGATTATCGTGTCCTCCCCGTTCCTTCGGACTTCTGATAATCCCAAGATGTCCCATCGTAACCTACTCATTTCTTCTTCCAGCTCAAGGATCTTCTCGTCAGTCCTCAAAGTGCGAATGTTGTGTGTTACCAGGGCCAGTCGTCGTCGGGGGTGGTAGCGGGATCTTACCCGGGGATTCTTAGCACCCCCTGCCCCGCCGTTACCGTAGCTGCTACCAGAACTAGGAATAGCGGGGCTGCCGGGGACTGGGGGCCTGGTTTTGGTCTGTAATTTCATTGGGGGGGTTTTGCCATTACTCGCCACGCTTGGCAGGCGGGTTGGCGAGCGCAGAGGCGTAGCTTCTTGCGCTGAAGATGCTGCTGCCCATCATCAGCCTGTTGCATTTAGCTACGCCATTAATACGATGGTTATACCGCCATCAGCCGGTCGCCAGAGCCTCGTCCGTTGACCAGCAGGGTGCACCACGGGCAGGTGAGGTTGGCTTGGGGTCCGGAAGATGGTGGTTGGACCCCCTTACACCCCAGACTTTTCTTAGTTACGTGTATATTAATTGTTAATTATCGCTTGCTTTAACGGTTAAGCATTGTGAGGAAGCCTGCACCTGAGAACTGGATAAGATTTTTCGAAGGTATGTGAAGTCTGCCAACCCGCATTAGGCCAGCTTAATGGACTAAGGCCTAATCCCTCTCATTAAGTAGAGGAGACCCGTGACGTAATTACTTTAAGGTTGACTTCCGATAGTAGACTGAAAAGTTACACGGTATCAGGGCCGCGGCGTTAGCGCGTTTAAACCCGCCATTTTCAATAAAGGATCTTAGTTTGATATTATATTTTTTTTTTAGCATAGACCGGCTAACGAACAAGTGGGTCACCTGATGGTAAGTGAACTCCACCACCCATGTATGCTTACACTACTAGAATCATAGGCGCGTTGCCGACCTTAAAAGGAAGGGATTGGGAAAGGGAGGGGGATTTGGGCCTCAGAATAACTCACTCACCGTACGAAACGCAGCCGCAAGCCACTACCTTACGTTAGTTTTCTGTGAGACAATAGTAACGACCCTTTCTTATAAAGCAGACACATGCATTAAAATCCGTTCCAGCCATACAAATTAGAGTGCAAAAATGAAATCTGTTTATTATTCATATAAATATATTCAGATCTGTAGTTATCTGAACTGATTTCGGAGCTTTGAATTACCTACCATGTAGGTAAGCCAATACCTTGTCAGTTAAAATATTTGCTAACAAAGCCAGGATAGTGATACAAAATATAAAATATCAAAAAATGAAGTGAAGTAGCAATTAATTAGTCTGCGTATACGCTAAGCTACACACATTGGACTAAAGTCGTTGGCAGTTCTAGGGCCTAACCAATAAAAAAAGATTACAGTATAATTTAAAAAATATTGATAAATGCTTAATACTCCTAATCTCCCTCAATGTGGTAGCCATTAAACCGAGTCTCCCCTTAATTCACATAAAACCTGATCATGGGCAGTAAAATTCAATTACGCAAAACAAGTGGTTTATATCGCATTTTTTTTTTTTTTACTAGCCCTGTATTATATACGTCCCACTGCTGGGCACGGGCCTCCTCTACTGAATGAGAGGGATAGGCCTTAGTCCACCACGCTGGCCTAATGCGGGTTGGCAGACTTCACATACCTTCGAAAATCTTATCGAGTTCTCAGGTATGCAGGTTTCCTCACGATGTTTCCTTCACCGTTAAAGCAAGCGATAATTAACAATTAATATACACGTAACTTAGAAAAGTCAGTGGTGTATGCTCTTGGGGCTGGTCTCGAACCTGCGACTTTCGTCTATAACCATATCGCATTATAACCAACTAATCCTGTAGGAAAAAATAATGTATTCAACTCCTAGGCAAGTTCCTGACTCCCTTCTAATAATATAACGATATTATAAAACTAACGACCGCCCATGACTTCGATCGCGGCTCTATAATATAATTTCCGCAATTTATGATGGAGCGAGATAAAACATACTTATCCTTTAGCTAACAATTAATGGCGTCGTGTTTATCTATTTATTTAAAATGGTTCTAGCATGGTTTAAATATGGCTGTGAATTAAGTTGTTAAATGGAATAATAAAACAAGTATACCTACCTCAAACTCGCATTAGGCCAGCGTGGCGGACTAAGGCCTAATCCCTCTCATTCAGTAGAGGAGGCCTGTGCCCAGCAGTGGGACGTGTATAATACAGGGCTAGTATTATTAGTAGTATTATTATTATTATACCTACCTATTGAATTAATTTTTCATCAATGATATTTTTTAGTTCATTTTAATTGAATTTTTGGACGTATAAAAACTCTTGTTTGGAGCCAAGCTAGGGATATTTTCAAATGAATATAATATGTAAGGAATGTTTGCTTATAAGCAAACTAAACCATCTAATAATTATCAAGTTAATAAATTATGATGAGTTAACTGCGCCTTATTATTTTTTAATACACAACGTAGACCTCTTAACAATTTTATTAAATCTATAGATAAGTATAGATTAAATAAGGCAAAAAAAATGGCGGGCGTCGACCGCCATGTTGGATCCAATGCGCGGGAACGCGAGCTATCGAGTGCGTTCAATAAATTGACATAACCCTTATATGGTCCCCTCTGGAGACCCATTCGTCTTGTGCTAGGGTCTAAGACCTTAGCTCCACGTTAGATGCCGTGTTAAATTAGGCCTGTGTATGGCTAGACAGGAAAAAAGTAACATTCAATGTTGGTCCGCCATTACAATTTATGCGTTGCTAGCATAGACTATGGGGGACACCACGTCCCATACATCGAAAGTGAAGTGACCCATAGTGTGCCAGAATGCTGTACGTATACGGGTCTCACGCACACACTCTCATCATAGTGTGCCAGTTTCCGCCATTACGCGACACGACCGCCTTGTGTAACGTTCACTCCAACTTGGATTTAAAAAAATATAATAATGCCGACATGTGTCATAAAACATTGTAAAAACAATTCGACATCGAAAAAGAAATATCAAGGAATTACTTAGCACAGGTAACATATAAATTTATAATCACTTTTATAATGTTTTTGGTAAAATTATTTACGTAATATTCGGAATATAAACGTCAACTTCACGTGCATGTGTTGCCAGAAAATAAATGAGGTATTTTCCCCAAAGTGTGAGTATTCCGTTGTAATTAAGAACATTAGTTCAGAAATTACTAACCGACTTTAAACCAGGAGGAGGTTGTCAATTAAGCGTATATTTTATTTTTAATGTACGAACATATATTTTCCCATCAAATATGGACCGCTTTGTTGAAATATGTTGATGTTCGATAAAGTTTAAGTACTAAGCGGTCTCCTATATACAGTGGCGTAGCTAGCACGGGTGGCACCCGGGGTGGATTTGATTTGGCTGTCACCCTAAGAATGAAAGCTTTAAAATGATTTAATGTATTTTAACCGATTTCAAAAAAGGAGGATAGAGGAGAGGATTTCCCAATTTTTGAATATTATTTCGGGTTATATCAGGTCGATTTCCCAAAACCGGTGACAACCGGGGTAGAGTGCCCCCCTCTCCCTTCCTAGCTATGGTACTGCATATATATTTTGTTAAAATCTGATAACGGAATATGGAGTAAAGATATTAAACTCCTCGAACAAACAAATAAATAAAAAATAAATTCGCCGAATTGAGAACCTTCTTTTTTGAAGCTTAACCGGCTTCATATTATCAAGATAACCAAAACATAAAATTTATCTTTAGAAACTCTGTGAGAAGTAAATAATAACATTAATATCTAAAGGTATTTTTGGATTCGGTAAAATTTGTGTTGCGCGGCAGCGGCACAAGCCCCGACTTTTTTTATTTATAATAATAATAATAATATCATTTATTTCAACCAACATGGATCATAATAATTACATTACACATATTAGAATAAAATTATTTAACATATTACGTATACTATTTATTTATCAGTGCGTTTTGAACTTTTTTTTGTACAGTACTCTTTATTTTAAAAGGATGTTTTACATTTTTAAATAAAAGTTACAAACAAAAAACAAAACATTTAAAAATATAAAAATATTACTCTCCAATGGCGAGGCCTAGGACCCAAGCCACCGGCGGTTAGGACCTAAGAAAGAGAAACCTCCTCACAATGCGTGCTGTGTCCAATAACACCGCTTTCTGTATCTGGACTTTGACCCAAAGACCAATTGAGAGCCTCTGAAGATGTTTGTCGAGGCTCTTCGGTATCAACCCAGAGACGACTATCGGTACAATTATTGTTGAGTCAACATTCCACATCTCGGTAACCTCGTGTGCCAGATCTAAATATTTGGTAGTTTTATCTTTTTGGCTTTTACGAGGTTCTCGTCATGCGGAATGGTGACGACATTTTATAGCGAATAGTATTTTTTTTTTCAATTTGGAATTAAAACACTCTGGCAGGCACCGAATATAGGATTAATCTAATTAAATGTATTTTAGAAAAATATTTGAGCATTCGAGATCACCATATTTCCAAATTAGAAGCTACTGAACGGTCCGTGCAAAGTAAAAGGCATGTTTATAAAAAATTAAATCATTTTAATTTAATTTTTATCTTTTCATATACCTACCCCACAATTACACGAATCAATTAATTGTTTGAACTAAGTACTTAATTACCATGTACATACTTTATTCAATACACACGGGTCGAATATAAAACCTTTTAGGAGTTGGTTAAAAATGGGGAATATTTTCATTTATCTGGTATCCCTCAACTTTCGCACACATACATCAAGAACCTGCATCACTGTCGATATTAGTAGCGCTCCGTCCTCCTTTTTTTATAAGTCGATGGTTGCTAGGTTATGTTTTATTTTTTAGATTATTCTTTACGTGCCGTTGATTAAAGTGTAGGTGTTAGGCGATAATATCTATGGGAAAAATTATTTATCTGGATATAATAACTTCTGTTTTGTTATTGGAATCAGTATTATAAAAAAGCATACCTTTATACAGTTGCCAAAGAATGTTGTTACTTTTGGCTTTTATATCTGCATCCCTACAACAAGAGTGTGGTGAGTGGTTTTATCTTTTGACAAAAGACAAAACCATTATTTCTGTTGTAATGCGTAATAATATTATTCCTGTAACTAGATAAATTAAAGGATGATGATCTAGAACTATCTTCAAATATTGATTTACTACCGCGGCAGTATTTATGAGTGCAATTGGTGAAGTGATTTTTTTTTTAAATCTCCAATAAACCTTAGCTGGCGTGGCGGCGACCATCATCAACCGGACGGATGCATGAGATTATGAGCTGGCAGCTGCTTGCAGAAAGGGTTTTCCTGTATGCCTTTACTTTGTCTTGCTTACCAGCACTCCTAATGACTTCAGATTCCATTGACGCTTGAAGCGGAATCGTGTGCCAATGTATATGTCGGATCAAGAAGAGTACGGACACTGAATTGACCTGTTTAAATAACGTCAATTGTCGGTACCGCCACTCATATTGATAATTTGAGGGTGGTTTGTGTTGTTTACCAAGTAATTCTACTTTCGAAGTAGGGATAGTGAAAATCCCTCTATATAAAGTGGCGTCTTGCCATTTCAAGATCAGTTGAGTTCGGTCCGTGAGTCGTAACAGTAGGAAATTGCTAAGACTATGGCAAACTAGGGTCATTTAAGTACAGTGTTAATGTGAATAATTAATTGAGTGTAAATATTGTGATTTATAACCGCGAAGTGTGTCGGGTTAAAAATGTCTGTGTATTCTCAGCATTGTTACGGGTGGGTTTTTCTGTCACCGGCTCTTTTTACCACCTATGATCATATTTCCGAGCCGGTAGTAATTTAAAAGAGTGAATAAACAATAATGTGATAATCCTGCGTAATTATTGGGACCTCTCGTACGCCTTACATCCTGATTACATCAAATGAAGAGCCAAGGGTTGTAAAACCCTCCTTTCTGACACATCTACATGGAGTACACCGCGACATCAGAAGCCGGGATGGGCTCCACAGCCTGTCTATTGAACACGCCCGATGAATTGCAACTGTCTAAAAGTAATTCGGTGAGTCTATTCCAATTTATTGGATTATTGTTAAAAATAAAAATCGCAAGTAATATTGCCATGTGATGAGTTGGTAAGAGATCATCACGGTGGTTCATGGTGTGGCAGTCCAGTACCATACCAAAAATTATCTAGTGTGAAATCATTGCATTGCTGAATTTGATGGTGTTCAGAAATATAAATGAATAATTATCTACCTGACAATTAATAAAATTATTGCACTACTGAATTTGATGGTGTTCAGAAATATAAATTAATAATTATCTACCCGGCAATTAATAAAATTATTGCACTACTGAATTTGATGGTGTTCAGAAATATAAATTAATAATTATCTACCCGACAATTAATAAAATTATTGCACTACTGAATTTGATGATCAGAAATATAAATTAATAATTATCTACCCGACAAAATGTTTTATTTGTTCACATGATATTTTCATAACTGTTCTTGCATATTGCATTGAGAAATTGTAAAACTTTTTATTCGTGTAATGTCTGAAGACATTAAATCTTAAATCATTTACATGGTCTTCTTATGTGTTTCATGTTCAACCGGATTATTATGATGTGGCACCGGCGCTGGAGTTCCCGATCGTTGAACCATAACGCGGTACCCACGCTATGGCGGTTCACGCGTACGGCTTACAAAGCAGCTTTGCGGGACGACGGTGATCGAACGCATTTACGACTATTGAGTTATACGTCGAGGATTTGGTGAGATCATTCCATTTTATGTAGTTCGCGTATAAAAAGTAATTTGAAGTACCTACAGATGTTGTAGAATTATTAAGATGTGGTGACCCATCGCTATAGCGATTGCCTACCGAAATCAAAGTGGTTTTCGCTGTCAAGTAAAGCTATGCACTCACCGTTTGCTAAAAACCTAATGCAGGGAATCTATTTTATTGCATTCTACATCAATCCATCTTGATGTCATTGCAGATGTGAATAATGTTTTACTATTCGTGTATTTGACTACGATCTGTGATTAATTGAATTAGATCTTTGCTACAGTTCTCTTAAAAGTTATGCGTCATACACACAGGAACCTGTAATAACCATTTTTAATGTTCTCCTTGTATGTTTCTTACATGCTTAAACAAACTCCTGTGGTGAGCGTGGCGCTGACGATTATGAAGTCTGTCCAGAAGAATTGCCCGGTCGTTTGTCTGCACGCCCTGCTGAAGGACATCTAAGGACAGATGAGTATTCATGTGAACTAATTCTCTTTAATGTCGAATCCCAAACTAGGACTTATATTAATCCTTTTAACTTGAAACCTTCACAAAGGTTAAGTGATGGTTTAAATTAGTCAGGATTGGTCGAAGCGGATAGGCATCAGGTTGCGAGTTCGATTCCCGCACCCAAGACAAATGTTTGTGTGTGAATTTGAGCATCTTCCTTAATGAATTTGTATCCTCTTTCTTTATTCGCGGTAATTCATAAAATAAAAAAATAATGCACACATCAAAAGATGCATTTGGCGTGCGGATCCGACCCATAACCACAAAAGACGTTGATGACGATATGGAGGCGTCATACAACAACTAAAAGAACAACCCTACTGTTGGGCAAATATTACTAAGATTATGTTGTAGACGGGCGGAGACGTCCTATGACAAATCAAATGCTAAAAGAACAACCCTACTGTTGGGCAAATATTACTAAGATTATGTTGTAGACGGGCGGAGACGTCCTATGACAAATCAAATGCTAAAAGAACAACCCTACTGTTGGGCAAATATTACTAAGATTATGTTGTAGGCGGGCAGAGACGTCCTATGACAAATCAAATGTTAAAAGAACAACCCTACTGTTGGGCCAATATTACTAAGTGACAAATCAAAAAGATGTTATGTGTGGTCGAGTGATGCCCCAAAGCCATATCAAAAAGATGTTATTCTTCGTTTAGGTGACTCATAACCAAAACTAAAGATCCAAGTATTCTAAGGATCAAATACATTTCGTATGTAGTGGTTTTTGTAATGCTTGAATATTTACCCCTTTTTTTTATGAATTACTGTTGTCATGTGGAATAAACATTAACATCGTGTGTAATCTGTTATCACGTGGAGTGAGCAGAGCCTAAATACGAAATAAGTACTAGAGTTAGGTGTACTGTGGAAGTACCTAACCCCACAATATTTTGTTGTCACATCACACACACAACTTATTCATCTCTTTAGCTGCCTATGCAAAGTACCACACTGAGCACGCGTGGTCTTGCAGAATGGCCGGAACAAAGCAAATCAAACACTAACCGAAACAAAGAAAGGAAAAGAAAAAAAAAAGAAAAAAAAAAAAATCTTCTCGACTCATTGAATTTCCAGTTAGTTATTCCTGAGCTTTTAACTCTGTCTTAGCCTTTAGGGATATTCTGGTCATTTCTGGTATCAACATACTAACTAATGGTCAGGAACGAGCCGAGCAATCGTGCAAATCGATGTTGAAATAATCTGGTCGGCCCCTTCCTACTTATTACTGTGTCTGGTAACTAGAAATTCTGAGCCTACCAGACAATAACTGAGCAATATGTTGAAATCATTTATGATTATGGTGTTAAGCCAAAATGTTATTAGGATTTGTTTTCAGAGCCTCTGTGGACCACGGTCATTATAAGACCTAGACCACAGCATCGTCCTTCCCATTTCCTTTGAACTTTATCATAAAATAAAACTGCGTGGATCACGGCGTACGTGACCACCCAGACCACATCAATTATAAAAGCAAACGTGTAAAATGCGTGGAGCATATAAACACGGTCTACGAGAACATTTTCTTGTTTTTTAGAGCCTCTGTGGACTACGGCGTACATGACCGCCCAGACCACAGCATCATCCTTACTACGAGAATATTTGCTTATTATCACAAGCACTCCAATATCTTACTCACTTCCCTACTTACAGCTAATCCTAATTATTTACTACTCATATGAACGTTGTTTTCATTACATACTTACTTCGATATCTATAACATAGTTAGACCCTATGTTTACGTTTACCAATGTGACCAAGGTATAAAAATAACAGCTGATAACTTGATTATTGGAATCGGTTATCATTGATAAGTTCAGCCTACAATATGCTAAGGCACAGAACTTTTTGTACTCATTTTGAAGCAATAACAACTCCGACCACAAACAAGTTATCAGCTAGTGTACCTATGAATGGATACCTAGCTCAAAGAAAAATTACTCTCATTTTCAGAACCGTGACTGGCGCAGAGCACGCGCCGCCCTGCAGAATGGCCGTGTCGGATCAAGAAGAGTACGGACACTGAATTGACCTGTTTAAATAACGTCAATTGTCGGTACCGCCACTCATATTGATAATTTGAGGGTGGTTTGTGTTGTTTACCAAGTAATTCTACTTTCGAAGTAGGGATAGTGAAAATCCCTCTATATAAAGTGGCGTCTTGCCATTTCAAGATCAGTTGAGTTCGGTCCGTGAGTCGTAACAGTAGGAAATTGCTAAGACTATGGCAAACTAGGGTCATTTAAGTACAGTGTTAATGTGAATAATTAATTGAGTGTAAATATTGTGATTTATAACCGCGAAGTGTGTCGGGTTAAAAATGTATGTGTATTCTCAGCATTGTTACGGGTGGGTTTTTCTGTCACCGGCTCTTTTTACCACCTATGATCATATTTCCGAGCCGGTAGTAATTTAAAAGAGTGAATAAACAATAATGTGATAATCCTGCGTAATTATTGGGACCTCTCGTACGCCTTACATCCTGATTACATCAAATGAAGAGCCAAGGGTTGTAAAACCCTCCTTTCTGACACATCTACATGGAGTACACCGCGTCATATACGTTTGCTTACATAAGGTTTAGGGAAAACATATCAGAAATGATAGCTTCTATTAAAATAATAGGTAATTTTGTAAAGTATCAAACACAAAGGGCATAATGTATTAGAGTAAAGTAAGATTAAACTAAAGTGTATTTAATTTGATGCCTCAATGGAAAATCATTTTATTTGCAGCGGGCTTCATTAATCTAGCTTAGCAAATACTAGATTATCAGGTTTATATTGATTCGCTGTATTTAATCTACTTCTTGTATTAAACTGGCATTCTTTGTCACATATTATCGTCATTATACAGAGCAATTACAGTGTATTATACTACAATGTTGTTGTCTGGTGATCTGGTAGAATTCTTGAACCTTTAGTAAGTTAAAACAACCGCACCTATAATTTTTTATTGAATTATTTTTTATCTGTTCGACGTATTTTCAACTTTACTTTTCTTCTTCTTCCACCTGCCCTTATCCCATCGCAGTGGGGTCGGCGTAACATGCTTTTTAACACATATTACATTAACATTTTTTTTTTACGACCGACCACTTGGCTGACTTCAACCCCATTGGAGAGATCCTTTCAACTTTACTAATGCAAAATACCATAAAGATTCTCATTTTTCAGTACCTACTTATATATAAATATTATTTTAAATGTAGTTTTACGTTATTAACGCAACTGATATTAATTATACTAATTGTTTCATAAACAGTATAGAGCCTTAGTTCCCAAAGTGGTCCAGGTGGACCCCCAGAGGTTCAAGGGGGAGTTGACGGGGGTCGATTCGTAAGCGAAGGACTACTACACATTAATTATAGTGAACACACTATGAATTTCTGACCAAACTGACCACGTATAGCGTCTCTCTCTAAGAACACTCTTAATTTACATTAAACTTATTTTCTCAGTCGCTCATTTTGCTGAGTTAGGATAAAAATTATATGAAATTACGTGCTGGAGCCACATTTATCAACAATAATCAATAATTTTACAACAATGTTTCCATTCCTACGAGATCTCGTGAGATTAACATACCAGTATCGCAGGGTGGCATGGCACCGCGATATGTTTGCAGCAACCATCCGTTTCTGTTATTATACTTTTAGAAATAAAAAAGGCACGTCTTTTAATAATATTTTTGGAATAAATTACGAAAACATCCTCTGCCTGTGATTTGAGTTACAGTCCACATGATGTTCTAATAAAAACCTATAAATGTCAGATAATTTATGGCGTCTATGCACCATCAATTTAATAATCCGAAATGTTTATTTCAAACATACATGTAGATACGCATATTTTTTATGTTTATATTAATAAAATCATTACAAATGTACGAATAGTCATGACTTCATTATAAATCTCCATTCATGAACACATACAATGTAATTGAAATAAAAATCAATAAAAGTTAATTATGAATTATTTTAATATGTTCAATTCGTGAGTAATTTTTCGCAATTCGTTCCTGAGTAAGTCACAATGTACATAAATGGTTTAACAACTTCTTTTAAACAGTTTTGAGCGTAATTCCGGGCACAATTTTCCCAACATAAGGGCGACTGTCTCAAGGAATATTAAGGTGACTAAACGTCGAAATGTCATTAAAAAATCTCGTCATACACCACACTCCCGATAAAATTTAAGTTGCAATTCTAACAATTCTTTTAGGATTGCTCTAACGTCTCCTGCCGAGTGGAGGGAGCGCAAGAATGTCGTCCAAGTCTGCAGAAGTTTTTGCGACTGCCTCTGTTATTGACCACTGGCCTAACACGGGACGAAAGGACTTAAAACATGGAATTTTATCTTAGAAAATTCGACCTTGTTTCATATTACGCAATTGTTTTCTTTTTTTGTTAAAGGCATTTGTAAGACATTGTGCCAGTGTCAAGTTAGGATACAAAATTTTTGTTTAATATGTCTTTATATTACATATTTATCAATTAAAATGTAAAACGGCATCTATAGCATAGCTGATTCCAAGACATTGATAACGAGTCTTGGTTCGATTCCCGCGTAAGAAAATAGTTGTGTAATTTACATTCTGCACTTCGATTACGTGGTTCGGAGTCATAGGATCAAATTCCCTTGTGGTCTCCGATACCCACGATATTTTTTACTTTTTTGTATTTTATGTCAATCCATAAGTAGGTACATATAATATCGTCAGTGGTAAAAATACTAAAGCGCCAATTTCGTGATTGAAAAACCTAATATCACTTTACCCCACCCGGGGATCGAATCCGAAACCTAAGATCAGCAGTCCTACCACGTAGAGCCGAGTCAGTCAGTTATAATATTAGTATATTAATTTAATTGATTCTTTTTTTTTTTTTTTTTTTTTTTTATCCTGGCTCGGCAAAATGACTACGCCACACCTGACGGTAAGTGTAACGCAATCCAGGAATAGTGTCGACCAAAGACAAACAGTGTGTCTATCGATGGTCGGCACAATCATGCCGGCCTGCCTAACTGCTTCTTCACACTCCGTTTAAAGGACCCAATATTATAGGAAGGAGGGAACACGTGTGCCGGCAAACTATTCCACAGCTTAATGGTCCGGCAGAAGTACGAATTTGCGAACTTTTTAGTTCGAGCCGAGATGGAGGAGACCACGAAGCTGTGGCTCCGCAAGCCAGCACGCGTGGTTCTGTTAAGGAAAGGCGAGGATGGGATAAGGTCAAACAATTCTTCGGAGCATTCACCGTGATACAGACGGTACAAGACGCTCAGTGAGGCAATGTCCCTCCGCAATTGTAGCGGTTCTAAGTGTCTTGTAACGTCTGCATCATTCACAACGCGGACAGCCCGACGCTGCAATCCGTCCAAGGCATCGAGTAAGTATTGGGCGGAACCGTCCCAAAGGTGCGAACAGTACTCCACACCCGGCCGCGCTTGCGCTTTGTATAAGCGGTAAAGCTGACCGGGAGTAAAAAACCGACGCACCCTGTTCAGGATTCCGACCCTGCGTGAAGTGGCGGATATTACGCCCTCGATGTGGTTCCTTGGATTCAGATTGCAGCAAATATCCATACCCAGGATATTAAGGCTATTCCGCATTGCGAGCGGGATACCCCGAAGATTGGGGAGGGGAGAGAACGGGGATTTCTTGCACGTGAACGCGCACACCTGTGTTTTCTTGGCATTGAACTCAACCAGATTCCTTGCACCCCATTCCGAAATGAGATCCAAGGTCCGGTTAAGCTCAATGACGAGATTCTCTCGCTCCCTCTCAGTGACTTCCCGGCTACCTGGAGGCTTACTGCAGTAACGCCCATGCACTGTGCTGTCATCTGCATAGCAATGAATGTTACCGAGTGGTAACATATCATTGATATGCAGAATAAACAAGGTGGGCGAAAGCACAGAGCCTTGTGGGACTCCGGCATTAACTGTCATGAGCCGTGAAGCATGTCCTTCGACAAGGACACGCATTCTGCGCTCATGCAGAAAGCCGGAGATCCACGTGCACAGGTTGTCGGGGAGCCCATATGCCGGAAGCTTGGAGAGAAGACCACGGTGCCAGACCCTATCAAATGCCTTAGCAATGTCGAGACTTACGGCTAGAGCCTCGCCATGCTTATCAACCGCCTCACCCCAGCGATGTAGCATGTACGCTAAAAGATCACCCGTTGATCGTTTCGACCGAAAGCCGTATTGTCGGTCACTGATCAGCGAGTGATCCTCCAGGTAGCGGATCAACTGTGTATTTATGATCCGCTCCATTACTTTGCACATCACTGAGGTTATGGCGATTGGACGGTAGTTGTCAGGGTCCGACCGATCACCTTTTTTTGGGATCGGTTGCACATTGGCCTCTCTCGAAGATTGGGGCACAATACCCGAGAGGAAGGAAGAGCGGTATAGGCGCGTCAGCACAGGAGACAACTCGGCTGCGCACATTTTAAGGACCACCGCGGGGATACCATCCGGACCACTAGCCTTGCGGACGTCGAGGAACCGTAATTCACGCCGCACATCACAATGCCTGATACGAACATCCGGCATGGAGTGTCCGCAATCAGGCATTGTGGGCGGCGGTGCATCACCGTCCTCGAGCCGCGAATTAGCCGCAAAGAGTTCCGCTAATAGAGTGGCTTTCTCTTGCGGCCTGTGGGCCAGAGATCCATCCGGATATCTCAGCGGTGGCAACGAGGGGCGACAGAAATTAGATTGGACGGCTTTGGCAAGACTCCAATAAGCACGACTGCTCGTCGGATGATCCGCCAAAGCCCGTCCAATCCTGTTGATGCGCTGGGCATCCGCTCTGACGTACGCCTTCTTGCAGGCCTTGGTGGCTTGGTTATAGGCCGCTTTGAGAGAACTTATGTTGGGATCCTTCATAGCGCGACCCCTAATCCAATCGCGATACGCAGCCTGTTTCTCACTAACAGCATCTGCGCATTCGCGATTGAACCAGGAGCGTCCGCGACCACCACCGACGACCTCCGAGGAAGGAATGTAATATTCCATTCCTAACCGGATCTCGTCGGCAATAGCGTCGGCACTCGCGGAAGGATCGTTACCCTCAAAGCAGCGCTGCCCCCAAGGGATGGATGCGAAATACTCTCGCATACCATCCCAATCTGCAGACGAGTAGTGCCAGATTCTGCGCCTGACTGTTCTATATCGAATGGTTAAAGACTATCCTGCCCACACACCCGCCACTGTAACTCCTGTAAACCAAGATCAACAGTGGCACTTATATTGGACCGAGCTCTGTCAAATGAAGCTCGACGAGTCTCAGGCACAGCAACCGTGGCGCAGTGTGAAGCTGCGAAGCGACAGGCCGCGGATTCGATTCCCGCACCGAAACAAATGTTTGTGTGAATCATAGATATTTCTTGCGGGTCTGGGTGTTGTGACACCGTATGTCCCTCGTAGTTCCTAATACCCATTATAACAGGTTTAACCTAGTGTAGGGTCAGGACTATGTGTGTGACTGTTTGGTGTATTTATAGTAAATACTAGCATTAGATCGCGGCTCCGCCCGCGTGAAGTTCTGCAACGTTATATTATCGATATCTATAAATTGGCATAACTTTTTTGACTTTGATTGACTTGAAACAAACACTAAAAGTCCCAATAATATTTTTTCTCATATATCTTCCATGTACAGACAGCAATCCGTTACATTTTTATTATATATGTTCCATACGTATAATAAAAATGTAATAATGTATATATCCAAACCGATAATCGCAGATGTCTCTGCCCTCCCCCAGTGGCCGTGCTGAGCCGAGGTTCGTACCCCAAAGGGGGTGCCCTCAGCGTGGTCACTTAAATGTAAGGGTTGAGAGCGCCTAAAGCGCTCACCCGAAAGTCCGGAGCTATATACAGCCAACTAGCGTCCTTACAGCAAGCGTCATACAAAAAAAAATGGTATATAAAAAAATGCGAGTCTGTCTTTATCCCGCAGCGAAATCGAGTGGTTAGTGGCGAACCTAGTGTCAAAGCTTCCAAGCCGCCCAAAGGCCTCCGACTTGGCTAAACGACTGCGGTCAGTTGATAACAACCGGGCCCGACTTTTTACGTGCCTTCCGAAGTATGGAGACATTTTATTAATAATAAGCGAGCATTAGCTTAGCGGGGACGGACTGCCGAGATGTAATTTCGAATTGGTTCGAAACCAGCCAAATGAGTATACGCCACTAACTTTTTTAATAGCATTAACTGGCAAACGAGCAAGTGGATCACCTGATAGTGAGCTCCACCACCCATGTTCGCCACAATACGAGAAGAATCATGGGCGCGTTGCTGACAAGGAAAAGGATAATTAAGAGATTGGGAAGCGGAGGGGGATTTGGGTCGCCGGATATCTCACTCACAAAACAACAAGATTACTTTACGTCGCTTTTCTGTGACTTTTCTAAGTAACGTGTGTATTTGTTGATCATTAACTCTAAATTAAGAATTCGCCACAAGAATCTCGGAAGTGTGTGAAGTCTGCCAACCCACTTTAACCTATCGGCCTCTCATTAATAAACGCGGCCTGTACCGAGCGTCGTGTTTATTCCTGTTCCATGTTGTGATAGGTGACCAGCCTAGCGCCATATCGGGCTAAGATTCCAATCCTGGCAAAACATTTATGATTAAAAAAACTCAAACATAAATTGTAATTGTCCGACGCAGGTGTTGTTTTTTTTTATTGGATAGAATGGCGAGACAAGCAAGACGCTCTCCTGATGGTAAGCGCCACGCCTGCCCATATACAGAAACAACACCACACAGAACTTTGAATTACATAGCATTGCATAGCACTGAACTGCGCTGGACACGCCGAGACATAAGATGTTAAGTCTCATAATGCCCAGTAATTTTACTGGCTTCAATGTCCTTTAAACCGAAACACAACAGTGCTTACACACTGTTGCTTGGCGGCAGAAATAAACGAAATCCTGGACTTACGGTTTCTCAGACGCTGGCACTAGAGCAGTGAGCTAAAGCTTATATAAGCTTGTATATTATATTAAACAAGCGCTGTATGCCAACACATTCCGTTTTCAGGTAAACAGGTTTGATTTCAGGGTCGTTTTTTACTTCCGATCGGCACAGGAGCGACAAAGTGTGGCACATTATTTAGAAAAGGACCTACGTCTGAGTTTCTTGGATCTTTTTCAGACTAGCGAAGCAACAGTAGATTTTTAAAAGTGTGTCTACACTTGTAACATTTCCCCGAACTAAGACCCGCTACTGTGACAAACACTCAAGTGTAGCGTTGTCAAATGTTACAACCTAATGTCACGGAACGATCCGCTCTGATCAGGTAACATTTCGTCGTTACTTGTCATTTAAGATTTTCTCTTATTCGATCTTTATTCTTTACGGTAAAATGTTTTTTTTTAACCGAGCACACTAAAGTAACTGCTTTATACCTGATGGTAAGCGTATTGCAGTCCAAAAAACTAGCGACCACCGACAAACAATGAGTTTATCGGTGGTCACCAGAATCATGACGGCCTGTATAAATGCTTCTTCCCTCATCGGTGAGCGAAGAAGCAAATTGAGGGGCCAGCGACAGGACAGGCGGATGACCGATGCAGGCACACGGATACATGGATGTACCCCTATACCCGTCCCAACCAACCATGAAGTCATGCCGCAAGCCCCTCGGGAGAACCGGATATACACTGACTAATCCTGGAACGCGATCCACGTAAGATGTGTGGGTCACTTTGGCAGGTTTTAACACCATGTGTACGGTGGTCGCTATCCGGGCGGATATGAATATCCTACCACCAGAAAAATGCATGTTACCCCTTTTTTGTGATTTAGGCGTGAAAGCGTAACAAACAAACCCACTTTCGCATTTACTTTCACCCACTTTTTCATCCCTTATTAAATAAAATTTCCAAAATTCCTGAAACACGTATTTATTTGTTTTACGCCAATAACCGAAATACAAAATTTTGTTTATGTAACGACGGACTTTCATACATATTATCATACCCTATTTTGACCCCTTTGGGGTGGAATTTTCTAAAATCCTTTCTTAGTGGGTGCCTACATAACAAAATGAATATACAGTCCGAATTTCATGCTTGTAGCCTTGATAGTTTGCGCTCGGCGATGATGAATCAGTCAGTCAGTCAGGACATGTTATTTTATAAGTATAGATGAAGATTGTGGAATATGTGTCTTGGTCGAGCCACGGGAATGTTCTCAGGGTTTGAGATAAGAGCAACCAGCCGTAAAACCAATACAATATTATGTTGGTTAAACGCGTCATTGACGTCATGTAATACGTACTTAGTAATATAATTAAGATCGATGAAGGCTGATAAAGATAGGAAAACGATAGGTTGATAGGTTTGAAACATATCAAGATATAGATTATTTAAAAGATTTTGACCGATTTATAAAAGGAAGTTCTCAATTGCTTGGCGGTGGTACGCTGGTTTTTTTTGGACCGCACTGCGTGTAGTTTATTTTTATATGGCATACAATAGTGAAAATAGTAAATAGTGTAATTGTCGAGTGTATTTTGATGATGCCATGTATACATTAGTTGATATTGATTCCTATATAATATGTTTCTTTTATTTTTATACTGACTTGTCATAAGCGCTATTTTAATTACACGATTAATAAACTATTTCATTTCATATTTCAGAAAAAAAAATAAGTACAACGATAACACGAAATCAGATTTAAGTTGTTATAAATATTTTGCCTATGATTGCACAGTTATACAGGGTTAATTTTAAAACACCAGCAACCTCGCAGGACCAGATAGCTGACCCCATACGGAACAACTTTTGTTCTACGAGTTTGTATATAACTCAATATATTTTTTAAAAAATGATTTTACAAGTTTTTGTTGTGTCGTATTTTTCTTCGTAGCGTTCGGCGTGCGCGCGCGACTCAAAGGCGCCGCTCAGCTGGCTCGGGCGATGACCTTCAACGCTAGCTCGGTTCCCCACGCTTCGCGTGTTTGCTTACGTAATCTGCGATGCGTGTAGGTAACATTCAAGACGGAAATTAAATGAATACTTATTTTTGTATGAAAATAAAATCTAACAAATTATCAAAAGTCGTAGAACAAAAGTAGTAGCTTATAACCTTAGGTATCTACCCCTGCGAGGTTGCTGGTGTTTTAAAAATAACCCTGTATATGTAAAGAGGTACTTACTTTGGCATTTCAACAAGTAATTACCAATGTGCCATCCGAGTTATTTTCTAAATGTTTCATCAGCGTACGTACTGGCAGTTACTCTCGCGGACAGGTTTGGCCGTGTCCTTGGAGAGAAATGCGCCACATCGGGCGAAAGTGCACGCGTTCCAGTGCACCACACCACGATTCAGTAAATCAATGATCTTAAAATGTTTTGACTTATTATAATTTATATTTCCAACTCTAAAATTTTGATATTTGATTAATTTTATATCGGAATTAAGATTATAAAGTTTTAGAAATTAACCGATTTTTAATAGATGTCAAGAATGTCTATGATAAAGTTAGATTATTCCAGCCGACCAGAAGAAAGTAGAAGAGAGGAGTGAAGTGGGAGAGGGTCGAGATGTGCATTTAAATGAAGACTTCTTAGTTTAATAATTTCTCATCTAACCTCAATATATGAATGTTTGTTTTGAATTTAGAATTCTCATTTATTTAAATCATGTTTTTTTGAATTCAGAATTGTCATTTCTTAAGGAACATTTGCAACCATGTGCCTTATTTCTGACAACAATTATTAAAGGACGATTTAAAGAAATAAATTGACATGTAAAAGCGCGTTTAATTATCTACAACTGGCTTCGCTATGATTGGTTATGGTTATTTCATACGTTCACAGTGCTTTTTATTGCGCATGTAGTGATATTTGATTGTCGTACTTTGAGTCGTAATACCAAATTCCATGCTTCGAATTCCTTTTGATACAGTCAACGTCATGATGTTCAGTCAATCGTCTTACTACTGAGGATGTTCAAGACAGGGTGATGTGAAAGCGTGATGTGTCGTCCCACAAATCCACCAAGACTAAATTGAAAGATGTTTACCTAGAGTGCGGAATGAAATCTGTAACGTAGACTGCTCTAATCGATATTTTGATTTTCTTTTATGACTGAAGTACTAACCATAAACTTAATTCTAAATTATTATTTTTCTCTAATTCTTTAGATTGTAAACCCGATAAGAAATTGTTTAGTTTATTATACTATGAGCTAAGTTATACACATACTTAATATATAGTGTCATTTGGTATAGTATATAGTTTAAATGTTTTTGTTAGAACCAGGTGCCAGCAGAATTACCAGCGCTTTGCTCAATCGAAGCAAAGTACATTGCTGAGCTGGGGCCTGATTTCGGCGAAATGTACCACAGGTCTATTTTTATCATGTTATTTGCTATTTTATGTTATCCTTATAGTCTTTGTGTGATGTGTTTTTTTTTATTTGGGGCTCTATGCCCCACTCTCGTCCCTCTGATTTTATTTTTCATGTGTGATGTGTTACATAAGCCGAAATAAAACTTTTATCTATCTATCTATCAAAGCGTGTAAGTAGGAACATCGACCTGGCCTATTGCGAATCAGAAAGAAAAAGGAGTCACTATAGAATATAGTACACATGTGCATACATTTGAAACTATGTTTAAAGACACGCGGATCAGCAATATTTATATAATTTAAGGCTAACTGTTTGAAATCAAATTAGATGAAAATGGTAATTGTAATATCATCATTTAGATTCAGTCAAATTATAACTCTATCGTCAGGTCGGAATGCTGTTTCGTTAAAGAAGAACGGGCAAGAACTCTAACTCGAACTCTAGCAAAAAGCAATAATTGAATAAAATATGATATAACAAAATACAAAATATTGGTCAATATGTAGGAAGAATACGCGAACGCGGTACGACTACTGTGCTTAGGTCTCGGGTTCGATCCTCGGGTCGGGTAAAAGTGATATTGGGTTTTTCACGAACCGCATAGTTTCATCCCGGAGTCTGGAATTGTGCCCGGTATGGCGATAGCCTCGCCCCCTATTATATCATGAGACGGAGGTATGCTCGGCGATATGTGGGGTACTGATTACCCCTCTGCCTACTCCTTTGGGGATTACAAGCGTGAGTGCTTATGTATGTATATGTAAGTCGCAGTCAATGTTCTCGGGATCAAATGTGGAGAAAATCTCGCACTAGGCACAGTTGTTTTTTTCTTTTTCTTAGTGGCAATCAATCCTCTTCTGTTTTGACCCGACTGTTAAGAACGTTATCGTGTAGGTATATTCTACCCGTATGTGCAGTTCTACAAATTAGCTTAGATTCTAAGTTAAAATTAAGCTATTTTGACATCGAACCAACTTCCCCACAATGGGTACGCGTAATTGTAAAGTATTTGCTACTCTTTCTATCACACCAATATCGCGATGTCGTGTCCCTCTTCCTCACACAAAGGCACGTCAGAATAGCGCACTTATTGAGTGCTTGCAATAAACAGTCGGTGTACATAAATTCAAACACTAACGCCCCGGGTTGCAGTGCGAGTAAGTCGAAATATGCCGTTTTCTATGTAACATTTGTGTCGGTAAGAAAACAATCAAATACCTCGACAGTCAGACAGACAGTCGATTTAAGGCTTTCCGGTAAAGGTCGCTCGTATTTCACTGTTATAACATACACACTGTTAAACTGTAATAACGGTTTAAAATACCCACGCGACGGACTCGTGGCTTGTCAGTTGTCACAAATTCGGAATAGCCTATGTATCCTGGGATATTTGCTGCTATTTGAATCCAAGAAACCACATCGAACACGTTATACCCTCCGAAAAAAAAATACACAGAACAGTCACACACATAGTCCTGACGCCACACTAACATAACTGTATCGTGAATATCAGTAACAAGGGACTTACCCACAACACCCATAACAGAAACAAATAATAAAAATCTGATCAAAATTATTCATCTTAAATTTTAAATAATTCAACTTACTCAGCTTTGTATGTTGGATGACGTCGTATAAAACGAAGCTGTGGGAGTGGCGACACCCACTCGGATTCTCCACGTTCATTCAAGACTTGGGGCTGGTATACCGTCCTACCATAAGCAAAAGTAGCTTAGAATTGTCAAGTTCGTAACAAAGATGTAGAGTTTCGACAATGTAACAACATAATAATGGCACTTAGCATATTATAAAAATATAAGGCTGGGCCCAACATTGGGTTTCAAATCCCAGTTACCCGGTTGTGTAATAAATACAACGATTTCGTGTGAGTAAAATAGAATCCTACTAATATCATAAACGCGAAAGTTTGTAATTATGGATGGATGGATGGATGGATGTATGTTTGTTACTCTTTCACGTAAAAACTACTGAATGGATTTTAATGAAACTTTACAATAATATAGATTATACATCAGAATAAGACATAGGCTACTTTTTATCCCGGAAAAAGCAGATCACGCGGGCGGAGCCGCGAGCAAAAGCTAGTACTTAATAATAATAGTAATTTGTAAAGTATGTACTCTTTATTTCAAAAGTATTTTTTTACATATTTAAATATAACATTTGTAAAATATTAAACATTTAAAATTTTAAAAAATATCACGCCCCAATGGCGAGGCTTAGGACCCAAGCCACCGGAGGTTACGACCCCAGAGTGAGGAACCTCTCCTCACCGCTTTCTGAATCTGGATTTAATTTAATTTTCATTATTAAGAATTCGTTATAAGATGTGACCAAGAAAGACACCGCGAGCATAGCAACGTGGCGCATATTCGAATGAACCGTTTTTTTCTCTTAGCAATAGAAAGGTTTCCGAAAATATATTCATCTATTTAATATTGTATCTTCATTTTTAACAAACGCCTGGCTTTATGATCTTTTGTTATATACTCTTAACATATTTGAGTAGAGCGGAAGCTTCGTCAATATTACATCGTCTGCGGTTTGTTCATTCAGCTTGAGGCTGCATTCCTCCGCCGAAGTCTCTGCGAATGTTCTAGAAACATGGTTCCATTGTTGTACAAGGGAAGAGGACGGAAAATACAATGCAATAGGAGTTTACCTGGCTTGGATTGGATTATTTTAAAAATGATGTAGGTAGTTTTATTATAATATCGTTAGTAGAAAGGCAAATATACTAAAGCGCCAATAAATGCACTTTATGGTAGAGCATTTTAAATTGTTTTTTTTATGATAAAAATTCATACTTAATATAACTATTATGAGTTTTTGTAGAATAAAAACGACTTTAAACACTCTACCGTAAAAATTACGTATTGGATCTTTAGTATTATTGCCTTTCCACTGACGATATATCTTAATAATCTTATAGACATCTCCGTGTTTTATTGTTGCATCATGTGTATCCATCCATATCCATTACATTAGAATTTTCAATGGTGCTCTTAAATAATATTTATAAGACGAACGACAGTTGTCGAAAGGAAATCTCTTTTTTATTTCATAGACAATTTTTCCCACAATTTCCCTTTTATTGGGAAGGCAAAGGGTTCTAGCCCGTACAGCCTCGTCATATTATTTCATAGACAATTACAACAGATGCATATAATACGTAGCTATGTTACTAACTATAAAAATTAGTCTAAATAGAAATTAGTTTACTAATAAATATATATTTTTGTTAATGTTTGAAGTAATGGACATTTAACCATTTCATTTTACTAAGTACTTACACATAAAATAAGAAAAGAGGTATACTGACTGTGTAATATGCTTTATATGTCATTATTTTCATAGGAATATAATAAAAAATACATATAATTCAAACGAAACCGAACACAATAAAAACTGGCTGTGTGGTTATGAGCAATGAAACTCCGTATTGAAAGGAAAAAAACAATTGCATTCGCTTTTAAAACAATACAAAGTCGGCTAAGCTCTCGTTGCATATATTTCTAAGTTTTTCTCAGAGCCGCGGCGAGCCGATCGGCCGAAGCAAAATACGCCGTTTAGAAACCGGTCTCGGAACTGCACGAGCGGTGCGTTGCACTCACAAACTCCTAAACACCGCGCCCGCACACGTTCCAGGCTCATTCCCACCCGCCAACCCTCAGGGTCTTGACTTAAACGCGCGCGTTACATCAATACTATAACATCGACTCGCGACCATCACCCGAGTCGGCGACTCCTCTAAACGCGTTTTCTAACGTTCACCGATAGTTTCGAATAGTTTGTGCCGGGGCTAACGCGCGGTTTCCATGGAATGTGAGACGCGGAGTGCGGGGTTAACGATAAAATATGTTGGATTCATTGACATCGGTCATGGGCGTAGATACGGTGGTTAGTTGCTTAGGACTGGTGTAGGTGCCTAGTTTTTTACTAGCAGCGACATTTGTAGCTAAAAAGGAATTGCTTAGTGCATGCAAATCGAATTGCAGGTTTCTTTGAAATGCCTGAGGTAGAGATTGGTCTTGCAATTGAATCATAAATTCGTATGTACTTATGTACGCCTCATTGAACTTATCTACACATCATTTAATGATCAAATCAAACCGAGAATATTTATTGAATTCATAAAATGTTATACAATAATTAGATTCTGTGAAATTTTAATTCTATCGCCAGTCGAAAGGCTCTTTACATATAGAAGAATTTACAACAAAATACCAATTTACAGTAATAAATTTTATTTTATTTTCATGTTTTTGTTTTCGATAACCAATTTAAAGGTAAAATACTCATATTTGCCAAACTTTGTGGAGCCACGCTGTAGACAGCATTGTCTATAGCGAGAACCAGCAGGCCGGCTCGGCATTGAAACTCCGTGAGTTAGTGGTAACAACCCGGACACACTGTAAACAAAAATGTATACAGTGTGGCTCTACACTTTTAAAAATGTAATTTGACTTAAATTGCTAATAATTTGGTTTTAGTTAAGCTACTGTTGTACCATACCATACCTGTCCTGTCGCAGGTCCCTCGATTTCTTCGGAGAGGGAAGAAGAATTTATACAGGCCGGCATGTTTCTGGTGACCACCGATAAACTCATTGTTTATCGGTGGATGCTGGTTTATTGGACTGCACTACGCTTACCATCAGGTGTAGTGCAGTCACTTGGCCGTGCTCGGGTAAAAAAAAAAACCATACCATACCGCTATACCGTAGCTTTTTAAGGCTACCATTGATGCGTAAGTTGTCTATATTACTATTGACAAGTACAAAGCTATTGTGTTTATTCAAACATGCCATGCACACAGCAAGAAATGCAAACGTGAGCCGAAATACCTATAAAAAGGTCATGTCTGTAATACAAAAACTATAATGATCAGCGGTGCAAATAATTGAAGCCTGACATTAAAATGTCTAGTTTGTTTAATTAACCATCGCTTACCCTTTACTCGTCACTGCTTAAGGTAGCCCTCGTAAAAACACAACCGTCTCTTCATTCATACAAAAATGTCAGGCAAGGGTGGGCATAGAGAATGGATAATTATAAGAAATAAATATAATTATAGCAGCGACGGAAAAGTAGCGATAGGTCAAAGGGGAGACACGGACTGTCGAGACAGAAGTCGCAGGTTCGAGACCAGCCCCAAGAGCAAGCTGGACTTTTCGAAGTAACGTGTATTCATTGTGAATTATCGCTTGCTTTAACGGTGAAGGAAACATTGTGAGGACACTTGCATACCTGCGAAGTTCTTCATAAGAATTTCAGAGGCGCGTAAAATCCGCCAACCCGCATTAGGCCGGCGTGGTGGACTAAGGCCTAATCTTACTCATTAGTAGAGGAGGCCTGTGCCCAGAAATGGGCAGTTATTGAATTACTAGTTATCAATGAAGCTTGGCTAATTAACACTCAGTTTCTCGAAAGCTGATCAAATCAACATTAATTTTGTCAAATCGATTCGAGTTTCTGATACGTTAATTATTGAAAAATGTATTTTTCTCTGATTTAATTTGCGAACAATTGTTAGTAATTAACACACTATTTGACGATAGATTTCTTTATGAATAAATTATAATCTTCTTAGTCCAAAATAGTGTTTCACATACGACTATTCGTTTTTAGTTTGAAAGCCGTGTTAACTAACAGGTGTGTCAAATCGCAAACGTTGATCACGCTTCTAGCAACTCAATTTTGACTTGACATGAGATTTGACAGATGATTAGTTAATTTTTAGATTGATTAGCTTCAGAAACCGGGTGTGACGCTTGTTATTCTTATTAATATATCAATTAGTATGAAATAGCGCTTTTGACCTCGACCTTCATGCTAGGGGAGCTAACCCTCATGGCAATACACGTAATGATAAACAAAAAACAAACATTTTATATTGTTCGTCACGCGATACCATATGAGGAGTTACGCTTGTAAGAAAAATTACTTTTCTATCACTTTGGTACTATGGAGAGTAAAGACATTTATTCGATTAGATGACGCGAGTATATCAGTCTGTATGTTAGGATGCTTCGCCATATTTGTTACAGTAACCCTCAAACAATGGATAATATAAAAAAAGAAGTGTGAGTGTGCAGTTCACACACGGCAACAAGAGAATGAGATAAAAATAGAGTCTCAGTGGTATTAGGATAATTAAAATGTTTATTATTTTTATAATACTTTTACCAAGCTTAAAAATTATTTAAAATGTCAATGCGAAATATTACATTTCATATATGTACATACTTGAGATCTTGTTTCTTTCCAACCTCTTTAGTGACGCCTTTTTCGTTTCATCAAATTTTCAAACCACAACGATTCTAAAGAAGATTCACCTCAATAAATCACATAAGAATTACAACTTGTATTTTAACCGTGCGTCACTTTTATAGTTATAGTTTTTAGAATATATTTTGATTCGATATTTTTAATATGTATCCAAATCATATCTATATTGATATTTTTAAAATAAGATGCCATGAAATGTAGCCCAAAAACTTTAAGATGTCAAAAAAGATTGTCCAAATTTCAAATCGATATATTGCATTGATATTTTTTCTCGATATATTAAAATCGATATTAATACATTTCAAAATTATCGATAATTTTTCCACTTTCGTCATGTCTACCTTCAGAGCAAACTGGAATAGCCACAGACATACTCAATATTAATAAGTGGTGTCTATTGCATTAGTTACAGGGTTGTCGATGTTGGAAACGAGACAAACTAGATGATACTGAGGGTGAACGCCCCTTGATCAGCGAACCTTATTTGTAAACATTGACAGCATCCCACCAAATCTCGCTGCACACTGAGAGATATAATATATAGAGTGTCTCTTACATCTTTCGTCATTAAAGCCCACCATGCCAAAACGGCAATAGAAACCGAATTCCGCCAGTTGACAATTATTATTGTCGTAGTCGGAAAATGACTTTATGTCCTGGTAATTTTTCTTTTATTTTATTTATAGCATCGATCAATTATATTATATAATTCATATTCTGCTTTTTTTTCTTTTAAATATTACATTGAATTGTCTCTACCTCTGTGTTAGAAATGCCTATCGGGCTAAGAAAAAGCACCATGAAACTTAGCTGTAGATAAATGTAGTATTAAGATGTATGTATGTTGGTATTTTTTTGTCCTCATACATTTTTTAAACACTAAATTATTTTTACTTAAATTTTTAAATTCTTATGAGGGGCATTGGTTTATTTGATCGAATACCCCCATCTTATGATAGTAGACCTTTGCGTGGACGGCTGGTGCTAAAGATACTCTATTTTTGCTCATCTTTTTGCTTATAGTCCAGCGCCTGTCGCCGGGAACTTGTTAGTTAGAGTTCCCGCGGTCGAATCTAACGATTTCTGAAACATTAAATATTTTTAATTTACGATTAACCCCCTCGGTAGCGCAATTGACGCACGCGGAGCGACTAGTGTGAGGTCTCGGGTTCGATTCCCGGGTCGGGTAAAAGTGGTATTGGTTTTTTCTATCACGAAATGCTCAGTATCAGCCCGGAGGAGATGGTATGGTGCTAGGCTCGTCCCCTATCTCAACAATGAATGGCGAAATCCGGGTGTAGTGGTTACACTTCTACCTACTCCTTTGGGGATTACTGGCGTAAGTGCGTATTTCGGATGGATTTCTCGTAAGACATAGGCGAGAAAATACAGAAACCCGCATTTAAGAATTCACGTCATGCGATTGTTTTTTACGACACAAACTAAAGTATTCTGTTACATCCTTGCCTATATCATGCGATAAAACCTCTCTAAATTGGACTATACTGATAGTAAAATGATTTGAAAATGGAAAAATAGTATATTTTTTTATTTCAAATAAATTGGCCAGGTTTCCATCTACGAAAGTGATCGAGAAGGCTTCAGGTTGCGAATCAGCCACGCAGTTATACAACAGCAGCAACAGTTGTACAGACCATTATGATGCCGAGTTTGCGGCTCGTTCTTTACCATCTTCTTTTGTGCTAGCAACTAGAACTGGCCTTGGAAAGTATCAAGGTAGTAGGTCCCTCATACTCAGAGGCCGTCTGGGTTGGAACCACCGCTTTGTTTATTTCTACCGCCAAGCAACAGTGTTTCCGTTTGAAGGTCATTGAAGCAAATGAAATTACTGGGCATTATGTAGATTAACATCTTGTCTGAGGGTGACGAGCGCAGTTCAGTGCCATGCCACTGCCACACGTCACGATTGTGTTATTCATTATATAAGACTGAAAGGTACTACTGGAATGATCCAAAATATATAAAGTCCTACTACATCCTGTGGCAGAAATATCCTTCCCCTCAAGGATACAGAACCCCGTACCCGTCAATATAATCGAGTGTCCCCAGTGAATGAGGACCGGTTGTGAGTGGTCGTGTGAAAATTATACTAGTTGTGGTTGCAGGATCTGAGCCCTGCACAGCCAGTGGTTATATAACTAGCTAATTATATTACAGTGCATTGTTCTGTACGAAGTTCAAATAATAAGTTCAGTAGGCTTAGTACAAGTTTTTTATTACAGTTTTCGTTTACTCCCCATACATCAAATAGCAGTAGCCACTAGAGGAAACTATGATGAATTAAAATTACTACTATGATTCAGTTTTGGTGGTGGTAGGATATTCATATCCACCCGGACATCAAGTCAACTGTCGTCAAAAATAAATAAAACAATCATTACTTTCATATAGTTTATTACATCAAATGCATTGTATATGTTATTCAGAACAATAAATAAACGGAGTGTGATACAATGTTAGTTTGTATAATACCATTTAACTATTTTTATACATACAACTGTTTTGTTCGGTCCGGTACATATTTGAACGTATTTCGGTCATGCCCCGACAGATGGCGGTAAAATAATTTTGTAGCAACAATTTGGCTTTAAAATTTGATTCATAATTTATTATTCCATATGTAATATGACAGCATAATATACTTACGTGTATATTTATTGAATTAATATTAGCACTGAGTTAAAAATCACATTAAAATTCTATATTTTACATACAATTTATTGCCATTTTGTCACATGGCAATATTTAATCATATTTTTATATATAAAGTAGAAAATGATTATTTACTTCTTAACATTCTCATGTGCACCAAACCGACAAAACACAATCTATAGTTATTTTTACAGAAAAACTGTTGAAGAATAAAATCTTGATTGTCTATGCGAAGTATAAAATCCAAGGAAGGAATGATCATAAATATAAATAAAAATGTGTTTAAAATAAAATAAAATATGAAACTCTTGTCTTTGGCCGTATATAAAAAGCTTTGGTGCATGTATCCCTGCCTAATATTAGTTTATTGCGTTGTGAAAACATTCTTATTTAGACGGTGTGTTTGTACAAGTATATATTCCAAACAGTGGGTGTTGGCGACTACAATGGTTAATTATGTCTGCTCATCAGTCTGTTTACAGCCGCATTTAGATGTGATTTACTCGTCCAACTCAGACGAATCTATCAAATAAATCTGACATTCACGCGATAAACAATTCTTATTTTCGAATTCTCGGCCATGCGATAAGTTCTCGACATCTAAATGGGGTTTAAAATAAACTAGTTTGTTTTCCTGTGATTATGGAGACAATATTAAACCCAGTTTCAAAAGAATTTAGAAGCGATTTCAAATTTATTTGCGCTATTTCATCGGTACTAAAAACATCTTTTGTTTAAAAAAACCATTTTGTTTAAAAATCTTTTGTGTAAAAAACCGTTTTGTTGCATGTGTTTGAAACGCAAATGAACTTGGTAGTCGTAATTACGTTCATATGACAGGGTATAGATATATAGGTATATTCTATTCCGAAACTATTAAAATTATCGTGAGATTTAATAAAATTCTGACGCGGGTAAAGTGTAGACAAAATCTGTAAGGTAGTCTCAAATCACTGGTGCATTACGAACTATAATCATTGCGACAATAAACATAAAGTAGTACCAACACAACAATATCACAATTTCAAAAAACAATTTACACATTTTCTCATTCAAAATAGCACCAATATTTTAATATCAGCATTACCGAATACTGGCAACATCGAAGAACAAATTTTAACAGCTAGCAACACCAACTTTAATATCGCACGTTTATACTGAATAATGGAAAGTGTATTCCGATAGATATGGTTAGTTAGACATTAAGATATTAAGAAATTTTGCACCTTACCTTTGCATCTGATCACACGTCCTTAATAATAGAAATGTACACAAATTTCGTGTAACATAGATATGTATAAGTAAAATTATTTAATAACTATGGTAACACTTTGAATACAGAATTCATAGACAGCAGAGCTAAATCTATGCGTTCTGTATCGGATTTTAACAATGTTTAACGAGATTCCGGCATATTAATGTCGTTCTACAATTATCTTGTTGAATATTTTTGCTTAGTCAGAAATTTTATAATGAATAATAAGACTGAAATTCATTTTTTTTATAACTAATGCTAAAAAAATTATTTATCTGTGATTTGAAAATAATAAAATATCTTATAATTGAATAAACCATAATCTTTTAACACAATTTCCAATTATATTACTTTTTGTATTTGATCCAATGCTGGAAAATATGTAACATAGCGTTTGAGACATTTTATATTTCCTGTCAAAACAGTTACTTGCCAAGAACCTAGTTAAAAACTGTCCATCCGTCCAAAAGACGCCACATAACCGATAACAACAATAAACAGTGAACGAATGTTAAAATTTACAACGCTACAACTAAAATTAACACAAGTGTTGCCAACTAAGTTTAAATTTTCTACACACAAAAAAATCGTACCTAATTTTATTTGGTCTCATTTTAGTAACGGTTACATTTTTCAACAAAAACTATTTTAACTTATATTACCTACTATATTTTATACAGACACTATATTGTTTTTTTTTTTAAACGAAGCCATAAACAGCTGCCAATTTTGTCTATGCCTAAGCTTACGCGCTATATTATGGAGAAAATACCCTTAAACTTCTGAGAAGCGTCGCTAATACGTTGGCCAGGCATTCAGCTCTGAGGGCCAGTTGACCTTCGAGGGTCGAGCTGTTCTCATGACCCTGACCTTGTGCCTTCTTCGCATTGTGCTCGTAAATGATTTGAGCCATTTCAGCGCCGGCTAGTTCTTTAAAAGCCGCTGTGACGTCGTGTACTCGAAGAACCAAGTTTCTGGTTTGAAGTGGTGATGACGTATGTCGACCCAAAGCCTGGAATGAAATGAAATATGTGTATATGTTTAGAATTGTTTTTATAAGGATTTTTTTTTTTAGTTTCAGCAGTCTATTTCACAAAGTAACTGAAATACTTTGAATATTACGCCGATGGATTCTAACAATTAACTATATTAATTAATGTCATCAGAAGTAAATTTTCTGCAATAGCATTGATGTTACCTCGGTCGTGCCTATCTAAAGTGGAGAGAAATCAGACTATAATGGAAGAGAAGTTTGCATACCTGGGCAAGGTCAGACAGCCTCCTGAGAGGTGTGAGACAATCAGCTAAAGCAGTTGCAGGAGCGGAGGTGGAAGATGCACCATTAGTCCCTCCACCCAACGCACCCACCAGCGCACGAGACGCGCCCACCAGAGACACCGCACATGACGTCAGCTCGCTACGAGCACGCTATAAACATATCAAACTCAATATTAATTAAGTAAACACCGAGACAAAACTAGTGGAACTCAGTACCAAGCAATTATACTTCTATATCCGAAACAATAGATAAGGCAGTAAAAATCTAAGTAAAATAAATAAATACTAGATTTCGACGTGATGAACTGTCACTTGTCTAGGATAGCAGATTCTTGCACCGTATATTGTACGAACATAAGTTCCAAACATTTGTATAAACGCCAAACAGCTAATATTTATGTAATAATTTGTTTGAAAAGAAAGTCCTGCTAACCACCAGCTTCATCAACAACATTATTATAAAAAACTCACCTGAAATTTAATCTCATCAATATCTTCTCCACCACCATGCGCATGCTGATGCGAGCACTTCTGCGCCACCTGGTGCAAGCGCTGTAATAGTCCATCTACTGCCACTTCAGTTTTACACAACAGATTCTCTATCGACACGTGCCCGTTGTTGCCAGCCTGGAATTCTGGAAACTTTACCGTAGGTGGTGACGGAGGCGTAGGAATATCGTCTACCACATCATCCTTAAACCTCACGTGGTTAACCTTTGGAGTAGGACTTGCTGTAAACGATTTACGGTCTGGTGGTGGACTGAAGACTTTCTGGTCGCATGGAGCACCGTTTAATAAGTCAGGTCGATTGCTAAATCTTCTGTTCATCTGAGGAGAGCACAACGATAAAGCGGTCGACATTTCTTTATTTTTGAGTATTGTGTTTTTCGTTTCCGAGTTCGATCTCACGTGACGGTTTTGTAACGTCATTGAGCTGTAATTTGGTGTTGATCTGATTACTATTTCTTCTTCTGCTCTGTTTTCATTTTCTAGATTTCTGTATGTGTTTAAGTTACGTTGGAAGTGTGGAGAGCCAATACTCGCTAAGCGTTGTTCTGGATTTCTAATCGGTGATTGCTTCTGGGCGTTCTTCATTCGAAGAACCTCGATGCTTGGCACTGGAGGTAATGGTGGTTTTTTGGGAGGGAGTAGCAACGGCGGTGGTGGGGATAAAACTTTATTTTCCAGTCTCGGAGGCAGCTGCGGAGCTTGCATCGCTTGCTCGTTGATGTCACAAATAACTTTGTAGTTTAGTTTTCTATTGTTTAATGTACTGAAGTGGTTACTTCTAATTTCTACTGCAGTTAACTCGTTGTTAAGACAAGTGAAGGAGTTAGAACGAGGTCTTGGTGCAGGTGTGGGTGGGATTTTAGGCGGTCTTTCCGGAGGTTTTTTTACATCTGAGTTTTTTCTTCTAGGTGGCGGTCTTATTTCACATACATCTGGCATCGAATCAGAGTTTTGTATTTGAGCTTCGACTTTCTCGGTTTCTTCGTTACTTTCTTCGTTTTTATTTTTATCTTTGCTGCAGCATGAGAACATACCTTTCCGTTCTACAGTAGGGTATTCAATAACATGTGCATTCCCATTAGATTGTTTATCTCCTGAGATACTTTTTCTTTTCCCTTTAGGGGAATCAGATTTGGTTTGTGATGATATTTTGTTCTTATCTTTAAGTAGGAGACTATTTCTCGCTTCGCTTAAAGTTTTAGCTGTGAACATATTTCTAATTTCACTAACACTTAGCTGGCCTTTTATTACATCGCCATTTGAAGGCTTTTGATTTTCTATATTTGTATTTTGTCCTTTAGCTTCTAAAATTTGTGTTTGATTAACATAACTGACTTGGTCTCTATCTAATGTGGAAGCGTTGGACCCTGGAGGCGGAGGTATAATGTAAGACATTATTTCTTCAGGGGTTAGTTCTATCGCGGGAGTTACTTTTACAGTAGGTGGTTGAATGGTAACATTTGCTATAAATTCTTCTAATTCTGTTTTTGGTGCCCCCGTTAGGGTTTCCTGTGAACCTTCCTTATCATCAGCAAAGGAAGGTGGAACAACTGGCAGAATTTGAGGCACTTGTGTGGCGCTGTCTAATTCATCTGGCGTTTGTGGGGGTGGGATCAATGTTAAATCTATAAGCTCGACGTCATTATCAACTAAGCTCTCTTGATAATAGAAAGGATATTCTGCCGCCACAGTTTCTTCTTTATTGCTCTTTTCTCGGAGTTGTTTTAAATATTCTTTCAGATTTGGTTCTTTATTATCCTGAGTGTTATCTGGACTGTGAAGACCAAAACTGGTTCGTACTGCTTTATTCGTTGACTTGTTTTGATGTTTACGTATTGGACTATTTGTAGGGGTGTATAATGAATCATTATCACTTTCTGAGTGGCAGAGATCGTTGTTCAACGCTAATAGTGCATCAGTTAGCCCACAGTTATTCAATATGGCACTGAGACCTTGTGACTGTCGCGTTGTTAACCCGACGTTGTTGGTTTCTTTAGCATTTTCTTGCACATTTAACCCATTGAGGCCTTGGTTAATAGTTTCAGTTAAAAGCAGCAGCGAGTCGCTATGTTTCAGTATGCCAGGTGCATCATCAGTAGACGACATTCTGCTATTATTAGATTCAGTGTCGCTTTCCACATGATCAACACTGGTTTCTTTACCAACAAACTCGTCTCTAATGATACCATCGCGGTACATATCTTCGCCGTAAACATCACAATGCTCAGTCAGATATTGCTCTGAATTTTCAACTAACTTTTGCATTTCTGCCACTCGTCTTAACACTGCTTCGTTCTTTGCTTCAACTAACCTCGGATTGTTGGTTGCATTCTCTAATAATTCCATAGATAGAACACTTTGAAGATCGAAACCCATGCCATCGTCCAGATAGCACGTATCGTTTGGATCGAAAAGTCTAAAATCATCGCTTCTTTTGCATTTCTCAAAGTGGACGTCGTGTCCGAGGAGCCCACAATTAGTATCATATCCAATTAGAGGGCTGGAGTTATTACTATTTTTGGAGACATTGCTGTTTATGATGGAGTCTAAGTTGGACTTGCTCTGGTCCGGCGTGGAATGGTACGGCGGTGGCATGCTGAAGATCGCGTAATGCTTTTTGGATAAAACGTTGGGATCGTCGCAGTGCAAGTAACTCCATTTTGCCGGTACCACGTTGTGTTGTGATAAGTATGGTGGAGCTGCAAGTGAAGATTATAAATAGTAAATTATTTCATAGATTGTTATTTATACAAATTTAGCAAACTTTATAAGCAAATCTACACAACTTAATATAATATCATCAACCATTTTTAAGACTAGAAGAAACGATGTAAAGATTTTAAAATAGTTTTGATTACCTATATCTTCTGTAATTGGTTCCCGGTCTAACTCAATATTCAGATCTCGTCCGGTCGCCAGACGATAATATCTGAAAATAATTATTAAGTAGTATTTATTTATTTATTAAAAACTTTGCCTTTATTTAAAATGAAGTCGGTTATGGCTTCACTACGATTTTGTTGTAGGTACGTAGATATATTATTTTTCAGTTTCCATATTTATTTAATATTGGGCCCTCTTTAAGACAATTTAGAAAGAAAAGATTATTCCCTTCGACCAGTGTCATGTCGGTTTTGAGCTAACATTTTTTCTTTCTTCTTCTTTCTTTATAGAAGGAAGCTTAAATAATGCTTGACATGTTTAGATTAGGTGATAACTAACCCAGCAATAACCAAAGGCATCTCCGCTGCATCCCTTTCATCCATGAGGAGGGCTAGGACGCGATCCCTCTGAAGGAATATCGCGACGTCCGCACTGCCGGCGCACTCGCGTTTCACTCTGATGCCCTCCACCTCTTCCAGAGAGGCGATTGCTTGAGGCTGAAATTAAAACAACCTAATCATATCCTGCACATTCAAACGTCAGATATGCATTTTACACTGTTTTGTTTAGCTTAAAAATGTGTTTTTTAGCACGACATTTTGACTCCACTACACCTGATGATAAGCGTAGTGCAGGACAAAAAACCAGCGATCACCGACAAACAATGAGTTTATCGGCAGTCACCAGAGTCATGCCGGCCTGTATAAATGTTTCTTCCCTCTTCGAAGAGGGAAGAAGCGAATCGAGGGGCCTGCGACAGGCGGATGACCAATGCAGGCACAGTAATACAAGGATTCAACCATCAACACACTATCAAGTCATGTCGTAAACCCTTTGGGAGAACTGGATAAACACTGGATGATCCTGGAATACGATACATACAAGACGTGTGGATCACTATGACAGGTTTTAACATGTATACGGTGATCGCTATACGGGCGGATATGAATATCCTACCACCAGCAATGTAAAACTAGGAAAATAAAATATAGACGCTATTGTCAAGGGGAATGACAACTGGTCCAGTCATTTTAGCTTAAATTAGGTAAGAATCTCGGAATTCGAGATACCCAGCTGTAAGTCTGTAAATACTTGTGTATTGACACCCTAAAAGTTGTCTCAAAACCTACATATGGTAGGGTGTGCGCAACTATTAAATTTCAAGGTCAAAGGTCACAAAAATCAAAATGACGAACTTGTGACCGCGCGCTCTCCGCCCTCTATCTCGAAAACGGTTCACCGTATGAAAAAAAGTTTTAAACAAAATTTGTAGAGAATTTTGTATTCTACAATATTGATAATAGCTACAAATAGCAAAAAACCCATAGGAAATGAGATATTTCCAAAAAAAGCACAAATTTTTTTTGTGACTTTTGTGACCTTTGACCTTGAAATTTAATAGTTTAGTATTTAACAGCTGGGTATCTCGGATTCCGAGGTGAACTTACTAAAATGACTGGAACAAACGGGGTATTTCCCCACAAACAAAAACACTAAATAGCAGCACAGAGGAGAAATAGGTTCGAAACCTGCCCCAAGAGCATACACCACTGACTTTTCTAAGTTATGTGTATATTAATTGTAAATTATCGCTTGCTTTAACGGTGAAGGAAGCATCGTGAGGAAATCTGCATACCTGAGAACTCGATAAGATTTTTCGAAGGTATGTGAAGTCTACCAACCCGCATTAGGCCAGCGACTCTAAGACCTCACTCCTCTCATTAGGTAGAGGAGGCCCGTGCCCAGCAGCGGGACATGTATAATACAGGACTAGTAAAAAAAAGTATGTCTCGGGACGCTCGACAGAAGTGATAACTTAAACTAATGTGGGTTAAAGTGAGAGCGGAGGAGCCTGCCTGCACTGCACTGCACGCCAGTCCGGTCAAAGTCCTTTCAAAGTCCAGTCTAAATCCGGTCAAAGTCCTGTCAAAGTCCAGTCTAAATCCGGTCAAAGTCCTGTCAAAGTCCAGTCTAAATCCGGTCAAAGTCCAGTCTAAATCCGGTCAAAGTCCTGTCAAAGTCCAGTCTAAATCCGGTCAAAGTCCTGTCAAAGTCCAGTCTAAATCCGGTCAAAGTCCTGTCAAAGTCCGGTCTAAATCCGGTCAAAGTCCATCACTTCAAAAAAAAAAGCAGCACTGACCACAGAGCCGCCGCGGCCGACGATCTGGCTGAGCCCGAACCGCGGCGACACCAGCAGCACGCGCTCCGGCCGGCTGCTGCTGAAGCACTTGGCGCCGTAGCTCGGCAGCCCAGACACTATGTCCAGGTAGTGCAGCTTCGCCTGCAAACAAAACACACGTGGAGGGCCCTCACATCCAAATGGACGTGCACATAGCATCTAAACATGGGCCGTATAAGACGGCTCACAGTCACTCAGCGAGCTATGGAGAGACCTATGCTCGGTGTTTCTCTACGTGATCAAATCAGAAATGAGGAGATCCGTAGAAGAACGAAAGTCACCGACATAGCTCAGCGGATTAGCAAGCTGAAGTGGCAGTGGGCAGGCCACATAGCTCGCAGAACCGATAACCGATGGGGCAGAAAGGTTCTGGAATGGAGGCCACGTACCAAGTTTGGACGTCCGCCTATAAGGACAGACGACCTGATAAAGGTCGCAGGAAGTCGCTGGATGCAGGCCGCTTCCAACAGGTCGGTCTGGAAATCTTTGGGGGAGGCCTATGTTCAGCAGTAGACGTCCTGTGGCTGATGATGATGGTGATGATGATGATACACGATAGGGTACATAGTTGACTTGATTTTTCATTATTTATTAAATCAATAACTTACGTTAGCCACCGTCCATAAAACAATAAATTAGAAGCCATTCAAATCTGATAGAGGGGGCACTTATCAAATAACAGACGACGCAAATTTGACGTCCTTGTGTAAAATGGCCATTACTATGTTTGCGTTACCCGACTCGGGGATCAAACCCGAAGCCTCAGCACGGCAGTCATACCACGTACGCGATACAATTGCGACCAACTGCAGTTGTATATTAAACGGTATATCGGCGTAACGATAGCAATTTTAATACTTGATAGATGGGTTTATTCGAAGAAAAGACCATGAAATCTACCTGCAACTGCGTGAGTTGCCGCTGGCAGCCGGTCATCTGCGAGTTGAGTTTGAGGAAGTGCGCGACGAGGCGGCGCAACTCCTTCCGCTTCATACTCTCCAGCAGGCCTGAGGGCACGAACCGTTCCAGACCGAACTCTCTCCTGGAAACAATCAATAATATATTTAATGAGTGGTACACGCTCTGTTGATAAAGGTCGCAGGATGCAGGCCGCTTCCAACAGGTCGGTCTGGAAATCTTAGGGGGAAGCCTATGTTCAGCAGTGGACGTCTTGTGGCTGATGATGATGACACGCTCTGTTGACAGTTTTGTCTTCAGCATGGATGGGTCGTGGTGGTACCACTATCTCACCGAAAATCACATTAAATACAGATCTACTGTTGCGTTTCGTGGGTAATTAAGATTACAATCTTATAACTCCTGTGGAGCATCCCAAATATCGATTTTGAAGTTAATCGGCGTTAAAATATAAACATAATGACGGCCACTTTTTCACACGCTTTTATTATTTCAACTCTAACATGGATCTAGATTCACCTTTACATTTATAAATTCCGTATTTTGGATGAGACTAAAATAACTATCCATAACATCGTTTTAACGTTTTAATGTCCACTGACTACACTATATCTGGGAGACAGTATAGTCACAAAATACAATAAAATATAACCCATGTTACTTACTTACTACTACTTGTTACTGGATGGAGTAAACTTTGTAATGGTGAAATAATTTTTAGAATTTGACCCGTAGTTCCAGAGAATACTCCATACTCCTCACATTGACTACAAAATTGATATCTAAGGGACATCGTGGTGACAAACCATAGTAAAATACATCATCGTATTTTTATAAGGGATAATGTAATATTTTATAACTGAGTACTTTTTTGAATCGGTTTAGTAGTTCCGAAGTTAGAGCTTAATATAGCAAATGTAGTCACAAATCGTAATAAAATATAGCCTGTTTTATGGATATTTAGAATTGTTATAACCGGTCCAGTAGTTCCAAAGTTGACCGCCTACATACAAACAAACAAATATGTATTCTTTATTAAAGTAGATCACAGAGTTCTACTCACTCAACAGCCTTAACAGTCAACTTGGCAGGCGAGAGATTGTTGGCCAGAGCGTGCTGGTGCATGTGCAGGGCTGCGAGCCTCAGCGCGACCTCGGGCTGTAGCTCCGGCGCGAACCGCTCCTGTGCCACGTCGTTGCAACACTGCAGGTACAGGTAGTCCAAGGCGGCTAGGTCTCGCTGTGCCAGCTCTGCGGCGGATGTCGGCATGAACACCACTCGATATAGACAACGCATCTTGTGCGAGCCAGGGCGTGCTGCAATCTGTAATTTGAATATGTTTTTACAAAATCCATTGTGGGATTTCCAGTTGAAATTTTTTGACACGACTAAGGCTACATTGGACCTGATGTTAAGTACAGTGCGGTCCATATAATGTCAGAAATAATGGCAGAATTATGCTGGCCTGACATTACTGGATATACACTGGCTGATCCCAGAACCCGACACGCCTGTACGAGCCCCTATGGCGGATTTTTCACCATGTGTTCACCAACAAACAATGAGTTGGTCACCAGAATTATGCCGTTCTATATAAATGCGTCTTCATACTCCAAAGAGGGAAGAAGCAAATCGAGGCGCCTGCAACAGGACAGGTTGATGACCGATGAAGGCACAGAGATATAAGGATGTTCCCCTATACCCACCCTAAACAACCATCGAGTCATATCGCAAGCCCGTCGGGAAAACCGGATATAAATTGGATGATCCTAGAACGCGATCCACACAAGGTATGTGGATCACTATGGCAGGTTTTAACACCATGTGTATGGTGGTCGCTATACGGGCGTATATGAATATCCTACCAGCAGCGTGGTGGGGCATATACCGTCTACAGGGCTGGGTAGATACCCATAGTAGGTGGGGGATACCTAGATAGGTATCCCCCACCTACTACATAAACAAATGTTTACACCTAAATTGCACATGTACTACCTAACGCCTTAATAAATGCTTTCTTTTTCTCTCTATTACTCACCCTAGCCAACGACTCTTTAGGATCCAGCAGCGTCAGCTTATTCCTCCTTAAACTCTTCACATGTTCTACCACCAGACTAAAATGATCTTCAGCCGTGATGCACAACTTATCCTTCAGGCTGGTGACCACGTCTGCGACGGTAGTGGTCGTGTCATACTTGAAGGACTTTGTCTGACCATTCTCTAGAAATACTTTGAGGACATTCGCCATCGGAGGTAGACAGAGGTCGCCCAGGGAGAAAGCAGACGGCTGTAAAATAGAATTACGAAGGTTTATTTATGAAGTGACATGGTGGAATTGCAGAATTGGCATTTTATATTGCAAAGGCTGTATTGACTTAAAATGCAACTGGGTTTATAAATAATTGGTAATTTTCTAGTCCAGCTTTTCCAATCTTTTTCAAGGATTCCTAGCGCCACTTTATCATGATCCCGAACACGGGCGTAGTGCAGTGCAGCATAATGTAGTACAGTACTGTACAGTTCTGTGCAGTGCAGAGCAAAGCAGAGAGGAGGGGTACAGTGAAGTGGGGTACAGTGTAGTGTAGTATAGCGGTGTACAGTGCTGTACAATGAGATGTAGAAGGTGCAATAGAATGAGGTGCACTTCAGAGCAATACAGTACATTATCGTGCTGTGCTTTTGTACAGTTTCGTAGTCCTTACACAGCGATACAGTTGTTGATGAGTAGTTTATTTTTTTTTTAATTGCTGGGGCCGGCAAGCGAGCAAGCGGGTCACCTGATGGTAAGTGATCTCCACCGCCCATGTAAGCCCACCACCAGAAGAATCATGAGCGCGTTGCCGACCTTAAAGGAAAGGGACAATTAGGGATTGGGAAGGGGAGGGCATTTGGGCTTCCGGATATCTCACTCACCGTACGAAACGCAGCAGCAAGCCGCTACTTTACGTCGGTTTTCTGTGAGACAGTGGAAACGACCCAGTCGCGCCAGCCCATTCATGCTGTAGACAAAACTGTCTACAGCGTGGCTCTACCACTCATAAGTTAGACAGAACTAAATAACATTGACATTACTAACTAATACCACTGGAGTTTTGGCGGGAATCTGACAGTGCGGTTCATCGCTTATTGACTGTGATGAACAGTGTATGGAAACATTGAAATAAGTGAATTAAGCATTGTACTGGAAGGAATTCACACCAAAACTCCAACAAGACATTGATAACATCCACACCGATATTTCATTGTTCTTGTGAAGACATGAGAATAATTATACTCGTCATTGGCGAAATGCATAATAATGCGAAGCCATAAATTAAAAAGAAGAATTAATACCACTAATATTAAAATCCACCAACTCACCGGGTACATCGGCGCACCGTTCAGCTGCACAGAGTCAGCAAACCGGACCCTGGGCGGCCTGGCGCGCAGTCTGGCTCGTTTAGCCGCGGACAGCATGGCGGATCGTCTGGCAGGGTTGCCGCTCCTGGCAGGCTGGCAGACTCGAAGAGTTACGCGCTCGTTGCAGGCGCGCACTGCTGATATCACGTGTTCTCTAGCTGCGAGGCTTACGTCTTCACCGTTGACGCACAGGATTTGGTCGCCTGGCTCCAACTTAAATGAAACAATGTATATGGTGTATGTTATTTATTTGTTTTTTTTTCTTGCTGCTACCATAAAAAAAATGTTTACGCATTTAGCTGTGAACTCGGGCAATATCTGCATACCGCAATGGGTTCACTGCCGCCGCCTGCGTGAGATGCGCCGTGCGTGAAAAACTGGGTATATACGTGGTACTTTGTAGCATTCCGGGTTATGAGCTCATTGGACTGGTGGCGTCCGCCACCCTAGGGCACTACTAAACCAGTGCTGTGTCGTGACTCGAGTCACAATACAGCAGTATGCTGAGCTGGATACCTAATTGCTGCGGTATAGGTTGCGGTGTAGCATTTCCCCAGTTATTCATTATGAATGTTACACCTATTTTGTGTGTGTTTGTTGTTGTTACACCTATTATTGTTCAAAAAGACAATTCGTTATTAGACAACTCAAGGAAATTCTGCGACTTACCTAATAATAATCTAATATATAAAATTCTCGTGTCGCGGTGTTTGTAGTTAAACTCCTCCGAAACGGCTTGACCGATTCTCATGAAATTTTGTGTGCATATTGGGTATGTCTGAGAATCGGACAACATCTATTTTTCATCCCCCTAAATGTTTAGAGTAGTCCACCACAATTTTTTTTTTTTTTTTAATTTTTAGGTAAATTTTATTTTTTTATGAAACAGCATTAAAAAATACATACAACCCTGAATTTTCAACCCTCTACGATCAATCCCTATTTTTTAATAGCCATTTTAGTAATTTAATCAGTTTGCATTTAGGCTACTTTTCTCCCGGAAAAAGCAGATCACGCGGGCGGAGCCGCGAGGGACAGCTAGTATCACCATAAAAAACAAAACAATTACTATATTACATTATAATATCAATCCTATTCTATACTATCCCACATAACGGTCCAGCATGCCAGCTCAATACGGGTTGGCAGACTTCACATATCTTGGAAACCAGTATAAAAAAATCTCAGCTATACAAATTACCACACTATATTGCCTTCACTGTAAAAACTACCGATATCTAACAATAGCTACACACGTCACTAAGAAAACTTAAACGTATGCTCTTGGAGCTGGTTTCGAATCTGCGGCTCTCGTCTCAGCAGTCGGTAGCCACTGAGTTATCGCTTCTAGAAATATAATAATACGTTGTGGTATTTATCACAATAAAGGTTACATAAACCAGTTTCAGTTGGTAAAATTTGGTGAGTATCTTTAAAGAATCCAAACATCCTGACAATAATCGCTATATCAATCACCCACCTTCCCCACACTGGGTGAGTTATCAGTGACGAATCTGACGAGGACAGGCTTCTCCGAGCCAGCGACGAAGCCGAAGCCGAGTTCAGGGTCCCTCTCGAGCACCACATCTCTAGGAGCTGGTGGAGACTCACACGAACAACCTTCTGGGGCCACGTACGTCGTGGTTTTGTTAATATGGCTGGAAATAAGGATATTTCAAAGGTTTTATTGGGATCCTTGGCTGGTGGTAGGATTCATATCCGCCCGGATCGTGACCACCGTACACATGGTGTTAAAACCATAGTGATCAACACGCCTTGTGTGGATCGCGTTCCAGGATCAATTAGTGTATATTCGGTTCTCCCGAGGGGCTTGCGACATGATGACTTGATGCTTGGTTGGGGCGGGCATAGGGGTACATCCTTGTATGACTGTGCCTGTATCGGTCATCTGTCTGTCTTGTCGCAGGCCCCGCAGTTTGCTTCTTCCCTCGCCGAAGAGGGAAGAAACATTTATAAGGCCGGTATGACTCTGGTGACCACTGATAAACTCATTGTTTGTCGGTGATCGCTGGTTTTTTGGACTGCCCTACGCTTACCATTAGGTGTAGTAGTCGGATAAAAAATTAAGTTAAATTAATACTATGTGGTGGCACTTTTTTATTAGTCTGAATGACGAATCAAGCAGGTCGCTTGCTTGATGATAAGCAACACGCCTTCTTATAAACAGAAGCAACACCAATCAGAACTTCGAATTAAGAAGTAGGTACCGCATGGCCCTAGACTGCGCTCGATACCCCGAGACAATAAGTCTCATAATGCCTACTAATTTCGGTGGCTTTGATGTCCTTCAATGCAGAATACAACAGTGCTTTTGCACTGCGGTTTGGCGGCAGAAATAAACAGAACATTGGTGGATCCAAACGGCTTCTTACGCGGGACTTACAACCTAGACATGCAGACAGTGAACAAGCACACGAGTGTAAATTACTTACATTAGGAGTGGTACGGTGGACTTCTTGGAATTCAATTCAGTAATCATAATTAAATATTATTATTTCTTTTATCCTTTTTCGTTTATATTCTTAATTATTTTTATTTACTTTAATATTTTTTCTTGTAATTATGACAACATTTAGCGTCAGACCACACGTGATGTAAGAAAAACTCTTATGATTGTATGTTTTGGATCTTGATGAAATAAATAAATAAGAACTCTTTCAAGTATGTATCTATTTGAACTCCTAAATCCTCCCAACAAAACTCCTATCAAAATGTTTAACTCCTCAAAACAACTCACTTGATGTAGTAAGGCTTCTCCCGACTATCCAGCGCCTGCTCCCATCCGTAAGGCAGCTCCTCTTCCTGCTGGTCCTGGACATCCTTCCCGACGGGCCAGCTCTCAGCTGGAGGCAGCCAGCTCGCCGTGCGCGTGATGTGACTGAAATTGAAGTGCATTGTTAGTTGAATGAAGAAATTGATGCCTGTGATGGTAAGAATGGCCAATAATGTGGCTGGTGCATATGCGGGTAAGAATGGCCAATAATGTGGAAAAGGGAAGGCAACGCATTGTCGACTCTTTGGTTGATGGGTGTTCATGGTCGATGGTTATTTTAAAATAGTGCAAGTAAATAATTATTGTCCAAATATTTGCTAAAATTTTTAATTAGGTAGATCGCGATGGGTGGAAGGAAAGTGGTGTGACCTTTGTCTAACAGTGGGTTGATAAAAAAAGGTTTTTAGAGTCTTGTTCTCGTAACGAAAGCTACCTAATTTTTTTTTGTAACTTGTATCTTCGCTTTTCTAGTTTTCGTTTTAGAATAGCTGAAAACGCTAACCGGCATATGAACACGTACTGCTGGCGATATTGACGATTAATGGAATATACAAACATGCGAGATTTTTATCCGCTAGACACAATTTTACAAGTTACGTTTTTTGAATGAAGCATTGAAAATACAGCGACACAAATATCGATACATATTCGGCCCCAAAACTGCCTACATTTAATCGAAATGTCTGATAAGCCAACAACGAAATACACCTCCAAAACTCGCCTTGAGGCGCTCTGATAATAACTGTTTGTGATATTTATAAAACCATCTAGCATCTGCAGCCGCAAAAGATTTTAGATTAGATAGATTTAGGCCCGCTGCTGTTCACTTCACATACCACGGTAGAAGCGTACCAAGTTGTAATATTTATTGTGTTATGTGCAACAAACTTAATTATATTAATTTTTTTTGGAAATTATTTTGTGGTACAACCTGGTTTGCCTTTTGGATGTCACTTTAGGTACACAACACAGCATTATGCTGAGCATGCCACCTTTTGTCATCGTGAGCACATGCAACTTATTAGGTTAATTATATATTTCTTAATAGAATTGTACATCACATTTAAATTGCATGTTTTCGTGTTGGCAATAAATATTTCTTTCTTCTTATATATTTTCTCTGTAAAAGCCACAGTTATCGTTGAAACAATGAAAGAAACAAATATCCAACTCTACCCCGTTCTGCAAAAGAAAGAATTCCGTTACAGAATTTCATACTATTCTGGGTCCCGCAATAATCCGAGGAGAAATGTTTTCCCTTGTTCCTTTTGTACCGTCGAGGTTTTTTATTAAAACAGAATAACTGTGTCTAAAAGATGGAGTCTTTTGTCTTTACTCTTAATGACTGGCTAGCTATGGAATTCTTAACTATTTATTTTAGAAAGTTTCGTGTTATGCGCATTCTGTTTTGAAGTATTTTTGGGGTAATTTCTTATTATCTCCCGACAAGAAAAAGGTTTGGTATAGTCTACGTCTTTTTGCATTCGGATAGCGTAACCCCTTATACAAATAGTACTTACTACAGCTATTTCGGAATGAAATTTGTCGGATTTAGCTCGGATGCAACATGTAAACCAGTGGTCGTCACATGTTTCTAGTCAAAGGCTACATAGTTCAATGCGAGGTATGCGGTCCGCACATTGTGGGTTGGGTAGTTGATACCACCAATCAATTGACATATTTTTATGAGTTTTACACATGTTTCCGTTTCGCATTCTTCTGTTTAGTTTTAACTTCATGAACAAAATCAGTTTTGATAATATAGTTATTGTGCACTAAAATTGTTTGCTGAGACATAAGATGTTAAGTCTCATAATGCCCAGTAATTTCACTGGCTTCAATGTCCTTCAAACCGAAACACAAGAGGGCTTACACACTGTTGCTTGAACGTACAAACCCTATCTAAATAAAACATAACCGCTTGTGTCCTCAAGTATAATGAATGTAGAGTACACGTTAGATACAGCGACTCAAATGGCCCACCATGAAATACATCCCATAAGGAGGGTCCATATTTTCTACAGACACGGATGCAGATTTCGGTATAGGTATATTCGACCCTAATATAATATTTACCAATTACTATCGGTGTTTTCGTAAATGTATTTAAATACTTCGCCTAATTGGTCCAGTGATAGCCAACTTACACCTGGTTTCTCGAAGGCTGATCAAATCAATATTCCACTAACAGAACTTTGAAAATCAATTTCATCATCATCAGCCACAAGACGTCCACTGCTGAACCTAGGCCTCCCCCACAGGTCGTCTGTCCACTTTGTAGGTGGACGTCCAACGCTGCGCTAGCCAGTACGTGGCCTTTCTGCCCCATCGATTATCAGTTCTGCGAGCTATGTGGCCTGCCCACTGCCACTTGAGCTTGCTAATCCGCTGAGCTATGTCGGTGACTTTCCTTCTTCTACGGATCTCCTCATTTCTGATTTGATCACATAGAGAAACACCGAGCATAGCTCTCTCCATAGCTCGCTGAGTGACTGTGAGCCGTCTTATACGGCCCATATTTAAAGGCCACGTCTCAGTGCCGTATGTCATCACTGGTAACACACATTGCTCGAAGACTTTAGTCTTCAGGCACTGAGGTATTTTGAGAAGACCTTGCCAAGTTTCAATTGAAAATCAATTTAAAATAATGAATTTACCAAAATAAAATCAGTATCTCCATTTCAACTTGCTGCGGGTTGGTTCCTGTTTGCGTACGTAGGTCCAATTGATCTAATGGCTAGACCAATGACGTGACTTACTTCGCCGAGCCTTATAACTACAAAAACATGCCTAAAAGTTATTTCATCCGCAAGTTAACAAACAAAAGGATTTCACTAGCCTTTGTTCGCTTTTTGTTTAATTCTCGCAGGGCGGTCGTGGGTCTTATCCCCCCGGTTGGGGGGGCCCTGCGCCCTTCACGCAATGTTTTCGGTCCACTCGTACCACCCTCACGCTCAAACAAATGTTGCCACCGCACATTGTCGAGTATGATAAATAAAAACGTTTCTTTTAGTGATTGTAACTGTTTTTATGACGTGGTTACAGTGACAGCGGGTTTGTTAAATTCAAATTTAGGCCGCAAAGGCAACTTATATACGTCATTTGAATCTACAGGTGCTTCGGAAATGCTCACTGGTCTGAGAAGAGGCGCCCGGAAACTCAGTCGTAGGTTTTTTGTATTTTTTTATTATACGTATTCCATTTAGGTATACAAAATATACAACATAGTACGTTATTTATATAAGTTGTAACATGATCTATGAGGAAAAATAATTAAACAAAACCATTATGCTCATTTCCATTCCGCTCCTCGCTTACACTCCCACCATACCCGAAACTCAATACGCCCACACATTTTGTCGCAATGTTTCGGAAATCCAAAGGGCTTGTATTACATGTTACTGAATAAAATCTCAACACGACATAGCAAACAACACAAACTTCATTAAAAAGGGCATTGCCGTAAACGGTTTATGTTCACATTTATACCTTTTAATCGGAATTGGGATTTATTGTCCCTGTTGAAACAGGGGATGTGATTACAGTGGCTAAGTGCTATTCGGACTCGTGCACTGAGGGTTCCGTAGCTACATAATATCTGTTTTTTTTTTTTGTTTAATTGAATGACGAGACGTGCAAGGCGCTCGCGCGATTGTAACCGCTTTGTCTTTTTCTGCCGCCAAGCAACAGTTTTTACGCACTGTTGTGTTTCGGTTTGAAGGACATTGAAGCCAGTGTAATTACTGGGCATTATGAGACTTAACATCTTATGTCTCGGGGTGACGAGCGCAGTTCAGTGCCATGCAGTGCTTTGTAATTTAAAGTTCTGTGTGGTGTTGCTTTTTTTATGAGCAGGCGTGTCGCTTACCATCAGGCGAGCGCCTTGCTCGACTCGTAATTCAAAAAAGTATCTGGAGGCTCAAATCCCCCACTCCTTGTTAACCCCTTAATGAATATTGTTATAAAAGATGCAATATGTTTATTACACTCAAAATTTTTTGAGGATAATATTGTAATCTGCGTTGATGGTCCTTAAATAAATAAATAAATGAACTTGTTTAGTCGTTAAGCCAGGTTTAGGATCGTCGTGCAAGTGGGCTTAAACAAAAATTTGAAATTATTAATTAGTATTTTCTTATGTATTACGCGAATATTATACATTGAAATAAAAGTAATTGAAACGGATTTTATCGCGGTTTTTTATTAATTTTGAAAGTTTCTCGAAGCTTTCGAAACGTCGGGACCAAAATTGATAAAAAACCGCGATAAAATCCGTTTAAAATACGTTTTTTTTTTAATTATTAATTAATTAAAATTGTTATTACGTTACACATAAATTTATACTTTATTCTAACGTAGAATTTTTTTTGTAAACTCCACGAAAATATGAATTTTCAAAACGACAGTATTATTTCTTTTTAATGTGGTGTTTAACAAAAGGCGAAGGAAAATTCAAAAGAATTCTCGCGAAATATAAGATGATTGTGGCGCGTTTGTATTCCGGACGTCGTTTAAGGTATCGTATGGAAGTTTGGCAACATTTTAATAGCTTTTTCGCCCGTTTACAATAATTGTCAACGATGTATTGTTTTAACCGACGAAATTAAGGAAGGAGGTTACATATCTACAGGATGGTAGGTCCCTCGTATGCAAAAGGCCGTCTGAGTTCGTACCACCGCTTTGTCTATTTCTGCCGCCAAGCAACATTGTGTAAGCACTGTTGTGTTTCGGTTTGAAGGACATCGAAACCAGTGAAATGACTGGGCATTATGAGACCTAACATCTTATGTCTCGGGGTGACGAGCGCAGTTCAGTGCCATGCAGTGCTTTGTAATTCAAAGTTATGTGTGGTGAATCAATTTAAATTAACAAATTTAGTTAAACAAAATCAGTATCTCCATTTGAACTTGCCGTGGGTTGGTTCGTTTTTGCATAACCACGTCCAAATGATCTGCAATAAGATCATCACAGCGTAGCGGACGGCGGGCCGCTGCAGGCGGGGTCACCGGAACACGTGGCGGGTTCGCAATTTGCCCGCCATCTGACCGGACGCGACCGACGGTTTGAGGTTATTGCCTGATGGAAACGCGGTCAGGATTCCTTTCCGTTTCGATCGTACTCTTTTATTTACGGTTTTCAATAATATTCGGTGGCAAATGAATATCCAAAAATAATCGGCATTGGCGAAAATATAACATAACTTTGGTATAAGACCCAGGATCCAATTTACAGAATAAATGATATCATCATCATCATCAGCCACAAGATGTCCACTGCTGAACATAGGCCTCCCCCAAAGATTTCCAGACCGACCTGTTGGAAGCGGCCTGCATCCAGCGACATCCTGCGACCTTTATCAGGTCGTCTGTCCACTTTGTAGGTGGACGTCCAACGCTACGCTTGCCAGTACGTGGCCTCCATTCCAGAACCTTTCTGCCCCATCGGTTATCGGTTCTGCGAGCTATGTGGCCTGCCCACTGCCATTTCAGCTTGCTAATCCGCTGGGCTATGTCGGTGGCGCTATACTTTCGTTCTTCTACGGATCTCCTCATTTCTGATTTGATCACGTAGAGAAACACCGAGCATAGCTCTCTCCATAGCTCGCTGAGTGACTGTGAATAAATGATATGATTTTATTATTTTAATCAATAAATTACTTTACTTAAAATCTATTAACGACGAATTTTATAAATCAGGTCAAAAATACATGAGTAAGAAGCCATTTAAATCTAATGGAAGGGGTACTTGTCAAATGATAGAAAAAGGATGCACGGCATGTCTTGTGACGTCACAAGACAGTTCACGCCATTAGGGTACGGGCGTGCAAAGGGGATGGCGAGTTGTTCCCACTACATGCCTAACTTTGCTCACATCAGTACTTAAAACATGAAATGCGGCAATTCATTTGTATTTCAATTCGCAAACACTTTCTTTTTTGTATGAGTTTCAGTTGCATATAAAATTATAAAGTCAAATACCCTATTGCATGACGACTTTAGCAGGCTCTCACGGTTCAATTTTAGTTGATCAACTGCTATATAGGGTGCTGCTATTCGAATTTTCTGAACAGACTCACAATCGAACTAATCAACAAAACCTTTTAGTTATTCAAGTCAGTTGATCAAGTGAAATCGTACCGTGTGAACCCTCCATAAACGAGTTTTCTTCTATATTCTCGTCTTTGTCGAACGATAAAACTCTCCGTGTAAATGGGACTTTATTATTAGATTGTTGGCAGAGTATCGTATATACCTCCAGTGGTCGCGCAATTGCCAATCTCATCCAACAGATTCTGCAGAAAATGCAATTCAGTATGCGACTTCGCTCCTCAGTTGACATTTACGATATTGGAAAGACAATGAAGTGGAGATTCAAACAACGAATGATTGCGGAATGGTGTATTAAATAAATTATTGCTGAATTATTTATTGATAAATTGCTGGTGGTAGGATATATCATATCAACCCGGATAGCGACCACCGTACAAATGGTATTAAAACCTGCCATAGTGATCCACACGCCTTGTGTGGATCGCGTTCCAGGATCAGATAGTGTATATCCGGTTCTCCCGAGGGGCTTGCGACATGACTTGATGGTTGATTGGGGCGGGTATAACGGTACATCTTGTATTACCGTGCCTGCATCGGTTATCCGTCTGTCCTGTCGCAGGCTCCTCGATTTGCTTCTTTCCTCTCCGAAGAGGGATGAAGCATTTATACAGGCCGGCATGACTCTGGTGACCACCGATAAACTCATTGTTTGTTGGTGGCCGCTGGATTTTTTGGATTGCATTACACTTACCATCAGGTGTATTGCAGTCACTTCGCCGTGCTCGGAACAAAAACCAAAAAAAAAAAATTATTCACCCGATAGTCACTCGCATAGTCCTGACCCCACTCTAGGTTAACCTGTATCGTGGGTATCCAGAACTACGAGGGACTCGGGGTCCTACGACACCCAGATCCGAAACACGTATTTGTGTGTCTAATATGTCTCGGTGCGAGAATCGAGCCTGCGACCTCTCGCTTCTCCGGCAACTTGCCCACTGCGCCACGGATGCTGTCAAATCTAACCTAAACATTAAATATAATCATAAAAAACAATGGGATAGACAAGTACTATAAGTTGAAAACTTCAGAACGCACTCGCGCTGCGTTCACTATCATAACTCTAGGAGTACCTCATCTAACCATTACACTCTCATTATCTTAACCAAACCTATACGGAAGTACCTTCACAGTAAACTTTATCTAATATAACCATGATAATGACATAGACACCAACCCGTGAGGCTAATAGGTGCGAATGCGTATGAATGTACATATAGATTCATCAATCAAATGAAACGAACATAAATAATTCAACAGAACAGACGTTGATGGACGTTAGGTCTTATTAGGTCCTAGGCTGAGAGCCAGACGGAGTTCATTGACCGCGCAACAGTTCCCGATTCAGCCAGATGGCCAACGATCAAAGAACTGCAACTCATCGGCATCGACAGGCCATTAAATTCAAATTCAAATCATTTATTCTGTAAATTGGATCATAAATATCACTTTTACATATCAATATTTTTTATATTAAATTACATATTTATATTTTTTGTAATATCTCTTTTCGGCATTTCATAGCTAGCCATGAGAAGAAATGCCGAAACAAACTCATGGGTTATGGCCTCTTTTAATGTCCAGACATTGCTTATCCAGAATTGTGCGAGTGCAATGTACAGGAATTCCTGGATGGGATTTTTGAGGAAATAGCCCTAAGTATAACCATCATACATGGGACTCGCACTTTAACTTAGGGAAGACAATCATTCATCTGTAATCTAGATTAAGCTGCCATTAGTAATTACATTTGGTATGAATTGGTTTACGATCGAATTTATCATAACTTAATCTTAATCTCTAGATCAATAGCTATAAGAAATTATAAGTGGTAGAACCACGCTTTTAGACACTTTTGTCTAGCGACCACCATACACAATGTTAAAACCTCCCATAGTTAGCCCCATCGCCTTGTGTGTATCGCGTTCGCGTGTTTCGCATCTTAAAACTTCGCCTTTTTATAATCTAGAGATCCAAGTTTTGCACACAAGCTAACATTATAATCGCGTAGGATCTCTCGTAGATTAAATAATATAAAACAAGTAATATGATTTATCCATACAGTACAACGAGACTGCGGCTGCGTTTTAGCCGAGTATAAACGTAAAGCCTGAACTCTGAAGTATCATATTTTATCATACTAATGCAGGACACGGGGTGCGGTCTAGCTGCGAGCCGAGATTTTAAAACTGTTGAAATGTCATTACCATTGCTAAAAAAATAGTATGCCTGGTGCTATTACAATGATCAGATAAATAAATACATTAGATAGGGATCTACACCATTATTCATAGTGCGCGTAAATGCATAATGCCGATTTCTGTATACGTGTTTGTGCCTTTTTGCGCCAAACAAAAAGGGACCAATTACGTATAGGAACAGAAGAACTTATCAAAGAATTGACTAACACCCGGTTTCTGAAAGGCTGATGAAATTAAAATTCAACTAATAGAACTTTGATTATAACAGCGCTGTCATATCAATTCGAGTTTCCGAAACGTTATTCAGTGAAAATTTATTAATCTCTGATCTAATTTTCTAACAATCGCTTGTTAGTAGTTGACACACCATTTGTTGATAGAATTATCTAGAAATTTTCCAGAAACTCACAATAATCCATACGATTTTTCGCATTCAATTTGAAAGTCTTGTTAATTAACAAATCAAAAGCGTTAACCACGCTTCTAGCTTTTGAGCTTTTTACTTAACATGAGATTTGATTGATGACTGGTTAATTTTTACATTAATTAGTCTTTCATAGATCGGGAGTATGTGTTGTTCTGTGTCGTCTATTAGTATCCAAACTCTCATCACCATCACTAAATCTCCAATCGCCAACAGTTGCACTGTCACAAACGCAACAATAGCAGATTAAGGTTATTGTTCCAAAGCATTGTGAGCCGAGATTACTTCCTTCTGTTATTTCGCACTCACGTTTTTCCAACGGTGTACGTAAATGGATTGTTTTATGAGTTTGCGCAACCCTTTTCGCTGTAAGTAACAAAGTAAACAATCAGGCCTTGTATATTTTCACTTGCTCTTTCGACCACAACAAGACCGTTGAGGTTTGAAATTTTGTCCATTGTACGAGGTCCCGGGAATTTATCTGTTATTTAAATAAGACCTATTTTCAAAAGAGTTTTAATGTGTTCGTTTTACGTATACCACGCCATATCTCCGCCAAATGTGGAACGATTTTGATAAATCTTTTTGCATTCGGTAGTTTACCCTCGGGGTAACCTAATAAATTAAAGTAAAGGTCCGATGATGGAAGGGTCCGGAACGGTCGTGAAAATAATGATTATGATAACTTAAAGGTAAGAGTGGTAGAGCCATGCTGTAGACAGTTTTGTGTACAGCATGAATGGCGGCTCGACCGGTTTGTTATCACTGTCTTACAGAAAACTGACGTAAAGTAGCGGCTTGCTGCTGCGTTTCGTATGGTGGGTGAGATATCTGGAGACCCAAATCCCACTCCCCTTCTCAATCCCATAACTATGCCTTTCCTTTCAAGGTCGGCAACGTGCCTTTGAGTCTTCTGGTATTGTAGACGTACATGGCTACCTAATGGAAATCACGTACCAGCACGTGACTTGCTCGTTTGACGGCCTCTGATAAAAAGCAGTTCGAAACCTAGAGACTGACTCAAACTTACGAGTTCTAGAGAACACTTTAAACCATCAGTTACTGTTGCTTCCAGATTTAAGCCAGTAAGCCTAGTAAGAACATAACACCTGAAATTTAAATCCCGTAATAACATGAATATCTCACAAATCCAAAGTTAACGCGCTAAAGTGAAAATTGTAAGTAAGGATTAAGTTGGAAACAGAAATTTAATCAGCTTACTCGTCATCGACCGGGATTAAACGAAATTTTGGCAAGAAATTTGGCAATTTTCACAGGACAACATAAGCTTCCGTCTTTATCTCCAAAGGAGTAAGTATTTTTACAAGGTGGTAGGTCCCTCGTATGCGAGAGGACGTCTGGGTTGGTACCACCGCTCTGTCTATTTCTGCCGCCAAGTGTTAAGTACTGTTGTATTTTGGTTTGAAGGACATTGAAGCCAGTGATATTAATAGGCATTATGAGAATTTACATCTTATATCATGGGATGAAGAGCGCAGTTCAGTGCCATGCTCGACCTGGGAATTGAATCCAGAACCTCACGGTTCTCAGAATTAGAACGTTACCACTAGAACAAGGATGCGACTCTATACTAAACATGTATCTGTTGTAGTAGTCAGTATATATTTTTGAGACATTTGATTAAACCTCTTTTTCAATGGTGGGTTTTTGACATTACGCGTCGCGTCGTAAAAAGCTATAAGCGTTTCTATAAATCGAAATGTAGTTTAAAATAAATTCGCGCATAATTCGACACCCATGTAATGGAATATGGAAAGTAGAAAGGAAATTTTACTCAAATAAACACTCAAATAAATAATGGGGATCAAAATTAATAAAAAAACCGCGATAAAATCCGTTTAAATTAGTTTTATTTCAATGAGTAATATTGGCGAAACATAAGAAATCATCAAATGAACGCTCTTCGCGACAAACCACAAACTCGCATAAAAATATCTACAAATAAACCAAAAGTCACAATGTTTACTGAATTGTGATTTTTAATAATCGCCGAGTGCTCAATATAATAAGACATGACGCGGCCAACGACAAAATATAATATTTTTTTTAATGTATCCCCCAGAGGCCAGATGTTTCAGTTATGCATGTAACGTATGAATTTAATTAATGGTTTGCTAACAGTTCAGCTCATGGCATGTATTCTGGTGCGTGCGATTTATTATAATTTTTTTTATACACCCAACAGTCACACACATAGTCCTGACCCCTCAGTAGCATACGAGTCTTGTGTCGTGGGTATCAGGAACTATGAGAGACGTTTGGTCTCACAACACCCAGACCCCGAAACATATATTTGTGGATCACACAAACATTTGTCTTGGTGCGGGGATCGAACCCGCGGCCTCTCGCTTCACAGCCGGCCACTCGCCCACTGCGCCACGGAAGCTGTCATTGATTTTTTTAGAGATGTGACAATTTGATAATTTATTTTAAGCCGACGAAAAATAACGGAGCCGGTTTTCTATTTCACGTGTATTAAATTTCACAGAGTGATTCAATTTTGATGCTTTTTCATTATAAAGGGTAGCTTAAACTTGGCCCCTTTTAAATTGGAAGAAGAAATTCCAGCGATAAGAGGGTGTTGTCGGGGACGAGACACTCAAACTTCGCTAAAAGTAGTAAAATGATAACTTTTTAACATAAATAAAACCAATTAAAAAACTGATTTCGTTTTTAGAAACGATGACTTTTTATGGAAAGAGAGGGCAAACGGGCAGGCGGCTCACCTGATGGAAAGTGATCACCGCCCCCTATGAACACCTACAACAACACTTGCGAATGCATTGCCGGTCTTTCAGGAAAGAATATGCTCTCTTCTTGAATGATCCCAGGTCGTAACGGTTCGGAAAGACTGCCGGTGACAGCTGGTTCCACAGAGTAGAACAATGCCTTAAAAAATCGTACTATTGTAAATAAAATGCAATTTAGCCGACAAAATAACAAATAGGCAGTAAACAATTACATTTCCCTAAAGGTTTATTAAATAATTACAAAATGTATTCACAGTAGTTGCTGATTTCACAGTTTTGTATCAGGAATCACGAATTGATCCCGGGGGAGCTATTTAAGCTCAGTAGTATGTAATTAAACTATTAATGCGTGGAAAGCCAGTCCTAACAACACATTACTGTGTATAATGTACCCACATATTGCGGACGAATCAGAAAAGGGGTTGAGAATATTGCTTACTGTGTCAGATTACTTCCATACTGCCTAGGTGACGCTGTTGTATTGGTGCGACTGCTGTGCTGAGGTTTCGGGTTCGATCCCCTGGTCGGGTACGTGATATTTCTATCACGAAATGTTTAGTATAAGCCCGCAGTCTGGAATTATGCCCGGTATGTCGATAGGCTGTGATAGGCACATCATGGGACGGAAATACACTCATCAATACGTGGGTGTATTGATTACACCTCTACCCACCCCTTCGGGATTAGAAGCGTGAGTGTGCGTATGTATTAATTCCATAATGGTAGATTTTTATTTCACGGTAGGCAGCGACTTGGCTGTGCTCCAGGCTTTACTAAAATCCAGCGGTTTTTTTTACCATCGGCTTGTCTGCTCGGACCGCCGGCTCGTTTGCTTTAGAAGGCCAATTCTTTAACCTCCGACAAAGAGAGGCGTGTTATATGTTTGGCCCTTAGTCTTGTGGTTATGTGTTTTTTTTTATCCGTGCACGGCAAAGTGACTGCATTACACCTGATGCTAACAGCAGTGCAGTCCAAACAAGCGACCAGCGACAAACAATAAGTTTATGGACACCAGAATCATGCCCGCCTGTATAAATGCTTGTTCACACTCCGAAGAGGCAAGAAGCAAATCGAGGGGACTGCGATAGGATAGGCGAATTGGTTTTCTGTGAGACAGTGCTAACAACGCGGTCGAACCTGCCCATTTACGGCTCTACTACTCAGACTCAGTAGGATTGAGGACATATTAAAATAATGTAATCATTCGCTTGCTTTAACGGTGAAGGAAACATCGTGAGGAAACCTGCATACCTGAGAATTCGATAAGATTTTTCGAAGGAATGTGAAGTCTGGCAACCCGCATTAGGCCAGCGTGGTGGACTAAGGCCTAATCCCTCTCATTCAGTAGAGGAGGCCCGTGCCCAGCAGTGGGACGTACAGGGCTAGTAAAAAAAAAAATATTTGTCGATGCACCCAGAATCGGAATCGTTAGTCCGTTGATTAAATAAACAGTAATCATGATTTATTTAACACGATTGTAATATTTGCTGGTAGGAGAGTATCTGATATTTTCGTTCCTGAAAAACCCACCATAGTGACTCGTTTAGACGAGTCGCATTCCAGGATCAGCCAATACCTTCAGGCCGGCATAATTCTACCGACCGTTGAGGGACGAAATATCCTGGACGGTCAACATTATGTTTGCACTACACTGTACTTAAGGTCCGGTCAGTACTTAAGGTCAGGTTCATTACAGCCACTATGCCGTACCAGTAAAAAAAGAGTGATAATATTAAACTTAGCCTACATTAGTCTACAGCATGAATGGGCCGGCTGCACCGAGGAAATATCACCGTCTCACAGAAAACAGGCATCATGTTATTGCGTTTCGTACAATGAGTGAGATTTTGACATTTATCTAGTGGTAGACTAGTTAGACTATGGCACCCTGAGGTCCTGGATTCAATTGGTCCTGGATTTTACTAGATGGTAGGTAAGTCGTATGCAACAGGCTGCCTGGGTTTGTACCACCGCTTAGTCTATATCCGCCAAACGTTTCGTGTGTAATCACTACTGTGTTTAGGTCTGAAGGACAATGAAGTCAGTGGAATTACTTGGCATTAAGAGACTTAACAACTTATACCCCGGGGTGATGACGCAGTCCAGTGCCATGCAGTGCTGTGTAATCAAAGTTCTGTGTTGCTCCTGTTTACGGGCAGGTGTGAATCTTATTACCATCAGGCGACTTACCTGCTTGTCATGTCATTCAAGATCTCCTCTTCCACCTGTCTTTATATAGGATAACCTTTATGTAGTAGTGCAGTGGAGAAGCGCAAAATACTTTTCAACACATATTACAGAAAACTTTCGCTTTTAGTTTTTACGACCGGTCGCATGCCTGATGTCAAGCCCTCTGGGGAGAAAACACCCAGACCCGAAACTAATATTAAAAATTGTGGATCACACAATTTTGAATCGAATCTCTCGCACCTGCTTTGTTAGTTTCGTAATTTGAGATAATAAAAATTTTGATTGTGTTTTAAAAAAGTGTTTCTTTTTCGTATTATTCTCTGTTGCATATAAAATAATATTCATCACCATCATCATCATCAGCCACAAGACGTCCACTGCTGAACATAGGCCTCCCCCAAAGATTTCCAGACCGACCTGTTGGAAGCGGCCTGCATCCAGCGACTTCCTGCGATCTTTATCAGGTCGTCTGTCCACCTTGTAGGTGGACGTCCAACGCATAATAATAAATAATATTCATATTATTCAGAACAACAAATCATAATATTATTATTCAACATAGGAAACTACTCTATTATGACGCCGGATGTTAATGTATATACACTTTTAACAAATTAAAACAGAAAATCAGATTCCACACGAACGGCACAGTTAACTGCGATGGTTGTAAATGAATTATTTAGCCGTCTCGTGCGTACCGACGACTGTCCTGCTTCGGACTGGCCGGACGTGTGGGAATCGAATTAGCCGGACATTGAAGTACTACTAACTGAACTACTGGAACCGTCGTGACTTTTTTTTTATCTGAGCACGCAAAGGTGACTGCACTACATCTGATGGTAAGCGCAGTCGGTCCAAAAAAACATAGCGACCACCGTACATATGGTGTTAAAACCTGCCATAGTGATCCACACGCTCTGTGTGTATATTTTACACAGCATGAATGGGCCGGCTCGACCGGGTCGTTACCACTGTCTTACAGAAAACCGACGTAAAGTAGCGGCTTGCTGCTGCGTTTCGTACCGTGTGTGTGTTACCCGGATGCCCAAATCTCCCTCCCCTTCCCAATCCCTTAACTATCTCTTCCCTTTAAGGTCTGCAATGCGCCCAATATTCTTCTGGTATTATGATTATTATTCGCAGAACCGATAACCGATGGGGTAGAAAGATTCTGGAATGGAGGCCACGTACTGGCAACCTGATAAAGGTCGCAGGAAGTCGCTGGTCGTAACAGGTCGGTCTGGAAATCTTTGGGGGAGGCCTATGTTCAGCAGTGGACGTCCTGTGGCTGATGATGATGATGATGATGATCAATCACTTACCAACAGATGAACCACTTGTTCGTCTGCCTATGCTATAAAAATACCCCACATTATCTAAAATATTATTAAACAATAACCTTCAGAGATCGTTGGATATCCATTATCGTCGGAATCAATAGCAGGGCGTTAATAATTCAGCTCGGAGCGAGCACAAAATTGAAATCTCCCTGAATACTTTAATATGACGAAGGTTAAACTGTGGTGATTCCTAGCGATTATACGGTGTATCGAAAAATCATTACTGTTTTATTCGGAGAAAACTACGTAATTTTCAAGAAAATGGAAAATTTATTAATTCAAAGTATTGGCCTTTTGATTCTGTACATCTTGCCCATCTTTCGGGCAATTTATGGATGCCATCCCAAAAAAACTGTTTGTCCTTTGAGCAAAACGATTCATCGAGTCCATTTTCTGAATTCTGGATTGCATTACATTTACATTGCATTTACGGTATTGGACGGCGCTCGTCACCCCGAGACATGATGTTAAGTCTCATAATGACCACTAATTTCGGTAGCTTCAATGTCCTTCAAACCGAAACACAATAGTGTTTATACACTGAGTAGCGGCGAAAATGGATAAAACGGTTGGTACCAACCCAGACAGCTTCTCGCATACGAGAAACCTCCCACCTAGCAAGCTGTGAAAGTATGAGTATGACCGCATAAAATGTGTAATACAAGGCGAGGCGAGGCGAGCGAGGCGAAGACGAAAAGCCGGCTTCGAAGCAAGAGGCCTTGGGTTTTTGATTCCCGCGTCGAGGCAAATGTTTGTATGATCCAAAAATATTTGTTTCGTGTCTGGATGTTGTGGGATCGCAAGTCCCTCGTAGTTCCTGATACCCGAGATACAGGTTAAACCTAGAATGGGTCAGAACTATGTATGACTGTTGGGTGTGTATACAGTTGCATAAATTTGAGCAATAATCATCGAAAGACTGTTTACCGGTTCGCTAGTAGACGGATTCTCATTGTTATTCAGTTACCTATCTGTTAGCACACATACGTATATATTATAGAGACTTTATACTTCCAAGGTAAACACACATGGCATGCACAGACCGCAGCATCGCAAACGTGGCTATGCAGGCCGACCCCCTCCCTTCCCCTATCCAATACCGAATAACATTCCATCACTGGACATGTCTTAGCATCAATAATACCTTGCCATAACGTAGTACTTAGGTGCCGACCATAGGACCATAGATATTTTGAAAATTCGATTTATATATCTTTCTTTCTTGAGGGTGCAAGACAGCTTCCTTGTCTAATGATTTGGTGTTTGGTAGTACATGAATGCGGAATAACATTTTTTTTATTTTTTTATAGCATAGGTCGGCAAATGAGCAAGTGGGTCACTTGATGGTAAGTGATCTCCACTGCCCATGTACGGCCACAATACCACAAGAATCATGGGCGCGTTGCCGATCTTAAATTAAAGGGATTAAAAGGGAAGAGGGATTTGGGCCTCCGGATATCTCACTGACCATACGAAATGCAACAGCATGCCGCTACTTTACGTCGTTATTCTGTGAGACAGTGGTAACGATCCGGTCGAGCCGGCCCATTCATGCTCTACATCAAGTAAAAAATTATATAATTAATTTAATTTGCTAAATTACATAATTGTTTCAAATCAATAATTAAAAGTTCTATTTTGCATAATCGTACTAGGGCATGTTTCATTTATGTTTTTTATTTAATACAGAATTTAAACTACATAAATCTTCTTATGATTGTAGCAAAATAAAATTAATACCTCAATTTTACTTGATGTGGGTGGAAATGTTATTGCGTATTTGTATTCTACTGTGGCATAAAAGGACAAATTGCTTTGTATCGTCGGCCATTGCAAACGATGTATTTTAAAAAGATATTTCGCTTTTCGTCAAGAAATCTTACATTGAGTGGTAGAGCCACGCTGTAGACAGTTTTGTCAACAGCATGAATGGGCTGGCTCGACCGGGTCGTTACCACTGTCTCACAGAAAATCGACGTAAAGTAGCGGCTTGCTGCTGCGTTTCGTACGGTGAGTAAGATATCCAGAAGCTCAAATCCCCTCCCCTTCCCAATCCCTAATTATCCCTTTCCTTTAAGGTCGGCAACGCGCCCATGATTCTTCTGGTGGTGGGCGTACATGGGCGGTGGAGATAACTTACCATCAGGTGACCCACTTGCTCGTTTGCCGGCCTATGCTATAAAAAAATCTTACATTCGTTTCTTTACAAGAACAGTGTGATATCTCGATTGTTCGAATGACTTGCCATTACAGTTTTCGCAAAGTAGCGATCGCCTCATTAGCAGTGCACTTAGGCTGTTAATCCGACGAGGTCTTAAAATTCCCAGATCGAGCGACCACATTTGGTGTATGGATTTTTTAGTCATAAAATGCATGACTTGCACAGAATTGAGAATTGCGCCTGAGATAGAGACATGTTCACAAGACAGAACTACAATCTACAAAACAGAAATAAGCTCGCGAAACGTGAGTGCATTCATTGTAACTCTGTCTACTCTTTTCGGGGGCCTAATATAAATATATAATACATCTCATATTATGATAAGTAGCCAAGAAGAATTATTAGTAAGTCTGTAAGTTTCGTTTATATGTTGACCGCCCGCTCATTTACCTATCAATCCAGTCCATCCAAAGGTTGCCTGGAAGAAATTTCCGTTAGCAATAAGGCCGCCAATTGTACTTCTTTTTATTATTTTTAGATGTCTTTTGTGTATTATTAATACTTTTGTTGTGATGTACAATAAATTTATAAATAAAAATAAATAAAATAAAATATTAGAGCCCAATCCCCCTGCAATAATGGGTCTAGTTCCAGCATTTTACATCGATTCCCTTTTCCCCAGATTCCACCAGTTACGTATGTGGGAGGTTAAGCATAGGAGTCAAGTTTACGAGAGCGTGGGCTTCTCATGTGGAGACGGGAGCGTAGGCGCCACTCGACTTAGTAAAAAGCACGTGGGTTGTAAGTGAGTAGACTGTATTAGAATTTGCTTTCAAGAGCTTTGCTTTTAAGGGCTATAGAAAAACTACGAAACTTATATTTTATGTAGCATAGGCCAGCAAACGAGCAAGTGGATCAACTGATGGTAAGTGATCTCTCGAGAACTCTCTTATCAAGAAGTAGGAACTCTCAGGGAGAATATAAGTCTGATAGATTTGCAACCGTGAAGACATTAGGCATCACTAGTATATGTTAAGATAATTAATAAATAGAAGTCAAGCTACGTTGCACTCCAACCGGCATAATTTATTATAATTAAAATTTTCTGCATAAAAAACTCCAGACGTAAACAAACATCTAACGACTTCAATCCGAGTTAATGAAGAGGGAAGTGTGGCGCAAGCTTTAGGCCGCGGACTCGAAGTCAACGGCAAGCGGCGGAGGCGCGGGAGCGGCGGACACCCGGTCTCGAAGTCAGCGGGCAGATCGCGCGGCGCTAGAGCGGCGTAGTGTTGTACTATGAGAAATTAGTGTCTGTTCGCGAACGAAATTGATGTGAATATGATGTTCCATATAAAAAATCATTGAAATAAATTGCTCCACCACGTCGATGGGCATTTTTGAAAACACACAGCTAAATGCAGCCGCGCAGTTGCCGCTCGACTGGCGCGTGCCGCTCGTACGTCGTTCCTCGCGCCCGCGCCGCGCCGCTGTTTTCGAGACCGGGTCCATTTAAATCTATGCATTTGAACGCGCCGCTCCCGCGCCGCCGCCGCTTGCCGCTGCCTTCGAGTCCGCAGCCTTACGGGACAGGGTAGACACGGTCTGAGTTGTGTTTGTATGTAGTGCGACTGTGTATGTATGTGTATGCATTTCCACGAACTGGGTTATCCTGAAAGTGTATGTGAATGAATCCTCCACGCCAGACGTGTAGGGCCCGCTTTAATTTACTTTAGACGTACTTCTGTCCTCTTTTTCGCGCTTTGAAGTTTGTTAACTAAGATTTCGCGTTATTTTTTTATCATTTTAATTACGTATTCGGGTTTCAATGAGTGCTCTTTCAGCTTGAGGCTGTATACTAGTTGTGTAAATGGAATAAAAATTATAAATGATTTTTCCAACACATAGTCCTGATGCCACAGTAAAATTGGAGTCTTGTGTCGAGAGTATCAGACTTTCGGTCTCACAACACCTCGGAACAAATATTTGGGGATCACACAAACATCTGTCTCAGTGCGGGGATCGAATCCACGCCCTCTCACCGATGCCACGGAGGCTGTAGAATGAAGAAATGATTCAGTTAATTAGTCCGATAATAAATCTCCATACCATGCACTGTATTCTGAAATGTTATACTAAAAATAGTAGAATTTATTATTCCTTTAATGAGGCGTGTTCGTCTTTTTGGACTAGTTCATTATATACGACGACAAAGTGTTTCACTTCGCACCCCGAAGAGGGAAGAAGCAAAACGAGGGGCCTGCGACATGACAGGCGGATGACCGATGCAAGCACAGGGATATAAGGATGTACCCCTATACCCGCCCCAACCAACCATCAAATTATGTCGCAAGCCCCTCGAAAGACCGGATATACACTGGCTGATCCTGAAACGCGATCCACACAAGGCGTGTGGATGAGTGACCCAAACCTCAGTATCTTTCAAACCGAAATACAACAGTGTTTACTGCTGCTTGATTGCAGAAATAAATTAAGCAGTGGCACCTACCCAGACGGTCCCTAACATACGACAGAGGGAGGGCAGGTAGTAACTAGGTTGCCACCTAGATCTACGATGGCGTGACGTACATTCAACCCTACCAAGTACGAATTCCTATTTGTGATATCACAATGCACACCGAGCGTGTTTAATCACATCACTACAATCTCGACACAATTCAACCTCGGTCACCATTACCTTGCTAAATGTAGGTCATCTCAAATAATTATACACACTGGATGGAAGGGGTGTTCGTCAAATGACAGACGACGCAAACTTTGACGTCAACGTGAACAACAGCCATTACAGTGCACGCCTGCGAGCGAGATAGTGGAATATCCACACTACGCCCGCAGCTTTGCTCATACCAATATTTAAAATCCTAATTGCGGGTTCGTTTTTGAACCAATTTTGATTATAAATACATCCAACACTCGAATACATGGTCTTGACCTCACAGTAAGATGCGAGTCTTGTGTCGTGGGTATCAGGAACTACGAGAGACTTTCGGTCTCACAACACCCAGACCCCGAAACAAATATTTGTGGACCGCACAAACATTTGTCTCGGTGCGGGGATCGAATCCGCGGCCTCTCGTCTCACAGCCGGCTATTCGCCCGCTGCGCCACGGAGGTTGTCTTATGTCTCATTATGATTTAACAAAAGGATTTCTTTATTTATATATTTTCTAATGCGTATAAAATTGTGTAAATAATGTGGTATAGGAAACTTGCACGGTCTGGTAGGGCGGCTCATTTACCCAGTTGTGTTCGACGTGTATCGACAACGACGTGACAGTGGCGCTGCGTGACATGGAGAATGTATTAGGCTTAATGCTCAATGAAGTGATAATATGTATACATATATAAGTATTTCGGTAATAATATCTTTCTTATTATTTTACAAGGTGCCCCTCGTATGCGAGAGACCGTCTGGGTTGGTACCACCGCGCCGTCTATTTCCGCCGCTAAACAACAGTGTGTAAGCAGTATTGTGTTTCGGTTTGAAGGACATTGAAGCCAGTGAAATTACTGGGCATTGTGAGACTTAACATCTTGTGTCTCGGGGTGAGCGCAGTTCAGTGCCATGCAGTGCTTTGTAATTCAAAGTTTTATGTGGTGTTGCTTCTGTTTATGAGCAGGCGTGGCGCTTACCATTAGGCGAGCGCCTTGCTCGTCTTGTCATCCAATCATATAAAAAAAAACCTTTTTCTGAGAGACAATTCTTATACCACAATTGAGTCAACCAATCCATGTTACAAAAAATAGTATCTACAGCGTACCTCTGACATTTTCAGAAGCTAAATCAGAGTATTTCCTAATAATTAGTAGTAGTCGTTACAAATCCCACCACAGACATAGATCTAATATAATAATTATATTGTAGCCTGTATCGTACCACCAGTGAGCGCCAGCCTTTACCGTGACATCACATGGAGCGTGACTCGCGTGTTTACCTCGCCTTTGTGGCGTGTTCGCATTAAATAACATCGCATTTCGTACATTATTGTTGTGTTTTTACATTATTAATATATTTTATGGTATAATAATGACGTGATTGCGGTATTCGAAATATCCCTTTAATACTTAAAGGAAGGCCTTTGTGAAGTGAATGTGTATTCTGTGCAGATATTTTACATTACATAAGCTCAGTCCTTTTTTGTTTTTTTTATCCGAAAACGGCAAAGAGATTGCACTACACCTGTTGGTAAGTTAAGTGCAGTTCAAAAAACCAGCGACCACCGACAAACAATGAGTTAATCGGTGGTCACCAGAGTCATGCCGGCCTCTATAAATGCTTTTTCCCTCTTCTGAGAGGGAAGAAGCAAATCGAGGGGCCTGCGACAGGACAGGCGGATGACCGATGCAGGCACATTGATACAAGTATGTACCTCTATATCCGCCCAAATCGTAGGTACTTGATAATTCAAAGTTCTGTGTGGTGTTGCTTCTGTTTATGGGCAGGCGAGCGACTTGCTCGTCTCGTCATTCAATTAAATAACAAAAAAACATTTATGTTAATGTCAGAATAAAATAATATTATAAAAAAAAACTTGAGACGTGTCAAGGGACACCCGGATGGAACGAAGTTCCTTTCGATTAATTAGTGAAGGAATTGTAATAACATTTTTTTTTTAAGTTATAATAATTTTTTTTTTATTATTAACAAATATAATGTTATATAAACTTAATCAGTAGGCTCAATTTTCGTAATAATATTATTTACAAAAAACCTGTATACACTCAACAAAAATAATCGTCGCGACACCACACTGTTCAATGCGAAATAGAAATGAAATACACCGGCTGCTACGTCGCCCAGCCCGTAAATCGTGTTCGATATTCAAAAGAAATTCAAATGCAAATTTCAAACCGCGTCTACATTTCTAAATGTCATAAGTTTCACACCCGTCTGGATGGGATTAAGTCCTTTTACTTTTATTAACGGAATTTTGACTTTAACTTTGTGTAATAGATATCAAATTATTTAAACAAATGTCATAAGTTTCACACCCGTCTGGATGGGATTATATCCTTTTACTTGTATTAACGGAATTTCGACTTTAACTTTGTGTGCTAGATATCAAATTAAGTTATCACTTTAAAAAAGTGTCGTGACAACTTTTCGTGAGAATTTTTTCCGTCTAGCCCCCTTTCACAACGCGCGATAAGGAACTTCGTTCCAATAACCTCATTTAGAGCAAACATTATCGGCGTGCTCATAAAGACTCAGCCATTGTCGTGTCTTCATTATACCTATAAAACGAATGCTGCAATGAGCATATTTACGAAGGGTGTCGGGATCGGCTAACTGTTGCTGCGGAAATAGCCTGTCAATCTGACGCCGCGACGCCCTCGGGTCGATATCTGGGCAAAGTAATTTCCTACAGTGACATACTTTATTTGCAAATATACCGACTTTCTATTTAGGGAGAGGTGTAACCAGTACACGCACATTTCCGTCCCATGATGTGATAGGGGACGAGCCTATCGCCATACCGGGTACAATACCAGACTCCGGGTTGATACTGAGCATTTCGTGATAAAAAATCTCAATGGATGGACAGGCGGATGACGGATACAGGCACAGTGATACAAGGATGTAACCCTATACCCGCTCCAATCAACCATCAAGTCATGTCGCAAGCCCCTCAGGAGAACCGGATATACACCGGCAGATCCTGGAACGCGATCCACACAAGGCGTTTGATCACTATGGCAGGTTTTAATACCATGTGTACGGTACGCTATCCGGACGGATATGAATATACTACCTAAAACAGCAACATTATAGAAAAAACTGCAAATACAACAAAATATCCTCCTACATACATATCACAAGCATCTTTCCATTCTGTCAAATTAGGTTTATACGGAATACGTGACGAGATGTCTGTTCCGTCTCCGAGACGATATATTGTTGTTGACTCAGTTCTGTCACGCCTTGTATTATTCTTGTTATATCAACATGATTTTGTTGATGGAATTTTTGAGGTTATGTTACGAAGCGCCTTAGAGCATTTGTTTACACATCATTTTTGTAAATTAATGAACAGAGTATAATGTTTCATTGGTCCTGTAAATATAAAATAGGCCTATCATCATCATCATCATCAGCCACAGGACGTCCACTGTTGAACATAGGGCTCCCCCAAAGATTTCCAGACCGACCTGTCGGAAGCGGCCAGCATCCAGCGACTTCCTGCGACCTTTATCAGGTCGTCTGTCCACCTTGTATAGGCCTATAGTATATTATAGTTTTACCGCTTTGTTGTACCTACACCCCGTCTAATGGTTTCTTGATAATTCTCTCATCCAATGGTTGCCTGGAAGAGATAGCTTTTAGTGATAAGGCCGCCACTTGTGGCACATTGATTTATTTGCTGTATTTTGTCTATTATTGTTTCCTTTTTATGTGTGTGTCTACAATAAAGAGTTACTATCTATCTATCAAAAAATAAGTTTTACCAAAACTCAAAACCGACTTCTAAAAATTAACAATGAAAATTGAAAAATAACAATTTCAGGTCTCTTCGGAGTCGGTGCCTGTGTCGCTGCTGGACAACTAAAATTGTACCGACTCCATGGGTATATCAGTCCACAATTGGCGGAGAAATCGATGCACATGCATGAAAAAGAAATCACAGAATTGCGAGACCTTGTTATCCGGGCGGATATGAATATCTGTACTGATCATGGGACCATAGATATTTTAAAAATCATAAATGACGTCTGTGACACAATCAACAAAAAACTGATACTTTCATTACAAACATGCAAAACACATTTAAGTATTATTTATAAGTACATCCTACTAATATTATAACCGCGAAAGTTTGTAAGTATGGATGGATGGATGGATGTTTGTTACTCTTTCACATAAAAACTACTGAATGGATTTTAATGAAACTTTACAATAATATAGCTTATACATTAGAATAAGACATAGGCTATGTTTTTCAAAATTCAACCCCTGAAGGGTTTAAAAAGGGTATGAAAGTTTGTATGAAAAATCAAAACCGCTGAACCGATTTCAATGAATTTTGGCACAAATATAGTTAATGACCCAGGGTTAAAGAGCCCAAAAAGGGGATGAAAGTATGAATGAAAGCTTTTTGATGGCGAAACGAAGTTCGCGGGCACAGCTAGTTATTTATAAGTACAAAGTGAAGCGAGCGTAACCACCTCCCGTCGGAAACCTTACACGTTAAAGCGAGTTTTAACTTCCCCTGTTTATTTTGCCTTATCAGCCCCATAAGAGGAAAGTACTTTAACAAGAAATACATACATAACATCAGAATTTCGCAGAAGTGATTTGCATTTGAATGGATTAATATTTCTTGTTTTTTTTATTAATTTAAAAAACAACATGAGTATTGCCCTGTGTATTAATACGGTTGTCTGGAAAAGATTGTTTTTAGCAATAAGACCGCCCATTGTCTTTCATAAGTTTAGCACCAGCTTTTTAGTTTTAATTACTTGCATGGTAAATGGTTTTCAATAAAGAGTTTTGTATTGTATTTTAAAGTATTTTTTACGATAGTAATTCTAATTATACTTAAAATTATCCGGTAGGTAAAAAAACTACTTTAAAACACTTCACGTATCGGCGTTTACTTTTTTCCTTCCCAGTGAAGCATATTTATTTTAATTGTTTTAAAACAAATCCTAAGTTTCGGTGTTATCGTGCGAATGCAAGCGAGCAACTCGTTTTAACGGCTGGAGTGAACTCAGCTGAGGGTGAAGTTAAAAATTTACGCGCTTTATGAAAAGCACAACTTTACGCGGATAACTTGGAGGTACCGCTTTCCATTTGAAAACTTCCCGCATGGCTTAGACATGTTTATAATTCACATCAAATATTTTTTTAATACATATATCTATATACCGGAGGTAAACTACCCTAAGTCCATTTTTTTATAAATACATTTTATAATGTTATTGAAATAATATTTTATCAATCAAAGACTTAAAACACGTGCCCTGAACAATTAATTTAATGTGACTTAGGATTGTTGGCCTCCGGTGTACAGATATATCCTTGTACAATACTGATTAAAGTTATGCGTTATGAAATATCCGTTTTTTGAAATTTAGTATGCATTTGCAAACAACATCTGACCAAATCCAATGCGGTTTCTTTTGTTTAAAAACTGTCTTAATCGTGCTGGTTTTTAGTTTTGTTAGAAAAAAAAATTAATTGATCAGCTGTTAAAAGGTCATCAATGTTTATTATAATGACGTTTTTAACGGTAAGATTATTTAAACTGTATGAAATGACCTCCTTAAGAGTTTTCTGTTATTTTCATAACTGTATCTCCCTGTCTAAATAAACTATACGGAATATCCAACACCCAATAATATCTGACAGTGACAGTAAACCTGACAGATCAAATAGAGACAGGAAAAGTTCATCCATACTACCTGGAACCACTTACTTCCAAAGTACATGTCCAAAGGTAATTTCTCCCACGCACTTTCATACACTGGAATTAACAATAACAGTATTTCCCCAGTTATATGTCACCCCAAACTTTAAAAAAGTAGACTTAAAAAAAGTATTTTTACGATATGCAGCGGCTTATCTGTGTCCTTGGCATTGCTAATGTCTATGGGCGACGGTAACCACTTACCATCAGATGGGCCGACAGCTCGTTTGTCTTCAAAGGCTAATAGAAAAAAGCCTCTACATTTCCCTACAACACGAACAACACAAGAAATTACTTAACTTCCCGGCTCAGTACATCCATCAATGGGCCGTGGTAAAGTGGCTCAGAGCAACTAGGGCCGAGGGTAGAGCCGTTCTCGCGAGACAAACATAAAGCTCCTGACACACATACGGTCGGCCAGGTCGGGCTAATTGCTGCCACTACGCGAAACACTCGTACCATGTCGGATTTCATTAAGATGTCTCCATAAATTTTGTTTTTAACTGACGAAAAAATGGAGGAAAGTTCTCAATTCTTATATGTAAGTATATATATTTTTTGATAGCCTCCCTGGCGCAGAGGGTGAGTAGCCGGTGAAGCGAGAGGCCGCGGGTTTGATGCCTCGGACAAATGTTTGTGTGATCCACAAATATTTTTTCGGGATCTGGGTTTTGTGCGACCAAAAGTCTCTCGTAGTTCCTGATACCCACGACACAAGACTCGTATCTTACTGTGGGGTCAGAGCTATGTGCATGACTGTTAGGTGTATTTATTTACGTTAACAGACTAAGAAAGTACCAATGACATTCTTAAATAAATATAACACAAAGAAAAGTAAGTTAGAATAATACTGCATATTAGCTGTATATATTAGATTGTAATTTATTATTAAGAATCTAGTTCACAACAACAATTTATAACAAAGCATAAAACGTATTCTCAATTCCCATCTAACCTCTATTACTCTTTCATACTACAATAAATTAAATACTAGCTTTTCCTCGCGGCTCCGTCCGCGTGATCTACGATTTCCGGAATAAAAAATAGCCTATATTACTCAGTTATAATGTAGCTTTATAACGCTAAAAGAATTTTGGAAATCGGTCCAGTAGTTTTTAATTTTATTCGTTACATGCAAACATACAAATCTTTCCTCCCTATGATATTAGTGTAGATGTAGATTAAATAAACAAGATTCAAAATATCGCTGATCGCATTATGTAAGGGGAAGCTGGAGAAAATGGAGGGGATTACCGACCGCACTCTGTAATTAACTTGACCCTCTAATTACTGACTCTGAACATAAATGAGGCCACATGCACTAAGAGGGAATTAAAACTAACGCATACTGAGGTCGGGACTTTGCAAGTGATTTTTCCTTTAAATCCTATTTTATATCTTTAGTCAAGTATTAAAAAGAGACTTTTAATCAATATGATTGTGCTAACCTCATTGCGTGACAAAGCGTTTTAAATTATTTACGAAACGAATCACAGTAAATATTTAATTGTAAATTGATATTCACTAATTCCGTCATTAGTATATCTTTTTTTTTTACTCGGCAAGTGACTACGCTGCACCTGATGGTAAGTGTAGCGCAATCTAGGAATAGTGTTGACCAACGACAAACAGTGTGTCTATCGTAGGTCGGCACAATCATGCCGGCCTGCCTAACTGCTTCTACAAACTCTTTTTATAGGACCCCATATTATAGGAAGGAGGGAACACGTGTGCAAACTATTCCACAGCCGGTACGGCAGAAGTAAGATTTCGCGAACTTTTTAGTACGAGCCGAGTTGGAGGAAACCACGAAGCTGTGGCTCCGCAAGCCAGCACGTGTGATTCTGTTAAGGAAAGGTGAGGATGGGATAAGGTCAAACAATTCTTCAGAGCACTCGCCGTGATACAGACGATAAAAGACGCTTAGCGAGGCAATTTCCCTCCTATAATAATATAAATAATAATTCCCGTCAAAAAGACCCGTTGTTTGAATGCAGCATTAATTGAAATGATTCTTAGTTGTGTCAAGAATAATGGAGATGTTGATATCCATCCATCCATCCATCAGCCTAGATTCGTCCACTGCTGGACATAGGCCTTTCCAAGATCGCGCCACCCTTGACGGTCCTCCGCCTTCCTCTTCCAGCCGGTTCCCGCTGCTTCTTTGAGGTCGTCGGTCCAGCGGGCTCGAGGTCGGCCTATCGCATACCGGGAACAACTCCGGATTGATAAGGATTTCGTGATAGAAAACTCCAAAATTTTACCCAACCCGAGGATCGAACGAGAGACCTCAGAACAGTAGGTAGTTAAGCCTAGAACTAGTTTCGCTATTGAATAATATATTATGATAATAGAAAAGGTATGGACGAGACATGGAGAGCACCATAAAATGTTATATTCACACCCGAGGGAAATCCGAACCAATCTCCTCTTATATTTTATATTTGGTAACGACGTGCAGACAGAACAAGAGTGTGTAGTTCAGATGAAATATCAAAAAAGGTTTTTTTATTACCAAACAAGTACTACATAAAATAAAATCCACAACTACAGCATAAATGGGTCGCTAGACCGGATTGTTACCACTGTCTCACAGAAAATCGGCGTAAAGTAGTGGCTTGCTGCTGTTTCGTACGGTGAGTGAGATATCCGGAGGTCTAAATCATCCTCCCCTTCCCAATCACTTATTATCCTTTCCCTTTAAGGTCGGCAACGCGAATTGAATGACATGACGAGCAAGGCACTCGCCTGATGGTAAGCACCAGGCCTGCCCACAAACATGCAACACCACACAGAACTTTGAATTACAAAGCACTGCATGGCACCGATCTGCGCTCGTCATCCCGAGACATAAAATGTTAAGTCTCACAATGCCCAGTAATTTCACTGGCTTCAATGACCTTCAAACCAAAACACAACAGTGGTTACACATTGTTGCTTGGCGGCAGAAATAAACAAAGCAGTGGTACCAACCCAGACAGCCTCTCGCATACGAGGGACCTACCACCTTGTATTATGATTCTTCTAATATTGTGGGCGTGCATGGGTAGTGGAGATCACTTACATCAGGTGAAGCACTTGCCGGTCTATGCAATAAAAAGCGTATTATTATTTAAAATACATCCGAAAGTTTCATCACAGCAATGATCATTCAATATTAATCAATTAGGAAAACGCCAGACACGCGTTTCAGATCCGCCCTAAAGTAATTATCGTTATTAATGCCGCCATGAAAATTATATAATCAAATTTACTCGAACTCTGAGATAACTCCAGATGAAATGGATCTGATTCTGAGATAATATTAATAATATTAATTGCTTTTTTAAACCACAGATCACCAACTAAGTCGACAATTTATATACACTCACGTTATCTCGTTTCTGCATCATCCTAGGGTAGAGAATGCCTTTGGCATTAAATCCGCCTTTATACATGTTATATAATATAAAAAAATTAATACATAAATAATTAGTTATAAATAATAAATCCACTCAATAGACACACATAGTCCTGACCCCACACTAGGTTAATCTGTATCGTGGGTCTCAGAAACTACGAGGGGCTTGCGGTTCCATAACACCCAGACCCAGACACAATCACCCGTTCCTTTAAAAAACTTTATTCTGTTTAGAACTGATGAGTGTGTTAACAAATATATAGTCATATAAAGTATAAAAGATTATAAATAAAATACACCTAACAGTCGCACACATAGTCCCGACCCCACAGTAAGATACGAGTCTTGTTTCGTGGGTATCAGGAACTATGAGAGACTTTCGGTCTCATAACACCCAGACCCCGAAACAAGTATTTGTGGATCACACAAACATTTGTCTCGGTGCGGGGATCGAACCCGCGGCCACTCGGCTTATTAGTTATAAATAATAAATCCACTCAACAGACACACATAGTCCTGATTTCACACTAGTTTAATCTGTATTGTGCGTATCAGAAACTACGAGGGACTTGCGGTCCCACAACACCTAGACCCAGATACAACACCCGTTGCTTTACAAAACTTTATTATATTTAGAGCTGATGAGTGAGTTAACAAAATATATAAAGAGTCGCATAATATATAAAAATATAGTCACGATTCTAGATATTATATTTTTTATTTGATTGTATGACGAAACGAGCAAGGCGCTCGCCTGATGGTGAGCGCCACGCCTGCTCATAGATAAAAGCAACACCACACAGAACTTTGAATTACAAAGTACTGCATGACACCGAACAGCGCTAGTCACTCCGAGACATAAGATGTTAAGTCTCATAATGCCCAGTAATTTCACTGGCTTCAATGTCCTTCAAACCGAAACACAATATGAGAGCCTTTATCCAGTTTAATTATAGCTCACGACAGATGCGGTCACAGTTCATCTTACATGCGGTCAGTTAACGTCATTCGCGGTTAATAATACGTTAACACGCTTTAAATATGACCCCAATACTCCTATCTAACTGGTGAGGTACTGAGTTCATATCCCAGGTAGGGTATTAACAAATCGTTTAAATAAATACACAGTCACACACATAGTCTTGATCCCACACTAGGTTAAATCTGTATCATGTATATCGGTAAGTACGAGGGACTTACGGTCTCACAACACCCAGACCCGAAACAAATAGTTATGGGTCATACAAACATTTGTCTCGGTGCGGGAATCCAACCCACGGCATCTAGCTTTGCAGCCGGCTACTCGCCCACTGAGCCACGGAGACTGTCCTTGACATTTCGATTTAAAAAATGACACAAGTTTTACCCGAGATTGGTATTTAAGCATGATATGGCATATTCTTGAGTGATGGAGCCACGCTGTAGATAGGTTTTGTCTACAGCACGAATGGAGCGGCTCAAACGGGTCCTTACCACTGTCTCACAGAAAATCGACATAAAATAGCGGCTTGCTGCTGCGTTTCGGATTGTGAGTGAGATATCCGGAGGCCCAAATCCCCCTCCCCTTCTCAATCCCTTAGTTATCCCTTCCCTTTAAGGTCGGCAACGCGCCTACGATTCTTCTAGTATTGTGGGCGTACATGGGTCGTGGAGTTTACTTACCATCAGGTGACCTACTTGCTCGTTTGTCGGACTATGCTATAAAACAAAATGTTATAGTTGTAATTCTGCCTACCCCTTCGGGGACACAGGCGTGAGCTTATGTTATGCTGAGTAATTTGCTATTAATTAGTTTAAGGAAGGGGATGCATCGAAGAGCCTGTAGAGGCAAGTCCTTGTTATAAATCAATGCATTAGCATAAGTCAGCTGCGGTTGATAACTATAACTGATTTATCTCTCAGTGTGTCCCGCACACGCTGCGCTATTGCTTCTGTGACGCCTCTAGCTTGTGTTTATTCATGAAGTTATATAGTCACGTCCACGGCAAACTTACGAATTTGCGATATCCATTTTACAAGGGAGCGTTTTGAATGCATAGAATAATTTTAAAATATTTATTTTCGTAATAGTTACAGTACTGTGGTACGTTTCGTTTTCAAAATGTTACCTTTTTATGATGCAATCAACAGATATTCTATATTTTGCAATATGAACAGTTTTTCATATCCCTACTAATATTATAAATGTGAATGTAAGTTTGTTTGTTTATATTTCGACTTTGTTTTGAATGTTGCCAAAGTCGCTCTCGCTTCGCATCCGACATCCGCATCCGCATTCTTCTGGTATTGTGGGTGGTCATGATCAGTGGAGATCACTTACCATCAAATGAACCATTTGCTCGTTTGCCGCTTGACTCTTATTTTGTCTGCTGATGGACTTTATGGTCTTTTGACGTTCGACATCACGTTTAGTAATTTAGCCGTTCCAGGATAAAAAAAAATCATCTAAATGGTGCTTAATAAAGGATCTTTACCATAACCTTGATGACTCGTCAGCAACTTACCTGTAAATAAACATAATAAAATTAATTTAAGAAATAGAACATCATTTAGAAAATCTTAAGATACTCTATGTAATTAATTTAAGAAATATAACGTTATTTAGAAAAACTAAAAAAACTCTATGTACATAATAAATTTAAGAAATAGAACGTTATTTAAAAAGTCTTAAAATACTATATGTAATTAATTTAAGAAATATAACATTACTTAGAAAAACTTCAGAACCTCGCCTGCAGTTTCTAGGCCTAAGTACGCTGCCATTAGAACAAAAAGGCGACTTTATGTAACATAACAATATATTCATTTTATATGAACTTCCACCCCTCAGCTGTCATGTCGTGATCGATTTGGTGTTTTTTCTTTATAAAGAACAGGCTTACATTCAGGCTTATTGCTATCTCGAATGCGATTTTTTTTTTTATAGCATAGGCCGGCAAACGAGCAAATGGGTCACCTGATGGTAAGTGATCTCCACCGCCCATGTACGCCCACCACCAGAAGAGTCATGGGTGCGTTGCCGACTTTAAAGGAAAGGGACAATTAGGGATTGGGAAGGGGAGGGGATTTGGGCTTCCGGATATCTCACTCACCGTACGAAACATAGCAGCAAGCCGCTACTTTACGTCGGTTTTCTGTGAGACAGTGGTAACGATCCGGTCGAGCCAGCCCATTCATGCTGTAGGCAAAACTGTCTACAGCTTGGCTCTACCACTCGTATATACTCGTCGATATGAACCTATACAGGCTCTTGAAAAAGCTTGTATAGCTTTCAATCCAATCTATCAACAGAAACATTACAACATTTGTGGATACAAGTCTCTTGAAAGCAATTCGACTCGTCGGAACGTATCATTAGCAAATCGTAAAGGCACGTGAGCGGTGCTCCAGACGTCGTCAAAACAATACACTTCGGTCCAAATGTCAAATGTAGCAGTCGTCGTGAAAATCTTCACAATTTCAGCCAATAATGGCGCTTAACTACGTGTAGGGTTGTCGGAATCGAACTTTTAGTATCACACGTAAAGAAAACCCAGAATTTTATTTTATTTATATTACTAGCATTTTTACGCAGCTCCGCCTGCATGGAACTAACACAACAACAAAATACAACCATTTAACCCTTATTTGTCCCCCTAAGAGGTGAAATTTCCAAAAATCCTTTCGTAGTATCCACTACTTACAACATAAAAGGCATCAACTACAAAAACTTCAAGTTTGTAGCCCTATCGGTTAAGCTCTGCGTGTCTGCGTTGATGAATCAGTCAGTCAAGAAAAGTAAATAAATATGTATAGATTAATATAGAAGATTATAATATGATTTGTGTAAGAATGAGTTTAGGCATACATTTTGAAAAGTATTATTTATGATCGTATTACATTCTTCAGCGTGTCTTCGTTTGGTTAAATTCTTAATCATAAGTTGTGACAATATTATTTATTATATCAACATTTATTAGATCCACTTTTTGTATATACAGGGTTAATTTTAAAACACCAGCAACCTCGCAGGACCAGATAGCTGACCCCATACGGAACAACTTTTGTTCTACGAGTTTGTATATAACTCAATATATTTAAAAAAAAATGATTTTACAAGTTTTTGTTGTGTCGTATTTTTCTTCGTAGCGTTCGGCGTGCGCGCGCGACTCAAAGAAGCCGCTCAGCTGGCTCGGGCGATGACCTTCAACGCTAGCCCGGTTCCCCACGCTTCGCGTGTTTGCTTACGTAATCTGCGATGCGTGTAGGTAACATTCAAGAAGGAAATTAAATGAATACTTATTTTTGTATGAAAATAAAATCTAACAAATTATCAAAAGTCGTAGAACAAAAGTAGTAGCTTATAACCTTAGGTATCTACCCCTGCGAGGTTGCTGGTGTTTTAAAAATAACCCTGTATAGTGCTTACATAAACTATCACATCTTAATAACATGACACTAGTCTTAAAAAAAACCCAGTATACAATTCAATAGTTCTGTGACACTAAAAATTCACTTAACCTACATTCTGTTATAACTTCATCAAAAAGAAGAACGTATATCCGTTAGTTCATTAAAACCCTTAGTTTTTGGGGCAGCCCTAACAAGAGGGCCCGTGAGTGCAGCGCCGGAGGGCCCCTTTGTGCGGACCTCTTATTATTTCTCCGGCAAAATTGGATGACTTCTTTGTTCGCAAGCTATTTTTTGAAAGTGAAAATTCGTGGTAGAATTGATTTATTGCGATGCTCGCTCCTAAACACAAAGGCGTCACAGTTATATTTCTACCTTCTTTTATCTTTAAATTCTTTTAAACACCAGACGTGGAAAAATATAGGACAATAATGTTTTTTGATACCGCTACATCCTTTTATCAGAAATTTATAAATCTTATGAGTTATTCAAAGCATCTAGTGAACCTATTTAAAGGCAAAATATGAAAGAAAGAAACTAACTAATCAACTGTCAAATCTCATGTCAAGTTGAGTTGCTAGAAGCATCGTTAACGCTTTTGATTTGACACACCTGTTAGTCCCGACGCGACGTGTCGAAAGCTTTTCAGCCTTCGTGGTCACGAGGTGGACCAAAATTAAAATAAAAAACCGCGATAAAATCCGTTTAAAATAGTTTTATTTCAATGAGTAACATTCGCGTAAACGTAAGAAATCATCCTATCTTTATATATATAATTCTTCTGTGAGTGTGTATGTTCCTGAACTTCTCTTAAACGACTGGACCGATTTTGATGAAATTTTTTGTGTGTGTTCAAGGGGATCTGAGAATGGTTTAGATTCACAATTTTGTCCGCTGGACAATGTTTTTTTTATTAATTTTTAATTTATTAGTAGTTGTTGAGTTGTCGTTGCGAAGCTTGCCGTGATGACGGGTCGTATAGCGTCTAGACTGGACAGGGACAGGACAGGGACAGGACAGTGAGACAGGACAGTGAGACAGGAAAGTGAGACAGGACAGTGAGACAGGACAGTGAGACAGGACAGTGAGACAGGACAGTGAGACAGGACAGTGAGACAGGACAGTGAAACAGGACAGAGAGACATGACAGAGAGACAGGACAGTGAGACAGGACAGTGAGACAGGACAGTGAGACAGGACAGTGAGACAGGACAGTGAGACAGGAAAGTGAGACAGGACAGTGAGACAGGACAGTGAGACAGGACAGTGAGACAGGACAGTGAGACAGGACAGTGAGACAGGACAGTGAGACAGGACAGTGAGACAGGACAGTGAGACAGGACAGTGAGAGGACAGTGAGACAGGACAGTGAGACCGGAAAGTGAGACAGGACAGTGAGACAGGACAGTGAGACAGGACATTGAGACAGGACAGTGAGACAGGACAGTGAGACAGGCCAGTGAGACAGGACAGTGAGACAGGACAGTGAGACAGGACAGTGAGACAGGACAGTGAGACAGGACAGTGAGAGGACAGTGAGACAGGACAGTGAGACCGGACAGTGAGACCGGACAGTGAGACAGGACAGTGAGACAGGACAGTGAGACAGGACATTGAGACAGGACAGTGAGACAGGACAGTGAGACAGGCCAGTGAGACAGGATAGTGAGACAGGACAGTGAGACAGGACAGTGAGACAGGACAGTGAGACAGGACAGTGAGACAGGACAGAGAGACAGGACAGAGAGACAGGACAGTGAGACAGGACAGTGAGACAGGACAGTGAGACAGGACAGGACAGGGACAGGACAGGACAGGGACAGGACAAGACGGGGACAGGACGGGGACGGGACGGGGACGGGACGGGACGGGGAAAGGACAGGGACGGGACGCGGACAGGACGCGGACAGGACGGGGACAGGACGGGGACGGGACGGGGACAGGACTGTCCAACCGGAGGGAGGTGGGAGACGACCTGACTTAGGTCGTCGAAGTCAATTAAATGTGCGACGGGCTACCTCACGTGCAATGGCGCAGTACCTCACTTAATTGCATTTAATGTAAATAAAACATTTGTATTAAGTTTTGACCACATTTTACACAAATATATTATGTAGGTGATACGAAGTTCACCGGGTCATCTAGTCTTTATATATATAATTCTTCTGTGAGTGTGTATGTCACTGAACTTCTCTTAAACGACTGGACCGATTTTGATGAAATTTTTTGTGTGTGTTCAAGGGGATCTGAGAATGGTTTAGATTCACAATTTTGTCCGCTGGACAATGTTTTTTTAATTAATTTTTAATTTATTAGTAGTTGTTGATTTTGGAATGTTTTACATTGATAGGACAGGGACAGGACAGGGACAGGGACAGGGACAGGACAGGACAGGGACAGGGACAGGACAGGACAGGACAGGACAGGGACAGGGACAGGACAGGACAGGGGCAGGACAGGACAGCGACAGGGCAGGGACAGGACAGGACAGGGACAGGGACAGAACAGGATAGGACAGGACAGGGACAGTACAGGACAGGGGCAGGACGGGACAGGACAGGGACAGGACAGGGACAGGACAGGACAGGACAGGACAGGACAGGACAGGGACAGGACAGGACAGGACAGTGCAGGACAGGGACAGGACAGGACAGGGACAGGACAGGGCTAGGACAGGACAGGGACAGTACAGGGCTGGGACAGGACAGAACAGGGACAGGAGAGGACAGGAACAGGACAGGACAGGGCAGGACAGGGACAGGGACAGGGACAGGGCAGGACAGGACAGGACAGGGACAGGACAGGGACAGGACAGGGACAGGACAGGGACAGGGACAGGACTGTCCCACCGGGGGGAGGTGGAAGACGACCTGACTTAAGTCGTCGAAGTTAATTAAATGTGCGACGGGCTACCTCACGTACAATGGTGCAGTACCTCACTTAATTGCATTTAATGTAAATGAAACATTTGTATTTAGTTCTGACCACATTTTACACAAATATAATATGTAGGTGATACGAAGTTCACCGGGTCATCTAGTTAATATTATAAACGCGAAAGTTTGTAAGTATAGATGGAAGGATGGATGTATGTTTGTTACTCTTTCACGTAAAAACTACTGAATGGATTTTAACGAAACTTTACAATAATATAGCTTATACATCAGAATAAGACATAGGCTACTTTTTATCCCGGAAAAAGCACATCACGCGGGCGGAGCCGCGAGCAAAAGCTAGTAATATATAAAATCCACATCAAAATTCACAAAAGTAACGTACCAATAGATTGTAACCGTAATATATTAATTCCATTTCTATTTAAGCAAGGCAAGTAATCCTTTACGAAGCCGGAGCAAGACCCGCACGTATTATACTAACAAACGATAAATCGGGACTCGCTTTACTTTAATTCTTTGCCTTTTGAATTCGGAGGACTTGAATAGCTTTAGTAAATAAGCTGGAGGGACCTTAAAACGGTAAAGTGGGTCTCTACCGGACCAAACATACGAACTAGGGATGAATAGAGTGCTGTATCCGACGAAATATTCTTAGAATATCCGCGCGAAATTTCTAGCTATCTTTCTAAGAATGGTATTTGTATTATAAGTTGTATACAGTATATAACCACTCACGCCTGTAATTCCCGGAGGGGTATGCAGAGGTGGGACCAGTACACCAACATTTCGCCAAGCGTATTTCCGTTCCATGATGTGATAGAGGAGCGAACCGATACTGAGCATTTCATGATAGAAAAACCTAATATCACACACATCAATAAACATCATCACATCAATAAATTGTAGGACTTTATATCGTCACTGAAAAGCTGTTTTTTACCTTTTACCGTTGTTAAAAACCTGTATAGACCAATCTACTACCTACTTGTGAATTATTAGTAAAAATAATATTTTATTAAATAATATTTTTGCCAGGATAATTATTATTAATTATTATCGTAAAAAAAACACTTTAAATTGCTGTACCGTAAAGTTCACGTATTGTCGCTTTAGTGTTGTTGCTTTTTCACTGACAATATATTTCTCCATATGACATAGTATTTTTCATTTATAAGTAAAGCGGTTACATATCAATGATACGATTTATCGGATAATATCCGATTATGAGTACGTCCCTACCCGCACTACCACGGCCTGTAGGCACTATGCTTTATTCATGAACCGCAAGAGACGCGCGCCGGCCGACGGGCCCGAGCCAAGGATTTGTACAGGGATGAGTCGAAATTGATAGTTTCTGCTAATGGGATTGGATTAGGGGGCCGAGATACGCCCTTAAGATTACAGGGTCGATGGTTTATCTTTGAGATTTTAGGATTTGGGCTTTTAGGGTTAATATTTATTAGAAAAAAATACTTTTAAACGCTTTACCGTAAAATTCTTAAAAGACACTTAGATACGCTACGATTGCGCAGGGACTTTGCCTCACTGAGCGTCTTGTACCGTCTGGTATCACTGAGAATGCTCTGAAGAATTGTTTGACCTTATCCCATCCTCACCCTTCCTTAACAGAACCACGTGCTGACTTGCGTTACCACAGCTTCGTGGTCTCCTCCGTCTCGGCTCGAATTAAAAAGTTCGCGAAATCTTACTTCTGCCGGACCATTAAGCTGTGGAATAGTTTGCCGGCACACGTGTTCCCTCCTTCCTATAATATTGGGTCCTTTAAAAGGAGTGTGAAGAAGCAGTTAGGCAGGCCAGCATGATCTTGCCGACCTACGATGGACACATTGTTTATCGTTGGTCGACACTATTCTTGGATTGCGCTAAACTTACCATCAGGTGTAGCATAGTCACTTTGCCGAGCCAGGATAAAAAAAAAAACACGTATTGGCGCTTTAATATTTTTGCCTTTTCACTGACGATATTATCAATATTGTAAAAAAAAATACAAATGACCACTACCGGCTCGATATGAATAATTAGTACTTCAATTATAAACGCCCAACTATGTGTAAGTTCTGAAATAAATCTATAAGTTTTGGATGTTAACTTTATCGGATAAAGTAGCTTAGTACTTAGGATAGTCTAGATAACCCAAAAATAGACCGTACTAAAACCACTGAATCTTAACTACGCGGTGGGTCGCGTAATTATTGAGATGATATTTGTTTTTACTTGATTGAATGACGAGACGAGCAAGGCGCTCGCGTGATGGTAAGCGCCTGCCCATAGGCAGAAGCAACACCATACACTATACAGAACTTACAAAGCACTGCACGGTACTAATCTGCGCTAAATAATAAACAATTTCTAAACACAAGCTGACTAAAAATCAGCAACTAGTGCTGTGCCTTTAAATAATCTTGTTTGGTATCACTACGTCAGCCTCAGCCAGTGTATTTAAAAAAAAAAGCACGCGTCAGTCCGAACTGTGCCCTGTGCCATCACAGGCCTTTATCCAACACGTTATTGGAGTACAACCGGACGTTCTTTTGAGTTTTCATTGCCGATATTGTCAAATAGTAGTATCAAAGCGATATTACGGGTGCTGGAAGAACACAAAATTGGACGCAGATCTCGTGTAGTACACAGACTACAAAAATTACATAAAACCAGTATACATAAACCAATTCGGTAAACTGTGATACGTTTACTCGCTGTGCTATATATATTTCGACTGTGTTCATTTTAGTATTTTTCTTTAACAGAGCACGGCGAAGTTACTGCGCTACACCTATTGTTAAGCGCAGTGCAGTCCAAAAAACCAGCGACAAACAATGATTTTATCGGTGGTCATTAGAATCATGCCAGCCTGTATAAGTGCTTAATATTAACCACATAATATTTTTGCAATCTCACCCACGTACACAGAAGGCACAATTTGACCGAAATACCCATAATGAGTTACCATTTAATTAACGACATCGTTCACAGTCGATCATGAGTTGATCATAATTACTTAACAGTATATTAATATTGATTATCTGGTGTTAAATCCTTTTCGGATCACAAAGCAAATACTGGCAATGCAGCAAAATATATATCGATAATAATACATTATCAGAAATACATATACGGACTCACGCCTGTAATCCCAGAAAGGGCAGGCAGAGGGGTAACTAGTACACCCACATTTCGCCAGTACAATAATATATACATATTATATTACCCTTTTAAATTAAAAAGTCGCTAAAATGTGACGATAGTATTATTCTGGCCATGTTAGTGAGTTTTTTTATATAAATATTACATATTTCAATTAGTTTAAAGTACGTCTAGAAACGGCTGTAGTACTTCGTTCTGAAACCCAAATAAAACTTAATAGCACAAGTTAAACTGCGTTCATTTTAAAACAATGATGTAAATAAACATAACTCGAGTAAATCCCACGCCATATTACCCCGTAACGGTTAATCCCGCGGACTAATAAACTTTTACTTTAGCTTGTAAGAACGTCCCGTTTTTAGTGATAAATACAAGGCGGGCCTCTTAATTACCAGCTTTATTACAAGCCCGTTACAACCCTTCCACCCTCTGGAAAAAACAATTTTCAACGCCCTTTATTGTTTTGGCGCGAATATATAAGACAAATTAGGTTGAGAATGTTTTTTTTAAAATTATAAACAAAGGCAAAGTATTTCACTTTGTTTAGGTTATTACAGAGAAAAAAAGGGCATAATAGAAGAATACACTGAAATTCGCATACGTACTCCTGACCCCACAGTCAAAAACAACTATCCCGTGTCCTGTGAATTTTGAGAAACTTTTGGTCTAACATGCAGACCCGAAATAAATATTTATTTCAACGAAAATTTATTTCGGTGCGGGAATCGAACCCACGGTAACTCTTTTTAGCCACTAGTAATCTGTGACATGGAGATTGTCAAATATGTTCATGGATATCGGTTGTTAACAACAACACCGCGATGCTGGAAGCATACGATTATAACGCACCAAAAACTATATTTAAATGACGTAAACGAAAAATCATCTCATCTCCTCATTGAGTAATAGTTTGCTTAGTCTGAGAAACCCTCACGGTTTCTGATCCGATCCTGGGTTAAAACCCCAAGTCAGGCAAACACAATTTTTTAATTTTCATTTTCATCACACATGAGTCGGAATTTGTACGCAATATGACGATAGGCTCGCCCCCTATTACATCATTAGACGCAAATAAGATCGGTGAAACATGGGTGAACCGCTAGTTGCACCTATATCTACCCTTTCCGAAATACAGCCGTGGTGGCTTAAGATAAGTTATTGCGTAAAACATAAAAAGCATGCTTGCAGGATCTGTCAGATGTCCGCTCCTTTTTAAGGGGGAAAAGGGGGTTAATGTTCTGTTTTTTTATGGAACCGAATACGCCGCGAATTGAGTACAAATATTGCTTGTTAGTAATAATGATATACGTATACCACTATAATTAACCCGGAAAAAGACGGATGGAGCCACAAGCAAAATTTAGTTTATTAAACTTACGTCTTAAATCTTGAGAACCATATCACATAATCTTAACGATCAAAGCACTTAATAATAATTACACGAAACAAATATAGAACAAGGAAGGAAAACACTATTATTTAACATCCGTCCACACGTCGGGAGTATTTTTGAATTTCTATTTATATTCTGCCGATAACACGGCCGCCATGACTGCCATAGACACGTGCAGTGTGCACGTTTTTTATAAATACGCTATGTCAATTCTTTCAAACAGCCTTGTGGAGGTGTAATCATAAATACTCCGTCTATCGCGTAGGTGGATTTTTTTTTTGTTTTATAAATGACTAGAAAATTAAAGATTTTAATTTTGATTGTATTTCATCGCGTGACTCGGCTTTCACTGCCGAAATGTTCATAAATTTGACTGTACTTTTGATGCTTGAAAGCTTCGAAAACAAGCTACTCAAATATACAGATGAGTTACTACATACAGAAGAAACGTATTCAAATCAGAACTCGACTCAAACTACATAAGTTTCAACGATCTTATCCAACTCTATCAAAGATTTACACACACAACAAATAATACAATCTTCTTACAGCCGTGCTATTCGGTAAAAAAACAAACTCACACTCGAAAGTCATTCCGAATTCACTCTCACTTCGAAAGTCACCTAAGGTGAAAAACATTTGGTATTCTGTGCACCATAGGTCGCGTGAAGTGAAGTGAGCAACGAAATCTCCGGTGAGAGTGTCTGATAACACTAGTGTAGGCCCTTCTATGTTACGGTTTTTGATTAACTTTATCGATTGCCTTTTTCTCAGGATTATGACACGAAAAAAATATATTTAATTATATTTTTAGCTGAATATCAATAAATGCCTATAAATAAATTTAATATGCATAATTAAAGAGAAAATATAGAAATTTTTGGCTGAATACAGCATGCCTTTGCCGGACTTAAACATTGTTTTTAAAAAATAAAGCCCCAATGTGAAATGTCACATATCGCGTCCAAACAAAGTTTACTCTTTGTTCGCAAACTTTTAAAAGTTTTTAAAAGGATTATTTTAGTAAAGAATCTGTTTCATATTTATGATAATGGAGTAAGTATATGATTTAATTGTTGTTATATGAGTTACGCCGTAAGAAAATAAAGAGATTAAATATATAACTTAATTTCAGTGTTGGACGTGTATCCCACCCTTCAATGGCTCAAGTGGAAGCTTTGGTGCAATATTTGGAAGGAAAACCGCATTTGGCAAAAGGTTTTTTAAGAAATCAGAGTGCCAAAGCTCAAGCCAATAAAGAATGGGATTACATATCTATGAAATTAAATAGCATTGGTGGAGGCACTTTAAAAACTACAAAGAAGTGGATAAAGGTATGTAGTTTTTTATATATTCACTGGCCACTTAACATTTTAACCTTTGCCTTTGCATATGGTGACGGCGTTTTTTCACACTGAGCTTTGCCTTTCTTAGTATTGGGCTGATAAAAAAAATGCAGTGAAAAAAAAGCTGCTGCAAGGGCTGCTGCTAGACGTAGGACTGGTGGTGGGAACGAAGAGGTGCCGGAGTTAAACGAGGTTGAGGAGAGAATAGTGGCATTAATGGGTGGTGGTGGATTTGCTACTGGAGATCTGCATTTACAGCTGCAGGTTTTTGATGTTAGTAAAAAAAAATATATATATTTTCTCATTTTTAAGAAATATTGTAAGCAATTATAAAATAAAATTACAGGAGCCAACACCAGCAGTAGGTGACAGTCCTTCAGTTTTAAGTGGTTATTCAGGGCAAAATATTTTGTCTGATCAACCCGCTGGCTCAAGCATTACTGTGGATCATGTCTACCCAAGTACACATCCACATGAAGTTGACATGGTAAGTAAAATAGTTAGTTGGTTTATTATTTTAATTACTTATAATAAATTAACATTTATAGTACTTATATTGTCTACAACAAAAATAATTAACCACTAACTTACTCAAAAAGTTTATCAATATATCAAGAACATCAAATAGTGTAGTTAGAATAAAAATGGTTTAAAGCACACATTGCAAGTATTGTATGAAATTTTAATTTCATCAAGTATAGTTTTAGCAACAACAAACATATCGCCAACTGTTATGCAATATGTGATCTGTAATATGGCTAGTATAAATTATATATGTATAATGAATATTATAGTGCATAAATAATAAGTAATATAATAAGTAAGCATTATTACAAGCAATACTTTAGTCTTTCTTTCTTAGGTTTAAAACTTATCTTGGTAAAGCTAATTCATGAATATAATATAATTTGCAATGTATATAACTAATTACCCTTTTAAGGAGCCTCTTACTGGAGATACACCCAATAGGCGCAGGACACAGCCAGCCCTAAATAATCAACCCACCGTTGATTTACAGGCACCTGCGAGAGAGGTACCGTATGACCCTGTTACTAATGCTGATTTTTAAATATGCTTATTCTTGTTTAATTGTATATTTAAATTATAAAGATTTCTAAAATTTTGTAATTATCAATAAAGAATATATTTTTTTAGATATCGCCAATAGCCACAACAAGCGCTAGAGCTGCCGGTGAAAGACATAACTCACCACCACATAACACTGCCAGTGCTGTTTCCAGTATGTTATTATATATTTTTTTAAATAACACTAAACATAATTATTGTTTTTAGAAGGTAATAATTGTTTAATTGTGAGATATGAAATGATTACCTGGGAAAATTCTACAGTTAATGATATTGCAAGTTTCAATATTTGTTTTAAGTAACTTTCATTAAATTATATATTATGTATCCAAGATTTAACAGTAATCGGTTTAAATGATAACTTTATAAATCTAGTGGAAAATTCCATAAGCTGAAAACGGGTGAGGTGCTGGGTTCTAAACCCAAGTTGGGTTATTTTTTTTATAGCTTTGGAAAACGAGCAGGTAGGTCACCTGATGGTAAGTGATCTTCACTGCTCATATAGGCCCACAATACCATAAGAATCACGGGCGCGTTGCCGACCTTAAAGGAAAGGGATAATTTAGGGATTGTGAAGGGAGGGCGCTTTGGGCCTCCGGATATCTCACTCACCATAAGAAACGCAGCAGCAAGTCGCTACTTTACGTCGGTTTTGTGTGAGGCAGACAATGGTAATAATCCGTTTGAACCGGCCCATTCATGCTGTAAAAAAAACTGTCTACAGCTTGGCCTCTCCACTCATCGCCTATATATAAACTAGTTGCGTCTCTGGCCAAACTTTTGGGCATAGCCCCATGTGTTGTCGCTTAGGTTGTGTATTGTGTTTATTAACAGCAGTTGCGATCAACTTATTAAACATATGTACATGTAAATGTTATACCGAATACAGTATGTGCCCATACATGCGAAATTTTATTTGATTATTTAGTATATAATTGTTTGTTTTCAGCTCCTAGGCGACGACGTTTTGGCATAAGGCGGTCGCCTCCATCTCAGCGACGTTCGCAATTCGCCAGTATAGCTGAAAAGTTCTTAAAAATTGAAGAACAACGACTGGCGTTTGAACAGCGTATGTTGGAATTAATGGCGCAGGCGAATATAGCTATAGGAGAGGGACTTAAGGCTCTGGCAGATGCAATAAAAAAGAATTGAAGAATGTTGCCGTTTTATTTCTACATGGGACAGTAAAAATCTAATTTAAAAATACATTCTTAAAGTACCTACAACAATACTATAATCCTAATTACTTTTACAAATGTGAAAGTGAGTTTATTTATTACGCTTTCACGTCTAAATCGCTGAACCGATTTTTATGAATTTTAGTCTTGAGATAGATGGGACCTTTTAATCCCCGAAAATACTGTTCACGCCGGGTAGCAGCGAGCAAAATTTAATATACTATAATGGTATTATCCTCATGGTTTTTTAAATAAATCAGTCTTCATTAAAATTAATATATTAACGATTTCTTTAAAATTATTAGTTATACTACTGTCTACATAATAAATATTTTTATACCTATCACTTTACCGTACCAAGATTTAAAAACTACTTCTACTATATTACGTTTTACCTACTTAAAAATTATATTGAATTAAAAATGTATACATTATCTATTTTGCCCTCTACCTTGCCATAATCTATTTATTAAATTAATTCTAGAATTGCGGCCTATAGCATGCTCCGATTCTTGGTGGAGGTCTCCGTGTTGTTCCAACAGCATCGAGGTTTCGGTCTGTACTTCTTCATTATTTATTATTGGAGAAGGTAATCCTGCACGGTTGCATATGTTATGGAGCACACAACAAGCCACCACAATCTTGGCAACAGTGTCGGGATGGTATTGCAATACACGGTGAACTAAAAGACAGCGAAAACGCGCTTTGAGTATTCCAATAGTTCTTTCTATAGAGTTTCGAGCCGTAGCGTGTAGTTTATTATAATGACCTTCCGGGGTATCTTCAGTTGCGCCACCGACTGGTGTCATTAAATATGATCGCTGAGGATATCCAGCGTCTCCTAAAACATTAAAAATATCTTTAATGAAGTGTTTGGCCATTAAAAGTCTTTGCATCTTATGCAGCATGTAAAAGTATGGTGGACTAATGCCTAAACGCGCGTGCCCAGCAGTAGAACGTGTATAATACAGGGTTTATATGATATTATTTGTGTTATAATACAGATATTAGGTACATATTAATTCCAACACCTACTATGACCCAATTGCGTCGTGTGTGCTGTTATTCGTTTATAAATTTAATTTTATTCACTTCGTACTCCACATCATCAGTTTATATGGGATAAAATAGCAGGTAAATCCTATGAAACATATTTTTATGCAATCGGCAGAGCAATCGATCTCCCAAATTTAAACATAAAAAGTAAACTAGGCATGAAATTGGGAACCTGTTTTTTTATGTCGGTTTATAACATAATAACATAGGCATTCTACCCAACTAGCTATTATTTTAAACTTACCTAATAAATATACTACTTCACCTGAATTTGTCAACTCTTCTAAATGATTTCTTATGATAGAGTGATTAAAAACAAAGCTATCATGAGTTGCCCCACCATATGACGCATCTACATGTAGAATGTTGAGGTCCGCGTCATTAATCTACAAAAATAAATCAAATTATATATCCATTTGTTTATAATTATAGTATCCAGATTATTGCATCTACTACCTTTAGGAGCATATGTTTTAAATGCATTAAAATATTACGAAGTAGATCTTTTAAATGCATTAAAATATTACGAAGTAGATCTCCACTCTACAACATTATCATGATTGTCTTGTATGAAATGAAATAATAAATATATGCATGTTTTAAACTTGCCAACATAATATTTCTAGCATGAAATCCTTTCCGACAGTAATATCTTTCTTCATTTTCCCTCGGCCTCAACATTGCAACAAAGGTGCCATCAATACACCCAATCACACCGGGAATATGAAATTTTTCATAAAATCTGTAATTTACGAAAAGTTTACTTAAAAAAAGTCCATTCTTTACATATCTTTGTCTTTGAAAAGGAGAAAAGTATAAAGTTACTCACCGTTCGGTTATTAACTGTCTTTCCGAAGAATTCTGTGGAAATCTAATGTATTTCTTTACAATGCTAGGATGATTCATAGCTTCTACTATTTCTCTAACACACCGGGATACTGACGCTTGAGACAAGTATATAGCAACATTTTTACCCAGTATTTTTTGGTAAGATCCATTTGCCAAAAACGACAATGTGCAAAGAATCTAAAAACAATGTATGTAATATATATAAATATATACGGTTATCCATATTCGGGGAATACAGACGTGATGTAATCCCCAAAGGGGTAGGCAGAAGTATAACCAGTACATCAAAATTTCGCCGAGCTTATTTCCGTCCCATGATGTGATAGGAGGCGAGCCTATCGCCATACCAGTCAATTCCAGACTCAGGGTGAATACTAAGCATTCCGTAATAGAAAAGCCCAATATCACTTTTACCCGACCCCGGGATCGAACCCGAGACCTCAACACAGCAGTCATGCTGCGTAGGTACGCATTACATGTTACAACTGCACCACCGAGGCAGTTACGTTTATCAAATAGAAATTCCTATTTAAATAACTAAACAAAAATAACTTGACACTTAAGTACCTTGCACCTCGTTGTAAGCCCTCGCCCTTTGCACTTAGCCAATACTAACAAAGGTCTCAATTCATTTTCTAAATCTTGGATTAAGTCTTCCGAAAGTCTAAAAATATTAATGAATTCATCGCCGCGTGTTATAATAGGTAAATTTCTTATAATTTGGGCTTGGCGACGGCTGGTACTCACTTCTAAATCGTGGGCTTCTTTCAGTATACTTAACAAAAGAAATGATCGACCCATCTACAAACAAAGATGATTTAAATAAATGTAAAAGCAATAAGTACATAAGTATATTTAGTTCAAATAATATTTTTAAGGATATTATTATATTTGACACTTACCTTTTAACAAAAAATCAATTTTAACTCCTTTAAACTATTTAAATAACAATTTATTCACTTTTCACTTACGTTCTCGTACGCAAAAGACTAACTAAAAATTTGACTCCAAAAATGAGGTGAGTTTGAGAGTGAGTATCGAAAACTTTGTTACAGCATGCGAATTAACGTCAATTGACTAAGATCTCACTTGAGAATAGTTCGCGTCACCTACGTTCTCACCGTGTGGCGCTAGTGTAGTTTTCACTCAAGTTACAAAATACCAAGTAGTGTTTTCACTGCGAATTCGAAAGTGATTTTGCGAGTGAGTTCTCACAGAATTGCACAGCAGTACATACATTCAGTACAAAGGCAAGGAAGGCAAAAATAGAAAGGTAAATTTATATATGGCATAAATTAAGCTCCTCTAATTCAAATAAATAATACTTCAATGTGCGTAGTGCAAATATGTATTTTTCAAATCGGTCCAGTAATTTTTAAGTTTATTCGTTACATACAAAAATACAAATCTTTCCTCTTTATGATATTAGTGAAAATGTAGATGGGTTTGCTTTTAATCTCAATCTACCCGCATGGACAAAGATGAGGTCGACGATGCAGAGAGCGCACCCAGAAGGTGCCGATTCACACTACTCTTAAATAGATTCGGGTTGTACGCAATTCAACTCCTTGACTGTGCGCATTCTAAAGCTCTACCACTATTAGTTTTGATCAATATCCTCTGTCGAATAAGCAACTGTCCTTGTGTAAATCAGCCTTCAGTTTAGTTATGTGTTAACTGGAAGTTATTTGCGAAGTGCAAATAAGTTGACCGCTGAACTTCGATTGGACTCGTCTCGCTCCCATCTCATTACCATCTAGTTTGAATAAAAATCCATCGACAACAGAGGAGACGGGAAAAATACTTTGGTACAAGCTGACTTGGTGAATAGCTTTAACAAGGAGTTTGACTTTCTTGCTTTGAACAGAATTTTAAGGTTTTTATAACATCTTATTACTATTGAAATAAAACTAATTTAAACGGATTTTATCGGGGTTTTTGGTCCCGACGTAACGTATCGAAATATTTTCAGTCTTCGTGGTCACGGGGTGGAAACGTTGCGACCAAAATAAAATAAAAAAACGCCGATACAATCCGTTTAAATTAGTCTTATTACAATGTGTAATATTCGCGTAAACGTAAGAAATCATTATCTTATTACTATTAGAAATGTAAAAGTCTGTATGTTTGTGAATTTGGATGTCTGTTAGGCAATCAAGCCTTAACGGCTGAACGGTTTTGGATGAAATTTGGTACACAGATAGACCATGAACTGGATTAGGACATAGGCTAATTTTTATCCCGCAAAAGGCCGCTCGCACGAGCGGAGACGCAGGCAAAAGCTTGTTATCCTATAAGACATTGTCGAGTAAAAGAATAATAATAATAAATAACACCCAACAGTCACACACATAGCCCTGACCCCACAGTAAGATACGAGTCTTGTGTCGTGGGTATCAGGAACTACGAGAGACTTTCGATCTCACAACACCTAGACCCCGAAACAAATATTTGTGGATCAGACAAATATTTGCTCGGTGCGGGAATCGAACCCACAGCCTCACGTTTCACAGTCAGCTACTCGCCCACTGCGCCACGGAGGCTGTCAAAGAAAAGCAGTGCGAAAACGAAACTAAACAATTGTTAAAATGTCCAGCTCACCTGGGTTAAGGAAATACAGGTTATTTATATCCCGGAAAATAACTTCATGCGGCCAACAAAAGCTATTAACTAATATATGAACTTTGTAAAATAACAGAAATTATTTTAATCATGGTCTGTGGTGCTAATGTTGAATGCACATCTGCAAATTCAATACATCTGATGAGTTGACCGTACATTTTGTACTGGTGATGACCTTGGACGTGGCATTGGCGCAAACAAACGCATTAGCTATTGTTTTAACATTATCATTAAACACCCGTTATAACACCACGAAATATGAGAACTTGTGGAATATTTTTGTTAGTGATGTAAATTAAAGTCGTAACTCAACAGCAAGCCGCTACTTTACGTGGGTTTTCTGTTACACCTTAATAACCACCCAGTCGAGCCGACCTATTCATGCTGTAGACAAAACTGTTTACAGCGTGGCTCTACCATTGTACAAATATATACGTTGAGGAATTTTTATTTTTTGTCATACTTTGTCAAAATATCTTAACCTTTACAATTTATTTTACATCGAAATTTCGGCAAAGTGGTCACAAATATTTGTGAATTACATTTTACATCTTATGTTACATTAACAGTAATGTGCATATAAAAAAAACACAAGTTAAATTAAAAACATTCTTTGAAGTCGATTAAAAAGAGGAATATCCCAACACTATAAGGATAAAGATATAATATTTAAAGTCCACAGTCTGCGTGTTTTGAAAATAATTTCAATAGCAGTTAACACATGTAATACCGGGCAGTCACAAGTGCCGAGCGCAGAGACGGCCGCGTATCATAATATACTTGTATATACTTAATTAATGTGTACAACATGAATTTAAAATTATTTGTGTTTCTTACATATTTTCTCAATGGATATGTAGCGAAGGACTTACACGATAAGCTTGGTGAGTTCTTACTTATATTATAAACTAGTTTTCCTCGCGGCTCTGTCCGCGTGATCTGCTTTTTCCGGGACGAAAAGTAGCCTATATTCATCAGGGATAATGTAGGACTCTAAAGGTAAAAGAATTTTTGAATCGGTCCAGTAGTTTGTAAGTTTATTCGTTACATATACAAAAATACGAATCTTCCCTCTTTATAATATTAGTGTAGATGTGGAAATTTGGATGTTTGTGAGATGGTGAATGGCTGTATTTAGTAATTAATCACATCTTACGGTTGAACGACGGATGAAATTTAGCACACAGGTATACCACGACCTTCAGGTCATAATCTTTTAATCCATTAGGTCTAAGACATACTTTTTTTTCCCGAAAAAAGACATTTACGCCGGCGGAGCTCCGAGAAAATAATAACGCGATAATTTTATACAAAATTACTTCATGAACCTCGTGATAATGTACAAGAAATTGCTGAAGTTAAATTAATTGGGATTATGGAATTTAATTTACTTTAACAACTTATTATAAGGAACCATTAAAATTATTATTTAGCTGAGTGTATTGTGATTATTCCATCCATATTCATTTAAGTACGTACTACAATAGTAAAAGAGGCGCTTCGGCAATAGACTGGTACGAATATGCGATTAATGTCCATACATCTAAGTCTGGTCAGGATTTTTTTTATCCGTGCACGCCAAAATGATTGATACAACTGATGGTAAGCGCAAAACAGTCCAAAAAACCAGCGATCGTTTAAGAATCAGCATACTTAGAATAATTCTAAAGATAATTTGATTATTTACCACATAATTTGCATATTTAGATCGAATTGTGTAACCTGTGTATTTAAGGCATTCGATTTAATATAAGTAAGCTTGTAGTAGGCAACATTTTGTGTTCAATTTGTCAAACTCATGTTACAGTCCTTAAAGAAAAAAGTACAATAAATAAATATAATGAAAGAAAGAAAGAAAATACGTTTATTACGGTAACTCACACTAATAATAATAATGACTGAATGACTACTACAATAATAACAAATTAGGGCAACAAACAAAAAACAACAATAGCCTAGTAGATATAATAGGCAGAGGGTGCCCACTAATCAGTTGTGTGAGGCCGTAAATGGTCCCATCTCAGCTTAAAATGCTACAACGTGTAATGCATTGCAACACTGGTGGTCAGATATAAATATGTGTTATTCTTACTGGTAAACGTTCAAATCGTGGTACATGCCCTGAGCTTAACATGTGAAAATTTCAATAACTCTTGATAATATACATTTTTGTTGCCCAGAGACAAAAAGGGCATAAAAAGTCCCTAACACGAAACATGTAATCAAGTATATAAACGAAATGTTATCTACAAGACAGCCAAAACAAAGGTCGGTTTAAATATTCACGCGTTGAAACTGTAATGTGTACAATTTACATTCATATTACTGTACAAATGCCGGTGTAATGTGGTTTATTATTTATTTAAAAGGTACGAAGGTATCTGGGCAGTTAAAGCTGTATACTTAGGTATAAGTAGTACTTATGTATTGCGTTGCTAACTTCTAAATACCAGTAAAGTTATGCTAAAATTATTAAGTTTTTTTAGTTATTTTTTAGTAAATGATTTCCACCTCCCATGTACGCTCACAATACTAGAAGAATAGGCGCGTTGCCGACCTTAAAGAGAAGGTATAATTGAGGGATTAGTAGGGGGGATTGGACCTCCGGATATCTCACTCACTTTACGAAACGCAGCAGCAAGCCGCTACTTTACGTCTGTCTTATGTGAGACAGTAGAGCACCACGTGGTAGAGCCGGCCCATTTATACTGTAGACAAAAATGTCTACAGCGTGGCTCTACCACTCAAGAAAAGTCCCTTCCCTTTCCATTCGACTCGCCTATTCCGCCACGGATGCTCTCATAACACATTGTAAGTTTCCAATTCGGAAACACGATAAACTATATATCTTCCTATCACACGGAAATACCACTGCTGTAGTTATACATTGTTAAATGCAATATTATTCATACTCATTACTCTTATCAAATCCGACAAATTACACAGTGAAGCTATTGTGTTAAAAAAATTACACGAATTTATGAAGACTCGCCGCTCAGTGCTCGTAAAAAATCTATCATAAATTAACGTAATTTAATTAAACATAGCCCTCACTTAAATCTACGAAGGGATAGGCAGATGTGGAACTAGTGCACCCACAGTTTGTCATGCTTATTTCTGTCTTATGATATGATAGGGGGAAGCCTATCACCTGGCTACATCATAAATGGTAGAGCCACGCTGTAAACAGTTTTGTCTACAACATGAATGGGTCGGCTCTACTGGGTTAACACTATCTCACAGAAAATCGATGTGGAGTAGCAGCTCGCTGTTGCGTTTCGTACGTTAAGTGAGATATCCGGAGGCCCAAATCCTCGTCCCCTTCCCTATCCCGTTACTTTGCCGTATTTCAGATGTTCATGGGCGGTAGAGATCACTTACCATCATTACTAATTGCTCGTTTACTGGCCGTTGCTATGAAAGCAAAATACGCCCGCGCAACGCAAAATATTTAGTATGAAGTGCTCGGATAAAAAAATAGACCGGTAGTACCCAGAAATACCTCATTCTTTTATTCCAGACCGTTACATAATATCCTGCCACACGACAGATTTCGAATGCTTCAAACGGCAGTACATATGTCTTCGGGACCACGTACTCTTAGGTAATGAGAAACTGGCCATCAACACCTATGAGCACTTCCGGTATAGATACGGCGAGAGCGGAACTTGCGTCAAGCTGTCTGGCGTGGAGGAGAGCGAATTGGTGGCTATCAGGTAAGCGACAGTCATTTTATTTTAACTCAGGGCTTTGAATGATCCACGGTGAATTTGAATTAGCTATTTTCTCTAAACATATGTACTCACTGCATGATATAGAATTATCCTTATACATCAATAGCTTTTGCTCGCGGCTCCGCCCGCGTGAACGTTTAAAATTGACAAAGTTTCAAACAAACTTTCATCCCCTATTTTATCCCCTTGGGGGTAGAATTTATCAAAATCCTTTCTTAGCGGATGCCTACGTCATAACATCTACCTGCATGCCAAATTTCTGCCCGATCCCTCCAGTGGTTTGGGCTGTGCGTTGATATATCACTATGTCAGTCAGTCAGTCACCTTTGAGTTTTATATATTTAGATTGCTAAATAGGCTGCAGAAATACTCAAATCTAGACCTTTTAAAAACCCAAAAACCTATTTCATTGTCAATTTCATGTAACATGAGTGGGGGTCCTCCCATGTTCGTCAACGCAAGGTCAGCCTGAATTTTTTGTCAGACAGAAATGGCATTACAGATGAACGCCTGTCGCATCCGTGGGTGGAACAACGGGTAGGGCACCCTCCTTCCCCTTTTTTTGCTTAAAACACCTTAAGTATTTAATAATGTATGAAGAAGACTGGAACCAGCTGTCAACATGTCGATTGTTAAGTAAAATGCCTCACAGTCAGCAACTTTTCAGCAATGTGTGTTGATGTTACTTAAATTATGCAATGTTAATAAAAAGTTGGTCTCAAAAGAACTTAGCAAATTGAAGTTACACTTATTATAGAGTTTCTCATTTACCATAATAATCACAATTATTATTACATACATTACCGTACTTTTCGAGATTTCAAAAGACGTAAAGAGTATCTTAATATAAATTTAGCAACTTGGTAATTGTAGCTTAGTTCAAATTCGTAGATGTCGAGGAATTGGGAGAACTCTAGGCATGTAAAGTATAAATGAGCATCGATTTATATCGTATCGATAATTTTAAAAAATATCATTATAGATTTTGATATATCGTGGTAAAAATATCGACATATCGGCTTGGCATTTGCATGACCTTTTTTTGGCGTCTTAAAACTTTGATTGGTCTTCATTTAAAGATAAGGTCTTCAGTTAAAATATCGATTTAGAATTGATTCCGTTACTTGATAAAAAATATATTGTAAAAAAATTATGTATCGCCGAAAAAACATCGATACATCGATATTTTTTCAACAAGCATATAGAACTCCCCTTAATTATCAACTCAGTTATTTTTTAGTTATAGAGCCATCCTTTAGACAGTTTTATCTAAAATATGAGCTACAACCATCAGAAGCAGTCGACACGAATTACCAGCCTACTGTTAAAAAACAACTTCTGAGGTTTTAACAAGAATTTTGAAGGTATAGTGGACGTAGGGATAACATCTCATTAAAACAGAAGGCACGTGCCTGATAGTGGGGCAGAATATTACAGGGTCGATATTATTACTCGATATTAACTAGTATGTGATATTTTGTGAACAAAATTCTCCGTACAATCGATCATACCTCGCTCGTATTTTATGCATATTGCGGATGATGTAATTATGCGCGTCACTGGTTTAAATTCAATTAGTTTCCGTTATCGAATAACAGATAGCGCTGTATTAAATTACAACTGATTGTGGTTTCACCATCATTTTCAACAGTTGAAATTAAGCCGGATGCATCACAATATTTTTTTTAATCAATTTAACAATGAACGTTGAATTTCGTTTATCAATTTACACGAACGTTGGACTGCTTAATCTGATTAAAAAAGCACTTCGAGCTTACTTTGATATCGAAGATCAAAAAAACGTATTTTCATTTAATCCCTCTTTACACACAGCGCCTTAATTATAAACGTTACTTGAGCATTGATTAGTTAACACTCTCTTGTCATTCTCTGTCAACGTGATTTATATATTAGCTAGAAAGAGACGAAAATAGTATTTTAACAGCAGTGCTAAGAAAGTTTATAAGTAAGGCCTAGAGAGTATCGCACTACGGAGGCGAAAGTATAATAGAAACTGTCATTTAGAAGGTCGCGTACTATAATTTGACAGCAAGAATCGTGTGATGTCAGCCTTATAAAGAAAGTTTCCTTTTATATTTCGTATGTGAAACTCTGTCCGTTTTATGTTGCTTTAGATTTTACAAACACTTACTATCTAGGAACAATGACTGTAATTGTAATGATTTCGTTTCTGCGAGACGTTTACGCGACTGTTGCACATTGAAATAAAACTAATTTAGACGGATTTTATCACGGTTTTTTATTTTAATTCTGGTCTCGACTTTTCGAAAGCTTTTCAGGCTTCGTAGTCACGGAGTAGTCTACCCCAATAAAATTAATTTTATTTCAATGACTGCAGATGTATTATTTTTTATATCATAAGCTAGGCAAAAGTGAACTCCACTCCCCAAGGACATACCAAAAGAGTCAACGTGCGTTAATGTATTTTAAGAAAAGAAATGAGGAAGAGGTTAGACAATGAAACGCACCAGCCAGTTAACGTCGGTTATTTGAGATAGTGGTAACATCCCGATAGATATCAATCTTAATTCCGAAATAAATTACAATATTTGGAGCCATTTTACTGAATACATCTGTCTGATTAACAGATCTGATCTGTTTTCTAGTTTGACTTATCAGACACTTGTGAAACAGAATTCCGAAACTATATTAGAGTACGCTATCAGATAATTTATGAACAAGTGGTGAAATACGCCCATATCCTCCAAAACTAAATAATATGTATTCTTTTCTTCTTTTATTTTCAGTTTAGACAGTCGAAACAAGGAGTACACGATTGTGATAGAGATGCCACTCAGGATAAATCAAGTCTACAACGACAGCAAACCTTGCGCTAAACCAGACAAAGGTATTATTAGCATCTCTCTCTTTCTAATACAAGATGTAGGTTAAGGCGAGAGTCCATATGTGTACGTGACACCGCTGTGTTTATCTATGCTGCCAAGTATCACTGTCTTAAGTTTTCCGGTTTGAAGGATATTGAAGTCAGTAAAATTATGGGACTTAACAACTCGGGGTGCCGAGTGTAGTACAGGTTATACATACTTTATTATTCAAGGTTCTGGGTGGTGCTGGTTCTGTTTAAAGGAAGGCGTAGCGCTTACCATCAGCCGAAAGATCTTCCCGTCTCATTCTTTTGGCGAATAAAAAATTCACTGATACTGTTTCGATCATCTTTATAGAAAGGAGCAAGACATTTTTTTTTTTTTACTAGCCCTGTATTATATACGTCCCACTGCTGGGCACGGGCCTCCTCTACTGAATGAGAGGGATCAGGCCTTAGTCCACCACGCTGGCCTAATGCGGGTTGGCAGACTTCACATACCTTCGGAAAATCTTATCGAGTTCTCAGGTATGCAGGTTTCCTCACGATGTTTCCTTCACCGTTAAAGCAAGCGATAATTAACAATTAATATACACGTAACTTAGAAAAGTCAGTGGTGTATGCTCTTGGGGCTGGTTTCGAACCTGCGACTTTCGTCTCGACAGTCCATACCACTCCCCGCTGAGCTATCGCTGCTTAGCAAGACATTACCCTATGAAATATAGTTTGTTCTGGTTTAAAAGATCTTTTATTTATGCGTAATTGTATCTAGTGTTTTGTAATTCGAAAATTGTTTTAGTATTTGCTTTATAGATATAGAGTAAATACATTACTTATAAAAGCCTGTACCTTTTTTAAGTCGTAACTTTTTGTCGTTTTTACAGAATTCGTGGGCGTAGGAGTACACACTGGTAAGTTAAGGATTTATAAGATCAAATTCACAAAATAGTAAGATAAGAGAATTCTCTAACTTCTCCTTTAAGTTATTTAGTCCCTATCTATAATGTACAATTTAAACGATATAGATAAGTGTATTGATGATGGCGATAATTTTAAATCGTTTAAAGATTCGTCGAAAGATTCAATTCAGAATTATCATTCATATTTTATGTTTTCATCACCTTCCATGTCATAGAACTAAATCTTATTAACATACACTTTTATGATATCCTTTCAAGTTAATATTAATGTCAATTCATTTCAGGTCCATTGAGAAGGTTTACTGGAAATGGTGCGTCAAATTTTTTTATTATTTCCTGTATTGTACATTTATTCAAATCATTAGGAGAACGAAGACTGATAAATATTTATATCCACTTTTGGACCTCTTATCGATCATTGAGTAAAGCCCTATTTATGTGGAGTGTTTATCGAGCGATATAGACAAAAATATAGTAGACAATAGGCATTGACGAGACTGCACCATACGATTATTTTCCAAACTGATGACGCGTTTCTGGAATAGTCTCGAATGTGTCATGCGATAAGCTATCCACCTAAATAAGGCTTGCAACTGCTTAGTACTATATATTCTGCAAAATTACGGATTTAAGGTTCGCCGGTAAACCTCGCTCATATATTACTGCAATACCACGGTTTTAAATACCAACAAGGCTGGTTATTCATTCGTCAATCGTCATACAAGCTCCTGGTTTAAGTTCCATTTAGATATGACTGAGTTTATCGCATGACGTACGAGAACACAACAGTATACTCCTGTTTAAGAGATAGCCTTCATACAGTGTGAAAAAATAATCGTATGATGCGGCCTCATAAATGACAGTTTTCTTTTACATTCTGGCCTATGTCATGCGTCAAGCTTTTCCATAAATTAGGATTTCGACTGTTTGGTTCTTTGTTCACTGTGAAAAAAAACTGTTGATATTAAAGCTACGTCATAATGTTGCGAACGTGGTTCACCCTTTCCTACAGCTGTATAAACACAACCAAACTTAATTTAAAAAGGTCTTTCGTAAACCATGACAATATTAGAAAAGGTCAGAAGCCTTCTACTTTTGTCGACTGCAACATGACATTCAAAATGTTTGATGTCTCAAAATATTATAACAATAGAAAAGGCTTTCGCAAAGTAAGATGATGTGGCTAGATTTAGTCAGCAAGCACATTAGGGCCAAGCTATTTTCTTTAGAACAGTACCATACTTTATTTTCTAAATTCAAGTGTCATTGGTGTAGTGGCCAGCCTTATTAGATAATCTGTCAGATCCTGAGTTCAAATCCCAGATCGCGCAATAACAATAATTTGTGTTCGAGTTTTAGAATCAAATGTAACATACATAAAACACCACATAAAACGTTGTTACGGCGTGACGGCTCGCCCCCTGTCACATCATGGGACTAAAACAAGGTCACCGAATTGTAGAAGCAGCACTTTTTTTTAGTTAATCAGGGTTAACCTAAATTTAATCAAATAATAGGGTTGTCCCTGACATTTTGATGGCCATCCACAACTGCCTAAGACATGCATGCTAGGTCAGTTGTCCGGTTGAATGCCACTGCACTAATTGGCCACAGTTCACTGGTGCCCCTGAATAACGAGCTGCAACAACCCCGCCGTACTGTTCCGGTGCATCGTTGCTATCGTTTTGACATCTATAATTGGTATAATCAGGTCACTGGGTATGGTCAATAGATGGCGTTAAATTAAATGTTTAAACTTCATTGCTTTCGTTGTAATACGAAAGTATTTTAAATTTTCTTTGCCTAAAATTCGAACAGTTTTTAATATTCGTTACTATTTTGATTATTTCTATTTCGTTTATTGAGCTTTAGGTCACGCTCACAATAATATAACTAATACGTTTATTATATTATATGTAAAATCTTATGTCTCACAAATTTATGTCTCGATACGTGGTACGTAAATAATACGTATGCCGAAATTATTTTATTTACAGCTAGTATTCAAGTATCGTATCCATACAGTTTAGTGAAGAAGAAGGGTGTGGTGCACATGAACATGAGCCACGAAAACTTGGATGTTATACTGGATATACCTGACCTGAGTAATTTCAACAAAAACAGTGAATTAGAATGTATGTAACAACTTCCTTTCATCTTTACGTAAAACACATATCTCCATAAATCCACTACACATAGGCCTAAGTTTGAAAATGTTAAGCAAATGATAACTGACAATCACGCTGTAGACAGTGTTGTCTTTTTTTTTATTGCTTTGATAGGCAGACGAGCAAGCGGTCCGGCGTAATAGTAAGCGGTCCGGCGTAATAGTAAGCGGTCCGGCGTAATAGTAAGCGGTCACCGCCGCTCATGGAAATCGGCTATGCCAGAGGCACAGCCAAGCCGCTGCCTACCGTTGAATGAATGTCTACAGCATGAATGGGCCGCCTCGACTCCTCAACCTATTTCATATCACAACTCATCTTAACATAATAACAATAATATTAAAATTTACTTTATTATTTAAATATTTTATTCAAGAGGTTACAATGAGACGCTCCGTGAATTTCTTGCGTCGAAGCTTAAGCCGATGTCGAGTTTCAACAGTTAAAAAGGACATTCGGAAGATAATTAAGCTTGTTGAATGTGGCAATTCGGTACCTATTTCTTGAGGTCCGCTATTTAGTTTTAATGTCAATGGTAAAGTAACCGAGTCGCTGTTTTATGATATTCTATCATTGGAAGTGAATTGAACTGAACATTTTGGAAATTTTTGTGACATTTATCCGATTTTGCTAAATTAGTGGCTTTGGTTACTGAGAGCGAAATAAAATTATAAGTTAGCGTTATGATATTGTGGCCTATTTATGAGGATGGTTCCATTACAAATGTATGTATGGAAAAATATAAAAATAAATGCTATCATCTAATATGTGGTTATATGAAACCTTCGGGCCGCAAGTCTTCTTTTATATTTATGGCTTTCGCATTATTATGCATTTTGCCAGTGTCAAGTATAATTTATTCTCAAGTTATTTTTACAAGAATGATGAAACACGGGTGCGGTCGATTTCAAGGTCTTGCCGGAGTTTTGGTGTTAACTCCTTTCAATACGATGCTTAATTCACTTATTTCAATGTTTCCATACACTGTTCATCACCGTCAATGTTTATTGAACAAATCCACACCACTTTTATACAACAAACACAACTCTAAACTAGATTATGAAATAAATTAAAATAAGCGATGAACTGCACTGTCATAATTCCCGCCAAAACCAGGCCGCAAGTCCCAACTTCCACTTGGCCGGTTTTACTTTTTTACTAAACAGAGAGCAAGCCAGCATCTGAACCTTCCATTATTAGTACAATACAGTGCGTCAAGCTATGAGAACATTGTTTTTTTACAGCAAGACTGTACGAGTGGTCAGAGTGGGCGTACCACGTGGTTCAGCACACCGACATCGCCCAGAAAGTGGTGATGCCATTCACCAGCCATCTTCGAACTGTCATGGATCTATTGCCTTTACACAGGTTAGAAACTATTCTTCTGTCTGGCGTCTTGCCAGCAGGCTTAACTATGGGCCACAAGATAATTTCGTCGTGTCGTTTAGTCATGAAAAACCGATTTTATCTGGCTACCTATTTTATATTTATTTTATTTGATTGAATGACTAGACGAGCAAGGCGCTCGCCTGATGGTACGCCTGTCCATAAACAGTAGGAATACCACACAAAACTTTGAATTGCAAAGCACTGCATAACACTGAATTGCGTTCGTCACCCCGAGACATAAGATGTTAAGTCTCATAATGCGCAGTAATTTTACTGGCTTCAATGTCCTTCAAACCGAAACACAACAGTGCTTACACACAACCTCTATACATTTCGTCACTGGAAAGGCTAAAATACTAAAGCGCCAATACTTCAACTTTACGGTAAAGCGTTTTAAAGTTAATTTAAAATAAAGTTTTAGATATGATTCAATATCAATACTAAATAAAAAACATCGATGAATCGATATATCGCCATAAAATATCGATGTATTGATAGCTAAATCGTTTCTCAACATCCGTAGGGATGTTGAGAGCCCGTAGGGGCCAGTGCTATTTAAATTTTAAATTTATTGTTACAATTATTGTATATATATGTTCTTTAAGTAGCGTTTACATGGACATTGTGAAACAAACGATTAATAATTAAAAACATTCAATAAATATTTAAATCGATGTCGAGGTTCACGCGAGTAAATCACGACATGTTTCGTGAGGCCAAATATTTACCTACTATGAAAATTATTGGTTACAGAGCAGACGTGGTGTACAATCATATAATTTAATACATAATAAAACACGTTATATACACGGAATAAAAATTAAATTAGTGTTGACTGCCTTGGTGGCGTAATTGTAATGTTTACGCGGTATGACTGCTGTGCTGAGGTCTCGGGCTCGATCCCCGGGTTGGGTAAAAGTGATATTGGGTTTATCTATCACGAAATGCTCAGTATCAGCCCGGTGATTGGAAGTGTGCCCGATATGGGGATGGGATCGCCCCCTATCACATCATGGGTATTTTGCTGGTAGGATATTCATATCCGCCCGGATAGCGACCACCGTACACATGGTGTTAAAATCTGCCATAGTAATCCACACGCCTTGTGTGGGTCGCGTTCCAGGATCAGTCAGTGTATATCCGGTTCTCCCGGGGCTTGCGACATGACTTGATTGTTGATTGGGGCGGGTATATGGGTACATCCTTGTATTACTGTGCCTGCATCGGTCATCCGCCTGTCCTGTCGCAGGCCCCTCGATTTGCTTCTTTCCTCTCCGAAGAGGGAAGAAGCATTGATACCGGTCGGCATGACTCTGGTGACCACCGATAAACTCAATGTTTGTTGGTGGTGGCTGGTTTTTTGAATTGCACTACGCTTACCATCAGGTGTAGTGCAATCACTTTGCCGTGCTCGAATAAAAAAATGGCTTGGCGACATGTGGGTGTAGGTACTGGTGCCACCTCTGTCTAACCCTTCGGGGATCAATGAGTGCGTGGGTATATATACAGGGTTAATTTTAAAATACCAGCAACCTCGCAGGACCAGATAGCTGACCCCATACGGAACAACTTTTGTTCTACGAGTTTGTATATAACTCAATATATTTAAAAAAAAATGATTTTACAAGTTTTTGTTGTGTCGTATTTTTCTTCGTAGCGTTCGGCGTGCGCGCGCGACTCAAAGAAGCCGCTCAGCTGGCTCGGGCGATGACCTTCAACGCTAGCCCGGTTCCCCACGCTTCGCGTGTTTGCTTACGTAATCTGCGATGCGTGTAGGTAACATTCAAGACGGAAATTAAATGAATACTTATTTTTGTATGAAAATAAAATCTAACAAATTATCAAAAGTCGTAGAACAAAAGTAGTAGCTTATAACCTTAGGTATCTACCCCTGCGAGGTTGCTGGTGTTTTAAAAATAACCCTGTATATATATATATATATATATATATGTTAGTGTCAGTTAATGCTTTATCCTGAGTTATTGTGTAGACATAATGAGAATTGACTATGCAGAGAAATTATCAAATACTAAGAAATGACTAACGAGTACTTAAACTTAATTAACGGCCCTCAGTACGGCAATATAATGCTGAGTAATTCCACCGGTTTTAAAGCCAAAATAACGAAATAACTTGAACGATTCATAAAACGTAAGCCCATTTGACAGCGTTCATGGCCGAGCAGGTGAGTAGCCGCCTGAGAATCGAGAGGCCGCAGTTCTATTCCCGCACCGAGACAAATGTTTGCGTGATCCACAAATATGGGCTTCGGGTCTGGGTGTTGTGGTACCGCATTTTTTTTTATCCTGGCTCAGCAAAATGACTACTACACACCTGATGGTAAGTGTCGCACAATCCAGGAATAGTGTCGACCAACGATAAACAGTGTGTCTATCGTTGGTCGGCACAATCATGCCGGCCTGCCTAACTGCTTCTTCACACTCCGTTTAAAGGACCCCATATTATAGGTAGGAGGGAACACGTGCGCCGGCAAACTATTCCACAGCTTAATGGTCCGGCAGAAGTAAGATTTCGCGAACTTTTTAGTTAGCCGAGATGGAGGAGACCACGAAGTTGTGGTAACGTAATTCCTAATAACCACGTTACAGGTTAACCTAGCGTAGGATTAGGGCTATGTGTATTTATTATAATAGTTGTTATATCTATTGTAAAATATTTCGTTTCAGATTTCTCCTGCTATATCCTGAAGAAGAATATTCAAATCTGCAGTTTAAGTACACCGGCGAAACGATCTCAGATTGAATTTCATTTTAAATTACATATATATCATTACATAAATTATATTTGTAAAGTTGTTTTATTCTTCTGTCTTAAACGCCTATTTACATTAAGTAACGTGGATAGCCTTGATGCTTGTGTTGACATTATCTGTATTTCTTCCATTTAATTCTAAGTTACTGCCTTTATAACTGTAATCCCCAGTGAAATGGAAAAAAGACAACTAAGTATACGCTGCTTTATACTTCATATGGTGGTCGTTAAGTCTTTCTTTTTTAGGACATAACTTACGACAATAATATGACGACTATTCTGTTTATGTTTTATTTCTTAAACTCTATTTTTATATACCTATTACATATATTATACGTGAGAATAGTAAAGGGCAAGTTTCTAAGTTGTAAATTATTGTATTGCATTTAGCTATACAAAACAACAATAAGAAATTTCTTACAAATCGATTATTTTCACCATCAAGGCTCGTTTATACCAAATTAAGGAGTACAGAAAATGTTTTATGCTGTTACTGAATACGTAATGTTAATTCATATAACCGTGGTATAATCGAATTCTAAAGACTATGACAAAATTGATGTCTTTAAGTTCGTCAGTAATGGCCGTCCCTTCTATTTTATTAATAGATAGATTTCATCACTATCAATAGTGTTGTGACAGATCTTCCATACAAAATGTGCCAAAAATGTATAACCAGTAAGCAAATCTTTCTGTAAACAGAATATTCGGAACGACCATATTCGATTAGTAGGACGTGATCTCTGAAAGTCTGGTAATTCTAAGGCAATAACACATTTCTTGGAAATAAGACTGTATACTTTATTTTTTGTATCCGAGCACGGCAAAGTGACTGCACTTCACCTAATGGCAAGCGCCAGTCAAAAAACCAATGACAAACAATGAGTTTATCGGTGGTCACGCCATGCCGGCCTGTATAAATGCTTCTTCCCACTCCAAAGAGGCAAAAAGCATATCAAAAGGCTTGCGACACAATAGGCCCATGACCGATGTAGGCACAGAGATACATGGATTTAACCCTATACGAGCCCCAACTAACCATCAACCGCAAGCCCCTCGGGAGAACCGAATATACGCTGGCTAATCCTAGAACGCAATCCACATAAGGCGTGTGAGTCACTATGGCAGATTTTAACACCATGTGTACTATATGAATATCCTACCACCAACAAACATTTTACTGTCGCGTAAAAGTACCCTTGGTAGCCTATTTACAGGATTAAAAATCCCATAAAAACAGATTTAAATTCACACGACCATATTGAAAAAGCTTATTTTCCAACCCTTTCGATTACAACCTTTGATTTACGATACCAATTCCAAAATCAATCTGCCATTCCAAATAAAACAACGCCAAAGAATCCTGTGCAAATAGCCTGTTAAATGTAAAAAATAATTAAATCCCCTTACAGGGCAATAATTTATATTCCATGTTTAACCGAGCGCGACGGCTGCCGGGTGAAAAATTTACGAGATACGTTCAAATTACCGATGTGGCCCAAATATTGGCTCGTCGCTTGTTATTTACTTATTTGATTTTTATTTAGATTACATTTCTATTGATAAATACTGTGCAGGATCAGCTCGAATTTACGATGACCTGAGGTAACTTCGGGTAATGCCGTAGGGAGCGCCTCTCCCTTATATACATTTTACTTAAGTGGCGCGCGGCAATACCGTAAAGAGAGCCTCGTTATTTTGCACATTTCGTCCTGTAAATAGTTAGTTTTAAGCGTAATAGTTTTTAATGATTGTTTCAATGTTTTTCTATATTTTGACTTTAATAAAATATACAGTTTTTGATCCCCTTAGCCATAAGATAGTAGCATGTGTAGTTATATCGTTATAACTTAGTATATAAGATAGTAAATAAGGTACATAATAAAGGATATAGAATCCCGTCTCCTTATTGGTCGATCGCCTAGAGGGGAAGGGTCAGAGGAGTGAGGGACGAGGGCCGGCAATCGAATAAATTACGGGTTGCCGGCCCAGCGAAGCCAGTTCGCCGCTCCAGCTCCCTCGGGTCACAAATAAGAAGAAAGAAGAAGAATCAAGCAAGAAAAACGCCCAGGCTACGCCCAGAAGCAAGAAAAACGTCCAGGCTACGCCCAGAAGCAAGAAAAACGTCCAGGCTACGCCCAGAAGCAAGAATAACGTCCAGGCTACGCCCAGAAGCAAGAATAACGTTCAGGCTACGCCCGGAAAAGAGAAAAACGGTCACGCAAGCAAGAAGAACGTATCCGCCAAGCGGAAGCTCTGTAATCAGATCATTTCCTGTTTCAATTAAAGACATAAAGTTGTTTTTTGATCTGATTTTCAGTCGACCTCAACCGAGGCATTTACCCACGCAATCCCAGCACACACACATCGTTGGTCCTTCGGAGTCGGATTATCGTGGGAAATGCCTGTAACCAGGTCAACTGGACGCAGAGCCGCTTCGGCGACAGTCTCGACAGACGCTACCGTGACGGACGCCACGAGTGCGTCGGGTACCGGGACGAGCGCTACAGGCCAGTCTAGTGCCGCCACGCTCGTTTCCGGGACCTCGGCCACAACTACGGACGTCACGGTCACGACCGACCTCTCGCGTACGTCCGCGACCGCGACCGACACCTCGCGCGCGACAGGTGTCTCGCGCATCCCGGATGCCGCGACCGATCTCCCGCGTGCGCCCGCTACCACAATCGACGCCGCGCGCGCGGCCGGCGTCATGCGCGTACCCGCCACCACGAACGTACCTACGCGCACGCCCGGTACCACGAACGTTCGGTCGCCCGCACCCGCTACCACGGTCGAGCCCACTCGCGCAACTAGCACGAAGTCTGCGACAGTACGCCGAAGCAAGACTGTATCGAAGAAATCAACAAGATCATCGCGTCTGGCCGCCGCACGGGCCGAACTCGCCCGACTCAAGGTGGAATTAGCCGCCGCCCGTATAGCCGAAATAGAAGCAGAGTCGGACTCAGACACGAACTCCGCCGTCACCGAGGCTGAACAGGAGCAACGGGTCCACAGTTGGCTGGAAAGCAGTCAACTGTTAGCCATTGACTACCAGCCAGAAGCGCAACAGGAACCTCAGCCGCCGGCCGATCCTGCCGTCCCAGTGACCACTACCGCGTCATGGGACACCCCGGCGCCTGCACCGGCGGGAGTCACCGCCGCACTCCCGCCACCCCTGCGCATGGTGACACCTGGCGAACTCCAGAACTCGACAGCGCAGCTACCTCCGCCACCGATCACCGCCGCATCGGGAGGCCAGAACTTCGGAGCTGCGCCGCCGCCCACGCCACCGGTCGCGCCACCGTGGCACCAGAACCCGGTTGTGCACCCGCCCATGCAGAACTTCGGGGAAGCACAGCCGCCAACAGCAAACCAAGCCGCCAGCCACGCGCCTTGGAGACCCTTCGCTTCAGACGTCCCGCGTCAAGAACTTAATGAAGCGATAGCCATTCAGCGAAGATCGACGGAGATTCAAGAGTTGGCCTCCGCGATTACATGCGCAGTCCAGTCTGCACAGAACAGGCAGCCAATAAGGTACAGTGAACTACCAATATTTAATGGTGCACATCAAGACTGGTTGACCTATAGAGCCGCCTACATCGAGACGGCGCATCACTTCTCATCGTTGGAGAACATGTCAAGACTACGTAGAAGCCTCAAAGGATTGGCGAAGGAAGCGGTTCAAGGGTTGTTGATTTCCATCGCGGACCCGAACCATGTTATGAAGTCACTGGAGACGCGATTCGGGCGACCGGACTCCATTGCAATAGCGGAAATAGAACGACTCAGAACTTTGCCGCGCCTCACCGAATCGCCGCGTGAACTATGCACCTTCGCCACAAGAATCGAGAACATTGTAGGAACACTACTAGCCCTCGACTGTGCCTTCTACTTGTACAACCCGGAACTCACGCGAAACATAGTCGAAAAACTTACACCAACATTGAGAAGACAATGGTACGTGTTCGCATCCGCGCAACCGAAGTCGGATCCAGATCTAATTAAATTTAGCCGCTTCATAACGAAGGAAGCGGAGTATTGTAGCCCGTTCGCCCCACCGGAACCAGTCGTCGACCGAACTCCAAGCAAACCGAACACACCGGGACAACGTCGACAACGGGTGAACGCGGTCGCCGAAAATAACAAGCCGGCTTGCGGACTCTGCAACAAGGAACATAGTATTGCGGAATGTAAGCAATTTAAGGACGCAGACATCAATGTAAGATGGGACATAGCGAAGAAGCATCACCTATGTTTCCGGTGCCTGCGACATAGATCGAAACAACACAGTTGTAAACCCAAGAAATGCGAGATCGACGGCTGTGTACATCTCCACAACAAACTTCTTCACTCAACAAAGAAGAATAGTAACGAAGAAGTGAAGAATGAAGAACAAGTGAACATGGCATGCGCTCCGAAGGTGTCCTTCCTGAAGATTATCCCAGTCACTATTTCCGGACCGGCGGGAGCTGCGGACGCGTTGGCCCTATTGGACGACGGTTCGACGATAACCATCGTCGACGCGGAACTAGCCAGGAAGATAGGAGCCGACGGTCCGGATGAACCCCTGAGCATAACGACCTATGACGGGGAAACAGGAAGCGAACTCAAGTCCCGTCGAGTCACCTTCACGATAAAAGGGACAAATCAACAGGAAGATAGAATCCAAGCGCGCACTGTAGAAAACCTCCGGCTGACAGCGCAACACATCCCGAAGGCGGCGATCGACAACTGCGAACACCTCAAGGATATAATATCGGAACTACGCCCTAGCGACGCGACACCAAAGATCCTGATAGGCCAGGACAACTGGCATTTATTGCTCGCTACGGAAGTCAGAACCGGGAAGAGGAACCAACTAGTCGCATCGCTGACCCCGCTCGGATGGGTGGTGCATGGAAGTCATACGCGAACACTGGGACATCGTGTAAACTTCATCAACCACAGCGCAATGGACGGCGAACTCACAGAGATGGTGAAGAAGTTCATCACACTCGACAATTTGTACGTCGACCCAAGACGACCCAATAGTGACCCGGGGGAGCAAGCGCTTCGTATATTGGAGCAACACACAAAACAGAACTCAGATGGCCGTTATAGAACTGCATTGTTGTGGAAAAAGGAAGATGTTGTCATGCCAAACAATTACGACAACACATTAAGAAGACTTCTCACCATTGAGAAGAAGCTAGATCAGAATCCCGAGCTCAAGGTAAAGTACAACGAACAGATGGAGGCATTGGTAACCAAGGGTTACGCAGAACCGGCTCCTCCAACAACGACACGTAAGACTTGGTACTTACCTCATTTCGCCGTGTTCAACCCGATGAAGCCTGGCAAGTTACGAGTGGTACACGACGCCGCCGCCAAGACCAGAGGTACATCTTTGAATGACCAGCTGCTCACCGGTCCGGACCTCCTACAGCCGCTGCCAAGTGTCATAATGAAGTTTCGTCAACATCCAATCGCAGTAACCGCCGACATAAGCGAAATGTTCATGCAAGTGGAGCTGCGAGAAGAGGATCGCGACGCGCTCCGGTACCTGTGGAGAGGGGACAGACGCGACGAACACCCGCCGCGACAGTATCGCATGAAGTCGCTGATTTTCGGGGCATCCAGCTCACCCTCGACCGCTATCTACGTGATGAATCGCAACGCGGAAGAACATCGCCACAAGTACCTGGAAGCCGTCGACGCAATCAAGACGAAGCATTACATGGACGATTACCTCGACAGCTTCAAGACACTGGAAGAGGCGACGAAGATAACACAACAGGTACGGGAGATCCACCGGAACGCACATTTTGAACTTCGCAAATGGTCATCGAATTCGACGGCTCTACTAGAAAAACTCGGCGAAAATATCGAACAAGAAAATAGCGTAGCCTTGGAGGAAGATACCAAGATCGAGAGGGTACTCGGCCTCATATGGAAACCCACTGAAGATCGTCTTGCCTTCAATTTAGACTTGGGACGCATACCTCGGAACGTCCTACACAGCGAAAGGCCGACGAAGCGACAAGCCCTAAAAATAGTAATGTCGCTATTTGACCCGCTCGGGTTAGTCTCGCCCATAACCATAGCGGCGAAACAAATTTTACAGGAGGTTTGGAGACACGGCACTGAGTGGGACGAGCCAATAGAACCAGACTTGGCCGCGAGTTGGGCCAGGTGGATCACCAACCTCAAGAATCTAAGGTCAGTATCGGTGCCGAGGTGCTACCCAGTCTACAGCTCGGCGATATCCCTGCAATTACATGTCTTCACCGACGCGAGTGAGTCCGCGTACGCGACGGCGCTGTACTGGCGCGCCGTGGATGCCGGAGGACACGTCAAGGTCACGCTCATCGCTGCCAAAGCCAAGGTAGCCCCTCTGAAAGTGACATCGATCCCAAGACTGGAGTTGCAGGCAGCAGTACTCGGCGCGCGTATGGCAGCCGCCGTGAAGCAGGAACATCACAGAAAACCCGAGGCGACAGTCTATTGGACAGACAGTCGCACAACACTAGCATGGATTCGCACCGGGTCAAGATCATACAAGGCATACGTCGCTCATCGTGTCGCCGCGATAGAAGAGCACAGTCACACAAACGAGTGGCGGTGGATACCAACAAAGCTCAACGTGGCCGACGACGCGACTCGCAACGTGCCGGACGACTTCGGGTCGGACCACCGTTGGTTCACCGGGCCAGAGTTTTTGCTGCAGGAACCGGAGATGTGGCCACCGGATGACAGGGACGTCATCACTGCGACGGGTGAAGAGCGACTGTGCCACATCGCCAAGAAGCAACCTCCACGGCTCAAGGAGGCCCTACCAGACGTCAACCGCTTCTCTCAGTGGACAAGATATCTGCGGGCCGCGGCACGAACATTACAAGCCGTGGAAGTGTTCCAGCAAAAAGCAAGACAAAAAATCAACTACAAGAGAACGAAACAGAATTCGAACCCGGACCCGACATGGCGCAACCAGAAAGCCAAGACGCCCGCGCCAAAGAAAACGCCTAATTCAACAATAGAAGATACGTTTCTGCCGATCCCCGCTCGACTGCAACGCCGTGCAGAGGCTCTCATCCTACAAGTGAGCCAAGAAGATTCCTTTCCCGAAGAGCTACAGGCGCTCAAGAAAGGAAACACCGTATCAAGAGACAGCCGGCTCTACGCGCTTAGTGTAAACCTCTCTGAGGGATACATTAAGCTGAGAAGCAGAATAGGGGCCGCGCTCGAAGTATCCGAAGACATGAAGCACCCATTAGTACTAGATGGTGACCATCCAGCAGTAAGGTTGTGGATCAAGCACATACATCGACAGCTGCATCACGCCGGCGTGGAAGCACTGGTCAACGAGTGCCGGACACGGCACTGGGTCCTCCGCTTACGTCCTACGGCCAAGAGCATCGTGCGACAGTGCCTACAATGCCGCGTCAGAACCGCTACTCCACCACAATCCAGCACAGGCGACCTCCCACCTTGTCGTCTTGCACACCATCAGCGACCCTTCACGTACACGGGATTGGACTACTTCGGGCCGCTAAGCATCACTGTAGGCCGCACTCATCAGAAGCGGTACGTCGCCCTATTTACCTGCCTCACTACGCGCGCCATCCACCTGGAGTTGGTATCGTCGCTCAGCGCATCTTCTGCGATCATGGCGCTGAGAAGAATGATTGCACGACGAGGTTGTCCGACACAACTATGGTCGGATAACGGCACCAGCTTCCACGGCGCGGACAAGGAGCTTCGTCAAGCTGTCATCGCGGCCACCGAGCAAGAGGCGTCCAAGCAGGCCATCGACTGGCGCTTCATACCACCAGGAGCACCGTTCATGGGCGGAGCATGGGAGCGCATGGTGCGCTCTGTGAAGACGGCACTCGGGACCGTGCTACATGAGAGGCATCCGTCAGAAGAGGTTCTACACACTTTGCTCGCGGAGGTTGAATTCACCGTCAACAGCAGACCTCTGACACACGTATCCGTGGACCCTCAAGATCCAGAAGCCCTCACGCCCAACCACTTCCTCATGAGCGGACCGGGACGAGTCTCAGCGCCGGGCCAGTTCGAAGATCAAGACCTGAACCTGCGTGCCAGCTGGCGTACCTCACAACGCCTAGCCGACATGTTCTGGGCACGATGGCTGAAGGAGTACCTGCCGGAGCTGAGGAACAGAAGAGACCCTCACGGAAGAGGACCGGAGCCTCAAGTCGGAGACTTGGTGCAGATCGTGGACGGCAACCTCCCTCGCAACATGTGGGTGCGCGGACGCATCAGCGCATCGTATCCTGGACCAGACGGCATCACGCGCACCGTGGACATCGAGACAAGAAACGGCGTGCTCCGGCGTCCAGCTAAGAAGATCATCGTGCTGTTGCCGAGTGATCCTGCACCGACCTAAAATGCATCGCAGCGGCGGGCGATGCACGGCGGGAGAAATGTGCAGGATCAGCTCGAATTTACGATGACCTGAGGTAACTTCGGGTAATGCCGTAGGGAGCGCCTCTCCCTTATATACATTTTACTTAAGTGGCGCGCGGCAATACCGTAAAGAGAGCCTCGTTATTTTGCACATTTCGTCCTGTAAATAGTTAGTTTTAAGCGTAATAGTTTTTAATGATTGTTTCAATGTTTTTCTATATTTTGACTTTAATAAAATATACAGTTTTTGATCCCCTTAGCCATAAGATAGTAGCATGTGTAGTTATATCGTTATAACTTAGTATATAAGATAGTAAATAAGGTACATAATAAAGGATATAGAATCCCGTCTCCTTATTGGTCGATCGCCTAGAGGGGAAGGGTCAGAGGAGTGAGGGACGAGGGCCGGCAATCGAATAAATTACGGGTTGCCGGCCCAGCGAAGCCAGTTCGCCGCTCCAGCTCCCTCGGGTCACAAATAAGAAGAAAGAAGAAGAATCAAGCAAGAAAAACGCCCAGGCTACGCCCAGAAGCAAGAAAAACGTCCAGGCTACGCCCAGAAGCAAGAAAAACGTCCAGGCTACGCCCAGAAGCAAGAATAACGTCCAGGCTACGCCCAGAAGCAAGAATAACGTTCAGGCTACGCCCGGAAAAGAGAAAAACGGTCACGCAAGCAAGAAGAACGTATCCGCCAAGCGGAAGCTCTGTAATCAGATCATTTCCTGTTTCAATTAAAGACATAAAGTTGTTTTTTGATCTGATTTTCAGTCGACCTCAACCGAGGCATTTACCCACGCAATCCCAGCACACACACAAATACATATTTTTTTATTTGATAAAATGACGAGACAACCAAGACTCATGAAATGTTGTTATAACCTGATGACTAACAGACGAAATTTAGAAGGTTTTAAAGCTCCGATATCCAATTACCTATAGACTTAAATTCAGAAATTATACTGTAAATACGAAAACAATTAAGTAATTTAAAGTTAAAATTCAAGTTTAACAAAAAGAAAATAATTAATCTGCTGTAATTAAATAGATTAAAACTTTAACAAAGAAACAGTTTCAAATGGACGCTGCGTAAAAAGTTCCTGTTGATATCTTACTCAGCTTTTGAAAGTTTAATAGACTGTTGATTAAATTTTATTTTATGTTTAAAAAATGTTTGAGACGCTTGATTAAAAGTATATTAAATTGTTTTAAAGGACGTTGGACGTCCGCCTACAAGGTGGACAGACGACCTGATAAAGGTCGTAGGAAGTCGCTGGATGCAGGCCGCTTTCAACAGGTCGGTCTGGAAGTCTTTGGGGGAGGCCTATGTTCAGCAGTGGACGTGTTGTGGCTGTTGATGATGATGAAAGGTAGCTTAAGTCCATCGTGTCATTTTTCTAGTGGCGGACGCCAGTACAACTTCATGCTGACATACTGAAATACATAATCTAAATGATAGTGGAAACGTCATCTCAATCCGTTGAATAGTTAATGAGTTAATTAGTTGATGCGGACGAACAGACAGACGAAGATAGCGACTTTATTTCATAATATGTTTGTTTTTTTTTTATAGCATAGGCCGGCAAACGGGAAAGTGGGTCACCTGATGGTAAGTGATCTCCACCGCCCATGTACGCCCACAATACCAGAAGAATCATGGACGCGTTGCCGACCTTAAAGGAAAGGGATAATTAGGGATTGGGAAGAGGAGGGGGATTTGGGCCTCCGGATATCTCACTCACCGTACGAAACGTAGCAGCAAGCCGCTACTTTACGTCGATTTTCTGCAAGACAGTGGTAACGACCCGGTCGAGCCGGCCCATTCATGCTGTAGACAAAACTGTCTACAGCGTGGCTCTACCACTCATATTTGTATTGATTAACTAATGAAATGAAATAGTTTATTAATCATGTAGGCAATTGAAATAGCGCTTATGAAAATTCAGTACAAAAGTAAAAGAAACTTATATACTTATAGAAATCAGTATCAACTAATGTATCCATAGCATCATCAAAATACACTCGGCAATTACACTAAATCTATTTAATTGTCTATTACAGTGAGACCTGGTTAAGCGTGACATCAAAGGACCTGCAATGTTATTTCACTTATGGAGGTATTCCACTTACCCAGTGTCTCAGATATCCAGGTATAAATAAATATCTGTCTCATTTACAGAGGGTTCCATTAATAGAGGCCAGAATATGGGTTATTTAAGTTATAGAGGTGCGATTATTAAATAAAATAACGTGTTGTGTAACCATTATAAAACCATTTTAATCAAAAAACCAACCATTGCTGCTACAAAAATTATGAATATCGAGCCTTCGCGCGATTTTGTTAGCAACACTGTTTAAGTTCAGGATATTCTGATAAAAATACACGTTTTAGTTTTCCTTGTTCTTCAGAACATTGTGTTTGAATTTTATCTTTACACTGAATTATTCTACAAAGAGTAGATTTTGGCACAATAACTCTACACAAACTTCATCGCGTGTCTTCCCATTTTCATAAACGGATTTATTATACGGATTAACTTCAGTTTTTCGCGTACTGATGAAGATTGTAGCTTTTGTTTTGACATTTTTCAAATAAACACCCATATGATAGTAAAGCGAAACTAAAACTGGAGGTCATTGAGGCTCAAAATTACTTCGTAGTTAAGTGCGGAATTTGCGGGTAAAATAAGAATAAGTAAGTAAACAAACAAAACGATGTTATCTCAGTTACAGAGGTTTATGCATATAAAATTCACTCGCTGTCTCAGTTATAGAGGTAACTATGATGATAAATCGAAAGAACAATTCCCAGATACAGAGGTTTGCTTCGTCCCACTAACAGGGGTAATTCAGTGCCAAAGTGTTGGGACCTCAGCATGAGTTCCAGTTATGGAGGTTTCTCACTTATCCAGGTCCCACTTAACCAAGTTTCACTGTAGTTTATTAATCATGTAGGCAATTGAAATAGCGCTTATGAAAATTCAGTACAAAAGTAAAAGAAACTTATATACTTATAGAAATCAGTATCAACTAATGTATCCATAGCATCATCAAAATACACTCGGCAACTACACTAAATCTATGTATTTGTCTATTATTATTATTCCATATTTGTACTATGAAAAAGTCCAGAATTGTGATTTATTTGGGAGGGGAGGGGTCGATACTACTAAACACCAAATATCACATAATCTCGACTACAGACTCTAGATTCAGTATTCTTATATGGATTATTGTCTAAATCCTTTTGCTTTGTTATGTGTAGTACGCGAAAATGCTTTTATTATTTTTTATACCCCTGTTTACAATGCGACACCGAAAATATAAAGATGGCGACTGATTTCGAGCGATACTATTGAGTTGAAAAGCGAGCAGTCTGTATTCGCACTTAATTTTGTTTGTGAATTTTTAGAGATTAACATATGATTTAACTGGCAGTCTCCGTAGCACAGTGGGCGAGCAGCAGGCGTGAAGCGTGTGAACAAGTGCATGTTTGTGTGATCCACGAGTATTATTTTCTCATCTGGGTATTTCTCCCTTGAGGTTGACGTCAGGCAGGCGGCCGGTCGTAAAAACTACAAGCCAAATCTTTCTGTAATATGTGATTATTAGAGTTAGAGCCACGCTGTAGACAGTTTTATCCCATCCCCAATCCATAATGATCCCCTTTTCTTTAAGGTTGGCAATGCGCCCATGAGTCTTCTGATATTATGGGCGTACATGGACGATTGAGATCACTTACCATCAGGCGACTCACTTGCACATTTGCCAGCTTATACTATAAAAAAACCAAGTATAATAATTTAATATAATCTCGGATGTTGCATCGAATGTTACACTCTAAACAAGTTGTTACAAACTTGCCCCGCATGTTACAATCGCATGTTACATGTCAATCGCCGCTAAGGGATAAAGAAAATATTTTTAAGAGCGACATCCACATGACCTCGTTTGGGATGAGCTCCGACCCGTGGCACATACCAGTAAATATATTTACTGCATACATGATGTGCGTACATCAACTCACGAGGATTTTTTTCTTGTCCCTTATATTTTACCATGCTATTGTTTTGGTACTTTACTAAACATTCTGTCAAGTTGTTATTTTAAGCAAATTACTAAAGCTGTGTGGTAAAAAATTACGACACAAGAAACTTATGAAAGTGGTAGAACCACGCTTTATTTATATGACAGCCTCCGTGGCGCAGCGGGCGAGTAGCCGGCTGTGAAGCGAGAGGCCGCGGGTTCGATCCCCGCACCGAGAAAAATGTTTGTGTGACTGTTGGGTGTATTTATTTATTTATTATATAGTTTTGGCTGTAGCATGGGTGGGAATTTGTTACCATTATCTCACAGAAAACCAACGTTAGATAGCATCTTGCTGTTGTATATAATCTGTCGAAAAATTGAGTCAAATTGAGGACCTCATCCAAATAAAACCAAATGATAAAAATACTAACGCAACTCTTGATGACACCACATCCCTACTTAAGCCTCATTTACACGACCGGGGCTATTCGACATATGCAAGTATATAACAAAAAACTGTGGTTTCCAAGGCCACATCATACGACTCCCCTTATTAAATTGCATGATTGGGCCTCAAAATCAAAAGTTTACTATTATATCTCATCTCTATCGTGCGATAATATCTATTCTATGAAGTATAATAAAAATGGCAACCACCTGGGCTGAATTTCATATTTTAAAAGTGTACGCAGAGACTTGAGCGTTAATTAGAGGCAGCATTATGTCGGCTGGGAGCGACGGAGGCTTTGTGTCTGGCGAAAAGAAGCCTTTTACTGCGTTACGTAACGCTCTCCCTCTGAGGGCCACAGCGTGTAATACTCCGCTTTAGGCCTTGACCGTGGACCGTGTGATAAGCGAAGCGAGGTGTTTCGGAGAGCATTTAAGACTATTGTGAGAATATATTTTCTGACTTTTAAATACGGTTTATTTAAGATAGTTCGTTCAATATCAAAAGTAAGATCATTAAAACAAGTTGACAGTCGACAAACAAATTAATGTATGCGAGAGGCCGTTTGGGTTGGTACCACCACTTTGCTTATTTCTGCCGCCAAGCAACAGTGTGTAAGCATTGTTGTGTTTCGGTTCGAAGGACATTGAAGCCAGTGAAATTACTGGGCATTATGAGATTTAATATCTTATCTCTCGGGGTGACGAGCGCAGTTCAGTACCCTGCAGTGCTTTGTAATTCAAAGGTCTGTGGCGTGTTGCTTCTGTTTATGGGCAGGCGTGGCGCTTACCATCAGACGAGCGCCTTTCTCGTCTCGTCATTCAATCATATAAAAAAAGTCTTACACTTTACTTTACACAAATTAATCATTTCTAGAAAACTGTGTCAAATTTTATTTTAAACTTGCCTCCGATGTAACTTTGTCCAAAAATCATTAAAGCCGCACTTCAAACAAGTCTTAATATTTAAGACCTATTTTAACGTTGCAGACTATTTATTCGAAAAGAAATTCCGAAATCACTCGTGCACACTGCACCAAGACACTCTGACCTGTACTTGAATCGTTTATCTCGCAATAATTTAGTCAATTTTATCTGTTAACTGATATTTGTTTTAATTAAGTGCCTTATATGCCTACTTGGTCAATAGATTTTTATTTAATAACATGAAAAATAAAAGAAATACGCCCCGAATTGAGAACATTTAGGCTGCGGACTCGAAGTCAGCGGGAAGCGGCGGCGGCGCGGGTGCGGCGCGTTCAAATGCATAGATTTAAATTGACCTGGCCTTGAAAGCAGCGGCGCGGCGCGGGCGCGAGGAACGACGTACGAGCGGCGCGCGCCAGTCGAGCGGTGCCTGCGCGTCTGCATTGAGGTAGTGCTGTGTATTTTCAAAAATGCCCGCCGACGTGGTGGAGCAAATTATTTCAATGATTTTTTATATGGAACATCATATTCACATCAATTTCGTTCGCGAACAGACACTAATTTCTCATAGTACAACACTACGCCGCTCCAGCGCCGCGCGATCTGCCCGCTGGCTTCGAGACCGGGTCTCCGCCGCTCCCGCGTCGCCGCCGCCGCCGCCCCGCACCCGCTGACTTCGAGTCCGCGGCCGGCTAGCTCTTCGTATGCCAAAGGCCTTCTGGGTTGGTACGACGGCTTTGACTACTTCAACAGCTAAACAGTAGTATATAAGCACTATTCTGTTCCGGTTTTAAGGACATTGAAGCCAATAAAATTACTAGGCATTATGCGACTAAATATCTTGTGTCTCGGAGTGACGAGCGCAATCCAGTGGTATGCAGTGCTTGTAATAACAAGCACATACAATATGAATACTTAGTTCTGTATGATGTTAGTTTATGGTCTCGCTGGCATACAATTCCCTCCTTTTTGAAGTCGGTTAAAATATAATACAATTGCAATAACAATAATACTACACAATTTAACGCAGCAATAAAATTCTCACGCTGGTCACTTATAATTTTTACGCTCAATTCTTGCGGTTTCGCTTATGCGGAGGATCGCTGGAGAGCTTTTGACAATGATTACGACGGAATACAACTGAAAGGACATGTACTTTTAACCACTCAGCATCTCTATTACTTATTCACCACTTGTCGTCGATTTTTTCTATAGTTTATTCACCGAACCGTTTCCAGAAATGGTAAACACCTACCCACTTTATAAATAATTCCTTTGGACCTGTCAATACTCCAAATACAATGGAGATAACTGCACAATGGGTAGATATATGTTTACAGATGTAAAATGTAAGTGGTAGGTCCCTCGTATGCGGCCGTCTGAGTTGGTACCACCGCTTTGTCTATTTCTGCCGCCAAGCATATCTTATGTCTCGGGGTGACGAGCTCAGTTCAGTCTTATGCAATGCTTTATAATTTAAAGTTCTGTGTGTTGCTTCTGGTTATGGGCAGGCGTGACGCTTACCATCAGCCGAGCGCCATGCTCGTCTCGTGCTTAAATTAAATAAAATATAATAAAAAGGATATGGTAAATGCATTGTAGAATTTGTCATAGAGACAACTTACATGAATTCTACGCCAAAACATATATCTGTAATTTCTAAATAATTGAACATATTATTCTCTTCAAACGTAACTAAGAACAACTCGATTAAAGTAGTTTTAGGACAAAAATCGCGTTTAAATCGAAGTATTCGTTACGATGCTATAGACAGATAAAAGATTCAAATATACTACACCACACTTTTGGGGTTAAAAATGCAGGACTACGAATAGAATATACACGAGAGTGTTATGTCGCAGGTTGACAGTACTATTTTCTCTATTTTATCTCAGCATTTGACATAACGTGTCGAGTATTATATGCCACTAGTTATACTTCGATAGACATATAGAGATAAACAGATAAAACTTGTTTTTCACGAAAAACGAGTAAAAAAATTATCTTGCGTTGCATATAAGGCCACGAGAGAAGTGTCGAGAGACACGACGATAGCTGTGTATGAAATCGGTCGCACGTCGCGCTGTCTTGTCTCAATCACGTACCCCGAAACAGGCCTTTAACAATCTGCGAAAAAGCCTTAGTATTTATGATTTATCTCCCAAAATAAGGTCGTAAATCCACATTTTTTACTCGAGCCTCTATTACAAAGCGTAGTTAGCAACAGGTTCGGGTCTGCGCCCCGAGTGCCGACCCCAGACAGTTTTATGGACCCATTACAAAGCAGGAATACATTTGACCTCGAGTATTATTTATTTTTATGTACGCTTGAAAATTTTTGATGGATCTTTAACGTTTTAGACGCTTCTTAAGTATCGCGTTTTATTTCAATGGTGTGGTTTTATTTAGAGAAATGGTGATGAAGTTGTTGAAATTTGTATTTTGATTGTTACTTAGTTGAGTAGTTGATTAGTTGATTTAACGGTGAAAGAAACATCGTGAGGAAACCTGCATACCTGAGAACTCTATAAGATTTTTCGAAGGTATGTGAAGTCTGCCAACCCGCATTAGGCCAGCGTGGTGGACTACAGCCTAACCCCTCATTCAGTAGAGGAGGCCCGTGCCCAGCAATGGGACATGTATAATACAGGGCTAGTATTATTATTATTTAGTACTTGAAGTGCTCTACCACTTCAATTCTTAAAGTGTCACACTATTGACATTGTTGTCTATGACAGCCTCCGCGCCGCAGCGGGTGAGTAGCCAACTACGCGAGAGGCCGTGGATTCGATTCCCGCACCGAGATAAATATTTGTGTGATCCACAAATGTTGGCTTCGGGTCTATCTTGTTAGACCGGAAGTCCCTCGTAGTTCCTGATACCCACGATATAGGTTTAACCTAGTGTGGGCTTAGGACTATGTGTGTGACTGTTGGGTGTGTTTATTTTTTTACAGAATGGATGGGTCGGCTCGACCGGGTTATTACCACTGTCGCATGGAACCAACATGGAGTAACATGGTTAACCGCAGGCCAAAATTCGCCATCCCTTTCCCAATCTTTTAATTATTCCTGTACTTTAAGATCCGCAATGCGTTCATGATTCTTCGGGTATTATGGGCGGTGGAGATCACTTACCATGTGGCCTGATGGCAAGCGCCACCGCCGCCCATGAACACCGGCAATACCAATGCACATACAAGCCGCTGCCTATCGGAATACAAACACTTGTCTTATATCAAATTTATGCAAAATTAAAGCAAAAAAGCAAACAGATATTCAAAAAAGAAAATGCTGTCTCTTTTTTCTTCTACCACCATTAATCTACAAGAAGCAGATCGTATTACAGACACACATTCATTAGTTGTCTTGGCTTCCCGTGGAATCGAATGTGTTCCCACAGGACAAGAAGGTAATTTCGGGAAAAAGAATGTCAGGGCCTAGAAAAAGCCACATTGAACAAGGTCCAGCAACTCCCAGGGGAAGTGACATAAAAGTTAGGTATTTACCTGTATGCTTATTACAGCTCCGCCCGTGTAAATGTTTAACGAAAATATATACATAATTATACCCTTTATTTCATATTTTAAAGGAATTGATTTTAGATAAATAATAAGTCCTTTTTTATTACTACACCTACGACGTTTCGGATTAAAAATCTGTTTAATGTTGTTTCGAATTAAAAACTTTCATGCCCTACTTTACCCCCCTTTAGGGGATGAATGTTTAAAAATCTTTTCCTAGTACCCACTTGTGACATTAAAGGAACCTTTGTGCAAAATGTTTTGCTTCTAGACCCAGCGCTTTTTTTAATTATTTTATCATTAATATATTATTTTAAGATATATCCATAATAAATACAATTAAACAAGACATTAATTAGAAAAGTTCTGCAATGTATAAATAAAGGAACAAATAAAAAAAATAACCGTATGAGCGTAACACTTAACTAAACAATAGTGACGTTAAAAGCATTACATAAAGGCGAGAGGTGTAGAGATAATATAGATAACATAGTGAGGTGCTACACAGTATACTTGGTCGCGATAAGTCGTGCCGGATGCGGGACGCGCCCCGCCCCGCGCCACCTCGCTGTCTCAACAAATGCTCGAGTGGATTTACATTGTCGATATCGATAAGTCTACAAAACCATTGTTCGGATATATTGGGAGAAAGATATGATATATTTGTGATTGAATGCTACGGAATTATCTTCCTTATATCTGTTTGGTTTTATCCTTGTTTATATCATGTTTTTTACGGTAGGGTTCCTTGGAATAGAGAACAGAAAACAATGTTCGGAACATTATTATATTTGGCCATTGTCGTTTGGAGTTTACAGAAGATATTCTTCGCATACTTTTTTATTTACTTTTTATTAGTTTATAGAGTTTGAATTATATGTATTGCGTCCGCAATGACGAGGGTCATGAGATGTTAAGTCTCATAATGCTCATTAATTTAACTCACTTTAATGTCCTCCAGACTGGAACACAGCAATACTTACACACCCACAGAATTAGACAAAACGGTGGTACCAATGTAATGTGTGGTTAGAGAGTAATTACCCCTTTCCTTTAAGGTCGGCAATGCGCCTATGACGCCTCTGGTAATGTGGGCAGTGTACATAGGCGGTGGAGATCACTTACCATCAGGTGACCCACTTGCTCGTTTGCCGGCTTATACTATAAAAAAAAACAATCTAAATAAGTCAGCAGATTTTTTATACATTTTTCAAATGTGTACCAAACGTAATGTGATCCCTGCGAACAATTTGCGTCGCTCGTTCATAATTCGTGATGTTTGGCTACACTCTACATGTTACAGTCAGGCGGGGATTTGCGGGATTTGAAGCATCTACGGGATGCGGGACAGAGGATACTGTATGACGCGTGATGAATGTGTTGAACGAGAGCTTTAGATTTTTGTACGTTCTTGACTAACTGCCGCACTCAGACGACACTTAACTTTAATTGTTATTTAGTAATTTCTCAGAACTCGATTATTTCTCAGAGACATGAAGTAAGATTTTTTCAATAATCATTACCTGAATATAAATCATTTTCTGTAGTCAGTATCGGAACACAAATCATTAACTGGCTGTGAAAATAATTTAAATGACAATTAAAGTATATTTGACGTCTCTGACTGCGGCATTTAAATGTATAATGAGCCATGAGCCCACCAATTTGTTGCATTTTTTTCTATTCTCCCTTGAAAAAGTAATTACCCCATACCCAATGTGTATATGGTAAATGCAGCACAATCTAAGAATAGTATCAACGACAGACGATGCATCTATTGCAGGTGGTCAGAATTTTGCCGGTCTACCTAACTGCTGCTCCACACTTCGTTTAAAGGACCCTATATTGTAGGAAGGAGGGAACACTTGTACCCACAAACTGTTCCACATCTTAATCTTTCGGCAGAAGTAAGATTTTGCATAATATTAATTACAATAAATAGCCGGGATCATAAGTTTTTAAGGAAGATACCAATACATAAAAAAATCATCATCATCATCATCAGCCACAAGACGTCCACTGCTGAACAAAGGCCTCCCCCAAAGATTTCCAGACCGACCTGTTGGAAGCGGCCTGCATCCAGCGACTTCCTGCGATCTTTATCAGGTGGTCTGTCCACCTTGTAGGTGGACGTCCAACGCTGCGCTTGCCAGTACGTGGCCTCCATTCCAGAATCTTTCTGTCCCATCGGTTATCGGTTCTGCGAGCTATGTGGCCTGCTCACTGCCACTTGAGCTTGCTAATCCGCTGAGCTATGTCGGTGACTTTCGTTCTTCTACGGATCTCCTCATTTCTGATTTGATCACGTAGAGAAACACCGAGCATAGCTTTCTCCATAGCTCGCTGAGTGACTGTGAGTCGTCAAAAAATAATAATACATTTAAATAAGCAAAAGGACAAATTTACGTAACCTTTACTAAAGTGCTGGTATCCCGCAATATATCTTAAGGAAGCTGACAAATAAAAGGGTATTCAGTACAAAGCATTGTGTTCTGGAATTCCAATAGAGATGGGGTGGAATTCCCGTCACGAACCCGGACCCGTGCCTCAAGTCTTATATAACAGTGGATATGAAGAAAGGAGAAGCGACTGGTTTTAAAGATTTGTACTGTTGACTATTGAATATTCCTTTCTAAATCATCAAAACCATAACACATTTAAAGTATTTAAGTCCTTTTTAAAAGTAACGATAGCTCAACGGTGGGCGGTACGGACTGTCGAGACGAGAGTTGCAGGTTCGAAACCTGCCCTAAGAGCATACACCTCTGACTTTTCTAAGTTACGTGTATATTAATTGTTAATTATCGCTTGCTTTAACGGTGAAGGAAACACCGTGAGGAAACCTGCATGAACTGAGAACTCGATAAGATTTCTTTCTCATTATGTTGTGTCCATCCGGTGGGCAAAGGGCTCCCTATTATACACTATTTTTCCCTATTCCTATTTCTTCCACTACTCTCTGCCACGTGATTTCTTAGGCATCTTGATTATCATACCATCTCTTCTTACCATCAGAAGTCTCCCATTCAATGGGTTCATTCAATTTTCATCCATCTATCCAGACGTTCCTATTTCTTCCACTACTCTCCGCCACGTGATTTCTTAGGCATCTTGATTATCATACCATCCCATCCTACCATCAGAAGTCTCCCATTCAGTGGGTTCATTCAATTTTCGCCCATCTTTCCAGATGTATACGAACCAAAAACCAGACGAAATCACAAAAGACTCATCTGTACCGTCACTTTCAATTCCAAAACTACAACCATCTTAACCTCATCACACTAAATTCCGTTTCAGTTATTTCAACACGAAGTTATATTATAAGCAAACAGAGAAGGCACCCTCATCATACATTGTGTCAACAAACTCGACCCAAACTAGTCAGAATACAAGGTCCGTAGAAATACTTCGTAGAAATACAATATACCGCACTCAGAACCTACTAAAATACTACGATTGGATGTCAAGGCTATTGTGTCTTAATTATCAGGTGGTAGGTCCCTCGTATGCGAGAGGCCGTCTGGGTTGGTACCACCGCGCCGTCTATTTTTGCCGTCAAGCAACAGTGTGTAAGCACAGTTGTGTTTTGGTTTGAAGGACACTGAAGCCAGTGTAATTACTGGGCATTATGAGACTTAACATCTTATGCCTCGGGGTGACGAGCGCAGTTCAGTGCCATGCAATGCTTTGTAATTCAAAGTTCTGTGTGGTGTTACTTCTGTTTATGTCCAGGAGTGGCGCTTACCAGTGAACGCCTTGCTTGTCTCGTCATTTAATCAAATAAAAAAAATATAACTAAAGTCGGCGACGTGTTCATGAATCTTTTGATATTATGGGTTCATGGACAGTGCACATTACCACCAGATAGCTTACGTGCTCGTTTGCTGGCTTATGTGATGTTATAGAGGATATGCTAACAAATAATAAAGTCGCACTTGACCGGTTTTGTTAACCTTGAACTGCAAAGCTGATGTTAAGCATACTGTTTAAAATAAATTTACTTTTATCTTGACACGACAAACTAAACTAGATTTAATGTAGAAGAAACATTTATTCAGTATACATACAAACAAAACCACACACATTGGTACAAAAAGTTATCTGTAAATGACAAAAATTTTACAAGAGGCAGAGTAGATAAGAAAGAAACACAATTAAAAAGAGGTGAGCAGTGTGTCTGTGATAATGTACATCTATGTTGCTGAAAGGGTTTTAGTCCAGCATTAAATTTAAATTTGTTAATTTTCATTTTTTAATTTGTGAGTGCGAGTGCCATGTATGTTGGTTATACTCAGGACTATTTCCTAATAGTCAATCCAGGAATTCCTGTACATTGTACTCGCACAGTTCTGGAAAATCAATGTCTGGACATTAAAAGAGGCCATAACCCATGAGTTTGTTTCGACATTTCTTCTCATGGCTAGCCACGAAATGCCGATAAAAAATAAAAGATAAATAAATGTAATCTAATTCTAGTATAAAATTATTGACATGTAAAAGTGATATTTATGATCCAATTTACAGAATAAATGATTTGAATTTGAATTTGCACAAAGCCAGGCAGATTGTGCATGGTGCTAGTTTTCAACTAAAACCCTCATAGTAACACAAGTATATTAAAATGGAATCTGTTATTGAAATACATAAGGTTGTGAATTTTAAATAAAAATAAATATATGAAGTTACAATATAAATACCGAAGAGTAACTTAAGAAAGGTTATAATCCATTGCATGTCTCGAGAACTCTGATAACACTTTCAGATATAAACCTCGAATGTATCGTGCACCGAACATCTACCAAGTCGCTAGGTAATATCCACTCCAAACAAAATTGTTCAGACAGAAGGCGAACTCAATTCTTCGGTACGGTGAACTTGGGCGTGTGTAGTGTGAAATTCTCGCAACGGTTCAGTGTTGATTCAATTCCATTAGGCGATATATTCCTCCTGTGATATAAAACAAATAGTTTCTAATCTTCATTCCAGTTGTATATTGTGTATACCTAAAGGTAGTTTATGATTAAGATCGCAGGAAGTCGCTGGATGCAGGCCACTTCCAACAGGTCGGTCTGGAAATGTTTGGGGGAGGCCTATGTTCAGCAGTGGACGTCTTGTGGCTGATGATGATGATGATGAAAGGTAGTTTATTGAGGCTTATTTAAAAAGAAATAAGAGAAGTCAAAACAACTACGGTTTGGTGTTTCTTCTCAAATGTGACGTACGACGTTAATGTATAAAGTGCCCTTGTGGCTTAATTTCCTAATAAACAATTTAAATTCGTAGTCGTGCGAAACTGGAGAGAGCCTAGGTTCAATCCCAGGTCCCAACTCGGGACTCAAATACACATTGTACGAGTTTTACAATTCAAAAAGCACCTAAATTTGCCGTCTAATCATATTTTTTCCTAATATAATTATTATGATTTTTTATCGTAAAAAAACTACTTTAAAATGCTGTACAGTAAAGTTCACGTATTGGCGCTTTAGTATCATTGCCTTTCTGGTGCCGATATGTTTTATCCCGAAACAAAACATCACGCGAGTGGCGCCGCGAGCAAAAGCAGGTACTTCAATAAAGAACAATATTTTAGTTACACTATCGGGTTTGAAGAGAAGCGGTGTCATTCGCACGGAAGCGTCGCGCCTGTAGCAATACTTTAGCAAACACTCTTCATTGTACTGCACATGGTGATAAGATCACGCGGGAGAGGGAGCGTGAGCGGGAATTACATTTTATATTTACTTGCGTATTTGATTATCTCAGTTGTATTGATTAAACGTGCGCACTAGCACCACCGCCTTGTCTATTTAAGGCGCCAAGAAGCAGTATATAATTACTGATGTGCTTTGGTTTAAAGGATTTGCAGCCAGTGAAATTACTGGGCGTAGTAATGACCGCAGTGCAATTTAACGTTTTGAATGGTGTTATTTCTGTTTATGAGCAGGTGCGTAAGTACCTTGTTAGTAACATCTTATAATATGACTTCCCAGAAACTAGGCACCCTGTTAGGTTCAAATTCGATGATCTTTTGTATGTGTTTGGATGGTTTAGATTCACAATTGAACTCGGTAGGTGGCGCTGCAATCGGGATTTGCAAGATTTTTTACATAAGACCCACACCTCCTTAATCTTCGAACCCTTACTTAATTATATGTTGCTTATGAAATTGCGTGGGACAGCTAGATATTAAATAAATACAAATGTACTCAGTTCCTCTCCCGCTCCCGCTTCCGCTTATCCACTATAGCCTTAGTACAAGACTAGCTTGAAGTTGTAAGATAACAACGGGTGTCCGCTTCGTCTCTTCCGTTACTTACAACTTACACTACTAACAATACTATTGTCTTCCATAGTAAGATGTTAACAACAAAATAAAATATATATTTAATTTACTTGTTTTATTAAACGATAAAATACGTGTTTTGTAGACTTAATAACTTAGTGCATTGTAATAAATTACAACGGATAAAACATCGTGTGAACTTTAGACTAACGTGAAATTTGAACTATATGAATCTTGAGATAAATTTATGAAACCGTCCGGGTCGTTACCACTGTCTCACAGAAAACCGACGTAAAGTAGCGGCTTGCGCTGCGTTTCGTTCGGTGAGTGAGATATCCGGAGGCCCAAATCCCCCTCCCCTTCCCAATCCCTAATTATCCCTTTCCTTTAAGGTCGGCAACGCACCCATGATTCTTCTAGTATTGTAGGCGTACATGGGCGGTGGAGATCACTTACCATCAGGTGACTCACTTGCTTGTTTGCCGGCCTATGCTATAAAAAAAGATATACAAACAAACAAACAAAGAATCAATTCTAGACAAATTAAAACAACTTTTCAAGCCAAAATTCGCTAATCACATTAAAATACGGAATGTCTACGTGACCTACACAAGACACAATTTTTCTGCTGTCTGTCCGTTAAGCGCAAACATCACGCGCGGCGTGTCCGGGACAAGCGACAATCCCGGAGCATCCCGGGATCTGTTGGGTCAAGAGGAACTCTTGGAAATAAAAGACGCTCCTGAACATTATAGTATCGTGGAAAATTTCTCATACATTTTCAAGCATTTCATGCATTCATTTCATGCATTTATTTATTTATTTCTTTATTGGAACGAAGTTCCTTACGGCAGGCTTGGAGGGGATAGGGATTTCGCTGCGTGACCGAACTGAAAAAAATGTGATAGTAAAACCGTAAGAAATATGCGTGGAAAAAATGCGTGGAAAAAATGCGTGGAAAAAATGCGTAGAAAAAATGCGTGGAATAAAACCGTTAAATGAGACTTTTTTTAAACTTAATTTGATATCTAGCACACAAAGTTAAAGTCGAAATTCCGTTAATAAAACAGATAGATAACTTATGACATTTGGAAATGTAGACGCGGTTTGAAATTTGAATTTGAATTTTTGATTATAGAACACGGCCGTCCACCATTTAGTAGCCAGTCTAAGTCTAATTTAATAAGTTTTTATTTATAATTACATAAGTTGATAAAAAATGCTATACAATAGCTTTACCGCGGCAGTCTCCGAGTGCTACACGTCTTTTTTTTATTTCTATTTTTCTATTCTATTTCTATGTAATTTTATGTTGTCAAACAAAAATAAAGAGACATATTTTGTTATTTTAGTTGATAATTTGTATTTTTTACAATTTGTGTCGATTCTACATTAGCCGAAGGAACTTCGTTCCTACCTGGTGTCCCACGACACACACCAATTTTTTTATTTATTTAAACTTTATATACATAACATGTATAAAGGCGGACTTAATGCCAAAGGCATTCTCTACCAGTCAACCCATTTCAAATTGCCTTAATCGCCCATTAAGGCTGAGAAACCGCAAGATCATGAGTTCAATTCGTTTGAATTTGCGATACGAAGAATTACACATAAGCTACCTGGGACTAGAATTTGTGTCCGACATAGCGATAGGCTTGTCCTCTACAACATCGTGGGACGGAAAAAAATATCGCGGACTATGGGTGCAGCAATAGCAGCAAATCTGCCTACCCATAACCATTATGTCATGATATTTACACTAATATTATAAAGAGGAAAGATTTGTATTTTTGTATGTAACGAATAAAATTCAAAACTACTAGACCGATTCCAAAAATTCTTTTGCCGTTAGAAAGCTACATTATTACTGAGTAACAAAGGCTACTTTTTGTCCCGGAAAAAGCATATCACGCGGGCGGAGCCGCGAGGAAAAGCTAGTAAATTACTTGTCATAAAAAAAAAAATATCATATCGGCGACATAATGGAAGATCCCACTTTCCGCTCAGAATAAACACGTGCCGAGGCGTTTTTTCTATTACTCCCGGGAGAAATGACAAGTCGAAGTCCATCCAAGCGATGCCTTCTGTTACCTGGAATATTCCACATCAGTCGGTACGGGCTTCAATTCCGGTAGTACTACAAAAAAATATAATTAAAATAGGTACCTACCCCGTGAGTATACTTCGCATCGATAGTGATCAGTTACGTAATATACACATATTAAAGTACCTAGTCTTAAATTAAGAATACAACAAATTAGTTGATTATACCGTCAACAGATGGCACTGTTAATTTTGAAATGAAGACGTTGAAATAAGTGAATTAAGCAGATTACTGGAAGTAATTTACACCAAAACTCCAATAAGAACTTGAAAACGTCCACACCGATATTTCATCATTCTTGTGAAGACTTGAGAATAAATTATAATTGTCATTGGCGAAATGCATAATAGTGCGAAGCCATAAATAAAAAAGAAGACGAAGAAGGTTCTGGCAGCAATCCTCTGGGACCCTAATTGCGCCGAAGGCTACCGCGGGGTTTTTGCTCGGTATTGTATGCCTTGCGATGATAAACGGGCGAGTGCCTGGGTTCAAATCCCAAGTCGTTTCGCCAATAAAGTAATTTTGCTGTATATAAAATGTATGTATGTAGGACTCGTAATATTATCCCCCAGACTTTATTCCAGTACAACATGTAGATTACACATATAGACCGCACATGCACATAAGAACACACATAAGTGTGTGTGTACATGCACATAAGTGCACATAAGAACCGAACTAACTATGTCAAAAAATATACAGATTAAACCGACCCCACATCGGTTACAGGCAGGAAGATAACAATCAACGACGTTCAACCGTCAGCAATTTGCTCTTATCGCAGTGTCTTTGGATTGCATGTACTTACCATCAGGTCCAGTGTAGTCACTTTGCCGTGCCAGTACAAAATACCAAGTGACCTTTTTTTTTTTTATTTTATTGAAAGACGAGACGAGCAAGGCGCTCGCCTGATGGTAAACGCCGTACCTGCCCATAAACAGAAACAACACCACACAGAACCTCGAATTACAAAGCACTGTATGGCACTGAACTGCGCTCGTCACCCCGAGACATAATATGTTAAGTCTCATAACGCCCGGTAATTTCACTGGCTTCAATGTCCTTCAAACCGAAACACAACAGTGCTTATACATTGTTGCTTGGCGGAAATAGACTGCGCGGTGGTACCAACCCAGACGGCCTCTCGCATACGAGGGACCTTTACTATAAAAAAACCACAACATAAAGACCGTATCCCATCATAGCACAGTTCCACCAATACCTATAGTGCTAAGTTATCGTGGCGTGAATTGCCGACTACCCTCGGAATGGAGGTTGGCACGAACAGTTTGTGAAGCCGCCGCGCCGGGCGGAAAATTAATTTCCACCCATATGAAATCCAACGCGACGTTATTGTGTTGGATGAGTTCACTTCTACTTTGGAGTATTTTGAAGCCCGAAGGGGGGGGGGGAGGCAGAGGTGTACATCATGGGACGGACTAAACTCATTTTTTACGGTTAGTTTATAAGTGGTAGAGCCACAAATCAAATTAAATTAATGAATTTAGCAAAACTCAGTATCTCCATTTGAACTTGCTGTGGGTTGGTTCCTTTTTGCGTTACTACGTCCAAATGATCTTAGTTGCACTAATTTATATCTTAAAATATTATTGTAATAGTTGTTCTATGCCTACTTTACTCTACGTATGTTTCGAACTTCGTTGCTTCGTTTCGTATTTACAGAACCTGGCTCAACAAGATGTGATTAAGATAAAAATTCGCTTTCGCCAGATAAACTCAGTAACAAAATAACCACTTCAAGCAGCAATGGCAGCTATATTAGATTTAAATCTTCAATATCTGCGCAGCGTGTAACTGAGGGTGGTACTCGTATACAGACACCGGCGGGCATCGAACCCACACCACTGGCTGGCGCGCCGCCAGACGCCGATACCATGCAGTTACTCGCATTATGCATTTCACGGTTTTATAAACGTTTTGGGAATTTCATAGTCGCTGACTTAGCGTTACTGGATTTTGGAGTTTTGAAGAATAACAATTTAGTATTCTTTTTACGCTGCATTTAACATTTACGTCAGACGAAACTTTATAGATTTTTTTGTAACATGGATTCATTGAAATAAAACTAATTTAAACGGAAACGGAACGGTTTAAATTAGTTTTATTTCAATGAGTAACATTCGCGTAAACGTTAGAAATCTTAACATGGATTCATTTAGGATTTTACATTATACAACCACAAAAGGAATAAGTACAAAAGAGAAACGGTAGAGAACTTCTCCTTACCTAATAGAAACAAAAATCTCTAAGCATGTGTTTTATCGCCTCTTTGGTTTAAACCAGAGGTTCCCTGACATTTTTTCTCATAGACCAATTTTAAAATCGCAAATCGAGGTGCCTGCGACAGGACAGGTGGATGACTGATGCAGGCACAGGGATACAAGGATGTACCCTTATACCCGTCCAATCAACCATCAAGTCATGTCGCAAGCCCCTCGGGAGAACCGGATATACAATAGCTGATCCTGGAACGCGATCCAAGCAAGGTGTGTGGGTCACTATGGCAGGTTTTAACACCATGTGTACGGTGGTCGCTATCCGGGCGGATATAAATATCCTACCACCAGCGAAGTGTTACACGTTGTATAGATTTCGGAACTTAAACAGCAAAGATAAAACGTTTTCCGTTACATATTCCCATAACTGAGATATCCAACATTGTTTCCACAATTTATTTCACACACCACACTAATAGCCTAACTTTTCGCATTCGCAGCGACTGTGGGCGACAAGTGGCGTTTTTCGATCTGGCAACAAACTTAAAATGGAGCTGGAGTGTTGCCAGCTAATTACCGACCGCAGTTTTTGTTCCGCACCCGGATACAGGAAACACGCATGGACTTACGCAACCAGAGTTACAAATACAAATGTCCAAACTTTAACATTTATATTAGTAGTACAAGAAGTGTAGTGACTGCCCTTTCTTTCTCCTTCTTTCATCTTATTTTTTTATTAAGCTATTGTATAGATTTTATCGCGGGCCTTGCGGCGAGACCGAATCCAGAACTTTCGTAACGAAAAAACCTAACACCCCCCTCCGACCAGCCAGCGTTATTTGATTGACGAGACGAGATAAGCGCTCGCCTGATGGTAAGCACCACGCCTACCCATAAACAGAAGCAATGCCACACAGAACTTTGAATTACAAAGCACTGCATAGAAAGAAAAGAAAAGAAAGAAATAAATAATTTATTTAAACACTAACTTGAGACATGAAGAGTTAAAAAGACATTCTCATCAAACTATGCATTATTCACAAATTTAAGCTTAAGAAAAACAAAAACAAATAAGTAAATTATAAGTCTTGTGACAACATCGCTCTGAACTGCGCTCATCACCCCGAGACATAAGATGTTAAGTCTCATAATGCCCAGTAATTTTACCGGCTTTAATGTCCTTCGGACCGAAACACAGTGTGTATTTATTTATTTTGACTTCATTAGATTCTTCAACATTAAATTGTCTATATAGGCTTACGACTTTGCTTAGAAAATAATACAAGCGATTTAGTACGCGACTTCTCCGTTATAACTCTGTAGGTCTGTGGCGAAGTCCTTAAGAGCAGTTTTTAGCTAATAGCTTGTTCACACGGTTATATTTTAGTTGGACAACTGCGAAATCGGTTAAAATGCGGTTTAGATCATAACACTTTTAATCGAATTAAATCAAAAATCATACGGCTTTTGTTGGTTCAAGTCAGTTGATCAACTAAAATAGAACCGTGTGATCTCGCTATGAGATCATTAACCAATTGACGAACAAATCGTTCCAGATAACATCACTTACTGCGTGTCACTGACCTCGTATCTTGAGAATCGGGATATTTCTCGTGGGAATTGGGATACTTCACTTTCATAGCTTATTACACACTACTTAAACTCACGCCTGTTGTCCCTGAAAGGATAGGCAGATGTGCAATCAGTGAACTCACTTCGCTGAAATTGTTTCCACCCCTTTTAATAACAGGAGGCGAGTCTATAGCCATATCGGGCAAAAATTCCAACCCAAAAACACAACCAACATTTCTGATTGCCCAACCTGGAACATGAACCCAAGTCCTCACGGTTTATCAATCTAAGTACTCTGCCACTAAACGAAGGAGGCGATGCATGGCACTGAACTGCGCCCGTCATCCGCGACATAACCAGCTGATTTTTTTGTTTTTACTTAGTTAATATTTATATAATTTAACAGTCATACTGTCCTACAAATAAAATAATAAATTTTTGAGTATCTAAATATTCTATCCTTGCTACCTCTATTCAAAATTGAAAAATTTGAATTTGAAAAGCTACCACAATAGAGAATTTTCGCATAGGGAATTGTTGGGCGTCTCATCGAAACGACGCTACTCACGGAAAATTAGCTTGATAGTAATCAAGTGGAAAAATGGCCCAGGGAACCCGGACCATAAGTATCTTTCACTTATAAAATATTTCAGCTTCTTATCGACAAATATTTAGAATCCATTTGTCAAATAGCTGCTTTACATATCTCATGATAACATCTTAGGGACTGGTGACAATATTATTTGGCCAGCTGAGCCCATTTAATAGACCCTTAACACAACCCCTGAAGGGCCTTTCAAAACAAAATCATTTATTTAAGAGCTGCTTGAGCAAATGTTGCACCACTTGAAGGGTCGAATAATAGTTTTATATAAGTTTATCATCACATATCCAACTGCCTCGGTGGCGTAGTTCTATTGCGTAGGCGGTACGACTGATGAGCTGAAGTCTCGGGTTCGATCCCCGTATCGAGTAAAGTGATATTGAGTTTTTCGATCACGAAATGCTCAGTATCAGCCCGGAGTCTGGAATTGTGCCCGGTATGGCGATAGGCTTACCCACTATCATTTCATGGGACGGAAATATGCTTGGCGAAATATGGGTGTACTGTTTACACCTCTGCCTACCCCTTCGGGAATAACAGGCCTTAGGCTACAGGTGGTACGTCACACATAGACTACTTGCATCTCCATCTAGTTTCGTTTATACCGTTTTCTGTATAATATAATAGAATCCTCGCTGATTTACTGATTACTTTTTCTTTCTTTCCACCTACTAATATTCCCACTAGCAGTGGGGTCGGCGCAACATTTTTAACACATTTTGCAAAAACTTATCTTGTAGTTTTTTTTTTATCGGGCCGTCTGCCTGACGTGAACCCCTCTGGGGACCCGTAACATGTATTTGCGTATCACACAAACATTTTACCTCGGTGCGGGAACCGAGAATCGAACCCGCGGACTCTCGCTTCACATCTGGCTACTGGCCCACTGCACCACTGTGGAGACTGTTACTATAATTACTCATTATGAAAGATTCGACAAAAATGCTTGCCCGGCACTTCTATTGAAAAATACTTAACATAATTTGAATATAACAAATTTAAAAACGACAAAGGTCACCACAAAATCACATCTGGGAGTTTTCAGCATACGTATTTCGTGAACTCACAAGTAAACAACCCACATTTACACAGGTACGGGTTTGGAAATGGGATAAAACGCTTAGCCAGCATTAATGGGCCACCGCAGCCGCACATTAACTAGGAGAGACCAACAAAAACACGAATCGGAGGGGCCCACCTCGACAGAACCCTAATTACAAGCAACCGCGCCAACAACGGGAGGTACCGTTTAAATATTTATTGAGGGAACTCCGGCACTGATTACAGAGTGCCTCGTGCAGGGAGGACCGTGGGGGATTAAATTGTTTGACTCTAAAGCGGTTGCCACAGACATGGATATCAATAGACCACGTGCAACACGCGCTAAGTAATTTGGCCGGCGATTGTGAGGGCCTTCCAAGCCTCGAAGGAGACGGGTTACAAAGGCAGAGCGCAACGGAGACACCGGCAGCAAACCAGGTATTCCAGGGTTTCCCGAAACCGTCCTACTTGCGCCAGAGAACGCCATTACTGCGCGGGGTTTTAAGTCGGTACATCAACATAGTAAAATTGATTAGAGCTCTGATATAGTCACTTGGATGTGGACTAGGTCGGAAGGCTGATTCTTTTCTTCTTAACCGAATATCTAGTGACCTAGTGTCAAAGCTTTCATGCCGCCCAAAGGCTTCAGACTTAGCAAAAAACTACTGTCAGTCGATAACAGCCGGGAGCGACTTTTTATGAGCCCTCTGAAACAGGCTCAAATAATATACCACTAATAACTAATCAGTCACCCATCCATAGACTAACCTCTCCAAAGGTTGCTTAACTTGTTAATCCTTTACCGATCAATGAGCGATCAGTGACTAGAAGGCCGATGAGTGGTATAACCATCCCTCCACCTCCGAGTTAGGAAGGTATCCGTGAGATGGATTTTCCCACCGACAAAAAAAACAGACCATATTATGCGTGTTTTCAAGATGTCAGCATGCGAAACAGGTACATACGGTGTCTATTTAGTACTTTGATCAATGTCGGTTACTATTATACAAAGACGAATAAATGTGAAGACACATTGATAGACTGTTTTACATACAACAATCGTAATTAATGAAGCAAGTGAAGTATTTCACAAGCTTTAATTTAACTTCACCAGTTCGCAGTTTGTATGAAATATTTTTAAACCAATTCCCGTTATCGGAATTCACTGGTTTTAGACGTTTAGAGTGCCGGTGTCAATCATATTGTGTGTAATTATATTACGGTATTGTATAGGTTACAGCATTTAAGACACTTAATAATAAAATAATAATAAAACCATTTATTGCCACAAACACATACAATGTCAAGTAGTAATTTAGTGGCAAAAGGAGTGAACTCAGCTAAAGTTGACAGTGAGCAGTATAACCACCTCACCAGGCAACGCTGGTGTTTAGTTCTCCCCATTTTCTCACTGTTCACTGCATACAATTGAGTGAGTACCTCTTACTAGTCGTTCTTTGAACAGAATTTAATTGTAGTAGAAACGCAACGGTCAGAGATAATATATTTACAGTCACCTTACCTCCTTCATATATTGCATCGGAATCAAAATTGTTACTTCAACAATAATGTTAGTATTGTTTCTATATTTTTTTCTTTCTACATTGATTGTTTTCTGATCAATGATCTCAGCTTATTGTACTTAATGTGTTCGTAATTGTACCAAAATAAGCATTGATAGTACTAGACCATAAGTTTTCGAAATTATTTCGTATACTGCCCATTTTGAGAATCAATTATTTTCCAGCGCCCCCGAAACCTCCCGAAATTACTTTAAATATACCTAATGTATCATATGGGTCATCATTTTTCTGAGTTAAAATTAATTTCGCTGGCACTAGACCAATGAAGCAATTATATAAAAGAAACTGATTAACCATCAATAAAAATATGAAAAAAGATATCCTTTCAGGCCGGCATAATTCTGCCGACCGGCGAGAAGTTCCTTAAAATATATACATACATAAAGGAATGAAATCTATTTAACATTAGGTACAATGTAGTACATAATATCAGTAATGTATTTCATCCCTTCCACCACCGCAGTAAATCCTACGGAATACAAAAAAAATCTTCCAAATGGTTCCACATTGGGCGGGGATGCGAGAACATACATAATTAATAAAATATACGGATGAATTGTGAATTGTCTTTAATTTTTTGCTTCGGTTACTAAACAAGGTTTTATGGGTATTTTAACATACTGTGACATATTCTATTTATTAAAAATTAAAAATTCACACCATCCAGATGCATCCTCAATTTTGAAGAGAGTTCACCATATATGAGATTAATAAGCAATAATTATGACCCCCACAGGTGCCGTTTGAGTACGGGCCTGTTAAAAATGTCCACGTTTGAACACATCCCTGTAATGCTTATGTTAAATTTTTAACAATGGCATTACGTTTTTTTGTAACATAAAACGGTATTATGCAAACAGTTGTCTCTTACATGTTTCTGTTGTCCACGTTATTTTTATTATATTACTTCTTTTTATCACCTAACTAGTTAATGGTAGGTTATAAAACCGGTTACCTTAGACCAGAGGTTACCAGACTTTTTTTTTTTCTCATAGACTCCTCTCAAAATTTAGCTGGTTCCAGTACATTCCATGCGGTTACATTTATAAAACCAAAACTCGACAAGATTTTACAAGTAACAGTCGCTGTGATTCTTAAACTATTATCTGCCTACATTGGTAGGTGAAGTCAAGCCAACATTTTAGTTCTTCGCTATCGAATATAGATACATTTTCGTGGGCCCCGCTTATGAATTGTGGCCCATTGGTCACGCCAACGTATTTCATGCCCGATTTTTCAAAAAACTACGAGACAAAATTAGTGTGATTGTTGAATTTAGTAAAAAAAATCATTATCTTCATTTGAACTTGCTGTGGGTTGGTTCCTGTTTGTGTAAGTAGGTCCAAATAAAACTACTGTTACAGTAGTAATGTGCGTTTACAAAGCTTGTTCCAACAAAAAGAAAAATTCCGAAACACACGACACACTGTGAACATCACATCGGCCTATGCTATAAAAAAAAAACAAGGTGGCTGGACTGGCAATTAATTTATTCACCAATCACGTGTATAGAAATGCCCTATGTGCTGCCGTTCACTATGAGACTTAATAGAAAATGTTTATAAATACGGTTATTAAAGTAGCTCAATTTTAAACCAAGATTAAATAGGCTGAAAATACTTTTAAGGCCTCAAAAGTTAATCAATCCGCCTAGCCATGAGCCATAAATCTGTCAAGGTTATTCGACCTTTTCACATTGTTTCTTGAGGTCATAAGCAGTCAATATTATCAAATAATATATTAAAAGGCTTCAGTTTCTTGCAACTTTATAAGCCAAGTGGTGATACATAAAATAATAATAATACTAGCCGTGTATTATATACATCCCACAGCTGGGCATGGCCTCCTCTTCTGAATGAGAGGGGTTAGGCCTAAGTCCTCCACGCTGGCAAATCGCAGGTTAGCAGACTTCACATACCTTCGAAATTCTTATGGAGAACTTCTCAGCCGTGCAGGTTTCCTCACAATGTTTCCTTCACCGTTAAACCAAGCGATAATTAACAATGAATACATATACATAACTTAGAAAAGTCAGAGATGCATGCTCTTGGGGCAGGTTTCGAACCTGCGACTTTTGTTGCAATCTTATCGTGTACGAGTGGTAGAGCCACGCTGTAGACAGTTTTGTCTACAGCATAAATGGGCCGGCTCGACCTGGTCGTTACCACTCTCACAGAAAACCAACGTAAAGTAGCGGCTTGCGTTTCGTACGTTAAGTGAGATATCCGTAGGACTTAATCCCCCTCCCCTTCGCAATCCCTTAATTGTCCTTTTCTTTTAAGATCAGCAACGTGTCTATTCTTCTTGTATTGTAACCGTACATGGGCGGTGGAGATCCCCATCAAGTGATTCACTTACTCGTTTGCCGGTGTATGCTATAAAAAAAAGTGTAGCCAGGTTTACTTTGAACTAAAACTACATTAAAATGAAACTAACTTGACTTTAGTTTAGTCGGGGTATATAATAATGCCTGCTATTAGGCCTTCATTCCGATATTTTTCGAGTGGCGCGTACCATAGACATCCATCACGGTGTCGCAGCTCGGCGCGGTCGCGTCGCGGACAGGACCGCGATATTAATTACTGTTTGACAAGTTTCACTAGCTATCCACGCATTCCAGTTGTTGGTATACAGGTTTTAACCGACTTCAGAAAGGAGGCTCTCAATTCATCTGTATACGTTTTATGTTTGTTCACGCATAACACCAAATGACCGATTTTAATAATTCTTTTTGTTTTCGATAGAGCTTGCAGAGTGATTCCTTTTAGATCTGATGCACGATTACGAGGGAAAATCTCACAATCTCAAACTCCTTAACGGACCACGAGTATATGTGTCACCTGATAGTAAGTAAACTCCACCGTCCATTGACGACACAATACCAGGAAATTCATGGATGCGTTGCCGGGCTTAAAGAATGGGTATTGGGAAGGAAAATCGTAGGAAATGAAACAGCAATCACATCCATCCTACTCATGCTGTAGACAGACGTCTTTTGTAAAAGTGATATTTAGTTTTTCTATCACGAAATGCTCAGAATCAGCCCGGTGTCTGGAATTGTGCCAGTATGGCGATAGTGGAGATAAGCGAAATGTGAGTGTACTGATTACACCTCTGCCTACCCCTTTGGGGATTACAGGTGTGAGTGTGTATGTATATTTAAAGCAGTAAAACACTATCAACTCATTCTTTTAGAGGCAAACATCAAAAAACCACAACTTCACTAATTCTCTTTAAAACGACCCTTTTGAAGTTCCGAAACACAAATTTTAATAAGAAAAAACGTTCCGTTTCGCGACACGCTTCACTGGCTGTGTATAATGAAAATTTTATAGCATAAACTGTTTTATTAATCGCTTTGAGTGTCAGGGGCTAGCAGGTGAGCTGTAGGGCCCTGTAGGGGCTTCAGGGGCCGTAGGGGAGGCGCGGTGCGCCGCCAAATTCAATTAATCTTACCTCGTCATGAAAATTAGTTGGGCCGACTTAAAACTTGCTTAGGATGTGGGATTGGCGATGAGAGATCGCCGGTTGATTGGTTAAAACATGAGTGAGAACTTCACTCGTATGCGAAAAGCCATCTGGGTTGGTTTTTACTAACCAATTGACGCCGCTTTGCCCATTTCTGCACCTAAGCAGCTGCGTGTAAGCACTGGTGTATCGGTTTGAAAGCCAGTGAAATTACAGGGCATTATGAGACATAACATCGGTTACGTTTTTTAATTCAATAAAATACAGTGTGGGGTTGCTTCTGTAGCGTAACGTTTTCCAACAGACGAGACAACTGGTTGTTTCGTCATTCAGGCATTTAAAAAGAAATAAAGAGAGTTTGCATATGTACGGCATTGCCGTTCCATTATTTAAAGGCACAATATTACTAGCACGACTGAAAATCTAATTTTAAAACTCAAAATTCGACGCGACTGCCGTCCTAAGAACAGCTGTTCTAGACATTAAAGGGTCAATTGAAGGGTCATTAGCCCCAACGTATCTCAATTGAGTTTGGTCAAGGTTGAGATTAGCAATTATGAGTCTTACTTATAAACTTTCTTATCCAATGATTAGTTAAACACTGTTTTCGTCTCTTTCTAGCCTTTGTATAAATCGCACTGATAGAGAAAGACAAAATAGTGTTTCACTAATGAATGGAATGTAAGGTCTATATTTAAATAATTAGAAATCGCCAACATTTCACATCTTGAGCCACAGCTGAAATATTACAATCTTTACAACTCCATCGAGGCAGGTAACAGAAACTTATGAATTAATTTGTCAAACAATTTATATGTCGTGAACAGAATGGCCGCCAAATAGGTCGAGGTCATGCATCATACATATAATCTTAAGAGCGTCTTATCAGGGTGTAAGAAGGGGAGTAGGAAATCCCCCTCCTCAAATATCCTAATATCCCCTCCCAAATATCCAGAGGCCCAAATGGGCTCACCATACGAAACGCAGCAGCGAGCCGCTACTTTACGTCAGTTTTCTGAGGGACATAAATGCTGTAGACAAAACTGGCTACAGCTTGGCTCTACCACTCAAAACTACCATACCGATAAGAACGAGGCTATAGCGATTCATCAACAGACATACAATTATTTGTCTGATCCACAAATATTTGTTCAAGTCTGGGTGTTGTGAGACCGAAAGTCTCTCGTAGTTCCTGATACCCACAACACAAGACTCGTATCTTACTGTGGGATCGGGACTATGTGTGTGACTGTTGGATGTAATTTAATTTAATTTAATCAACGCACACTGACCAGGATCGCGGATTGTTGAACCGAAACCCTTCAAAGGGAATTATTTGCTATAACAAAGGACTTAATTGACTCATAAAAAGCTATATTAAGAATCAAAAGAAGTCAATGACTTCGGGCCTCGAAAAGCTAATACGAATATTTGATCGAAAAACAAAAGTAATAAACGTGCCTATTAAATCTACACTAATACTATAAAGAGATGAAGGATTTGTATTTTTGTATGTAACAAATAAACTTAAGAATCCTACATTATCCCTGATGAACATGGGCTACTTTTTATCTCGGAATAAGCAGATCACGCGAGCGGAGACGCGAGGAAAAGCTAGTACCAATATACATTGCTAAGACTGTTACCAACCCAATATAAACTTTATATAATAAATTATTTAATATAACTCACTATGTACCCGAAACGAGATAAAACGCTCACACGACGATCTCCGGCGGCGTCAGAAAAAGTCTCTCTTCCGTTTCCCGGCGCGTATCGGAATTCTATATCAGCCCTAATTCTACACAACTTAATATCTATACCAAACATCGACTTAGAAACGCCTTTGAGAGTCGAATTAACTTTATTGCTGTCTGCACTGTTTAATTTCGCATTAATATTCACCCCTTTGTCTATTTCTACCACCAAGCAACAGTGTGCGAGCACTGTTGTGTCCTGGTTTGAAGGACATTGAAGCCAGTGAAAATACTAAGCATTATGAGACTTAACATCTCATGTCTCGGGGTGACGAGTGCAGTGCAATGCCTTGCAGAGCTATATATGCTATATTACTATATAATTTAAATATTATTCTTTACATAAATAGATATATAGGTTTAGTTTTATTGTGTCGTAGAGTTCATTACGCAGAAAATATATATAATTCTGAGATATCAATTTCTCTTTATACGTATTTCATCTTTATTTCATAAATCGACTATAACCAAATAACATAAACCAATCAAAACCGAAACTTAGCACCAGCGACAGCGAACCCAAAGCCAGTTAATAAATATCGCATTTCCAAATGAACAAGAAATAAATCTGTTTGGGAAAACTTCTCCGTGAAACGAAACGTGAGAAAATAACGTTAAATTATTCAATTTGAAGATATTTTTTAAGTGTAATCACTGCCACTCGACACGGTTGGCTGAAATTTTATAAATGCGAAAAAAAATCACATTTTATCTTTGAAGAGGACCCGCGTGATTTTTTCACACCTTACGTTTATTTCTGTCAAGGAAGAGTTGATATTTATTACTTTTATAAGACAGTCGTATCAGTTTTCCTTACTCTGCCTTCATCAAAGAGTCTTCGACAAACTGCATTTAACAGCTGACTATCCGTTCGCGTTGTAGTTAAAAAACGGGCATCACGTTTAAACAAGCGCTAAGGTCTGCGTGAAACCAACGGTTTGCGAAAGTCGCTCACAGGTCATAGATTTTAGGGCCTACAAATTTTGTATGTGAGACTGACACAATTTTCTCTACATTTTTATTAATGGCCTCATAGGTCTAGTCCCACAATAATAAGGTTTAGGAATCGTTAAGTTCCTGGGTTCAGTTCGACTCGCAATCATATTTGTGTTTAAGATTTTTAATTCGAAGAAGATGGGTATTATTTCCATCTCCGACTTTTTTTATTCACTTGAGAAGACATTTGAAAGTGGTGATTACATACTTAACATATTACAAGTCAGTGCCAACTGACTGGGTAGGGGAGAGGGAATTACGCCTCCGGATATCTTACTCACACTTCATGTCGGTTTTCAGTGCGACAGTGGTAACAACCCAGTCGAGTCTGCCTATTCTTACTGTAGACAAAAATATCTACAGCGCGTCTCTACCACTCCAAAAACACGTTGAAAGTTTACGTGAACGTTTTAAACGTTCAAGTCAAATTATCTAAACCAAAATCTCAATGACATCAAAGAATTATTAAACCAAGCAAAAGTCGAGAAAAGAGTCCGTAATAAAAAAAGTCACATTTTAAAAGTATTTACTCGAGATGCAAAGGTTGTTCGCCAAGGAACTTTATCAAATCATTTAAATTTACTGTGAAAAATTTCTTTTCAAACGTAGCGTTGGTTAATTGAGGGGCAGGTAGGTGAAAGTGGGCGTCCTGTTAAGAGGTAGGGTGGCTCAAGAGATGTACACACTGATGAGAAGAACTGCTAGCTGGTCGGTATTAGAATTATGCCCGGATGCTGAAGATGACTACATTATATGGTGGTAAAGTATTCGATGCATATTAGCATTATGGAGTTAGTCCGTATATATGCAATTGTTTATGTCTCGTTTTTAAAGGGGTCTATCTTTTGAACCGTAATTGGTGACGATTGACGTCTGGGACTTCGGCGAGTACGACTCGTAGTTGGCCAGTTTTTTTGCATCACCGGGCGGTAATTAGCAATTAATACTGAACTTGAGGCGCTCTTAGTCAATTGGATTCATTAATCGGTAAATGATTAGCGAGTCTGACTGCGATGAATTCTTGGTGCGGTCGGACTATGAATTGATGACCTCTTATTTCCAATGAGCGACTCCGTCTCCTTAAGAAGGTTTATTTTACTTTATTGTAGCTCATAAAGCGACTAACTCGATATGAAGATAAAACTGAACTTCTGTGTTTTGTAATTTATTTTTCAACTAACAGTCCCGACCACGCGTTGCTGTGGCTAAGGTATATGTTAAATTATATTGTAGTGAACTATTCAATACAGTATCCATCTATTGGATACTTACTCAATCCAGCCGATAAATTACCTTACACGGCCATCTGTTAAAATCTTTGGAACGCACAGATTATTATAACAAATAAAGTATTACGACTATAAATTGATATACATATAAACTATCATATCTCTCAAGTTGGATCAAACAGCACACAGTTTGCAAAATTTGATTAAAATCGGTTTAGTAATTTAGGAGTTCATCGCGGACAAACAACGTGACACAAAATGTTTATATATAAAGATTAATTTATCGTTGATCGGTACACACTATGAACGATACTCAAAGGCACGGTATCGCTCGGTTGAACCACTAGCTAATGAATACAAACCACTCGATGTGCCGGCTATCGGAACTGTTTGTACCGACTACCCGCTACCCACTACCCGTTGCCGCCCCGGGCCGTAAACTTAGAAGTTACGTTTGCATCTATGTGTTGCCAGCCGAGTGCTTCTCCCTACTCTCGGGGTAATTTCATACCGAATATAATTTTACTCTTCTTAAGTGGCTACTACTACTCTTCTTCTACTAGCAAGACGTGCACAAATGAGCCGAACTGTCTATATTTACGTAATGACTGTATTAGTACCTATTTTAATTACAATGGAAGGCTAAAGTGTAATGGAAGTTCTTAATTACACCAACGGTATTGTCGTCCTATAATGTATTATGTTTTAAATTATATGAGCAAAGGTGGGCCTGTAGTGGGAATATCTCACTATCTCCCTCGCACGCGTGCAGCGTAATGGCTGGACCTTGTGACGTAACATGCCATGTCGTGCATCCTTTTTCCAGCATTTGACAACTATCCCCCCCTTCCAGCAGATTTAAATGGCTTCTGATTTTCGTTGTACTTGATTTATATAATTCTCTCAATAATAGAATCCTGCAAAAGGTAACTTATCGGTTAAAATAATAAAACATACTAGACAAATACCCTATTATTTAACTTGAAAATCAAACGTAGGGCCTCACGGTTTGTAGCCAACGTAAGCTGGATCATCGTGAAGATATTTCTTAATTCTATCAACTGAGCTGTGTTATAAAAGAATCGTTCAAGCGAATTCACACACAATGGCTGCTTTTAAGAGGAATCCCGGCCCGAATGCTACCACTTTCGTAACATTCCCGTAGTAAAAGTCGATGCAACAGGTACGCGATTGGGAAAATACTGTACGTGTTAAGTGGCACTTTTTTGTAATGTGCAGTGTAAATGTTATGTAATGTGTTAATTAACGGGAAATGTATGTTAAACCAATTTATATTAACACACACTGCAATTAGTGTTGCTAGCGTAAAATAATTACACTATATTTATTTTTTCTTAATTATTTTTTATTTGCTTGAATGTGTGCCGTGGGTATATAGAATCAAATCTACTTTTTCTTTCCTTTTTTGGCTTTAAGAAGCGTTAATTCGTTAATCATTATTTTCGTAATTTTCTACCCACTTTATAAATCGCGTTGACAGCGAAAGAGAAAAGCGTATTTAACTAATCCATATTTAATGACCACAAGCTCAGGTGTTTATTTATATTTAACGCATTGTACGAGTATTTGCAAGTACGGAATACAAGAAATAAAAGGCTTTTTTATTTATTATTTAATGACGAGGCACTCAGCTCGCAAATCTGACGATGACTACGAATATTGACATTAAGCCCAAAAATGACAAACAAATATCTGTGCAATTTGAGAAATATACTCAACTATGCATCTCTTAAAAACTCGCCAATTCCCTATTAATCTGGTAACATCGATCTCAATTATGTATTCAATGTTTACTTTAACGGAAAACAGCGGGTTGATTGGATGCATCGACTGACGGAAGATGCTAAGCTAGCCATCAGTTTGCAGTGATTGGACTGAGAAGTGAAAAGCGCTGACTGTTTAACTTTCATATGGGAATACTTGAGCCAATATTGGAAGCAAATGTGGTAATAACTGAGTGATCAATATCGAAGCGATCGCCGTACAGAATCTAAATGCCTTAGCACAAAATGTAGCCTAACTTTAAACTGAGGTTATATGTAATGGTTGCTATGATAACCTATAGTAATTTGTTGATATAAACCTTATTTAAAGTTAGACTGACTGTAAGATTCGATGGTGGTAGGATACTCATATCCGCCCGGATAACGACCACCGTACACATGGTGTTAAAACCTGCCATAGTGACCCACACACCTTAAGTGGATCGCGTTCCAGGGTCAACCAGTGTATATTCGGTTCTCCCGAGGGGCTTCCGATATGACTTGGTGGTTAGGGTACAACCTTGTATCCCTGTGCCTATATCGGTCATCCGCCTTTCCTGTCGCAGGCCCCTCAATTTGCTTCTTCCGTCTTTGAAGTGGGAAAAAGCATTTATTCAGGCCGGCATGATTCTGGTGATCACGGATAAACTCATTGTTTGTCACTATTTTTGCGTGGCAATGCACTGCGTAGCGCACCATCCTGAGACATAAGATTTAAATTCTCACAAGGTTCATTAATTGCAGTATGCAATACACTGGCTGCAGCATCCTTCTAACCGGAACGCAACAATATTTATACACGACTACTTGGCGGCAGAAATTATACTTTTAAATATAATACTTATTCGGACTAACGGACTTACTTTAGATTAGGTTCATATTGGCCAGTTTGTATGGTTTACCGTAGTTACTGGCTGTTGGAGTCCTAGTTTAAAGTGAGAATACATTTTGTATTAAAGCCTTTATAATGTAGGACTATCATGTATTCTGTTACCTAGAACTCAGGACCCCGGTGTCACTATCTTGTCTACCCATCGTGTAAATGACCCTCGTTTTTTCGGCACGCCACTTAGCAATCTTGTTGATAAACCTTCACGCCCTGAACACTTGAACTTTCCAAAGAGCAGCGTCGGCTACGCTCCTAATTATTGTAATAATAAGGTTTGAATTACAACATGACTTGTTGTTGGTTCGGAGTCCTTTATTAGAATGCTCTCTTATTGTCGAAAAACTTATTTATACATGTTATAAAACTGACGTTGCATAGCCTACTTTTGATACATCGGTGAAACATTCGCCGAAGACTTATTTGAACACAATTATTAAGAAGTCCCAAATACCAAAGGCTTGCAATGCAAATCATACACTCTTGAGTTTATTAACTTATTTCGCAATATTACATTACAACTCCCCCGAAAAAGGGTCTGCTACCCTTCCCCATTTAAGGAAAGAGAATTTTTTAAGAAAAAATTAAGAAAAAATTCAAAACTATTACAAACTGTTACTAAGTTTGGAATTTAACTTCACATATTTTTGAGTAACAAAGATAACCAAACATTTATAAAACATACAATAAAGGTACTTAATATTAACTAAAATATCTCTTAGTATTATTCTTATGTATAACATATTCTTAATTATCCTTTAAAATCTTAAAATTAGGAGAAACTTCCTCAATAACTTCGTAGGGGCCGTTATAGATATTTTCAAGTTTAGTTCCAGTTTTTTTTTTTTTTATAAGAACAAGGTCACCCTTTTTATAAGTTACGGAGTAAGTTTTCTTATCGTACATTAATTTTTGTCTTAATTATCTCTATAACAACTCTGCTTGACATCATACTGGGCTCGCAGTAAACGATAACGTTCAACCGCTGAGCTTGCAGTATTCGTTGTTACCATCGACTCTTTTACGATGCGATTAGTCATTTTTATTATATTGCCATTGTTGGCATTTCTTAACTGTTGAATGATTACATCATTCGTCATACCTGGTCAGTAATAATATTCTATCATTCTGTTTATCCCTGCGTGTCCGCTTGTGGGTAACAAATGAAAATCATTTAATATGATTATTTTATCCTCGTGATCACTAATTCTTACAACATCGGTTGTAATTAAATTCTAGGTACCTTAATATACCTTTATTTTTATAACCTTTATATATGCAACTTTTCATATGACTTGCAAGTATTTTTATATTTGTTGCATTTTGCCTTCTTTATAGGTAATTAATATTTCATTAATATTTTCTTTTTCGCACATCAATCCTAAAACTCTCGCTAACTCCGTCGTGGTAGATTACGATCGAGTATTTAGGTAATAGTACAACTTGAAGGTACATACGTGCATTTCATTAATATTCTCTTTTTCGAACATAGATCCTAAAACTCTCGCTAACTCCGTCGTGGCAGATAACGATCGAGTATTTAGGTAAATATAATAATATAGTACTACGCGTACAGTATCCTCTATTCGAATAACGACAAATCACATTCTTAAAATCTTCGTCATTAATAAAAGTCAATTCTGTCATATCAGTTTTTCAGAATTCCTACAGTCTCAGGTTGATCAGACCTGCTACTGGTAGAAGTCTGTTCTGTCAAATCATTGTTATCCGTTATGGATATCTACTTTCTGCGGGCGATAAGTTACGGCTCGCATAAGGAACTACGTGACCATTACTATTAGACAAAACCGTGCCTAATCCTATTTTCCTAATCCTAATTTACAAACGTCGGTTCGCAATTGAAAAAAAAAAAATCGTCTCCTCACATATAAGTATAAACCGTTTATAATAATTAGCGAAATTAGCAGTATCGCTTTACGTCATCCGAGTTCGATGACACTGGACACTGGCGTCTCGATTTTGCCTTCGTCATGAAAAATGCAATTCCATGACCTACATAAATCTTATAACATCGCACCGAGGCGGTATCGAATGTCTGTTACTCATCATTACAACTTATTTTAATGCAAATATTTTAATTATTCTTACTAAGTTGTAATAAACTATCCTTATAAATAATAACTACTTCATAACACGTTAAATTATCTCCTAAGATTCCGTTTGCAGTACATGACATATTCTTAAACACAATAAAAAAGAATTCACAAAATATTTCGTTAACAAAATTATTAAAATAGATATTGAATATAAAAAAAAATCTTGAAAATTACATACTTTTAGTAAGCCTTACTTCAAACTTTGTTGGTAAGGAGCGCGTTGACGATGATGATGGCTGTTGATGATGGCATGATGGCTTAGGGGCGAGCGGAGCTGGCGCAGATGTGGAGCTTGTACGGCATCGCTGCTGATGTTTCAGGCTGTAGTTGTGTGGTTGGGCCGGGCTATACCCTGGACTCCTCCAAACCTTCTTTCTTCTCTCTTGATATCTTCCAAAATAACCTCCAAACGCTCTGTATTGTATTGCGTTGTTGTGGCCGAAAGCTGCTCCGTTGGCGTTGATTTTCCATGATGATATTGATTTTTAAATGTTCTTTCTTCTTATAAGTTAGTCTTGATTATTGATTTTCTTCTAATTAATTGTCTTCAAAATGCCAAGCCATGGCCATAAGGCCATGCCATGGCAGGGTCGCCATGTAATAAAAGGCTTGAATTAATACATGACTTGTTGTTGGTTCGGAGTCCTTTATTAGAATGCTCTCTTATTGTCGAAAAACTTATTTATACATGTTATAAAACTGACGTTGCATAGCCTACTTTTGATACATCGGTGAAACATTCGCCGAAGACTTATTTGAACACAATTATTAAGAAGTCCCAAATACCAAAGGCTTGCAATGCAAATCATACACTCTTGAGTTTATTAACTTATTTCGCAATATTACATTACATTATGGACATACTTTAGTAAAAGCATATTTAAAGCGGCCAGAGCATAGCGGAATGTGATACCGACTGACGGAAGTCGCAGGTTCGAAAACAACACTCAGAACACACACTTCCTAATTTACGTGTGTATTGAAATAAAACTATTTTAAACGGATTCTTTCGTGTTTTTTATTCTAACTTTAGTCAACGCCGAGACCAGCTTTCGAGACGTCGAGACTAAAAATTGAATTAAATTTATTAAACCGCAATAAAATCCGCTTAAATTAGTTTTATTTCATTGTTTAATATTCGCGTAAACATAAGAAATATAACATAAAAATAATATAACAGGTCGTGAAATCTTTGGGGGAGGCCTATATTCAGCAGTGGACGTCCTGTGGTTGATGATGATGATGATGATGTGTAATATTCGCGTAAACATAAGAAATAATTACATGTGTATACATTATTATAATGATGAAAGAAAACATCTGGAGGGAACCTGCATACGTGCCAATTCTCCATAATAATTTCAGATGTATGTGAAGCGTGCTCGTATTGCTACTCACAACAGAAAAGGGGTATTTTGCGTACGCATCTGGAATGGCCAAAAGAATCCAATGCCATGAAATATTTTATAATTCCAAGTTCTATGTGGTGTTGCTTCTGCTTATAAACAGGCGCGGCGCTTATCATCAGGCGACCAACGTGCTCGTTCCGTCATTCAGGCTGTAACAGATATAAAAAAATCCTAACCCTACTAAAAATACGTGACAATGAAATTCATCCCAAACGAACGTCGCGGTTCAACCTTCATGGCTTTTACATTTTTTTTATCCTAGCTCGGCAAAGCGAACATACCTGATGTGCAAGTGAAGTTTAAACCGAATAATTATGTCGATTTTCAACCAATGACAGAAGATATGTCTAGCGTAGGTCGCCAAATTTATTCCGGCCAACTGATTGCTTATTCACACTCTGTTTAAAGGACCTGCTGACCCTGCAGAAACTGATCATAAAGATACAATCACATTCTGATTGTCGTCGATCCGACAGTGTCCGGATAACTGTATCTTCTCAATCAATAATCTATCCAGTTGATTAGAGTCAGAAAGTGTCTCGGTGTCCTCGAATATAGTTTTATTTTTATAGCATAGACCGACACTCAGACTCGAAACAAGTATATTAATTGTGGATCACACAAACATTTGTCTCGGTGCGGGGATCGAACCCGCGGCCTCTCGTTTCACAGCCCGCTGAGCCACAGAGGCTGTATAATAAAAAAGTAATTTAAAAGCTGGATAAAAAAATACAAACCGTTTATCTGTATAATTTTACCTTTATTTGCTAGGGCTGTGCTTGTTTAACAATTTCGTACATTCTAAGCTAAATACTTCTATAGTCAACAAATGTACGAATAGAGGTTGGGATTAGGTGTCCTCAGTGAACTCGAGTGGACGCTTTAAGACTCCAAGAGGATATTGGAAATCCTGACTTTTTTTCATCGACTAAATGAGCTTTTCTACAGTTTGAACAAGACCTCTTTGTTTCAATAGACTTCTGAGGAGCTAGCACGAACAACTTAAGAACAAGTATTCGAATTGAGAACATTATACAAATGCTAGATTTGTATGAAGTTTGAAACAAGTTTTCGACGATTCGATAAGAACACATTTTCCCAAGATGTTCGTGTTAGCCACTCTGTTAGTCTTGTAAGCGGAATAATTAGTTTTTATTAATTAACTCTATTTTTGTCCTTTTGCGTTATAATAAATAAAGGACATAAATAAAAGCTGAGCCACGTTGTAGATAGTTTTGTCTATTGCATGAAGGGATCGTCTCGACCGTGTTGGGACTATTGTCTCACAGAAACAGGTAATGGCAGATTGTTGCGGCGTTTCGTACAATGGATAAGATTTCTGAATACAAGGCCTACCCTAGGCCCCACCCTCACCAATTCCCAATCCTTTCTTTACACATACTTAATTCTTCTGGTATCCTGAGCGTCCACGGCCGTTTGAGATCATTTGGATGCAAATAAAGAATAACATTTCAATCCACATCAAGTAAAAATTGAGGTATTCATTTTATTTTGCTATATTTATCAATTTAAATCATTTAATTTAAGTATTTTGCATAATCGTAAATCGGAAATGTTGCATTTTAGATTTTAGTAAAATTACGGTATTTATCCTACCCAAATCTAACGAATTTAGCAAAATAAAATCATATCATCAAAATGAAATGTAATAACATTAAACAACTTATTTGCATCCATTTAATATCAGCTGACCCACATGCGCTATAAGTAATAAAAATATTTATAACTTTTTACTAATTCCATCAAAACTAAACTGTTTTAATTTGTTTTCTTTACAGTCTGGTCTACCACAATTTAAACAAACTAACTATACTAATATGTTTTAACCCCGACGATAGGACAGATTTTGTGAACATAACACTGGGGTTTAAAGTTTAAACTTTGTCTCTAACGACGACCGAATTCCTTCAAAAGCATTGCAGAGATCGTGGAAGTTCCCGCGTCACGTAGATTAGACACGAGTTCGATAAGTTACATAGTTTCTTGGCATCCATTTACAAACGGGGACGTAACAATCGCGTCCTGGGATATACTCAGGAAATTCGCAAAAATAAGACAATGGATAATTGTTTTTTTTTATTTAATGGCGAGACTAGCAAGGCGCTCGTATGGTAAGCGCTACGCCTGCCTCTCATCGTGACATTCGTACGAGGCGGACGTGTTATTTGCTAATCGTCGTGTGTGCTTTTCGAATTAAATATTATTTTGGTGATCATTTAATTTTTAAAGTGTGTATTGTGAGTGAATATTCGGACCCTCCTGCTCTATCTTGGGAATCGTTCCATATGCGGCGGCGGCCATATTGTGCTGTGTCGGACCTCTCATCTCAAAGGTGAAATTGTATAGACAAATTACTAATTCGTAAAAGGTGCATCGCTGTGGGTGGGTTTCGAACCCGAGCTCGCTGGCGTGGTGCGTTGTGTGTGCGGAGCCGCTCACCGCCGCGGCGACCGCCGGGCTGCGGGCACTGCGATTTTGGCTGGCGAAATATACTTACGCTATCGGCTGTACTGCATCATATGCTATTGCGCTCAATTGTTGTTTTGCAGTTTGCTCCCACTTGTTAGCATGATTTGTAATGCGTGTAAATTTTCACTACAGGCAAATAGCTTTTTGCACTGTAGACTGTGTAAACATGAATACCATTATAAATGTTTGAACATTAAGAATGATCAGTTTGCAGCTTTAAGCGATGAGTATCTGGCTTCCTGGGTGTGCCCTGCTTGCAATAATGTTACCAGACGCAACAAAGCAAACTGTAATACGCCGGTGCGCCAACACTTAGTCCCTGAGGTTGATGAATCAATTAACATGTCTCTTGATAACTCCAACCAGAGCATAATTGAGGCGAGTACTTCATGTGGGACAAAGTCATCTTCAACGACTGAGTCGGTTACCATGGAGAAAATTGGTCAAATGATGGATCTCAAACTAAAGGAATCCCTAGATAACTTTATGTCGAGTTTCCGGTACGTAATACAGGAAGACCTAAAGGCAATGGTAAAGAACGAAATGTCTTCTGCTGTAGAACAGCTGAGATCTGATTTTAAGAACTCGACTGCTTCCATTCGCAATGAACAAGCTGCGATTAAAACCGATCAAGCTAATCTTAAGTCAAAAATAGACGACCAAACGACTATTATCAACAGTCTCGAAAGCGAAAACCTGCGCCTGAAAGAGTCTATGCGCAAGTTGGATTCCCGCGTCATTGCTATAGACAAATTAGCACGAAGTCATAACGTGGAAATTCAGGCTGTTCCCGAAACTCGTAACGAAGACGTAGTTGCCCACTTCAAGAAACTAACTGAGTTGCTTGATATTAACATCGATGAGAACTCTCTTCGAGCCTGTCGACGCGTTGCTAAAATGGATCCCTCTTCTAATAGGCCACGGAACATACTGGTCACACTCTCGTCTCCTCGTCAGAGGGATATGATTATATCGGCTGCTCATCGATTCAATAAGAAGCATCCAAATGAACCCTTGAACTCTCATCACCTCGGGATCGGCGGCGAGATGAATAGAATATATGTCGTTGAACATCTGTCGCCTGAGACCAAAACGTTATTTGCTGAAGCCCGGAAGACTGCTAAATCTTGCAACTTTAAATACGTGTGGGTTAGATATGGTCGGATATATTTACGTAAGGATGATACTTCCAATGCAATTTCTATTAAAAACACTGAAATATTAAATAATCTCTCGCCTTAATAGTTTTGTTAACAACGTTCTCTCTAAGCCTCTTTAAATATTTAAGTAAACTATTTAGTTACCTTTTATAAAATGGATATCTATTATCAAAATGTAAACAGAATTAGATCAAAAACTCATGAAGTGTACCTTAACATCTTAAATAATAATTACGATATGATTTGTCTAACCGAAACCAATTTTAAGGATGGTGTTTATAACGATGAAATCTTTGACTCCAGATATAATGTATTTAGAAGGGACCGACATACCACATGTATAAGCAAAAATTAAGGAGGTGGAGTAGTTCTTGCAATTAATAAAATGTTCAATGTGGTACGGCGGAACTCTTGGGAGAGCGATCTTGAGGATATTTGGATCAGTATTTTGCCTGATTCGGCGAACGGTGTGATTATTAATTTCTGTCTCTGTTATTTACCTCCAGACTTGTCGAGTAAATATCTTGTTGATTTTTATACCAACTGCCAGAATATTATATTACAATCTGACTCTTTCAATCAGTTCATTTGCGTTGGCGATTTTAACACCCCAAATATTTCATGGACCAGAGCTCTTGATTCATATCATGCCACACCTTCCTCGGCTAGTGACGTTAAGTCTAATCTTCTACTAGATTTCTGCCAATTATGTAACCTATCACAATTTAATACTATAGCTAATATCAACAATCGGTGCCTGGACTTAGTATTCGCCACACTCGACAATATTGAAGTTCTCGAAGTTACCCCCATCAGTCGTTTAGATAAACATCACCCGGCTATCAATTTTACGATTACGTCTTCTCTGCAATCTAAAAGTCCTATGCCAAAGCGGTATAAACAACCCAATTTTTACAAATGCAATTATACCAAGATAAACGATGCATTTAAGCAAACTGACTGGACTTCATTGCTTTCTTCCACAGATATTGACGCTAATGTCTCAGCCTTATATAATCATCTTAACAAGCTTATCCGTGATAACACTTGCATGACAATCCATGGCTCGGACGGCTCTCCTATCTGGTATACTCCGGCACTGAAACGCTGCATAGCAGAAAAATTAAATTACCATAAACAACATAAAAAATATAAAAATCCGCGCGATTACGACACTTTTGCACTTTTACGCACCCGCAGTAAGAAGTTAATCAAGCAATGTTATAATGACTATTTAATAACCGTCGAGAAATCTTTATCCTCTAATATAAAATCTTTCTGGAGTTATGTCAACCACAAAAAGAATCTAAACAATTCCGTTCCTTTAAACATGAAATATGGTGAACTCAGCGCATCGGATCATAAGGGAATTTGTGAGCTTTTCTCCAAATACTTCTGCTCAGTGTTTGAAAGGGACAGTACTGCAACTGCTGAGCCTATTTTGGATTCCAGTAATAAAAATGGCAACATCACTCTGCACAATATAGCAGTTACTCCCCAAATAATATTGCACAAAATCAAAAAACTTGACTCGTATAAGGGGTCGGGCCCAGACGGCATACCTCCTTATTTCGTGAAACGTTGTGCTAATGAACTTACTGTGCCTTTAAATATAATTTTCAACCAATCTTTGCTACTCGGAATTTTCCCTTCATACTGGAAAAAAGCACATGTGGTCCCTGTTCTTAAAAGTGGTGATAAGTCTTCCTGCGAGAATTATAGGCCTATAAGTATTCTCTCTTGTTTTGCCAAGCTATTTGAGTCAGTTATTTATGATGTCATATATTATCATGTTAAGCCCCAATTATCCCCCAATCAGCACGGTTTTGTTAAGAACAAATCCACAGTAAGTAATCTCTTGGAATACAAAAATTACCTGTGTGATGCCTTTGCTAGAAATGTGCAAGTAGACTCTATTTACACAGATTTTTCAAAGGCATTTGATAAGGTGAATCACCGTTCACTCTGTCATAAACTAAAAATGTTTGGCATACATGGTTCTCTTTTGCGATGGGTCCAATCATACCTCAATATGAGAAGTCAACTTGTCTTACTTAAGGGCGTAGTGTCATCTCCTGTAACCATCCCCTCTGGTGTCCCACAGGGGTCTCATTTAGGTCCATTATTTTTTATTATTTTTATTAATGACCTCATTGACCGCCTGAAATGTCCGTGTTTATTGTATGCAGATGACCTAAAAGTATTTAACGCAATAACATGTATTCGCGATGCCATTGCTCTGCAACAGGATTTGGACCTTATCTGCGAGTGGTGTACTGTAAACTGTATGTTTTTAAACGTCCTAAAATGCTTCTGTATTTCATTTACTCGAAAAATTAACAAGGTAATATTTGATTACAAGATACACCACCACAACCTTATACGCAGAACCGTTGCAAAAGATCTTGGAATCTTGTTTGACGACACATTATCTTTTCGAAACCACTACGACCATATTGTCAATAGAGGCTCACAAGTTCTTGGCTTTGTTGTCCGGATAGCCAAACCATTTAAAAACCCTCGCAGTCTTATATATCTATTTGAAACCTTAGTTCGTACTATATTAGAGTATGGCGCGGTCATTTGGTCTCCTTTTTACCAATTCCACATTGACCGGATTGAGCGGGTTCAACGTAACTGTTTAAAAATATTATGCTTCCGTCTTAACCTTCACCGAAAATTAAAATCTTACAAAGACAGATTGATTCACTTTAATGTGCCATCATTAGAACACAGGTGTAAAATAAGTGATTTCATCTATCTATTTAAACTATTACATTCAATGGTTGATTCACCTTCCCTACTTTCTAACCTAAATATTAATATCAATCTTAGATGCCGCAAACCAAATGTTTTTGCCCTTGATATCTTTCGTAATAATACATCTTACTATAATCCCATTGTACGTATGTGCAGACAGTACAATGCACTAAACAACGACAATCCTTCTCTAGACATATTCCACAATAATCTTAATGTATATAAACGACAAATTCATAATATCCTCAAAGATTCGTAACTCATATTTTAATGCCTGTTTGTTTAAGTTTTTCAAACGTAACTGTTATTATTAATAATTAGATATTATCTCGTACTTATATATTACTTTCTGGAACACATGTTTTGGGTTATAATTATTGTTCATCAAATGTATATCATAATGTATATTTTTACATGATTGTAACCTGTTTTGTGTTTAATAAATAAAATAAAAAATAAAATAAACAGAAGCAACACCACACAGAACTTTGAATTCCAAAGCACTGCATGTCACTGAACTGTGCTCGTCACCCCGAGATATAAGATGTTAAATCTCATAATGCCCAGTAATTTCACTGGCTTCAATGTCCTTCAAACCGAAACACAGCAGTGCTTGCACACTGTTGCTTGGCGGCTGAAATAGATCAAGCGGTGATACCAACCCAGACGGCCTCTCGCATACGAAGGTCCCAACACCTACCTTACCGAATATACACGGGATAATCATGGAACGCGACTCGCCTGAAAAAGTCACTACGGCGGGTTATTTACTATGTGTACGTTGGTAGCTATCCAATGGGGTACCAAATTATCAGATATCTTCCCACTAACATACTAAAGTATTCAATATGAATACGAAATGCCCCCAATCCTTATCATCATCATCATCATCATCAGCCACAAGACGTCCACTGCTGAACATAGGCCTCCCCCTAAGATTTCCAGACCGACCTGTTGGAAGCGGCCTGCATCCAGCGACATCCTGCTTCCCAATTCTTATCACGAAGCGCAAAATTTCACATGCGCCCAATTGTTCTGATTCAGTAATACAAAGAATAGAATCGCTACAGCTAATTGGATTGAATCATATTGTGTCATTTTGCATAATGACTCACTAAATAGAACTCACGATTTTTGCAGACGGTACTAATCACAACAGAACTGTGTTACCAAAATAGGAGATCAATCTAACAAGCCAATCTACAAAATCTACAAAAATTTACATTTGTATGCTGATCACGAATTATTGTGGGAATACCTTGTGGTAGTCACGAGGTCTCTCGTATGCGAGAGGGCGTCTGTTTTGGTACAACCGCTTTGTTTATTTCCGTCGCTAAGCTATTGCTTAACAACAATGCTTACACACTATTGTGGGTAAGCACTGTTGATTTTCGGTTTAAAGGACATTGAAGTCAGTGAAATTACTGGTAATTATGAGACTAACCATCTTATGACTCGGGGTAACGAGCGCAGTTTAGTGCCATGCAGTGCTCTGTATTGAAAGTTCTGTGTGGTGTCGCTTCTGTTTATGGGCAGACGTGTCGCTACGATCAGGCGAGCGCCTTGCTCGTCTCGTCATTCAATCAAATAAAAAAAAGAATCACATAAATGTTTTGTCTCGGGGCTCGAACCCGCGGCCTCTCGCTTCACAGCTGGCTACTCGCCTGCTGCGCCACGGACGTTGTCAAGATAAAAATAAAAACAAGTAGCAAGCAAATCAAATACAGCATTACTCGTTTCAATTTCATTCAATACTGTTAATTACATCCGCAATCAACATAACTCGGTCTTTCATGTACACTGGTACATTCACTCTAATGCATCTCTCCATCAGTACATTTATTCACTCAGTCATTTAAACATGTTCTAATTAACATGCAAAGCATAACGTCGATAGAGTTGCTTGGAGCAGAGAATTATTTTAAAAAAGCTTTTTGGTGGATATGTATACAAAATACTGAATTAGTAAGTGGGTAAACGCACAAGTGGTAAGTGATCTCCACCGCCCATATAAGTTCACAATACTACTGGAATCATGGGCGCGTTGCCGACCTTATAGGAAAAGGATAATTAAGGGATTGGGAAGGGAAGGGGAATTGGGGCCTATGGATATCTCACACGCCGTAAGAAACGCAGCAGCAGCTACTTTACGTCGGTTTTCTGTGACACAGTGGTAACAAACTGGATGAGCCGGCCCATTCGCCACGACTCTGCCGCTCATTAATCACTCATATATGTGTACCGTGATGTCCTAGATACAATGTGTCTACAATTTGGGCCAAATTTTAGCAGACAGTAGCTCGCTAGCTAGCTCTTGCTCTCAATTCATGTCAAAATGTGATTATTTGCAATCTCACGATACATAAAAGACTTTATTTACTGTGACTAGGTACAGAAATTATTTGAATTGATGTCTCTGAGGATTTTTTTTTAATCACCCGAAAGTCCGGTGAAGCTGTATACAGCCGACTAGCGTCAGGCTTACAGCAAGCGTCCACAAAAAAAAGCAACCACTAATCGAAGATGTCTCTGCCCTCTTTTCCATGTCGTGAGTCTAGGTTTGTACCCCACAGGGGGTGCCCTCAGCATAGTTGCTTAACTGTAAAGGTTGAGAGCGCCTAAAGCGCTCACCCAAAAGTCAGGTGAAGCTGAAAACTGCCGACTTAAGTCCCCTTGAATCACACACTACCCCTCTCTGTAGTAAATTCTGGCAACGCTCTGGGCCACTATTGCTGTCGAACCAGTCCAAGCCATAGACAACGCTGTACGTGGCTCTACCACTTAAAAGATTATAAACAAATATCTCACCACAAACAATCGCAATGCAATTAAATTGCATACTCGATCAATTACCAGTTGTGCGTTACGACCCAATCTGTCGGCAAGTGTTTATCAAAGCACTCCCGCCCCGCCGCGCCCTGCCTCACCCCCTCCTTCGCCCATGCCGCCCAATTTTACGCAATCCACGCACAAGTACGTCTGAACCGCCGACTACTCTTTGTGCGGGCCGACACATAAATATACCAAATAATAAATCAAAACTTGATAGCATAAAAGCTTCCACACGTGTTCATTTCCATTGTTTTGTTCTATACGGGAATATAATGTTACTGAAAAGGCAAAAGTACAAAAGTGCCAATATGTGAATTTTGCGGTAGAGCATTTTAAAGTTTTTTTTACGATAAAAATTTATAATAATTATATTAGAAAAAACATGATTCAATAAAATATAAGTTTTGCTGAAAATTATTTAGTAGGGAAATTTATACGTTTTATTTTATTAAAAAACCAACTTTAAAACGCTCTAGCGTAAACTTCATGTATTGTTGATATTATTGGAACGAAGTTCCTTACGGCAGGCTTGGAGGGGATAGGGATTTTGCTGCGTGACCGAACTGAAAAAAATGTGATAGTAAAACCGTAAGAAAAATGCGTGGAATAAAAACCGTTAAATGAGACTTTTTTTAACTTAATTTGATATCTAGCACACAAAGTTAAAGTCGAAATTCCGTTAATAAAACAGATGGTTGTGAAACTTATGACATTTGGAAATTTAGACGCGGTTTGAAATTTGAATTTGAATTTTTGATTATAGAACACGGCCGCCCGTTATTTTTAAGTTGATAAAAAATGCTATACAATAGCTTTACCGCGGCAATCTCCGAGTGCCACACGTCTTTTTTTTACTTCTATTCTATTTCTATGTAATTTTATGTTGTCAAACAAAAATAAAGAGACCTATTTTGTTATTTCAGTTGATAATTCGAATTTTTTGCAATTTGTGTCGATTCTACATTAGCCGAAGGAACTTCGTTCCTACCTGGTGTCCCACGACACACACCAATTTTTATATTGTACGGGTTTATAAGACCTCGTTCGCAAACGATTTAACAACATTTTTAATTACTGCGTATTTCTTCTCTCATTTTTTATTTGTATGGCCTATTGTGAAAACATATGACGTAAGACGACATGTGATAAAACATTTAATATGTAGTTAAAATGCTCGTAATAAGCATTTATGAACTAGAGGTTAAAGTACAGGCATTCTACGTAAACTGTATATAAAAAAGCGTGTTAAAATCAGTTCAGAAAACGAACAAAATAATGATAATTCGTTAGTAGTAACAGCATTTATACCTGTACTGTTTATCAAAACTAATATTAACTATTGTATCATCATCACAATTATATTATTTTATTTCTTTCTTATTTTCATTCTTCTTTGCAATAGTCTTTTCTTTCTTTTATTTAACTGAATCACGAGCGTGCAACGCTTTGTAATTCAAAGTTCTGTGTGGTATTGGTCCTGTTTATGAACAGACGTGGCGCTTTCAAGCGCTTGAGTCTTCTCGTCATTTCGGACCCAATGAAATAAAAAATATGCTTGTCAGTAATTGTCAGAATCGTATCGTACGTCGTACGTCAACGGAGACACGCGACAGATGTGGGTCGGCCGTCGACGTAACCGATAGCGAAACTATGTTGTAACACACGCACTCCTCCACAATACGTTACCTTCGTGGGACAGGTTTATGAATGAGTTGCGAAATGCGAAAAAATATCCGCCTCCGACAGGTTTATTGTACTGTAAATCATTTGAACGCGCAAGATTACATCAATGGCGAAGGGTGAAGGGAAATCTGTGCTAGTTTCTCTGAAGTTTTAAGTGGTGGAGCCACTCTGTAGAGACTTGTCTACAGCATAAATGGGTCGGCTCGACCGGCTTGTTCCGCAAAACACTGCCGTGAATTAGGTTGATGTGAGCCACACTGTAGACACTGTTGTCTACAGCATAAATGGGTTTGATACTTGTACTGTTTTACAGAAAACTGACGTGAACTATCAGGGTGCTTTTACGTTTCGTACGGTGAATGAGATATCCCGAGGCCCAAATTGCCCTCCCTTTGCCAGTTCCATTATATTAAGATCGGCAATGCAGCCATGATTCTTCTGGTAATGTGGATGGTCATGGGCGGTGGTCACTTATTATCAAGTGACTCACTTGTTTGTTAGCCGATCTTTACAATAAAACAAATTACAGTACATATACTCGTACAGGGTGTTGAGGCCATTGAAATTATTATTTTTTACTAGCCCTGTATTATACTTGTCCCACTGCTGGGCACGGGCCTCCTCTACTGAATGAGAGGAGTCAGGCCTTAGTCCACCACGCTGGCCTAATGTAGGTTGGTAGACTTCACATACCTTCGAAAAATCTTATCGAGTTCTCAGGTATGCAGGTTTCCTCACGATGTTTCCTTCACCGTTAAAGCAAGCGATAATTGAAATTATTGGATCTTATTTATTTTTGACTTGATTTATATAATTCTTTCATTCATAGATTTCGCGAAACGTAACTTATCGTTTAAAATAATAAAAAGTATAAGTCAAATACCATAACCGAGGTTCGTATGTATTATTTATATTTCTATTTCCTGTTGAAATAAAGCTTAGTAAACAAGTCTTACACAAAAACATTCATTCGATCCCTCCCTTTGTAGTCACCGAGGACCTCACTAATGGTATAACATCGAACCATGTTTCCGTGTCAACATACATCCGGCGTAGAGAGCATAATGAACAAAGCTCTCGTGCCATCGGGTCCTGTTACACGAATAATGAAACTATTGTTAAGACTGTTGGATTTCGTACCAAAAATAATAGAGCGTTGTATTTTTCAATATTTCGTAACATGATTGTCTATGGGTTCAGGCACCCTTGAGGCATGATTACGCAATTTGATTCCTTTTGGGGTTCTGGATGATGTTGACCACAATTACAGTATGCGTGCTTGTAAAAAGGATCTATGTGTAGTTATTTTTTTTTTTAAGTGACAACACTACACCTAATTATAAGTACAGTATCATCATCATCAGCCACAAGACGTCCACTGCTGAACATAGGCCTCCCCCAAAGATTTCCAGAACGACCTGTTGGAAGCGGCCCGCATCCAGCGAATTCCTGCGATCTTATAGGTGGACGTGTATCTTGACATTCATCGTGGAGGTGTATCTTGTAGGCGGACATCCAACGCTGCGCTTGCCAGTACGTGGTCTCCATTCCAGAACCTTTCTGTCCCATCAGTTATCGGTTCTGCGAGCTATGTGGCCTGCCCACTGCCACAAAGTACAAGTACAGTATAGTGCAAATATAATTCGGTAAAGGTCAGCAGAATTATGGCGGCCTAAAGCTACTGGATACACTAGATGACCCGGAACACGACCCGCTGAAATGAGCCACTTTCTTAGACAAAAGATAAAAACGTTCTAATTTCTAAACTAGAATACAAAATCGAAGAACAACCGGACGGCACTCCTAAACTGAATAGCAATTTAAAATCGTTCAAGAAAATAATTTTTAACTGTCAATTACGCGCTATAGCGCTTACATTGTTGTATTATTTCTCAACCGGAAAACTCGTATTAAAAGTTAATTATTTAGCAATACGTCCGAGGCCCGGGCGTGGCGTGGATTCACCGGCGTAGATCATTCACGAGCGGATACCGAGTACATTGTCTCAATTCAATCCGTCTAATGAAGGCGGGAACGAATGACGCGCCCGCCATCTTGCTCGGACAGGGCTGCCAACATTCAACGAAACGGAATTTTATTTTTAATTAAATAATATTATTTGTAAATGCAAACTCATCAATTTAATTTAAGGTTCGTCATTAAAGCATCATTATGCGCCTGCTATGGGCACAGAATAAATATAATAAATATTATATCTAATAATGTTACAGATATTCTTATCTACGAGTAGGTACAACTTTACATAACACAAATCGCATTCCGGTGATTTCACTACTGACAGTCTAAAAGCACTTTATTGGCGGTTATCGTATTAAAATATCACAATCTTCAAATTATTTATTCTATTCGCATAACTACACCAAGGTTTAAATGAATTGTCTCTAAAAACATTTTTTCAGCTAAATCTACCGTGTCCCTGAGCGGTGTCGAAAAATTGCAAATTAATATTCCATCAACGTTTCGAGGACGAAAACAACAGCTAACTTTAGAATTTTAAGCAAAAACACAATTTACCCATTATCCCAATAACCTTAATTTAAAATAAAGAGTAAATTGGGTTCTGTCAACAATAATAATGCAGACACGAGAATAATTACTTTAAAATGTTGTTATAATGTGTATAGAAAGCCTTTGTTATTAACGATCTACCATAAATTAATTTAGAACAAAGTGGGCTTGACGCTGATCTAGGTAATTTCATAACAATGCCCATAGTCATATAAATTCTTGTAGGTAATAGATGTGAGACCACAAAGATTTGGTACTTATGATACCGACCGCCAAATATCCTCCTCATTGAGATTCAATTGCAGCATCACCCATTGTCAGAAACAACAGTGAAGAAAGTTTATTAAACCATCGTTGAATTCACAATTATTCAACAATATATTATGTGATATTTATCGGAATGATTGGTAAGGTAAGATAAAAGATCGGTAATACACCATATATTTATATGAATGTATATATGTATAAATATATCGTGTATTACCGACGCAGCGAAATAATACAATAGAAAGTATGAAACTAACTTTTTAATTCGTCATAATAATTGTCGGTACAAAGAATAGCCGTCCCCAGATTCATTCGTGAGATGAACTAATTTGCATACAAATTAAATCAGTTTCTCTGGTTAGACGTGAAACGCTTTAAGCTTTAACTTAAATTCAATCCTATGTTTACAAAACTTTATCTCGTATTTAGACAAAAGCTTTATATGCTCTGTTTCTGAGTTGATAACTAAATTAGTGTCACTGGATAGAAAAACTAATTTTGCAATTTAAATTGAAAGCTATTGTTTGTGATATTGTTGTACTTCATTTGTGAGCTCAAACTGAATTAGTGTTGAAAACAAATACCGCAAAGAGAATTTTATTGGGATAATAATATAGAAAACTAAGGTCTAATCCCTGTCATTAGTAGAGAAGGCCCGTACTCAGTAGTAGGAGGTACTTAAATAATACAGGACTGGTATCATTATTATTATTCATTATTATGGATTATGTTGAAGATTTATATATAAGAACACGTTCTTATTACTAGTGCTATTTTAGGTGTTTAAAATATTCAAACATTTGCTAGGCAGCGCAATGTCCCGTTGTAAAATATTAACACGGAACGTCTACAATTTATCACTTGTTTCGCGGTACACTAATTTGTCTATGTCTTGGAGTATACATTTAATTATATTCTTGTAAACTGGATTTCAGTTCTTACATTGTCGATTTTTATTTATTTGTCTGTATGTCGCTGGTCTGATGGTAAACTACGCCGCCCTATAAACCGAAGTAACGTCGCTCCAAATTTTGAATTACAGACTAATAAATTATACACTTCTGCTTGGCGCCAGAAATAAGAAATATAAAGAAATGTTTAACACACTACTGTTTTTTTAATAAATTATTTTACCTATAATCTTTACTACTTAAGATCATTAATTTCGCCTCCTGGTAACCCTAACTCAACAATGGCGGGAAAATATTGACGTCAGTGGCGCGGTACGACGGTGGCAGCGCGCTGTTGCGAACAGTCAGCAACTCAGTTTGTTGGCGTTCCATTGTGACGTGTGTAACCGCTCGCAGATGCCTCCTGTACCCAGCCCCCCTTCCCGCCTCTATTTTATAACAATCACCGTTTGTGACACAACACAGTACGCTTTATACCGAGCAAATGTTTGCTCGTAATACATAAATAAACCGGCCAGGGCGCGTTTCGGGTAATGTAGGGTAAAGGGTTCGATCGTGTAACCGAAAAAATAACGCATCTCAAAAAATATACGATTTAGTTTGAAACCAACTTTCATTGGAAGTACCTACCTTTTAAGCTATATTATCTTGAATTTTATCTTAAAAATTAAAAAAAAGGGGGGGCGGGTGTTCACGACTTTGGACACGCATATCTCATAATCACTTATATAAAAAGGGATTTAGCAAACTCTATGTTATTTTAAGGACCTATTTATTGATATGACCTATATATTGATGCATGCCTATAAGCATTACAAGCAAAAAAATCATCCCACAAATTGTTTTAAATTTTACTACAACTTTTATTTGTGTCTGCTCCACATGGTATTGCTTCATGGAATACACCTACCATCCAAATTTCATCAATATAGTGCTAATAATCTCCGAGTAAAATCGCCGGGATAAACGTATAGATGGACATGATGAAATTATAAGGGTTCTGTTTTTGCCTTTTAGTTAGGGAACCCTAATATATCCATGGTCGAGTAGAACATTTTTTAGGCCGAATGTGAGCAATAAGGGAGCAAGTAGGTACGATTCGTATAATTGAACATTTGAAAGAGTAATGCAATTTATTTTCATAATTTCGATGAATCACTTGAAGAAAATTCCTATAGCATTAGTTCAGAATTAATTAAAATTCAGAATCCCCGCTGCTGTAGGGTTTACGTCCCGCTTTTACCTTTACCCCTGAGTCAATTCCTCGAAAACTCCCCGAGATTCAATAAAACTAAGATATTGTTCTTTTAAAGTGTTTTCTAAAACATTTTTGGCAGAATGAGCTAAGTCTATATTTGTAACTAGACATGAGTAAAGAACATTATTTTGTTAAAACATACTCATTTATGTATACTAATATTTCCCGTGGGCCGTTCTATAAAAACTCTTTAATTTCCTTGATGAAAATACTATTGATTACTTTCAGCTTCTTTCTTACATATTAGGTCCCGATTACATCCCAACAAGCGAATCCAGCTTTCTTTATCCGATCACGAAAAAGTGACTGCACTACACCTGATGGTAAGTATAGTGCAGTCCAAAAAACCAACGACCACCGACAAAATATGAGTTTATCGGTGGACACCAGAATCATACCAGCCTCTATAAATGCTTCTTCATACTCCGAACAGGGATGAAGCAAATCGATGTAGCCACAGGAATACAAGGATTTACCGCTATACCCGCAAACCATCAAATCAGGAGAACCGAATATACTGGCTGATCCTGGAACGCGATCCACACAATGTGTGTGGGTCCACCATGTGTGCGGTGGTCGTTATCCGTGTTATCCTACCACCAGCAACCTTATTTATATAAATACGTTTTAATAATTTCATTGGCCCATTGTAGTGCTAGAATTTTTTGACAAGTATTGGTGAAAAAAAATACGCAACAATTTTTTTTTATACAAAGAAACATTTTAAGTAGTGGTATGACAAATACTCAACCACAATGTGTAATGATTAATAATTTAATATATTAACGTGCACTTTATGCTTTGTATTCTATGTTATAAACAAACGCAATACTCTCCGAAATGTCGATTCTCAGAAATAGATAACGCTTTATAATTGGAAACAATAGATCTGTGTAATTGGGACGGATTTTACGCATTGTTTAATATTTTCCTAGTAAAATGTAGTACCTACTGTTTTGTACAATGCATTTTATAATATCGATAATGATTCTAAGATAAAATTAATTAACTTCATACAAGTTAAAATGAAATAGTAGGACTACTATATGTTTTTTTATTGGCTTTCGAAAACAGGAGCCGATGGCCCACCTGATGGCAATTGATTACCTTCGCTTATAAACAGTAGTAATACCAAGAGAACTGCTAAATCGCTTACTACCGTGATAAAATATTTGTGTTTGTTTAACAATGAACCAATGATAAAAGTTATTCATTAAATACATTCTAAAATAAATGAAACTGTAATATTGTTCGAGCATTTTTCTTTTTTGTTTTTCTTAGTTGCTGCAGTTACTACTTCCAGTTGCATTACGTAACTGAGCAAATTACTCGGACACCGTAAAATATATTAAAGTTTGTATATTATAAAGATTAGAAATTTAATGATTGTACTCTGTTTTGCGTCTTAACTACATAATTATCAACACACTTACTTGCAATAATACAGTCTGCCATCTCTCCCCGTGTGCACCGTCCATCCCTCTTTCAGTTCTGTCTGCAGTCTCTCCAGCGCTGCCTCGTCCTCCACAGCAGTCCTCCCAACCCGTGGAGACCCTCCAATTCTCGGGCTACCATACTTCGGACTGGCACCCAAGTTTGGACTATTCGTGCCCAAGTTGGGACTATTTGTGCCCAATTTGGGGCTATTGGCGCCCAAACTGGGACTATTGGAACCCAGCTTGGGACTATTGGCGCCCAAACTGGGACTGTTGGAGCCCAGCTTGGGACTATTGGAACTGGAGGCGCCATCGCTCAGGATGGGGCTGCCGGTGAGACGGGGGCTTACGTTAGTCCGCGGGCTGGGAGCTAGCTTGGGACTGGCCGTGCCGCTAGGACCCGGCGACGACTGCTGAAGCAGCATCGCTTACACGTCATCCCACCATTTTAATTGTAATCTGCGAACAATGTAAAATTACGTTTAATATGTATATAAACAATAATTATCCAATTATCATAACAATAATAAACCGGGGTAACAATGGCATGATCTATAAACAGACAGGAAAGTACGTTAACATGACAAAGGTGTTATATCTAAGAAACCGTGAGTTCCAGAGTTCAAATCTCAGGTCTAGCAATGACAATTTCTGTTTTAGTTTATCGATTTAAAAAATTACACGTGAATAATAATCCATGGTTCCCCTATCACATTATGAATGGTCTTAAGCTAAGAAAACCGTGGGCGTACTAGTTGCATCTCTATATACCCCTTCGAAGACATAGGCGTGTGAGCTTATGTAATATATGTATGGTTATACGACGCGCTTGTGAACTTCACGATAAGCGCCATACAAAAAACTACATTGAGAAGGTTTCACGCAACCAAAATGCAGTGCTATAACAGCCTTTTTAGTGGTTTCTATTGTCTATTTCCATTGTCCCCACTTTTTGTCAACTACTGGTGGATAACGAGAAGAAAAGAGGAAGTCTCTCAATGGGGCCAACTGAAAAAATCATATGAAGACTTATGTAAATGGAAAAAAATCTTCATTTTAATAATCAGTTACGAAAAGAGACAAAAAAATAATTTTCATAGCTAGTCATGATTGTGGACCAACCCATATTACACAATTGGGTCAGCAGCTTTCTCAGAATTTTCTTGAAACTCAAGGTTATTTTTACGCTTTAACCTTAATTACAGTTTTAATGAAATCTTACAAAGACACGCCAGACGTGTAACAATTCATTACAGAAATAATGTGCTTAATTTTACCCAACGACACAAGGCCTGTGGCACAAAATAACATAATAAAGATTTGGACAAAAAGTAGCGAACAAATGAAACGCCACCGAGCCTCGAAATAGCGACGGCGATTAAAATTGCCCGCAAAAAGTCCACGACAAACCCGTAACCATTGCCGCCAAAAAAACTGCAGCGATACCAAATGTCTCCCTGTTTCCTGCCATTGACGGAAAACTAAACGCCCGCCATTTGCATTTTGTTATTTTTTTACATACAACCAACAGTCGCACCAATAACCCTGACCCCACACTAGGTTAAACCTGTATCGTGGGCATTAGAAATAACGAGAGGCTTACAGTTCCGCAACACCCAGACCAGAAACAAATATTCGTGGATCACCCAAACAATTGTCTCGGTGCGGGAATCGAAACCACGGCCTCACAGCAATGCCATAGCTATTCTAGCTAAGGTTTTGCAAGAATTTCTATTTATAAACGTATCAAATCCGTAAATGACCTGCTGGATGGAAAATCCTTTTTGGGCTTGGTGATTGACTCGGCGCGGCGCGGCGTTATCGAGAGATTTTTGCCCTATAGACCGGTGATTTTCCAATTTGAAACATAATTAAATTATAGTAGAATCAAACCCATTGTAAAAGGAAGAGAATACAACAAAATTGATAGGAAAAATAAATTAACGGCGATCTGAGGTCGGGAAGTGGGAAGGGGGGGGCTTTTAAGGGTAAAAAACGGTTTATCTCGATTTCCGGAAAAACTACAAGTCCTATGGAAAAAAGTTAAATCGCAAAGTTGTAGGTAATAAAAAGATCTACAACTTTTGTATACACACTTTCTTCACATAACCTCAAAATATATGTGAAAAATTCAAATAACCAAGTTTTTTGTTTTTATTTTTATCTATTATAATAAATCATTTTTTTTCACGAAATTTGGTGAAAACTTACCTTTTTGTATCCCAAATACACTGTAATTTTTTTGATTTAAAATATTTATTTTTGCACCTTATTTTGACTTAATATCGAAAAAGCAGCCTAATTTTCAAACGAAAATTCTCACGTCAAAATATGAGCTTTTTTAAAAAAGTTTGTTGGTTTCTTGTTCATTGAATTCTCTACTTTGTGATGGTATAAAAAAATATATACATTACTGTGGTAAATGTGCTCAGAAAATGCAAAGAAACGAACTACTAAATAACAGGTAGTAAGGCCCAGACCCACCTAGCCCCTTCCCCACTTCTTTATGATGGGCTAAAATTTTCCGTAGATCACTCAGGTATATAAGTTATATTAAAATAACAATAAAGAGGCATCTACGCATATAATTTAAAGAAGATTCTACAACTTACTAAAATATTGTAGATATGTCTTATTAAATATTAACTTATAACTTTACATTTTCTGAGCACATTTACCATAGTAATGTATATATTTTTTTACACCATCAGAAAGTAGAGAATTCAATGAACAAGAAGCCAACAGACTTTTTTAAAAAAGCTCATATTTTGACGTGAGAATTTTCGTTTGAAAATTAGGCTGCTTTTTCGATATTAAGTCAAAATAAGGTGCAAAAATAAATATTTCAAAACAAAAAAATTACAGTGTATTAGGGATACAAAAAGGTAAGTTTTCACTAAATTTCGTGAAAAAAAATGATTTATTATAATAGATAAAAATAAAAACAAAAAACTTGGTTATTTGAATTTTTCACATATATTTTGAGGTTATGTGAAGAAAGTGTGTATACAAAAGTTGTAGATCTTTTTATTACCTACAACTTTGCGATTTAACTTTTTTCCATAGGACTTGTAGTTTTTCCGGAAATCGAGATAAACCGTTTTTTAACCTTAAAAGCCCCCCCCTTCCCACTTCCCGACCTCAGATCGCCGTTAATTTATTTTTCCTATCAATTTTGTTGTATTCTCTTCCTTTTACAATGGGTTTGATTCTACTATAAATTTGTTTCTATTTTTACCATTTTCAACCGGATAATCACCCGTCTACTAATATTTATACGTAAAATAAAAAGGTAAAAAGTATAACCTAGTAGGAATAATTATTAATAAATGTTTAAAACAAAAAAAAACTGTTTTGGGTATAATTTAGCAAATTAATTATTGAATATAGTATAAGATAAGGGTACAATTTAATTGCTAGTTATTAATAGATCTGCGGCTAGATGAAGTGTCTGTTTGCGAAAAGCAGACACTAATTAGATGATACAAGTCCAAGATGGGGTCAATGATGTAATTTATACTTGTAGGTACAGAACTACTGTGTATAGTATAGTAGTACTAAGATAGTATGCTAGATAATGGAAAATATTTGCTTTTAATGTTTCAACTCGGTTAAAGAAATTTGGTGTACTCGGTGACAGCGAAGATTTGCTAAGTAATTATAATTAACGAATGGATTGATTTTAATGCGATTTGTTTGTTTGATAGCTGGTTTAACCGAGATGGTTTTAGCTATGGTTGAATAACTAATCAGCCAAAACACCGCTTAAAATAACAGGCGTTTTCTATTAGGATTTGTAATTTAAAATTTGAATTATATTACAGAAATAAAGGGCCTTATTACAAAACGTATTCTAACTTTAAACAAGATTTCTAACAACTAGTAACTGTGGTAGAGCCATACAGTTTTATGTACAGCATGAATGTGCCGGCTCGACCGGGTCGTTACCACTGTCTCGCAGAAAACCGACGTGAAAGTAAAGTGACGGCGCGGCGCGGCGTACGGTGAGTAAGATATCCGGAAGCCCAAATCCCCCTCCCCTTCCCAATCCCTTAATTATCCCTTCCCTTTAAGGTCGGCGCCTATGATTCTTTTAGTATTGTGAGCGTACATGAGCGGTGGAAATAACTTACCATCAGGTGACGCATTTGCCAGGCTATGCTATAAAAAAAGGTAGAATACTTTTTGTAATAAGGCCCATGTTTTTTAAAGTTTGATTTACGAAAATCTATTTCTAAAAACTGTCAATATCTGACGCGTGGAGATTAAAGGGTCGGTTAAATATAAATCGACGAGGCCGCCATATTTATCGGCTTTTCTCGGTTCAACATTGTTCCCACGTAGGTGTTATCGCGTCACACACTCCTCCCAAAATTAATGTCACATCGACATGATAATGACACTGGCCTGGAAACCGGTGATACATAAACATAGGTATTACTTAAATAAATAAATATTTACGTGTAATCATCATCATCATCATCAGCCACAAGACGTCAAACGTGAAAATAAGCCTCCCCCAAAAATTTCGAGACCGACCTGTTGGAAGCGGCCTGCATCCAGCGACTTCCTGCGACCTTTATCAGGTCGTCTGTCCACCTTGGAGGTCGACGTCCAACGCCGCGCTTGCCAGTACGTGGCCTCCATTCCATAACCTTTCTGCCCCATCGGTTATCGGTTCTGCGAGCTATGTGGCCTGCCCACTGCCACTTCAGCTTTTTACGAGTAATACGAAGTGTATTTTCGAATATATTATGGTATGTGGTCACATGGTGGTTGTTTGTAACCCACGGCCTTTCGTTTGAGAGCCGGTTACTCGGCCACTGCGCTACGGAGGCTGTCGAATATACATTCTGATTTAGAATAAGACGAGCAAGATGAAAAGTTTTCGAACAAAGAGGACGACTCAATGCCTCAATGGTTTTTTTTTTTTACAAAAATCTTATTTTCCTAAATTGTGTAAAACAAAAAAAAAGAACAACAATGGAAGCGACTCAAAATTTATTAGACTGTTTGGTTTTTGTTTTTTAATATATTAAAAAATACCGCTTATGTATGCGGACGGTCGACTAATGTGACGACAAATTATAATTGATATAAAATAAAATCATTACGCTGCTATAAGTAAATTTAGCAACTGCTGTAGATACCTACAACTTACAGGACGGGTTTGCCTTCCAACTTGTCGATACAGTTAGGAATGGTTTCCTGTGCGATTATATTTAATATTTGCCGAATTTACAAAACTATAGAAACTAGAAACTACACTATATATTTCAGACAACAGAAAAATACTTAATTTCCAATCTCAGATACTAATTTGAGACGCTTGTATTGTTTTATAACATAAAACCTAACCCAACAGTCACACACATAGTCATAACACCACACTAGGTTCACCTGTATTGTGGGTATCAGGAACAACTAGGGATTATGGTCCCACAATACCCAGACCCGATATAAATATTAGTGGATCACACAAACATTTGTCTCGGTGCGGGAATCAAACCACAGCCTCTCGTTTCGCAGCCGGATGCTCGCCCACACCGGTCCGAGTGTCAACGGTTTTAAGTGACACCCAACCTGAAATAACCCGAAATATATACTCATCAATTGGGAACCTCCTTCTTTTTTAAAATAGGTTAAAAAGAATAAAAAAAATCATTTTAAAGTTTTCATTCTTGGGGTAACACCCAAATCAAATCCGCCCCGGGTGCCACCTGTACTAGCTGCACCACTGCCAAGTGAATCAGGTGGTGGTAAGTCAACACTGTCCATGAACACATTTTTTAGGAAAGGAATGGAGATTAAGAAGGGGGAGGAGATTTGGGCCTCCGGCACTTACTCGCCGCCGTAACAGGAAGCTACCACAGATATTACTTCGATTTTTCATAGCCGGTACCCGCGAGAGTACAAAGCGGTCTTATTTTTAATCCAAGAACCAGTACACCATGTGTTTCAAATCCACTACATAAATCAAGCCGCGACCTTCAACACTAACATTTGCGGACGGATGACGCGCCGTCTCAAATCATATCTGTTTACTTTTGTTTACATACATGTTTAGATAGACAGTTCCGAAAGCAAAAGCAAGATATAGCCGCACCTGTCATTATTAGTGACGCGACCCGCACCTTTTTGCAGTGTTCCATATCATTCAAAATAAAAATAAAAATCTAAAAACACGCTTTATAGAAAATCCAACTAAGAGATAGAAATACATTTTAATAAGTTTGAATAAAAAAATGTATGTTATTGTAAAAAAAAAGCGTGAAAATCCGACGTTACATACTAACATACGTATGAGGCTAATAAAAGCCTGTTAAAATCCCCAGCAATTGTTTCTGGGTTGCACACGGCATATCGCGCCGTGGCTATAAAATGTTGCAGTTACGCACACAACACTATAATTAAATCGGAATAGATATTGCTTATATTACATTCTCAAATGTGAAAAAACTCATAATCGGTTTGGAACAGTCAACAAACATCACTACTATTCCAGTTTAAAAAAAAAATTATACAATAATTTAAAAATAGAAGACCGACGATGCAATGGCTGTTCTGTCATATCATATCCTCAGGACGACGACGTATCTAAACATGAACATTATCCTATTTTGTTTTCTTGTTTGCTTGTGTGCATTAATTACATACGTCAAGTTAATTTGCGTTTCGCAGTCACGGCTCATTACTGTTACAAGTAATTATAAACCGTGATGTTCAATATAATTAATTGAATATTTGCCCGCGTGTATTTACTCTATATTACGTCAAAGTCTATGGTGATGGAATTGACGGTACAATAAAAAAGATTTATGTACTTTTATATTTATTATGTACTTGGAGCGAAGTAATGTGCAAATACTAGCACATTGTAGTTTATTATAACTGTTTTATAGTCTATGCCGGCAAATTAGTAAATGGGTCACCTGACGGTAAGTGATCTCCACCTATGAACATCAATATCAGAAGTATTATGGACGCGTTGGGGATCTTAAAAGAAAAGGATAGTTGAGGGAAGCGGAAAGGATTTGGGCCTCCGGATATGTCATTCACCGCACGAAATGCATCAGCAAGCCGCTTCTTTACGTTGGTCTTTTGAGAGACAGTGGTAACAATCCGGTCTGCAAAATGTACTGCCACTTTTATGTCCTACTCAACACTAGAAAAAACGCCAGGAGCACGTTGGTCGTCAACACCAACAAATTATTAGGCTCGACCTGGAAATCGAATTCTCGATCTCCACAACCCATCGTGCTAAACCTGGGCGATTAATAACAACCAGGAGAGTGTTAATGCCATCCAACACGTAATTAAATTGACGCGACATTAACAATGTCGACACGCAGGGGCCAGTGAATCATAAACGCACGCGGTTGGATGATTTACACACTATGGATTAGAAAGAGATATTAATTTGCCAAAACGAGATGGCGAAATGACAGGTGTGCGGTCAGCGACCCCGCCATTGTTGGATTCACAGTTTCAAATTCATACAATCTGTCAACTGCGTTTGATGTTAAGGAAAAACCAACATCGAGACAATTTAAGCGAGTGGTGGTAGTAGTAGCCATACCGACAGGAGTTGTAAGCATATAATTCTAATGCGTCTTAAGAGGCTACAGCGAAAATAATCCGTAGTTTGGTGGGCGGGGCTTGCACCCGCTCGCGGGGAGCTGCGAAGGCATAGCACGCGCTCGGGCGACGAGCCGCGCTCGTTTGTCGTCGGGCGTTGGATTCGTATTACAAAGCTGTACACTCTGCGCAAAGTGATATAAGTCTAAAAGCATATTTTTTCGGTCTAGTCGGTATTCCTGTATCTAATATAGAACGGAAAATAAAATTCGTTCGCAATGATATAAGGACCACCTTTGGTCAATTTTTATAAAAAAATTGTGTATGCTGATATTACTTTAGGAATATTAAATTGAACTAAGGCCTTATTTTAAAGCAAATATGTTTAATTTGTTATATCTCAATTTGTAACATTGTATATGTGTACTTACAATTAATTACGTCAGATTTGTGCGCAATAATACAATTAAAGCAAAGCAAAATGGTGATATTGAAGTTTTTTTTAAAGTGACTTGATATTAAGTACAGTCCAGTTCAAATATATTTGCGACCAACAAGATTAATTTTGTTAATCATCGGCATTATGTGGGCCCGAAGCTACTGGATATACAGTGGCTAGTCCCGAAGTGTGACATGTCTGATTAGACCACTATGGTGAGTTTTTCGCCATGTGTACGGTTTTCGCTATTCAATCGATACCCAAATGTATCGGTTACCCTCTCACCAGTGACACCAGCAGTTCTGCCTGGGTTGATCTTAGACTAGTACTTACGAATGTTTCCACTTCACCGTATCTTAAGTATCCTTTTTATAAAGACAATTGACTCTCATAGCTTTCTCTAGTATATCAACACATCGATTTTTTGGCCATCGGCACGAACGTACCTTTGGTACGATTTAGCATGGGTGATTGTGACCCACGTACTTTTGTGATTCTCTAAAACGTAAAAATATTACCTTAAGCGACCTTACTGGAGTTTACCTGGCACGTTATGGACACGTACTCCCGTAGGCCATAAATTTGGTTTCCACCACATTTCTGTCCGCCATTTTCAAGTGTTTAGTGCACCCGATCCTAAAAAAGGCAACCGCTAGGATCCGTCCAATTACAGGCCTATAACCATCGCCTCCTTGTTCTTTACGATAATGGAATTATCAACTGTCAGCACCTGCTGTACCTAGAGGAGTACCGATTGATTAGCGACCGCCAGTACGTCTTTCGTCGGAGTCGCTCGCTGGTAATCTTCTAATTTACCTGACATATAGATGGACAGAAGCAACTGAGACCAAGGGGGAGGCGCTTGCAGCCAATTGGGGCTTAGCGAAGACCTTTTATCGGGTATGGCACAAAGCACTTCCTTAAAGCTACCTTCCTTTGGGCTTCCAGAGAAATTATGCAACTGGATCACTAACATTTAAAAAATCGTATAGATAGAAGCGTGTATACCTCACGTTACGGATAGATGTTCAAAAATCAATCACCATCTATTAATTTTTTTGACGTGATAACGTCTTATAATTCGATAGAGCCGGCTGCACGCACGAAAAAACATGACTCATGCGTCGTTACCTCGCTCTGTCACGTTCCATTTAAGGCTTGAAGTGCAAGCGAGAGCGCGGAACGAGCGACAAAGAAGCACAATCGGCCTTTGCGTTCGGCAGCGTTCGAGATTTAAAAAAATTAAATCATAAATATTAAATCTTCCACATATCACAACAACGTGTCTGAAATGATAGGTTAGACCAGCCATCCGTCAAAGGGAACATTTTCTCCTATATCAAACACATTGAGGCGGGCTTTTTAAAAACTAGATTTACGAAAAGGAAATTGTTCGTCGTCCATACATAGTTGGCCTAAGAACCAAAAGGTAGGTGAATTTACTTTTTGGGTTTAAGATAATGTATATATTTAATTGAAACTATATTAAAACTACGGACACTTGAGAATTCCGAAAAATAAATAAAATACTTTCGGATTTTGAGGTTATAATTAGGCCAATAAATACTATCAAATATTAAACAAATGAAATTAAAATTTTCTTTTGAAAAATGCTACCATTCCATCAGTATTTTCTAAAGACGTTATCACGTTCAACTATCGTCAGTAAACCGACTTTACAGACAACCGATTTTTTTTCATAGATGGAGAGATAATCGCTTTCAAAGGTATAAAAAGTGTAATATTAATCCAACAAAATGTGTTCATAAGATATTTTTTTTTATCCGATCACGGCAAAGTGACTAAACTATATCTGATGGGAAGCGCAGTCCAGTCCAAAAAACCAGCGACCATCGACATACAATAAGTTTATGGGTGGTAATGCTTCTTCATACTCTAAAGAGGGAAGAAGCAAATCGAGGACCCTGCGACAGGACAGGCGGATGACCAATGCAGGCACAGGGATACAATGTTGGACCCTTATACGCACCTCAAACAACTATCAACTCGTGTCGCAAGCCTCTCGGTAGAACTGGATATACACTGGCTGATCCTGGAACACGATCCACACAAGGTGTGAGTCGCTATGGCAGGTTTTAACACTACGTGTACGGTGGTCGCTATCCGGGCGGATATGGATATCCTACCACCAGTATAATAGTTTCCACTTTTGTATATACATTTATTCTTTACTATGGAATCCTAAGTTTGTCATATGTAAGTAAAACACACACTTCGTTGGTTTTGAAGGATAATGGAATGACAGACAAAATTTTGTCATTTTCATACATTTGAAATGAAAATGAAATAGTTAGGTATCCGGGTCCATTTTTGCACTTGATTACTATCAAGCTAATTTTCCGTGAGTTGCTTCGTTTTGATGAGACGCATAACATTTTCCTGTGCGAAAATTCTCGATTGTGGTAACAGAGGTAGCAAGGATAAATATATGTCGATTTGATGATACTCAAAAAATTAATACTAACTGGTTTTTTTGTTACATTTCAAGATAATTATCTAAATTATTTGAAAAAATATTTTTCCTACAAAATGTATGGTTTGATCAAGGACCGTTCCAGGATTTATAGATTTGAATAAGGGAATAAATAAAAAAAAGTGTGCGTCTCGGGACGCACGACAGAAGTGATAACTTAAACTAATGTGGGTTGAATTTAGAGAGGAGAAGCCTGCTTACTGCTGCCGTATGCGTGAGAGAAAGGCAAGCCAGACAGAGTGGGTCCGTAACGCGTTGTTACAAAGCGGTTTACTCTCCCATAATAAGTTATCACTTCATTGGATTGCAGTCCGGTCAAAGTCCTGTCAAAATCCGTTCATAGGTCTGTCAATGTTCGGTCAAAGTCCTGTCAAAGTCCGGTCAAAGCCCAGTCAAAGTCCAGTCAAAGTCCGGTCACAATCCGGTCACATTCCGCTCAAAGTCCTGTTAAAGTTCGGTCAAAGTCCTGTTAAAGTTCGGTCAAAGTCCTGTCAAAGTCCACTCTAAGTCCGGTCACAGACCGGTCACAATACTGTTCAAAGTCCAGTCACAGTTCGCTCATAGTCTTGTCAAATTCCGGTCAAAGTCCGGTCAAAGTCCGGTCAAAGTCCTGTCAAAGTCCAGTCAAAGTCCTGTCAAAGTCCTGATAAAATCCTGTCAAAGTGCGGTCAAAGACCGGTCGAAGTCCGGTCAAAGTCGTGTCAAAGTCTGGTCAGAGTCCTGTCAATGTCTTGTCAAAGTCCGGTCAAAGTTGTGTCAAAGTCCGGTCAAAGTCCTTTCAAAATCCGGTCAAAGTCCGGTCATAGTCCGGTCAAAGTCCGGTCAAAACCAGTTAAGTCCGGTCACAGTCCGATCAAAGTCCTGCCACAGTCTGGTCAAAACCAGTTGAAGTCCGGTCACAGTCCTGTCAATGTCCTGTCAGTCTTGTCAAAGTCCAGTCAAAGTCCGGTCACATTCCAGTCATAGTCCTGTCACAGTCCGGTCAAAGTCCGGTCAACTCCAGTTAAAGTCCGGTCGAATTCAGTTCAAAGTCCTGTCATAGTTCTGTCAAAGTCCGGTCAAAGTCCAGTCACAGTCCGGTCAAAGCAGACTGGTCACCGTGTGACACCACCTTAGGCTTCGAAAATTCTCAAAGATCCAGGGAGATCGGCTAACGCTGGCTGGTCAACTGGCCCGCGTGACGTCTCATGGAATGTTCTCGAATATTCTCGAACCTTCCGTTGATCGATGGACCGCTGGTGTTACGGAACGCATCGGTTCACCCTCCCATAAGAAGTTATCACTTCAAAAATGAAAATTAGTTTGCCACCAACAAAACAAGAATTGTAGCAACAAATTAAAAGAACTGTATTCATTTGTAATGTATGGTGTAATGTACACATGCCCCACGGAAAAATTGCCAGAAAATTTCAGATAGACAATAATTGATGACAAATATAATATTCATATATTATTGGTTTGATGGCCCCCTAAGTCCATGTTTTGAATAATTATCTTCTGACATACAAGGTACCCTATTAAAAATATTGTTGGAACGAAGTTCCTTACGGCAGGCTTGGAGGGGATAGGGATTTTGCTGCGTGACCGAACTGAAAAAAATGTGATAGTAAAAGCGTAAGAAAACAGCGTAAGAAAAAAGCGTTAAAAGCGCTGCATAACCAGCCAGCGTTAGTTCCTTTTTGCCTGCACCAAAATTGTGTGCGAATTTCAGCTCAATCAGTTTTTAAAATTAAATTCATTCAGCCAGTTATACTTGAAGTATTTTTATATCTCCTTCGATTTTTAAAAGATTACGCTAGCTCGTTATTATTTATAATTACATAAGTTGATAAAAAATGCTATACAATGGCTTTACCGCGGCAGTCGCCGAGTGCTACACGTCTTTTTTTTATTTTGTTATTTTAGTTGATAATTTGTATTTTTTACAATTTGTGTCGATTCTACATTAGCCGAAGGAACTTCGTTCCTACCTGGTGTCCCACGACACACACCAATTTTTATTTATTGATTGATTATACAGGGTTATTTTTAAAACACCAGCAACCTCGCAGGGGTAGGTTCCTAAGGTTATAAGCTACTACTTTTGTTCTACGACTTTTGATAATTTGTTAGATTTTATTTTCATACAAAAATAAGTATTCATTTAATTTCTGTCTTGAATGTTACAACGCGCATCGCAGATTACGTAAACAAACACGCGAAGCGTGGGGAACCGGGCTAGCGCATTTGACCTTGAATTCCCGAGCAGCTGACCGGCGCCTTTGATGTCGTGCGCGCAAGCCGCGCCGCGCCGCAGTCTACGAAGAAAAACACAACACAACAAAAACTTGTAAAATCATTTTTTTAAAAATATATTGAGTTATATCCAAACTCGTAAAACAAAAGTTGTTCCGTATGGGGTCAGCTATCTGGTCCTGCGAGGTTACTGGTGTTTTAAAATTAACCATGTATTCATTATTATATAGTTTACTTAATTTTTTCATGTTATTACAAAGTCAGATATGACGAATGAGGAAAATGAAATAGATGAAGATGACAGCTATGTTAGAAGCGTAGATAATGAAGATTTATCAGATGAATCTGATAAAAATTATTTTTTTTTAATATGCAAATACACAATTTTTTTAGAATCATCAAATCGACATATTTTATCCTTGATACCTCCGTTAGCTACCACAATCAAGAATTTTCGCACAGGAAATTGTTGGGCGTCTCATTGAAACGAAGCTACTGACGGAAAATTAGCTTGATAGTAATCAAGTGCAAAAATGGACCCGGGATCCCTGACTAAAACTTATATTACTTTAAACCTGGAAATATTTCTATTTTATGTAATATAACTAAATATGAATCCATTAACACTGAGTGAATTAATGGGTGTTAATTGATACAAGTTAGATTTTTTTAACTCATCCAAAATACATAATATCCATCAAATCTTAATATTTTCTAAACAGACTTACTTCCAGCATTTTAATTATTTTAACTCTAACCCTATCAGATAGAAGTTTTAAAAAAACTTGTGCCATTTAACACATGCATTTATCATTATACACATATTAACTACTATAACATATGGCTAATGATATAAATTTAGTTTCTTTTTATTATCTCATATTATTGTTGTTACTATAAACAAAAATCATAGTACATTTATGTTAATAGCAAGTAATCCCAATCCATCAAAGTTAAAACATCCTGAGAATAGAATAGAGTAAAAAAAAGTTGTCGAGTTTTTAAAATAGCATCATATCATTAAATAGTTTTTTCTCAAAATTCGGTTTTCAGACTTGTATCACTTTTCACAGAGGGTACAGAAATATACGCATATTAGGACGAAAAAATATTTATTATGTACTTACACTGTGACATTACGCTCATCATCTATGGATACTCATTTATGTTAAATGAGTCTATTGATGGAAGTGGCTTGGTTGAAGATATTATGAGATCTAACAAGTGAAAATAATATAATGTATGCGTACATCCTATAACTATTTGCATTATTAAATATAAATTGACTTTGAGGGTAAATAAAATCATATTAATGCATGAAATCACGAAAATCCGATCTGCAAAAAAACGGCATAGGTCCGTCCACGATAAGGCGCTCCCGCCGACTGATCTATTGAGGGAATGAAAGTGACGCAATTACTTTTGAAATGCAAAATAAGAGATGGCTATATTGAGTGTACTTTCAGAATAAAACAACGTATGTGCCAAAACGATTTTTCTTGTTTTCTAATAAAACTCATTATTAAATCTAAAACTGCTTTGACCAAACTTTCATACGATAATTCTCCATGTTTTAAAGTAAATTTAATTGTCTTATTCATGAGGGTTACGCTTCGGCAGCCAAAAACGTAAAAAAATAGATACAACTTTGCGATTTTTTTCTATCGAGAAAATTTCATTGAATCGTGTATTCCTTTTGAACAATCCTAGAGCAGAAAGTCAAAAAACGTATACCAAAATATTAAATCTCTATTCCACGTACACAATTATATACACGAGATAGAAATGTCCCATTTTTTTCAATGTAGGGCCTTAATTTATTTAAAGGTATGTGTGGATGTTATAGTCACTCAAATAAAATTGTTATTACTAAACGACTCGGTCGCGTACCGCCGACGCGACGTCTCAGTTCTCACCCACACCGCACAATTTAGATTCCTTAGTTGACAGACTGTATGGTTTTTAGACTGTGTCTGCACGGTGGATGGTCTATAGTCTATTGGTAAGTTCAATATCTATGGTCACTAGCGTATGCTGTCGGCATTGTTCCAGAACTGCGTTGGATAATACCCCGATAGGCGATTGTTTGTGGAAGCGTAAATGGGTTTGGTTCCGAAATGCTGTGTTGATTTTGAATTGACTTTATAATTACTCAAAGCTTGTTATAAATGGAAATGTTTTATGGATAACGGTTAGAAACTAACTTGAAGAAACACACATAGACAACACAATAGATACTTCAATAAACAATCATTTAGTCTAAACATAAAGGTAATTAATAGACAAAAATAAAAAATGTTTATGAAACAATACTTCAAGAAATTTACTCACTAAACATATTTTGATACATCGGGTCGCGTCGTATGAAAAGATGACATCACTAAAAAATGTTAGGCGATAAATATGGCCTTAGTATATTTAAATAAATCAATTAGGAACAGGACATGATACTTTTCTTTCTTTCGTTGTCTTTTGGCTCCACCGTCTCATCGGTGATTTTGCCAGTATCCTGTTATGGCCCGTCGCAACCTAATCTAGCGTCACAGTTTTAAACTATAATCACAATAAAACGAACTAACGCTAGGACATGCGACTTTATTCGTAAATGGCGCCATTCGTATAAATGTTAATGTATATTCTAGAAAGTCCGTTTACATTACTAAATTCTACAACCTCCACAAAAATTTACTAAGCAAGACAATTACCAAGGACACAATAATCGAAGAATGTCTTACTAAAACTGTCCTCAAGAACAAATTAAGTGTTCATGTCCAGTGTTTAATTAAGGAGTTAGGGCCAAAGTGTCCGCGCGACAGTTTGTCCAGAACCGACCCGGCCCACGCGCCCCTTCAGAATTAGCCAATCAAAATGTAATCTGTTAACTCGGCAACAAATTTTCTGTGAAATTGTAATTTAGAAATTTTGTTCTAATGAAATTGTTGAGGGCCTCTCTTCTGTGACATATTAAAAAGGTCTCAGCCGGTCAAATATGAACGTAACCTGTTTTATTACGCACAATCCTGAGGTACTCTTGAGGATTGTGCCTATTGGCCTTTGGGTCTTTGTTTGACAAAATGTATTACAACAAAAATACCCCCGGATCGAAGTCAGCGTTTTTAGATTGTACGTAGAATAAACGTGGGTTTACAATAGCAAGCAATAAGCGACAGGTACCTATTTTTATAGAAGAGATTGTGGAGAGAACGAGCTAGCTTTTTTCATTGGAAATGGTATAAGTTCAAATTGGGACTCGTTTTAAGTTTTAAGAACAATTCTTCGCTTAAGGAAGTGAAATCGGGTATGAAATACTAAAACTTCGTTATTTATGCACCGTTTTTTTTATATCATAGATCGGCAAACGAGCAAGTGAGTCACCTGATGGTAAATGATGCTCCACCGCTCATGTACGCCCACAATACTAGAATGATAGGCGCGTTGCCGACCTTAAAGGGAAGGGATAATTAAGGGATTGGGAAAGGAAGGGGGATTTGGGCCTCGGGATATCTCACTCACCGTACGAAACGCAGCAGCAAGGCGCTATTTTACGTCGGTTTTCTGTGAAACAGTGGTAACGAGTCGGCCCATTCATGCTGTAGAAAAAACTGTCTACAAAGTGGCTCTACCACTCTTACTTGTGACTTTGACGATTAAACCACTAAAAATGATAAAAGATCTTTTTAACCAAAACACTGACTCAAAAATTTAATACAATCTACAAAATTAAATCCGCAGTACATCCTCTCGACAAAGTTTCGTACTGGCAACATTAACATTAGCATACACTCGTCGTTGCGCGTGGCACGTAGGAAAACATCCGCCATCCGCGCTTCGAACCATTATTGGCGCATTGTGTACTTATGCTAAATTTAGCGTGACTCATGGCGCCTAGCGTGGGCTTCGGTAAGGTCAACTGGTGCTATCCTCAGGCAGCGGACGTGGGATGAGATGAGGTGTTGTATCAAATAACTAGATATTTTTTTTTTACTAGCCCTGTATTATATACGTCCCACTACTGGGCACGGGCCTCCTCTACTGAATGAGAGGGATTAGGCCTTAGTCCACCACGCTGGCCTAATGCGGGTTGGCAGACTTCACATACCTTCGAAAAATCTTATCGAGTTCTCAGGTAGGCAGGTTTCCTCACGATGTTTCCTTCACCGTTAAAGCAAGCGATAATTAACAATTAATATACACGTAACTTAGAAAAGTCAGTGGTGTATGCTCTTGGGGCTGGTCTCGAATCTGCGACTTTCGTCTCGACAGTCCATACCACTCCCCGCTGAGCTATCGCTGCTTAGCTTAACTAGATAATGTTTAACAACTATTATTGTATTTATATCAGCTTGAAGATCCACTGCCGAGCACGGATCTCCTCTACTGGGTTAGGCATTAGTCTGCCACGCTAGCTTCATGCGGGTCGGTGGTCTTCACTATCTTTAAAATTATGTAGAATTTTTAGCTATATTAATAATTATTTACAGCGTGGTGGAACCGCGCTATAGAGATTTGTTTAAAGGATGTATAGGCCGGCACGACCAGGTTTTTGCGGTGGAGAGCACTTACCATTAGGTCATCTACTTTATTTATAGCAGACCGAGACCGGATAGAGACCGACAAACGAGCAAGTGGGTCATCTGATGGAGAATAATCGGAATATCGATGCAATATATCATGCTTCTTCTAGTATTGTGGATGTTCATTATTCGGAATCGAATAATGAACATCCACAATACTAGAAGAAGCATGGATGAATTATCGAAAGATAAGAAAATAATTAGTGGATTAAGGTGTACAACCTCCGGATATCTCACTCACTGTATGAAACGCAACATCAAACTGCTAACAGTGACAGCGTTAACAAACCGGCTGAGCTGGCTCGTTTATGCTGTAAACAATACAGTCTATACCGTGGTTCCACTCCTTGCTCTGCTATACAAAAAGGCTCCAAGTGACATTTTATGGATAATTCAGACAAAACCGAAACCAAATTAATGACTGTGACAAGACAAGTCACACGGCGATGATGTAATCTCGTCCTGCTACGCAGTTCACAACTGTTGACCACTGTCAATATTTCACCAACGTTGCTTTGTTACATAGAGGTCGCCCAAATGTCAAGGTGACAGTGCGAATTCAAATTGACAGGTAAATAGATAAACGTATGCCAGTACAATACTTGCAAAATAACTTTTGCAGGCTGGCATGATCTTGCCGACCTACGATGGACACATTGTTTATCGTTGGTCGACACTATTCTTGGATTGCGCTGCTCTTACCATCAGGTGTAGCGTAGTCACTTCGCCGAGCCAGGATAAAAAAAAATAACTTGGCTGAGTTGAAGTAAATAACTTCAGCTACTATCTACGCCTGCCTTTCTTTAGTCTCTGAAGACAATAGCCGCGACGCGACGCCGCGAGGTACTAGGCCCGCCATGATATATATAATATGTAATTAACTTCTCCGGACTGAAGTTAAGCACGAGCGACGGTACAGCTATAGTTTTAAGAAACTTAGAGAATGCTAGTGAAGTGACTAAGCTTATAACGACCAAGTCAAATTGTGAGTTTTGAAAAATGTGTTCTCGGCAATTTTCGTTTTTTTTTCCAAAAGCTATAAAATTCTCGCCTTGGATGACTTATCTCAATTTTATGTAATCCACATTAATTTTACATAACTAAGGCTGGATTGCACCATAATAGCAGTTATAGTTAAGGTTTATATCAAATCTGACTATAACAGTAACGTTGATTTTAACATTGACTACGGAATGTATTGCACCATTTTGTACCAATACTACTAGATTCCTCGATTAATTCTAGAAGCAGAGATATGATATTATTTTGGAGCACAGACACCCTAGGAGATATATCAGTTTGGAGTTTATAATTGAACCATCTCATAGCTATTTAACTTAAACAATAGCTTTAACTAGCGAATCTTGGGCAATTACGGTTAACAGCTAAAGTAATGACATCATCTAACATTTGTCAAATGTTGCAACTCATGATTTGCTTAACCGGTACTGTAACATTTTTGTCATTGCTAAAGTAAGTTGGTGCAACCCAGCATTAGTTGCTAAGAAGGCATATGTTGCATTACATAGTCTAGATTAGTTTTTTCCTTCTATGTTTAGTTTCCTTCTAAAACATCGTGCTCATTAATCGATTCTCACATTAAGCTCTTATTTATTCAGTTTTAAATTTGAATTTTCATTAGTTCCTTATTAGGATTTTATTAGTCATTATTTAAATATTATATTATCCATATCTAATTTTATGTAAAATGGGTTATTTACTATGCAAACTACTGGGTTGAACATGTATTTTTTTTAAATTAATTCATCTTGCTAAATTCATTCTATTACATATAAGTATTGCGAATAAAATACAGAGAAAAAAAAGCGCTATCATTAAACAATTTCTGTTATTAGGAACTCACCGCACGAAACGCAGCAGCAAGATGCTACTTTGTATCGGTCTTCAGGGAGACAGCGGTAACCACCCGGTTGAGGCAGCCCATTCATGAAAAATCTCTCTACAGTGTGACTCTAGCACTACTAAACTCACCGTGCCAATGGGGTTTTAGCTTTATATATGGTATCTATGGGATTTAGTCTTAAAATATAGTCATAATAATTCTTATGTCTAATGACAACTATATCATTCGCCAAACCACATAAAAACCATAGCAAACTTAACACTATATTTAGTCGAAAAATCACAGCAATAATCAAAGGATTTCTGTTACCGCCTTCAAAAGAAAATACTTTCCCGTCATCCCATAACAAACTCAACACCGAAGCGCTTTTTGATTTATCAGCTGTACAATCCCAAACCCCGGGCATGTTTGTAAGATTTACGAGCATTTTGAAACTTTCAACCTCAGATATTAAACTACTAACAACTAACACAAACACTCGAGGACTTCGTTTACTTATCACAACAACTTTACTACGCACAATGAACACATGGGACGGAAAGATTTTCGAGATAATTGAGAAATTCTGGTGTTGAAAAGTTAAAAAGAGCTAAAGACTCTAACGAAGGGCTAAAGAGCGACCGGTTGATTATGTGGCAATATTGGCTGGCTTCTTAAAAGGTTCTGGGTTCTAGTTGAGGTATGTTTTTTCAAATTAGCTATGACAAGAGGCCAGATGTAGAGTGAACCTGACGGCCTGATAAATCGTAACCCAAAACCATATGAAATAAATACACTTAACAGCAACGCACATAACCTAGACATCAAATCCTACACAAAGATACGAGTCTTGTATTGTATGTATCAGAAACTACGAGAGATTTTCAGTTTCAACACCCACATCCGAAACAAATATTTATGGATCAAAGAAATTCAATCTCACTACCACCGAAAAAATCCGTCTAGCGTTACTAAATAAAACCGCGATTCAAAACGATAATTCCAAGACACAATCCGACTCAAACCACTATACATCCCGGGGGCTTAACTTACGCAGCAGCAAACCGCTACTTTACGTCGATTTTCGTCGTGATACAGTGGTAATGACCCGGTCGAGCCGGCCCATTCGTACTGTAGACAAAACTGTCTACAGCGTGGCTCTACCACTCTTAAATGTCACCACTTTTATCCGCTATATTTGTCATCAATATTCATCTCGCTCTTGTGCATGATGTCGTGGGAATAAGCCCACAGGAAGAATTAGCACCAACTAAAACCATAAATACGGTACACAAAATAAAAAGAATTGACGATTGACCGCTACAAACTACTGCGGTCTGTGACGACCGCGACGTTACGTCGTCACATTTAGATGTGGATTTGTATCTTATTCTGGGTTGCACCAACTTACTTTAGCAATGACATACATGTTAAAGTACCAGTAAAGCAAAAGATGAGTTGCCCCACTTGACAAGTGTTAGATGACGTTATAACTTTAGCTGTTAACCGTAACCAAGATTCGCTAGTCAAAGTTAGTGTTTAAGTTAAATAGATGTCAGATGATTCAACTGTAACCTGCAAACCGATATATCTCCTAAAGCGTCTGTGCTCCAAAATAATATCATATCCCTGCTTCTAGAATTAATTGAGGAATTTAGTAGTATCGAAGTACGATGGTGCAACACATTCCGCAGTCAATGTTAAAGTCAGCGTTACTGTTATCCTCAAATTTGACATAAACCTAACTATAACTGCTATTACGGTGCAATCCAGCCTTAATGTTTGTTGAACAGTATTATAAAACTGTAGTTTACATAATACTCGACATTAGCCACGCAATGATAGCGGTTAGAAAGTTTAAAAAATATAAAGTTATTAAATATGTTGACACAGTTTTGATGATTGTGACCAGTCTTCTAGTATTTAGTAGTAAGATAGATGGATGATAAAGACATACTACGCCGACTTAATAATAACAATGGTGATAATCTTCTTGCTTTCTGCCTGGCTTCATCCCGGCCTAATGACAGGGTCCGCCTTTCCATCATGATTCGTCGATAACTGGTATGTGTGGGGACCCACCGTCAGACCCCCCAAAGTGTACTACGTACAGATGAGGTTGGCCTTGCGCCTAAGATGTAGGTCCACTTACACTTTATAATGGTTTATGGATAGCAATATTATTAAAAAAATGTATTCAAATCTAACGGTCTTCTAGTATAATAGTCGTGCTAATTGTTTGATACAAATCTACTTTAAAATCATGAGAAAAACATGCGTTAATTATACATGAACTGGAACCAGTGATTATGTCATAAACTTGAACTCAATTTCTTCTAGAATAAAGGTCGCACCTTGCGTGATAGCTACAATACAACCTTCAGACAAGGTCGAGTATCACAGCGGTCCATTGACTTTACTGAACATCTTGATAAAGTCATAAAAATTTGAAATAAAACATTTAATGCATCAAAAATGCGTGCCACACTTTACATGTTTTACGAGTTTTGTCTCGTACAGGCTCGAAATCAGGGGGTCAACGGATCATATTGCCCCCCAAAAATCAAATAACATTGAAGTAGTCTTGGAACATTACTTTGAATTAGTCCACTCTTAAAAACTTAATAGTATTTCGTTGCAATATCATAATATTATAGTCATAGCACAAAATCGTGATAATTTCGACCTAAAAGACTCAGGTTAAAAAAATTAGCTATGATGAATGCAAACTACCTTAATCAAGAGACATTTTATTATTTATTTCTTGAGCACATCGAAGATCCATTTTTTTATAATTAATAATAAATTCGACGCGTATATTTGTTTCTTTTTAGTGTGTATAACGACGAATAACTTTACACAGATAAATCCGATTTCCTTGATTCCTTTTTTTTCAGAACGAAAGAAGCTTTTTTGAGTCTGTTTTTTTCGTGAAACCGACAAACACCAAAAAGCATAATTTGCATGGCATGTTCATTAGACTACCTTTTTTTTTTTTTTATAGCATTGACCGGCAAACGAGCAAGTGGGTCACCTGATGGTAAGTGATCTCCACCACCCATGTACGCCCACAATACCAAAAGAATCATGGGCGCGTTGCCGACCTTAAAGGAAAGGGATAATTAGGGATTGGGAAGGGGAGAGGGATTTGGGCTTCCGGATATCTCACTCACCGTACGAAACGCAGCAGCAAGCCGCTACTTTACGTCGGTTTTCTGCTAGACAGTGGTTACGACCCGGTCGAGCCAGCCCATTCATGCTGTAGACATTACTGTCTACAGCGTGGCTCTACCACTCATAAATCTATGTAACAAAAAACCCCCATTGCTTGAACCTGGATCCGTGCCTATTCTTGCTTGGATAACAGTAATAAAAACCATAACGGTCGTAGAAAAGTGATTGATACGCGGTCTGAGTATTTACGATTGACAACACATTTGCTTTTATGGCATCACTATATGCTACTGTTCAGATATTCCCTTGTCATCACGTATGTGATAAGCGAAAAAAGCTGTTATTTTCTGAGATAAACCTTTTGCAGTAAAAGCAGATAACTGAAAAAACTTGTCATTTCATACTTAGATTCAAGAAGAGATAAAAGAACCGCTTGGTTCCCTGGTAGTTTGTTCATTATGGTTGTTCAAACATTCACACTGGTAATACCAGTACCGGTAAATACCAGGGAAATCATGCGTCATGAAAAACACCTAGAAAACATTCCAAACACAGCTGGACCAAGATACCCAAATTCCCTCCCCTTTCCAATCCCTTTCCTTTAAGGTCGGCAACGCGCCCATGATTCTTCTGGTATTGTGAGCATACACAGTGGAGATCACTTACTACCAGGTGACCTATTTGCTCGTTTGCCGGCCTATGTTATACACGGCACAAACGGTTAGAAATCCGCCATAGTGGCTCATTTAGGCGATACGCCTTCATGAATCGCCATGTATAAGTATCCAATAACTTACAATACAATAACAATAACGCCACTTTTATTCTGCCAGCGTCATAATATCTGCAAGTCTCAAAAGCTAGTTAATCATTAATTTTAAACTCTATACGTCATGGTTAAATAAATGACCCAGTAATGTGACACAGATGCAATGATAGCAGTGGTAAAGATTATCCTAATTATGGAGCGTTTGACCTGCCCACTTGACGCACTTGTGATGCTTCTACCTGGGCGACAAATACTGCTTTTATTTTACTACTGATTTATGGTTTGTCAGTGGTATATCACAAATGGGTTGGGTTAACCACAAATAAAATAAAAAACCGCGATAAAATCCGTTTAAATTTTAATGTGTAACATTCGCGTAATCTTATGAAATCATAAAAAAAATCTAACGTAGGCATTATTAACTATGTAAGTCCCTCTTATGCGCCTTTACGCAGTAATTTGTAAGCAATTGTGTGTTCGTTCTTGAAGGACATTGAAGCCAGTGAAATTACTGGTGACAGCTCATGAGACTTAATTGTCTCTGTTCTGTTTTGTGTCTTTTTTATAGCATAGACCAGCAAACGAGCTCGTTGGCCACCTGATGGTTAGTGACCTCCACTGCTTATGTATGCCTACAATACCAGAGGAATCACAGGCATGTAACCGACCTTAAAGGAAAGGAAAATTAAGGGATTGGGAAGGGGAGGGAGACTTGGACCTACGTCTCACTCACCGTACGAAACGCAGCAACAAGCTCCTACTATACGTCGGATTTCTGTGTGATACCCGGTCGAGCCGGCCCATTCATATTCTAAGCATAAATATTTTCTTAAAAGCAACACAAACAATCTAGCGTTAAGTTTGGCTACTTATTCTTTTATAGGTCCTTTCCCTAGTGCCTAGTCTATTGGAATAATTCAACTTTAGTGTTCTTCATAGAATTAATTTCAGTATCTTTAAAGTTTAATTTCAGCACAACTCGACAAGCTTGGAAATAACAGTTTATGTCTATGAATAGCGAAGATGAAACAAAATATTTGTCCAAAGTAAAACCAATGATTGTATGCATAAATGTTGTCAAAAATGCATCTTCCTCATAAAGACCGATTACCCGAGTAACACAGCAAACCCACAGCCTTCAAAGCAAAGTGCGATGTTAAATATTAGGTCCTTACATATGAAATTGGCGTTTTGTATGGGAGGAACAAAAAGTCGAATATTTTTTAATATAATATATTTAATTAATCAAAGTATGAACCATTATTTTCTATGCACTTTTGCCATCTCATAGGTAGTTCATTGATCCCTTTACTAAAAAAACCAGTCGGACGGGAATCAATAAAATCTTTGAAGGCGATGTGGACTGCCCCATCGGAGTTGAATTTTTTCCCTTGCAAGAAGTTATCCAAATTTCGAAAAAAATGGTAATCTCTTGGAGCAAGGTCCGGGTAGTACGGAGGATGTCTTAGACTTTCCAATTGAAGCTCTTCTAATTTAGTAGCCGTCTGTTGCGCAGTGTGTGGTCTAGCGTTGTCGTGAAGCAGCAGTGGCGTGGAGCGATTGACCAGCCTAGGTTGTTTAGCCGCTAGCTTTTCCATCATGGTTTGCAATTGCTGACAATAGACATCAGCCGTAATAGTCTGGCCAGATTTGAGAAAACTGTAATGAACAATACCGGCACTAGTCCACCAAACGCTTACAAGTAACTTTTTTGGGGTTAATTTTCGCTTGGGGCAGGATTTGGCTGGCTGGCCAGGATCCAACCATTGCGCTGAGCGCTTCCGATTATCGTAAAGAACCCATTTTTCATCACAGGTAATGATTCGGTTTAAAATACCTTCATTATTGTGCCGGTTTAGTAATGTAACGCAGCAGTCGACGCGCGTTTGCCGGTTTGCTTCAGTCAATTCGTGAGGTACCCACCTTTCAAGCTTTTTAATCTTCCCAATTTGCTTCAAGTGAATTAAAACAGTTTTATCACTAACATCGCAGCCTGCAGCTAACTCGGACGTGGTTTGCGATGGATCCGCTTCCACAATAGCCTTCAACTCTTCATTATCAACTTGAGTCTCAGGCCGTCCACGGGGCTTGTTCTGCAGGTCGAAATTTCCAGAACGAAAACGTTGGAACCAAAAACGAACTGTGTTTTCTTTTGCAACACGACCGCCATACACATCATTCACCCTTCGAGTTGTTTCCGCAGCACTAGTGCCACGGCGGAACTCGTACTCGTAAATAATGCGATATTTTAAGTTTTCCATTTTGTAAAATGAGTGACGCAAACAGAAAAAAACAGAAGAAAAAAACAAATGAATGACGATCATCGAAGCACAAATACATGAGTCTATAGCTGTACAAATTTGAATTTGGAATTCCTTACCAAAGAGGAGAAATTTGTGATTAAAGTGGCCAGTACGAAAAACGCCAATTTCATATGTAAGGACCTAATATTAATGTTTATAATTAACATTATTATGTGAGATGGCGACGCGATGCGACTTGTAGAGATGTTTGTGCGTTAATGGAACTCGAGATTCGGTAATGGGTTGGGTAAATATTCACTTAGAGGTAAGAACGGAAAGGGCTGAGGGTGTGATTTGCGGGCTGTTTTGTTAAAATGTGAAGTAATTGAATGGATCGGCTAGGTTACTTCTGTTATGTATTATTTTTTAGGTTATTTGTACATTGCTAAAAATGTTTTAATGTGAAAATTCGCTTGCACTTCCGTTTCGCCGCACTGAGAGGCATGACTGTGAACTCGTTAAGTGTGGACGTTTGACAAATATTGCGACCTAATGTCACGAAGCCTATTCGCTCTGAGACCCCGTAACATTCCCGTGCTATGTCATTTAGGGTTTTGTTATAGTTTATTTATAGTCACGGCAAAATATACAACGCTGTTATGATTCCAGTCCACATTAGCGTAGCAAGTACCTGTGACAGTAAAACCTCTCGGTTCGACGAAATGTCACGGAAATGTGGACAGTCCTTTTTGTGTCCCTATATAAAACATTTAGCACAATACGCCAGCGCACTATAAAATCTTTACTTAGATGACGTCAGTCTATGTGGTAAAAATTGGCACGCTTGGTCACTCTACAGATCGATGACGTCATAATAATATATTGGTTAGTACAATATTATTCGTGAAACTCAATTCCCATGCGTTAAACCCACATTAACATGTCACATAAAATTATTGAAATCAATTAATCCACGACACCATTGTTTAAATCATATGATGAGCATTATTGGCGCGGGTCGTATATACTCTTACAAAGTATTCGGGGTACAACAGACCCTCACAAATTCAATTACATTAATTGTTTTGTTTACATTCGAGTTCCAACCGTTCCGTTGTTTTAAACAGGGTTAATGATATGTATTTTGATTTAATTTTTAGGGTACCGTTTCCAGAGGTACCTACCTACCTGTTACCTATTACAGATTTTTTTTATTCGAGCACGGCCAAGTTACCGCACTACATCTGATAGTAAGCGTAGTCCAGTCCAAAAAACCTCAGTGTACATTTACGCCTGCCACTGCATTGCGCTTCTCTGCCTACCTCTTTGGGGAAACAGGCTAGGTGTGAACTTATGTTGTTTTATAAACGTATTTTAAAATGTTATTTGTAGTTTTTCAGTAAAAGGTAAAAATGTTCCATCTTACTAAACAAGAAGCATCTTACAATAAAAGACTTACAAATTGTTGGTTTTATGGAAAAAGAAAATTAACAATTCGTTTTTCCTCTGAACCACCTTTACAACAACCTTTACATGAAATAAGATCGGTTATATTTTTACGGAAAGATAAAATGTTGGGTAAATTCAGGGATCGTAGGGACAGGTAAATGGTTCTTTGAAAGGGATTTGTATAGAGCTGTCTGAAAAATCAATGTTATATTTTCAGACTTTATTGATGTAGTTACAGCCAGAGAGGTTGATATCAGGCAGAAGGCCGATCGTAGAAACTGCAAGCCAAATCTTTCTGTAACGTGTTGAAAAGCATATCGCGCCAACTCCACTGCGAGTGGGATAAGGGAAGAAGAAGAAGATCAATGTAGTAGCGCCACGCTGTTATAGTTTTGTCTAGGGCAGTGTTTCCCAACCTTTTTTAGGCCATGCCCCACCTTAACATTTTTTTGTTAATTTGTCACCGATATCTAGCATTGCATTTAAATAAACCAAAGCGAAAGGGTTAAAGTTGTGTCGAGTCCATTTTTAAATTGCCTGCCTATCAAATTGCCCTGGGGTGCGTGAGCCACACGTTGGGAAACACTGGACTCTAGGCATGAATAGGCACATTTAATGTCTCACAAAAAAAAACTAACGTGAAGTGGCAACTTGCTGTTACATGAATATGTAACCTGAATAGGTGAGATAGACAACCGGAGGCCTAAATCACTCATCGCCTTCTATATTCCTATCCCTTCAAGGTCGGCAACGCATCTATGTTTCTTCTGGTATTGTATGCACCTATGAGGGGTGGAGATAACTTACCACCAAGTAATCTCCTTGCCGATTTGCCGATTCCTGCTATAAAAAAACCTAATGGCACTCCAACACTGTCAAGTCCCGATACTCGAGAATTCCAATTGTCTTACTCAGCGAGTGACAAATGCTTGATGAATAGCAAGTATCGTTTCGATATAGCGGGACTGGTGAAAATACTCAATGATATAGAGAGTGGAAAAACAAAATGGTTGAATCGCCAATATTTGATATTTTTTTAAAACATTATATTTTATTTAACGGACAACTTTCAACGACACTTATGTTTTTTTTTATAGCATAGGCCGGCAAACGAGCAAGGGGGTCACCTGATGGTAAGTGATCTCCACCGTCCATGTACGCCCACCACCAGAAGAATGATAGGCGCGTTGCCGACCTTAAAGGAAAGGGATAATTAGGGATTGGGAAGGGGAGGGGATTTGGGCTACCGGATATCTCACCTACCTACCATAGAAACCTACCATAGTGGCCCACCTCGTGTGGGTCGCGTTCCAGGGTCAGCCAGTGTATATCCGGTTCTCCCCAGGGGGCTTGCCTCCTGATCCTAACCCTTTTCCCATCCCTTTTTCCTTCCACTCCCCCTTGGCCCTTTGGCAGGCCGGCATGATCTTGCCGACCGACGATGGACACATTGTTTATCGTTGGTCGACACGATTCTTGGATTGCGCTACACTTACCATCAGGTGTAGCGTAGTCACTTTGCCGAGCCAGGATAAAAAAAAAAAAAAACGTCAGGCGTCAATACATTGCGTCCCGCGATACATACAAAAAATCATGTACCCTCCTAATAGCAAAAATACTAAAGCGCCAATACGTGAATTGTTTTTACGATAAATATTCATAATAATATATATGGAAAAAATATGATTCAATAAAATATAAGTGTTACTGAAAATTTATACGATTTTTTTCATAAAAAAAACAACATTAAAACGCTCCACCGTAAAGTTCACATATCAGCGCTTTTAGTATTTTTGCCTTTCTAATGATATAATTATCACTCTCAATCATGTACCATTCTGCCTATAAATACTACAAATAAATCACGATACAAACAAACTAATATATGTGACGTAAAATTATTATTCTCGAACGGCAGCTAATCCCCGAGACTGTCGCAGTCCCCGAGGAATATAATCTGTAACTGTAAACCTGTCAATAGGGACGGGCAAGGAGATTAGGAGGCAGACAGGTTACGACAGGTATTACGACTAATTTCATATGTACTTCTTACCTACTTGGATTAACTAGGACTGAAAATAATCTAGTCGTTCATAGCTCTTGGCGTCATTTTTTTTAGTATAGGCCCGCACCGGTAAATGCGTCACCTCATGGTAAGTTATCTCTACCGCCCATGTAGGCCCACAATACCACATAGGCGCATTGCTAGTCTCATAATGCCCAGTAATTTCACTGGCTTCAATGTCCTTCAAACCGAAACACAACAGCGCATACATACCGTTGCTTGGCCGCAGAAATAGACAAAGCGTTCGTACTGACCCTGATGGCCTCTCGCATACGAGGATCTACCATATATGAATTTAGTTAAGATCTGATGTCAGTTTATTTTGAAGTCGGTTTTGGGAATGTTAAACTTATTATCCAAGTCTAGATAGACTTGGATAATAAGGTGTTACGCGATGACTAACATCAAATTAGAATTTACATTCTATTTAATACAAAAACAATTAGCGGAGTTTGCCTGAATACAAAAAATATACGAACGAAAGACCCTCCCCAGATTTATTCAATGATTAAAAATAGATGGAGTTCACACCGATTTGATCTGTTGACATTAAGGCAGACTTCTGATGGTCGCGTCACCGGCCTCAGTGACGCAGCGGCTGTGTATTAGGAGTACACATTACATAAATCTATGAAACCATTCGACGGTCAGGGTGGTTGTCAATAGCTATAAAGCTAAAATTCAGCAGGGTATTGACAAGATAACAACGTTACTGACGCCAACAGTTGACGCTTTAACTGACCCTCTGGAGTCAACTATAGTTAAGCAAAACATAAGCAATGGTCACAAATAAATTTCACCGTATAGTCGACATAAAATCCGACTGACTACCGTCGGATAAAACAAAACTAATCTTGGATTAACGTCCTAAAAGGAACGAGTGAAATTTTTCCCCATCAAAAAGATTAGGGTTTGTTTGTGTTCCGAATTGTTTGGTCGAGATTAAAAGGTAAATGAGTAAAGTTCAGGCAATGTACAGCGTAGTTTTGTATGAAACTTGATAAGTCTTACTTATTGAGTATGCCTGGGTCGCTGTTAATAGGAACATTTGTGGAGAAACTTCAGCAAGTTACGTAATAATGAAAATAATAGTGGAATACTTTTGAACAGAAATTAGAAGTATGTGTACTTAACCATAAAACAATGAACTTGTGGCTCTACCGCTTTTAAATGATGTAGCCTTTCATAAACAATAAATTTCACTTAGCTACCGAAAAATATAAATCCCTAAACCATATTTATCACCTTCCTAATCATCCTTTCCTAGAACCCCATTTTATAACACAATTCATTAAAATGGGAAACAGCTATCGTCTCTCAGTTTCGCAACGATATCATAAGAGTCAGGTTACAGTATTAGAAGCCGCATCGCCGCAAAAGTTTACAACACACGTGTATGTTTACCACCGTAAACTGACACTATTTGGGGAGGACCATGTATTCACGCAGTAAGGCTATAGCTGGTGAGAGAGTAACCGATGCGATAGAGACTACTATGGGAAAAAAACTCGAAATCATCGTCGAATCGCGTTCCTACATCGGCTTGTATAGTCAATCAGTGCTTGCTAGTGCGAATTTTTCCTTTTCTATGGTGGTGGTAGAATATTCATATCCGCCCGGATAGCGACCACCTTACACATGGTGTTAAAATCTGCCATAGTGATCCACACAAAGATATGTACCATCTATACAAGGTTGTAGATGGTTTCCAGGATCACCCAGTGTATATCCGGTTCTCCCGAGGGGCTTGCGACAAGTCTCGACGGTTGGTTGATTGACAGGGATACATCCTTGTTTCCCTGTGCCTGCATCGGTCATCAGCCTGTCCTGGCGCTCCGTTCTGTTCCTCCATTTGCTTTTTCCCTATTCGGAGTGTGAAAAAGCATTTATACAGCCCGGCATGATTCTGGTGAAACTAAACTAATTGTTTGTCGATAGTCGCTATTTTTTTTTGGACTGCACTGCGCTTTCCATCATGTATAGTGCAGCCACTTTGCCGTGCTCGGACAAAAAAAAATCATAGGCCAAAAAACTTCAGTTAAGGTAAATATAAAATGGATTTTGAATGGATTTGAGTTACTGTATTGAACCAGATCTGTATCACTCTCCTGCCTAAGTCTTTACCACTTCGATTCGCAGGCCCGACGAATCTTGAATTCGGATCGCAAACAGATTGCAAGTCGGGCTTGACATCCAAGGGTGTAAATGGTTAAATATCAGCCATAGTTGCTAGTTCAGGCGAGTCGTGTTCAGACTGTATTATACTACACTTAACATTAGCGATGTTTTGCCCTTTCAACACAACTCATAATTTATTTAAGCCACCAAGTCCCTCACTCATAATATTGGTAAATAAATGTAAAGTTTTTATTGTTTGAGGCTAATAAAATGTTACGAGATTCCGTGGCATGGCGTGATGGCTGGTAACACTTTTGATTACAGTTGGACATGCGACGGTGGAGTTTGTCGCAAATAAATCTAGACTTGTGTATGCTATTAGGTATATGTAAGGTCTAATTTACAATATACGATTAAAATTAAACCGTCAATTAACGTTAAATACAGCTATTGTTTTAAAGTAGTAGACATGTTTCCTAAAGTGGTAATTAGCGTTTACTCAGAGGTAGCGAAACAGTTTACAAATCTTTTTCAGTTGTTTATGCAAAATAAATAGATAAGAAAGGTTGTAGATTATATCATTTATTATAATGTATCAAGATTATAACGTTAAAGTAATTTAAAACCTTTTTTTAGCTTCTAGGAATAAACACCAAAGGAATTTAATATTATAACTTCGGCCTTAGAAACATTTTATCAAATATAAAATCTAAATTATAGTTTCAATGTTAGTTTACCTTTTATGCAGCGCTTTCATCAAACGAAAATTCCCCAAGAATATATAGTAAATTACGATAAATTCCAATATATACTACAGCCGATTTCAAAATAAATTCGCATGATTTATAAAGAAAATTCGTATTCCTCGTACAATGGCTGATTTATTGATAAACATCCTGCAAATTTCGAAACTATTTATAAACCCAACTCAAACAGAATTCTGCTTAAACGCGAACGCATATTGTGTATAAATTATAATTATATGAGATCGTTGACTCTGTATTGAGAAATAACGTGACGTCATCACAGATATTTTAAAATAGCAGAGTTTTGCATATACTCGTAACTTAGTGTCTTTATAGAAATAAATCGGTAAATAATTTTAGGCGGGCCTCGCACGATCGGGGTCTTCATATCAGACTTTTTACCGTATGTGGCCGTCGCGTCGCTCCGATATCTCCGTAAGCCTTTACAGGAAAGCGAATACACCTTAAATCGTATCTTAATCCAGGAACACACACCTTTTAAAAGTCAATAGCATAATCATTTCGCTGATACGAAAACAATTTCAGAAAATATTTTTTTTATTTTTAAATAACAAACATAGTATTGCATATATCCTGCGAAAGATAAATATGCCAACATTTTTTTTTTATTTCAATATAGATTTATTTGTTTTTACTTTTACTATATAATGAAATAAACGATTGTTGCTACGCGTATACTTTTTCTTCAAATATTATTCATAAAAACCGTGGACAAATTTACATGAATACGGATTAGATACAAAACCTTAAGTTCATAAAGTACCTTTTATACGACATTTTATGACGTTAAAACAAAAACGTATAATTCCCCAAGATATATCCCCAAAGGTTAAAATTAAAACATGTTACGCAATAACTTACCGTGGAGGTGGAAGGTAAACAAAATGAGTCATAATTTCTTCCTGTTTTCCATGGAACTCGACGTAATAGCTTTAAATATAGCGGGCTAAAAATAATTCGTGAGTAATGGAGAGAGTGGCAGACGGGGTGACGTTAAACGACAGACGCAGCCGTCGCATCTATGTGGAGACATCACTGGACTCAGGAGAAACTTCTTGCTCTTGTGACAGACTTATCATGGCGTCAAACCATAGAAGCATGCGTCAATGACGCACATATCTTATCTTATATCTTTAAATGAGCAATTCTTGTATATATATTTGGAATCTCGGAATCGGCTCCAACGATTTTCATGAAATTTAGTATATAGGGGGTTTCGGGGGTGATAAATCGATCTGGCTAGGAATCATTTTTAGAAAATGTCATTTTATTCGTGTTTTATCAACTTAAAGTAGTCCCAATTAAAACTGAAAAATATGACTCTATATATATAAAATGAATCGTTGTGCGTGTATCTCGCCAAAACTCGAGACTGGCTGTACCGATTTGGCTAATTCTGATCTTGAAATATTTGTGGAAGTTCAGGGAAGGTTTACCCGGTGAGAAAAAATGAGTAACATAAATAATAAGTAAAGGAAAACACTAAAAACGACAACTTAATTTTCCAATACAAACTGTTCCTGGGTATGAAACACTTGATGTCTTTTTGATGTGAAACATCTATAAGCACAGGTATAAACGGGATTGCTAGCGTTGCGAAGCTTGCCGTGGTGACGGGTCGCCACGCTATACTAAACAGGACAGGGACAGGACAGGGACAGTACAGGACGGGACAGAACTGGACCGGACAGGACAGGGACAGGACAGGCACAGGACAGGCACAGGACAGGCACAGGACAGGCACAGGACAGGCACAGGACAGGCACAGGACAGGCACAGGACAGGCACAGGACAGGCACAGGACAGGCACAGGACAGGGACAGGGACAGGGACAAGGACAGGACAGGGACAGGGACAGGACTGTCCCACCGGGGGGAGGTGGAAGACGACCTGACTTAAGTCGTCGAAGTCAATTAAATGTGCGACGGGCTACCTCACGTGCAATGGTGCAGTACCTCACTTAATTGCATTTAATGTAAATGAAACATTTGTATTAATGTTTTGACCACATTTTACACAAATATATGTAGGTGATACGAAGTTCACCGGGTCATCTAGATTAAGATTAGTAATTAATTAATTAAGTCAATGAGTGTTTGCTTTGAGGTTAGACTTAATTCCTGACATCTATTGGCGAATAATAATACTACTTTTGTTTTTTTTCACCCGAGCAAAGCTCGGTCGCCCAGGTACTATATATTAAGTCCAGAGTAAACGTGTTATACGACTCGAGAATACGTTCGCTTTGGGAGTTGAAAAAGCACACGCGTCCGTCGTTTGACGCAATATTGGACGTTGGCAATGACGCTGCATAAATTTCCTGGCGTTTAGATTTTTTTATCCGAGCACGGCAAAGTGACTACATCTGGTAAGCGTATTGCAATCCAAAAAACCAACCACCAACAAGAGACCTAGAGACCTAGAGTCAAGTCGGCCTGTATAAATGCTTCTTCCCTCTTCGGAGAGATGTCAATCTCCTGATTAACTAAGATGTAATCATGTAATTTCTTTGATCAAATGGACACTGGCTAAGACATTAGAGAACGAAAATATGCCCATTTATTATCAAAATTTATTCGTCGCATTCATTTATTTTCTGTTATGTACATTGACAAGAATTGTCTACATGTCGACGTCACCAAACTCCGAGGCGAAGCCAGTCTAGTATAAGTTAACACCAGAATAAGAACTAATTTATATATTGCGAGTGTTTTCTCAGTCTGTAAAGCCGTGTTAAGAAAAGTAATTAAATTAAATCGTGAGTAATGGAGAAAGTGGCAGACTCCTTTGAACGCGAGACGCTGCCATGCAGTTGTACCGGAGACAATACCGGACACCGGCGAGACAGCACGCTTACAACTAACGTCTGACGAGCTTAATAAAACCGTCGCAGACTGATTCAATGTATATATTTATACGAGAATTGTAACATTAAGAGTACCTAACCATGCAATAATGTTTATATTTTCACGACATTTTATCAATAAAGAACTTTTCCTCACATGACAATTTGACTACATCGGATCTGATGTTGTTTTTTTTTTATTTGATTGAATGGCGAGACGAGCTAGGCGCTCGCATGATGGTAAGCGCCACGCCTGCCCAGGAACAGAAGCAACACCACACAGAACTTCGAATTACATAGCACTGCATGGCGCTGAACTACGCACGTCACCACGAGACATAAGATGTCGAGTCTCATAATGCCCAGTAATTTTAGTGGCTTCAATGTCCTTCAAACCGAAACACAACAGAGCTTACACACTGTTGCTTGGCGGCGGAAATATACAAAGCGGTGGTACCAACCCAGACGGCCTCTCGCCTATGAGGGATCTACCACCTTGAAAGTACAATGTAGTTCAAACATCAAGTCGACCGTCCAGAGACATGGAATCTCGGTCGGTCAGTTGATAACTGTCGGGGCTAATTTTTTACGTGCCCAAAAATAGCTATCAGGTATATGATGATATCAAACCAATGCAATGTAAAATCGAATCGATTCGTTTGTTCGACGCGGGTCCGTTGTACCAAATGCAGTGCAACTTTCGCGAACGCACAGGCATGTATCACCAGACGCCGCGCCGCGCTGCGTCAGTGTGCTACTGCTCCCATTACGATGTTGCTATTTATCACACGCCTTTTGTTTTATAACAACACGTATTACATTCTATTAACTGTCTAGTTTTGAAATAAGTGAGTTAAGCATCGTACTGAAAGGACTAACACCAAAACTCCGGCAAGACCTTGAAATCGACCGCACCCGTGTTTCATCGTTCTTGTAAAAATAGCTTGAGAATAAATTATACTTGACACTGGCAAAATGCACAATAATGCGAAAGCCATAAATAAAAAAATAAATATAACTGTCTAGTAGAAGCGAAGAGTAGTATCAATGTTTGTAGCTTTGAATCGACAAACAAAATGGCAAATGCTATTCGATTTACAAATTAGCATATTATATATACATGCTGCCTCGGTGGTTCAGCTGTGTTGCGTATGCTATACCTACGACTACTGTGCTGAGAACTCGGGTTCGATCTCCGGGTCGGCTAAAAGTGATATTGGGTTTTTCAATAACGAAATCTCAGTATCAGACCGGTGTCCGAATTTGGCCAGGTATGTATATATGTACATATATACATAAGCACACGCACGTATGCTAGAAGTAAGCAGAGGTACAACTAGTGCTGCAACCAGTGTTCACCGAGTTTATTTATTTATTTATTTATTGTAAAAGTAAATATAACGCCATAACAGCCCAGGCCAATGCGGGGTTATATTAACATCAACTGTCATCCAGTACATATCTAAATAAACAGATTTAACAATATCTATTAAATTATATACACACCTAATCTAAATAATTTCGACACATTTTTGCGCCACTTCTGTGAATTTCGGCAAGTTGCAATTGAGTATATCAATATGCTCAGAAATCATGTTGAGTAATCGTATGGCGCGCGATAAAGGGGCAAATTTTAATATGTTTGTCCTCGTTGCGACCACGTTAAACATCGGCACACGGCGACGAGTACCGACTCGGTTGCTGGGCACACACAGCTGCAGTGCGGACAGTATCTCCGGATGATGTATCCAGCCGCGCCACACCCTAAACACATACTTGACGAGTGCGACATCTCTCCTCACCGCTAGTCTGCAGTATCCAACCATGCCCATGACGAACAGACTAGGATACATCAACGGGTAGTAAGGATACACCCCATATTCTTTTAAATATAAAAAACGAGTAAACTTATTTTGAATTTTGTCTACCATAAGACTATATTTTGCCTCATGAGGATTCCATACTACAGCATTCATTTCGAGCCGACTGCGAACTAGAGCATTAAATAGAATTTTAATTACTAATGTACTATGAAATTGTTTGCATTGTCTCATAATAAATCCTAGGTTCCTAAAGGATTTCCTACAAATGTCAATAATGTGTTTACGAAACGTTAACTCAGGTACCATTTGGACTCCCAGGTCTTTTATCGAAGTAACGCGCGGAATAACCCCAACATCGATCCTGTATTGACAAGCGAGTGGCGAGCGCGCGCGGCTAAAGCTCATCACACCGCATTTGGCCAAATTGAAATATAGCTTATTGACCTGACTCCACTGCACCACTCTATCGATATCCCGTTGGAGCCGTTCACAATCGGAGACCTCCGCTATCGACAAGAACAGCTTGAGGTCGTCGGCAAACAACAGACATTCTACCTCCTTTATTACCGACGGCAGATCGTTAATCATAATAATGAACTCCAGCGGGCCGAGATTACTGCCCTGACTTACCCCGGAAAACGTGTAGTACGGTCTAGATTCGTATCCAGCATATTCGACGTACTGCCTTCGTTCACTAAGGTAGTTTGCAAAGAATTTCAAAAGATGTGGAGTGAAACCCATTGCAGCAAATTTCCTCAACAATACGTCATTATCAACCGTGTCAAACGCCTTCCGAAAGTCAAAGTACGCGGTGTCCACCTGCCTCCCCGCATCCAGAGCCGGTGTTACATAGGTCATGAATGAAAGTAGGTTACTTCCTGTACTCCTACCTGGTCGAAAACCGTGTTGGGCATTGGTTAACCGCGTGCCAACTTGACCAAGAATGCTTGTATATAAAGCCGTTTCAAATACCTTAGCAAACGCAGACAGCACAGCAACCGGTCGGTATTCACTGACATCTGAATTCAGTCCTCCCTTCGGAACCGGGATCACTCGAGTGATTTTCCAGATATTCGGATAGCGACCCTCCTTTAAACATAAATTAAATATGTGCAATAAGGGCCCTTCAAAAACCATACTACAGTCTTTAACTATATATGGGGGTACGCCGTCAGGGCCAACAGAGTGCTTAGGTTTAACGCGACGCAGAGCGTTGCGCAGGTCTCTCGCACTGAGCTGCGCGACGTGCACAGTGCACGCGCCCGCGTTCGCCCCTGCTTCGAGTTCCGCCGCCACAGGGTCTAGTTCAGGCCTCACCTTGCTATATACCGACTGGAAATAAGAAGCGAACGACTCCGCGCGCTCCGCTTCACCCAGTACTCGCCCATCTTTCGAAATTTCCGTATTAATGCGCCTAGACTGCTTGCATCTGATAAACTTCCAGAAAGACTTAGGATCCTCTTTTATATGTGACTGTAGTCGTCGTTGGTATGACTCATATGCTAATGAAAGTTTGCGCTTTACTTGAGAACGATAATGAGAAAATGTTGCGTAATCACTTTTTGAGCCAGTTTTTTTTAAATAATTTGTGGTGTATCCACTTTTTTTTAATGTCTTTTATCAATTCCGATGTGTACCAATCAGGGTAATTGAATTTTCCCTTATCCCTACGTACTCTGTGATGCACTCTGGGAATGGAATCGTCAAAGACTTGGTTAAGTACCTTATATAAATATGTAATAGCAGTATTTGAGTCTTTAATGCTATATAATATGTCCCAATTAATTAATCCTAAATTACTATATAACGTTGAAAAATTAGCCTTACAGAAATTCCATCTATGTTTGCTATAGGCGATAGGCCTATCGCCATACGGGACACCCTATCAACTCATGCGTAATTTTTCTCATTAAAATTCAAACACAAATTCTGAATACCTGCTCGGGATCAGGCCTCACTTTTTCTCAGCTAAGTAGGTGGCAGCCTTCTACTACTATATGCCAATATTAATTATTCAATGTTAGTAATTTACATCATGCGTACATTTCACACTGGACACTAAGCACAAGTTGTTTTGCAAATAAAATGAAGCGGTTGTACAATACTGTGATGAAATGATCGTCGTGAAATACCACAGTAAGAATTAATAACAGCGATTATTTAAATGTATGTTCTAGATTTTTAAATGTCTAATAATAAATATGTAATCGATCCTAGGAGATATATAAACCTGAGAAGTCAAGAATTTCGGAGTTATGTGAGGTCTGCCAACCCGTATTAGACCGGCGTGGTAGACTAAAGCCTAACCCCTATTCGACTAACCTAACCCTAACGCCAGCCTCCGTGACGCAGCGAACGAGTAGCCGGCTGTGAAGCGAGAGGCCGCGGGTTCTATCCCCGCACCTAGACAAATGTTGGTGTGATCCACAAATATCTGTTTCGGGGTCTGGGTGTTGTCAGATCGAAAGTCTCTCGTAGTTCCTGATACCCACGACACAAGACTCGTATCTTACTGTGGGGTCAGAACTATGTATGTGACTGTTGGGTGTATTTATTTATTATTATTTATTCATTCAGTAGAGGTAGCCCGTGCCCAACAGTGGGAATTGTACAATACAGGGCTAGTATTATTATTATTAATTATCCTATCTATCCCGATACAAGTCATGTCTACCTATATGTTATTCAAATCAGTTTAGCTGACGCAATTGATTCACAAACATACAAACTTTCACATTCAAAATATATTACTAAGATATGATATAAGTAATTTACGTTATTTTCCAACAACCTTTAGAAGAAAGTTCGTCCGTCTTTTTTATAGCAAGGCTGACAAACGAGGAAGTGGGTCATCTGATGGTAAGTGGGTTCCACAGCTCATGAACATCCACAGTAATAAAATAATCATAAATGTGTTGCCGACCTTAATCCTTTAGTAAGGTCGGTAAGGGATAATTAAGGGATTGGGAAGGGCTGGGGATCTGAGCCTCCGGATATCTCACTCACCGTACGAACGCTACACACAAGCTGCTATTTCACGTTGATTTTCTGTGTATTTTACCCGTCTGTATATTTTACGCCATATCATAATGTGGACCGATTTTGAAGATTATTTTTGTGTTTGTTAAGGTTAATTCCGAGGATGGACCCGGTGCTATTTGTTTTAAATCTGATGAGTACGAGGGAAAATAGAAAACTTTACAATAAAAACCTCGTAAGAGGCTATAAACTGTGTTTAAAACCACTTTGATATCACAATACATTTCATTTATGAATTCCAATTCACATAATCAACTATAATTTGAAAACTTCATGTATTGGAATAGTTGTGCATCCGTTAATATCCATCTCGGAATAAACTCTATGGAGTACAAAAAAAATATCCATATTTGACGGAGACGCACATACATAAAATATAACAGACGAATCTCGTTCTAAATATCCTCCATTTCGAAATCGGTTGAAAAGGTATCTAAAGGCAATCCCAGTATCACATTAGACTAGAGCACAAGTCGCATGAAGCGTTATGGCACGTTTTGAGGTATACGACTGAGACAGGAGTCGGGACACGCGACGACAGCGACACATCCGCATTATATGCAATTGCATATGTATACTACCGAGACAGAGCATCGCGACGCGCGACTGGTTTTATACAAAGCGGACTTGTCGCTATCGCATTGAATCAAAATCAAATATTTTATTGAATCTTTAAAATGTCAAACATCATTTAGATTCAGTAAAAATTATGGAATGCTGTCTCGTCAAAGCAGAATGGACTACAAACTCTAACGTTGTTCTTTTCTAAACTGATTTACAATATACATTAAAATGTTATTTATTAGCTGTCCCTCGCGATTTCACCTGCATGTTACTACCCTGCTCCCGTGGGTCATAGTGTGATATACATATAAACCATCCTCATGAATTGCTCTATCTATTGCTGAAAACTGCATTAAAATCCGTTGAATAGTTTAAAATATCTAAGCGAACAGACAGCGGAAGCGACTTAATTTTATACTAGGTAAAGATTTTAATAAGCAGCTCAATTTATGACAATGAGGAACATTATAAAGTAGAATAAAGAAATCAAAATATTTTTTGTGCACGATCCTTAAGAATGCTATAAACTAACTACAACAAGGAGTAACAGTCTGAGTAGACCAGTAGCCAATGACATCCGTGATGCTTTACTTCTGGCTTCTCCAGTTGTAAATGTCCTTGTGCCTGAGATTGCCGCCTTAGTTCATTATTTTGTCTTCCGCTTTGCTATGGATGGAAGTGAACAATTAATAATTCCAACTCCTCCCTAACTTTCTATTTCATTAATTTCCTTGCGGGACAAAGACAATGTAGCATTCCAGAAACTCGTCGTTCACTGCTGGGTGTTAACAAAAATGCGGGCAAACGATCCTGGTGCATAGTTACAGTAGCGGGTGTGTGGGCGGGATATTCTTGTCGCTATCGCCTGACTCGCGTCACACGTCAGTCTCCCTGTCTCTGTCGCTAAACATGCCTTTAGCCATCAGAGCTCACTAGCAATCATAATGTCTCACATCACACGGAGCACGGAGCACGTGACGCCAAATTACGCCATTACCTAGCGTTTATTATACTGAATACTCGACAATTTATCCACGGATAGTGTGGCAATCTGAAGATGGCGATGAGATTATATGGTGGGTATCTATTGGGTACAATATATCTGTGGTTGAAATAAAACTAATTTAAACGGATTTTATCGCGGTGTTTATTTTATTTTTGACGTGACGACGCGCGACGTTTCGAAAGCTTTTCAGCCTTCGAGGTTACGGGTGAACTGACAACTTATAGATCTCAGTAGCATTTGCGTAAACAAAAGAAATCATTATATATTATTATTTAATAGTATAATCTAAGTTACTGTTTTTAACTGTCAAAAAAGCGGAGGTTTTTAATTCGACGATCGTATAACCACGCATACATACACAGATAAATTTAAAGATATATTAGATTTTAGTGTTTATTTTTTTAATTTGTTGGGGTACAAACGCTCTAAGTTCCATTTAAACAAGAAAAAAAAAACCCCTTTAAGACATTGAAAGAAATTAAAATTTCGACCTTTAGGGCCTATTTTGATGATTAATTCACTAAAAAAGCTAATAGTAAATTATGCAATTGGTAACTTAGGCTCTACAAAAAGTATAATGGTTCTTTTACAGACGTGTGAGTTTCTGTAATGCACCACAACAAAAGAAGTTTAACGTATAAATAAAATACTAACAAGTAACATTTAGTTCCCGCCGACAGATGGAGTTATTGGCTCGGCGCCATGTAAAGTAGTACTCGATAAGGAGCGAGGTTCGAGAACTTTCAATCCAATCTATTGCCGTGGGAACTTATTGCATCTGAATCTACTTCGCACTGAATAGATATAAAAGTAAAGTCAGTATATTGGTCAGGGGGCCCTCGGGTAGCTGATCCACTTGATTACTATCAAGCTCATTTTCCGTGAGTAGCTTCGTTTCGATGAGACGACCAACAATTCCCTATGCGAAAATTCTCTATTGTGGTAGCTAACAGAGGTAGCAAGGATAGAACGTTTCGATTTGATGATACTCAAAAAATTATTATTTTATTTGTAGGACAATATGACAGTTAAATTATATAAATATTAACTAAGTAAAAACAAAAAAATCAGCTGGTTAGTAATAAAAAAAATAAAAATGAACTTTTTTATAACCAACCTTAACCCTACACCCACGTAAGGGTAATCAGAGGTGCAACTAGTATGCCAAGAGTTCTCCGAGCACATTTCTGTCCCATGATGCAAACGACGGCGAGTCTATAGCCGTGCCACCAACACATTTTAATAAGTGGTAGAGCCAAGCTGTAAACAGTTTTGTCTCGGCATGAATGGGCCGGCTCGACCGGGCTGTTACCACTGTCTTACAAAAAAATTACATGAAGTAGCAACTCGCTGTTGCATTTCGTACGGTGAAGAAGATATCCGGAGGCCCAAATCCCCCTCTCCTTCCCCCATCCCTTAAGGCCAGCAACACAACAATGATACTTTGGGTGTTGTGGATGTTCATGGGCGGTGAAGATCATTTACCACCAGGTGACCCACTTGCTCGTGTACGCCCACAATACTAGAAGAATCATAGGCGCGTTGTCGACCTTAAAGGTTAGGAAATGGGTAAGGGAGACGGATTTGGGCCTGCGGATATCTCACTCACCGTACGAAAAACAGCAGCAAGCCGCTAGTTTACGTCGGTATTCTGTGAGATAGTGGTAACCAACTATGATCTCCCTTAGATAAAATAATAGTTCTATATATACTTCCAAGTCTCTACAATTAATGATCTATGTATAAACTTTTCTATCCTCTTCGCAACACTGTTCCAAGTGATATCTTTATCATCTCGATAAACTATGAACTTACTTCCAACATAAAACTATAAAACTCATAGGAAAAATTGTTTTTCGTCTGAAGACAACTACTTCTGTGTATCATGGAATCCTATTAATATAAATGAATGTCATATGATTGTTAAAACAGTTTAGTACACTAGGAGATAACTGGCCTGAAATAGGCTAAAGAGTACTTTTACTTCATAACCTAGTATAATAAATCGCTGGATATAATAAAATTATTAATTTCTGTAACTACTGATATCAGTCACATTAAGATATTTCTTATTCATAAAGTAGGTACGTAACTCTGGCCACCCAGTTGGCAGTTGGAATTTCGTAACGAGATATTTGAGTCTGCATTTGCTGTAGCCTGTAAGCATTCGGTGCGAAGCGGCAACTCTGTCAATTACAGGCACTGCTTAGCTCGTAAGTAACAGACGCTCATTCGCTAACAAATTGACACATTTCGAACATCCCAGTACACGAGAAATGGGGACGCGAGACGCACCCGTCCACAGATACGTACTAGGGCACAATAAAATTCTATTTCGGGCCCCGCCACGCGCTATGGAATCTCCGCGCCTTGAACCGCGGCCTTTTTCAAAAAAGGAACGTGACCCGATTACCGACGGAAGCTGTCAGTTGTCTATGGGCTCACAAGCGTCGTGACGCCTGTCGCCATCCAACTACAGACTCTACTCTCCAATATGTAAGCGTGAAAATCGCTCACCATTTTGCCCACCATTTTCACAATTCGCTCATGAACGGTTTATTGTTCGAGCCGAGGACGCCATTCCTTCACACTTCACTCTAATAGAACGATTTAAACGGGCCGGACTTTATTATTTTCAGTTCAATTGAATTATTCTACGGATTGTAGGCTTCGTTAACACAAATCAAGGGAAATCGGGTCTACTGAGCGCCCTACAACTTGGGCACGAGAAATTTTCACGCAATTTTTATTTGAAAGATGAAATTCATTTTGATAAATTGAAGCGAACTTCTTGATCAAGTTAAAGTGAAGAGTTCGTATTGTCGTATAACCTTTCCGAAATATTGTGAACTACATACTCTCAAAGACATTTAAAAAAGATGACTTATCATTGTTCACTTCAGCTAACGAGTCTTTCATCTATTTTAATGAAGGCTAATACAGCAATTGGCACGTAGTTATTACTTGGCTTAAAACATCGATTGAAAAAAATAGTGTTGCATGGATATACCTAACAATAATAGAATGATGACGATAAGATTATTCTATTGCGTTCTGCTAAAATCAACGCAATTAAAAATGAGATCATAATCCGTAACAATTACACCATAGACAAAAATAAACTCTACGGTACAATGATTCTGATAAGTCCAATAAAGATTAATAAAACCTGTATATTTCATAACCGCTTGCTTTGTTCCGAACTCATTTCAACCAGAGTCAGTGAGAACAATAAAGTGTTTTTTTTATTCGTACACATGCAGACAGATAAAAACTATTGGAACTGTAAACTGCTTCGGTAGCCAGCTGCCAGTGCCGTTCTACTTAAACACGTAAAAGCAATCGATCAACGGGACGCGCGCCGTATAGCAATACGCATTTTTAAACAGTAAAAAAAATGGCAACACTGCACGCTCGGAAACAAATACCATAGAGTAAAATGGACCTTTTTGTAATTTCAAATATTGACTGTGGACTTTGCTTATTATCTCGTTTTTTATCTGTTAACAAAATATCAATATAATATATTGTATTGAATCTATGGATTTATTTTTAAATATGATTTAAATTTCATTTCATATATTAATAATATCAAGTCTATATTTATATTGTCCCACTTATAAGCACGGGCCTACTCTCAAGGTTAGGTTAAGGCCGATTATGTGGATTGTAGTCCCTGACTTAATGCGGGATACTTAATTAGACTTCATACACTCGTACCTATATTTGAAATTATTATGGTGAACTGTAAGGTATTTTTTTTATTTGATGGAAAGTGCCACGCGTGCCCATAAACAGAAGGAACAGCACACATAACTTTGAATTACAAAGCACTGCATAGTACTGAACTGCGCTCGTCACCCCGAGACATAAGATGACCGAAACACAACAGTGCTTACTGTTCCTTGGCGGCAGAAATAGACAAAGCGATGGTACCAACCCAGACAGCCTCTCGCATACGAGGGACCTACCACCATGTAGGTATGTTTGCAGTTTCCTTTGCACTGTTTTACTTTCTTTCGATTGACAACTGTTTGTGCACATAACTAAAAGTCAGAGGTGCGCGCCATGGAAACTGGAATCGAACCCGCGACATCCTTCTAGGCATTCCGTTCCCCGCTAAGCAATTACTGTTTTTTTTTGGGTAACATTAAGACAGTAAACTTTATCCAAATATAGTGATATAATCCTACAAAAAGGGTTTATTCCGAGCCATAATCCTCAGCGCTGGATGAATGTTGGTTGAAGGACCGACAGATATTATTAGACAAAGGCCAGACTGATGACATAATGTCCAAGTTATTACTATAATTGAATAACGACTAAGTTTGGCAAACTAGACTGACAGCTTAAGCCGACATCTATACCTACGTTATTCAGTTACAATACTTGAAGTTAGTACTTACATTTTAAAACTTTTATATATTCTTATAAGATTTACAAGTTGGTAGGTCCCTCGTTTGTGAGAGGCCGTCTGGGTTGGTACCACCGTATCGTCTATTTCTGCCGCCAAGAAACAGTGTATAAGCTCTGTTATGTTTCGGTTTGAAGGGCATTGAAGCCAGCGAAATTACTGGGCATCGTGAGACTTAACATCTTATGTCTCGGGGTGACGAGCGCAGTTCAGTGCCATGCAGTGCTTTGTAATTCGAAGTTCTGCGTGGTGTTGCTTCTGTTTATAGGTAGGCGTGGCGCTTACCATCAAGCGAGCGCCTTGCTCGTCTCCTCATTCAATGAAATAAAAAAAAATGGACAGCTATCGTTTATTATTTGTTAAATCTCTAAAAGTCAATCATCGGATGTTGCGCAACTGACTCTGGACCATGACGCAGCACACTGTTTATTACTGACAGCCTCCGTGGCACAGTGGGCGTGTAGCCGGCTGTGAAGCGAGAGGTGTGGGATCAAATCCCGCACAGAGACAAATGTTTGTGTGATCCATAAGTACGTGATTCGGGTCCGGGTGTTGTGGGACCGCAAGGTCCACGTAATTCCTTATACCCACGGTACAGGTTTTAACCTAGTGTGGGGTCAAAACTATGCGAAACTTGTGTATAGAAATCAATATTAACTTATGTATACATAGCATCATCAATACACTCGGCAATTACGCTAAATCCATATATTTATCTAGTAATTTTTCCATATTTTTACTATGGAAAGGTCCAGAATTGTTAAATATTTTCCCGATATATCAAAATACTCTACAAAAATCCTATACGTTTCAGATCACGTATCAAACGAACATAAGGAACAATACTTGTTACGACTACGAGACGTTTGCTTAGCTCTTGTTTGTTGGCACAACGCCCAATTGGCTTCCCACCACGAGGTTCCGGGATCGAGTCACGGTCACCGATACCTATGTTCACGTTGCAAGCATATTTAACTGTCATTTTCTCTTAGTCTAAGTTAATACTTAACTTTCTGTTGGATAATTTAAGCCTTATACTTTATTTAAAGTTTAACTACCACACTCAGCGATTTCAAGGAACTTAAAATTGTCATTAAGGGCCTATTTCACAATATCCGTTTAAATTGTAACCTGTCAATTAATCAGTTAATTAAGGATGTATAAATTTTAAATAAAATATATTAAACGGAAATAATCGTAGTTTATTTTTAATTTTATTCCCAACGTTTCGAAAGCTTTTCAGCCTTCGTTGTCACGGAGTGGTACAAGCATCAATTCGACACACGCTTCTCCATGTGAATTGACAGGGTGATATTATTGTAACTTGTATCTACCTAATATTTTGTCTCATATAGGTTTTTATTTGACAGCCTCCGTGGCGCAGCGGGCGAGTAGCCGACTGTGAAGCGAGAGGCCGCGGGTTCGATCCCCGCACCGAAACAAATGTTTGTGTGATCCACTAATATTTGTTTCGGGGTCTGGGTGTTGTGAGACCGAAAGTCTCTCGTAGTTCCTGATACCCACGACACAGGACTCGTATCTTACTGTGGGGTCAGGACTATGTATGTGACTGTTGGGTGTATTTATTTTTTTGTAGGAATAATGTTTTTCTTGGACATTTCACAACATCCGTTAGTTAATGTTATTGTAACAAGCTACAGTTGACGACATCTATAGATGTTGACAGGTTGAAAGTATTGATAACAAAAGATACAAACTTTCTATAGCGTGTACTAACGTTAACTGGACCGTTCACACCAACATGGAATCTGCATTTAGAATTACATTATTTCCACATTCAGAGTCAGTTAATATTTTACGCCCCGTTACTGAGTATAGAAAATGCTTCATGCTCTATTACTGGATACAAAAAATATAATCTTAATTAACGTCTGAGTACGGCAGTTAGTGTACAGTGTTAGTTCATATAATTAATGCAGGCGAAAGAGCTTCGAGAAAACACAAGCACAAGGTGTTAGGTCCCTCGTATGCGAGAGGCCGTCTGGGTTGGTCCCACCACGCCGTCTATTTCTGCTGCCAAGCAATAGTGTGTAAGCACTGTTGTGTTTCGGTTTGAAGGATATTGAAGCCAGTGAAATTACTGAGCATTATGAGACTTAACAACTTATGTCTCAAGTTGACGAGCGCAGTTCAATGCCATACAGTGCTTTGTAATTCAACGTTCTGTGTAGTGTAGCTTCTGTTTATGGACAGGCTTAACGCCTACTATCAGGCGAGCGACTTGCTCGTCTCGTCATTGAATCAAATAAAAAAAAACAAAGATATCTTAAAACTCACTCAAAATCCAAATAATAAGTAACATACTAAATAGCTAAATAAAGAATCCTACAATTTTATTTGACAATCAGTCCAAATATTGCTTTACCGCAAAACAATTCGAGGAATTCAGCAAACGTAAAAACGAATAAAAGCATCAGGAGAGATCGCACACGTTTGGTAACACAATCGCAACACTAATGGACGCCTCGTTACACCCATCCGAAGCGGTACCACTACCCGATATTAATTACACTTGCGTAAATATACGATCGATTAATTCTTTCATTCACTACATTGATTTACCGATTAACCTTTTTCTATTCGCAATTTTAAGTCATCACATTTATATGCAAGCAGTTATTATTGATTGGAATTGTGCAATAGGATATAATTATCTATTTGTTAACTATTTTTCCTGACTTTCAAGCAGTCTAACAACACCGACTTTACTGGTCTTATAGTAAAATCCTTGCTTCAAATTTTGTAAAATTCGCCAAAAGCGCGATCCAAGCCACCAATGAGACGACGGCGCGCGTCCTACTCGCGTACTGTAGTACTTGTGGGCTGATGGTAGGATTAATATCCACCCGGATAGCGACTACCATACATATGGTGTTAAAACCTGCCATAGTGACCCTCATATCTTGTGTGGATCGCGTCCAGGGTCAGCCGGTGTATATCCGGTTCTCCCGAAGGGATTGCAACTTGACTTAAGGTTGGAGCGGGAATAGGGGTACATCCATGTATCTCCTGCATCGGTCATCCGTCTCTCCTGTCGCAGGCTCCTTGATTAGCTTCTTCCCTCTTCGGAGTGTGAAAGAGAATTTATATATGCCGACATGATTCTGGTGACCACCGATAAACTAATTGTATCTCGGTGGTCGCTGGTTTTTTGGACTGCATTGCACTGCACTTAACATCAGGTGCAGTGCAATCACTTTGCCGTGCTTAGATAAAAAACTATAAAGAACAAAACCAAACAAGTTAGACATTATAGCTCCTGTGAAATAATATTAAATGTTACTTTTTTATGCAACTGAATGAAAAGCAGGTCATGCCCACAAAATATATCATGATACCAATCGCGTTTCTATGTCTGCAAACGTTACATTATTCCGATTCAATAACAAAAATACAAGAACAAAACTCAAGAAAAACTATCCTTGAAACATCAAGAGTCGAAACTTTCATAAAACCCTTTCGACGGATACGTAGCGCAACCCTTCACCGACTTACCATATACGTAAAATATTACAATTTTAACCTCACCCGGAATAAATTCCGCAGTGACGGGACATATGTTCGCGGTAACGGCCAATATCAACTCAGTGCTTGCTATAAATCAGAGGATCTATAAAAAAAGGGGAATACTGAGAAAATCTGTCATGTCGCTGTCGAGACGATTTGTTATTTCCCATTTGAGTGAAAGAAGCGCGAAATTGTGTTTGTGTGGGGATTTATTTGTGAGCATTGTGCTTGTGTGATACGGCAAATGTAGTGAGCGATACTGTGAATGACGCGTCCTTCGGAAATAAGTATTTCTTTTTAAATAACATATACCGGCAAAGGAACAAGTTGGTCAACTGATCGTAAGAGATCTCCACCGCCAATATATGCCCACAGTACCAGAAGAATCATGGGCGCGTTGACGACTTTCAGGGAAAGGGGTAATTATTGTGAAGGGGAGGGGGATTTGGGAGTCCAGATATCTCACTCACCGTTCAAAACGCAACAGCAAGCCGTTACTTTACGTCGATTTTCTGAGACAGTGGTAACGAACCGCTCGAGCCAGTCCATTCATGCTGTAGACTTCGTCACATAGTGCCCAGTAATTTTACTGACTCCAATGTCCTTTAAACCGAAACAAAACAGTGTTAGACACTGTTGTTTGGCGGCAGAAATAGATAAAGCGGTCATACCAACCCAGACGGCCTGTCGCATATGAGAGAAATCTGGTAAAAAATATTACATCATGTACTACTATGATTTACCAGTACAAAATACAAGCCCCTCCCAGACTTCAAGTAAGACAGTCTAGACATCCTCTAAATATACTTTGAAAATGTCCTGAACATACACAAGAATGTACTTAAAACTGAACAAGGGAGCAGGGATCGTAATTTATTGTCGATGTTCTAAACAGAAGGGTTCATGTTTTAGGAACATGTTTTGGGCAATGAAGTAACACAAATACATGGTGTGTCTGTCGACTATAGACCAATATAAGTCAATTAATAAAGCCCCTCTCCCATCCTAATCCCCAATCCGTTCCTTGAAAATCGGCATAGCATCGAAAATTCATTGACATAATTTTATACCACAACTAGCTGTCCCGCGCGGCTCCGCCCGCGTGATCTGTATTTTCCGGGATAAAAGTAGCCTAACAGTGGCGCCATCTGTCAGCAATGTGTCACGCACCGACGCCATCTACTTAAAATATTGGTTTGTAGTACATGCTATGTATCAGAGATGGCGCTGTATTTAAAAAATGATTTTCCCTATTTTCCCGCTTTTCTATTGAAATTTTTCCCAGATTTTCGTTGCTATAAACCTCACGGAGCCCGAGACCTTTCCAACGAATGCAAAACCGTGGAAATCGGTTCGTGCGTTCTGGAGTTATATCGTCAGGAAGGAAAACCCGACTTATTTTTATATAATAGATAGTCGCAAACAAGCATACCCACGGCCCGCCTGATGGTAATTGGTTACCATTATGGGTATTCATAAGTGGTTGTGATCCTTTTACTGAACTTCTGATAAAAAATAAGCAAGCTTAAGAACAACAGCCCATCTAATACTATACATTGAAGTTTTTGTATGTAAGACATTAACTAAAAATCTATATTTCAAAATCTTTGAATACAATCGAAACTATAAACCAATATATAGAGATCTCTTGAATATTATGATACTTAAGGTGCTGATTATGAAACCAATAATGTACGGCTAAACCAATTAGAATTAGTTAGAACCAATTGTAATGTGTGGCATACAGATAACTTAAGAGTTCATGGAAGAACGTAGGGTAATCGCGATTTCTCAATTTCTCGATTTTCAAACCGGAAAATGAAAACCGATTCCCCGCAGTTATCGTTGAATTTTACCGCTGTTATAAAACACTAATACAGTATTTACAAAGATCGATGTGTACCAAATAAAAAATTCAAAACATCGTTTAAATCTGGAAAGGTTTCAGAACGCAGCCAACTTTTCGATCCATAGAGTAATGTTTGCCGTTTTTTAATTAAAACTTTGAAACGGTTGAGCGCTGGAGGACCAAAGGAGGCGGATTATGTTGATTAACTTCTTGTTGACAGATATTATTTTTTACATTGTGAGAAGTTAAATAATTTATTTAATTGTAGCGATGAAGTGTTTTCCTCTTCTTAACTCTTCTTTCTTCTTTCAATTTAATATGGAGAAATTAATCATGACTTCTAAAGTTGAATCTCTTTATTTATCCAAAATCTTGAATAACACAAGTCATGCCATTAGCAGTCGTTAAATACATATTTTTATATGCGTGTAGAACACATTTTACAGACCCCAAAAACGCATTTGATAGTAACGTCGTGAGATTCGTAAAAATAAACACACGGCTAACAAGTCAATTTCCGATCAAAGCAATCCGAATACGGAAAAATATATATAGAAAATCCAATTTCACGTACATTCTAAGGATGAAGAACGCAAGGAAAAATATCAAGGTTACGAGCTAATAGCACGCCCACGTTTGAATACTACCAAAGCGGATATTTATGGTAGGTGTGTGGGTCATTGCTTCTTAAATACACATTCTATATTTTAAAAAGCCAAGAATAATTTTAGATCTATTTTGTTGATATTTTTAAAAACAAAACCTAACATAAACCGAAATGCCCAAAATAAAATTAAGTTTTAACCTACCTAATAATAGCAAACGTGCAAGTGGGTCGCCTGATGATAAGTGATCTCCATTGTCCGTGAAGGCCCACAATACCAGAATCATGGTCGCGTTACCAACATTAAAGGAAAGAGATAATAATGTAAGGATTGGTAAAGAGAAGGGGATTTGAACCTCACTCGGATATCACTCACTCACTGTACGAAACGCAGCAGAATCTGCTACCTCACATCATTTTCTGTGAGGCAATTGTAACACTAGTTGTTAGCCAATGCCAGCCAGCCGATACATGCTGTAGATAACTGTCTACAACGTGACTCTTCCTCTCAAAAGCGTGACTCTACCACTGAAACTGGTTTAGATTAGGACTAAAACTTTATTTTATGCTTTTCAGTTTTTTCGAGTAAGTTATTTTTAGTTAAATTTTAATTTAACACCAGCCTATGCTGTGCAATAAACCATAATTATTTTATCGCATGACAAAGCTTCGCTGTAAATAATCTAATCTTTATGAGGTACTTTAATTCCATAAGTCTTTGGATCAGTAAAAATACAATCCTTTCACAACCGATATTTTTCTAGTACTTAGTTAGTAGTAGGTTAGTTTTAAAATTGTAAAGGGGCACGACAATATTCATATTGTAAATAATAAAAAATATTCAACGGATTTCAGTTAACGCACCCCGAACCAGGTATTAAAGTTTTTAATTAACTAGGCAGAGTAGTCGTGATTGTTACATTGCAACAAAACACAACAAAAATAAATATTACAACAAATACAAATTATTATAATATTCAAAAACATTAATATTTAATACTTAAAAAGAAAATTCCCTTATACCAACTACATCATCAGATCTTAACCAAATCCACATGGCGTAAGCTCTGTCAAAGTATAATAATACAAAAAGAATCATGAACTTCGGTCGACATTTTGGGGAGTAGTGAGTGAACTACATAAAAAATATATACAGACTAACAACCTCCACTTGTTAAAGTCCCGTACCCAAAGGCTCTCTCTAACTCTCTTTACAGAGTATACGCCTACGTCCCGTCGCGCCGCGTCGTGTCTGTATGTCTGTCCTACATTCTTTTGTAAACCCAATATCACTTTTAACGGACCCGGCACTCGAACCCGATACCTCAGCACAGCAGTCGTACCGCGTACGCTTTACAACTGCGCCACCGAGGAATTAACCTAACAAATATTAAATTATATATGATAAAAAAATAAATTTTAAGAGAATGGGTACCGAACTCTGCGTGTCTGTTTCGCATTCGCTTGAATATTATACTGTATTCAGATAACAGATTTGAATAACTCATACTTATAAGTAAAATATAAAAATCTATTTGTAACAGTATCAAAATGTCATTTTTGATATATGTAACTACAAAATCTATTATATTTATAAATACTGTTGATATCAAACCTACAAAGAAAACAGAATGAGAAAAAAGGTACTAATTGAGATAATTGTTACAATGGAATGCTATTCAATAACAAATAAATTGCCGTAATTTGCAAAATTCCAATCCAACTAGTTGGATCAGAATCAAATAATGCATACCGAATAGCAAAGGCTGGATTTAATCCCGTGCCGTGTAGCCGTTCTTTGAACGCCAGTAATTGTGTCGCTCTAGAGAGTAGAGACGGGAGAGACATTCTATTTGTCTCCGATACAGACAGCCGCAGCTAGCTTGCATATTAATCCAGCTAAATTGCATCAAGAACCTTTACAGTCGTACTATATTTGACTGTATATAGTCAATCGAGTATATGAAAAGAGCAATCAAGGGAAAGATATGAATCAGAGTGAAACAAAGATCTATTTTTAATTAATAAGTTCACCAGACTCGTTGCAACTCTAAATAACATAATTGAAGGCTTGAAGGTACAAGCAGAGTGAACAACCGTTTCGTTGTAAATACTCCATGTATTATTATAAAATTAGAAAATCAATCAATAGTACAAGTAATGTTTGACAAAAAAACGATATAAAACATATATCGTTATATCATTAATACTAAAGGCATCTCTTAATATACTCTTTGAATATTTTGGTTCGTCGGATAACAAAAAAGATTCACGGCTACTTGCAAACGAAAATTATAGGATTCGATTTTAAATTTCATCCAACGAAAAAAGAAGTCTCAATTTTTGCGAATATGCTTTTATACACCTTTATTTGAAAAAATATATAACCACGTATAATGCCTTATCTGGTCAGATTTTTTAGGTTCTTTTTTAAAAAATAAATTATTAGTAACTGTGGCTTCGAACAATAGTCTACACTAGAGCGTTTTCAACTTGTAACCTGCGTTTTCCTCTGTTACATGAATTACTGTTACAGCGCAATAACGCACAAGCTGGTAACTTATTATCGATCGCATCCGTAGGTCGCGACTGGCGGTAATTCTCGACAGTCGTATTGTACCTAAATTTGCAGACTACAAGCAATAGGTTGCTGACATCGGCTTGAGCGCTCGTTCTTTTTACAATTAACTGAGCCTGTGACGGCCTGTGGCCCAAGAGGCATGCGTCAAAGGAACAAGCAAGTTGGAAATGCAAAAGCGCACATCTAGTCTTTGCACATAGCTAAGAGACTCTCTTAGTAAGAATATGTTTGTAGATCATTCTATTATCTATATAAAGTATACTAATGTGTTATACAACGTAAACCGCACATAATGACTACTACCACAGAATTTAAATGCATTTTACTTTCTCCACGAGATAAAGGAAATTGTATGCGGTTACGTCACTACGCAAAAATATATTTTACACCGTTTATATGTATAATAACAGTAACTCAGTTTAAAAAAAATATAAATTAGAATTTGTAGTGTATAAAACTTTCCTATGAAACGATTTACTAAGTTTTATCAACTATTAGAATTCGCGTCATGACAGCTTGTAGTCAGAAGAGCACATTCGACGCGTTCACGAAAATAATTAAAAAAAAACAACCGGCAGTCACACCCACATAATCCTGAGACCCCATATTTAGATCTTGAATCTTGTATCGAGGGTATCAGGAACTACAACAAACCTTCGTTCTCGCAATACCAAAACCCGAAACAAATACCTGTGGCTCACACAAATATTTGTTTCAATACCGAAATCAGGCCCGCAGTTTCTCATTTTACAGTCAGCTACTTACCAACTGTGCCACGGAGGCTGTCAAAAGAAAGTGAAATTATTGAAGACATATTTTTTGCTCCACTATTTTCCTTTTTACATGGAGATCTATGGTATCGGGTGACGAGCAGGTAGATGATATCAAATAACAAATGTCTCAGCTCGTCATTTTCATTTTGAATTATATTGCACGAAATATCTAATGGTATTTACTTATACAATATATAATCGTATTTACTTATATAATTTGCAACCAAGGAAACTGGGCTTTTAGCTCACGTCCAACCTTATCAGTCGAACTGTCATTATGTACATTAATAATTACAGGAGATTTATTGCTTTTTCACGGTGATATATTATGTGTTCCCCTCTATCTAATCCATGTATATATTTTTTTAAATAAAACATAAACAACACTCGCTTCTTTAGCCAGACATTTCAAAAACGTTTCCGAATTTCATCCCATCATTTAAATTTAGAACACGCGCTCTAAAAGAACATTACACAAAAATATTAAACCATACCAGGCAAACAATAATGTACCTTGACAGAAAACAATTACAGTCCAATTTGAATTGTACACACAGGCACATAGAATGTAACAGCGCGCGTTACGCATTCCGAGGAAGTAGTGGTAATAAGGAATTTTTATGTATGTTTCATTATTCGACGTCCCTTTGTTTATTTACGTGGCATTCGTTTAATGAGAAACGGATTTGGACGTTGTTTCATCTGAGTAGTTACATTGATTATTTTCTTTATTCGTTTTGACATATGGACATACATACAGATACAGTACAGATATCAGATACAGTAGCTACAAAATTAATTATACATATTTCACCGACGGTAAGGTTATGGTGCTGCCACACCGCTGTTATATAATGTTATAAAATGTTTACAAAACATTATTAAACATTTGTTAACAAAAATTTGATACATTTTATCACAATGTTAGATAACGTTAGAAAATGTTTGTAAACATTTTATAACACCGGTGTGGCAGCACCATTACAATTACCGTATACGTAAAGCGTTATAAAATATTCGTCGTCTCGTTATTTTATTATTATTTTTTTATTGACGCATAAAACAGAGCAAGACATATCCGTTTATGAAATACGATCTAGATTTACCATTGAACGCTATTTTAACAGCTGTTATGAAATAATATCACCGCTGCATACATTTTAACCATACATAAAATAATATTGTCATAATAGTTAGTTCATTCTAAATCTAAGCACGTAGTGCACATATTTATATTATATCTGAATTCAAGCGATAGTTTTACCAAAATTGTGTATAAGCAGGTTTAAAATTATTTATTAAAGTTCCGAGTATCAGACTGTTTGAAAACATGTAATAAATCATCTGTATTTCAGCGGGAACTATTGGATTTATTTAGACGCAATTCACTGTTTCGTTGGTGAATGAATCATTGAGCTATATAAAAGGCGCGGTCATTAATAAAGTTTTGTAAAAGAAACCACGGAGCCGTCACGAGCAGTGACGCCGAGCGCCGCCGAACGATTTGTCTTTACATTAAATACTTTCTGAGTGTTTTAGCGTAAATCTCGTTATTGTTTCGCAATATAGGTACTATATTCTACATTATTCATGCTAACAAGCCAATTTTGTTCATGTTAAAAAAAATCTCTCAAACCCTGAAATCAACTGCAAGCCCCGAATCGTGGTGCACTTGCTTTTTTTCGTTGAGGGTTTTACATAAGACAACCACGGAACAAACTCTTTCAAACAAAAGTAATCAACGCAATCGGTGCATATTTACGACTTATGCAACTATAATATGCTAGCAAACAAATAGGAAATAGTCGAACATAAAGTTAGTGATTTCCTCACAAAACTGTCAGTTGTACACAATATTTAAGCCGATTGCATTGTGGCTCGTAGTGAGCAGAAATAGCACATCAATCGATTGTGTGGCCCGCCACTAAGCTATCAATTTTTCACAGCACTGAGGTGCGGTAACAGATCCCAAAACTCCAACTGTGCTGCGCGGAAATCATTTATAGTGTTTGATAAACTGCCAGTTTTGGCAAAAGTTTTTGTGTTTATAAATAAAACCGGAATAAATAAAAAATCGGGTAAATGCTTGTCGAATAATAAGGAAATAGCACATCAATCGATTGTGTGGCCCGCCACTAAGCTATCAATTTTTCACAGCACTGAGGTGCGGTAACAGATCCCAAAACTCCAACTGCGCTGCGCGGAAATCATTTATACAGTGTTTGATAAACTGCCAGTTTTGGCAAAAGTTTTTGCGTTTGTAAATAAAACTGGAATAAATAAAAAAATCGGGTGAATGTTTGTCGAACCACGCACAATAAGGGGTTCCGTAGTGTAGCCATAAATATCCCATATATCTTAATAACTATACAACCTAGATAATTAAAACTAAATTTGAGATATTGAGACATTTGAGATATCCGGAAGCCCAAATCCCCTCCCCTTCCCAATCCCTAATTATCCCTTTCCTTTAAGGTCGGCAACGCGCCCATCATTCTTCTGGTGGTGGGCGTACATGGGCAGTGGAGATCACTTACCATCAGGTGACCCACTTGCTCGTTTGCCGGACTATGCTATAAAAAAAATATATATTTTTAAGTACCTGTTAAGTTATTTTCCACCACGTTATTAAGTCAGAGGGGGGGGGTGCACATTCTTCAGGACTCTGGACACGCTTATTTCACAAACTATCAATTATAGTTACATGAATGAAAAACCCACACCATTATTTTTTCTTTTTTTGAAAGAAAAAAAAGAAAATTTGAATTTACTTTACCTTTATGTAGCGGTTCATACGATGTAGTTACTCTATCCACTTTTCATCCATATAGACACGGGCTTCTGACGGCAGTCTGACAGACTTCCAGAAGGATATTATGACGAATTATAAGGGGTCTGTTTTTGGCGATCGGTTTTATATATAGTGTCAAAAATATATAATAAATCCGGTATTATATACATACGCGTAACCAGCTAATAGACCAGGTGGTTCTTGCGCATCTAAAAAAGAACTTAACCTTACGCTCTTTTTTAAACAAATACAAATCTAGTACCATGTTTTAGGAATCATTTACAATATTAAAGCAAGTCTAGAGCTTTGTCACATATCACAAACGTGTCATTTTGTTTGCGAACGTTGCTAAGCCCAACCCTGAAAGTAACCACGCCATGTGTCAGGATGACAATCGGATTGTGGCTAGCTTGGCCAGCAGATTAGGCTTTCTAGACTTTGAAATCTCCTACAGAACGACAGGCTTATAGCCCCAGTGACACATGTGTTGAAATTAAAGCTTGACATAATCAAGCAATTATGGCAATTGTTTAAGAAAGAAAGAAAGAAAATATACAAACAACAGGGCAGGCGCAGTGCTTACCATTAGGCGAGCGACTTGCTCGTATTGTCATTTAATTATATAAAAAAATATAATTTAAACATAATATGCTTGCAACAGTGATTTCCCCATACACACATAATATTCTGAAATCATTCGTTAGTTACATTTCCTAAAATGAAACACCAATTAGTTTTAATAATTCTTACACCTCATTCACGATCTCATATTCAATTTCCCCAATGGATGTAATTCGAAAGCCAAACACAATCAGCAACACACGTTCCGATATGGCTGTATCATTTTTACCTAACTCAGTTGACAGATGAGTGGTGAGATAACATGGGCCCTCCACCTGAATACACAAAATGATCCGCTTCGCTCAGCACTGCGTCAGGGTCGTCGCCAGAGGCATTTGAGCTTGGTAAACTTGAATGTATGAAGCGAGGTAAGTTGTGTGTACAACGTCTAAACATGTAGTCTTTTCATATTTTGCAATGGTCAAGGGCTTCGTCACGGTCTAACTGTACCTTTCCCGAACATATTTTTAAATGTTATGCCGTAAAAAATGAAACCGAATCATAAAATCTAAAAACTAAACATTTTTGAGGCGGTGGTACTGTAGCTTAATAGACAATTATTGATAGCACACATGTATTAGCTTTTTAGGTTTTACGAGTCTTAATTTATCCGCCCACAATACTAGAATAATTATGGCCTCATTGCCTTAAAGGTAAGGGATTGGGAAGGGGTAAGAAACTTGGGCCTCCGGATATCTCTCACCGTACGAAACGCAGCAGCTAGCCGCTACTTCACGTCGGTTTTCTGTGAGACAATGGTAACGACCCGGTCGAGCTGGCCCATTCGTGCTGTAGACAAAACTGTTTACCACTCAATTTTCCTACATATTTACAAAAACCTCAATGATTTCATATTTTTTTACCTTAACCCCTCAACTAACATCAACCCTGTCAGTCCGGTTCTGGATAACCGAAACACATATTTTTTTATAGAAATAAATAAAACCTAAGGGACGTGAGTGCCGACGTGAACATATTGGTATTCATAAAGCAGGCCGAGCGTAAAATTTTTAGAATAGACACATAATGACGCTTTGCCCGCACTACACTGTGAATTACTCACGGGATTTTTCTTTTATACTTCACATTGCCTACTGACACATATATTTTTACTACACGCGCCTAGATAATCGAGTTTCACGTAAACTTTGTTCATCTGCAACTTTCAAAATCTATTTTTAAACATGATGCTTTTGTTTGAAGAATCCATACGTACAAAATGCGAAAATGATTGAAGTTTAAAAGTATACTCATGTATAATTTTTATGGCTTTTTACACAACTACACAATAGAATAATAGTTTTTAAATGGAATAGGTATCTATTTAGGGGATAGCGACTTTTAATACGAAATTACAACTGCGTAGAGATCACCGCGTTGTCATTTTCTATAGGTTATCAGCAGTGTGTAAGCACAGAAGTGTTGTTGGGTTTGAAGCCATTGAAATTACTAGGCATTATGTGACAAGCACTTATGTCCCGGGGTGACATGCACTATGCAGTGTCATGCGTACAATTTAAAGGTCTTGGTGGTTTTGCTACTGTTTGTGGGCAGACGTGACGCTTACCATCAGGCAACTCACGCTTGCCCTCTTTCAGGCTAATAAAAAAATAATAACAGTACGATATTATTTTTTAATTTCTGTTTTTTTATGGACATATTATTTGTATTTACACACAGGCATAGTACATACAACTTCTACCACAATAACAATTCATTGATGTGTATCGAATAACGAATTTGGTCTGACAACACCAATGCGGCCCGAAACACATAATACCTACATAGTCCTAAATAACAGTAACTCAATCTCACGGAACTCTATCTGGAAACTCAATGCGGGATTCTTCGGGAATTCGACTTGCGACCCCTTATCTAGATCACAGTCCGTACTGCCAAAATCATTGAATGATAATTACATCTGTTACAATTCCACGCCTAAAAACTTTAGTGGAGAACCGTGACAACACATACATAACGTATATTACAAAATAGTAAAAAACGCCAGCTAAAATTAAAACAATAACATTGTCCATAACAAGTATGTAACACGCAATTTGTTTATTGTGCAAAATTGCGTTTTTGTTACAATAATATAAAATAAAAATTGTCGGACGAATTATCTACACCGCGCCGTTCCCACTCATTTTATTTGTCAACTGACCCATAACACGTTACGTTCTATCGCGTCTATTTTTACTCTATTGTTTATGTTGCGTAATGGCGCCATAATGTTATGCCACGACGCGGGACTTTCTTTTACGCCATCATCGTAAAAAAGAGGTTAAAGTTGTAATTCACTGGCCTTAAAATATGAATAATTTTAAACAACACAATGTTTTTTACGATTTGCGTAAAACTAAATTCATAAAAGAAATGAATAAAGATGGTAGCGGTTACTAGGCAGTACGCAACAGAATATTCTGTTCCTAAGATTTTTTTGTATAATTTTTCCTTAGTATATGACAAAAAAATATTAATTTTGCAGTAAATAAGTAGCTAGTAATTTTATGAAAACATCGCTATTTAAATCCTTATACAGACATTTTATCAAAAAATAAGTACATCGTTTTATTTCAGAATTTAGGTAAGGTAATGTAAATAATGTATCTAAAGCTAAAGGATACATGTCACAGGAAGAGATTCACCTTCGTTTTATACACGCCATTGTTCAGTTTCAAAGGAGTACAGAATAAAACGCTGCACGAGAAATAATGCGCGCGTTTTTGACACAACTGCCTCAGGGCACTGTTAGAGAGATCTGACAGTTCGAGGTGTATATTTTTACGATACTTTGAACGCAGAACGAAGTGGTGTTTGAAAAATATTCTTATTTGTAAATTATAGGTTCTTTCCCTTGACAAATATAGTTACTTTTTATTTCTATCGTATAAGGGATTGTTAAATTTACAGAGGTACTCACTACTCAGTGTAAGATAAGTAGATAGGTAATTAACATAGAACGCAGTTCAGAATCCAAAACTGGTAACACCCTGCTGTAGACAATAATTGTCTACAGCATGAATGAGCTGGGTCGAACGAGTTATTAACACTATCTCCCAAAGATCCAACGTAAAGTAGCAGTTTGCTGATGCGTTTCGTACGGGGTGAAATTTCCGGAGACCTAAATCCCATATGCCCTTCCCAATCCTCACACATCCCAACCTTTCCTGAGGGTCAGCAAAGCACCCATATGTCTTCTAATAATATGGGTGTTCTTGGGCAGTGGAGATCACTTTAGACCGGCGACCTTTTTACGTTAACGCGATAACGTGGTGTTGACTTCATGAAATGGACATTGAGTGGTATTCTTCAAGACAATGTCAAATTCTATAAGCGCGTTGAGGTGCATTGCGTGCTTGCTAAGGACATTTCACGTTGGCTAAAAGAATGCCATTCAGATTGGTGGTTCGCGATTGGTGTAACGTGTTATACGCTCATAGAGAATAAGGCCCCTGGTTTCACGTAGTTAAGGTAACGCGGACGCATTTCGAGTTACAACAATAATTTGTATTCTACAATCAAGGCCCCAATACTTGTTACTGGCCTCTACCATAAAAATGATACAAACAAGTAATTCAAACGCAAATTCCGAAATAGAAATAAATTCTTTTGCATATCCGAAACCAGATAGGTCAAATCACATCTCTACTACGTTCAAAAACGGACGTCTAATAAAACCCACTTGCAATCCCAACTTTTACGATTTAAAAAGCGAAAAAATACGTACGTGAATACGTTTGGCTTTGGTTGGAACAGTGGGATTTTAAAAATCAACACGAAACATCACTAGAAATTAGTGATGTGAGCGATGGTGATTGATCGCGCGCGGTTCCGACGGGTTCAACCGTGTGCGATGTTCGATTGATTGGCCCTAAAATCCCCACCCTCTGGTTTACTCCACAAAATAAACACAACAGCAACGATATTTTTTTTACAGGGCATAAAACATTTCCTGGAACGTATAGGTTACGAATTAGATTTCCACTATGTTTTTTTTTATAGCATAGGCTAGCAAACGAGCAAGTGGGTCACCTGATGGTAAGTGATCTCCACCGCTCATGTACGCCCACCACCAGAAGAATCATGGGCGCGTTGCCGACCTTAAAGGAAAGGGATAATTAGGGATTGGGAAGGGGAGGGGATTTGGGCTTCCGGATATCTCACTCACCGTACGAAACGCAGCAGCAAGCCGCTACTTTGCGTCGGTTTTCTGTGAGAGAGTGGTAACGACCCGGTTGAGCCACATATAACCCAAATATTATTTGCTCTATCTAACAATGTTGTCTACATACAATTATGTGATAATTGTAGATTCCCTTTGAATGTCTCCAGTCTCCACATTTGACATTTTGATGTACCGCGAGTCCGTAATCGTGTCAAAAACGCGAACGTGTAATAAAGATACACGTGTGGGCGGTAGTCAAAAGTTATATCCTGGTGTTATGAAACGATGCGCTCTGACACCTGGTTGAAACTAACGAACATTTTGCCGTGTCATGTCACAAGTACGTGTGACAGCCACAGACTCGGCGCGGTGACGTATTTTAAAGATTATATAGAGAAAATTAATTAACTTAATGGAGTCTTGATCTTACCTATAGCTTTTAAAATTCAGGATACCTAAAGACCTCTACTTTAGTGTACACTCTACGGTTATCGCGCTTTATGACGGAATACTCTCGTACTAATATTAACATCTTTTATGAACGCTAATTAGATGGAATTACTCAATAACATTTCAACCCACTTCAAATAAAAATTGAGACATAGATTATATTTTGCTAAACTCATTAACTTAAATCAATAAATTAAAGTTCCATTTTGCATAATTGTACATGAGAAATTTTCCATTTATGTTTTTTTTATATAATACTAAACTTAATCTACTTGATTTAAGTAGATTAATGTATATAATGTGTTAAAAAGGCGCGGTTTAAAGTGTGGCAAGCGACCAACTCTCCGGAAGATCGCGCTGCGTACCGAACGGCCAAAAATGCAGCGAAGCGAGCTGTAGCTAAGGCCCGAAACGATTATCTGGCGCCTCTTTATGAGAAGCTAGAAACCGCAGAGGGCCAAAAGCTCGTATACCGGCTCGCTAAGGCCCGGGAGAAAGCGACACTCGATATTACCAAATGTCGATGTGTCAGGGACTCCCGGGGCGTTTTGGTCTGTGAGGGTAGCGCGGTAAAGGAGAGATGGCGCTCTTACTTCCACAATTTGCTGAACACCCAGCATTTAGACGTGTCTCCCCCTGAGTTGCCTCCGAACCAAGGACTAGTTGCCCCGATCTCACCTGACGAAGTCAATACTTGTCTTCGTCGCATGAAGAATCGGAAAGCGGTGGGGCCTGATACTATCCCTATCGAGGCGTGGAAAGCGATGGGCTCCTATGGTGTGGAGCTTCTTGCCGAGTTGTTCAACCGCATCCTGAACACCAAAAAAATGCCTGACCCTTGGCGGTTGAGTTTTATAACTCCCATATACAAGGGTAAAGGCAGTGTTCAGGACTGCGGGAACTACCGCGGCATTAAGCTCATGTGCCACACCATGAAGCTCTTCGAACGCGTCCTCGAATCTAGGCTCCGCCAAGAGTGTGCTGTCTCCGAGTGTCAATATGGCTTCACACCAGGAAGTGGCACCATGGACCCCGTGTTCGCGATTAGGTCGCTTGCCGAGGCATACAGGACGAAGAAGAAGCCTCTGCATCTTGCCTTTTTAGATTTGCAGAAGGCCTTCGACTGTGTGCCCCGGCGGGCGATCTGGTGGGCGTTGAGGGTCAAGGGTGTGCCAGAGGCATATATTGACATTATCGGGGACATGTACCTCCGATCCGAATCTCTGGTTCGGACTGCTGTTGGCGATACCAACCCCTTCCCAATTACCGTAGGTGTCCACCAGGGCTCGGCGCTGAGTCCTTTTCTATTTAGTGTGGTGCTTGATGTCACGACGGCGGAAATACAAGAGCAGCCACCATGGGTGCTCATGTATGCCGATGACATCGCACTAATAGATGAGGACAAACAGCGCCTAGAGCAAAGAGTGAACTTGTGGAAGGGGACGCTTGAAAACGGTGGTCTGAAACTAAATGTGGCGAAGACCGAGTACATGGCTTGCTGGAGTGCAGACCCGGATAGTATCCGAATAGGGGGTGAACTTGCCGTGAAAACGGACAAGTTCAAATACCTGGGGTCTGTACTGCATGAGTCCGGTGACATCGACCTCGACGTTAGGGCCCGCATTGGCGCCGCTTGGGCTAAGTGGCGGGAGCTCACAGGCGTTACTTGCGACCGAAAGATGCCGATGAGACTTAAAGGTCTCATCTACAAAACAATCATTCGGCCTGTACTCCTGTATGGGTGCGAGACGTGGCCGGCCCTTAAGCGCCATGTTGGAGAGATCCATGTCGCGGAGATGAAGATGCTGCGGTGGATGTGCAATGTTACACGATTAGATCGTATTCGTAACGAGTACATCCGCGGCAGCCTTGGTGTCCGCGACGTGGCTGATAAACTCCAAGAATGTCGCTTAAGGTGGTTTGGCCATGTTTTGAGGAAACCACAGGAGTACGTCGGTCGCAAGTGCCTGAGCCAGATCGTACCGGGGGTACGATCCCGTGGACGGCCCAAAAAGCGTTGGCTTGACGTATTGGAGGGAGACATGAGAGCCAATGGTCTCACTATAGAGGATGCTCAAGATCGGGCGAAGTGGAGGCGTTTGAGTAGGAAGGCGGACCCTGGCACTAAGCCGGGATAACGCAAGGCAGAAAGAAGAAGAAGAAAAAAAGAATGTATATAATGTGTATGAATTTAGCAAAATAAAATCAATGTCTCAATTTTTACTTGATGTGGGTTGAAATGTTATTACGTATTTGCATCCAATTGAGATCTTTTTGGAGTTTGTGCTGATGCCGAACAATTGAAATTGCACCGACTAAAGAAGAACCTCTACTATCCTTCTCATTTTTTGTGTCGCTTATTAAAAAATAATTTTATAATTTGTAACAAATTTAAGTACTTACTAGTTACAAAAATAATACAAAAAGGCTTTTTCTCACCCTCGCACAAATAATTATTTCGAGCCAAATAAATTCCAACATCTATCATTAATCAGCGTCTTCACGTCTTGAAGGACTTTTCTCTTATATTTTTAGCTAAAGCCAATTATAATGTTCTACTGGCCTTTCGCAAAGTATTTGAAACAATCCACGCCTACATAGCCTTGTTATTTCATGAAGCGTGGCATTTCCCCGGACATGCCTCGGCACTACCAAATATTAAAGGGTACGCACGAAATGTCAACACAAACCCACAAGTTTGTTCACTCTATAAGAGTTAGAGTGACTTAAGACTTTAAGTAAAGGAGTTACACTTTAGTTCACTTTACGCGTTGCTTTTTACGTCGAAAACTTTTAGTCACTTAATTCTATACTTTATAAGTACGTAGCTCATGCTACATACAATGTCCGTGCTACCATAGATAATTCGAATCTTTTATTTAAAGCTTAAAAGACAAGCTATAATAGTCTTCCGACCACACTGTCTAGTCTTATGTAAATGAATCATTTCTTATTCAATATCTTATTCAAATCTTAGAATCATTTTCTTTACTCATAGGCAAAGGCAGGTAACGCATGCATGCGAAGTTTTACGTTCTGCAGAGGACAAAAGGTGTTATAATTAAATTAACCTTTAGTATTAACACCTCAATCAGATAATCGAGAAGAAATAAAATCCCTTTATAAGTAGCAGCGTCGCATTGAGTTTGTGAGGGATATTTCATTCCAATTCACAATTACTCTCATTGAAGATCAGCAATGCATCCATAATTCTCCTAGGTGTTCAAGGACGCTGGAGATTAGTAACCAAATCTACGCATCTGCAGACCTCTGAGTTCTGCTATAAATGAAGTTAATAAAAAGCGTGTAAAAATCACCATACCGAACACCTATTTAATTTTGTATTGATTTCTAAACCCTAAGTGCTGTCATATTTTTAACTGACTTTAAAAAATTAGGTTCTTAATTCAGAACGGCATAAAATGTATATCCTCAACGGATAATAATTGCACACACCTTTACGTGGTAAGTAAAATAAAAAAATAAAAGAAGTTTAAAACAAAACCGAAAAACCAACTTATATTTTTTAAAATAGCGGACGCATAGGGGTCACACAGGTGTATCGCGCGTTTGGTTTATATCAATACCTCTAACTTAGGGGATTTTTATAGGCTATTAAAGCGGGCTACGTTTATTGTTTGTACGTGCAGCCGTTGTGATGTCCTTTTCACTCTTGTAATGGGAATTAATATACCGCAGTTTTTATTAACATACTCCACTGCCCCCGTGGCGTAGTGGCGAGTAGCCGGTTGTGAAGAGAAAGGGCACGGGTTCGATCCCCGCACCACCACGCGTTGATGTTTGTGTGATGCACAAGTATATGTTTCGGGCCTGGGTTTTTTGTCCCCAGAAGGGTTGGCGGCCAACCATTGCCTGGATTAGGTCATAGGCTACTTTTTATTCGACAAAAGGCCGCCCACGCAGTCAGAGCCGGGCAAAAGCCAGTAAACTAATAAATATACCCTCATCTCTTCCCTATCCCGAAGGAGTGAAATCGAGTAGGCAATAAGATTACTTAGAGCATTTAGATCAAATGAAAAAGCCTAGATAAAATTATTCGTGAAAATCCCAGACCCATGGGCATTAGCAATTTATTTCAAAGGCTCTACTAACAACATTATGAACAGTTTTAAATAAGTCTAGACATTCGGGAAAAGGAGGCAGACCGTAATGGCTTTCCGAGAACCACTTTCCCTAGTGAAGGTGCGGCTGACGTGTTAACGCCATCTCTTGGTATAACTAGAGTAACATAGTCGACAGGCTCAGTTATCTAGTGGCAACGTAATTAGGCTGAGAAACCGTGACGTATTGGGTTCAAATCCCAGGTCAGACAATCACAATTTTTGTCTGAATTTTCAATACGAGAAATCAGACAAGTTGCCAGAAATTATAAATATAATTATAATTAAAAATGGAATGAGAGCTGCACCCACATACAGTAGGTATTGCAATAAACATTTTAGAAGACTATATAAGTAAATCATAACTCAAATTAAATCGACTGCTAATCACAAATTTAAATATTTATGATACGTGAGTCATAGCTTTTTTACCGACGAAAAAGAGGTATTCGATTATTTTTACACACTAACAATACAAATGTAGGCAGGTCGTGTTTTTTAAAGAGAGTTTTTCCCAATAAACGGCCAATACGAGTCGGATTATACATTGAGGTATCCGTACCATCACCCTTGAAATAATTATTTTGTAAATATTGTTGTGACATCCATAACACCATACAACCAGTGAAAATTTCAGTCAGCTGCTACCAATTGCCATTCAAAAGAAATAACTCTTTACAGGACATAAAGACAGTCAACGTATGCTTAGTAATAGGGCCCCTTGACTACGGTTGAGTACGATACACCCATGGGCTTATATCCCTTTATATGTAACCTAAAAACCATTCCCAAGCATCACAGACAGGCATACAAATGATGATTTAAGTAACGTGTGAGCCGTGGTCCGTGGCACGAAGATCGATCCCCCAAAAACGTGCACAGATTAAGTGTCTAGCGCGGGAACGAGCCGAACCGATCCGCGTATCAATCCGCACAGTCATCAATCAAACCTGACAATACACTCGCTTGACGGAGCATCTGGCCAAAAATGTATTTCGTTATCGATTGCACGCAAGGCAAATGTTTGGTCCAAGGTTGGACCTATGCTATAGTACCACGCGTGCCCATCGTGTAAAGATGGAACTGGTGAGGCTGACATGTCAAGGCTGACTTCCGATAGTTGCATCAAGCGGCACTAACGCCTTCGAAAATAAGCCTTTAACAACCTACAAAACCCCCAGTTCGAAATCGAGAAAATATGCCCAAGATTAAATTTATCTCTCAAGGACTTTGGCATCGCTAAACAAGGCTTTTCAGTACTAGCTTTTAATACAAACCGCTACCAATCTTTTGCGGACTATAAGTTGATCGCTTGCCATTTTGTGCACAAATTCGTTGCATAGATGACCACATATTTCTGGTTACTGCATAGATGTGAAATAATCTGCTTTATTTATGAATATCTTGCCAGCATTGGAGCCAATGTTGGTCATGCGATGTAAGGCAGGCATTTAAAGTAAAGATTAGTAGCCGATCAATACGAACGAATTGACTAATTCAGATTGATGAATGTACAGAAAGACAGCTTTAAGAAACAAATTATCTATGCTTACTGCGTTTTAAACCCCGACAAAAAGGTGGGGTGCCATAAGTTTGACCACTTGTATATGTGTATTTGTGGCATCGTAGCGCCTAAACGACTAAACCAATTTGAATGTTTTTTTGTTCGAAAACTGGTTTAATCCAGATGGATGGCATCCAAATTCACAAATATCCACATTTTCACGTTCATAACATTAGTGAATATAGGGTAGTGAAAGTACTGATAGTAAGAAGGTAAGACAGACTGTTTGTAAAGTATAAAATATTCCTCTGCAACTTTCTAAAGTAGTCTAGAAGTAGGTATAGGTCATGAAAAAACATTCTCCTTTATCTCTTTAGAACAATGTTGATTCTGTGGTCTGGCAAGTAATAAATATTTAATGTCTAAACAAGGTTCTAAACAAATGGAGTCAATCCGGTTGATGGATTGTGAGAGTAGATTATTCTTAGCAAATGGATTGACACTTCGTGAAGGTGGCCTACGTATCGATTGCGTGTTCAAGAATGATTAACTAAAGTGAACTAAAAACGGAGTACAATAAGACAATAAATATTTTTAATAACTGCATGCCATAACTGCATTGTGAACTGTGTAGTAGCAGTATAAAATTTTCCAAAAAAAAACATACTTCGCGGCTTAATGGTTTTTTTATAATGATTTCTTATGTTTACGCGAATATTACTCATTGAGTCTTCGAAACATCGGGATAAAAAAAAAATTGGTGTGTGCCGTGGGACACCAGGTAGGAACGAAGTTCCTTCGGCTAATGTAGAATCGACACAAATTGCAAAATGATTAGTTTTTATTTAAGTACAAGAAAGTATTTAGGAAATTCAGTATTTTAGGAAATAATAAATTACTTAAAATAAAAAAAACATCGTAATTCAAATTATCAACTAAAAAAATAGAAATAAAAAAAAGACGTGTGGCACTCGGAGACTGCCGCGGTAAAGCTATTGTATAGCATTTTTTATCAACTTATGTAATTATAAAATATAATAACGAGCTAGCGTAATCTTTTAAAAATCGAAGGAGATATAAAAATACTTCAACAATAACTGGCTGAATGAATTTCATTTTAAAAAAGGAACGCTGGCTGGTTATGGGACTGTCGCGCATGCGCACGTCTCATTTAACGCTTTTATTCCACGCATTTTTTCCACGCATTTTTCTTACGGTTTTACTATCACATTTTTTTCAGTTCGATCACGCAGCAAAATCCCTATCCCCTCCAAGCCTGCCGTAAGGAACTTCGTTCCAATAATAAAAAAATAATAAAAATTAGTTTTATTTAAATGGTTTTTTATATTCGAGGTCAACACACGAGCAAGTGATTACCTGACAATAAGTGATCTCCACCAATCACATGATTGTATACATATACAATACCAGAAAAACATGGACACGTCGCCGAAACTTCAAGGAAAGGATATTTGGATGGAGAGGAAGGTTTTAGGCCACTGTTAATCTCGTTCACCATACGAAACGCCAAAGCGTACCGCCACTTTGCCTTTATTTTCTGTGAGACAGTGAAATATAACCCGATGGAGCCGGCTCATTCATGACGGAGACCATAGAGTCTACGGAGTGGCTCTACAATTTATTAAATAGCGTACTCACGTATTTATTGGTAAAAAATTCGTTAGCTACCTAAAGATACAAGTAAATGATTAAAATAAACAGGAAGGAAGAAGGAACACAAAGTAAAGTGAGAAAAGGAAAAATCCGACACTGTTTAGAAAGAATGTATTTACTAAGAACTTTTATCACAGTAGAGTATAGATCATTGGGCGGAAACAGATATATTTTATCACTATGCTAATCTAACGAGAGTTATCCCGTGGGAGATTTCCGAACAAACACTCATCCGTATGCATATTGTATGGTACGATCGCCAGTCGCCACATACAGGAACCTAAAGTCACGTTTCCACTCCTCTGCCGAATCACGTATCGGATATCGTGAATAGGTAACTACTCGAATTTTCTAAACTACAACTGTGTATTTTTTAAATAAAATGATTCGGTTATATGAAATAAGGCTTCGTAGATATATTCCTAAAACAGTTAATTAATAAAAAAAATAGGATTTGTCTATGCCGCAATTTCCAAATTTGAATTTCGCATTCGAATTCTTCACACATCGCCTTCTTGTGATAAACTTTTTTATTCAGCCGTAAACATTTCAACCGCATATTCTAATAACATCTGTTTAAAGTCGCCTAACGCCATTAACTGGGCGATGGCGAAAGCTAATTAAACAAGTTGAGTTGGAGCGCCATGACTGTCGACTGTTTACGCCTTGATGATTTATAGTAATGATGGCTCCAAGTTTCCAGAGTTATTGCATGGAACTATGCTCTCGCTTCGCCGTGCTAACTTTATTGAAAAGACGGTGATAAATATAGGGATTAAAAGTTTAAAACTTTAGAACTTTGATATTTTAAATATTCATAATAATTTATTTCGTAGTAGCGAAAGACTTAAATTATACTACTAGATGAGCAGTTTAGAAGTAAAAATGTGTCACATAACTATTGACAACTGATAGACTGAGTGCGAGGGGTTATGGTCAATTGACCGTAACTTAGTTGCACCATTACTATGTACTGTACGCAGTCTGTAAAATTAAAAGTTATATTATTAGTGTACATTGAAGTCATTGGTGTAAGCAGTTCAATTTATTATATAATCGTGCCACCGTACACATGGTGTTAAAACCTGCCATAGTGATCCTCACACCTTGTGTGGATCGCGTTCCAGGATCAGCCAGTGTATATCCGGTTCTCTCGAAAGGCATGCGACATGACTTGATGGTTGGTTGGGGCGGGTATAGAGGTACATCCTTATATCCCTGTGCCTGCATCGGACATCCCTTTCCGAAGAGGGCAGAAGCATTTATACAGGCCGGCCTGATTCTGGTGACCACTGATGAACTCATTATTTGTCGGTGTTCGTAAATTTTTCACTCACAAAAAAAGTCACTTTGCCGTGCTCGGACAAAAAAAATATATACCGATGATATACATATAGTAGGTCCTAGCACGGTCTGATTATTTAAAAACACTTCTTAGAATGGATCGATAAAAGCGTGATAAGTTTAATGCATCTAAAAAGTAGACGACCATCAAAAGTTAAACATCTGATCAATAGCCTTTCGACCTTAATAGATAGAAACACAATAACAAACGGTCAATGGACCGCCATAAATGTAAGTCAAACGCAGAGAAATCACGTTGTATTGAGCCTTAGTAGGAAACTTTCTAGCCAAAATTGTAAAATTGTTATAAATAGAACTGCCTCGGTGACGCATTTGTATTGCGTACGTATGACTGCTGTGCTGAGGTCGTCGGTTCGAACCCTGAGGTAGGTAAAAGTGATATTGCATTTTCACGAAATGCACAGTTGATGCTGAGAGTCCGGAATCTGGGATTATGTCCAGTATGGAGATAAGCCCCTATCACAACATGGAACGGAAAAAAGTTCGACGAAATGAGAGTGTACTGGTTACGGTTCTGCCAACCCTTCGGGGAGTGCAGGTGTGATTGACTATGTATGTATGTATGTGATGAACATAATAAACTTAAGTAGATTTAACGTGAAGACGACTACGTTAATGAAATTAAGAGAGACTATTAATCAAGGGGATAGGCTCCTTGTATGCGAGAGGCCGTTGGGTTGATACAGAACCGCTTTGTCTATTTCTGCCACCTAGCAGCAGTGTGCAAGCACTGTTATTTCGGTTTGAAGGAAATTGAAGCCAGTAAAATCACTGGGCATTATGAGACTTAATAACTTACGTCTCGTGACGAACGCATTCCAGCGTCATACAGTGCTTTGTAATTCAAAGTTCTGTATGGTGTTGTGTCTATTTATGGGCAGGCGGTTACTACCAGGCGAACGACCTAGATCTCTTCGTCATTCAGGCTAGTTAAAAAAAAAACAAATGTTAACAACGTTAGGATCCATATTGAATTCCATTTTTCACACACAGAATCAGATATCAAAGAGCGAGATGGGCCACAGACGTTTTTATTTTGGGAGACGGGAAAATCGAATGCTTTTACGTTAAAGAACTTAAATGGATGCCAATTTTATGAAGCCAAAAATACTTTTGCGATTACTTGAGTCTTTACGAAATTCTTACCATTAACTTAACTGTGAATCTGTTAACTGCATAAGTTTACGTTTATATACCTGAACTGTAAGACAAATATCAAAATATGGTACTTGAAATAGGAAATAAGTCGTTAAAGAGACAAGACAATTTTTTTTCTATTTCGTAACGTTCCTGTGGTTGCAGTAAAGAGGTGACCAGGGTGAGCCTGGACTATCACAGAGTAGAGCCCACCGCTACCGCTTACCATAAAATCATAAATTTCATAACAATCAGTGGTCTATTCTATCGAGCTATGGCATTCACAATTTACTATGTCGCAAGAGAAGGGTGCGGCGATAAAATCACCATAACCGATTCAAATAAACAGTGGGCTGTGGGAAAATGTAATCTTGCAAGAATAATGTAGCGAGCTACATCGCAAACATGCCGGCCATTCACTGAATTACTTATGTCCTGGGCACCACCATTCTGCGGTTTCTATTATGTTATATCGAATAGTTTGCAACTCATCGGTACGCTTTTGTTTTCAAGAAAATATTTGTGATTCTAATGAAATAGAGAGTAAAAAGGAGGAACATGGCATCGATTGTACTAAAAAGAATAAAGTAAAAGAGAGAAGTTCTTTTGAACTTATTGAAGACAGTGAAATTACAGGGCATTGTTAGATTTATACCTATCTAAAATCTATCAACGACGCGTGAAAAGATTAAACGGCAGGCAGCGGCTTAGCTATGCCCTGGCAAAGCCGATTCCATGAGCGGCGGTGAACGCTTATCATGAGCTATGCTCGTCTGCCTATCCAGGTAAGGTAAAAGTGTCTCTGGGTGATGGTGCAATTCTTTGCAGTACTTTTTAATTCAAAATTATGCGTGTATGTTTCTTGTTTATGGGCAGGCGTTTACTATCAGACGAGTGAACTGTTCGTCTCGTCATTCAAACGAATAATAACCTAATCATCAAAAACCCCCATAACGTTAAGGAAAAAAATCTGTAACTTAAACGGCTGAATATATTTTCTTCAAATACAACTAAGAACTATTTAGATTAGATCATCTTTCAAATGGAATGTAGGCACTTACAATTGATGTATTACAAAGAAACGCCAATTATCAATCAGAACTCAGAATCCACAGAGGTATCCCACAGGTAGGCTGCGGTATCCCAAACTAATTAACCGAAACATGGAACGAGCGGTGCACTTATCGCTTCGATCTATCGCGACCTACCCATTCGGCGCTTGCCGATACGACCGGCCACCAGACGGTCACGTAATGATTCGATTTGATTAAATTTTGGACCCTGGTAATAATTTGGAATGGATTTTAGGGAATAGGACGTCGTGTCAAGTTCTAGAATATAAATGTTTGAGGACACTCTTGACCTTCATAAAGTTTCACATACGGGCAAATGTCTTTCGAGTATATGCCATGAATAGAAATAGTTTTATCAGTTAACAGTTTTATCTACATGAAATGAGCCGGGTTGTTACCACCGTCTCAGAAAACGGACGTGAAATAGTAGCTTGCTGTTGAGTTTATTACGATGTGTGAGATATCCAGAGGCCCAAACCCCTTTCCTCTTTGTTAATGTTTATGTCTAATATTTAACTTTACTAGACCGATTATCGTGCCATTATGGTTGTGAAAACATATTACAAACATACTCACGCCTGTTTCGTATAGGGATAGGCAGAGATAAGTTTCTACTTGCTACTATTTTTGCATATCTCTGGCCTAATTCACTCATTATATTCCTCATACATTCAAGTAGGTTTAGGGATTCGAAGAAAACCGACGATAAGAAACTTAGCTTGCTGTTGCGTTTCGTATAGTAGGGTCAGCGAGTGGGATATCTCGGGCCCTAATTCCCCTTCCCGATAATTACTCTTCTTCCCTTAATTTTTCTGCTATTATTAGGTGTTCATGGGCGGAGAAGCTTACTCGTCAATAGATGACTCACTTGATCGTGCACCAGCCTATGCTTTTATAATATAAAACGGACATAGAAGCATTTATTCAAGCCGGCATGATTCTGGTGACCACCGATAAACTCATTGTTTGGCAGTTGTCGCTGTTTTTTTTTGGGCTGCACTGTCCTTACTATCAGGTGTGCAATCACTTTGCCGCGCTCAGAAAAAACCAATGCTTTCTCGAGAATATCTATACGAAAGAAAAAAAATCTAGGAAATATCCAGTTATTGAAATAAAACTAATTTAAACGGATTATATCGCGGTTTTTGGAACGAAGTTCCTTACGGCAGGCTTGGAGGGGATAGGGATTTCGCTGCGTGACCGAACTGAAAAAAATGTGATAGTAAAACCGTAAGAAAAATGCGTGGAATAAAACCGTTAAATGAGACTTTTTTTAACTTAATTTGATATCTAGCACACAAAGTTAAAGTCGAAATTCCGTTAATAAAACAAATGGGTGTGAAACTTATGACATTTGGAAATTTAGACGCGGTTTGAAATTTGAATTTGAATTTTTGATTATAGAACACGGCCGTCCACCGTTTAGTAGAAGTCTAAGTTTTTAATTAGAGTTGTTACACTTCGGTAGTGTTTTGGGATGAAATATTACTGAATAAAAGTTTATTGGAACGAAGTTCCTTACGGCAGGCTTGGAGGGGATAGGGATTTCGCTGCGTGACCGAACTGAAAAAAATGTGATAGTAAAACCGTAAGAAAAATGCGTGGAATAAAACCGTTAAATGAGACGTGCGCAGGCGCGACAGTCACATACACAGAATTGAGCACGACTTTTTTTGCAATTTGTGTCGATTCTACATTAGCCGAAGGAACTTCGTTCCTACCTGGTGTCCCACGACACCACTCATTTTTTTTTATTTTAAGTAATTTATTATTATTTTTTTTTTTTTTTATTGCCTTGATAGGCAGACGAGCAAGCGGCCCGCCTGATGGTAAGCGGTCACCGCCGCTCATGGACATCGGCAATGCCAGGGGCACAGCCAAGCCGCTGCCTACCACTGAAGGGATACTCTTTTTAAACCTCGTTTAAAGAAGGACATGTCATAGCGCTCGGGAAACACCGAGGCAGGGAGTTCATTCCAGAGCTTGCACGTGCGTGGTATAAATGAACGCTGGAAACGTACGGTACTAGACCGTATTGTTTCCAGGTGGTATGGATGAACTCTACTGCGGTGTCGGGTGGTGCGATGGTAGAATGGTGACGTTGGCACCATCTTAAACAGTTCCTCAGAGCACTCCCCATGGAACAGCCGATAGAACACGCAGAGAGAACCAAAGTCTCTCCGCAGTCCCAACGGTTCCAGGCTATCCGTGAGATCAGGATCATCGACGATTCGAACAGCTCGCCTTTGCAAGGAGTCAAGTGGGTTGAGCAGGTATTTGGGGGCTCCTGCCCAGAGGTGGGAGCAGTACTCCACGTGGGGCCGTACCTGAGCTTTATAGAGCATCAATCTCTGGCCCGGCGTGAAGTACCGCCCCGCTCTGTTCAGGATACCCAGCTTTTTACTAGCCAATTTGGCTTTGTCCTCCAAATGACTCCTAAACTGGACTGTGCTCGAGATTTCGACGCCGAGAATCCCAATACTCTCGGAAACCCGAAGAGGTACTCCTTGGAACTGAGGCGCTATGACAAATGGGTCCTTCTTCGCAGTGAACGCGCAAACTTGTGTCTTCGTGGGGTTGAACTGAACTAAGTTCATTTCACCCCATTTGGAGGCTCGCCCCAGAGAGCTCTCGATTTCAGACACAAGTTGTGACCGTCTTTCCTCTACGGTGCACCGAGGAACATTCTGGTGGCCGATGTATCGCGCATCACTCGTGCTGTCATCTGCATAGCAATGCATGCTGTCAATAGACAGCATGTCATTGATATGCAAGATGAAGAGTGTCGGCGACAACACCGAGCCCTGTGGAACGCCAGCATTGACTGATAAAGTCTCGGAGCAACAGCCGTCAACGACGACTTTAATGCTCCGGCCTTCCAGGTAGCTAGCGATCCACTTGCAGAGTTCCTCGGGGATTCCGTAAGATGGTAGCTTCGATAGAAGGGCTCTATGCCATACCCGATCGAACGCCTTCGCGATGTCTAGGCCAACAGCCATAGCCTCACCCTTGCCCTCCAAAGCTTCTGCCCAGCGATGTGTGAGGTAAACAAGAAGATCACCAGCTGATCGACCGTGACGGAAACCGTACTGACGATCACTGATCAGCTGGTGCTCCTCAAGGTACCGCATCAGCTGGGCATTTATTATTCGTTCCATGACTTTGGAGAGCAAAGATGTGACCGCTATCGGCCTATAACTCGAAGGGTCCGACCGGTCACCTTTTTTAGGGATCGGATGGACATGAGACACCTTCCATGAAGTGGGAACCCTGTTAGTAGAATAGGAAAGACGGTAAAGGCGCGTTAGAACGGGGGTCAACTCAGGGGCGCACGTTTTAAGAACCACCGCGGGGATACAGTCAGGCCCACTCGACTTACGGATGTCGAGAAGCCTTAGTTCCCTCCTGACCGCACGCTGGCTTATGCGGATTTTGGGCAGGGAGAACTCGCACCGGGGGATGTTTGGCGGTGTGGCTCCTCGATCATCCAGAGTCGAGTTCGAGGCAAAGGATTGAGCGAGAAGATCGGCCTTTTCCTTTGCACTATGGGCCAGACTGTCATCAGGCTTACGCAGTGGCGGGAGACTAGACTGGCAGAAGTTACCTTGGACAGCTTTGGCAAGCGACCAGAAAGCACGGCTTCCAGAAGGGTAGCTCTTCAGTCGCTCGCCAATTCTGCCAATGTGTTCCGCCTTGGCCTTGACTATAGCCCTCTTGTTGAATCTAGAAGCAGCATTATATTTCCGCTTCTCCTCTTTGACATTCGGATCTTGACGCTTTCTGGCATCGACCCACGCCTCGTATGCGGACCGCTTTAGGCGCGCAGCTTCGGCACAAGTATTATCATACCAGGGCCGGCTGCGACGCCCGACGGGTATTTTAGTGTTGGGGATAAATATATCCATCCCCAAGAGTACCACGTCCCTAACCGAGTCCGCACAAACGTCAAGATCTTCCGAGGAGAAGCAGAGCTGCTTCCATGGGAAGGACGCATAGAATTCACGAAGTCCATCCCAATCTGCTGACCCATACCGCCAGACCCTGCGAGTCCCAGTAGCTGAGACACGACTGCGATACATAGCAGGGGCTGACGAACGGATCAGGCAGTGGTCAGACGACCCAAGAGGGGCGTCGACCACCACTCTGTATCCGTCGGGGTGTGTAGTATTTTCCTAAAATACTGAATTTCCTAAATACTTTCTTGTACTTAAATAAAAACTAATCAGCAAAATTTAAGAGAAAAATCAAGAAAACCTACATAAAATTGAGCACGACTTTTTTTGCAATTTGTGTCGATTCTTCATTAGCCGAAGGAACTTCGTTCCTACCTGGTGTCCCACGACAACACTAATTTTTATTTTTATTTTTTTTAATTTAGATCCCGACGTTTTGAAAGCTTTTCAGCCTTCGTAGTGACGGGGTGGATACTTAAATTAGTTTTATTTCAATGAGTAATATTCGCGTAAACATAATATCCAGTTATTTCAAGACATATAGTATATCACTTCGAGTCCGGTAATAGGAATGTAAGAGAGCGTCCGGCAGTTACATCTAACAACGGAAGTTAGATCTGTTCCACCACGTCGCGCTCGCGAGCTACAGTTGGCGTGTTCATTGTGCTAATATCATTATATGTTTTTATAGCAAAGGCCGGCAAACTAGCAAGTAGGTCACCTGATGGTAAGTGATATATCATACTAGCTTTTGCTCGCGGCTCCCCCCGCGTGATCTGCTTTTTCCGGGATAAAAAGTAGCCTATGTCCTATTCTGATATATAAGCTATAGGTATTATTGTAAAGTTTCATTAAAATCCATCCAGTAGTTTTTACGTGAAAGAGTAACAAACATACATCCATACTTACAAACTTTCGCCTTTATAATATTAGTAGGAGTAGGATAGTAGGAAGTAGGATAGGATATCACACTCACCGTACGAAATGCAGCAAGCTATATTACGTCGGTTCTATGCGAGACAGTGGTAACGATCCGTCGAGCCGGCCTATTCATGATGTAACAAAACTATAGCGTGGCCACCAGTACCAGTGGCGTGACAACATAGAAAATATCACGAGGTTCCAAATTCAAATCTAACAATCTTAAAAACGATATAACGCTGATTTTTTTTTTAATCTCAACAGTTGCAATACTGGACTCGAGCGTTGAGCAGTTCGTTTTATTTACTGAAACCATACAGGGGGACCTAAAATGTTACGGCTCGGTGTGACACATGGTCTGTTGAATGGTTAATCGTCGAAGCATGGAAGTTACGCAAACCAGGGGCGATTTTTTAACATTGGCTCGCCAGTCGACGCGGTACCTCATTTTGCAGCAGCCGGTTCTTAAAACACGGATTTTGCAACTACTGTTATTTATATATCTCATTAAAACAGAGACTGTTGACTAACATCGCCATAAAATTATGTTAAGTTTAATTTCCGGAGACAAAAATCCGGTTGTGGAATGCTTTGCCGGTAAAAAGGCGCGCAAAATAGATCTAAGCATTTTAAAGAATGGTAAAGAAACAGTATATCACTCATTTGAATCTGTAAACTATAACACTAACTATATTGGTGATGCAAATATTTAATATATTATGTTAGTATGTATCCCCAGAGTGGTTTACGTTAGGCAGGCGGCTGTTCGTAAAAACTATAAGCAAATCTTACTGGAAAATGTAGAAAGCATGTTGCGCCGACCCATTGAGAGATAAGGGCAGGTGGAGGAAGATTATGTTTAGTATAAGTATGCTTATGTGTATTTATGTAAGTATTGTATATATTGTTCTATGTACGTATGTATGTATTAGGATAATGTTCACTTCACCATCTATTAGTCGCATGTATGCAATTGCCTTGAGTGATAGACCGCCAATTATACTTTTCATTTGAAATGTGTGAGTCTTTTATGCCTAGTGTACATTAAAGTAATAAAAAAATAATCGCAACCATTTCAATGCTCATGTCTTTCCTTAAAAGTCATCAATGCACACATGAATCTTCTGCGTATATGTATATGTGGTGGACTTCACTACCCAGGAGGTGACCCTTTGATCGTTTTCCGGTCTTTTATTATAAAAAAATAGTCCTTTTCGTACCGTAATTATCGGTTGCGCTTTCGATATCATGTAACGTAAGCTGGATGCTATGATATACTTTTCTTTTATACATATTATGTTGCTGAAATTAATGGGAAAATATTAACAGGTATAGATGAATCAGAATAGGATATAGGGTCTATTTGATACAGGAATAATTAAGTGGGTATTAAAAAAATACCTAATACCTATACATAATTATAGACACTTATGGAGTCATTTGATTTTAGTATACGATATGGGAATTCATAAAACAATTTAGAACTTTCCAGTTTTTTACGTGCAGAACATTAGTGTGATCAGAAACAAAAAGGATATATCCATGAAATGAGCAGTTAGTAGGTAGTAGGTATCTAACAAAATCGGTTTAAAACAAAACCGAATTAAGGCACTTCAAAATAGTCAATTTCCCTTTAATGTATGTTAACCGTCTCTCTTTCAATTAGAAATAAAACAAGTATAGACTATAGATGTCTATTTTATGTTCTGATATAAAGACGAGATTGAATGAGTTTAGATAAACCTTTAAACTCAGTCAAGCTCAAGTGTAAGAAAAATCATTAGGTAGGTATATACATAATCTACGTATAAAATATAAGTAGATGCTTTACAAGGCAAAGGACAAATCCAAAATATTATTGTATTTTTTCTTTGTTTTAATTTCCGGGCGCCCTGTCAAAACGTCGTCAGAGCCGTCTGAAGCTAAAAACCAATCAAGGAAAATAAATGTTACAAAAATATCGCAATGTCTGTTATGGACTCGAATTTTCATTCACGGGATAACGTTGTTTCCGACAGAAAAGTGTTGAAAAAATGTTCGACTACCTACCCTAATTTAAAAAACACGTAAGCACAACGACAATCAATTCCTTAATATAAACAATGCTATATCTAATTGAATACAAAAGAAATCAGGAACAGATACTTTCAATTGCGCTCGTAATAATTAGAAAATTATATCCACACCATAAAAAGCGTGGAGAAATGTGTTCTACGCATGATTTGAATATGACACTCGTATATAAAATATAATTGTTTTACGGCTGTATAATGTAGTACATTAAAAATGTTACACGCAGTTCGTAGACTGTTGAATGTTGGACGGGTAAGGCGCTGTCGCCGACGTACCTATAAGGCTGCAAAACACGCACAAAGAATAGTGATTGCGAAGTGCAGTTACCGATGTGACCGACAGCGTCGGCCGCCACTCAGTCGACCGCCAGGCGTTACACTTTTATTCATTGATAATTATCGTCACGGTAATAAAATAAATCATACTCGCAAAATATTACCCTGATTCCACAACACATAGGCACGTACCTTACGACGCGTCCGCCTTCATAATCGCGTTGTATAAATCCATTCACAACACTATACGAAAACAAAACCACTCGCCACTTTACACGAAAATATTAAGAAACGAACTTAGAACGTTTGCGGTACTAGACCATATGGCGGGTTGTGGTACACACACATCCTTTGGGTTTGTTATTTGGGAAACAATAAAAAACTTGCACAATATTTATACAGATGGGGGTATTTATTTTGGTTCACGCGCGTAAGATTGTGTCAGCAATTGTGACACCGGACCACCTTCCTCGAGGAGGAACTCACGGTACTGAGCCGGAACCGCTCGTATGTATTTCGTACTTCGTGTTTGGCTCCGCGGATACGCTGTGCCTTCCCTTTCTAACAAAGCATAACTTTAGTATAGCGCCATCTATCTATCTCATGCGGTATTAATACGTCTATGACTTCACTAAACAAGTTCACCACCCGAGCTGAATTCGTTGTTCTTGAACAAATGGATGAATGGATGCAGTTGCATTTGCAGTTACAAACATTAAAAAATTTAGCTTCGGCTGGTAATTTTTTTTTCATTTGATGACGAGACGAGCAATGCGCTCGCCTGAGGGCAAGCGCCACGCCTATCCATATACAGAAGCAACACCACACAGAACTTTGAATTACAAAGCACTGCATGGCACTGAACTGCGCTCGTCTCCCCGAGATATAGGATGTTAAATTTCATAATGACCGGTAATTTCACTGGCTTCAATATTCTTCAAACCGAAACACAACAGTGCTTACACACTGTTGCTTGGCGGCAGAAATAGACAAAGCGGTGGTACCAACCCAGACGGCCTCTCGCATACGAGGGACCTACCACGAAATTACGAATTAATCGAAACTTCTTTTGTAAACTGCGATGTCTTGCGTTATACAAAACAAACAACTCGTGCGATGGGAAAAAATGAATTTATTTAGTCAAAAACTATAGATTTGGTATTACATTAAACTAACGAAACTCTGCACGATAACGTCGTTTCCGTCTGTTCAGCGACCAATTTTATCAGATTTGAAGCTAAATTTTTAGGCTGGTATCCTGCCGTAACCCACGAATCTAGAATTTCTGTGCTTGGCAACATCGTTCTTAGCGTATTCCGTATGTAAATATATGCTTGTGGAGAATATTTATAGATGCTAAGAGCGAAATTCTTTAGATCCTCTGTCTGTCTCATAGGCATTGCCAGAACTAGTCCTGTAGTGTCCTCTTTGATTTTATCTTGCAGAGATAATAATATTCTACATTTTTTCTTTCTTTTTTGACTGAGAACTTTTTTCTTCATCTCTATGATTTCTCTTATACGCAATAAAAATCTATTTTGTCTATTATGTACTCTCATGTTGCATTTTAACTTCTCTTTGAGTCCTATGGCTTGCCTCTGCATTCTCTGCACTTCGGTGAATAGTTTTAGAAGCTCAATGTTTTCGTTTTCTTTTGTCAGTGGTACATTGTTGATGTCAATATGTGTGTTGCCATTTATTTGTTTGTCATCTTCTTCATCAGTCTCCATGAATTCATCATCATTATCCAAAGTCTCTTCATCTATATATTCAACCTGCCAATAAAGGTAATTTATTATATAAAAGGCTAGACTAACCATTTTCAATAAATGAGTAAGTTTAATTATTATCTGGATAGATCACGATGATACTCATAAGTGGTAAGTCCTTCATATGTGATGGGCCATCTGGGTTAGTATCACCTCTTTGTCTAATACTACCATCAAGCACAGCAGTGTGTAAGCACTGTTGTGTTCCAATTTGAAGGACATTAAAGCCATTAAAATTAATGGGCATTATGAGACTTAACATCGTTTCAGACAGTGTTCATCACATCTTAGAGTCATAATTCTATGTTCTGTATGGTGGTGTTGTTGGCACGCGTTACGCTTACCATCAGGCAAGCGACGTGCGCGTTTCATCCTTCAGGCAAATAAAAACAAAAAAGAACCAATCAAACTACATAATTTCAAACTGTACTCTGATTGGGTTATTTGTGCGATCTCTTAGAATTCTAGTGTTTCCACTTTCACAGCTAGTTAATGCCTTATATGAAAAATCTTAACTGACTCTGTGAGGAATAATCTGGATCTAAGAAATAAAAACAACAATTCAAATTTAGTGTGGCAGTGAGACTGAAGTGGTTTAAGTGTATAATAATAAGCCAAAGGTATATCTTATCTCAATAAATAGATAAATATTCCAGTTCATTTTGTATCTTAGTTTAATTAAAATTTGTGGTAATGACTTAAGTTTTCTGTACTTGACCTGTCATATGCGCTTTCTTAGCCTGACCTGACACTTCTAATCACACTCAAAAGGTATTTTCTCCGAAATCAACTAGTGACCAAAAGAAAATATCGAATGTAGGACAGCAAAATAAACAAATGGTATTTTTGTTTTAGGCACATTTGGTTTTTGAAATGTTGTCAATACCCCTGCCTTGTATGCATCTCTTCATCCTTTAGCCTTTGAAAACATGTACAATACAGTTACAATACAATACAGCTATGAAACCACCAGTTATTTAGAATGTTCATACAATAAATTGCTGCATATAAATGATTATTTGCTAAGTCACATATTCCAATCTTTATAAGTCGAAATCTCTAATCGTAATATCAAAAGCTGAAACTTACCTCTAATACATGCCTCGGAAGCTTCAGAGAAGGCACTGCCTTATCCACTAGCACCATCTTATCATCCTCATCCATCATAAAACAGTCAACTGCAAAGTGCTGTATACATATATAAGAGTAGTCTGTAGGTGTCCAGTTGTTACGTCCTGTCAGGTCTGTCCATATCTGTCTGTGACTTGGGTCTTCAGGAAATCTGTAAATCATAAAGCCCATATTAAGCATGTGTCTTCAAATATTTAATGATAGAGACAAAGTTGAAAGGTAAAGAGCTTCTGGGTTATTAACAATGATTTGTGACTCACATATATTTTTACACCTGAACAACCTTCTATATCTGGCATAACTTTCTCAACTAACAACTTACATAATTTAATGAGTCAGTAAGCAAACTTACAATGATGTTTACAGAAGTAATTTTCTATGTCCACTCACCTAATTACAAATGTAATAAGTCCTTACAAAATATTAAATAAAATGTAAAGATTCTGTTTGCAGAAAAATCACAAATATTAAAACCTGTATAGGTGCTGCAGCTTTTATGCTTTATGTATTTAAGTTTATTCTAGCATAGCGAAGTGATTGCACTGAGCCTAATGTGGGACAAGACAGTAAAATCAATGTTTATGATTTGAATCCACCCTCAGGGAATTATTCTTCACTGTATTTCTTCTTCTTCAAGTTACATCTGTGCTAACTAATATCAACATTTGTATCATGACTTGAAGCTGCCATAACATACTGTTATAAATGCAAAAGACTAACAAACTTTTGCAATTATAAAATAGAGGGACATTTATAAATAAGTTCAACATATAAGGGTAGACACCACTGACAAAATATCTTTGTCCAATTTCTTTATCTTATATTTGATCAAATTTATTTAAAAGGTGGTTAGTATATATTTGAACAAAATTACTGCTTAAATATGATGGAGTCAACTAATTGTTTTGATCAAATGGATGACAAAGATATTTGATGAGTAACCATCCTAACACTAATTACATTATCTTTATGATTTGATTGAATGATTCTTATAATAAGTCAAGTTTTGGGTTAATACCCAAATACCTAAACCTCACCTAAAAAATGATTCAGATTCCAAATTTTTGAAATCCTCACATCCAAGGACAGCACATGTTTTTGTAATCTCTGTGTCAACATCAGCATTTTGTTTCAACTCTGGAGCAACCATTGCTAAAATAATAAGACATTAAAAAAAGTTTAATAATATGTCTGCTGTGAATAATAAAATTATATGCTCCACAATAAATATGGGGTGAGTGATCATTTCTTCTATTAACTTTTACTTAAAAACTAATACGAAAAACTTAGTCCTGCCAAAAAAATGCAATAAATAATTATTTATCTGAAGATGGTACATAATGTGTATAGTATATTCAGCATGTATACTCACCAATTGGAGTAGATTTCGCCTTGTTATCACTGTGGTCTATCATTGCACTATCCTTCATTTTGTAGACTGGATTATTACTTGTCATTGTATTATACCGATAAATCACAACTTAACTGAAAAAAAATCATTACAATTTTTACGTTCTATACTCATCTCACACTGGTAAACTACTGTCATATGGTAGCACAATGATCAATTAAAAAAATATGAGCCAAATAACATCGCATTTACTCACAACGCAGCTAACAGTCCCAAACGACCGGTGCGCCAACGAATTGCCATGTAGGTTATGATAAGTCTTCACTTATAATCTAACAATTATATTATGATAAAACTAACGAAGGATAAACAAATGATTAATGTTTAATAGTTTTAACAAAGAGTAGAAGCTATTCTTAAAATGAACAGAAGGTTAGACATTGCTTGTCCACTCAACAAAATTAAATATGACAGCGACTGAATGAATGAATGTTGTAAACAAAACTTTTACTTCAATTATCGCACATGTGGAAACGGAAGTTAGTAAACTATCTTAAAAAATTAGGTTTGCGTCGATGACTTAGAATTGATTATTCGAACTATCGATTCTTTAGGGAAAAATTAATTAATTTTTAGAACCATTTCAAGCACTAAATCGATTCAGAGAATCTATTGAACACCAAGAATACTTAGCAAGGTCTGATTCATATTTTAGACCAATAACTTGGCTCTTTGCGAGCTTTTTGATTACATATAGGTAGGAATTTCGCTATGAATTACAGGCGTGAGTATATCTGTGTATGTATATAATTTTCTTTACATTGTTGTTTATTAGTTATATTGATCTGTTATCATATTGTCCTTTATACCTGGCACTATCCCGACTTAGTACCAAGGTCGGCCTACTTACTTAAACAATTCCACTTCGTTTGATCTTGAGCCTACTCCTCTCATATTAAAAGCGTGACGGATAGATTAATCGAAAATCTATCTTTCAAAACTTGAAATAATTATGAATTGATTTTAGCTCTAGATTAGAATCGATTTAAAATGGTTTTCTTGGTTTAGTAAGATTGTACTTCAAATTCCTTGTGACCATCGTTTCCATTCCATTCTTTGTTACATTGGACAAAGGTATTCAGTCTCTGTCATATTTGAGTGGTAGAGCCACGCTGTAGACAGTTTTGTCTACAGCATGAATGGGCTGGGTCGACCGGATCGTTACCACTGTCTCACAGAAAACCGACGTAAAGTAACGGCTTGCTGCTGCGTTTCGTACGGTGAGTGAGATAACCGGAAGCCCAAATCCCCTCCCCTCCCCAATCCCTAATTATCCCTTTCCTTTAAGGTCGGCAGCGCGCCCATGACTCTTCTGGTGGTGGGCGTACATGGGCGGTGGAGATCACTTACCATCAGGTGACCCACTTGCTCGTTTGCCGACCTAAGCTATAAAAAAAAAAAAAAAAACTAAAAGGTTCTGCTTGTAGCTATAAAATTTGGATTAAATTATAGAGTAAAATGTTTTTTTGTAGTCTTACAGTCTATATCTATCAAAAATTCATTATTTATAATATGTATATAAAGGTATATAAAAAACAAACAAAAAATAGATCATTTTGATAAACCATAAATAGACAGTGGACACAGATTATAATAGTTTTATCATCGTATCGTATAATAAATTTATTCTCTGTCTTAATAAATGTGACATGACATATAGCTTGATGTTTTCTATTTGTCATTTTTTACAATACGTAATTTTCGACGAGACCATTGTTGCTATCAATTGATGTTATTATAAGTGCAATAAAAAAATGGTCGATCCAATATTTAATTATCAATTTAGGTTAATCCTCATTGGTGATAGCACTGTCGGAAAGAGTTCGTTACTAAAATACTTCACAGACGGAAAATTTGCGGAGGTAAGTAACGTCCTTTGTTTTCGTATTAATTTGAGTGCTTTAAATAGTAAATTGCGCGTTAAATTTTAGCTGTCCGATCCGACTGTGGGCGTAGATTTCTTCGCGAGGATAATCGAGGTGCAGGATGGCACTAGAATTAAATTACAACTGTGGGACACAGCTGGGCAGGAGAGATTCAGGTCCATCACAAAGTCTTACTACAGGAACTCAGTTGGAGCACTTCTTGTGTACGACGTGTGCAATAGATCGAGTTTCGAACACATACCATTGTGGATGATGGAGGCTAAGAGGCACATAGAGCCTCACAGGCCAGTGTTTGCGTTGGTCGGCTGCAAAGTGGACCTAGTTGGGACAGATAACAAGAATGGTGCAAGGAGAGAGGTCTCTTGTGAGGAGGCGAGACTGTTTGCTGAAGAAAATGGTAAATATACAGTATATTATAGTATGTCATTGTTATGAATGATAATCCTGAATCAAATGAGAAAATCCTAACCAATACTAATCTGCACAATTCATATAACAAGGAACTTACAGGTCCATGATTACTTATTCAATTTCATAAAGGCATGTGAGGTAAACATATTTCCTTGTTCAATATAATGTTTTTAAACCATACCTATTTCTATATGAACATGATTATAACACTAACATATTTTTAGTTATTCTCCAATAACAATTGAGTCTGTTAAACATTTGAAAGTTTCTTTTCTCCTATAATCTGCAATCAGTGTCTAGACTACAATCAGATGTGTTGAGCAAATTAAATAATGTTTTGGCACATTAAGGCCACTGCCCCCAACACACCTTAGTTAAATTGGCTCTTTTCAGTCGCTTTATTGGGTTCAGTTGCAAAAGCACTTTTGTTAAAGAATTCGGACAGTTTACTAATCTGTCTGCATGTTTTCCTAAACATTATTTGGAAGTGACAGCAAATTTATCCAACTCATAAATTTTCATTGTACTTATTAATTTGCTTTCACTAACTGTACAAGTAATATAATGGAAAATAATAGCACCAGTTCTTAAATGGCTTTGCAATTAAAATGTCATTACTAAGGCTTCATGTGAAGATTTTGAGCATTCACTACACAATATTATGTAATAATATGTCAATAAATGTACAGTTATCACATTATTATACTATGTATTGTCCCGTTTTCTCTGTTGTAAAACACTACATAATGCGACAAAACAAAAACCTATCATTGAGGTTCATTGCAGCTAGTCACTTTTCTGGGTCAGCCAGGTGTATACAGTAACTTCAGGCTGGTATAATTCTGAAAACCATTAAAAGATGTCGCCACATTGTATTTGGACTACACCATGTTTACCATCACATCCTTACAATCACATAAAAGAAATATTATTGTCTTGTATGGTCTAATAAATATGTTTTTCACTTTTATAAGCATTGTAGTATATTTATTAGTAAAGTGCTAAATAAATTTATTAATGCTTTCATAATATCCACTTGAAAGAAAAAATCTACAGTATTTTACAAAAAAATATTTTCATCGAACAATTATAATAATATTATGTGTACAGTTTGTTGCAATCCACCATATACTAAAGTTAGTTAAAGCAAGATATTTATAAAATAATTGATCTGATGATGTTCTCTATCTATAGTATTTGCCCCAATTTATTCTGGCTTCAATCCAACTGTGATAGGATTTCTTGTGTGTGTTTTTGTGTGAAATATGTCTATAATTCTTACTTAAAGCTACCTAATCCAACTCAACAACTCAACCAAGAAAATCAAAAAAAAACAAAAATCTGTCTCACAGACAATTAATTTATCAGATAGTACACTCAAGCATACCATAAGTTTGTATTTTATAATCATAATATTTTTAGGTTTACACCATGTAGAAACATCAGCAAAAACAGGACTGAATGTGGAACAGGCATTCGTATTGGTAGCTCAGGAAGTGTACAATCGTATACAAACAGGTGAATATAAAGTTGAAGATGGGTGGGATGGAATCAAGACTGGCTTCAACAGACCGAACGGTATGGATTTCAACTTACTCGAAGCAGAAACGGTGCAGTCTACATGTTGTTAAATATACACAGATATTCAATGGTGAAGGATGAAGGTAAGCTAATAAGACAAAATACTTACTAGTACTACATACAAAACACTATTTTGTCCCTTTCTTTCTTCTTTTAAATAATTTGAAAGCGAAAGAGACAACAAACTGGTCAGATTAATCACTAATTGAAAAATACTATAAGTTATCTGCCGCACTCAGGCATAGTAATTCTTTAGAGTGTGATCACACTCAGAGCCAGTTATGATGTATGCTCTATTACTAAGTACATAAATAATTTTAAGTGACATCTCTGAGTACGACAGTACGACCGCAAAACTATGGTTAGTAACATTAGTTAAGATACCCAACAGTCACACATAATGTATAAAAAAGTAAGCATATTATGACATAATTCAATTTTTGATGTGTTGGCTTCCCTTCACCCTTTACTGCTACACATATATAGAATTATGTATATAATGACTCATAATAGATATACAATATATAAGCATAATTTTGTAATTTGATAAGATTCAATTTAAATTGGCTGGTATGCTACATAGAGATTCAGACTGGCATTGATGGAATGTATTTACTATTATTCATTCTGATTATCTATGCATTTATATTTGTTAATGCCTAGGTATATATATACACGATATTACCACTCCTAAATCCTAAATGGGTAGGCAGTGACTATGGATTTCCACTGTACGCCGTCCTGACTTATCATATGATTATATTGCAAAAATGATGAAAAAACATTATGTTTATCAACAAGTTCCTGTTTTTAAGTTATTATTTTCTTCCATATTATTTTTATTTACTTAAATTTTATATTGTTTGTTTTATTTAATATACATAATTATGTATATCCTCGAGAAAGGCCAGGTTAGAAGTACTCTAAATTTATGTGTTGTATGAATAATTGTATGAGAGTGAAGGAGTCCAAGGAGGGTCTGCAAGGATCGTAGCAAATAGAAATCTGTTGTCTCTGCCAACCCCTATGGGAAACAGGCGTAAGTCGATCTATATATTTATATCACACGTAAAATCAATCTTTAACACTCTGATGTCGTGTGTAATTCAAATTTGAATAAATTTATTGATATAGATATGCCAGTCTAAATTTATGTGATGCTACTGCAGCCTATGTTACAATTCGTCGTTAATTCATTTATCTGAAAAACATAACTCACGAGGAATGTTATTTATTATTATTTTCAAATTTATTTTTATCTTGCTCAAATTCATCACAAATGGCTAGTTGAATGAGTTAATAATCATAAAAAATATGGACATTTAATATATTTTGTTGTAATGTTTTTTTGGTCGTTTTAATAAATATAACATAAAGAGGGAAATGGGTAAAACTAACATTGACTTTTGTAATAAATTAAAGTGAAAAAAATTAACATTGGACCATGGAGCATAGACATTTTATGTCGGTTAATTTATTTAATTTTAAAAGAAAAATACGGTCTATGCATATTTTGTTATTTTCAAATATAACAGTATACAAATATGTGTACTAAACTACTCCGCCATGTATGAGTAATTGTAAATATGTAATGTAAAATTGAATTCCAATACTTATTAGTAGTTTTTGTTTAATTTTTCAAATGACCTGGAATTTGGAAAGTCTGTCAAATTAGATGTTAATTATTGCGAATTTTCCATAAATTTACTGATAATAACTATCCATTATTCTTTCTAGAGATACAGTGTCGTTTGAAGGTTATTACAAAAAATATCGCTATAGAAATATTACCGCGGCATGGCATGCGACATACACGGTCGTATTTAAAGCCCAGAAAGAAGTATAAAAGACGCAAAACGGCCGTATTTTATTTTAAATGTCTGCCGTGATTACATTTCTTAGCCCAAAACTAGTTGAGCCAAAGATTCGAAAATGGAACACCGGATATAATTAATATTATCAAAAAGTGTATAGTCTTTTTTGTTTGTTATTCAATTTGTACATTTTGTACTAACTTTAACATATTTTAGTTATAATCGTACCTGCCACACTGTAATCAATAATTTAAGGATTTAGTTTTAACCACAGGTGTTTAATCAATATTGTATTTTGGTCACAGTTCGTTTATGGACGTTCCCAATAAACGATCTTAGTTTTATTGTTCGGATAGATCACGGATATCAACCATTCAACCTTCCAACTGTTTTCTCATTTGTGTTATCTATCCGGGGAATCAAACTAACATCGATTATTGGGAACGGCCATTAATCCGCTATACAATGGATAGGAATGTGTAAAACACTTTAAACGAGTCTCGAAAATGTGATTACATGTGCTCTAAATAATATAGAGTAGGAAATCAAATATTAACTTGTCATTCGTATTTAAGCAACTCATAAAAAATAGCTCAATTTTGAAAAGTTGTTTCGAAACACTTAAAATCATAACTGTGGCAAAAGATGAAATAATTTTGTAAAGGTAGACATAACAGCTGTATTAAGATTTCGTGCTGAGATGCCCGTCCATTTACAAAAAAAAAACGGATGATTATCAGTTGGAGTTGCCATTTAATTTCAATATACGTTCATGATTTGTGCCTCAAATCTACATGTAATTAAGATAAGGATAAACTACAAAGTAAGATATTAGTAGAAGTATAGGAGCGACTGTGTCCCGGTAATAAAAGGGCAAAAGAGTGGACCGTCAGTTCGTCTGCTTTTACAGGTAATAATTACAATAATAAATATAAGAATTTCCCTAAATACAGCAAATCACAATTTGTATGATATACATTTTTGAATGAAATGAAATACTGCGATAAGAAATGTGTTTATCTGAAATAGTAAATACCATCAAACGGGGTGAATAGGGACTCTTGGGCGAAAAGGGAAGAAACAAATAAGCAAAATAATTTTTATTCTGTATTATACTTTCCACTGTTAGGCACGTTCTCCTCTATGAATGAGAGGGGTTAGGGCTAAGTCCACCACGCTGGTCTAACGTGGGTTGGTAGCTTCACATACCTAAGAAATTCATATAGAGAATTCTCAGGTATGCAGGTTCCATAACTAGTTTAGTTTTTTGACCCATAAACTGACTTACCTGTTATGAATCTACGAAATTACGTCTGCTTAAAAACCAACAAAATTTTGTGCATAAATTATGCTTTAGATTATACTTTGGCGGATTCGTCTATGTATTAAACACAATATTAATTTCGTCTCGATTCACCCCTAAATACCTAATATCCTACATTTTCCATACATTACATAATATCCTATATTTTCACCCCATTTGACTGTACGTAATTTATACTTCATTGTATTCAACATTCAAACTTGGAACATAAAACAGCATTTATTGTATTTCATAATCTACTTAATAACAATACAAAATACAGTCGTTAATATTTTTTATTAAATAATAGTATAGTTTGAAATATTTAGCCTTCGTATTAAAATCGTTTAATTTCACAAAATGAAATATTTATATTGTTTATTACAAAAAACCGCGTCCGAAAATAAATAGCACCCTGTAATATATTTTATACCAAAATGATGAGACGATTTTTTTATTAATTTTTATTTACAGTAACCTAATAATTTACAGAATAAATGAAATATATATAGACAGTAAAATATAAAACAATACGTCAGTGTCTTGAAACATAGTGCATATTTTGTACCTATTCTAAATAATGCATTTTCACAAACACGCATATGTTTTTAAACACTACGTACATACATGATTTGAGGCATAGTAATATGTACATTGAATTAGCTCTAAGTCGTAAAGTTGACAAATAATTAACAAAAAAAACAGGTTTGTTTGATGTCATATGTGGAGCATATTTTTTTAAAGTGTATGTCCATCATAACATTAATTACTATCCTTCCTTATTAATTTATTATGAAATATCTACTACGCAATAAAGCGTACATAGGTACACTCTTCGCGCAATATTCTGTGCAAGCGCCAATCTATGCGCATCGCGATGGCACCGTCAAGTTACATAACTAGTAAAAGTTGGCACGCTTGGTTTCTATATAGATTGACGTTTATGTCATATCTTCTTACTATAATACCCGTGAACTGTACGAAATAGTAAAAAGTCGTATTATTTAAATATGTTTGGGCCTGTATTAAAGAAGAACGATCTCTTTGTCGTGCGTAATTTTCCGTATATTATTATAATATGTTCGATCCGTTTTGGTTTAGCGACAAAAATGGGCCAATCACATAGTATTCATTAATGTACGATTTACAATGCAATATACTAGTTAGGTATTTGTTAACTTTACTAGTTCAGTGGTAGCCTATCATTATGCTGTTATAATGTGCTTTAATACGGAGTAAAGTTTTTGTTAATTACAACTTGTTTTATTTCTACTCTATCGCCTGATTGGATTATTGACTTGTGCTTATTTAGATTTGTTTGAGTCCGGACACTAGACGGAAATAAGATCGGCGAACCGAGGTTGCTACGCTAGTTGTGTCTATACTTACCCCTTTGGGGATACAAGCGTTGCCTCATGTATGACGATATACTTCCCCCCATCATGAGACGAAGACAAGCTCAACGAAACTCGTCTGGGATACATACGTTTTATGCTTTATTTATCAAAAGACAAAGTATGTCAAGAGCCCACTGGGTCAAGTGACTGAACTATTACCATTGACAATTCAAACTAGGACAAAATTGTGATATGCAATACGTAGAAACGCGTAAAACTGCTTTCATACAAAACCGAGTGAAAGCTGTGGCCTGTGAGGTAATGAAATGGAGTAATGTATCTGGATCGGCAAGCGTTGCCTCACCCGTGTCTGCGAAATAAAATTACGACAGTCTGATTTCAGATCTGTGGTTGCATCCCTTCACCAGGTAAATTCGGTGTTTCTGTTCATGAAGAAGTCTTGCAAAAATACGATGACACAATGTTCGTTTTTTTTAATTAGTAAGAAAGTTAAATAAAATTAGTTAAATCATGTAGGCAATTAAAATAGCGCTTATGACGTCAGTACAAAAATAAAAGATACTGTATAGAAATCAATATCAACTAATGTACACCTATCATCATCAAAATTCAATTGTAATGAGAATAAATCTATTTTCTATTAAATTTTCAATATTTTTACTATAGAAATGTCCAGAATTATTAAATATTTAGTGGGTTGGAGGCCGATATGGACCATAGGCATTACCGTAACGGCACGTGTTTAAAAACTATCACCGGATCCACAACTACTCGTCTTGAGAAGACCCGGCGAAACAAACTCAGTGGGCTTGTTTTTGGTCGATTTACACAATTTTTGAAATGAATAACTTGTCGATTAATTAATAAAAAAAATAACACTAAAAAGTCAAAATTAACAATTTCTATAGGTTTCTTTTGTAGACAGTTTTTAAGTTTTTCTATGAACTTACATATAAAACTCGCCTGATTGAGAACCTCCACTTTTTTGAAGACGGTTAAAAATTGCCAATTTTCAGTTTTTATTTTTGCGTTAAATGCCCGACCATCCGGGTTCGGTCACTCACCCAAGGTAAAACAAAGTAAGTACAATGAATACATATTTAATCTAATGCAGTGTTTCCCAACCTTTTTTAGGCCATGCCCCACCTTAACATTTTTTTGTTAAATTTGTCACCGATATCTAGCATTGCATTTAAATAACCCAAAGGGAAAGGGATAAAGTCGTATCGAGTCCATTTTTAAATTGCTCCCCTGTGGGGCGTGGGCCCCACGTTGGAAAACACTGATCTAATGTAACTATAGACTAGAGATGCTGCTGTCTGTACGAATCGCATGCAATACTCGTACAAATTTAATACAGTTTCATGTTGCTCTTGTGCCAACATAGGTATCTACATACCTAGACTGTGAAGTCTGAGGTTCTGAGAGTTTGTCTCTGGTCCAGAGTTTATATTAAGATCCCAGACGGACCGATTTGTGGAGTTATGGATATAGAAAATACATATTAGTTATTAAGGATTGGAATTTACACCCGATAAGGCGGTAAGCTCATGTGAAAAAAGTATGTAGGTACCCATCTATACAAATGTCCTTGACTATCTTCTTCTTATGTATAAAAATCAATTGCCGTTCGCTAGTCTCGCAAAACCCTAAACGGTGCGGTGGACCGATTTCGATGAATTTTTTTGTGTGTGTTTGAGTCGGGCCCCGGGGAGGTTTAGATTCACAATTATATCCGGTAGGTGGCGCTGCAATCGGTCGAACCTTTAATAATATATTTTGTGGGTGATATCGCGCGGGACAACTAGTACAGTCAACCTGGGTAATTTTGGCTCACTTTAGAGGTAATTTATAGTAGTACGGATTTACTTTTATTGTTATTTGTCATAAATGAGTGTTTCTAGTGGGATATTGGCCTTTATAATCTAAATTTCTGTGTTATTTATCAAAACGATAAATAAAAGACCCTTAAATTACCAAAAATTTGGTGAGCCAAAGTTACACTGACATTTGGGTAACATTAATAAGTATGAGGAGTTGATGAAGAAAATCTCTAATTTATGTAGTTTTTTTTACTCCTCGGTAAGATTAGCTTGTCATATTGATAAAAAAAATGCATTTCGTTTATATCACTATCTCCTTTTTATTGGCAACGTAGGGTTGCCATATTAATACAATATTAAACTGCCTGGTTAATCGAAATCGACTTCTATTTAATGGACCTCTTAAATCAAGTTATTATTGTATTAATCAGGGTTTGGTGTACTTATAATCATTGAGCAATGCCTAAAATAATAAAAAATAATAAAACAAACTCAATCACATATATAAAAAAGAAACATAATATCGGCTCTCAATTCCCCCATACCATGTATAGAAATTGATCATCAATCGCATAAGAATCGCCTCGTTTTGTGATTTTAGATCCTCCAAATCGACTAACTATATTTCGGGGGTGACAATTAAATGTGTCAAGCTTTGATGGCCACTTCCGCCCTTCAAAACTTTTTTGCATAATTAAAATTTTCACGCATTGTCTGTCCTCGCCCCGAGCTAATGTTACCCCAAATGGTCTGAAAATGAAACGGATCCAAGATTAATTAAAGATTTTTTTAAAAAATCTATCAATATAGCGGGATATTTCAGTGTTATTACATAAAAAACATATGATTCTTCAACATAAAACTAAACTTGCCTTCTGTAGTTCTTCTGTAGTAACTGCTATACACAACTTTTTAGCAAGTTTATTTTTAACTCTATTTACCACCAACATTTTGAATGATGAGAAATAAATATATATTTGACAAATGTCAAATGTTACTGCAGGTTTCCTTCAAAAACACTTTTTACCTTCATAGATTAAACAACTTATTATTATACAGTGATTCAGTAAGCAGAGAAAAAATTAAACGTTCAAATTCAAGTTAGTGAGTCAATGTTACATTGAAAGCAAAAGTTACCCAGGTTGACTGTACTTTGTATATAAACTTATAAAACTCCAAAAAACTATTCTTAATTCGGTGCGTTATTTTTTTTGCTTGATTTATGTGTGTACATTGATTTCCCTGTCAATTGTAGCCAATTTTGCAATATAACTGCAATACGGTGCGGTACATATGTATGTCTGTAGATGTTTGTTTTTTTTTGGCAATATTTTGCATGGTTCATCATGGCTGTTTGTTTTAATTTATTTGGCCTTTTACATCACTAACAAAAAAAACGGCAATGACAACAGCTGCTATCAGTTGTCACTTTAATTATGTCAAAATGTTCGTAGTTCTAACATAAAAAAGGGAAAAGACACAAAGTTTACTACGAGGAGTAAAAGAGACAGAAGAGAATTATATTCTAAATAAAAATTCTTAATTCCCTGCCTCACTGGAAAAAGTATTTGTTTGGGGTTTGGGCGTAGAGGTGTGTACCGGAGCCAATTTTATCCTCCGGAGATTATGCGGAGATTTTATTGAATAACCGGAGATTCTCCGGTTATACTCCGGTTTTTTTTACTAGCCCTGTAATATATACGTCCCACTGCTGGGCACGGGCCTCCTCTACTGAATGAGAGGGATTAGGCCTTAGTCCACCACGCTGGCCTAATGCGGTTTGGCAGACTTCACATACCTTCGAAAAATCTTACGAGTTCTCAGGTATGCAGGTTTCCTCACGATGTTTACTTCACCGTTAAAGCTAGCGATAATTAACAATTAAAATACACGTGACTTAGAAAAGTCAGTGGTGTATGCTCTTGGGGCTGGTTTCGAACCTGCGACTTTCGTCTCGACAGTACGTACCACTCCCCGCTGAGCTATCGCTCTACTCCGGATAGTCAAAATAATTTAAATCAATATAGTTTAAGAGAAAAAAAAAACAATGCTTTCTGAAATATGAATTCACTTTATAGACCGGTGATTATCCGGTTGAAAATGGTAAAAATAGAAACAAATTTATAGTAGAATGAAACCCATTGTAAAAGGAAGAGAATACAACAAAATTGATAGGAAAAATAAATTACCGGCGATCTGAGGTCGGGAAGTGGGAAGGGGGGGGGCTTTTAAGGGTAAAAAACGGTTTATGTCGATTTCCGGAAAAACTACAAGTCCTATGGAAAAAAGTTAAATCGCAAAGTTGTAGGTAATAAAAAGATCTACAACTTTTGTATACACACTCTCTTCACATATCCTCAAAATATATGTGAAAAATTCAAATAACCAAGTTTTTTGTTTTTATTTTTATCTATTATAATAAATCATTTTTTTTCACGAAATTTGGTGAAAACTTACTTTTTTGTATCCCAAATACACTGTAATTTTTTTGGTTTAAAATATTTATTTTTGCACCTTATTTTGACTTGATATCGAAAAAGCAGCCTAATTTTCAAACGAAAATTCTCACGTCAAAATATGAGCTTTTTTAAAAAAGTCTGTTGGTTTCTTGTTCATTGAATTCTCTACTTTCTGATGGTGTAAAAAAATATATACATTACTATGGTAAATGTGCTCAGAAAATGTAAAGTTATAAGTTAATATTTAATAAGACATATCTACAATATTTTGAGAAAGTTGTAGAATCTTCTTTAAATTATATGCTTAGATGCCTCTTTATTGTTATTTTAATATAACTTATATACCTGAGTGATCTACGGAAAATTTTAGCCCATCATAAAGAAGTGGGGAAGGGGCTAGGTGGGTCTAGGCCTTACTACCTGTTATTTAGTAGTTCGTTTCTTTGCATTTTCTGAGCATATTTACCATAGTAATGTATATATTTTTTTACACCATCAGAAAGTAGAGAATTCAATGAACAAGAAACAAACAGACTTTTTTAAAAAAGCTCATATTTTGACGTGAGAATTTTCGTTTGAAAATTAAGCTGCTTTTTCGATATTAAGTCAAAATAAGGTGCAAAAATAAATATTTTAAATCAAAAAAATTACAGTGTATTTGGGATAAAAAAAGGTAAGTTTTCACCAAATTTTGTGAAAAAAAATTATTTATTATAATAGATAAAAATAAAAACAAAAAACTTGGTTATTTGAATTTTTCACATATATTTTGAGGTTATTGTGAAGAAACTGTGTATACAAAAGTTGTAGATCTTTTTATTACCTACAACTTCGCGATTTAACTTTTTTCCATAGGACTTGTAGTTTTTCCGGAAATCGAGATAAACCGTTTTTTACCCTTAAAAGCACCCCCCTTCCCACTTCCCGACCTCAGATCGCCGTTAATTTATTTTTCCTATCAATTTTGTTGTATTCTCTTCCTTTTACAATGGGTTTCATTCTACTATAATTTATTTATGTTTCAAATTGGAAAATCACCGGTCTATTATTAAAAAAATCGAATAGAAAATATCTAACCTACTAGGTAAAAGCAAACTATATAACTATATTTATAGTATACTAGCTGTCCCTCGCGGCTCCGCCCGCGTGATCTGCTTTTTCCGTAGCCTAACAGTGACGCCATGTGTCGAAAATTGATCGAACCCTCTCAGAACCCGTTCGTGGGCTCATGCACAACAACTTTGCTAAAGATCATCACATGATCAAATGCATAGTTTTGTCGGGAAAGATTTGATTGTCTTGGTCGCGGCATTGTTAATGATGATTCAAAGAGAAAACAAATTACTGATAATATTATCAATTACGTTTAGCTATAATTTTTATGATTGTCAAATTTTGTACCATACTTAACCAAAGACAAAGTTACGTTTAGCTATCATTTAAGTTTTGTTATTCCACTGTCATTTGCCTTTTGTGTCATGTCAGATGTGTTTTTGTTATACGACGTTTTATAGTGACTTGACTGAAACGCGGTCGAACGGGATAAAAATTATCCTATGTCCGTCTCCTGGTTCTAAGCTACCTCTCCAACAATTTTCTGCTAAATCCGTTCATCCGTTCTTGAGTTATAATTGGTGTAACTAACACCACTTTCTTTTATATATATAGAAAGTAAGATGAGATGAGATTATTATTATTCGTTTAGGATATTCATAAGAGTAGTATCGAACAAAGATACATCCGTAACCGCGACTTAATAATTCGTTCAGACATTTTTACCAATCAAATAACCGGTAGTTAAGAGAAACACCGATTAGGCTCCGGTACTCACCCTAACCGGTAATTATCCGGTTTTTTAAGAACCGGTACACATCACTATTTGGGCGTACGCAAAGTAGTGATGTTCATGTACAAAAAACATCGATATTTTTTCCGATATAATATATCGTGTACAAAAAATATCGATATTTTTTCCGATATAATATATCGAAATATTGTATCGATATATAGCGATATATCGGTCAAAAATATCGATATCTTCGATATATCGAATTGTAGGAAGGAAAAGACTTTATTAGAAAATGATTAACAAAAATAATGTCGAAGAGCTAAAAAAAAAAAAAAAAACAACATTCCATACTTATTCTGGTATTTGATATTGTTTTTTTTTTTTTTTTTAGCTACATCCGATACATTTTTCCTAAATGTTCTACGATATCCTTATATCGGATAAAATATATCGATATCATATATCGACTTCAATGATTCGATAATATCGCATTGATTCGATATATCGGATAAAATATATCGATATTATATATCGACTTCAATGATTCGATAATATCGCATTGATTCGATATATCGAATAAATGTATCGATATTTTATCACATATCGATATATATCGAGCACCCCTAACGCAAAGATTTAATGGAATTTGGATTATTTAGTATATTAGATTATTTCACTGATTGTATAATTACTAATTTCAAACGTTAATAAACTAATCTAAGCTCAAATACAAAAATGTCGTCTAGTCGTTCCAAATCCTCTATATTAGATAAACCACTGAGCAAAGGAAAAGGCGAAGTTTCATTAGCATTTTATGCACTTTTATTCTCAGAAATAGTACAATATTGTCAAAATCGTTCACATTCAATACATGAGCTGCAAAACAAGTAAGTTCCATTTATCAGAGTCGCAAATCGCAATGTTTAACTTTGATTACATGAATAAGTAATTATTTTTTTTAGATTGTCAGAAATCGGCCAAGATGTGGGAACCAGACTATTGGATTTGTATTTTGTCAGAGAAAGAAACAGTAAACGTGAAATTAAATTGTTAAACATGTTGCTCTTTGTCAAGTCAACATTGTGGAAGGTAGGTAACTGTTATATTTTACTTCAGTCTTTCAACACTACCATTTCCATATATTTTGCTGATTTTAGCACAACAATAGTTACACTACTGTTATAGTATAGGATATCTCCAATAATGTTTTCAGGTGCTATTTGGCAAGGAAGCTGATAAATTAGAACATGCAAATGATGATGAGAGGACTTACTACATCATTGAGAAAGATGCATTGGTAAGACAGTGGTTTTTCTGTAATACATATTATATCAGGTGAACAGACACTGCTGTGATAAATATTGTCAAATTACATGAATATCAGAATATTGTCATAAACCTCAACGTATACCTATTTTAAGATCATACACATATTAGGGAAAGCAGTACTGTTCCATTCCAACAAGAAATTTGTAATACATGGGCAATTAATTGTCTGTTTTATGAAGATCATTTGAATGCCAGTTGTTGCTCTACAGAAATATATTTTTTGTTTATAGATAAATAAATTCATAAGTGTGCCAAAAGACAAGGGCTCTCTGAATTGTGCCACATTTAATGCTGGAATCATAGAAGCTGTGCTTACTAAAGGAGGATTTGTAAGTACACTTGTAAAATATTTATGATATAATTTTTTTCAGTTCAGTTAAATTATGTTGATTGATAAAAAATTTCATGTTTAAATCATTACACATTTTAAATAGTTTACAGTCAAGTCTGTTTATGTGTTAACTTAATTTGTATGAAGATACTGTTTTTACAGTATAAACAAACTTGACTGTAAGCTAATAAAAATGTGTTATGTTAAACTAGATATTGAATGTTTAAATGAGATTACTTTTTTTTTCTTTCTAAATTTTGAACTTTAAATCACTCTCCTGTAAAGTTTACTCAATTTCACTTAGATATTTTTGCCTTTCAAGCATCATTATTTCACTGTAGGTCCTTGATTTAAGACCAAAAGTGTATTTGTTAATTTCCTTATTATAAATTAATTTTGTTGCAGCCAGCCAAAGTGACAGCACACTGGCACAAGGGCACCACATATATGGTCAAATTTGATGACTCTGTCATAACTAGGGACAAATCGCTGGATGACCGATAAATATTGTGAAATCTACAAGCTTGTTTATTTTTTTAACTTAAATTGATGGTCTTGTATAATAGAATACTGTCATGGATAATTAAAATGTTATGAGAATGCATAGTTTCATTAAATACCTAAAATATATGTTAGTTTTAATAGATGTAAAATTATCTTATTTTAATAATAGTAATCATCAGCAATGACATAAAATGTATTTGTTTATGGTCAATATTACACGTCATATAAAATATAAGTGCAATGCCAAAATCTATTCCAATATACATAGAGACATCTATTATTGTTGCCTAATGTGTTATCCAGTATACAGGTAAATTTTGAAATATCAAAGGCTTTTATGAAGAATATTAAGTGGAGAAATTTAGGGCATTGCAAAACATTTATTGGAGTTTAAACATTCTCTGACGGTATCTAATTCTTCCACAGCGACAGTCCTTTTCAAACCTCTGTCGTTCTGTCCACACAAAGAAACCATACACCACCATAGGCATAATTACTCCAAGAATAGTGAACCGTGCATTCTTGAATGTCGGTATGAAATGTTCATCTTGACAATTTTTCATTGATAGAAACCGTTGTATGGCATTGTCAAACTAGAAACAAATATTAAAAAAGTAGCTTTCAAGTTTTCATGAAAAAACTTTTATATTATGTCTTGTGGCAGACCTCCTAGTAAGTCATGCATGTCACTTATGCTCACATCTAACCATACATGGTCATAAAATCTAGTTCAAAGGCCTCTGCTTGTCATATCCAGCTAACACTTGAGGTATGTGTAGGGAGAGGCGAGGGACCTTTAACACAACACCTACCCTTTTCTTCCCCCTACAACCTTAACTACAACCTATAGGTCCCCCTGGATTATAAACTGATATTAACAACTTACAACATAACCAGCCTCCATGGCATGCTTGTAAGGATCAGATTTCAATCTCAAGAACTCCTCTCTGTATTTAGCCCGTCTTTGAATTTGAGTTGTAATTATTTTACATTCCAGATCAGAGAACCCATAGCTTGACATCTTTGCAATTAATGTCAAATTCTGAAAGAGTATGTTACTGCCAAATTCATAGAAGTAAAAAAATTGGTGATACCTTTATCCAGCCAGTGACAGAAAACAAAATAATTTTTTCTATATTTTAATGGTATATTTCTACAGTTTGATTAAATAGTTTCATCGTTAAATTAAGCTAATTTGAACATTCTGTCTTTGTAGCGCAGCTCTCCAGACCTGATTTTTGCTTCACGACCAGTCCTGTCCTTCCAGATAGCGTATCCGTAAACAAACATAGGTATGACAATAACACCAATACCAAATAAACTTGTCTTTCTATTAGCTGTAAAATGGTCGAACTGGGTAACTTTCATAGACATGAACTTTTGAATGGCTGGGTCGAACTGAAAGAATACTCAATTTATAGCAAAACGTAACTACTAATATTTAATAGAAACAAAATTACGTAATTAACTTCAACTCACAACATAACCAGCTTCCGAGGCGTGTTTCCAAGGGTGGGTCTTTTGTTTTAAGTATTCTTTTCTCATATTAGCACGCCTAGCGGCTTGCATTTTAATGAGGTTGAGTTCTGCCTCAGATATTCCATATTTATCAGCCATTTTTATGGAAATCTCCCGCCCAGGTTTACTTACTACCAGACTAGAGAAAAATTTAAAAAGTTTTTACAAATGTTTAATGTCAGTTGATTTTGACACGAACTGTAGACAATACAACACAATACCCTACCTAGTGTGGACTGTGGTTAGTCGGTGCTCCGTCCGTACTACGTGCTCCTCTGTTTCTTCATTGATTCTGTATGGTTATAGATTCCTTTGCCAATATGTAAAAAGTATGAAAATAAAACTGTAATCCGAAAGATTTCTATTAGGTAACTTTAAACGTACAAGAGGTTTACACCATCTCACCCCCTTCCACTTGCCGATCTCAGATCGCCCCTAAATTATTTTTCCTTTAATTTTAGTTATATTCTCTTCCTTTTCCAATGGGTTTCATCCTACTATAATTTTTTTTTGGGTTTAAAATTTATCGACCCTGGTTTATGATGTTCGACCTTAGATTTAATCAGAGACAAATCTAGATCACAGACAAAGTAGGTACTAGATCTCGATTGCTCATTTTATCTGAATCACTGACCGAATGACTATCTGAATTAGGGATGTTGAAAACTATCGATATTTTGATATTTGATTAGACTGCCTCGCGTCGGCGCGGTACATCGGAAATAAAAATACATCGTGATACTTTTCAAAATATGAATTGTTACTTTAGCATATTTTGCATAGACAAACTTGAACGAATCATCTTTACAGCAGTCTGTGGAACGAATGTTGAATGAGTAAATTGTCGTAATCGTTGGTCGTTCTTCCGGCTGCCATCTTTTTGGTTTCTCTTGTTGTCGTTGTCCGATCGGCGATTTTATAAAAATCTGCCAGCATGGGTCGTATGCACGCACCTGGGTAATTTCTTGTGTACATTTGATAGTGTAAAACGTGTTGTCACAATAGTGTATTTGTTACGCGGTGAAAAGTTTTATAGTGTTGGAAACATAACCTTGCCGCCGTCACCACATGGCCTGTGTTTGAATCGCTTCATTTTATGTTTTCAGTAAGGGTATTTCCCAATCGGCGCTGCCCTACCGACGCAGCGTCCCCACATGGTTGAAACTGACCGCTGATGATGTCAAGGAACAGATTTTCAAGCTTGGTAAAAAGGGGCTCACTCCCTCTCAAATCGGTACGTAGACTACTATAGATTCGTATTTTTCTGCATTGCATTGTAGTTACAGTATTTGTACAATGTTATTAGGTTTACATTAGTTATAGTTTAAGGAACTTAAGAGATTCATTAGTATGTTTCTACCCATGATATATTACAAAAATCTATCTGGCAATATTTTTTTTAATGGACGCATTTATATACATTAATAATCCAGCATCTAGATAAACCTGTTCTTAGTCTTTTCATGTTTTGGCTTGTGAAACATGTCTTGGCTTTTAACATGTTGGGAATGTAGACATGCCATCTTCAACTATTCTTATATTCAGGCAGGCAGGCTACATGCATGCCTAGAAATCCAAGTAGTATACTATCAATTAAGAAAGTTGTAATATTGGCATACATTTTTTTCCTAGTCTTTTATTGTCTTATTTGAACTCTCTTCAAATACGAGCCTTCTGCCATAATGCCTTACTTCTTTTTGCTTCTTATATTGAAAAATTTGCCATTTAAAATTAAACGTGTGGTTGGGTATCCATATAAACATGTCCACATAATATGGAAAGGTATTTGTGGAGTTTTATACTAATATTAAAGTATTGTAAACAGTTACAAATCAATCAATTAAATCCACACTGAAATTTATTCTATAAATTCAGCTCTATCACATTTTATTTTCATAAGCCTTTATTGTAATAAGATTTCTGATAAGATTTCTTCTGTGTGCTCATTTCCTAGTTGCCTAATTTGAATTAATTTTTCACTCAATTTAGAAATAGGTAATTAAAGGCTGAATGCTACACCACAATGACTCTAAACTAACTAATCATTTCATTCAAACTTGTGTTACAGGTGTCATGCTCAGGGATTCCCATGGTGTGGCACAAGTCAGATTTGTCACTGGCAAGAAGATTTTGCGTATCATGAAAGCTATGGGTCTGGCTCCTGACCTACCTGAGGATCTTTATTACCTGATCAAGAAGGCTGTTGCCATGAGGAAGCACTTAGAACGCAACAGGAAGGACAGAGACAGCAAATTCAGGCTGATTCTCGTTGAGTCCAGAATTCACAGGCTAGCCCGCTACTACAAGACAAAGAGTGTGTTGCCACCAAACTGGAAGTATGAGTCGAGCACTGCTTCAGCTCTTGTGGCTTAAGTTAATAAAATTTATGTAACACATTGCTGTTGTTTTAATTTGTTATTGTACTTATTTTCTTTCTGAATTTTGAAATGTAGTTACAGAAGAAGTGATAAGCAAACAAATAGAATTTATGGGAAATCTCTTATAACAACGTTGTAGAAAGCTTTATTAATATGCTGCTTAATAATGCTTATTAATTAATAGTGGATTACTTATTGTTACAAGTTATACTTACAGCCATTGTGTGGCCATCAAGTAAATATGTAAATGGTTAATTTCAATATAAATTTATATGAATTAATGTTTTCTCTAGTAAATCATATACAATATTGGAGTAAACTCTAACCAGAAATTGAAGATTTCCACAAAATTATAAATTTGTTGGAGGAATTTGAATAAAAATGTGTCAAAATCTGTTAGTCTATCTTACATACATACATATATAGACTCACGCCTTTTTACTATAGTGGTAGGCAGTGAGAGTGGACTTCCACCTGACAGTCTACCTCATGCTGTGCAAAATAACTACTCACTAAAAGTATTCACAAACCCAAGCAGTCATATCATTTTGAGATTTCAAGATTAATAAAATGTGTAAATGGTGGGTATAGTGATCGAGATCCTGGAAAAGTTATTAACCAACATCAAAAAAGGAGAATTTTCTCAGTTTGGTGTGTATTTTATAAGTATTTACATTGTTCATCAATTTTTCTGTAAATAGTGGTCTAATTTTGTTGGAAAAAACTTTATTTTATATAAGTTTAGCTATGATTTCTGCCCAGAGGGGTTGACACCAGGTAGATGGCCAGTCATAAAAACTACAAATCTGATTTTCCTGTAAGGGATTTAATGGGATAAGGGCAGATGGAAGAAAAGTGGAGCTGCAATGTGATCCCATATAAACTTGGTTAATGATCTGATTATGTATAGGTTAAAAAAGAAACTCATCAATGGATAGTAGCACACTCAACACAATTGCATTATATTGGAATATAATAATATGCCATTTTTTTTAAGTTTTGACAAAACTTAAAAACTGATTTAAAAAATAACATCTATAAGTCTCCTGTCTTTGGAGTTGGTGCCACTGTCAGTCAACTGAAATTGCAACTCTGAATAGACAAACAGAAATTGATATTTCTAACTTTTATGTTATATTTTGGAAGTCAGTATTAAAGGTTTCATATTGATTTCATACCATTAGTCTGATTCTTAATTAGTAGCAATATCACCTCCAATACAAAAAACAAAGTAATACAAAAATATTTTTAACAATAATACTTTATTCCATATATTTATTTACATTCATTTTATGAAAAATATCACAATCGCCCACAAGGCCAAACTTGATTCATGATAAAATTATACACATGAGTTTCCATGAAATAGATTGATGATTCAGATATGAGAAAATTCACAAAACAGTGTAGGAACATTACTAAAGTTTAACTAAAAAATTAAACATAAGGATTCCAGTTACTGCCATCCTCTGGATGAAGACTGTTAGTGATCAGTAAGACAACATCAACAATCCACCAAATACCTAAACCCCCCAATGTAAGCAGCTTTCCTACTGCTGTCCCAGTCTGTCCAAGACAAAATCTGTCCATGCCTAGAAATCCAAGCAGTATACTATAAATTAAGGTAGTTGTGAAGTAGTGGCCAGAGTACCGCACGCAGGGAAAACCATCGCGTGAGAAGCTCCTGGGGGGATAACACTCTATGCCATCCAAAGCTTTGCACTGAAGTTTTGTTTTTTCAACATCTTCGTATCTTACGCCACCAAACTTAAAGCAACCGTGGCCGGTAGTGTTTTTAGCGGTCTTGTTCCCTTTGTGGTCGATCGGCTCGTCGCATTCAATGAATTCAAGCGGTAAGAAACTACATTTTACTAGAGGACCTAATGGTCTATACGGTTCTTTAGCATACGGATCACTCTCAGATGAGGTAAATGAAAGTGACACCAGTATTACTGTTAGCACGGCTATTAACTTCTCTGCATGTATCATATTTATTAGCACAATCACGATTACATGTTTTTGTATTCAATTCAATTCAGAGACAAATAAACTAAAATTCAATTCTTGATTTGATGGCATTTGTGGTGTTGCCATGTCACATTCTGCCAGTGTCAAGTACGAACTGTTAATTATTATTTTTTAAGAAAATATAATTTCACTATAAAATTTTACGGTCACTGACACTTGAGATTAGTTGAGATTGACAGCCCATTAGGGGTGCTCGATATATATCGATATGTGATAAAATATCGATACATTTATTTGATATATCGAATCAATGCGATATTATCGAATCATTGAAGTCGATATATAATATCGATATATTTTATCCGATATATCGAATCAATGCGATATTATCGAATCATTGAAGTCGATATATGATATCGATATATTTTATCCGATATAAGGATATCGTAGAAAATTTAGGAAAAATCTATCGGATGTAGCTAAAAAAAAAAACAACATCAAATACCAGAATAAGTATTGAATGTTGTTTTTTTTTTTTTTTTAGCTCTTCGATATTATTTTTGTTAATCATATTCTAATAAACTCTTTTCCTTCCTACAATTCGATATATCGAAAATATCGATATTTTTGACCGATATATCGTTATATATCGATACAATATTTCGATATATTATATCGGAAAAATATCGATATATTTTGTACACGATATATAATATCGGAAAAAATATCGATGTATTTTGTACATGAACATCACTACAGCCCATGAATAAGGTCATGAGTACCTAACTTGACACTGGCATAATGTATAACCGTAGAGGGAGTAACTAGATAATCATTCTACGTGTATAACAAATGCCACAAAAAAAAAAATTACCGGTTGCACTCCGGGAGTGCCGACAGAAGTGAAAACTTACCAAACAAGAGGCGAGAATACAAAATTATGGCAACATGTCCACTCGACATGATAAAAGTACATTCTACTCTCTTCGCGTTTATGCGAGCCTGGTACTTTTTACGGCAACATGTTCCAAATAAGAAAAAACCTAAAACGTTTTTCTTTGTCTAAATCGTCATTTGTTTATTAATTACGGCTACTCGCCATGAAAAAAGGACATTCTACTCTCTTCGCGTTTATGCGAACCTAGTACTTTTTTTACAGCACCATGTTCCAAATTATAAAATAAGTAAAATATGTATGTATATATGTATTTCTTCATTTTTCATCGTAATTTTTTTATCAATATCAAAAACAAAATTACAGTAACATGTCTTTCGCCTTAAAAAAAACGAACACAGTCCGGTCAAAGTCCTGTGAAAGTCCGGTCCAATCCGACTGGTCACTGTGTGACGCCACCTGGGACTTCGAAATTATCGAAGTTCCAGGGAAGTCGGCTAGCGCTGGCTGGTCAACTGGCCCGCGTGACGTCTCACAGAACGTTCTCGAATATTCTGGAACCTTCCGCTCGCCGCCGCTCGCGTTACGGAACGTTTCGATTCACCCTCCCATAAGAAGTTATCACTTCAAAAAAAAAAGGTCATGAGTAGAGATGAAACGAATACATTAGTGTTCGTTAAAATATTAGTAAAAGCCGAATTTGATTTAAGAGTTATAAAGGACACTTAACCACCACCACCACCACCACGATTAATAGTTTATTATAAATATTTTATTTTCAAAAATCAGTTTCCAAAAAATCACTTCTTCCATTATGTACATAACTTTTGTTTTAAAGCTTGAAAATTAAACTCAATAAAATTAAAATTGTGTTTTCATATTCATACCTTCTAGAAGTAGATAACATTAAGCTGATTATGAACGAGTTTGATAACTTTATATTTCTTTCGTTATCCGCTTAATGTGAAATACCCAGTTTATGAACGAAACGAGAAAAGTTAAATCAACTTTCGTTATGTACATACATATTCTATAAAAATTAGTTTAAAGTTGTGTTTTTGTATAAATGTGGTGTGGATTTGTGCATTAAACATAGACCGATTATGGATGGATTACAGTGTATAGAAGCATTGAAATAAGTGAACTTAGGTGACTTTTGACGTGTATTGAAGTGTATTGATCAACCTTGTGCGATTGATTCGCTTATATAACTTCGTTTAAGAAGTATCGTACTGAAAGAATTAAACACCAAAACTCCAGCAAGACCTTGAACTCGTTAACACTCGCGTCTTGATTCTTGAAGTACCTGTTACATGTGAAGATGCTGTATGGGATAGATCCCTTTGCCTTCTCAATAAAAGGGAAAATTAAATAAAAAAATGTTGTCATTCTATTTTGACATTTCTCGTAATTAATTTTGGCCAGAATCCGTCATGGTTTTATTTTTTACTACAAATATCACAAAAGTATTATAAAATGGAAGTTTTTAATAAGTTCTATTCGTCGGTGAGCAATACAGTGTCTCAATTGTCGGGTGTTTTACCGGGAAACCCTGTAACAAGAGAATTCGAAGCCACACAGTACATCGCGAGCGCTGGGCCTGGTAAATGATCATCATTACTTTAGTTAGATGCTAGTGCCTTCAGACTTGTTGTTTCTTCATATTATTTAATGAGTATGTGAGAAATATAGGGTCAAAATTAAGTGTTACTTGTTGAGGAATCAGTTTGTTCGATATTAAACACATAACTATCTTGTTTTGGATTAAGTTTCTTATGCTCACTAGGGGTATTAGGTAGGGAATGATTGGTAGAATTTATCTTTTCTACTGATCTGTTCTATTAATCCGCAATATTAAAATAAATATAATATTATTTTACGTGATTCCATGTATATATAAATACAACTTGATAAGTATACAAGTAAAATTGTAAAAAATTAAAGCCTGTTAAGTTTTCCATACATTTTCCATCTATTTAATTTGTAAAATAAAGTATGTGGCAAATAAGACCCTGTAGTTGTACTTACACCATAAGTAAATAATTGATTTTTGTTTTCTAAATGTAAATATGATATTACTATACAGTTTTATTAAAATCCCCACATTACTTAGGTTTACTATGGAAGATCTACAAAGGCTACAAAAAATCTACTAAACAGGAAGCATCTATATTTGTATTTGAGAAGAAACAATTGGACAGATGGCAGAAAGCTGACAGGGATATCATGTTAGACACCTTGAAACGTGGCATCATTCAACTAACTAAACTGCGACATCCTCAAATATTAACAGTACAACACAGCTTAGAAGAAAGCAGAGAGAGTCTAGCTTTTGCCACCGAACCGGTGTTTGCAAGCTTAGCAAACATTTTAGGAAACACAGAAAATATGCCACAGCCTACTCCAACGCATTTAGTGAATTATAAACTTTACGAATTAGAAATCAAATATGGATTAATGCAGATCGCGGAGGGTCTAGCTTTCTTACACAATGATGTGAAGCTCCTTCACCGTAACATCTGTCCTGAGTCAATAATAGTGAATCAACAAGGTGCCTGGAAGATTTTTGGCTTTGACTTCTGCATTGCCAATCAGAGTTCGTCAGGCTCTGCTCCATTTTGGCCGTTCACAGAGTACTGCCAGGCTATGCACCACTTAACTCAGCCAATTCTTGATTATTTAGCACCAGAGTACATTCTATTAGCTTCCCATTCACCGGCGAGTGATTTTTATTCCTTAGGAATGGTTATTTATGCTGTGCACAGTACAGGTCATGTGACTTTAGGGAATATTGGTACGGACTACATGAAGTTTAAGAGGTTTGTGAATGAAATAAGAAGCCTTCCGCCATCTCGGTTAGCATGTGTGGCTGAGGGATTAAGGGATTATGTTAAATTGATGTTAAATGTTACACCAGAATTGAGGCCTGATCCACATCAGTTTTTGAAGGTATTATATTACATAAATATATTGTTTTTTCGTCATCCATTATCAACATTTTATGTTAATTAAATAAGTGTTAAGTATGTCTTAAAAAAGTAAACAAACATCTATTTTTTTAATTATAAAATTCAAAGTTACATTTGAAAGAGATAGAAAGATTTCTATTAGAAATTTTAAAAATAATGTGCATATATTAATTTGTTTTATTTTATCAATGATTTTAATTCCATAGTATTCTCTGCTGTCATAGTAAGTCCCTACATACATCTTGATATAAGGGATAATACAGACATGAAAAAAAAGTATAATATTTTTATTATTTTATTTTCCAGATACCATACTTTGAAGATGTCGGCGTAAAAACGCTCAATTACCTAGACTCCCTATTCCAATGGGATAATTTACAAAAGTCCCAGTTTTACAAAGGGCTCCCTCAAATAATCCAAAAAATGCCCCAGAGGATATGTATATATCGCATTCTTCCATGCCTCACAAAAGAGTTCATTAATCCACCAATGGTGCCGTTTGTCTTACCAAATGTTCTTCTGATCGCCGAGAACTGTTCTAAAGATGAATATGTGAAGTACATACTCCCCGTAATGAAACCAGTTATGTTGATTCAAGACCCAATACAAATCCTGCTGATATTTATGCAGAAAATGGAGCTATTGTTAAAACTGACTCCTGGTGATGAGGTAAAGACAGATATATTACCGATGTTGTACCGTGCACTGGAATCTGATGCTCAGCAGATCCAGGAGCTGTGCCTGTCCGTTTTGCCAACATTTGCCTCGCTCATTGACTATCCCGCTATGAAAAATGCGTTACTACCACGTATTAAGAAGTTGTGTATGAACACGAATTATATTTCTGTACGTGTGAATTGTTTGTTATGTTTGGGCAAACTGTTGGAGCATTTGGACAAATGGTTGGTGCTGGACGAGATTATACCGTTTTTACCGCAAATACCTTCGAGAGAGCCTGCTGTGTTAATGGGGATTTTAGGTAAGTTGCCTTTTATATAAAACTAGCTTTTGCTCGCGGCTCCGCCCACGTGATCAAACAAACAAACAAACAATCAAACTCTACACCTTTATAATATTAGTATAGATTTGGGTAGCTTAGCAACGGAAGCCTTCAAATAATATTATTTGGGTAGCTTAGCAATGGAAGCCTTCAAATATGAATAATTTTCCCCGTTTTTGCAACATTTTTCACTGATGCTTCGCTTCTAATGGTCGCAGTGTAATGTTATATATCCTAAAGCCTTCCTCGATAAATGGACTATCCAACACAAAAATAATTTTTCAATTCGAACCAGTAGTTCCTGAGATTAGCGCGTTCAAACAAACAAACAAACAATCAAACTCTACAGCTTTATTATTAGTATAGATTTGTTTATTGATTGGTTATTTCGGTTTACTTTTGTCATAGCAGATAATTTTGATTCAAACTAGAAAAACAATTACTGCCAAATCGAATTAGTATTAGTATGTACTATTTTTGTTATCTATTATCTTGGCGTTACTTTGGCAAAGTTAGGAAAAGTGGTCATTATTAATTTAGAAATAAAACGTTTTTCATTTAGCCCCTTAAAAAGTTTTAGGTGTCCAAAAAACAATATTGTAAAAAATGTGGTGTTGCATATTACCTATTACACTATTTTGTTGTGTGTATTTTAAACACTGAATTAATTTTGTATTAGAGATAAGTTGAGAAATGGCCAAGGTAATCCACTTATATCTTAAGCACCCCAATATGGTATTTTATTGTATTTTATTAATAATTTATTCTAAATGTTGTCTATTCATAAAGTTCATACAATTATGTCTATCAAAAGAAATATGGTTTGATGTATTTTAATGATAAGTCTATCGAATGATACAATAATATTTACATACATTTCGCAACAACATATTGCCGCCTTTATCCTTTCTGTATATTTCCGGACAGATAAGTTAGTTGGATATGAGTTCCGTTCATTACTCATCATAGTGTGAGGGTTTATACACTGCATACATATACTCAACGAGTATATACTTATACGCAACGAGTGGCGAGTGAAGGAAACAGAGGCGTTATGTAGCCATGTTACTCTTCACGCCGCGCCGCTTGTGTTGCTACTATTCATGTCTACTGCTTATTGTTGTGTGGTACAAAAGAGAGAGCGCGAGCGCATTAAGCGAGTAAGAGAGAGATGGGTATAGCAGTGTATTCATGCATACTGTTTATTGGTGCGTGGTTAGAAAAGAGACAGCGCCAGCGCATTAAGCGAGTAAGAGCGAGATGAGTAGAGCAGTGTGTGGACAGATAGAGCAAATTAGTGTGGAATATGGTCCATCATATTGCTTAGATTAAGCCCATAGACAACAACAAAAAAAATACATTTATTCTTATTTTAGTAATTAATTTTGTTTAACAGGTATATATAAACTAGCTTTAAGTCACAAAAAGTTGGGTATAACAAAAGAAGTGTTGGCAACAAAGGTGCTACCATTTCTGATCCCTCTTTGCGTGGAGAACGGCCTCACATTAAACCAGTTCAACGCGCTCGTGACGCTCGTCAAGCAGATGGTGTCCAAAGTGGAGACGGAGCACAGAGCCAAATTGGAGCAACTCAACTCAATACAGAATGAGTCTAAGTAAGTGACGCTCAAAGACACTCATAAACTTTACCACCTTTATTGTAATCATTGTATATAATGAATTACGAGACGAGCAAGGCGCTCGCCTGCTGGTAAGCGCCACGCCTGCCCATAACCAGAAGCAACACCACACAGAACTATGAATGAAAAAGTACTGCATGACACTGAACTGCGCTCGTCACCCCGAGACATAAGATATTAAGTCTCATAATGCCCAGTAACTTCACTGGCTTCAATGTCCTTCAAACCGAAACACAACAGTGCTTACACACTGTTGTTTGGCAGTAGAAATAGACGGCGCGGTGGTACCAACCCAGACGGCCTCTCACATACGAGGGACCTACCACCTTGTTGCCTCACTGTTTTGTGTTGCCTTTTTGACTGACACTTAACATCTGAGGAAGGAATACAAAATACTTTATACCTACGACAGATATACACAATGTTTATGAATAAGATCTTAAATTAGTATTTCTGTTATTTATTTATTTATTTATTTATTTATTAAACACAAAACAGGTTACAATCATGTAAAAATATACATTATGAGATACATTTGATGAACTATAATAAAGCCGAAGCATCACGAATCTCCCTATATTTAGTATTCAAAACAATAAATCTATAAATATCCAACTTAAGTGATCCTGCCACTTTATCCAGTGTTTTTTTGTTTTAGTTTGGTAACCCTGTTACACCTACAAATTTTGTTTGGTTATTTTATCAAATTTAATTATTAGTAAAGATGTGCCTTTTATAATGTAGAATACCGTTGGGTCAAGACTGACACTTCAACAAATCTTCACACATCGTCATTTTAGTATTGATAAAATCTATTCATAATTCTACAAATATTTTTCCAGTGTAATGGAGCATTCATTGTCGACAACGTCCGACACATTAGTGGTCACACCTCAACCACAATCGGACATAGACAAGATGTTCACGGGACTGGGCATAGACCCATTCTCATTTAACAACACAAAGCCAGAGAAACCGGAGCCCGTGGTACCCAGTTTGACAGATAACTCAGGGTCTATGAGCATTGAGGAGAAACAGAGGTACATATTTATACAATTAAAAACAAAAACCCTGTTGGGCGTTTTAACTGTGATATCAGAATCAATATTATATAAAGGGTGTTTATCGGAATACGACCCCTATGGGGAGAAAGGTGTTACAAATTTATGGGAGTAATAATATTTTTCGGTCAATTAAACCTTTACGTTGGCAAACCTGCGAGTAAAACCTAGTTTAAAATAATATTATGATCAAAATTTTAATGTCTCCTGCTCTCAAATGATTTTCTCAGGTGCCTGTTTGAATAGAGTTTTTTTTATTTGATAGGGAAATTCTATCAGAGTTACACACGAATACGGAATTTCGGTGAGAAGCTCAGGGGAACATATCTTCTAGACTGGATAAAATGCTTATTATTTTTAGGGTTCTTTACCACATCTATCTAACTAATAAAACTATGCCGCCGTCTATCTGTATCTACTATCTATTGATCTGTAAGGACTCCAGCTTTTGAAACATAATAGCTGAAATTTTCACGGAATATTTTCGGTGCGCAACTCCTACTTAAACTTGACCTGTTTTGTAAATTTCAGGATAGCACAGCAACAAGAAACAGTAAAAAGATTCTCCCATCAACCACCCCCAATGCCAATCGCGGCGCCACCAAAAACAACCCACAAGCCTGTCGACCTCACATCCTCTCTATTCCAATCCAACCTCTCACAATTATCTACACAGAAATACCCCACAACTACGCAAACCATAATCTCTAATTATAACCAACCATTAATGAGCAGTAGTAACCAAAATTCAATTATGCCAACCTCCACGCGTCCCCAAAACCCCTCTTCCTACGTCTATCACAGCCAAAATACGTCAAATTTTGACAATCAGCTGGCGTTAATGCCAGGGTGGTCAGCTTCAAACCCAAATTTTAACAATAAATGGTCGAATAATCAAAGCCAGAATCAAAATATCAAGCAGGATTGGTCGGCGTTCGAATCTCTGTTACCAACTCAGAATACGTCAAATAATAATGTGAAGAAACTAAGTGATAGTGAAATGATGGATTTGTTAAATTAGTTCTAAAAGAGTGGTTATTTATTTGGTGCGTTTAAATAGCGTGGTTGCATTTGTACCTTTTACTTACGTAAGGTAAATGGACTTACGAAGTAATTACTAATGTACTCACACACTACTTTAAGTAGAAGTTGACAAGTTGACTTTCCTGTTCGATTTGGATCGTATTGTAAGTTGCTTAATGCAAATGTCGATAAATTATATATATGCTGTAAGTTGGAATTCATGTTGCTTCGTCCAGGTGTAAATGTATGAACTTATTTACGCAAGACGTACATAAGCACGTAAGTAAATCTTACAAATGTAATTTAGTTCTTGTCATAGACAAAAATGTGATGCTCGTTGACTTTATTTTCCGTTCCTCGCTCCCGACAAGTATCGGGTAAAGTAACCGATTTTCAAATGTCTTGATTTTATACAATATTGTTTCCGAATTATTTTATTTGTATATTTTGTCACAACAGTTATTCCTCTGTAATAAATATTACACGTATAGTTTTCAAATGAATACTAGCCCGATAATAGTACTATTAAAATGCCAGCTATAAAATATTGACATATCTTGAATATGAGACTGTCGATTGATGCTGTAACTAAAACTAAATCGTAATATTTACGTTGGGTTACAAGGCAATTCTGAAAAACCTGCTGAACTCATTTCTGTGCAAAAAATGTATGTGTAATATAGTTTTAATGTAGAAAATTCAATACGTAGCAGAATTTGTATCAGTGGGCTCAGCTTGTGTAAAAAAGACGTTTTTAATACTGCTATTTTATAACCTTTAAAGTAAAATTTCTACTGAATCGGCGTATAGATTCGAACTTATCTTTAACCCAAGTAAACCTTTTACGTCATTCCAAACAATAAGGTGAATTAGCAAATTAAGAACGCTGCCTATACGCTACATCTCGGTCGCGTGATACCTCCATTCCGGTACAATTCGCAGGGTCTTTCTCGTGGCACATTGGCAAAACAATAAATTTTTGATAACCTACTATGACATTATGTTTATGCTTAATTAATTTGCACAATTACGAGGGATTTCTGCGCATCAAAAAACATTATATACATTACATGGTGATTTACTGATTACCATAAGTGATTTGTCTCTTTCGCTCTCAAACCATTTAACGTAAGGAAGAAAGAGACATTACAATGATTAGTTCAAAAACTGATAGATTAATAGGTAAGAGAGTATGTGTATTTTAAGTTTATTATATTTATTTATTTATTATATGATTTAACGCTTAAAGCTTATAAGACTAGTTCTACATTCCTATTTAATTATAGTATTTATTTTATTATTAAAGGCATAGCGATGCAACTCACTATGCATCAATGGAAATAAAGTAGAAAATAGTGTAAACTTGACTTCCATTGTAATAAATATTTAAAATTCATGCAGTCTTTTTTAACCCCCGACGCCTAAAGCGGATTGTAATAAGAATTCTTAGTATGGCTGTCATGTGTCGGGTAACTGGGTAGCCAATGGTACTGTTCGAAAAATAAACATGGATTTTTTTTATTTAATTTAATCATTAATTTGTTTACGAAATAACATTAATTGAGGTAAATTTCAAGCAATAAAGTCTCAAACGCACTTCCACGATCTCTGCACACAGCCGCAGCCTATTCGTGCCAACTTTCCAGTGTCCACCAATCAGGGGCCGTCAGCCTCTGTCAGTTGTCTTAGGTAGGGTTGCTAATATTATTGTGGCTGTTACAGTATTTTCTAGAACTAGATATAAAGATACAGAAAATGAGTAAGTATATAATTTTATGTAAAGAATAATAAGACAAAAAATTGTTATTAATTTTGAATATTGATTTGCTTTTGCCTTGTATACAGTTATATATAATATACCACGATAGAAAGAGTATAGCGTCGAAAACACACCAACCTATTGTACAGTTTTTGTATCTAATTATACAAACTGAACAATATTCCAAAATCGCAGTATGAAGTGCGGTTGTACCCGTTCATATAATTGCGCGTCCATCTACAAAATGTAGAGGTACTAGAAACATTTATCGCTCCATCTACAAAATCTAGAAGTACTAGAAACATTTATCGCTGGAGAGAGTTTTATAGTACCTAGGTACTCACCTGTTTGTAGTATTCTACCAGTTGAGCAGAGATTAATGGCAGCTTTTTCCCGTGGATGGAGCATTATTTTATTAGGTACCTATATGCATATCAGTATAACACGCAGAAATCAACTTGGCACCTCAGTGGAATGCGCGTCCCCTCCCACCACACCCCACCGCCTACCGCTCTCGCCCTCGACGCGTCATTACGGTCAGTAAATTAAATACTACCGTTACGCACGCGCCTCCTTCGTGTTTTTTTCGTTGTTATTATTGTTATTTTTATGGATATAGAACTGTTACCAAAAAATATACCTACATTTAACCCCCTTATTGATAAACGCTGAATAGGTATCTATTGATTAATTATTATATGTTTAGCGTCAGTCACACATTTGTCATCTGTCAAAGTGAGAAAGAAACAAAACATATTTTAGTAACCAATTTAGTAGCCTGTACGCACGCGAACCCGCACCCGTGAACTTCGCTTGAAAACGTGACCATCCACATTCGCAGTCACAATCACTTGTATCGATAGGTCTTATAAGGGTACTTGAATTTTTTATGCAGTTAGTACATTCCTATGACGTCATTACACCGAGGTGCCTAGTTAACTTCTGCGTGTTGTACATTGCATTGATTTAGTCCCTACGTATAATCCCAAGTATGGTACACACCCGTTTTGCAATTTTTTGTTTTATGACTTTCAATAAATTAAATTTTTGTTCTTCCAATTTATTAAAATTTATTGTCTATTTTTAGTGTGATTTTCTATAAAAGTGTGATTTTTTGTTTTTTTTTACTATGATTTATTTTCATAGGGGATTGTACGTAGAGATCTCGTATTGAGGTCGGCTATTGTAAATTACTACAAATGGTCATAAAATTGTCGATATAGTTAAGTCATTTATGTTATTGTAAGTGTTGTAAGTTTTGACTTATAAGTTATATAATGTGTCTGCGCATTTAATTTCTATTACTGCACGAGTAGCTAATATGTAAATCTTGAATATTATACATATTTCGTTTTATAAACCATACTCTGTGAGTCGTAACATAACTACTACAAATATTATTTATTTATGCAGTCTGTCAGGAAGTGATCTCTTTTTAAATAAATAAAAAGAATAATTATATTTTTTTTTATTAAAATGATATTGTGTCACAATATATTAATTTACTTATAAACCTAATTAAATACGTAATATAGTTATACTCTAAAATTCCATAATGAACACAGCGTGTTTTGGAAAATATATACCTAAATATTATTGTGGAGGTCTGTATTTTTTAACTATGTAATTTGTTCTTAAATTTATACAAACACCAGACACAGAAGACGATCCGTTTTTAATATGCTATGTTTACCTTCATATTACTAAGATTATAAATGTGAAAATTTGGGTGTTAGTCAATTACCCCTTTTCTGTGATAAAATGTATGTCCTAATCCAGGTCAGGGTCTAGCTATGTGCCAAATTTTATCCATAACTGTTAAGCTATGACTGATTGTTAAGGCATGATTGACTAATAAACATCGAAACTTACAAACATACAAACTTTCATATTTCTAATACTATTGCTTATTATATCTATCTATACAGGGTTATTTTTAAAACACCAGCAACCTCGCAGGGGTAGATTCCTAAGGTTATAAGCTACTACTTTTGTTATACGACTTTTGATAATTTGTTAGATTTTATTTTCATACAAAAATAAGTATTCATTTAATTTCCGTCTTGATTGTTACAACGCGCATCGCACTTTACGTAAACAAATACGCGAAGCGTGGGGAACCCGACTAGCTCCTTTGAAGGTCAACGCGCCGCTCAGCTGAGCTGTGGCTGAGCGGCGCCTTTGAGTCGCGCGCGCACGCCGCATACTACGAAGAAAAATACGACACAACAAAAACTTGTAAAATCATTTTTTTTTAATATATTGAGTTATATCCAAACTCGTAGAACAAAAGTTGTTCCGTATGGGGACAGCTATCTACCCCTGCGAGGTTGCTGGTGTTTTAAAAATAACCCTGTATATATAAAAATGAATGTTTGTCTGTATGTCCTTTATAGAATCGTAAACTATGCATTTGATCATGTGATGATCTTTAGCAAAGTTGTTGTACATGAGACCACGAAGGTTTTTGAGTTGGTATGACTAATTTTCGACAGATGGCGCCACTGTCATAACAATGAATTTAATATATTTGTGTAATGTCTCCTTCAAATTTATTTTAGTTGGTGACGTAGCAACGCGCGCAGAGTACAGCTATTACATGCGCGTGGATGAAACCGCGAGGGACCGCTAGTTATTATTATAAAGTACGTAGTGGGATACCAATATCCCGTTTCGATTTGTCCACCCAAATATGAGTGCTACTGTAAAAAAAATATCACTCAATAAACATAGGGCCTTCCTTACCTAGCAACTATTTCAATAATTACCCATAAGGCTGTGCCCTTTTCACTCTAAGGAAAAACATGATAAAACATTGGTCAGTAACACGTAGGTTGAAGAACGCATTTTGTAGGTTAGGGAGTATCGCCCATATTCAAGAACAACACTTGTATGAGCTTTTTAATATGCGTTGATTTCTGTATATGTGATTGGTCTGTTTATGTTTAGCCTCAAAAATCCACCAATCACGTACCTATACATAAAGTGCCCCCTGTACGTGCTCTATGAGGATTTCATAGAAGGTACCTAAGGGTGTTGCATGTTTTAGTAACTTAGCTACGTCAACTTTACGTAGAAAAAAACCCTGTAATCTATCTTCGTCTCCTAAAAGACAGTGCAAAAAACATGCAAGCAGTAACTGTCTGCAACACACTGGCTGTTAGGAAGCAAGTCTTGTATTCATAGTTGTGTGTCAACGACCATATCATAACAAAGATGGCGACGATCGCATTTGACGCTGTCATCGTGGCTGTCGTGTCAAACTCGTTTAAAGTGCTATTGTATAAAGGTTGTTGGAGGATGCTGGAAGCGGCTGTCGCGAAACTGGCGAGCATGCACCACACTACCAGCAGGCTCTTACTGCTAGTCAGTGTAATTCCTGCGAATATAATTGTTATTTGTTAGGATATTGTTAAAAAAACAATAATTTTATATCACCTATATTCTATAACGAAAACGCAGACCCCAGCCTTACGCAGAGATGAATGTTCTAATATATAATCGGAGTATTTTTATCAAGGTCGATACGTTTTTTTTTACATTTACCTCTACAGTTTTAAATTCCCACTCTACAACAAGAATATTGATATATTATGTATTGGAATCGAAATAGTACCAGAAAGGAAATGGCGGAGCGTGGTACGAGTTGGGCACGCGGGTTATGTGAGGAGCTGATGGGTGGCACTGATGTCCCCCATCCTAAAGATTGATATTCTTGTATCCCGTGTCAGTCCCTCCCAACGGGGCGACCGTGTCTTAGCACCGCCGTATGTTTAGAATACCACCCCAAAACCACTTATCGCGCTAGGACGTTGGAATATATTTTTTTTACAAGCCCTGTATTATATACGTCCCACTGCTGGGCACGGGCCTCCTCTACTGAATTAGAGGGATTAGGCCTTAGTCCACCACGCTGGCCTAATGCGGGTTGGCAGACTTCACATACCTTCGAAAAATCTTATCGAGTTCTCAGGTATGCAGGTTTCCTCACGATGTTTCCTTCACCGTTAGAGCAAGCGTTAGTTAACAATATTATTAATATACACGTAACTTAGAAAAGTCAGTGGTGTATGCTCTTGGGGCAGGTTTCGAACCTGCGACTTTCGTCTCGACAGTCCATACCACTCCCCACTGAGCTATCGTTGCTATCACTATAGCTATGCTAGAATATTTAATATTTACCATAAAATCCAACAGCTCCTGCCACACAGAAAGCGGCACAGAGTCTCTCCTTCTCATTGATCGATTTAGGTAGAACAATGCACAGCATTATGAAACATAATGCTGATCCGTGGGCTACTGCTATTATTGTCGAAACCTGTAAACAAATAAAATATTATTTTGAGATAATTTTTTTAAACGAAAAACAAACAAACAAACAAGTGGGTCACTTGATGGTAAGTGATCTCCACCGCCCATGTACGCCCACCACCATAAGAATCATGGGCGCGTTGCCGACCTTAAGGGAAAGGGATAATTAGGGATCGGGAAGGGGAGGGGATTTGGGCTTCCGGATATCTCACTCACCGTACGAAAAGCAGCAGCAAGCCGCTACTTCACATCGGTATTCTGTGAGACAGTGGTAACGACCCGGTCGAGCCGGCCCATTCATGCTGCAGACAAAACTGTTCACAGGGTGGCTCTACCACTCATAAACGTCCAAACCCTTTTATGATATTGCTCACGAGAAGAGATAGTGCAAGGGTCTTTTAATGGATCTTGATTGGTCCCGTTAAGCTATATTCCAGAAAGACGTGTAGTGAAAGTTTTTAAGAGAATTTTAAATATATTTGTTCGGGGGAGGGAAACCATCTATTGATCGACATAACAATTATAGTTGAATTAAATTAAAACGAAATTTAATTTATCGTGTCCTAGGTAGTAAGTCCCTCGTAGACGATAGACCGTCAGGGTTATTTCCATTTCTACCGCCAATCTGAGTGTGTAAGCACTGTTGTGTTCCGGTTTGAAGGATTGAAGCGATTGTATTTATTGGCCATTAAGAGACTGAACATCTTCTCGTCAACATCGACTTGTCGAAGAAATACATTAACTTATTTTTCTTAATCCAATAAAAAATACAGAAAAAAATATTGTCACTTACTTGCCAAATGTTCATTGAGGGATTCTGCTCCCAAATCAAAGGCGGAAAAACCACTCCAAGTATTAAGATCGAAAATGTTGTGCAAAGGTGCAGCAACGCATAAAGATAGAAATTTATATCCAGCAGCATATTTGTAATCGTAATGAAATTCTTCTTTAATGAAGCTGTTCTTCTTGCTGTACCTGGAGCCAATTCATTAGGAAAAACTACAGTACTTTGTGGTGCATTTACAGTAGTTTCTCTATACAAAGGCTGAGGTATTTGTCCGTCTCTATCGATACTTTCTAATTCCTGATAACCGCTAACCCGCCCATAATTCGCTATATCCAAAGACCCAAAATCAGAAGAAAATCTACTAGAAGAGTCTTCAAAATTTGATGAAAATCTATTCGAATTACCAGCATCGAACGTCGAACTAAAGTCAGAAGAAAATCTGTGTTGATTGGCGTTTTCTCTGTTTTGCATCGATGGATCGAGGATTTCTTTAGCATTTCTTCTAGACTTAAAAACTACAACATCGGCAGTGTCATCATCTTGTGCTGTTCTGGAAACAGGCTCTTCTGGTTCTTGATTTTGTTGTGCTGTTTCTTGTCTTTCATTAGCGTTACGTCTTTGATTAGAAAATATTACTTCATCGTCATCTTCTATTGCGTCACGTAACATATTGTAAGTGCTACGGATGACTTTTTCAATATAAACTGGGCGCGTGTAAGAAGCCAAGAACACACAGTTTTGCATGATAATAGCCCCGTATATCATAACAACAAGATCTCCAGTGTAAACTGTGCATAAATAACCAATTAAAATTGGAATTATGCAGTTTCCCACTGAAGGTGACATGCGAACTATTCTTTGAGCCATTGTCAACTTCTCTCTGAAGAAATGGGTTATGATAACTTCTGTTTGCTGACCAGTCAAAGCGCAGCCGACGCCTGAAAAACATGAAAACTAAATAAAAATTACTTCTAGTTAACTCATATAAGTAAGTACGTAGATGTGCGAAAATGTAAGTGCCCCTGGCCAGCTGTGTTTATCCTCATTTCATAAAACAATGAGACCGATGTATTGTTCAAACAATTGAAAATTTAGTGTTATTGATTAACATGTAAAATTATGTCAAAGTAACTTGCATTTTTTTTTTTTTTTTTTTTTTTTTTTTTTTATTGCCTTGATAGGCAGACGAGCAAGCGGCCCGCCTGATGGTAAGCGGTCACCGCCGCTCATGGACATCGGCAATGCCAGGGGCACAGCCAAGCCGCTGCCTACCACTGAAGGGATACTCTTTTTAAACCTCGTTTAAAGAAGGACATGTCATAGCGCTCGGGAAACACCGAGGCAGGGAGTTCATTCCAGAGCTTGCACGTGCGTGGTATAAATGAACGCTGGAAACGTACGGTACTAGACCGTATTGTTTCCAGGTGGTATGGATGAACTCTACTGCGGTGTCGGGTGGTGCGATGGTAGAATGGTGACGTTGGCACCATCTTAAACAGTTCCTCAGAGCACTCTCCATGGAACAGCCGATAGAACACGCAGAGAGAACCAAAGTCTCTCCGCAGTCCCAACGGTTCCAGGCTATCCGTGAGATCAGGATCATCGACGATTCGAACAGCTCGCCTTTGCAAGGAGTCAAGTGGGTTGAGCAGGTATTTGGGGGCTCCTGCCCAGAGGTGGGAGCAGTACTCCACGTGGGGCCGTACCTGAGCTTTATAGAGCATCAATCTCTGGCCCGGCGTGAAGTACCGCCCCGCTCTGTTCAGGATACCCAGCTTTTTACTAGCCAATTTGGCTTTGTCCTCCAAATGACTCCTAAACTGGACTGTGCTCGAGATTTCGACGCCGAGAATCCCAATACTCTCGGAAACCCGAAGAGGTACTCCTTGGAACTGAGGCGCTATGACAAATGGGTCCTTCTTCGCAGTGAACGCGCAAACTTGTGTCTTCGTGGGGTTGAACTGAACTAAGTTCATTTCACCCCATTTGGAGGCTCGCCCCAGAGAGCTCTCGATTTCAGACACAAGTTGTGACCGTCTTTCCTCTACGGTGCACCGAGGAACATTCTGGTGGCCGATGTATCGCGCATCACTCGTGCTGTCATCTGCATAGCAATGCATGCTGTCAATAGACAGCATGTCATTGATATGCAAGATGAAGAGTGTCGGCGACAACACCGAGCCCTGTGGAACGCCAGCATTGACTGATAAAGTCTCGGAGCAACAGCCGTCAACGACGACTTTAATGCTCCGGCCTTCCAGGTAGCTAGCGATCCACTTGCAGAGTTCCTCGGGGATTCCGTAAGATGGTAGCTTCGATAGAAGGGCTCTATGCCATACCCGATCGAACGCCTTCGCGATGTCTAGGCCAACAGCCATAGCCTCACCCTTGCCCTCCAAAGCTTCTGCCCAGCGATGTGTGAGGTAAACAAGAAGATCACCAGCTGATCGACCGTGACGGAAACCGTACTGACGATCACTGATCAGCTGGTGCTCCTCAAGGTACCGCATCAGCTGGGCATTTATTATTCGTTCCATGACTTTGGAGAGCAAAGATGTGACCGCTATCGGCCTATAACTCGAAGGGTCCGACCGGTCACCTTTTTTAGGGATCGGATGGACATGAGACACCTTCCATGAAGTGGGAACCCTGTTAGTAGAATAGGAAAGACGGTAAAGGCGCGTTAGAACGGGGGTCAACTCAGGGGCGCACGTTTTAAGAACCACCGCGGGGATACAGTCAGGCCCACTCGACTTACGGATGTCGAGAAGCCTTAGTTCCCTCCTGACCGCACGCTGGCTTATGCGGATTTTGGGCAGGGAGAACTCGCACCGGGGGATGTTTGGCGGTGTGGCTCCTCGATCATCCAGAGTCGAGTTCGAGGCAAAGGATTGAGCGAGAAGATCGGCCTTTTCCTTTGCACTATGGGCCAGACTGTCATCAGGCTTACGCAGTGGCGGGAGACTAGACTGGCAGAAGTTACCTTGGACAGCTTTGGCAAGCGACCAGAAAGCACGGCTTCCAGAAGGGTAGCTCTTCAGTCGCTCGCCAATTCTGCCAATGTGTTCCGCCTTGGCCTTGACTATAGCCCTCTTGTTGAATCTAGAAGCAGCATTATATTTCCGCTTCTCCTCTTTGACATTCGGATCTTGACGCTTTCTGGCATCGACCCACGCCTCGTATGCGGACCGCTTTAGGCGCGCAGCTTCGGCACAAGTATTATCATACCAGGGCCGGCTGCGACGCCCGACGGGTATTTTAGTGTTGGGGATAAATATATCCATCCCCAAGAGTACCACGTCCCTAACCGAGTCCGCACAAACGTCAAGATCTTCCGAGGAGAAGCAGAGCTGCTTCCATGGGAAGGACGCATAGAATTCACGAAGTCCATCCCAATCTGCTGACCCATACCGCCAGACCCTGCGAGTCCCAGTAGCTGAGACACGACTGCGATACATAGCAGGGGCTGACGAACGGATCAGGCAGTGGTCAGACGACCCAAGAGGGGCGTCGACCACCACTCTGTATCCGTCGGGGTGTGTAGTCAGCAGAAGATCCAACAAGGAAGGCTCGTGGGTCTCAACATCTGGAACACGGGTGGGCTGCGCTACCAGTTGTGTGAGACCATAAGCCAAGGCCATTTCGTAAACAGTCCGACCCGGAAGGTCGGTGGTCCGCGACCCCAGCCACTCTACGTGATGAGCATTGAAGTCGCCAAGGACCACCACCTCCGCGGATGGGAACTGTTCAAGAATTTGGTCAGTCCCCACTTGAACGTTCTCAAATAGGAATGTTGACCCCACTTCACTGGCATGGGACCTGTAGAGACATGCGTAGATTCGGGTACGACCCCCATAGTCTACACAAAGCCACAAGATCGACAGGTCCCGATGCTCGAGGCCTCGAAGGCGGCGACAACAGATATCACCCCTAACGAAAACGCACACCCCGGCCTTACGCTGGAACGAATGCTCCAATACGTAGCCGGGGTAGTTTAAGTACGATGTATCGTCAGGGGTAGATATCTGAGTCTCCGTTAAAAAGAGCAGGGCAGGCCGTGCCGTCTCAAGGTGGTGATGTACGGCATCGAGGTTGCTGTGTAGACCCCTGACATTGCAGAAGTCCACTTCTAGTGTGGATGTAGTTTCCGCCGAGTAGCTTCTGTTCTTTTTATTTTTGGCCTTCTTCATATTTTTTTTTTTATTTTATTAGAGTAGGAAGGGAGAAGGATGTGTGCAGTGGGCTCAGAATGATACCCGAATAAAAGGCGGAGCGTGGTGCGAGGTGGGCACGTGGGTAATGTGAGGAGCTGGCACGGCGCACGGAAGGGCCCCCGATGCCCCCCCGTGTACAGACGCCGGGATCCACTCCAGTCTCCCACTCTGGCACGACGACTGTACAACGGGATTTTCGCCGGTTGGTGGGACAGCTTCCCGGGAAGGGAGTTTGAAAGTGTGAATTCCCGGGTTCAGGTCCCCTACTGACCGGCAGGCGGCCGGCGGCGACCGTTCCCATCGGGTCTCCCTGTACCCCGCGTCAGCCCCTCACGCCCATCGTGCCGACCAGGCCTTTAGCACCGCATGTTCCGGGTACCGTGTGAAACCACCAACACGGAGAGGAAAGGACAGGGCAGGAACGGCTATCCAACCCTTCCACCGAAACGCATTACTGCTTGGCGGCAGAAATAGGCAGGACGGTGGTACCAATCCGCTCGGGCCAAGCGCCGAGCAAAATACACATTCACTCAGTGCTTAGCCCTACCACCAGTGACGGGAGAGAAGGGGTGGGACTAGGACACCATGACCGCGGAGAGAGGGGAAGGTATGCGGCAATGGAGGCTCGAGGGGCCAGGGTCGCGTACCCAATCATTCTATGTGGCAACCGGACAGATTAACACAAGAATGACCCTCTGACCATAATGACTGATTGCACTGGTGGAATAATCTCTGTCACAAGATTATCCCACCAGCGGGCGGTGGGGTCGTCACGTCCCTACGCCATAAATACCATACGCCATTGCATGTAAATTATGCTAATGAAGTAATTCTATCTGTTCTCACGTGGTTGTGTTTTCGTCGAGTTATATATCATTGTCTATCTATCTAACAAACATAGGTAGGTGCTTTGATTATTGTTAAGTCAATAACAAATAATTTATCGCACTCGATATATCTACCGTGACTAGTTATCTGAGAAATATAAATGAAAATGATACCTGCAAATATTCCTGAGAATATATTGATGATGTGATCATTGGTATCCGCGTCTGTGGAGTAGCTGGACAGCAAGACGCCTGCCACCGTCATACATAGTCCAGCCAGGGCCATGAACCTTGGCATGTTGAATATTTTCACCACGGCGCGACACCACGACTCCAACAACAGCTTTATCACCACCATGATCACTGGCACCAAAGCGATGTCGACATCCCAGAGTTTCATCAGCTCATTTTCTTCGTGGTCCTCTTCCCGAATGCTTTTTAGAATTATCAACCCATATAGTGATAGCAGAGCTGGTACCGTGATATGGTAAATAACCGCCGACGCAACAATGAGCCACCCATATCCACCGTCGGGAGGCGTGGGACCAATCTCCGGCTGAGAAGCTACAACTCTATCAAGGTGCAGATCCTCTACCCTGTTTTCACTTCTCTCTGCCTGAGTCGGATTTGGAACTCTTGGATTTTCCATTATTTTTAAATAAACAATAACTTCATGTTCGTAAATGTTGGATAGTCAATGAGTTATCACTGAGGTATGGGTGTGTTATCTTATCTTTTATCATTTCGCGTAATCACTTGTTCTATATTTTTAAAATCACCGCCAATCCGTGGTTTATTAAACACTTGTGACACATAAACAATGCTGAACTCCCTTTAAATATGAAAAATCCGTGTGTAGTACAAACTATGATTTAATTTTTTTATTCAAAAAATATATGTATGTACATATGTACATATCTTTTTTATAAAACATAAATATCGAAACTCAAAATGTCACGGTATACAATACATAACAGGATAAAATTCGATTGATTACATTTCTGAACGAATCGTAAAAAATAGATTATAACCAGGCAAATAGAAAAATATTGAGCACGTACAAGATAAAAGGCGAGAGCAATAGTAGTATTTGTAAGAAAAAGCGAGACATCCGATATTTGATTAAGTAAAAACGTGTGTTCGAAATTTATGGCATATTACAACATGAATCCGTTTGATCGACATTCGTAGACGCTTATTGGATTTTTTATATTTCTATCAGCAATGTCTAGGTATTACTGATAAAATTTATCAAAATTTGAAAGTATACTTTTCTTATATATAGTTTCTGTAAATAGATATTGAGTTTTATGTGTGGAAAACGTGAACAGAGGCGTGCTCAGATGCCGTGACTGCAGGCATAATTGCTAGTGATTGCGTTTAATGGGAGGTTTTGGGAATATTAGGGAGTGTGCTCATGGGTGAGTTGAAGGAAGAGGTTCCTCGCAAAATACATCGGAGTCGGGATCATGGAGACGGAGTCTGTGAGGTCGGAGCTGAGTAGTCGGTCGCGCCGTAGCTCTCGCCATCGGCACACACATAGGAGCACCCGGTATGTTTACTTTACTGTCGATTGTTAGTGATTAATTACAGCATAGTCGTTTAGGTGTACATAAAATATTGTGCATTGTTTCTGTTTATATTCCTTGTTTGGATTAATGTGTAGAATATTTTATTCATAGTTGTCCTTTTAAGACTTCTCTTCCACATATCTATTGTACCAATTTCTAAAATATTGGTATATTCTGAACATGTGAAAATTTCGGTAAAACACGGTGTATTTTTTTTTTATTCTTGCTCGGCAAAGTGACTACGCTACACCTGATGGTAAGTGTAGCACTATCCAATAATAGTGTCGACTAACGATAAACAATGTGTCCATCGTAGGTCGGCAAGATCATGCCTGCCAAAGGGGATGGGAAGGAAAAAGGGATGGGAAAAGGGTTGGGATCAGGGAGCAAGCCCCCTGGGGAGAACCGGATATACACTGGCTGACCCTGGAACGCGACGCACACAAGGTGGGCCACTATGGCAGGTTTTAGCACCAGCATCCGGTGGTCGCTATCCGGTCGGATACAAGTATCCTCCCACCAGCAATATTTTCTCACCTTTTATATTATACTTATTTGAGTTTATAAGGATCCTATAAGGATTTATTAAAACATAACTTTTGTTCTGTAGAAATAAATAGTTTTGTAGTTATGCTTTTTATTACGTATTTTTTGTAAATTCTCTATACTAATCATATAAATCCACTCTAGATTGGAACTTAATTTCACTTAATTAAATAAAACTCTCTGGTTATAAAACTCATTTCATTTCATTATGAAATTATCCCTGGTTGGAATACAGTTTAGACCTTTTTCATTCTTGGACATTAAGATTAAAGATTTCACTTGGTAGAGTATTTCACAAAACTTACAAACATTGTAAACAAATATTTAACCACAATGCCTCATTAATATATAAGAGACAGTTAGCCATATCCTAGTGGCAATGTCATAAGCAATAAATTATTTTGCCTCACCATAAATTGGTTTCTACACAAGTATAGCTCCTATAAATTATATGCATAGTTAATAGTTGCTTATGACTTTATGGCATGGGATATTCTAGTATTGGCTAACTTGTCAGCAATTAAGTTTACATACCTGCAATTCTATTTTCTTTAACCTGAATTTCTCATATAGATAACATACACTGTATGTATCATTATATTAAGCAAATGATGAATTTTCTAAATTGGACTTGTATTTTTGTAATATTGTTTAGTCTGCTGGAAAACCTAAATAAATAGGTAATAGTCATTTCAATAATAATTGCAGGAGTACAAAATCTCAACGAAAAGAGAGCAGCGACAATACTATGGCACCATTCCAAACCAGTGTGAACATTAATCCAGAAATGGGCAGAGACGGCCAAGAAGTCATTGAGGTACAAATACTGCCACAGGATGAGAACTGGGGTGAAAACACTACTGCTGTCACTGGAAACACATCAGAAGGCTCTCAGTCAATGGAAGATGTCAGTAACTGGCCTGTGGAATCAGATAGTGGCCTTGGCTTCGTATGCTCAAGATACTTTGGGTCAACAATAGCTCTTGGACTATCATTTGTGTCATTTTTGAGTCCATTAGCGATGGTGGTTTTGCCAAAAATAGGATTTTTTCCAGGATTAACTGATAATATAGCCATACAGCCCAGTCAAAGGATGCAATTACTAGCTTGTGCAGCAGAATGTAAAGGAATATTGCTTTCGTTAGCTTTTAAATTAGTTTTATTGGCGATTGGTGTGTGGGCTGTATTTCTCAGGCCACGGAATGCGATATTCCCAAGAATATTCGTTTTTAGAGCGGTAACTTTAGTCATTTTAGCTGTATGTACATTCTCATACTGGCTTTTCTATATAGTTCAAATAACAGAGGCGACCAAAGCTCTTGCGGTTGGTGATGAAGCCACTGATTATAAGTCTTTAGTGTCCTACGTATCAAGTTTCTCAGACACATTGCTCTTTATACATTACATAGCCGTAATATTAATGGAAATAAGGCATCTAGAGCCCGTATACTATATTAAGATTGTCCGAAGTCCTGACGGAGAAAGCAGGTCTTATGCGATAGGACAGTTGAGTATACAGAGGGCAGCTGTGTGGGTGTTGCAGAAGTATTACACAGAATTTCCGATATACAATCCGTATTTGGAAAAGATACCAATATCCAAGAGTCAGAGGAAAACACAGTCCAGTATTAAGTTTTATGAAGTTGATGGTTCAAATACCAATGGACCACCAGGACAGGCTAGGTAAGTTGTATTTGTTATAATTGTGTGTTAGATTAATACATTACAAACTTTTTATGGCATAGGTTCTCAAACTTATTTCATTTACTGCCCATTTTTAGAAAAAAACTTTTTCTAGTGCCTCCCGAAATTATTTTAAATATAACTAGTGTGGTATAGGAGTTTTCTGAGTAAAAGCTTATAACATTAGACCCTTTACCGGCCCCTGAAAGCAGAGTGTTCCATAGCAGATTTAAACGTTTGAGACCTGCTGCTCTTGATAATGCATAGTGTTTCACTAACATAATATACAGGGTTATTTTTAAAACACCAGCAACCTCGCAGGGGTAGATAGCTGTCCCCATACGGAACAACTTTTGTTCTACGAGTTTGGATATAACTCAATATATTTAAAAAAAAATGATTTTACAAGTTTTTGTTGTGTCGTATTTTTCTTCGTAGTATGCGGCACGGCGCGGCGTGCGCGCGCGACTCAAAGGCGCCGCTCAGCTGAGCGGCGCGTTGACCTTCAAAGGAGCTAGCCCGGTTCCCCACGCTTCGCGTATTTGTTTACGTAATCTGCGATCGCGTTGTAACAATCAAGACGGAAATTAAATGAATACTTATTTTTGTATGAAAATAAAATCTAACAAATTATCAAAAGTCGTAGAACAAAAGTAGTAGCTTATAACCTTAGGAATCTACCCCTGCGAGGTTGCTGGTGTTTTAAAAATAACCCTGTATAGGTAGTTCCTGATACCCGTGATACAAGTTAACTTGTTGTGGGTTCAGGACTATGTGTGTGTCTGTTGCGTGTATCTATTTATTATTATTTATTTAATTGTTGAGTTATATGTAGGTATTTTAAGGTATCCAAACCCACCTCCTAGGATCGCAATGTAAGAAAAAATTGCAGAATTTTTTCTCTACTATTGTACATAAAGATGTATAATGGGACAAATTGTTTATTTACAATATGGGAAGTATCTTCACAAACGAATTCCAGAAATCTCATGTGTTTTAAAACAAGTACTCATGTCTCATAAAACAATGTGACTGCACCATTCATGTTTCTTGGAATAGTTTAAAATATTTTGATGGTATAATTATTATTCTAGTCATGTTGAATGAATAAAACGTGTGTACCACTAGAGTACGTAACCTTATATTTAACAGGTTCATAAGGTATTCATGACGTATTTGGGGATGTATTCGTTATATTTATAATTGATTGCCTTATTATGAGTCGGCTTAACGTAGGTGCGGTAGGCAGCGGCTTGGCTGTGCCCCTGGCATTGCCGATGTCCGTGAACGGCGGTGACTGCTTACCATCAGGCGGGCCACTTGCTCGTCTGCCTATCAAGTCAATAAAAAAAAGTAAAAGTAGTACTAACATATAAGTTCTGTCTCCGCTCATGTTGAAACTCCGTTTTGTTTTGACGCACGCCGTGTATATTAGCATGCGTTAATGACATGCTGTATTAGCGGTAAAATATGCCGGACGATAACGCAGGTCGAATGTTAAAGCGCACGAGTATATCGTCACTTCACTTACGAATCTGTCATTTTAGTAAAATTGGTATTTATATGTAAAACCGTTCATATTGCAAAATATAGAATATCTGTTGATTGTATCATAAAATGGTAACATTTTGAAAACCTAAAGTACCACAGTACTGACAACTATATTACAAAAATAAATATTTTAAATTATTCTATGCATTCAAAACGCTCCCTTGCAAAACGGATATGTACTTGCAAATTCGTAAGTTTGCCGTGGATGTGACGATATGTATTATGTAGTTAAGGGATGCAAATCAATATACCACGGGGAGTGACCGGTTCGCATTAATACCAGCGGCCGAATTTTACCATTGCACGACCCCCACAAGTTGGGATTTCATCCCCACCATCTGGATGGCTGGCGTTCTTCAACGGTACGATTAACGCAATTTTTTTTCCTCGTACGTAATCGCTGTGGAATCTGCTTTCATCTGCGGTATTTCCAGACCGATACGACTTTGGAACCTTCAAGAAAACAGCCTACTCATTCGTCAAAGACCGGAAACGCACCGTCAATTTATCTGGTGTCGATGGTGTACATAGGCGGCGGTGATCACTTACTATGAGGTGACACGCTGGCTCTGTTGCCGCCTCTTGCATAAAATAATAAAAATAATAAATAAATACACCCAACAGTCACACACATAGTTCTGACCCCACAGTAAGATACGAGTGCTGTGTCGTGGGTATCAGGAACTACGAGAGACTTTCGGTCTCACAACACCCAGACTCCGAGACAAATATTTGTGGATCACACAAATGTTTGTATAAAAAGTCGGTTAATATTTTTTCACACAGCTTTCGATACTAGCAGTAGTTGTATTTGGAATAAATCGTCAGGTCGACGACGGGTTCTTGCACGGGGAGCACAGGACGGCGGCGCGACTCCGCGTCTTGTGATACTAGTAGAGGTTGTATTTGAATTTAAATCATCAGGTCGACGACTGGTTCTTGCACGGGGAGCACAGGAAGGCGGCGCGACTCCGCGTCCGCTCACAACGAGCGGTACTACGAGGAGGCGGAGCGAGAGCGTCGCGTGCGCAAGCGACGTGCGCGCCTGCTCAGCGCCGCCGAGGATGCGTTCGCGCATGTGAGGCGCGTGCGAGTCTCCAGTGCTAACGGTATTACTTCATACCTGCTGAACTTATTATAAATTTAGCAGAAATTTTAATTGAATGCCAGGTCGCCACGATTGAATGCATGCTCAGTACCATTCTTTATTGTGACATACATGTGTGCTGTATAATATTGCGGATGCGTTCGCGCATGTGAGGCGCGTGCGAGTCTCCAGTGCTAACGGTATTACTTCATACCTGCTGAACTTATTATAAATTTAGCAGAAATTTTAATTGAATGCCAGGTCGCCACGATTGAATGCATGCTCAGTACCATTCTTTATTGTGACATACATGTGTGCTGTATAATATTGCGGATGCGTTCGCGCATGTGAGGCGCGTGCGAGTCTCCAGTGCTAACGGTATTACTTCATACCTGCTGAACTTATTATAAATTTAGCAGAAATTTTAATTGAATGCCAGGTCGCCACGATTGAATGCATGCTCAGTACCATTCTTTATTGTGACATACATGTGTGCTGTATAATATTGCGGATGCGTTCGCGCATGTGAGGCGCGTGCGAGTCTCCAGTGCTAACGGTATTACTTCATACCTGCTGAACTTATTATAAATTTAGCAGAAATTTTAATTGAATGCCAGGTCGCCACGATTGAATGCATGCTCAGTACCATTCTTTATTGTGACATACATGTGTGCTGTATAATATTGCGGATGCGTTCGCGCATGTGAGGCGCGTGCGAGTCTCCAGTGCTAACGGTATTACTTCATACCTGCTGAACTTATTATAAATTTAGCAGAAATTTTAATTGAATGCCAGGTCGCCACGATTGAATGCATGCTCAGTACCATTCTTTATTGTGACATACATGTGTGCTGTATAATATTGCGGATGCGTTCGCGCATGTGAGGCGCGTGCGAGTCTCCAGTGCTAACGGTATTACTTCATACCTGCTGAACTTATTATAAATTTAGCAGAAATTTTAATTGAATGCCAGGTCGCCACGATTGAATGCATGCTCAGTACCATTCTTTATTGTGACATACATGTGTGCTGTATAATATTGCGGATGCGTTCGCGCATGTGAGGCGCGTGCGAGTCTCCAGTGCTAACGGTATTACTTCATACCTGCTGAACTTATTATAAATTTAGCAGAAATTTTAATTGAATGCCAGGTCGCCACGATTGAATGCATGCTCAGTACCATTCTTTATTGTGACATACATGTGTGCTGTATAATATTGCGGATGCGTTCGCGCATGTGAGGCGCGTGCGAGTCTCCAGTGCTAACGGTATTACTTCATACCTGTCCATCTTATTTAATTATTCGGATAAATAATACTTTAAATTATTCGGAATAAATTAAAATGAGCATGTTGTATTCACTTTTAGAAGGGCATACACATTGGTGCAATTCCACTTTTGTGTGTTAGTTGCTTAGCATATAAGTTATGTGTAAGGTCCAGTTTAGAGAATCCAATAAAAAAAAAAAAAATTATGGGTGCGTGTACTTATGTACGCGCGTGAGAAGTTATACTTCTTTGGCATCATTAAATAACCAATAATAAGTATTTAACATTAATAATTTAATAATATTTAGTGTTAATTATATTAAATAAAAGTATTTTAATTTATATCAACATATCCACTCGACATGACCGCGTGGCCACAGCTAAGCGCGGCGAGCGGCGTGCGGCGCGGCAAGCGGTGAGCGGCGAAAACAAATAGTGTAGACAACGTGAAGTATGCCATAGCTACGGGCGCGCCGCCGCCTGCCGCGCCTCGCTCGCCGCGCCGCCACCCGCACCGCTAGAAACTGTGGCCAGGCCCTGATAGAAGTACATTCTACTCTCTTCGCGTTTATGCGAGCCTGGTACTTTTTTACGGCACCATGTTCCAAATTATAAAATAAAAACCGCATCTATATATAATTATATATATATATATATATATATATTTATATTTATTTATTTATATTTATTTTTTTATTTCACTCTCATCATTTTTTCATAACGCGCCTAACTTCATACTGCTCTCGCGCCTAACTTCATACTGCTCTCGCGCCTAACTTCATACTGTTAATTTTTTGTGTCACAGGTGCGCGCGCATCTTAAAATTTCACTCTCATCATTTTTTCATAACGCGCCTAAAGAAGTATAACTTCAACAATTTAGCAGAAATTTTAATTGCATGCCATGATAGAATTAATGATCAGTACCATTCTTTAGTGTAGCATACATGTGTGCTGTATAATATTGGATGATTTAAATCCCTGCTAAGCCGGCCAGCAAGTTAAGCCTCAGTAGGGAGCCTGAATGGACCTTTCGACCGGGTCGTTACCACTGTGTCATAGAAAACCGACGTAAAGTTGCGGCTTGCTGCTGCGTTTCGTACGGTAAGTGAGATATCCGGAGGCCTAAATCCCCCTCCCCTTCCTAATCCCTAATTATCCCTTTCTTGTAAGCCGACAAAGCGCTCACGATTCTTCTGGTTTTGTTATTGGGCATACATGGGTGGTGGAGATCACTTGCCATCAGATTACCATCCACTTGCCCGTTTGTCGGCATAGCTAATCATATTAAGCTCATAATTAGGCTCATTTATTGAAACCGGCCGTATGTGTGTAACTGCTAGGTATATTTAATGGGCACGTGTTAATATGTAGTAGGTAGTGAGGTGTAAGGTGTATTTATGTTACATCCAGGTGGTGCACTGGGCCCTCGTGAAGCGGCCCAGGCCGTGTTCCCATCGTTGGCGCGCGCGTTACAGAAATACCTGCGAGCCACGCGACAGCAACCCAGACATTCTGCAGACTCTGTAAGATTCTTTACATACCTATAATAATATAAATTGCAGGACATTATAGTGTTAAAAATTGTCATCATCATCATCAGCCACACGACGTCCATTGCTGAACATAGGCCTCCCCCAAAGATTTCCAGACCAACCTGTTGGAAGCAGTTGTTGTTAAAATTGTACTTTATAAACATATCGATGAATTGAAATAAAACGTGTCACCAAGAATATCGTTATATTGCTCATCATCCCTAGAGATCGATTTGCATATTTTTTTTTATGTTTATATCATTTTTCCCTATTGATGTTTCATTATGTATACTTAAACTTACCAAATGATAATTAATTTACCAAATGGTGAATTTATTCCATTATAATAATACTAGAGTACTAGGCTCAGGCCCCAATAAATGAGAGGGGTTAGGCCTTAGTCCACCACGCTGGGCTTATACGGGTTGGCAGACTTCACATTCTTTCGAAATTCTTATGACTTTTCAGGTATGCAGGTTTCCCTCACGATGTTTTTCTTCGCCGTTAAAGCAAGCGATAATTAAGAATTAATATACAAGAAAAGTCAGAGGTGTTACTCTTGGTTTTGAACCTGCCACTCGTCTCCTCGCTGAGTTATCGCTGCTTGTTATTAAATTAATTTTATTTCATACCTCAAATTATTTTCAGGTGTTAGCCCACCTTGGCCGTTGTCTCTCGCAAGATGCATCACCACGTGCCTTCCTCGAGCCGTTCTTCGTCGAAGGGCCAGTACTCTCCGCTGAACAAGAAACTCGACCCATCCAACGATGGTCACTAATATCCGACGAGTTACTGGCCCGACCACTCGCGGACAACATTGAGTTCCAACTCAGGCAAGGCGATATCTCACTAATTTGTACGATAAAATCACTTCCGAAGTTCAGTCTGTCCGAAGAAGTAGTAGACCCGAAGAGCAACAGGTTTGTACTGAGGCTCAATTCGGAGACATCCGTCTGACAGGAAGAGTATTGGGACGACGATGATGGCAGGTTGGTATGACATACGAAGTGGTTTTAGTTTGGATAACAAAGGTCAGGTACTAGGCAGAATTAGCAATTAATAGTTTGCGAGAACTCGAGGCTATTTGGGTGGTCTAAGGGAAAGTCGTGTAGGGGCATTTGCCATGGACTGCAATATTAGGGGATGGCAAATTGCATGATTTTGGAAGACTAGTCCCTTTGAAGATTATAAGATATTTATATATTTGGCCAGTATATTATGTAATTTTTTTTTAGGTGGGACTAACAATTCTTCGTTGTTTCTGATACTCAGTTTAAGAACATTAGTATTTTTTTTATATTTTTTTTTGAAGTTATACTTCTTTAGGCGCGTTATGAAAAAATGATGAGAGTGAAATTTTAAGATGCGCGCGCACCTGTGACACAAAAAATTAACAGTATGAAGTTAGGCGCGAGAGCAGTATGAAGTTAGGCGCGAGAGCAGTATGAAGTTAGGCGCGTTATGAAAAAATGATGAGAGTGAAATAAAAAAATAAATAAATAAATATAAATAAATAAATATAAATATATATATATATATATAATTATATATAGATGCGGTTTTTATTTTATAATTTGGAACATGGTGCCGTAAAAAAAGTACCAGGTTCGCATAAACGCGAAGAGAGTAGAATGTCCATTTTTCATGGCGAGTAGCCGTAATTAATAAACAAATGACGATTTGGACAAAGAAAAACTCTTTAGGTTTTTTCTTATTCGGAACATGTTGCCGTAAAAAGTACCAGGCTCGCATAAACGCGAAGAGAGTAGAATGTACTTCTATCATGTCGAGTGGATATGTTGATATAAATTAAAATACTTTTATTTAATATAATTAACACTAAATATTATTAAATTATTAATGTTAAATACTTATTATTGGTTATTTAATGATGCCAAAGAAGTATAACTTCTCACGCGCGTACATAAGTACACGCACCCATATTTTTTTTTTTTATAGCATAGGCCGGCAAACGAGCAAGTGGGTCACCTGATGGTAAGTGATCTCCACCGCCCATGTACGCCCACCACCAGAAGAGTCATGGGCGCGTTGCCGACCTTAAAGGAAAGGGATAATTAGGGATTGGGAAGGGGAGGGGATTTGGGCTTCCGGTTATCTCACTCACCGTACGAAACGCAGCAGCAAGCCGCTACTTTACGTCGGTTTTCTGTGAGACAGTGGTAACGATCCGGTCGAGCCAGCCCATTCATGCTGTAGACAAAACTGTCTACAGCGTGGCTCTACCACTCAAAAAATATATAATAATATAATAGTATGTAGTGAGACTATTATTGTCTTTTGGGTATACATATTTAGGCAAGAAACACATTATAAAAATTAAAGCTTAATGCAAGATATCAGCATAAATGAAATAACACACGTAAAAATGCAATAATTATTTAAATTGACACTTTTTTAATTGCTATTTTATATGTGCGACTAGTGCCTGACGATTGCTGTCCATTCTAAATTAGATAATAATTTGTAGCGCATTAAAGACGCTAGCTTTCCTAGGAGATTATTAACAAATCAACTCTTTTAAATGTAAGTTTTCTTGATATTATTAAATACAAACTAGAAAAGATTAACAACTCTTTTTTTCCATCGGATTTCTAAAAAAAATACTAGGCATTTTGATGATAAAAGAAAACAAAGTTTTAAGTAAGGGATTAAAGTGTGCAATTTCAATTTGAGAATCTCGATAAAGTTTTTTAAGCTCGAATTATGTGCTTTTTATTAAAAGACTAGACTGCATTTAAAGAACAATGCCCGTTATTACTTATTTTGATGCCCATAAAATTATAATAATTTGTAATAAAACAAAGAAATACATTTTAAATTGTGGTGTGGTTAAAATCGTATTTGGGGGCCTAGACTTCCTCATTCATGGTCTTGAATGGTTTATAAAAAGGTCTCAGTAGACGATAATATATTTATATATGTCTTTGTATTGGGCATGTTTTAGCGGGCACTGTTATTCACAAGGTATTTTTAGTTTAATTTTATTAAAGTTGTATATTTTGTGTCATATTTTGTGTACGTACATCATATAAATATAATATTATAGGTTATTAGGCAAAAATTGGTATGAAATCTTAAGGAGCGTGCAGACTTAGGCACTTACTATTGAAATTTTAGCAGAATCTGTTATGGTAGTAAATAACTGTTGGTGTACACTGTTCGTCAACTGGTAAATTAAGTTTCAAGGAAATAATAAGATTGTTATTTTTGGTATTAGACCTACAATACGTTTAAAATAACTTGGCCATCTTGAAGTTAGTCCATCGCGGGGTCGCGGCTAATATTAGGTCCTTACATATGAAATTGGCGTTTTTCGTACTGGCCACTTTAATCACAAATTTCTCCTCTTTGGTAAGGAATTCCAAATTCAAATTTGTACAGCTATAGACTCATGTATTTGTGCTTCGATGATAGTCATTCATTTGTTTTTTTTCTTCTGTTTTTTTCTGTTTGCGTCACTCATTTTACAAAATGGAAAACTTAAAATATCGCATTATTTACGAGTACGAGTTCCGCCGTGGCACTAGTGCTGCGGAAACAACTCGAAGGGTGAATGATGTGTATGGCGGTCATGTTGCAAAAGAAAACACAGTTCGTTTTTGGTTCCAACGTTTTCGTTCTGGAAATTTCGACCTGCAGAACGAGCCCCGTGGACGGCCTGAGACTCAAGCTGATAATGAAGAGTTGAAGGCTATTGTGGAAGCGGATCCATCGCAAACCACGTCCGAGTTAGCTGCAGGCTGCGATGTTAGTGATAAAACTGTTTTAATTCACTTGAAGCAAATTGGGAAGATTAAAAAGCTTGAAAGGTGGGTACCTCACGAATTGACTGAAGCAAACCGGCAAACGCGCGTCGACTGCTGCGTTACATTACTAAACCGGCACAATAATGAAGGTATTTTAAACCGAATCATTACCTGTGATGAAAAATGGGTTCTTTAAGATAATCGGAAGCGCTCAGCGCAATGGTTGGATCCTGGCCAGCCAGCCAAATCCTGCCCTTAGCGACAATTAACCCCAAAAAAGTTACTTGTAAGCGTTTGGTGGACTAGTGCCGGTATTGTTCATTACAGTTTTCTCAAATCTGGCCAGACTATTACGGCTGATGTCTATTGTCAGCAATTGCAAACCATGATGGAAAAGCTAGCGGCTAAACAACCTAGGCTGGTCAATCGCTCCACGCCACTGCTGCTTCACGACAACGCTAGACCACACACTGCGCAACAGACGGCTACTAAATTAGAAGAGCTTCATTTGGAAAGTCTAAGACATCCTTCGTACTCCCCGGACCTTGCTTCAACAGATTACCATTTTTTTCGAAATTTGGATAACTTCTTGCAAGGGAAAAAATTCAACTCCGATGGGGCAGTCCAAATCGCCCTCAAAGATTTTATTGATTCCCGTCCGACTGGTTTTTTTAGTAAAGGGATCAATGAACTACCTATGAGATGGCAAAAGTGCATAGAAAATAATGGTTCATACTTTGATTAATTAAATATATTATATAAAAAATATTCGACTTTTTGTTCCTCCCATACAAAACGCCAATTTCATATGTAAGGACCTAATATATTCAGACTAATTCAAAGACAAAAGGGGATATAGAGACCGGGTGACATGACTAACTTTAGCGCGGACAAATTATGTTGTATTGTACTATTGTTTGTTATTATTTAGATTTTTGTACTTATTGGTAAATCTTAATAAGAATATATCTTTGCTCTTTGCTTTCTCGGTGTTTACCCGATCAACATCAATGTCAATATTTATGTGGATTTAAAATTATATAATATGTCTCTCGGTTGGGGTTATTTATTTAATTATATTTAAGACTATTCGCTCCTTAAAGTTTTAATATATACGTACATTCTATTACTCTAGTATAAATTGTTTAATTACATGAATTTTAATGTGATGTCCACTCCTAGTAAGAGTGATAAATTCCATGTTGTATTCCATTGTTTTGTGTTTAAATGAAACTTTTCACAGCTAGTATGCATCTCAAATATACCTGTAATAGTTTTAACAATCATATCATAGGTTAGTTTTTGATTATTTATTGAACATTTCAAGAAACTGTTGCAGTGCAACATGCAGATTTGATATTTCTGTGTATTAATACTCTTGACATACTTATAAAATATATGCCTTATTATATTGTATAGTACTGTATTTAGGCATGATTGGGGGATGACCCCTCCAGCCGATTTAGAGATTATTTGTTTTTCTACAACCATGTGAATCTTTTAAAGACTTTGAAGCATTTTGTAAATGGTAAGCCTTGAATGTTTAAGCCGACGTATTTAAGACTGCTTTTCATGACATTTTTGGAAACTTTACATATTTTTAAGTAAGTTAAGTAAGGTTGTGCTCAGAATAGTTACAGAATCAATGTTCTAAATTATATGATATAGATGTTTCGCTAATCTGACCAAAGACTGCTTGAAAAACATAGTTGTAACATATCATTAAGATCGACGTTTGAATTGGCTTTGCGTATTGAGTGTGAGAAATTGACGTGTCATGTATTGTTAACGTTACAGGACCTTCGTTCAGAATAAATGGTTGCTTATTATTATGTGGTTATACAAAGAAAAATATTAAAAAATATTGGTATTAAAAGTATCTAATCCACGAGATGAATGTTATTTAAATATAGTAGTAATATGCCCCTGAAACATAATTCTGATTGAGGCCCTGGCAAAATGTACACATGATCAAAAGTATTTAGGCTTTTCTAAGATGCTTGTGCCTGCTTAGATAATAAGTGTAATGAATTGTAAATGTAAGTGGAACGAAATGATTTATAACTAATGAATAATGTTTGGTACGAGTTTGAAGGGACAAACATTAGTGACTAATTAGTGATTCAAAACACCACGTTACTCATGTATCCATGTATGAAATAATATTTTTTCAATGCCATATAAAAGCAAACAAGTATTAAAATCGAAAATAAAGTGCAACTTTTTTTTTACATAAAAGTTACCCGATGTAATTATAACTCTGTGTTGGATTGGATTGTATTACGAAGATTTTAGTTTTGAATTACCCACAAACTGTTTTGTAAATTGCCCTGTTCGGCGATTTTTTTGGATGGTTCATAAGATTTAAATAAGATAATTATTGAATAAGAATTCATTGTCTGATTTTTTACTATGAATTCTTGTTTGTTAATTTAATTTCGCATTCTAAATAGCCGAGCGGCTTATATCTATTTATTTTTTCTACTTTCGCCGATTCTTGGACCATATTATTACATATGCTTTTATAAAGCATATCAGTATAACTTTTACAAAATTAAATAAGTTAATTCAAAACTAACAGTTTATGTAATTTTTAGACTTGATCGTACTGATAATAAATCATCGTAATTTGTTCAATTGTATTGTCAAAAGCACAAATTAATCGCCTCATAGTGTTTAAATTATGCACAACATTGTATTAATTGTAAAATGATTTGTACACTTGTATTTTTTAAATATACTATGTGATTTTTATGTAGTTTTTTTATTTGAATGAATGACGAGCCTGCCCATAAACAGAAGCAACACCACACAGAACTTTGAATTACTAAGCACTGCATGGCACTGAACTGCGCTCATCACCCCGAGACATAAATGTTGTCTCATAATGCCCACTGGCTTCAATGTCCTTCAAGCTGAAACACAACAGTGCTTACACATTGTTGCTTAGCGGCAGAAATAGACAAAGTGGTGGTACCAACCCAGACTGCCTCTTGCATACGAGGGACCTACCACCTTGTAAATTATTGTTATTTACTTAATTGATATGTATGTTATTGATTGTACCAGCCTGGTACTATAATATATTATGTTCCACTGCTGGGCACGGGCCTCTGTGAATGAAAGGGGTTACGCCTTTAGTTCAACACGTTGGCCCAATGGGTATCCAATATTTCAGAGCTGCAAAATACATAAAGTAGTAATTGAAAAAAAACAAAATCGCTAAATCGCCCAAAATACTGATACAGGTAAAATAAGACATTTTTCGTGCGTACTTTTCAACAGCTTATCAGCAGATCAGCAGCTCTTACATATTACTTTTGAAAAAGCCTTGTTGTCTCTTTAAATAATCTATCTTATTAACTATATCAGGCATTTTGCTGTTGGGTCTTTTGGTTTTCATTATGATTATGGTTCCTTGGGGCTTTCCGTTGAAGGTCAAATAAAAAAATATATTATGTAATTGGTATTTATTTATTTTAAAATATTTAAATCCGTTATTGAAAAATCATCACAACAATCGTCACACGATGCCAACATTTTTTGGTAAACAAAATATTTTAAACATAAAGTCTTGTTTGTCATGAAATTTATCTACATAAATTAAACTTATATAAATTGTGTGAATAATTTGACTTAATTTCCCCCTAAATCGTGCAACGGCGCAGACATAGGCAATATGCTGTAGGCTGTGGAAGGGGTGTATATTTGCCGAATATAATTTCCCCTAGATATATATTTTGGTAAGAATAGGAATATCCATATAACAAGAATAGTAAATATAAGGCAAAAAGCGACAGTAACTATAATTTCCGTGACGTGGTGTTTGTTGGCCGCACACGTGAAGTACTTTGCATTTAAATCGAAGATTCGCGCGTTGTACAGCGGCTGTGGTGTGGAACATCTAGAAAAGAGAAAAATTCATGAATGTAGTGGTAGTACATACTACTACGTCATACGAGAGATACTTCGGTGATGCAACCATAAAGGTCTTCACAGATAGATGTGAAGATTGAAGATTTTGTTGTATACCCATATTGTAATGCAATTTAAATGCAGTTAGATAATTTTGGAAATACAAATGGATAGTACTTAAGAACAATCTGTGACATTTCACTTATTAGGCAGGCTTAGCCTGGTACATAAAAAATGTATTTTCAATGCCTCATCATTTGATTCCATGTAAAAAGGATATGACTAAATCACGATCTTTGAATCGCAAAACTATGTGTTATATGACGTAGCTGGATTGACGATAATGATAAATGGAATCCTGATTACCGTCGCGTCGCTCAAGACGCTTAATACGCTTAAGACGCTTGTTTGAACATGTCTTGTGTAGACTAGATAAAGTATTAAAGTCAATGGCATAACCTTCGTAATTCTTTGTTTTATAAAATACTATAATATGACGTTGTTTTGAACATACCGAGATGAAAAATAATAAAAGATGTCAATCGACAGCCTCCGTGGCGCAGCGGGCGAGTAGCCGGCTGTGAAGCGAGAGGCCGCGGGTTCAATCCCCGCACCGAGACAAATATTTGTTTCGGGGTCTGGGTGTTGTGAGACCGAAAGTCTCTAGTAGTTCCTATAAGTGTAATGTGTTCTTTAACCTAGTCAACTAGATTTATAAAAAAATCTTACCTCAAATGTTCGTAGTATTTCTCCGTAATTTGCAGTTCCTTCAACCAAACTAAATCGCAATCACATATCCAAGGATTGCCTTGTAGATCCAGCTGTATTAATTGTCCAAAGGGCTCTAGTAATTCCTTGTCCAATTTCCTTATTCTAGATCCTTTTACAGATAGCGTTTCAAGTAAAAATACATCGGCATCTTGCAGAACGTCCTTTCCAAAAGCCAGCTTATCAAATACAGTTAATTTTTTATTTCTGTCTAACTCTAAATTCTTTAACGAATGTAGTGGTTCGAAGACATAATCAGGTACTTCTTTTATCGACAAATTATTCAGTTTAAGGACTTTTAATGCTGGTAAATCAACGAAGTCTTCGCTTGATATTTCCTCTATAGGATTATCAGACAAATCTAAGTATTCCAACGTGAAAGGAATTTCGAATATGTCTGAGATATTGTTGTCTGAGATCACAAGTTTTCTGAGATCGTATGCATCGACGAAGAAGTTATCAGGAACTATGTTAAGATCTATTCTGCTTATGCTTATTGATTGCACTTTTTCTGTCAATCCAAAACCGCTTCTGTCGAACAAATTAGCTTCTTGTAAGCTTGGTCCGATGTGATTCCCGTCTAAGATAATCTCATTAAGATTACTTAAATGATGGAACGTCAATTTATCAAAGTGCGTAAATTTATTATTAGCTAAATTTAAATACTTTAAATTCTTAATATTTTTAAACGTCTCCTTATCGATATATTCCAGAAGGTTGTCACTCAAATCGATTCTTCTCAACTCCGACAACATTAAAGAATCTGGAGCAATGTCGGATATGGCATTGTTGTTTAAAAATAGTTCGCGCATTGTTTTCGATTTTAATACTGCCGTGGATTCTATTCGCGTTATATTGCTAAACGATAGATCGAGTGAATGCACTGTATTGGGGAGAGTAACATTTGTATAAAATATGTCGGCATTGTAGGAGCAATCGACAGTTTCACCCGGATAGTCGTTATTGATTTGGTTGTTGTATTTACAGATACACACACTATCACACACTGATATTGTATTGACTTTGTATATGAGGTAGAATATAATGATGATGTGCATTGTGATCGCGGGCCGCTGTAGTACTGCGCAGGTGTATTGCTTATCAGTCTGTAGATAGGCGTTATCGCCGATGAAGCTGATTGTTGGTCATTTCGTTCTATATACAATTAGTTCAATTTTTACGTTGAATGACTTGTTGTTTATGCCTTTCTTTGTCATAATAATAATCCCGGATATTGTATCTTGACAAAGGGTAGGGGCCGATATAATATAATAAGTATATCTATTATTACGTATTCTGTGATTATACGAGATTTCTTTAACAATTTATTGGTTTGGGATAGGTGAATATCTGTTTGAAAAAAAAAACACTTTGTTACAATACAACATTTAATTAAAAAATTACTTACATCAGAAAAACAAAGTATTTCGATATCACTAAACTAACTTACATCAATTACATTTCTAGATACCTTTAAAGTTACTATGACTTATATTGTGCTAAATAAAGTTTAAAAGGTGCTCCGTTTTAATATAATAGGGTAGTTTCCTATGTCGAATATTATACATTATTTTATAGGTAACAGAAAAAAACCCTCGTTTGTAAGATTCCAAATTTATGTTTGTTACTCAATCACGCCTTAACTGCTGAAAGTATAAGGATCAAATTTGGCTAACAGGTTGATCATAATCTGCATTAGGATAATGGATATAGGCTTTTATCTCAGAAAAGGAATTTACACTGGCGAGCAAAATCTACAAGCTAGTATTACAGCTAGAAGTTACTTAGTTGATATAATATGGAATACAGTCATGTAATGAACTTTGTACATAATAGAAGAAAAATAAAAAAGAAGTAAAATTATAAAAATAACATTGCATCAAATCATAATCCTTCTTTAGTTAGTACACTACCAAACTACCAACATACATTACTAACATCGATACTGGCAGTAGCGGCGTAGCAGCTTTGGTTAAAGGGAAAAGGGTAAATTTATGACAAAATGACTATATATCAGGATATTTGGGCTAATAATGATTAAGTTTTGAAGGATATATTTATGGGAAATGAGATGCAAACACTTTATGTACGGTTCGGCATTAAACCTAAATGGCGCCCATAATACTAATATCGGATATAAATGACGTATTTACAACTAAGATATCGACTTCGAAGTCAATCAGCTACATAGCTGTTTGATAACTCTTTATTGTACACCGCTAGCAAGAATCACAATAGGAAAGAAAATAAGTACAATCATATGTGTAACAACAATCGGTGGTCTTATCGCTAAAAATCTCTTCCAGACAACCTTGGGATGGAACACTGGTAAAAGAGAAGTATCTGAGGGAGGTGTATCAATGGTGTCATAAAGAAAATAAATAATAAACATATTATGTGTTATTCAAAACACACAGCGTTGGTTGTTGAAGCTGTCTTTAGATTTGTTAATATGAAAGTATATCAAAATATTGTCAGCTGATCATGTATGCTATAAGTAGCGACATCTGTGTTCATGTAATGTAACCATCTGTGGAATCTGTTGTTTGAATGCACACGGTCGTTTTTTAATAGGTTATGCCCAGTAATTTTGGCTATAAGACTAGTTTTTCGCGAAGTAACTTGTGTTAAAAAGTTGCAGCTCGACACGTTAGTGCTTTTTCGCAGTTAGTCAGGCCAGTTTCCGCGTATTAGACTTTGAATCCGTTTGCGAACAATTAGCTGGTTGCTATTGCATATCACCGTAATGGCGACTAATTATATCGTGAATGTGCCTACGTTACGAGGAAGGGAAAATTAATCAAATGATTCTATATCGGACTATATGCCGAGTGAGTATGAGGGTTCTGTAGAAACTGTAAATGGTGATTATCATCGAGTCAGACCTACAAGAGAACGCCGTGCTCCAGATATATATGGTTTTGGTGGAATCTGCTACTCGGAGAATGATATGGTTTGCGGAGCTGATCTTACATTAAAGCAAGCGTTGAAGAGAAACCAGTGGTTGCAGGCTGTCAAAGACGAACTAAAGTGCTTCGAAGACAATGATTCTTGGGATGTGGTAGATATTCCTAGTAGTGGTACAATTGTGCAGTGTAAGTGGGTGCTCAAAAAGAAAATAGAATCTGATAATAAAGTGCGTAATCGCTCGAGATTAGTGGCAAAGGGCTTCTCCCAACAACCGGCTATAGACTATGCAGACATTTTCACCAGTGGTGCGACATAGTAGTTTAAGATTACTTTTAGCTCTGTCAGTAAAACTAGGACTTGACATTAGACATTTTGATGTGGTAACTGCATTCTTAACTGGCGAACTTCATGAAAATATTTACATGCAAATACCTGAAGGTTTTTATAGTTCAATTACTAATAAAATTCTAAAGTTATAAAAAGCCATATAAGGATTTAAGGATATAATTGTCTTTAACCGTAATTGGTTATGTAGATGCAGATTGGGGCAGTGATACTTTAGATAGAAAATCATACACCGGATTTTGTTTCAGTCTATCAGGAGGTGTAATTTCTTGGAGCAATAAAAAGCAAAATAATATAGCTCTGTCTAGCACAGAAGCAGAATATATTGGTATCTCTGAAAGTTGTAAGGAAGCTGTTTACTTAGGAAATTTGTATAAAGAAATAACTGGTAGCACTGATTCTATCCTTATATTTAATGACAATCAAAGTGCCCATAAATTGTTATATAACACAGTTTTTCATTGTAAATCAAAACATGTAGATATTAGATATCATTTTGGAAGAGAATGTATTAATAACAACATTGTTAAAGTAGAGCACCTACCAACAGCTGATATGGCTGCAGATGTTCTAACAAAATCTTTAAGCTGTGTAAAACATTAAAAGTTTTTGGAACGGATGGGGGTGCGACATAAATGTAAATAATTTAGTGTTTTAGTACATTGTATTTACTGTATAACATTTTGATATAGTGGGGGTATTAATATTATGAAAGTATAATAATATCAAAATATTGCAAGTTGATCATGTATGCTACAAGTAGCGACATCTGTGTCCATGTAATGTAACCATGTGTGGAATGTGACATTCCAATAAAATATAGTTAGTCTGTTGTTTGAATGCACACGGTCGTTTTCTTAATAAGATTTTGCGCTTATTCAATCAATAAATAGATTGAATAACTCACCAAATTCTTGCATTTTTACTTCTCTTTCTTTCACTAATGGCAGTAGCTCGCAGTTATCTGTGTCTGTCATCTGTCACTCATAGCGTCTAAAAATTTTGCCGCCAACAGATGGGAAAAAATACTTACAAAAAAACTTTTCTTTATAAGTATTGTTTTGTTGCTTAAATTTCATACGAACTAGTTTGTTAGTAGTCGTAACAAGTGATTTTGTAAGTACGTTATTACAATGAGTAAGCGCAATAGCGATTTTGAGAGCGAAAACTCTCGTCTCGATACCACTGCCCCTGCCGGTGCTTCGGATGGAGACCGGTCAGCGGGACCAAATGGAATATACCAGTCTTCGCCGTATTGGAGTGAGGAAGAAAGCTCTTCATCCTCGGAGGATGAGGGCTGTAAAGTATAGACATCTAGTGTCAAACTTGTGTAACTCTTGTTGTCATAGACACACCCATATATTGTAAAACTATATTGATAGGTGTAAAATTAAACGCTATTTACTTGCTTTCTAAAATGTTACAAACCCATCCTTACATGGTGAAGGTAAAATATAAAAGAAAAAGGAAATAAGTGAAATAGTTGTAATATGGCTACGAACGACGCAGTATCTGGAATAAAGCCGCCTGCTAGCCTACAAATTGACTCGGACAAATCAACGAGCTGGAAAAAGTGGGCACAACAATTTGAGTGGTATGCCTCTGCTATTCAACTAGACAAAAAGGCAGCCGCGGTCCAAGCAGCAACATTAATGGCTGTAATAGGCTCAGACGCGATCGAAATCTACAACAGTTTTAATCTTAGCGACGTAGAAAAAATTACTTGCAAATCATCAAAATCAGGTTTAAAGAGTATTTTACACCAAAGACAAACACACCTTTTGACAGATATATATTTTTTTAAGATCGAACAAAATGAAGATGAACAATTCAACGAGTTTTTGACCAGAATAAAAATTCAAGCAAGTAAATGTGCTTTCAACAATTTACTGGACGAAATGTTGTAATACAAGATAGTATTTTGAATTAGATCCAATCAAGAGAGAAATTATTGACAGACGATAAACTAGACCTGAAAAAAGCGATAACCATCTGTAAAACAAGTGAACAAGCTTCCAAACAACAAGATGAGTTTGAAGGTATATGTAAAACAGATTACGTCTCAGTGGTGAAAAATGTAAAAGCAAAAGAAGAACGAAACAAGAATTTTTACTGTAAAAGATGTGGAACAAACCATAAACGCAAAGCTTGTAAAAAACAGTGTACTAAGTGCAACAAGTAATTTTGCCACATTCAAACTAGATACAGGGATACAGGATATGTATTACCGAGACACTTGATGGAAAAAACAAAGGTAATTCTGACTTTCTTAGTCGAGACTGTGACACATCTAACTTAAAATATGAAGAAAAGAATTTAAAAGTTGCTGTTATACCACCTATGTCGTTAGATGCTAAAGAAGAATTAATTAATGCCAAAAAAGAAGATCCACATTTACAGTTACTTCTCAAGACAATAATGCAAGAATTCCCAGAAAATGTCAAAGACCTTCCTAGAGAACTACAATTAGGTTCAACATTGTTTATATAGAATTAGAATTTATAGTTTTTTAAGATTTGAGGTTGAACTTTAACCTCGAATAACTTTTAAATAAGTCGACTTAGCCAAAAATAATTTCAGACTTTTTTGTAGATCGTTAAATTTCCTACCAGTACAGGTTTTGATTTTCACTTGACAATTATTCGTTTGGGCACATTGAAAATCCAAACAAAAAAAACTAATTTCCTGTTATTTAAATAGGAAATCAGAAATCACAAAGCGCCACCTCTCAATATTAATATTAAGAGCTCAAACTTTACCAATTTTTTTGGCATCTCGGATGATATTTTCATGGTAACTAAGGAAAAAAAAGTTTTTTTTGGCCCACCTTAGTGTTCAGTCATCTGAACTTGGCAAAAGGAACATATATTAATTACCCCACACTGGACTCCTTGGCTCCGTGTCCTTGGCTCCCAGGCCTGAGGGCGAGAGCCTTCAAGGAACCGATCACAATACATAATACCTATCAAGGAACCTGATAGACTTGAAAACAGGGAGAAATCCCCCACAAATAGCAAAGCTGAAACTCCTAGCATGGAAAATTTGGGTTGAGCCTGTCAGATTGCCCCAGACAATCAATGGACAAGAGAAGAAAGAAACCTTTTAAAAAGTCGTTGGAGACAATCTAAATTAAATACTTATAAAGCTCCAATTGAGAGATGGATTTCATGGTGTGATTCCCACAGCATAGATCACAAAGTATCTGATGCCAGAGATATAGCAAGATTTCTTGCTAAATTTAGTAGATAACCTAGCCTACAGAACGATTCGTTTACATGAATCAGCAATCTCAACATACTGTACCATACCAACAGAAGTTATTTCAAAGAACTTTGTTGTTCACTAGGTTTTAAAAGCAATATCTTTAGCTAAACCACAACCCAGAAAAATGCCCATATGGGATAAAAAGTTACTATTCGATTGGTTAAAAAAAATCATCTAAAACTAGTACACTCATTGATATTTCAAGAACAGCACTGATTTTACTCGTAGCGTCTGGCAGGCGTTTACATGATTTAATTTTGTTAGGTATCTCTGAAGAGAACATGATACAAGATGAGCAAAGTGTAACATTGTGGCCTAAATTTGGTTCAAAGACAGACACTGAAACTCATAGACAATCAGGATAGTTTAAGGTTCACCCTGACTTTAATTTATGTATGAGTGATGTAAAGATATAAGATGGCTAGTATATCTACACAACACAGAAGTAGTCAAGTTAATGGACTAAACAACTTGTTTATTCATTAACAGGTGTGATTAAGCCTGCTACAAAAAAATAATCTCAGGATGGATAGTCTATATTTAAAGAGGTTAATATTGAAGCTTCTCCAGGAAGCATTAGGTCCGCTGTAGCATCAAGAAGCTGGCTAGAAAATAGGCCATTCGATGAGATTCTCAATGAAGGAAACTGGAATAGCAGTGAAACTTTCAGAAAAAAATATTGTTAAGTAATAAAAAAAAATGCATACCGGACTTTTAAAGTTATAAAAGAGATGAATTTCACTCGAAAAAAATTGCTAAAATATGTCTTTAAAGCCATTAGTCCAAGCTATAAAGCGAAATTAGCCAACTAACTTGAAACATCGAAGTTCAGTGTAATGACGGACGAATCAACGGATATTTCGACCAATAAAGCCTCATGTGTAGTTGTTTCTTATTTTGACGAACATGTAGGAAAAATAAGAAGTAAATTTTGGAACTTTCATAATTTATTCAGCGGATATGACCCGAATGAGGCGAATGAAGGAACAACTGCAAACAATATTTTTTAGTTGAATCTGCTCAACAAATCAGGAAGAGATATGATTTTGATAGCAAACCATTGCTTTTACTTTCAGTGCTGAGTCCCGTTAAAGCACTGAGTCAACATGAACGAGGGATTACTCCATCGATATTTCCGATTGTTTCTGCCTTTCCCAGAGTCACTGATATAACAAACATGGATAACATACAGCGGCTTGATAACAGTGGCGTGACTTAGCTTCAGCAATACTACCGAAAAAATCACTTCTGAATTGTGTGGAGGATAATCAACTAATTTCTTCACACATAATATGCATCTTCATTTCACTGTCACTAACATTAGTTTCTTTAAGTAATTCTTTTGTAATACTAACACAATGGATTTTTATTGTCCGAAAAATAAAGAATTATTACTATTATAATTATTAATCTTCGCTATCCGTACTTAAAATGAGCTCCAATTTTCTAGCGAACGTGCCGAAGTAAAAAGGCAGCGAGAATTACGCCGATTGGGCGTTCGCAGCAGAAAGTTTGTTAGTGCTCGATGGCGCCGACAAGTTCCTGTATGAAGCATCTCAAGATGGCGGAACCAAAGACGCAGCAGACGAAAAAGCACGAGCGAAGTTAATTTTGACGATTGATGCGTCGTTATTTGTACACATAAAGCATGCAAAGACCACGAAGGAGTTATGGACAACTCTCAAGTTTATGTTCGATGACTCAGGATTTTCGCGGCGGATTACTTTGCTTCGTCATCTAATTTCCATTAGGCTGGAAAATAGTGAAAATATGACGAATTATGTGACTCAAATAGTAGAAAAGTCCTAATGATTAACCGGTACGGGTTTTGAGATCAATGAGGAGTGGATCGGGTCATTATTGTTAGCTGGTTTGCCAGAACGCTTTATGCCAATGATCATGGCCATAGAGCACTCCGGTATCAATATTTCTGCAGATGCAATCAAGACCAAATTATTAGATATGGAATTTGGTGATATCAGTGAAACCGAGTGTAAAACGGCTTTGGCGGCAAAAAGTTGGCTGAAAAGGAAAAACATAAATAACTACCATAAACAACATGGCCGACCGAGGGTTGGCTTTAGTAACAGTGCATTGAATATGCTACAACGCATGGTCTAGTCCCGGCGACTAAAGAATGTCGGCATCATAGAATGCCTATGAAAATCCAGTTAGGATTAAATAAAAATGTGGGACATTTTTTGTGTAATAAAGGAAATTGCTGTGGAAAAAATAAGATTTCCAGAGCAAGAGGTACGTGGTTTGAGAATGTGCACATATCCATGCCACGTATTTTTTATTTAATGTACGCATACGCTCATCGCTGGAGCTATGAGGCAGCTATTTTTGAAGACCCTGAGACAAGCTCTACTAGCTGCCTCTCCATGGCTACTGTAGCCGATTGGTACAATTACTGCCGGGAGACCATTGTATTATACCAAATACAACAACAAAATGAGATAGGGAAAATTGGTGGACCCGGAAAGGTTGTCCAAATTGACGAAAGCAAGTTCGGGAAAAGGAAATATAATAAAGGTAAAAATAAGATTCTTGTAACTTGTGATACTAAGTAAATAATGTCTATTTTATGTAATTTTTATAAAAAGAATATTTTTGTTTGTTTTAGGTCGTCATATTGAAGGGCATTGGGTGCTGGGCATGATTGAGGATAGAAGTGAAGATCTCCGCTTGGAAGTTTGCCCAGAAAATGTGCGCTCTGCTGAAATTTTAATTCCTCTCATACAAAAACATGTGGCTGAGGGGACTACCATTCACACTGATTACTGGCGAGCATATGATTGTCTGGGTTCATATGGCTATGTTCATAAAAAAGTAAATCACTCCGACCCAGACAATCCTCTTGTTGCTCCAGATGGCATCCATACCCAAAGGATAGAGTCTCAATGGCGTGTGGTGAAAACATTTTTTAAAAAAGATAATTATAATCATCCAGCCAATTTTACCGACATCATAGTGGAATATTTGTGGAGGCGGTCTGTGAAACGAAACAAAAGGGACCCCTTCATTGAGCTTATTAAAGCAATAAAATATGTGTACAACATTAATGAATAATAAAGATATCTCAAGAATTTATTAATGGTTTTATTTTACAGTGCTCCCAAACAGAACTTATGTAAGAATGAGCGAGCGAAGCGAGCTCGGGATTTGGAGCACCCCGACTCGGACAAATTAGGTTAGAAGGGGATGGCAGGGTCAGTGAGCGAGCGAACAGACTCTGCCATCCCCTTCGTGGTTATTTTTTTTTAAACCACCCAAAAAGTAGTAGCCCCGGCAACTACGCCTTGTTGTTATTATATTAACATTGAATATAAAGTAAACTGTGTCTTTCCTCCTTCTCCCTATGAAAAATAACCCGTGACCACATCGAAAATATCAATATGTGCTAAAATATTGTAAGCAGAAACCTGGAATTAAAAAAAATCATATCTCCTAAACTATTGGTTTCCGCACCTCTCCCCTTTCAGGGGGGGTTGTACCTCCCCCTTTGGGTTAAATCTGCCAACACAGCTGTCTGTTTAAAGAACAGGTCAATAGCTTCAGGTATTCAAAAAACTCCATTTGCAATTTGGACAGGTCAAAAACCAAATATAGCACATATTAGAATTTTTGGTAGTAATGTTATGGCACACATATCAAAGGAGAAGAGAACTAAGTGGGATAAAAAATCACAGAAATACATACTTATGGGATTTCCTGAGAATGTTAAAGGTTACAGAATTTATGATCCAATTAGAAATGTAATGACAACTAGCAGAGATGTAGTAATAATTGAAAAGAAAAGGAATCAAAATACTGTTACTATCCCTGTAGAAAATACAGATTCAGTGGGGGATTTGACAGAGGAATTAGTAATCAAATTAGAACCTTGTAATTAATCGAGCTTTAGTGAAGACGATCATAGAAATGTTGAAGAGGAGAAACAGCAAATTTAAGAGGATACTTCAAATAAAATTGTTGAGTCACCGATTACAGTTATTGAAGGGAGACAAAAGAGGACAAGGAAACCACCCGACAGATATGAGTTTGCTAGCTTGTGCACTAGTCAGTCAGGAGAAGACGGGATGTCATATGCAGAGGCTTCAGTGGTCCTGAAAAACAAGAATGGTTGCCGGCGATGACAGAAGATGCATGCAAAATGCGACAACAGTTGTTCAAGAACGTTGAGAGGTTGACCTGAAGGAAGTCACACATCTATGCCGTATACGATGCCAATGCTTTGGAGTTAACCTCAGAATCATGAGAACGCCTGTTATTTCTGCATGACATCAATACGAGGATTCTCCAAAAAAAAAAAACAAGACTGTAGGGTCAAGGCGGCAACAGTGGCTATAGCAACAACAGTGGCGCAACGGTCGTTGTTGAAAAAGTATTAGGGATAACTATCTATCTCTTTCATTCCTTGGAGGGTCTCGGGATAAGTTCGTGATACAACCAGTTCGCTCGCGTCAGCGATGTAATTAGGGAGTGTTGTGTGTAGTTTTTTGTTTTGACAAGAGAAAAAGTGAGTTTTAAGGTAAGATTTACTTTGTATTTGTTCACTACCCTTTTGTTATATCAATGAGTGAATATTTTTACTAAGAAATAAGTTTAATTGAGGTCATTTTGTCGTATAATGCACCTCGACATATGCAAAAGTTTTGTAACTTAAATCCAAAATGGCAGATTTGTACACAGTGGTTCAAATCACTTGAGTACACAGTGGCTCATGATCCACTGTGTACTACACTGATAGTGATAGGTACCTACACGTAAATTTAATCCAAGAAAATGTAATAAAATATAATTATCGGTAATTTTCTTTTTAGGATGGCTCGTCCAACAAAGCCCCGTAAAATCGGAAAACATACAGCTGATGAAATGAAAACGGCCTTGAAAAATATCAAGAATGGTATGAGTGTGAGAAAAGCATCACAACTTTCAGGCATTCCGTTCACTACAGTGAGACGTTATTACCTTAAGACTAGAAATTTGAATATCGAAGAGGCTGTTTTAACACCAAATTATAGTGTTAATAATTTTTTTAGTACAGAGCAAGAAATAATGTTAAAGGATTATTTCAAATATTGTGCATTACTATTTTACGGATTGAGTACGAAAGAATGCCGAAGAATAGCATATCAAATGGCACTTGTCAATCAGTTGACAATGCCAGATTCATGGAAAGAAAAACAAATGGCAGGAAAGCACTGGCTTTTGAGTTTTAGAAAATCCAGAACTCACTTTAAGAAAACCCGAGGCATGCAGTCTCGCGAGAGCAACAGCATTCAATCGAACAAATATAGAAATATTTTATAATAACTTGGAAAACTTAATGAAAAGAAGCTCCACATTTGCAGAAGGAACAAGGATATACAATTTAGATGAAACTTCCTACAACCACAGTCCAAAAACCGCAAAAAGTAATCGCACCAAAAGGCCGTAAAAATATATACAAAGTGACGAGTGGAGAAAGAGGAATACTAGTTACCACCTGTTGTATTATAGGTGCGAGTGGAGTAGCATTACCACCAGTGATGGTATTCCCAAGAAAAAATATCAAGAGTTTTATGATAAAGAATACACCGCCGGGTACTCTTGGGCTTGCAACTCCAACAGGGTGGATGAACTGCGAAATTTTTCCAGATGTAATAAAACACTTTATTAAGCATACTAATACAACTCCAGAAAATCCAGGCATACTAATAATGGACAATCACGAGTCTCATTTATCCATTGAAGCCTTGGATATCGCTAAAGCAGCAGGTGTTCACGTGCTTACCCTTCATCCACATACATCTGCCAAATTGCAGCCACTGGATGTGGGGATATATGGGCCATTTAAGACCTACTATAATGCAGGAGTAGATGCTTGGATGTTAAGAAATCCTGGAAGACCAATCACAATATATGACGTTGGTGAGATTGTTGGCATTGCTTTTATGAAAGTTATGACCCCAGTTAATATTACAAAAGCATTCAAAGCTTGCGGTATCTTTCCATTTGATAGAAATTTATTTGATGATGATTATTTCTTACCATCGTCAGTTACTGACCGACCATGTCCTGATTGTGTAATTTTTCTTGAGACTGAAGTAGTCATTTTAAGTTAACAGATTATTAATTTTAAGACTAAAAGAGTTTGTTTACGTCTTATAACGTATATTTTTAGAAAACATCACCTGTATCTACGCCAAGGATGCTAAAGAGAAAATTGAAAAATGAAAGAAGAAAATCTGAAGAGCGTTTAAAAAAACTTAAGGCACTTCGGGAAAAATCTAGAAGGTTGAGCAAAAAGGTGGCAAATTTAGAAAATATTATTATGGAACTGAAGTCTAGATGCCTTTTTAGTGAAGAAGATTGTGACTGTTAACAGAGACTTTTTAAAAAAACTTATTTGTCCGGATTCTTCTAATACAAAGTATTCTCCATCATTGCGTAAATTTGCGTTATGGTTACAATTTATAAGCCCGAAAGCATACGAGTTTGTAAGAGATACATTCAATTCTTGTTTACCACATCCATCTACTTTACGATTGTGGTATAAAAGTATTGATGATAGCCCTGGATTCACCAATGAATCACTTGAATGCATTAAATTACTAGTTAAGCGTGCTCAAGACAAGAAAATATATTGTGCTGTAAGTCTAGATGAAATGGCAATACGGAAACATGTACAGTGGGACGGTGAAAAATGTGTGGGGTTAGTAAACTTCGGAGAAGTTTTAGATGAGCATAATGTTGCTGTTGCAAGGGAAGCACTTGTATTCATGGTCACTGCCATTAATGGCTCTTGGAAAATTCCAGTAGGCTATTTTCTGGTAGACGGTTGCTCAGGGGCACAAAAAGCAAATCTTGTTAAACAATGTATCGAAATTCTAATTTCATGTGGACTTTATGTAACATCGTTGACATTTGACGGTTGTCCCGCCAACTTTTCTATGGCTAAGTGCCTTCAATGCGCTATAGATCCGTCACATTTAAAAAATATTAAAACTTATTTCAAAATACAAAATCAAGAAATCATGATTTTCCCTGATCCAGCACACATGCTTAAATTAGTTCGAAATACCCTTGGTGAAAAAAAGAACTAATGAATAGGGATGGACAAATAATATCATGAGAGTAAATTAAAAAACTCAATAATTTACAGAACAATGAAGGCCTTCATTTGGGTAATCGACTTCGAAGCCAACATATACATTTCACAAAACAAATTATGAAAGTAAAATTGGCAGTACAGACTTTTAGTAAGTCGGTAGCAGACTCACTAGAAGTTTGTGCAAAAGATTTAGGTTTGGCAGACTTTGTTGGTTCGGAAGCCACTAGTGAATTTATAAAAAATATGAATATTTTATTTGATATAATGAATAGTCGAAACTATCACACTTTCGGTTTTAAGAAACCAATGAATGAAAAAAAATATCAAAATGTTTTTAGACCATATGGAAAGATATTTAGCGGAACTGACATTAGAAGGTCAACCAATATTTTTGAGCAATAGAAAAGTCGGGTTTTTCGGATTTTATATATGTATCCAAAGCCTTAAAAAAATTTATCAAAATCTGGTTCTTTCCAAGAATTTAGAATTTGTGCCTGTGTACAAAATGAGCCAAGACCACCTGGAATTTTTATTAGCTCTATCCGTGCTAAGGGTGGATTTAACAATAACCCAACGGCTATTCAATTTAAAAGTGCCTACAAACGTTTAGTCGTACACGGAGAAATTAAACATCTTTCATCACGAAATTGTATTCCTCTAGAAGAGATAAAAAATTTAACTTTTAGTGAATTACGGTATGAAAAGTAAATTAATTTGTATACTCCGACAGCTAAAATTATAGATGACGATGAGTCTGTAGGAAATTCTCCTATATTAGATAATGACCATGATTATTTAGCAGATCCATCTCGACTTTCTGTATATGCAAAAGAAATAATTGCGTACATAGCCGAGTTTGTCGTAAAAAAATTAAGAAAGTCAATTAAATGTGAGGAATGTCTCCTTTCCTTAGTATATCCTTTTCCTTAAATATCACACTATATTAATTAAAAAAAAAAGACATGGGAGGGCTAGTTTATCCATCATATAGCATAATTAAAATATGCGAACTAGCCGAAAAAATATTTCGTAAGCGTTCTCATGAAGGTATTACTTTCTACAACGAGAAAAACTTGTTACAGAAATGAATACTCTCATGTTTTAAAGATTGTATACGAGATAGTACAGTGCTATTAAATATTCACGAAAATTATGACCATTCATTGACTGGAAATAATGGAATAATGTTGTTAAAAGCTGTTGCAATGCATTATTTTGAAGTGCGTATTCACCATAGCACAAAACATTTGTTTTCAGCACGTGAAAGAATTCCTAATATTCACAATAAACTCGTCTTATTTCAAGGTCAATAAATGATCACCTATTTCTGATCTCATTTGTTTCATTTTTACCTAATCTGCAATATATGAGTGTTTAATATATAAAAATATTCTTAGTATGACACTCTTAAACAATAATAAATAAATAAACTTAAAATCTTATGTGCAAATAAATATGGCCCATTCTTAATTTTAAAGATACTAATTATTATGTATTATTATATAAAAAATTCATTATTATTATTTATTTATTTATATTGATCTATTTATATATTATTTTTTCATCAGAACCTCACTATTCGCAAAACTAAATCTCCTGCAGCAATACCGGGAAAATGGGAAAAATCGTTTTTATGGTAACATTGGATTATATGGGTAAAAAAAGTTATGTTATCATCTATTTCATGTGGCCACGGTGAGTGTTTATCTATGGGTTCCTTTATCTATCCCTAATGCCTATATTATGCCTATATTAGTCTATCCCTGATATCTATAGGCATCTAACCCACACATGTGGGTGAGATGCCTATTTTCAATGTTTTTTAAAAATATTTTTATACTCAAATATGTTGCCAAAATTGTTCTAAAGTTAATCTGTATGGCATAAATAAACAGTAATTCAAATAGTCTACGCGTATTTCATTTGGTATCGTATATATAAAATAAAAAAATATTTTTTTTTATCTATAGGCAACTCTCCCTGACTTACCCTATGATTGTTTTACTCATATATCGTCGATGAAGTACCAATACCTCCTAACTGACAATTTAGTCCAAAATTACTTTTATATTACAATAGACATAAAACTCATATTCGCATAGATTAAATTAACTCCTATCCAAAAGTTCTTTGCCAATAAGCTTCTTGAGCTATGTGAAAATATCTACTAAGTGATAGAATTCATTCGTTCATATGTTTTTTATGGAAATATCTTCTAACTGCAGCGACAACCGACTACACTCGGGCTACACTTAGAAAAAATTGTCTATATATACCTTAAAAAAAGATATGTGCGACGTATGTAGCAGTCATGCGGTTGGTAATTTAAGCACAGATGAGTACGTACGTCATATTGATAAAAAAAATCGGGCTAGACGAGAAAAAGAAGAAGACAAAGCGAGAGCAGGAAGGGGTGAAACCTACCTACCTACCTTACCTAACCTACAAAGTGAAAAACCGGCATTTCTGAAAAGTTCAACACTTAAAATGTCTGGAAGATGTCACTTAAAATGTCGCTTGCACTAATTGAGAAATTGACTGGTCGGGACAATTACGCCACATGGCAATTCGCAGTAAAGACGTATCTACAACATGAGGAGCTTTGGGATTGTGTAGAGAACTCCACGTGCAACGATCCAAAGAAAGAAGATACAAAAGCAAAAACAAAGATTATCTTACTTGTCGACCCAGTAAATTATGTGCATATCCAGGAAGCTACAACGGCAAAAGAAGTATGGGATAACCTGACACGTGCTTTCGACGACTCGGGGCTTACACGCAGAGTAGGTCTACTACGTGATCTCTGCACCACCACGGTTTCAGGCAGCCAAAATATAGAAGAGTATGTGACCAAAATTATGTCTACGGCACATAAACTAAGAAATATCGGCTTCAAGGTAGATGATGAATGGCTCGGTACACTGCTGCTCTCCGGTCTGCCAGAGACGTATAAGCCGATGATTCTAGCTATTGAGAGCTCAGGAATGAAGATTAGTGCAGACTCCATTAAGTCAAAGTTACTTCAAGAAGTAAAAACTGATAACAATAACTCCGCTATTGTCACAAGTAATAATGTTCAAAATTACCCGAATGTGAAAAAGAAGTTTAATAAAGGTCCGAAATGCTATCAGTGTAATAAATATGGAAACAAGAGTCCGCAATGCAAATCTAATCCAAAATTTACGACGATTAGTGTAATGGTGTTGGTTGAATGTTTTAGTGGGAGCTTTAAATTTTAGTGGGAGTATTGAAATAATATAAACTCTATAGAAAAATTTAATGCTGGCCACAAAGTGTTCAACAGTTTGAATACTTTTAAATATGGAAAAGAACTGTTGTATAGTTCTCTGTTTTATATCATTGTTGTGGTCATTCGTTTTAATGTTTTCTTGTCGTGGTGTTCTCTAAAATATATTCCTTTATTATACAAATGGTATATTATTTTTGAATAACCCAAAAAAAGAGATGAATTTCACTCGAATGAAAAAAAAATGCTAGTTTGTATAGTCCAAGCTATAAAACGAAATTAACCAAAGAACTTGAAACATCGAAGTTCAGTGTAATGACGGACGAATCAACGAATATTTCGACCAATAAAGCCTCATGTGTAGTTTCTCGTTATTTAGACGAACATGTAGGAAAAATAAGAAGTAAATTGTGGAACCTTGTAACCTTGAAAAAAATAATACATTGAAACTTTTTCGAGCAAGTAAAGAATACAATATTCCTTACAGAACTCTTCGCCGTCAGTATTTCACAGGTAATTCAAAAAAGGACGGCTCGGACCGAATTCTCTGTTTGGAAAAAAAGAAAAAAAGATAGTTAACCATATCAAGAAATTGCAAAGCTGTGGGCTTGCGCCTACTATTAATGATTTACGCCAGTTGGCGTTTTAAATTTGCTGAAAGCTTAAACCTTAAACATAATTTTAATAAGGAAACGGGTAAAGCAAGTAAAGGTAAGGGTAAGATTGGGTTAAGTAATTTTTACGTCGAAATCCGGAAGTTTCATTAAAGAAATCAGAGGCAGTGTCCCTACAAAGAGCTAAAGGAATGACAAGAGAGGAATTTTATCGTTTTTTTATTAATTGGAGTTTGTATTTCGAGAACACAATTTTGTTATTAAACCAATAAAGTTTTCAATATGGACGAAACAGGTTTACAGTTAAATATCAATCCTTTGAAAATAGAGAGTATAATGAAACAAACTAGCAACGATGACGCGGAAACTCCTTCAAAGATCTTAAATAAAGTTTACCCAGTTCCTTCGTATGGAATTATGGTTTCGAGTAAAAGAAAACAGCATCAGTGGAAAATTTGGAAAAAGTAAAAATAAATAAAAAATTAAGGATTTAAAGAATGAAAACGAAAAGAAAAAATCAAAGGGGAAAGTACCAAAGAAAAGACCACCATCGAATAGAAATTATGCAAAGAGGATTAAAAAAGACCAAAACTCATAAAGAAAACTGAGATGATTCAAGCATTGAAGACGATCATATTTATCTCCATGAGATCTCATCGTCATGAGACGATTGAGCATTCGGGTATCAAAATAACGACTGATGCCATAAAGTCCAAATTAATGGATATGAAAGAAAAGTCAGAAGTGTCGGAAGGTGGTAATGAAATCAATAGTGTATTCGCTAGTTCACATTAACATAAATGGCAACACATAAATATAAAGTCATCTATGCCTAGTGACAAGATGATGGATAGCACAACTACAAAATCGTATATCAAATGTTACGAATGCCAACGAACGGGTCAATGTAAGAACGGTGTACGTTCAGAAAAGAAGCTCGGGCAGAAACTGACAAACGCACTTAGTGCTGTGTTCCTGAGTAGAGACTACAATAAAAGTGAATAGTAAATTGACATCGTTGCAAGCATACACTTAACTGCTAACAAGGGTTAGATTATAAATGTTTCATATTTGAAAAATAAAGACATTATAGTAGCAAACAACAGTAAGGTTCGGGTTGCATGTACAGGTGATGTTCATGTAATGACACAGATAAATGCACATTGAAGGTACCAGTTACAGGCGTGCTATGTCTTCCATAATTGACAACTATAGAAATCTTAATATAAACTTTGTAGAAAATTTAATGCTGGCCACATAAAGTGTTTACTAGTTTGAATATTTTTAAATATGGAAAAACTATTCTCTGGTTCTGTTTTTGTATCTTTGTAGTGGTCACTTGTTAATGTTGTCGAACACGAACTATTTAATAAGCGTACCAAAACTCAAAGGGCGCGAAAACTATGGTCAATGGTGTTTTGCGGCTGAAAACTTTCTAGTTTTGGAAGGGACGCTAGGATGCATCAAGCCAGAGCAGGGTCAACCGGAGGTTGCAGCGGCAGATGACGCTAAAACCAGAGCTAAATTAATATTGACAATAGATCCATCAATCTACGTCCATGTAAAAGAAGTAAATTCTACAAAGGAACTATGGGATAAATTAAGATCCCTGTATGATGATTCTGGTTTCACCAGAAAAATAAGTCTATTACGAAATCTCATATCGATCCGACTAGAAAATTGTAATTCTATGAATAGTTATGTGACTCAATTAGTGGAGGTGGGTCAAAAATTAGCTGGAACCGGCTTTAATATCAATCAGGATTAACAGAAAAGTTTTCGCCGATGATAATGGCCATAGAACATTCTGGAATGCGCATAACAACAGACGCCATTAAATGTAAGTTGTTGGACATGGAAGCGGAAGTGAATGGAAATGACAGCGCAGCCTTTGGTATTTTTAAAAATAAAAATAAATGGAGCCAACATAAGAAAAATAATTTGTCTATGGACAAAAATAGTCAAAGAAAAGATGGCGCGCTGTTGTTAAACACAAACATGAAAGTTATAAAATGTTTTAAATGTAAAAAAGTTGGTCATTATAGGAATCAATGCCCATCCATAACAAATTCCAAAGAAATGGATCACAAACAGACGAATGCATTCAGTGCAGGCTTTCTTACCGGCATTTACAGTAAATCGGACTGGTATGTTGATTCCGGTGCAAGTGTGCATATAACAGCAAATGAACACTGGATAAAACGCATCATATCAACAATCTAAGAAGGAAATTGTTGTAGCAAATGATAATAAAATGCCTGTTAAGTGTTCCGGTGAAGTACAAATTACTACATGTACAGATGAATGCAACTTTTTTTTTTTTTTTTTTTTTTATAGCCTAGGCCGGCAAACGAGCAAGTGGGTCACCTGATGGTAAGTGATCTCCACCGCCCATGTACGCCCACCACCAGAAGAGTCATGGGCGCGTCGCCGACCTTAAAGGAAAGGGATAATTAGGGATTGGGAAGGGGAGGGGATTTGGGCTTCCGGTTATCTCACTCACCGTACGAAACGCAGCAGCAAGCCGCTACTTTACGTCGGTTTTCTGTGAGACAGTGGTAACGATCCGGTCGAGCCAGCCCATTCATGCTGTAGACAAAACTGTCTACAGCGTGGCTCTACCACTCATAACTTTGATGTGACCGTGGAAGAGGTTATGTGTGTTCCGAGCCTGACTACTAACCTACTGTCTGTAAGTCAGTTAATAAATAAAGGAAACAAAGTGATATTTACAAACAAGGGTTGCGACATTTACAACAAAAAAGGTATTTTAGTAGCTACCTCCACGTTATTCAATGGGGTGTACAAGTTAAATACTCCAAAGTATCTTTCAGCTGCAGCAGTGGTATCGAACGAGATGTGGCATCGAAGACTTGGTCACATTAATAATACTTACCTGAATAGAATGCAGAATGCTGTTGATGGTATTTCCATTGAGCAGAAGGCGGACACAAAAACTGCCTGTGTTGCCTGTTATGAAGGGAAGTAGTGTCGATTGCCTTTTCCAAGTAGCGGCAATAGAAGCACTCAATTATTAGAAATTGTGCACACGGATGTATGCGGTCCAATGGAAAGTGTTTCTCTGGGAGGATCAAGGTACTTTATCATTTTTGTTGATGATTATAGTCGCGTGACTTACATATACTTTATGAAAAATAAAAGTGAGGCATTTCAATGTTTTAAAAATTATACAGCCGGAGTAGAAAACTTGCTTGACACAAAAATCAAGGTGCTACGTAGCGACAATGGTGGTGAATTTTGCAGTAATCAATTTGAACATTTTCTTACACAAAAAGGCCTATTACATCAAAAGACTAATTATTATACTCCACAACTGTTGTAAATATCAAAATAGATACCACTAGCGCCATCTTACGGCAAATATGTTAACCTCTATATTTTGTCTATTAAATAAAGTTGATTGTCGATTGTCGTTCGTTCACGTATCACAAGTTGTGTTTTATTACAGGTTATGGGCCCAGACCCAAGTTATTACCTAGTTAATGAGTTTATTGTTAGTATTAACCGCGTGTTGAATAATAATCCTCGTATTTCACTAACAGACAGTGTGTCTAGTAAGCAGTGAGCTAAAACCGACTTTGTTGCTAAAAGTGAAACGTGACATCATGGCGTCCAGTTCGAACTATCTAGTTAACGTGCCAAAGCTAAAAGGACGCGAAAACTTCAGTGAATGGTGCTTCGCAGCAGAGAATTTTCTGGTGTTAGAAGGAATGGTTGGGTGTATAAAACCTGAGCCCGGCCAACCGCCAGTAGCTGCAGATGATGCGAAAACAAAAGCCAAGCTGATTTTAATAATTGACCCTGCTCTTTACGGTCATATAAAAAGCGTCAGAACATCGAAAGAATTGTGGGATAGATTAAAGATGCTCTTCGATGACTCGGGATTTAGTAGAAAAATCAGCCTACTGAGGAATTTAATTTCAATTCGTTTAGAAAATTCCACTTCGATGACGTCATATGTGGCGCAAATTGTTGATGCGGGTCAGAAATTGCAAGGAACGGGATTTGGCATAGATGATGAGTGGATTGGTTCTATCATGTTGGCTGGCTTAACAGAAAAATATATGCCCATGATAATGGCCATCGAACATTCCGGCATGGTAATTACAACCGACGCCATTAAAGGGAAGTTGATGGACATGGAACCGGAAGATAGCGAAGTCAATAACCCATTTGCATGCTTTCGCAAGAAAACCAATCAGCGTTCAAGGATTGTGAAGTCTACACAGTCTATGGTTAATAAAGGAGGCGGAAGTGCACAAGTGTCGACATCCGTCAAAGGAAAACTAAACGTAAAATGTTACAATTGTAAACAATATGTCCACTATTTCAACCAGTGCACTATGGATAAATTTTCCAGTAATATGCAAGGTTCAGAAAATAAAACTTCAAAAACAACTAACGCGTTTAGTGCCGTTTTTCTTAATGGAACATTTGATAAGAATGACTGGTATATTGACTCTGGTGCCAGTTCACATTTGACAAGTAACAAAAATTGGATGATCGACGTGTGTTATTCTGGTTTTTCCAAAGAAATAATGGTTGCTAACCAGAATAAAGTCCCAGTGGAGTGTTGTGGAAATGTAAACATAACAACGTCAGCTAAAGAATGTGATTATAATATTACAGTTAAAAAAGTTTTATGTGTGCCTCAGTTATCTACTAACTTGTTATCAGTGAGTCAATTAATAAAACAAGGCAACAAGGTGCATTTTACAAGCAAAGGATGTGAAATATTTAATAAGCAGGACACTCTAGTAGCTACTGCGTCACTTGTGAATGGAGTTTATAAATTGAACATTTCTACTTGTTTGGTGGCAGCAGTGGCAGAGTCACCAGTTGTTTGGCACCGTATATTGGGACATGTAAACAGCTATAACATGAATAAAATGCAGAATGCAGTGGAGGGAGTTAAACTTACTGAGATGGCTGACATCAACAAGTCTAACTGTATTGTGTGCTGCGAGGGAAAGCAAAGTCCTTTGCCTTTTGTTAATGAAGGGAACAGGAGTACTGAGCTGTTGGGAGTCGTACACTGTGACATCTGTGGCCCGATGGAGAATATATCCCTAGCTGGATCCAGGTATTTTCTTATTTTCGTTGATGATCACAGCCGCATGACACATGTTTATTTTTTAAAAAGAAAGGATGAGGCTTTACAGTGCTTCATACAGTATAAAGCAAAAGTTGAGAATTCAACATCAAAAAGAATAAAAATTCTCAGAAGTGATAACGGCAAAGAATTTTGCAATAGGGATTTGGATGGTTATTTAAAGAAAACTGGGATCGTTCATCAAAAATCAAATCCTTATACACCAGAACAAAACGGGCTTTGTGAACGTATGAATAGAACTATTGTAGAAAAGGCCAAATGTCTTTTATTTGATGCTAAACTTGGTAAAGAGTTCTGGGCAGAAGCCGTTAACACTGCTGTTTATTTACAGAATAGAATTGTGAAGACTGGATTGCATAATCGTACACCATATGAGTTATGGACAGGTTCTATACCAAACCTCAGTCATTTAAGAATTTTCGGCAGTACTGTCATGAAACACATTCCTAAGGAAAAACGACATAAGTGGGATAAGAAATCTGAACAATGCATACTTGTAGGATATCCTGAAGATGTTAAAGGATACCGAGTATACAACCCTTCAACTCGGGCAATCACAACAAGTCGAGATGTCATCATTATTAAGGAAAACAACTCGCATGAAGAGAATATGATTGTTACAGAAGAAAAAGATGGCAAGCCGATAGAAAGAAGACAGTCTCAATCTTCAGTGGGAGATCCGTCAGCCACAAGCGATGAGGGTTCATTTATTTCTATGGGAAGTGGTAACGATATGGATGAAACCTATGTACCAGAAGAGGAATCAACAAGATGATAAGAAGAGTCACAATCTAACATTATAATAAATACATTACCAAAAAGACAGAGAAAACAACCTGATAGATATGGATTTATGTGTACAGAAGAATGTAATAAACCATTCAGTGACAATTTGACATTAGAAGAAGCGCTGCAGGGACCAGAAAAGAAACATTGGGAACAGGCTATCAAGGAAGAGCTGAAAAGCTTTGAAGACAACAACGCTTGGGACATTGTTGATATTCCTGTAAGTGGAAATATAGTGAAGTGTAAGTGGGTCCTAAAAAAGAAGTGTGATTCTGAAAATAATGTGCGGTATCGAGCCAGGCTTGTGGCTAAGGGATGTTCTCAAAAATACGGTGTGGACTACAGTGAAACATTTTCTCCCGTAATGCGACATACAACGCTTAGGTTATTATTTGCATTGTCAGTACAATTGAATCTAGATGTGACTCATCTGGACGTAAAAACAGCCTTCTTGAATGGGGACCTGTCTGAGACTATATATATGCAAAAACCTATAGGTTATGTCTGTACAGATGATAAAAAGATCCTTAAATTAAACAAGGCTATATATGGTCTTAAACAGTCATCCCGAGTGTGGCATAAGAAGGTGGATGCTTGTATGTTAACTAATGGTTATGTTAAATCGAAAATAGAACCATGTTTATATATAAAAATTGTTGGTAATAGTAAAACTATAGTGACTTTATATGTTGATGATTTCTTTGTGTTTTCAAATGATAAAACGGAATCTAATCATCTTAAAGACATATTAAGTAAGAATTTTGATTTAAAAGACTTATAGACTGGTGATTATCCATTTTGAAACATAAATAAATTATAGTAGAATTAAACCCATTGTAAAAGGAAGAGAATACAACAAAATTGATAGGAAAAATAAATTAACGGCGATCTGAGGTCGGGAAGTGGGAAGGGGGGGGCTTTTAAGGGTAAAAAACGGTTTATCTCGATTTCCGGAAAAACTACAAGTCCTATGGAAAAAATTTAAATCGCAAAGTTGTAGGTAATAAAAAGATCTACAACTTTTGTATACATACTTTTTTAACATAACCTCAAAATTTATGTTAAAAATTTAAAAAACCAAGTTTTTAGTTTTTTATTTTTATCTTTTAGAAAACATAATTTTTTTTCACGAAATTTCGTGAAAACTTACCTTTTTATATCCCAAATACACTGTAATTTTTTTGATCTAAAATATTCATTGTTTCACCTTATTTTGACTTAATATCAAAAAAGCAGCCTAATTTTCAAACGAAAAATCTCACGTCAAAATATCAGCTTTTTTAAAAAAGTCGGTTTGATTTTTGTTCATTGAAACCTCTACTTTCTGATGGTGTAAAAAAATATATACACTACTATGGTAAATGTGCTCAGAATATGCAAAGAAACGAACTACTAAATAACAGGTAGTAAGGCCCAGACCCACCTAGCCCCTTCCCCACTTCTTTATGATGGACTAAAATTTTCCGTAGATCACTCAGGTATATAAGTTATATTAAAATAACAATAAAGAGGCATCTACGCATATAATTTAAAGAAGATTCTACAACTTTCTCAAAATATTGTAGATATGTCTTATTAAATATTAACTTATAACTTTACATTTTCTGAGCACATTTACCATAGTAATGTATATATTTTTTTACACCATCAGAAAGTAGAGAATTCAATGAACAAGAAACCAACAGACTTTTTTAAAAAAGCTCATATTTTGACGTGAGAATTTTCGTTTGAAAATTAGGCTGCTTTTTCGATATTAAGTCAAAATAAGGTGCAAAAATAAATATTTTAAATCAAAAAAATTACAGTGTATTTGAGATACAAAAAGGTAAGTTTTCACCAAATTTCGTGAAAAAAAATGATTTATTATAATAGATAAAAATAAAAACAAAAAACTTGGTTATTTGAATTTTTCACATATATTTTGAGGTTATGTGAAGAAAGTGTGTATACAAAAGTTGTAGATCTTTTTATTACCTACAACTTTGCGATTTAAATTTTTTCCATAGGACTTGTAGTTTTTCCGGAAATCGAGATAAACCGTTTTTTACCCTTAAAAGCCCCCCCCTTCCCACTTCCCGACCTCAGATCGCCGTTAATTTATTTTTCCTATCAATTTTGTTGTATTCTCTTCCTTTTACAATGGGTTTGATTCTACTATAAATTTGTTTCTATTTTTACCATTTTCAACCGGATAATCACCCGTCTATTAGGGATAGTAAAGGAATGTCTTGGCATGTCAGTTAGTTTTGATAAGCAAAATTGTACTGTAAATTTGTAAAGCCAAAAGAAATATTATATTGATAAATTACTGTCAAAGTTTAATATGTCCAATTGTAAAACTGCTAATACTCCAATGGAGGCTAATTTAAAAAGTAGAAAAGAGAGTAATTGTAATAGTGATAGTCCCTATCAGCAGCTTATAGGAAGCTTAATGTATTTAGTTGTACTTACTCGGCCTGATATAGCTTATGCAGTGTCATATTTAAGTCAGTTTAATGATTGTAACACTCAAGAGCAGTGGCTTTATGCAAAAAGAGTATTAAGATATTTAAAAAACACAAAAGATTTTGGATTAAAATATAGTAAAGACAAAAATGTTTATATAGAAGGCTATGTAGATGCAGACTGGAGCAATGATATTAATGATAGGAAATCATACTCTGGATTTTGTTATACTTTATCCGGTTCTGTTATATCTTGGTGCTGTAGTAAACAGAAATGTGTTACACTTTCCAGTACTGAAGCAGAATATGTATCAATTTCAGAGGCCTGCAAAGAGGCAGTATATTTAAGAAACTTACAATTTGAAATAACTAAAAAACTGTATAAGATTTCAATGTAAAATGATTGTATGAGTGCTCAGAAGCTATTATTAAACCCTGTTTTTCACAATAAAACTAAGCATATTGATGCCAGATATCACTACTGTAGAGAAATGATAAATGAAAACATTGTAAGTGTTGATTATTTGTGTACATCAGATATGCCCGCAGACTTGCTCACTAAGAGCTTAGGTGCAATAAAACATTATAAACATTTGAATGCTTTAGGAATTGTCAAAGTGTAACTTTATTTTTTGTTAATTTTTTGTAATATCTATTTTGAGTGGGAGTGTTGTAAATATCAAAATAGATACCACTAGCGCCATCTTACGGCAAATATGTTAACATCTATATTGTGTCTATTCATTAAAGTTGATTGTCCATTGTCGTTCGTTCACGTATCACAAGTTGTATTTTATTACAAAAACCAACCCATATACCCCGGAGCAGAATGGCTCATGTAAATAAAGAAATCAACAAACAAAATACAATTCTTGGAAAAGCAAGATGCCTCTTGTTTGACGCCATTCTTAGTAAAGAATTTTGGGTCGAAGCCACGAATACTGCAGTGTACCTGTAAAATCGAGTAGAAGAACTCCTTATGAAATCTGGACAAATAAAAAGCCGGATATAAGCCATCTAAAAGTATTTGAAAAAGGCTCGCATATTATTTCAACAGGATATCGGCCCAGGGCTTATCTATATATATAAAAATGAATCGCTGTGCGTGTGTCTCGCAAAAACTCGAGACTGGCTGTACCGATTTGGCTAATTCTGATCTTGAAATATCTGTGGAAGTTCAGGGAAGGTTTACCCGGTGAGAAAAAATGAGTAACATAAATAATAAGTAACGGAAAACACTAAAAACGACAACTTAATTTTCCCATACAAACTGTTCCTGGGTATGAAACATTTGACATCTTTTTGATGTGAAACATCTATAAGCGCAGGTATAAACCGGATTGTTGGCGTTGCGAAGCTTGCAGTGGTGACGGGTCGCCACGCTATACTAGACAGGACAGGGACAGGACAGGACAGGGACAGGGACTGGACAGGACAGGGACAGGGACAGGGACAGGGACAGGGACAGGGACAGGGACAGGGACAGGGACAGGGACAGGGACAGGGACAGGGACAGGGACAGGGACAGGACAGTGACAGGACAGTGACAGGACAGTGACAGGACAGTGACAGGACAGTGACAGGACAGTGACAGGACAGTGACAGGACAGTGACAGGACAGTGACAGGACAGTGACAGGACAGTGACAGGACAGTGACAGGACAGTGACAGGACAGTGACAGGACAGTGACAGGACAGTGACAGGACAGTGACAGGACAGTGACAGGACAGTGACAGGACAGTGACAGGACAGTGACAGGACAGTGACAGGACAGTGACAGGACAGTGACAGGACAGGGAGAGGACAAATTTTACACAAATATATGTAGGTGATACGAAGTTCACCGGGTCATCTAGTAGTTAATAATTAACAGTTATCTCGCCGTAATTAAAAAAGTTGGAAAGTAATATCCTCAAAAGTCCCAAGACGGTCAAGTTTTTTTCTCGAGTTGGGTTTCTTTTTCAACAAAATATTTTCAAGTAATCATAATCCCAATGGAATTATTAATATTGAAAAATTGTCAGGAAGAGACAACTTTGCTACATGGAGTTTTGCAACACAATCGTTTTTAGAACTTGAAGATTTGTGGGAATGTCTCGTTGATGGATGCTCCGATATGAAGAAAGACACTAAAACTAAGTTCAAATTGATTTTAATAATTGATCCAATGATCTAATGTCCACATACAAGAAGTAAAATAGACAAAGGAGGTATGAGACAACTTGTCTCGAGCTTTTGAAGACTCTGGTCTAACCCGTAAAGTAGGTTTACTAAAAGACATGATAAATACGACATTAGAAACAAGCTCAGGTATAGAGGACTCCGTAAATAAATTAATGTCATCTTATCCAAAGATCTTGCTCTAGATACAGGGTGCCATCATAAGCTGGTGTGCGAAAAGAAAGCCAACCATACCATTATCATGTACCGAGGCTGAATATATGTCGTTAGCAACAGCGATACAAGAAGCCTTATGGCTCAAACAATTGGAAGAAGATTTTTGGCTTAGTCTAAAAGGTGCGCCAATTACACTGTACTGTGATAATCAAAATACAATCAGCATTTCAGGTAACGACATCTACCACGCGCGCAGCAAGTATATTACCGTTTGCTATTACTTCGTGAAAGAAAAGATTGTCATCAAACAAGTTTCAATTCACTACAAGAGCACTCCGGAAATTATGGTTGATGCATTTACGATGATTCTGCATCGAATAAAGCACGAGAATTTCAACAGTGCCATGGGTTTACGTCCAGAAGAGGGTGTTGGAATTAAGGACGCAACTAGTACAGACAACTTAACAACAATGAAGTGCCTCCACAGATTGCATTACAAGGATATTCATGTGGCATTCAAAAAAACTCTATTCTGGTAACCATTACGCCATACATTGTCGAATATATACATAGACTCACGCCTGATTCACATAGGGGTAGGCAGAGACAACAGACTTTCATCTGCTACGATCCTTACACATCTCTGGCATCTTCACTCTCATTAAATTGTTGCATGCACGTCGGTTTAGGGTACTTCTGATCTGGCCTTTCACGAAAATAAATACATATATTATTAAATCCCAAAAATTGATAATGCTGTCTACACAATAATACGATTAATGCATTTAAATAATAACGTCCTTGTCAGCCATTAAATACAAAATATGGTCATATAAAAAATACTACACAATAATGATATTGCATTTTGCTATCTACATTGTTACGAAATACAAATAGAATTTGTTTACTTAACCTAATGTTTCTTCTTATTTCAAAATCTCCCTCTTGTTGCTTGCGCATTGCCCTTAGCGGTGGGTTCCTCGTGGGCCTGCAAAGAATACTCATTTACTGTAACTGATTTGAGCCACATTGTGGACAGTATTGTCTACAGCATCAGTGGGTCAGCTCTGTCAGGGTGCCGCTATACTCTTACAGAATAACGATGTAAAATATCAACTTACTGTTGAATTTCGTACGGTGAGAGATCCATAGGCCTAAATATTATGCCAGCCTTCCCTATCCATATTCCTTTTCTTAAAGGCCGGTAAGGGACCCATGATTTTTTTGGCATTATGGTTTACAAAGGCGATGATGGTGTACCGTTAGAATTGACACTGATTTATTTTAAATCTTTTTTTTTATTTGTGTGAATGACGAGACGAGCACGGCGCTCGTTTGATGGTAAGCGCCACGCCTGCCCACAAACAGAAGCAACACCACACAGAACTTTAAATTACAAAGCACTACATGACACTGAACAACGCTCGTCACCCTGAGACGCACAGTAACTTCTCTGGCTTCAATATCCTCCAATTCGAAACACAACAGTGCTTACACATTGTTGCTTGGCTTGAGAAATAGACGGCGCGGTGGTACCAACCCAGACGGCCTCTCGCATACAAGGGACCCACCACCTTGTAAATAGTGTTTCTTCACAGCACAGTGTGTTTGACAGCCTCCGTGGCGCAGCGGGCGAGAGCCGGCTGTGAAGCGAGAGGCCGCGGGTTCGATCCCCGCACCGAGACAAATGTTTGTTGTGTGATCCACAAATATATGTTTCGGGGTCTGGTTGTTGTGAGATCGAAAGTCTCTCGTAGTTCCTGATACCCACGACACAAGACTTGTATCTTACTGTGGGGTCAGGACTATGTATGTGGCTGTTGGTATTTATTATTATTATTATTTATCAGTGATCCATGGAGTCCTGTGCCGAGGTCACCACCGTACCTTGATAACGATGGAGGTCCTGGGCCCCGTGTTCCACAGCGCCCCCTCCTCGTCCACGAAGCCCGCCTCCACCGCCACCGTGTACAGCCCGGCCGCGTTCACGCTGATCAGCTGCTGCGCGGAGAAGAAGTCCCGCACTGGTGTCACGGTCTGCACCGCGGTCAGTACTGGCGGTATGTTCGTCAGTTCCACTGTCTGGGGACGAAACAACTATAGTATGTCGTGGCATGAAGGAGACGAGGCAGGCGCAGAGCACGCGCCGCCCTGCAGAATAGCCGTGTCGGAGTGTGAAGAGTGTGGACACTGAATTGACCTATTTAAATAACTATATTCCGTCCGTTGTCGGTACCGCCAGTCATATTGAAAATTTGAGGGTGGTTTGTGTTGTTTACCAAGTAATTCCACTTTCGAAGTGGTGAGAATGAAAATCTCTCTATATAAGATGGCGTCTTGCCATTTCAAAGATTAGTCTAGTTCCGTCCGTGAGCAAGAACACATTGTAACACCGGTGGTTTTTCTGTCGCCGGCTTTTTTACACCTACGATTATATTTCCGAGCCTTAAAGTGATTAAACGATAAAGTGATAACCCTGTGACGTTATTATTGAGACTTATCATACGCTGTACATCTTGACTACATCGAGTGAAGAGTGAGGGTTGTAAAACCCTCCTTCCTGATGCATCTACTTGGAGCTTGCCGCGTCAAGTATAATACGGCCAAAATAACTTCACGGACTTGAAGTTGTTTACAAGTGGTGTTTCTTTTTGAAGTGATAACTTCTTATGGGAGGGTAAACCGCTTCGTAACGTAACGCGTTACGGCGCCACTCTGTCTGGCTTCCCTTTCTTTCACGCATACGGCACCAGTAGGCAATATGAAATAGTTAAACTTACATTAGTTTAAGTTATCACTTCTGTCGAGCGTCCCAAAACGCACACGTTTTTTTTTTAATCGTAAACCTCAATCCCAATTTGTAACTACACGATTTCGGATATAAATCCAGGACCTCATAGGTTTCTCAGCTTTTTTCTGGAGTGATTGACCAGACAAGGACGGATAGAAACTTAAATATATAAAAATCGAATATTGTGGAATATTATAACTTTGTTCGTAGTACTGTATATACCTTTTCATTAGTGCGCGGGTGTGGTGTCGCCGTCACGGTGATCTGCACTCCTTTCACTTGCCGCTGTTTCTGACGTTTACTACAACAAACATTAATTTTAACCTTCGACATAAAAAATGAATGTGGTCTGATATAATTTTAATTTATAAAAATATCGGTTCTGTATTATACATGGTGTTGCATTAATGTGGTATCATCATCAAATCTACATACAGAGAGAAAGGTTAAGCTTATTTTAAAAAATATTGGTACAAAAAAAAAACGAAAAATCGATGCATTAAACGGTATCATGCAACAGTTGTTTTAAAGTGTAAAGCTTTTAGGTGATCATTTGCCATCAGGTGACACACTTGCTTGTTTATTAGTGTTTGCTATAAAATATTTTTTATAGCATAGGCTGGCAAACGAGCAAGTGGGCTACTTGATGGTAAGTGATCTCCGCCTAGGTAGGCTTACAATACTAGAAGAATCGTAGGCGCGTTGTTGATTTTAAAGGTAAGGGATAATTAAGGGATTGGGGAGGGGGGAGAAGGATATTTGGGTCTCCGGATATCTCACCGTACGAAACGCAGTAGCAAGTCGTTACTTTAAGTCGGTTTTTTGTGAGACAATGGTAATGACTCTGTCGAGCCAGCCCATTCGTGTTGTAGACAAAACTGTGGCTCTATCATTCATATATGTATGTATATGTATATGTGTGCGCGTGGCTCTATGCGTGAGTGGTAGGACTCATATATGTGCCGGGTGCGGTGGTCGATTTGCAGCGAGATTCTTACGACCGTGCATCTTGTAGTGCGTAGATATGGATGTTTGTAGAAGGAAAACTCGTAATGACGATTATCCAATTTAATTGAAAATTACAATTACTATTTTGTACGAGATGTGAGACAGTTTCTGGATACTTGTTTTTCGCTTGGAGTTCCGACGAGAAGTGTGTAGCTCGACGAACACGCAGCTATTCCTACTCTCTCGACTCGGACGAATGTCATGCCAGACTCTGTCAAAGCGCGTCAACTTCACGCTTGCGTTTCGTAGTCAATTGACGTCCCGTACTAATGATGTCTCCGATATATTATGTATATGTTTATATGTATGTAGGCAGTGTAGTGTAGGTGGTATCACCTGAGCGGCTGTGCGGGCAGTATGACGCCCTCCAGTTTGAGCGCGAGGCGGTGCGAGAGCGGCAGCGTGGCGGCGTGGTCGGTGGCACTAGCGGCGGCGGGGCGGCTGGCGGGGGACAGCGCCACGCGGCACAGCGCGCCCCCCGCCCTCCCTGCGCACGCACCCCGCGGCCACACCACCCCCACCCCGCATGCACGCACCGCCGCCAGCACTGCCTCCGCGTGCTGCCACACATGGACAACATTTTTTTTTATCCGAGCACGGCAAAGTGACTACACTACACCTTATGGTAAGTGTAGCACAATCCATGAAGAGTGTCGGCACAATCATGCCGGCCTGCCTAACTGCTTCTTCACACTCCGTTTAAAAGACCCCATATTATAGAAAGGAGGGAACACGTTTATAATCATTGCTCAGTTCTTAATACAGATTTCTATACATGTTTCTTTTATTTTTGTACTAACTTGTTATAAACGCTATTTTGAAATGATAACTTATTATGAGAGGATAAACCACTTTGTAACGTAACGCGTTACGGCACCACTCTGTCTGGCTTCCCTTTCTCTCACGCATATGACAGCAGTAGACAAGCTCCTTCTCCCTCACTTTAACCCACGTTAGTTTAAGTTATCACTTCTGTAGAACTTCCCGAGACGCTCACATTGTTATTTTACTTAATTACCTACATGATTTTTATAATAAAAAAATAAATTTTTATAAGCTCTGATAGGCAGGTTTATGTAAAGACCCTAAAATATGGTCACACCTTTTTCTACCATGTTGTTTATGTATAACTAATATTATATATGTACTAGAATTGTATTTTAACATGTAAAAATAATGAGAAAACAAATGAAATAAAAATTTACTCACCCGATGCGTAATCCCAGGGTTAGTAGTGGGATTGTCGAACAGTTTGTTCGAGATCTCGGTGAGTTTCTTGCTTGGTGCCAGCGCGATCATTTCGTCCAACGTGGTAGGTGTCATCTCCTTCATATATTCCGTCGGTCTCTCTTGCTGGTTGGAAGTGATTCGGTCGAGGAACTGGGCTAGTTGCGTGTAAGTGTGTTGAGAACTGAGTGCAGTTAAGGAAACTTGTGTTTATGAGACAATGGTAATGGCCCGGTCGAGTCAGCCTGTTCATGCTGTAAAACTCTAAAGTGTGGCTCTACCATTATATTATTATAACGTGTTATAAAAATGGGTTGTTAAATTTAAGCAATTTATAGTATACGATGTAAATATTGCACTTCTCGTAGTATCACATGCGATTGTATTGCTAAGTATATAAGAAAATATTTTTTTTTTTATCGAATGATAGTATGCCGATATTCGACCTGCAACTTTGAACAACACTAAATTAATTTTAAGGTTTGTGTTGGTGCAGCCGATAAGAGTCTACAAGAGGCTCGACTTGTAAACTATGTTCATACATGGAAGATCTGAGAGTGTATTATTGCAGTACAAGCTTTTTCTGTGTTTAAAAAAAAATAATGTTGGTTCTCATTGATTTTTTTTAAATCTTTTTTTTTCTCTTTTTTTTTTGCCCTCCCATAAGAAGCGATCAGTTGAAAATGTTTGTCGTGTAATGTCCGAATACTGAAACGCTACTTAGCTGTCTGACGGCTAACGGCTACTTATTTTCATACAATTTTGACAGCTAAGAGGAATTTAACTTGTTTAAAACGATCTTAAATACTTAAGTAGCGTTTCAGTATACGGGCGTATGAGTGATATTGTTGTGTTGCGTGTGTACTGGTACAAAGGATACATGTGCAGGTGCGTGAGCGTGGTGTTGTCGGCGTGGAAGGCGGTGCGCGCGATGTGCGTGTAATTCGCTGCGGCTGCAGACACGGCGCGAGCCGCGCGCCGCAGCGCCGGCGTCGCGGCGCCCGCCGTCACCAGCGGGTCGCGGCTCGCCTGCACGCACATACACACACACACACACACATGTTACATATCGGTAACCCATAACCAACCCGGGGCTGCTGACGCGCCCTAACCTAATTATTGCATATCGCGTTAGCAACAGTTATAGTTTCATCAAACAGCGGACGGGGCGGGACGGCAACGCGACGCGACGCTAACGGGACTGCGTGTAGATAATCGAGCGTCGCGTCGCGTCGAGCGTGACGGTTCTGTGTGACATTTTCTATATTGACTAATGCATTACAACTGCTCACGTCCCGTCAGCGTCGCGTTGCCGTCCCGCCCGTCCGCTGTTTGACGAAGCCATTAAGCGCCGACGCAGCGGAACATGTACCAGCCACGAGTCGTTAACGCAGCGGCTCGTGCCGCGTTTGACGTCAGCGACGACAGGCACCTCCGCCGTGGCACCTCAGACCGCGGCACTTCTGGTTCACCCATTGACCATCAGGCACCTAAGCTCTAGTAATAGTTTTAATTGTAAATATAATTAATAGATATATTCACATTTGTGTTTCTTTGAAACTCCGAGACGTGCTCAACATAATTCACACACACACACACATCATACTGCCGTCATAACTAAGAATGCAGCAATCGTAAAATAGCGGTTACGAGATAAACGCAAATAACATATTTTTTTTGCATGTACGGCGAAAATTATTACATAGGAAGATACTTCGAGTGAATTTTTTTATAAAAAAAAATATTTTTCATGTACATGAACCTCTTGGGATGCCATTTTTGAAAAAAAAGTGAAAATTTCAAAAATGACGATTACTGCATTCATTGTTATCAGGGCAACATAACTCACATCAAATATTCTCACCCACGACGTATTCATGAACGTTACTATAAGTACTCGTTTTATTTATCGTAACGCAGCAAAGTGATTGCACCGGAATTGTCTTATTTGAAGTATGTCACGCACCTGTGCGTACGCGTGCGCAATGGCTGCGGGCGGCTGCGTGCACAGCGCCCGCGCCGCCGCCGCCGTGCTGGCCAGCGCCGCCAGCGCCCGGGCACGTGCCCTCATCCAAGCAGGGGGCAAAGGCTCGCACGCGGCGCAGCCCGCACAAGCGCTGCAGCACGGACCCGCCCCCGCCCCGCTCGACCACCACGCCGCGCCGCCGCACCCGCCGCCGCCGCACCCGCCGCCGCCGTGAGACACCTCCCACCCGGCTGAACACTCCTCCAGACCGGAGATACCTGGCACAGATACCAACAACGGACATTATCAACCGCTGTGGCGACATCTAGCGCTCACGACACAAACGATCCTGCAAAATTATACTTTAACCATCTCGCTTAAAAGACCATCTAAAATTGGGCAAATTACAGTCGACCAAATTAAAAAATCATAAACCCAATAACAAACCTTGTTCATTAAGTTTAGCATCGGCAGCGGCGGCTCTGTGCAGTGCGGTGAGCCAACGCTGTGCTGCTTCGCTGGGTGCTTCCTCACACAGTCGCGATAAAATCTCCGCCGCTAGGCTATGGTGGCCGTATCTACGAAAATGAGTGCAAAGCCGATTAAATTTATAGTCGTTACATATATACACTTGACAGTAAGTGTTTATGTTCAGGATCTTATCACAATCTTAACATCACATGTAATTTCACGCTTATATTAATCACTAGTTTATTACAATCGATAAGATCGATCTCATCTCTATAAAAAATGAAATGTGTGAACGAGAATAATATGCCTGGAGTGAGACAGAAGCTCAGCTGTTTGTCATTTCATACTATCCAAAGTTGCACCTGATTCGTTAAAAAAGAAAATGCTTCTAGCTATGTAATCGAATTTGGTAATATGGGGGAGGGGGTGAACTACTTATACAGTACACTATACGTTGTTATATTAGGTTAAATTTGACCGCACTTTTCTGTAACACGCTGTATAGCAGCCGTGGTGTGTAACGAGAGGCTGTGAATTCAATCCCAACACCCAGACAAATGTTTGTCTCCTCCACAAATATAAAGTCTGGATGTTGTGGTACCGTAAGTCCCTTGTAGTTTCTCATAACCGCGATGCCGGCTAACCTAGTGTGGAGCTAGGATTCAACAGCCGTCCAAATAGGGCGACGAGAAACGCCATAACGAGTATGGCATTGTGCGACAAAAAAATCCACGGTGTCTGAGGGCAACTCTCGACAACCTTGTACTGTAGCCACATCAGCTTCCGTGGTCACAACTAGTTTTTCTGATCTGCCGTTGATCCTGTACACATAAGTACCTCCTGCTAAGGGTCTAAGGCAGTGTTCCCCAACCTGGGTTGCCAACTGTTTGAAAACTTTCCCCCTAAAGCAATTTCAAAACCCACTAAATTCAAAGTAAAAACCCCTGACGGTGTCACAAGTATATCATTTTCAATATAATGACATAAATTAGAATACTTATTCAGTTAGGGGTGCTCGATATCTATCGGATGTAGCTAAAAAAAAAAAAACAACATCAAATACCAGAATAAGTATTGAATGTTGTTTTGTTTTTTTTTTTTAGCTATTCGATATTATTTTTGTTAATCATTTTCTAATAAAGTCTTTTCCTTCCTACAATTCGATATATCGATAGAATAGAAGTATAGAGAGTAGAGCAATTAAAAAAAAATCAATAAAAATTTTACCCCTAAAAATACCCCCAAAAAATTATTCCCCCTAAAAAACACCCTGTCGAGATTTTTTCCCCCTAAATTTAGGGGGAAAACCCCCAAGTTGGCAACGCTGTCCCCAACGTGGGGCCCACACCCCACGGGCAATCTAAAAATGGAGTCGATACGACTTTAACCCTTTCGCTTTGTATTATTTAAATGTAATGCTAGATATCGGTGACAAATTTAACAAAAAAAAATTAAGGTGGGGCATGACCTAAGAAAGATTGGGAAACACTGGTCTAAGGGCTGAAGTTACCTGAGAGCAGCCCTGGCGACCCTGTACCGCAGCCACCCATCAGCTTCCGCGATGATGTCCAGCACTACTGGCTGCCAATTGGCATTGATCTTGCACGTCAGGGCAGTTCCGGCGCGCTCTTGGAAGAGAACAGTACAAGCCAGTACAAGGTTTGTGCCGTCGTCTGATTGGTTGCCTGATGTTATCTCGCTGTAAACAAATTGGCGCATTATACAGGGTGTTGAAATAAGTTGGATTTTCTTATCCAAATATTTAGCCTCACTCGATTTAAAAATTGACGTTAGGAAGAAAGGAATAGACAGACATATTAATTGTTAATTATCGCTTGAATTAACGTTGAAGGAAACATCGTGAGGAAACCTGCATACCTGAGAACTCGATAAGATTTTTCAAAGGTATGTGAAGTCCGCCAACTCGCATTAGGCCAACGTGGTGGACTATAAAGCCTAATCCCTCTCATTCAGTAGAGGAGGCCCTTGCCCAGCAGTGGGACATCCATACCATGTAAATTATTTTATGATACAAGCTGATTTGTCGTCTGGATGCCACTTATGCCTGTTGAAAATCAGCGTTGTGTTGTGGTTCGCTACGACACAGCATTAAGCTGAGCATGCCACCTTTTGTCATGACGATGTGCAACTTATTAGGCTAACTTTATATTAACTATTAAAATTGTATTCATATTTAGCATGCTATTATGTTGGTAATAAACGTTTCTTTGTTTCATACCCGTGCAGCGTGTGCAGCGTGGTGTGCAGGTGTCGCTTGGCCGGTTTGAGCGCGGCGGGGCTCGCGGACCCGAGCGCCGCCAGCGCCTCGAGCAGCGCGGCGAGGCGGGCGGGGTGTCGCGCGGTGGCTGCGGCGGAGGCGGCGGAGGCCTGCCCGCCCAGCGCGGACGACGCGCGCTCCGCCGCCCGCGACCCTTGCGCGCCGCACAGCCGCACCTGGGTAGTGTTTGTACCACTTAATGACGACACTGTGTCTATCACGTGTAGTTTTCAAAGTGATAATTTCTTATGGGAAGGTAAACCACTTCGTAACTTAACGCGTTACGGCGCCACTCTGTCTGGCTTCCGTTTCTTTCAAGCATACGGCAGCAGTAGGCAGGCTCCTCACTCTCTCTCATTCTCTCTCACTTTAACCGACATTACTTTAAGTTATCACTTCTGTCAAGCGTCCCGAGATGCACACGTTTTTTTTTTATTTATTATTTATTTATTAATATGGCGACTTAATCCGTGATATTTTTAGTGGTATCGTGTCTGTAATCACTAGCCCCCTTAAAATGTAAAAATTCAAAAACGAAAAGTTCCGTCGCGTCGTCTGAAATTTGTATCGGAAAACGTCACACGTTAGCGTCTCGACCAATCACAATCAAACAGCACGAACGTTCGTGTCGTGTTTTTACACCATATTCTGACCCTGCTGCACTACCACATGACTTCGTTTTCGGAGACGTTTCCTTTATACCCAGCATAGTACATTCCCACGTATAACCCTGCCATTTTAATGTGTACCTTCATGTCATGCAATTACATAAAATTTTACAGCGCCTAAACGCCACAAATTAACTAAGACTTGGGTCCACTTGCACAACAATCCTTAAATCGTACTTAGCCACTAAATGTTTTAGCAATGTCAACTCCTATGTAAAGTCGAGATTATATATGAGATTATAACAATATGTTTAGCCATTAAATACAATTAAGTATCAGTGGCACAGCGGGCGAGTAGCCGGCTGTGGAGCGAGAGGCCGCGGGTTCGATCCCCGCACCGAAACAAATGTTTGTGTGATCCACATTTATTTGTTTCGGGGTCTGGGTGTTGTGAGACCAAAAGTCTCTCATAGTTCCTGATAACCCACGACATAAGACTCATATCTTACTGTGGGGTCAGGACTATGTATGTGACTGTTGGGTGTATTTATTTGTTATTTAAGTATCGTCGTGCAAGTCGCACTTACTCTACAAAAAAAGTTCCATGTTAGCAATATTATTTAAAAGGTACTTACCAAGCAGCGCAAACCGATTCTCAAAGGTTTAATATTATTGGGATTATTGTCCACACCAGTTGCAATGACCAACGTTTCTAATGCAATCATTAGGTCTGAACCATCCACAGGGAGAGATTCTTCATAGCTGTAACAAATATTATTATGGTTTATTTAAACATAAACTCACATCTAAATCCCACAGTGGGAGACAAAGGGGCAACTAGTGCATACATGCCGGCATGATTCTGGTGACCACCGATGAACTCATTGTTTGTCGGTGGTCGCTAGTTTTTGAAGTGATAACTTCTTATGGGAGGGTGAACCGTAACGTTCCGTAACGCGAGCGCTCCATCGACCAGCCAGCGTTAGCCGACCTCCCTGGAACATCGATAATTTCGAAGTCCTAGGTGGCGCCACACAGTGACCAGTCGGCTTGGACCGGACTTTGACACGACTATGATACGACTTTGACACGACTTCGACACGACTTCGACACGACTTTGACACGACTTCGACACGACTTCGACACGACTTTGACACGACTTCTAAACGACTTTAACACGACTTTGACACGGCTTTGGTACGACTTTGACACGACTTTGATACGACTTTGATGCGACTTTGACACGACTTTGATACGACTTTGACACGACTTCGACACGACTTCGACACGACTTTGACACGACTTCGACACGACTTCGACATGACTTTGACACGAATTTGACACGACTTGGATACGACTTTGACACGACTTCCACACGAATTTGATACGGCTTTGACACGACTTGGATACGACTTTGACACGACTTTGATACGACTTTGACACGATTTCGACACGACTTTTATACGACGTTGACACGACTTCGTTACGACTTTGACACGACTTCTAAACGACTTTAACACGACTTTGACACGGCTTTGGTACGGCTTTGACACGACTTTGATACGACTTTGATGCGACTTTGACACGACTTTGATACGACTTTGACACGACTTCGACACGACTTTGACACGACTTCGACATGACTTTGACACGAATTTGACACGGTTTTGATACGACTTTGACACGACTTCCACACGAATTTGATACGGCTTTGACACGACTTGGATACGACTTTGACACGACTTCCACATGAATTTGATACGGCTTTGACACGACTTGGATACGACTTTGACACGACTTTGATACGACTTTGACACGATTTCGACACGACTTTGACACGATTTTGACACGACTTTTATACGACGTTGACACGACTTCGTCACGACTTTGACACGACTTTGACACGACTTTGATACGACTTTAACACGACTTTGACACGGCTTTGGTACGACTTTGACACGACTTTGATACGACTTTGATGCGACTTTGACACGACTTTGATACGACTTAGGCACGACTTTGACATGACTTTGAAACGACTTCTACACGACTTTAACACGACTTTGACACGGCTTTGGCACGACTTTGACACGACTTTGATACGAGTTTGACAGGTCTTTGACACGTCTTTGACACGACTTTGACACGACTTTAACACAACTTTGACACGACTTTGACACGACTTTGACACGACTTTAACACGACTTTGACACGGCTTTGGCACGACTTTGACACGACTTTGATACGAGTTTGACAGGTCTTTGACACGACTTTGACACGACTTTAACACGACTTCGACATGACTTGACACGACTTTGACACGACTTTGACACGGCTTTAACACGACTTTGACACGACTTTGACACGACTTTAACACTGCTTTGGCACGACTTTCACAAGACTTTGATACGACTTGGACACGTCTTTGACACGACTTCGACACGGCTTTGACACGACTTTAACACGGATTTGACACGTCTTTGACACGACTTCGACATGACTTTGACACGACTTTGATGCGACTTTGACACGACTTTGATACGACTTTGGCACGACTTAGACACGACTTTGCCATGACTTTGACACGACTCCTACACGACTTTAACACGACTTTGACACGGCTTTGGCACGACTTTGATACGAGTTTGACAGGTCTTTGACACGACTTTGACACGACTTTAACACGACTTTGACACGACTTCGACATGACTTGACACGACTTTGACACGGCTTTAACACGACTTTGATACGACTTTGACACGACTTTAACACTGCTTTGGCACGACTTTCACAAGACTTTGATACGACTTGGACACGTCTTTGACACGACTTCGACACGACTTTAACACGGATTTGACACGACTTTGACACGACTTCGACATGACTTGACACGAATTTGACACGGCTTTAACACGACTTTGACACGACTTTAACACTGCTTTGGCACGACTTTGATACGACTTGGACACGTCTTTGACACGAATGTGACACGGCTTTGACACGGTTTTGACACGACTTTAACACGACTTTGACACGGCTTTGACACGACTTTGACACGACTTCGACATGACTTGACACGACTTTGACACGGCTTTAACACGACTTTAACACTGCTTTGGCACGACTTTGACACGACTTTGATACGTTTTGGACACGTCTTTGACACGACTTCGACATGACTTTGACACGACTTTGACACGGCTTTGACACGGTTTTGACACGACTTTAACACGACTTTGACACGACTTTGACACGACTTTGACAGGGCTTTGACCGGAATTCGTAACGTAACGCGTTACGGGAAGCCAGACAGAGTGGCGCCGTAACGTAACGCTTTACGGCGCCACTCTGTCTGGCTTCCCTTTCTCTAACGCATACGGTAGCAGTAGGCAGGCTCCTCCGCTCTCACTTTAACCCACATTAGTTTAAGTTATCACTTCTGTCGAGCGTCCCGGGACGCACACTTTTTTTTTGACTGCACTACGCTTACCATCAGGTGTAGTGCAGTCACTTTGCCGTGCTTTTCACAAAGCTTATTTCCATGCCAAATTCCCTGGTTTTCATGAATGTTTTTCCGGAATTAAAAACTCTAACACCAATTGTGACATCCAGATATGGGATATGAACTGTAGAACTCACGCTTATCAGGCTAACCCCCGTATTCATAAGCGTTACTATGAGGCCTCATAGTGAACGCTAAGGCATATTAAGGATTTCTCTAAACGTCATTGGTTAGTTTTTGGCGGTAAATAAGAATAGACCAATCATGTACACAGACTTAAGTGTTGTTTTGAGACTATCCCGCCCACACACCCGCCACTGTAACTCCTGTGCACCAGGATCAACAGTGGCACGCATTTTGTTGACACCGAGCAGTGAAGCTCGGCGAGGCTCTGGGAATGCCTAAATGTCTTTGTCCCGCAACTAAATTAATAAGATGAAGGTTAGGAAGGAGTTGGAAATATTAAGAGTTGTTTGTGAATACGTGCATAAGTATGGTGACACTAGTCTACAACTATAAATATTGAATAGTAGTTAGTAGTTTGCTGGTGGGAGGATACGTGTATCCGACCGGATAGCGACCACCGTAAACTGGTGCTAAATCCTGCCATAGTGGCCCACCTTGTATGGGTCGCGTTCAAGGGTCAGCCAGTGTATATCCGGTTCTCCCCAGGGGCCTTGCCCCCTGATCACATGCCTTTTCTCATCCCTTTTTCCTTCCCCTCCCCCTTGGCCCTGGGATGGGATACTGCGGGGTCGCCAGTATTCCGTTAGCAGGGACCCCGTAGTTCATCCCAGGAACTTTGGCAGGCCGGCATGATCTTACCGACCTACGATGGGCACGTTTATATTTGGTCGACACTATTCTTGGATTGTGCTACACTTACCATCAGGTGTAGCGCAGTCACTTTGCCGAGCCAGGATAAAAAAAAAGTGTTGGTTACCAATGCACTAGTACGTCGGTGAGTACATCGGCGGCGGTGGCGGCGTGTCGCAGGTCCGCGCTGAGCGCCGCGGCGCCGCAGTACTGACGCAGCGCGCTAGCCTCCGCACCCGACGCCGCGCACACCGCCGGGCAACGCACCAGCATCTCAACAATTATACATCAACATCTTTATTCATCGTGTAGGCTAAGAAAGCGCTTATGACAGGCCAAGGTCATTTGTATGACGGGTCAAGGTCATTTGTCATTAATAAGAAGTAAGAGAGAATTAAGGGAACTTTGAAATAATCACCGCGCTATAGGCTGGCAGTAAAGGCACACTAATAATGGGAAGAGGGAGGGGATCCTTAAATGTAGGGATTCACGGACTAGGAGGATGTGGAAATCGGGACAAGGGCAGTATAAATACATAATAGGGTAACCTGTGCGTACGTATCAAGGCCTACGAAGGACTAACAGTTCCACAACAGAGTGGTAGAGCCACGCTGTAGAGTGTAGACAGTCTTGTCTACATAAAGAATGGCCCGCTTCGACCGGGTCGCTACCACTGACTCACAGAAAACCAACGTAGCGGCTTGCTGCTGTGTTTCGTACGGTCAGTAAGATATCCGGAAGTCCAAATCCCCTCCCCAATCCCTAATTATCCCTTTCCTTTAAGGTCGGCAACGCGGCCAAGATTCTTCTGGTATTGGTACATGGGCGGTGGAGATCACCAACCATAAGTTAACCCACTTGCTCGTTTGCCGGCCGATACTTTAAAAAAAACAACACCAGAAACAAATATTTATGGATAACATAAATACTAACCCACTGCGTCACAGACACTGTCAAACAAACAAACAACCGCGCATACATACTTACATACATCAACAGTTTACAGTAAACATTTTTTTATCCTAGTAATCTGATGTTAAACACATTACAGTCCTATTATAAAGAGACATTGTATCGCTCGACGGTGATCGACAGATTTATGCTGGCCTAATGTTTGGAAGAGCTGCATCGAAACCAGTTAAATTTATACACACAAAATGGAAAATGGATTTATGCAGGCGCGCACCATAAGACAACTCAGAATTGTGACAGATTGGGGTTCACATTACACAAATTTGCTTGAAATGGATTTGAATTACAATTTATATAGTTATTTAGTCTATAATTCATCATATTATGCTTAGAATAATATGCCATTAAACATAGTGTTGTACTTCAGGTTTTTCTAAATATAAACCACATTGTACATGCAAGCGGCGTGACACGACGTGTTTCAAACATACCTGCATGACCTGCAAGCACAGCATGGTGTGCTGAGTATCCTGGGTGTCCGCGGCGGCGCGCACCAGCTCGTGGATGCAGGCGGGCGGCCACAGGGCGGCGTGCTCGGCCAGTTTCTTTAGCCCCAACAGTGCTGCGCGACGCACTGTCGAGCGGGCGTCGTTACGGGCCAGGCTTAGGAGCAGCTCCACCTAATGGATCCAGTTTATTGCGTGCATTGGGAAAGGGCGAATGAACGCTATTATGTTTAAGGAAACACATAGATGTAGTGGTAAATATGTTCAAAGGCTATGTAGCTGACACCGAGTATATTATAAACTACCCACTTAATATTGTACTTCTTTTAGTTAAGAAATGTCAAACAAGTAAGTATATTATTATACCCACACTAATACATAACAAAAGCCAATGCTAATTTCTATGTACCATATATCACAGTGCATTTAATTAAATTATGTTATAAAATCTTTCCTTTTATAGATGTTAAACAAGAGCAGTTTAATGTCTGTTTTCCTTCACTCTTTTCACCACTTTATATTTTTTTTACTTGATTGATGACGAAACGAGCAAGGCGCTCGCCTGATGGTAAGCGTCTGCCCATAAACAGAAGCAACACCACACAGAACTTTGAATTTCAAAGCACTGCATTACATTGGACTGCGTTCGTCACCCCGAGAGATAAGATGCTAAGTCTCATAATGCCCAGTAATGTCACTGGCTTCAATGTCCTTCAAACCGAAACACAACAGTGCTTACACACTATTGCTTGGCGGCAATCCTGTCTGCCTGGTTATGTAATATAACTCACTTGATCAGGAACATGTACAACAGTGTCGGCAGCTATATGGGTGAGTGCTGTGATGGCCGCGCGCACCGAACTTGATGATGGAAACTTCTCTAGCAGTGACCGGAGGAGCTTTAGCACACCTTGAGCCCTTACAGCTATGATAAAAAATAAATAAAGCTTAGTAATTATCTTTTTGGCTACTGATATTGACTAACTATTTGTACGGTCCAACCGCACATACCAACACGCTCACGTAAATGCACTCAGCATTTTGTCATTGCATACATTAAATTTACATTGTAATATCAGTCAGTTCACAATCATAATGCGGCCGCATCGCACATCTATAATTAGCATAATATATCACTAGTTAACTAAATTCAAGTTTACTTGATTAGTGAAGCATATACCGTGTTTCATTTATATCATAAAAGGTATTGGTAAAACTATACACTATTGTTATGGGATGTAGGGAAGTATCTGGGTGAGATTTTTGTCCAACATTAGCACAGAAATGTTTACATCTGTCTGATCCATAAATATTAGTTTTGGGTTCTGGGTGTTGTGAGACCAAAAGTCTCTCGTAGTTCCTGATGCCCACAACACAAGACTCGTATCTTACTGTGGGGTCAGGACTATGTATGTGACTGTTGGGTGTATTTATTTATTTATAGTATCCATCACATCTGTTTGCCAGGCATGTCACTAGTTAACAAGATATCTATATATTTTTTTATTAGCTTCAATAATGGTTATAAGGGGCAACAAAGTACTTTACCTCCTCCATGCACAGATCGCAAGGCCCTCACTAGCTTGGCTCTTCTCTCAGCAGCCGTGCTCTCACACTCCACCATGTCTGATAGTTTGTTACACATGGCGACAGCAAATGTGCTGAAACATTTCAATATTGATTGTATTAATGGATTTTGACATTATTACATCAATATGCGTTAATCTATACCAGTGTTTCCCATCGTGGGGCCCACATCCCACAGGAGGGTAATTTGATAGTTAATATATAGATAAGCAATTTAAAAATGGACTCGACACAACTTTAACCCTTTCGCTTTGGGTTATTTAAATGCAATGCTAGATATCGGTGACAAATTTAACAAAAACATGTTAAGGTGGGGGGCATGGCCTAAAAAAGGTTGGGAAACACTGATTATACAGTACATTTTTCTTACGTTAAGTTTTGTGACTTATGTTACAGAAGGTTAAATGAATGCAAATTTAGATAAATACACAACTCAATATTTGCAGGTATAAAGAATTAATAATACCACTCAATAGTTACCTATTTGTCTAGACAAGGGATTCCCAAAGTGACAATTGACCTGCCAGGTGTCACCGTAAATGAAAACCGCAAAGTTAAGTTGGTAAGTATTTTGTATCAATAGGCAAATACTAGAGATAGGATTCTTAAAGTAATTTGGCTATGGGGTCTGAGGTTCATTTTGGAAAAGGGGTCACTTGCCCAAAATAGTTTGGGAATCCCTGGTCTAGACTCTAGAGGCAGCATACTAAGGCTAAGAAACTGGTGAGAGCCTGGCTTTAAATCTCAGGTAAGGTATTTGCAATTTTTATGTTTTTGGTGTTTTAACTTTGTAAATGCTGACGTTAATATTTGAAAATGAATATAGTTTGATATATCTATTAGGACAATGCCTGTTTGTTTTAGGTTTATCGAAAAATCAGACAGTAGTTGACTGAGATTGAATTTTATGCCAGATATAAATGTCTTACTTGGAATGTGCAGCAAATCTTGTAGTGGCATAAATAGCAGCGTCCACTTCAACATTATCATGGCTGTCCAGTCCCCGCCGAATTGCGTGATGTACGTTTTGCTTCTCGGGTATAATTCCCGCCACCGCGCCAAGCGTCCTGAGCGCTAGCGCCCTTGCAACAGGATCGTTCGAGTGTAAAACACTGAACACCCTTCTCAGAAACTCGTCTATATTCAATATCTTGTCCAGATGCTTCTCACTTTGTTGGCAAACTCGCAGAACCCAGAGCCGTAAAAAGTTGTTTCCCATACGAAACACATCCGCCAATTTCAGGAATGATGAGTTAATTAGTATAGGAAAAGGATATTTTTCGAATAGACGAGGGAAGCGTACGATCGCCTCGCATTGCTCTCCCACCTTCCCTGAGCGGAGACCTGTGGAATTTAAAAAAAACTATTTTTCTATTCGCATCTTGTTGGGGCATTTAGTGAAGGTTATGTTTTTATTATACCTTTATCTAATTCGGTCAAGGCCGAATTAGCATCTTGTTCTTGTTCGGTATCATTAAACGGATTCATTTTCACTCCAAACATTATAAATTCAGTATTTCTTTACGCGAAATGGTTGCAAAAACACGAAATGAAATATAACAGTTTGACATTTGACCAAACATCTAGTTTATTTGTCTCTGGAAAAAATATAAACCAGAGACAAAATATAAACTAGACCAAACAGATTCGAGGTTAGAACTCTGACAGCGGCGTGTCGTCGCTTGTTTAATTTATTCCATAAACTAGTTTAGAGTTGTGTTTGTTGTATAAAAGTTGTGCGGTTTTGTTCATTAAACATCGACGGTGATGAACAGTGTATGGAAACATTGAAATGAGTGATTTAAGAGAAGTACTGAAAGGAGTTAGCACCTGGAATCCGACAGGACCTTGAAATCGACCGCACACGTGTTTCATCGTTCTGACATTAGATATAGTCTACGTATGAAATTATATGACTGAAGACTTGGCAGCATGGTCTACGACCTTAGCCGGTTCCTGTAAGGAACAAATAAAACAAAAAAAAAAACTAGACCAAACATCAACTGGACTAGAGATGGTCAACTCGATTTATCAAACCAACCGGATTAACTCGGGTAGACGTTAATTCAATTTACTTGAAGTTACTATTAATGACTCGAGTTGAGTTCACGTGGAACGTGGTGACTAGCGATAACAGCCGGTGAGGTACCGCTAAGCGATACGATCAACAAGTCTATTTAACTCGGTTTTGATAACGCGAGTTGGATCCCGCATCGTGTCAATTCAATTTAAATCGAACAGCCAACTGTAATAAACTATATCGTTATATATTAATAGGTTTCTTTACTATAAATGTTTTAGGAATAAACAATTTAAATTATGAAGAGAAAACCAACCACGCAGGCATTTTTTACCATTCTCGGTTTGAATTCGGCTTAGGCAAATTTTAAACTCAAATAATTCGGCTTGGTTTAGAAATAAATAGTCTTATCGATTTTTAATAATATTTGCAATCCAATTCCAATCAAATAACTTTATATTATATTTCAAAACAGTATTTTTGCAATCATCTAATATAACCTGTTGCATATCATTACATATAAGGACATATTTTTTTAAATATTATTTTAGGTAATAAATAAAAAAGTAGGCAACAGATGGCGTTAGTGACACAACGTAGGCATCTATTTGTTTTTTTAAATAATAGATGGCTCTAGTACATACATTTGGGCAACGAATTTATTTTTCTTAATCTATACTAATATAATAAAGCTGTAGAGTTTAATTGTTTGATTGTTTGTTTGTTTGAACGCGCTAATCTCAGGAACTACTGGTTCGAATTGAAAAATTCTTTTTGTGTTGGATAGTCCATTTATCGAGGAAGGCTTTAGGTTATATAACATTACGCTGCGACCATTAGAAGCGAAGCATCAGTGAAAAATGTTGCAAAAACGGGGAAAATTATTCATATTTGAAGGCTTCTGTTGCTAAGCTACCCAAATAATATTATTTGAAGGCTTCCGTTGCTAAGCTACCTAAATCTATACTAATATTATAAAGCTGTGGAGTTTGATTGTTTGTTTGTTTGTTTGATCACGTGGGCGGAGCTGCGAGCAAAAGCTAGTACGTTATACGCATTTATTTGAAATCAGTCAGTCTTTGCGGCGTATAAGTACTTTAAAACTTTCACAATTTAAGGACTAGCATATTGGCACCTATATTATAAAAGTTAATTTCTGAATATTATATTAATTTAAGCTAAGAGGACATCACATTGCTAAAAGAAGCGATCACTTATTTTTCAGTAAACTAGATAACAAGTGACCTGACACTATTCAACGCTCCCCCACGCCGCGCCATAGCGTTCCCACCTGAAAGCGGTATTTAGCGAACATCAGGCTCGTATCACAAAGGTAATTGCACGTCGCATCACTGTAACAGTAACCGGGTGTGTCGCCATTAGCGGGGAAATTACACGTAAATTGCGCCGAGCCGAGGTACCTGCTAATCACGATGGATCGCTCAACTAAATGCTGGTGTTTTGTTACACCGCTCTCGTTAGAGTTTTGTTTTGGCAAATTTGTAGCTAGAAATAAATGTGAATGGCAAATTAAAAGCTAGGATATAAGCTTCAGGTTTATTCATATTGGAAATGTATTTAAAAGTATAAGTATAGGTTGTAGGTCTAATGGTGCTGCCACACCGATGTTATAAAATGTTTACAAACATTTTATAACATTAAATCTAACATTTTATAACATTTCTTAACATTTTATAACATTTCTTAACATTTTCTAACATTTCTGAACATTCTTCTTTGACGGCTTCTTTGACGGCGCCGCTCTCAAAAGTACCGCCGCCTGCGGTTATAAAATGTTAAGAAATGTTACAAAATGTTACAAATTGTTAAGAAATGTTTACTAAATGATGCTGCCACACCGGTGTTATAAAATGTTATATAACATTTTCTAACACCGGTGTGGCAGCACCATACGGATTTGGATGGCTAAATTAATAAGTAAAATGATAAAGACACCGTTAATTTATTATTAACACTGTTGAAAACACTTGTGCTTCTCAAATCTTGGCGAGTTCCTAAGCACAGGTAAACTTGTTATGGCAATAAAAATTAATTACTTTAATAAAAAATTTGGTATAAGTGGTAACGTTATGAGTATTAGATTGAAGGCTGGTCTTATTCAAGGCTTGTCTGGTGTTGCTTTTGTTGCATGCCGTAAACATCAGGCGAGCGTCTCGTCATTCAGACTGGTTCCTTAATAATTTAAAAAAAAGTATCATGTTATTCGATAGAGTGTGTAAGAGGAGGCCTTCCTTATGTACAATGTAGGTAATCTTTGTAATGGACAAACAAAAGAGGAGCTTCTCAATTCAGCGCATATATTTGTTTTTGTGTATTACCAAGCATAATTTCGTCAAATGTGGACCGGAATGTAGGCGAATATTTTTTTTATTGGAAAGAGTATTTCTCAAAATTGGTCCATCATTTCAGTTCATTCCACCCCAAAGAATTTAAAATCTGGGATGGAAGATTAAAACATCGTAATCCATTTTTATGCAAAGATTTTGATGATTCTTCTTTCTTTAAAAATATTTTAAATCAGTACTTTCTACCTATTCTCAAAATTATTTATTTTAATTTGTATCTAATTTTTAATTTATTTTAAGTAGGTATCTTTATAACACGCTTTATTTCTCAAAATTGGTCCATCATTTCAGTAAGAAATTCCACCCCAAAGAATTTAAAATCTGGGATGGAAGATTAAAACATCGTAATCCATTTTTATGCAAAGATTTTGATGATTCTTCTTTCTTTAAAAATATTTTAAATCAGTACTTTCTACCTATTCTCAAAATTATTTATTTTAATTTGTATCTAATTTTTAATTTATTTTAAGTAGGTAGGGTAGACCGGGTACATTTGTAGCAGGGTACGGTAGTACCAAGGGGAATATTTTTTTAACTACACCTCACACACACATTCCATTCCCCTTGGCGCCCCCCTTAGTTGCTTGCCGACTAACTATCAGCTGCTCGCGCGTGTGGCTCGACGCAGACGCTTATGATGGCGAGATGAAATTTTGGTGCAGTCAAAGTAAGTTTTTTCCATCTATTATCATTGGTCATAGCAGGAAATCAAAACATCATTTTTAACTCAGTGTAAGTTTAAACATTTCTCACTATTGTATCTCTTATTTGTAAACGTATTTATTTAGATTCAAGTTTAAATTTAGGAGATTTTTTATATTATCCATGAAATGAGTATATGGGGACAATTGTAGCAATATTTCGGGGACGTTTGTAACGGTACAATTGTCCCCGTGGTAAAATTGACCCCATATTATATATATATTTATTTATAATATATATTTATTTTAACTATAACTTTAATTCATAACTTAATTAACTATATTTTTTAGCGAGCACGGTAAAGTGTCTGCGCTGCACCTAATGGTAAGTGAAGCGTATTCCAAAAAGACCAGCGGCAACCGACAATAATTAGTTTATCGGCGGTCATCAAAATCATGCCGGCCTGTAGAAATGCTTCTTCACACTCCGAAGAGGGCAGAAACAAATCGAAAGGCATGCGACAGGACAGGCGGATGACCGAGACAGGCACACCAGCAGTTAGAATTTAGAAGATAAAGATCATTGGGATTAAATATGTGTAACTGTACTTATTGTTAACAATTGGGAACTGCAGTATTAAGAGACGCAATTCAGCGATAATAGTCTTTTTTTAACACGCTTTTATTAGCTTCAGACGTAGGTATGTTGGTATGTTTGTCTGTAACTTGTCTTTGAACGTGATTTTGACCTCCTTTAAAACGTCGGATTAAATTGAAATTTGGCATACTTATCAAGGACCGATGACAATGCAATATTATATATATAAAAAAAAGTATTGCAAATTGTGATTAATAATTATAAATAATTGTTGTGTAGTTTAGTTTAGCGCCATCTACACGACGCATAAGAATGCGTCAATAGATTGTCAATCTGCGTCAATTGAAATTATACTCTCTGGACCTTTGCTAATTATAGGGAATGTCGTAGTATCTAAGAGCGTCAATAGATGGCGCTTTTTTGATATTCGGACCTCAACCGACTACAATATATTTATATTTTAACTAAAAAAATAAAAAAAATAATAGTTAAAAAAACTAAAAAACACGCTTTTATAGAAAGTCTAACTAAAAAATAGAAAATAAATTTGAAGAAAACAATGTATTTTATTGTAAAAAAAGCGTGGGGTGCTTTCTAAGATACTAGCTAAATGATAATCCTTCTACTTATATCTGTCAATACAATAATTATAACTATTGACACCATGCACCCCACGCTTTTTTTACAATAAAATACATTGTTTTCTTCAAATTTATTTTCTATTTTTTAGTTAGACTTTCTATAAAAGCGTGTTTTTTAGTTTTTTTTAACTATTATTTATTTTTTTACAAATCGGACTACGTGTCTTTCATAGGAGTGGTTTGGAATTTATGACGAAATTTTTTGACGAATTTATGAAAAAAGGTTGCATTCGGTTTGGGTATTGGTATCATGTCGTCTCAAGAATTGTTCAAGTTAAAACTTAAATAAAAAAATGGCTGAACTATGCTTTCCATTGTTATTCATAAAGTTTATTTTTTAACAGATGTCGCGTTATAGAACAAGAAAGACTGATAAGACGTCGAAAGATACTTTTCTACGAAAAAGCATATTAGGAAATCCAAACCGGAAAATCTATACACACAGCTATGTTTAGGTCTATGTTTAGGTTGTGCCATGTTTCTCTAATTAGATATAAAAAGAAAAGAGAAAAATCCACACCCGGAGCTTTGGCATCGATGGGATAAAATTGTGCTGGACTGAGTAGCTATACATAATAAAAAAATTGATAAAATTAAGTATGCAAGGGACAATTGTACCATGGGGACAATCGTTCCAAATGCTTTACCATACAATATTTTGATTTGTGATTTTCGTTGTTTTTGACTAATTATAAGTATACGACACCACAAATATGATGATCAATACTTAATAAGAACTTATAAGAATACTTTGTTGTAATCTTTAATTTAGTTATTATCGTTTAGGGTGAGAAAACTATTGTTTTATGTTTTTAATTTTTATATTGATTAACCTTACGAAGTTTACTGTATTTTGTTTGTCATTAGATTACAACCTATTCTGTTGGGATATTACCATTAAGAGAAGTATATTTATGTAATGATAACACTGAGTTTTATTAAATTACATCGCTGGTACAATTAACCCACTGGCGGGGACATTTGTACCAGTTCACTCAGTCCGCTTTAATGCTTAATATCTATGATTGTATTATTCCTACACGTCTAAAGATAATGCGAACTTATAGCCGAATAAACTACGTATCAATGGTTATTGACACTTTTGACACAATATTAATAATAAACTCAAAATTTAACGCTAACCAAAATATGCTACAATTGTCCCCGGTCTACCCTATCTTTATAACACGCTTTTATTGTTAAAAGTTTTTTTTACCTAATATGATACATACAGAACAAATGAAAGAAAATTTTCGCGTTTGGGTATTATAAATCTATGTTTTGATGACTTGCCTATATATATACCTATAGATGCTAAATATGAAGTCATTCTCGATTATTCTCACTTCAACAATAATTAACTTGCTTCATTGTAATCATTCGCTTACTCAGTTATTAGAATCTTTCATTTCCGCGTCATAATACGTTGCAGATTTTTGATAATATATTCATTGGTGAGAACGTTGGTTTAAACTCAGAAGAATTTCAATTAAAGCCAGATGTTACGCAAAGATAAGCCAAGCAAAAGGACTCATAATGTATAACTTTATTAAAACTCTTTATCTTACAACGTTAATCTTTATAATCCTTCCGGATTGTACAAAACGCTGTTTTGACATGTTTTAGTGGCGAAAAAGTTTTTTTGTAGTCGAGTAATCGATGCCGGACGTGGTAGGATTAAGTTGACCGATGTCATTAACCTAGTTTCGCATAAAAAAGACATTCTTCGAACCCAAGCTATTTGACCAACGGTATTGCAAAATGATATTTGCTGTTGCGATTTATGTTTAAGCGTATATCTGTGTTCGAATTCAAAACAAACTCAACAGCAAAGTTAAATTTGCAGAAATAACAACTTCTGTTGGAAATAAGGAGCTCAGAAATCCATTGACAGGGATTGGATTGTTTGGGGGATTAAAATGGGAATCCGCATTTATTTTTTTCGAGTTCTTTCAGGGCGGGATTAGCGAGCCCTAATGACGATAAGATTTGTGGACAGTTTATGATTTTTGCATGGGGCCATTGTTGATTTTTCTTGCTTTATACAAGTATTATGATAATGGTGATGACTCGGTGACTCATATGGGTTAATCGCGGTTGACAATGTATTTAGATACGCGTTTTAGTATTATTTGACTCATTATGTCTAGTACATCCTGAGAATACAAACGACTAACAGTGGATGTTAAAGTTTTTATGTAGGTACGCGTAGAAAATATGTAAAGTTTTTACATTAGACAATTTTGTGGGAAAAATTATCAACACCACATAAGCTTATTTATTGAGTAGGTACATGGAAAACTTACAGACAATAGATTTACATTATTTATTTATATTATTTTTTGAATGGTAGTGCCACGCCGTAGACAGTTTTGTCTACAGCATGAATGGGCTGGCTCGACCGGGTTGTTATCCGGGGATGTAAAGTAGCGGTTTGCTGCTGCGTTTCGTATCGTGAGAGTTATCCGGAGACCTAAATCCCCTTCCCCTTCCCAATGGGTGGTGGAGATCACTTACCATCAGTTGACCCACTTACCCGTTTGCCGGTCTATGTTATAAAAAAAGATAATACAAATAATATAGCTATCAGAGAACGAATACTAATTTTTCACACATTTCATAGACACAAGAATCCACGGACTTCTAAATTAATGCTAAAAACTACTAGAATAAAAAAAAATAAAAACTTCTCATTAAAACCTACATCATCTTCACCAAAAGAGCAGATAATAGACGCGATCATGCAAACAATATCATAGTATCGATGCGTTCATCAAATATTTGTCCCCTGCATCCATAGATAATACAAACTTACTGAGACAGATCGGCATAAAAACATTATGGTAAAGCATATAATGGACGACAATAGAGCGGGGACACTCCGCTCATCCTCTATTATTTATTTACACTGAATAATACACAAATAATAAATAGTGTGGGTATTAGATGCAGCCGTTGGTGTCGAAATTGACGCCGTCGCACCGTGCCCTAGTGTTACCATGATTTTTGTTGCTTTTGTGGTAGTTTAAAATGTTTATTTTTTTTTATCTCGATGTTCGCGAATTTTTGAAGTGAAACTTCTTTATCGGCGTTAGAAAAATAAAATCGTCACATTTTTCCGTTACGCGGCACGCGTCACGATTTTGACTTTGACTGGATTTTGACCAGACTTTCACTGGACTTGACAGGACTTCGACCGGATTTTGACCGGACGTTGACCCGACTTTGACCGGATATAGACCGGACTTTGACCGGATATAGACCGGATTTTGACCGGACTTTGACCCAAATTTGACCGGACATATACCGGACATAGACCGGACACAGACCGGACACAGACCGGGCTTTAACCGGACTTTACCCGGGCTTTGACCGAACTTTGACCCGACTTTGACCAGGCTTTGATCACACTCTGACCGGGCTTTAACCGTGCTGACCGGACTTTGACCGGACGTTGACCCGACTTAGACCGGACTTTAACCGGGCTTTGACCGGACTTTGACCCGGCTTTGACCGGACTTTAACCGGGCTTTGACCGGGATTTAACCGGACTTTAACCGGGCTTTGACCTAACTTTGACCGGGCTTTGACCGGACTTTAACTGGGCTGACCCGACATTGACCGGACGATGACCCGACTTTGACCGGGCTTTAACCGGACCTTAACCGGGCTTTGACCGGGCTTTCACCGGGATTTAACCGGACTTTAACCGGGCTTTGACCTAACTTTGACCGGGCTTTGACCAGACTCTGACCGGACTTTAACCGGGCTGACCGGACTTTGACCGGACGTTGACCCGTCTTTGACCGGACATAGACCGGGCTTTGACCCGACTTTGACCGGACGTTGACCCGACTTTGACCGGACATAGACCGGGCTTAGACCGGATTTTGACCGGACTTTAACCGGACTTTAACCGGGCTTTGACCGGACTTTGACCGGGATTTAACCGGACTTTAACCGGGCTTTGACCTAACTTTGACCGGGCTTTGACCGGACTTTAACCGGACTGACCGGACATTGACCGGACGTTGACCCGACTTTGACCGGACTTTAACCGGACCTTAACCGGGCTTTGACCGGACTTTGACCGGGATTTAACCGGACTTTAACCGGGCTTTGACCTAACTTTGACCGGGCTTTGACCAGACTCTGACCGGACTTTAACCGGGCTGACCGGACTTTGACCGGACGTTGACCCGTCTTTGAACGGACATAGACCGGGCTTTGATCCGACTTTGACCGGACGTTGACCCGACTTTGACCGGGCTTTGACCGGATTTTGACCCGGCTTTGACCGGGCTTTAACCGGGCTTTGACCGGACTTTGACCGGGCTTTGACCGGACTTTGACCGGGATTTTACCGGACTTTAACCGGGCTTTGACCTAACTTTGACCGGGATTTGACCGGACTTTAACCGGGCTGACCGGACATTGACCGGACTTTAACCGGATCTTAACCGGGCTTTGACCGGGATTTAACCGGACTTTAACCGAGCTTTGACCTAACTTTGACCGGGCTTTGACCAGACTCTGACCGGACTTTAACCGGGCTGACCGGACTTTGACCGGACGTTGACCCGTCTTTGACCGGACATAGACCGGGCTTTGCCCGGATTTGACCCGACTTTGACCGGACTTTGACCCGGCTTTGACCGGACTTTGACCGGGCTTTGTCCAGACTCTGACCGGACTTTAACCGGGCTGACCGGACTTTGACCGGACGTTAACCCGACTTTGACCGGACTTGACTGGATTTTGACCGGACTTGACTGGATTTTGACCGGACCTCGACAGGACTTTGACCGGACTCTGACCGGGCTTTGACTGGAACAGGACTTTGACCGGGCTTTGACCGGACTTTGACCCGACTTTTACCGGGCTTTGACCGGACTTTGACCGGGCTTTGACGGGGCTTTGACCAGACTCTGACCGGGCTTTGACCAGACTCTGACCGGACTTTAACCGGGCTGATCGGACTTTGACCGGACGTTGCCCCGACTTTGACCGGATATAGACCGGACTTTGACCGGGCTTTGACCGGACTTTGCCCGGCTTTGACCACACTCTGACCGGACTTTAACCGTGCTGACCGGACTTTGACCGGACGTTGACCCGACTTTGACCGGACTTTAACCGGGCTTTGACCGGACTTTGACCGGGCTTTGACCAGACTCTGACCGGACTTAAACCGTGCTGACCGGACGTTGACCGGACTTTGACCGGACGTTGACCCGACTTTGACCGGACTTTAACCGGGCTTTGACCTAACTTTGACCAGACTCTGACCGGGCTTTAACCGGGCTGACCGGACGTTGACCCGACTTTCACCGGACATAGACCGGGCTTTGACCGGATTTTGACCGGACTTTGACCCGGCTTTGACCGGGCTTTGACCAGACTCTGACTGGACTTTAACCGGGCTGACCAGACTTTGACCGGACGTTAACCCGACTTTGACCGGACTTGACTGGATTTTGACCGGACCTCGACAGGACTTTGACCGGACTCTAACCGGGCTTTGACTGGAACAGGACTTTGACCGGGCTTTGACCCGACTTCGACCGGACTTTGACCGGGCTTTGACCGGACTTTGACCGGGCTTGGACCAGACTCTGACCGGGCTTTGACCAGACTCTGACCAGATTTTAACCGGGCTGACCGGACTTTGATCGGACTTTGACCGGATTTTGACCGGACTTCTTCTGTCGAGCGTCCCGAGACGCACACTTTTTTTTGTATTCATGTCTATGATAATAAAAGCCTTTTGTTTAAACTTTATCTAATTTAACTTTATTAGACCAGTTTCTGTAAAGTTGCATAATATAGTAGATCATTTTTTTTTAAAATAAGGTCATAAAGAAGTTTCACTTCCTACGTGTGTACACTAGTACACGCACACATTTTTTTTATTATTTTACTGTAATACATACATATTATCTCAACTATTCACTATGGCCTCTTTTGTTATTCTTTAATCCTCAGTTTGAATTTTCAGTTTTTTTCTGAATTTCCTGGCCAGAATTGCCATATCAACTAAGTAACTAACTAAGACAGCGATGCTTATGCATTACTAGCTTATCATATGTATTATTTAGGGTAGGTGACATAAAATTCGATATGGCAAAATAAATAACATAACTTTACATAAGCTCACACCTTTATCTCTGAAAGGGGTAGCGGGAGGTTCACCCACGCTTGGCCGAGCTTCTTAACGTTCCATGATGAGATAAAGGACGAGCCTATCGCTAAACCGGGCATAAATTCCAATACCGGGCAATTCATGTGTGATTTTTCGAACCGAAAACTCAAGCACGAATTGTGAATGCCCAACTTGGGAATTGAATGCGAGACATCAAAGTTCTCAGGCTTATTACATGTTACTATTATTAGATCAATGAGGCGATAAATAAAGCCAACAATTTCATATCAAAATAAACATTACAATTTTGTTTTAAGAGTACATATTTAATATAGGTTACTGAATTGAGATACTTATCCCAAAATTAAAGACAAATATTGTCAACATACTGCAAAAGGTGGTAGATTACCGCGAGATATCGATCTGGGAGCAGTGACGATGACGGTGAGTTCGCGGCGCATTAGCAGACGGCCACCACTACCACATTCACACCATTTGTCACTCCACAATGGGGATTATTTCACCATATTATGATTTCAAATCGTGACACGAAAAACCTAAAAATACACTGGCATTTTAATCCTTAAACCTATACACATAAGAGCGTATATAAGTGTGTTTTTTAGTTCGATGCACATCGATAGAGCGCGCACGATTCCACACTTCTGGGAAGATGTGTGAAAGATCCTTGAGGGTGTAGTCTTGTGGAAATAAAGTGTGAATATCAACAGCTCTAGATATCTTGCCCCTTAGTAACAGAACATTATTTTTTACAATAAAAGTTACATGTAATTCTTTTCCTTGTTTTTATTTATAATGACATATTATGGCGCCCTACGCCTCCGAGGTATAGTTGACGAGTAACCGGTTGTGAAACGAGAGGCTTTAGATTTGATCTCCGCACTGAGAAAAACGATTACGCTTCTACAAATATTTTATTTCGGGTCTGGGTGTTGCTGTTGTAAGATCGAGAGTCTCTCGCAGTTCCTGATAGCAGCGATAAAAGACTTGTATCTTAGGGTCAGAATCGGAAAGTACATAGAATACAGAAAGTGTGTGATTGTTAGGTATATTTATTATTAGCAGTCTTCATGTAATAGATGAAATGTTTTAAAAGCATTCTAAATAATTTACGGATAAGTATTTACGAAACAAACATACAACGTGTTATATAGTAAGATGTGGTTAAATTTAAGCAACGTATATTGCATGATATTAAGTGTTTCACCCTCCACAATATCAAATCAGATTGCATTGCTAGGTCACAAATAAAGCATTCTCTTTTTTATCGCATTAGTAATATGTGGAAATGAGACTAGCAACTTTGAAAACACTAAATGATAAACAGCTGAGCATTTGTCTCACTCCAGCATTGCTTACTGTGCTCACGCACTTTACTTAGTTTATAGTAATGTAATCGATCGTATTAAACGAGTTAATCAAATAACAGTAAAATTGTTCACCAGTGACTCATCCGGCTAAAATAATATATGTTATGACTAAAAATAGTTGTTGCTATTTGTATTGTAATAAGGTTTGATGGGGTTGGCATGTCCATGATAAAAACCCCTAAATAAAACCAGATTTAAAAAAAAAACAAATAAAATAACAGTAACATTTTAAGATGCGTATATTTGATGAGATCCAGTACAAAAACATGCACTGTCAGGTATACATATGTAACGGCCTTTAAATATGACCAAACCTTTTTGTAACACGTTATATAATTCGGGAATTCAACTCAAAAACAATTTTTCTCGAAACCAATAATTCAATCCACCATTGTCAAGTAAAAAATAGTTTTGTACCGCAGTTTACATAACACGTAACAGTTGCATTTGTACATTCGAACAATGATAGACGCCGAGGCAGCGTACCGTGTCTGAGATAACTGCCGACCCTCTGTCATTATGTACTCTAAATGTTATGTACGTGTATTGATTATTATAAAATGTGTTATTATGTGGAAAGTATTCTTACGTCTCTATTCGCGTCGGAAAGTTTGTTTTTAATGTATCTTTGCAGTGGGAATTTTGCAATCATACAAGGTGGTAGGTTCCTCGTATGCGAGAGACCGTCTGGATAGTCTATTTCTGCCGCCAAGCAATAGTGTCTAAGCACTGTTGTGTTTCGGTTTGAAGGACATTGAAGCCAGTAAAATTACTGGGCATTATGAAAGGTAACATCATATGTTGTCTCGGGGTGACGAGCGCAGTTCAGTGCCATGCAGTGCTTTGTAATTCAAAGTTCTGTGTGGTGTTGCTTCTGTTTATGGGCAGGCGTAGCGCTTACCATCAGGCGAGCGCCTTGCTCCTTTCGTCATTCAATCAAATAATTAAAAAAAAAACATATTCGTATCAAGTCCAGTGTAGTACAAATCTGTCACAATGAAAAACACAAATATTTTTACTCTACATATTCCAATACGGCGAATTCCATCAGATGCAACGAGATCTATGTATGATGTAAAAACGTAATGGGTCCCGACGGGGTCCATTGTGATCGAATCAGTAGGTGTACAGTTTCAGTAAGATGATGCATCGAGGCATCAATTATTTGTGGCCAGAGCTGTGCCCGCGCCTCGAATTACTCATTGTTATGTTTAACTATTTAATTTTTAGGATATTTTACACGTTATGTGGAGGATTTTTTGTATCATTTTGTGGGTTTTATTAATATATTGTTATGGTATCAATTATAGAAAGACTTACGGTTGTAAATGAAATAAAATAAAAATGAAAAGTATTTTTAATCCTAGTAATCGTTATGTTACCTTAAACAGTTACCTTTTAATTAATCTCAAAATGTGATTAGCATGATGTTTTATATTATTATAGCAGTGTCAGCAAACGAGCAAGTTGGTCACCTCATGGTAAATGAGCGCCCATAAGCGCTCAAAACTCCAGAAGAATCATGGACGCGTTACCGACCATAAAGCAAAAGGGAATGGGAGGAGGGATTTGGGCCACTGGATATCATTGGAGAGGCTGTCAAGGTTGCTATAACCACATTGTTTATATCTGCTAACAAGCAGATGCGTGTAGGCACTATTGTATTTTAGTTCGAAAGGCATTGAAGCCAGTAAAATTACTAGGCAATTTGAGATTTAATATTTTATATCTAGAGGCGGCGAACGCAGTCCAATTTTTGTGACTTTGTCTAGAAGTGTATTTTAACTTCTGTGTAGAGTTGCTTCTATTTATATCACGAGCTGATACGACAGTTCCCATCGGGAGAGGGACCAGCTCCTTTCGTCATTCAGGCAAAAAACACATGACTGTCGCTATTGAATGGTATGGTATATTTGCTATGGTACTCATATATAGTAAGTTGGTAAAACATTTGCGCGTGGTGTCGCTCGTTCCCATGGTTTGTATTCAAAACGGATCAACGCTCTCGCCCTATATTACCACAATAAGCTGGGTAGAGGGTAAATAGTTTGTTAAATGTAAACAATGTTTACTTGAGGTTACTTTTTAATTTAATCTTTAGCTATGTTAACTTCAATGCAAGATTATATATAGTTTTTGAATATATATGGGCTGTCTACCTTATGCGGGCAGTCGACCTAGACCTACCTAGAGGTAACCTAAGACCATTTTGTTCACATATATTTGGATATTTTACAAATGGACGTGTTTTCTGTATCATTAGCCTTGTGGCAGCGTATATAGACAGAGAAGGTGTGTAATAGATTCTCAGTGTAGTCTTCCCTCCTTACAATATGAGGTCCTTTAAACTGAGTATTAAGAAGCAATTAAGAAGGCTGGCATAATTTTGCCGACCTACAGTAGAGTATCATGTCGTTGGTCGACACTATTCTTGGATTTTGTTACACTTATCATCAAGTGTAGCGTAGTTACGTTGCCAAGCTAAAAAAAAACAAGTGAGGTCTCGGGTTTAAATCCCAGGTCGGGCAGTAAATCTGTTTGAATTGTGTCCATTAAAAAAGTGACAGATGATTGGCTCAGAACTGGAATCTGTGCCTGATATAGAAACAGCATCGCTAAATCATGACACGGATGTTACTCGGCGAAGCGTGGGTGCACGTGGCTACCCCTTTAGGCATGAGTATACGTAAATAATAGATAAAAATAATTTAAGTAATACTTACTAAGTCCTATGAAATACCCACTAAAGTTAAGCTAATCTTTGTTTCCTGGCCGACAACTTTACGTTTTTTAAACCAGTGACATCAAAACCGTTTACTTTATAACATTAACATGAATGTAGTGTCAAAATGGATGCCAACCAAACCGCCATTGCTACCCGGAAACCTACCCCCGGGCAGTCAGCGGGTGTCAACGTCTGTGATACAGTCACATTGTACTGGGTCCTTTGTCGACGAGTAATTATGTATGAAGGGGGGAGAAGCAAAGGGGAGGACGAATGGGGCGCCATAATGCGCGTCAACGGACACCGCGTGACATTCGCTAAATGGTTGTATTACAGTCAATGGATTATATTTGTTACAATAGTTATGTATTACACTGAGGGAGGAATGAAAATGGATCGTATTTGAATGCACATGCATAAGCATATGCGTTATGAGAACGCCAGTAATGCTGTAACGTTATATAATTTTGGATATAAATTTGATATTTAAATCAACATTCGTTGTAAGTATGATTAACCGACTTCAAAAAGGGGGTTCTCAATTCATCATTATACAACTTGTTACATTTAAGCAACGTATATTGCACCACATTAAGTAATTCACCCCCCGTAGTACCAAATCTGATTGTAGGTATTGCTAGAGCATTAACGAAGCTTTTACTTTTTTATCAAATGACTAACATGTCGATATTCGACTTTGGACAAGACTAAATAATAAACAGATTATAATAAGATTACATTTATAGTGATGTGATCAATCGTAATAAATGAGTGATTAAAATTAGCGTCAAAGTTTAGGATGGAAGAATTGTTGATTTGTAGTTTGTTGTTAAATTTAATTATTGTATTTTTTTCTATTTCTCTAAGTATGCATTTAAAAGTGTGTTCTGGTATGATTGCATTAATGTATGTAATCTTTCAATAAATATTTATGTTCCGGCTTAACGGCAAAGCATAGGAAGACTTGTGTAATGTTACAAAGATATAAGTAAGCGTTCTTTTGTTTTTATTTGATTTAATGACGAGATGAGCAAGGCGGTCGCCTGATGGTATACGTCACGCCTGCCCACATACAGAAGCAACACCACACAGAACTTTGAATTACAAAGCACTGAACTGCGCTCGTCACTCTGAATTTCACTGTTTAATTCTAGCGTAGTTTATCGTCTTTAGATTTATCTCTAGCGCGAATTTTGCTAACTTTACCGGCGGGTCGTTGTGACTACAGCTATTTAAATTGAGGTGTTTTTATGGCTATTACTCGCCAGCGTTAGAGATTCCTTGCACATACTTATAACACAATGGACAACATTTTCCCACTGAGTTTCTATATTCAATAGTACCGATGTCCAATTTGCAACTTTGTGTCGCGTCCAGTTTTACGACACGACGACACGGAGCTATTCTATTCCAGCTGGAACTTGCATGGTGGTTCTATAGACAAGATAAGCTATAGAATAGGATGCATTTCTTTCAGTTATTTATTGTTTTTGCTGGTGGGTAAGTATATTTGTGTCCGCTTGAACAGCGACAAGGTTAAGACCCCGCCAAGTAAAAATTAAAATTCTGTTAGTTGAATGTTGATTATTTTTTATTTGATTGAATGACGAGACGAGCAAGGCGCTCGCCTAAGCGTCACGTCTGTCCATAAACAGAAGGAACACCACACATAACTTTGAATTACAAAGCACTGCATGGCACTGAACTGCGGTCGTCACCCTGAGACATAAGATGTTAAGTCTCATACTGCCCAGTAATTTACAATGCAATACAAAAACTCTTTATTGTATAACCAATAATCACATACAATTATTTAGCATAGGACTATTTAATGGTTTTACAATGGGCAATTTCACTGGTTTCAATGTCCTTCAAACCGAAACAACAGTGCTGACACACTGTTGCTTGGCGGCAGAAATAGACAAAGTGGTGGTACGAACCCAGACGGCCTCTTGCCAAATCCTCATAGCCTACTTTAAATTCTGACAGAAAATCTGTAATCACATCGAAATTAAAATAGACAACCGCCCTTAATTTAATCATATATAATTAAATTACGGAATAGAACACGTAAACTGATATTTTAGTTGCATTAACATAGTAATTGGTTGATTTTAAACATGTATCGTTGGACGCTGGGGGTTCGGGTTACGCTAATGTGGTTATTTCGTCCAATTACCCCCCATTAAGGGATAATTCCGGACGGACGGTTGTACGCTTCTCTTGTTACATGCTACCGGACTTTGCTTTACTAGTAAACGGCTATTTATTTCGTTTTATTACTTAAATATAATTTGCAGCAAATTGATGCTGAGTAACGATGTGCAAAAGTGACAAAAGTCGGGCGAGATAACTCCTGTATGATAGACATTTACAAGGTGGTAGGTTCCTCGTATGCGAGAGACCCTCTGGGTTAGTACCACCGCTATGTCTATTTCTGCCGTCAAGCAACAGTGTGTAAGCACTGTCACTTGTCATCATCGTGCTTGTTACAACTTATACAAAATGTAGATATATAAATGCACTCTTAGAATTTAAATTATGTAGGTATTAGAAATCAAATGAGAATGATGATAGATAGAACTTATTAACCGGAATAATTTTTGGCAACTTTTGAGCTTGGGTTCGATAAAACAGTTTCAAATAATCCCACATCCATTAAATTAAACTAAAACTCATCTAGTAGCAGTTTTCGTTCATTTTTATTCCGAACACATTTTTGAATTAAGCAAGAAACATTCAGCAAATGTTGAAATTTGCGTTGTTTAAGGATTCTTTGCGGCATGAAGTGGGTTCCCATTTTTAGCCACTGAACCCGCTCCATCCATACTGAAATATTGAAGATGGTGCTGAAGTGGAGATTCAACTATCTCAACAATTCAAACTTTTAATTATAAAGTTGTAAAACCCGCGGTAAAAATACGTTTGTTATAAATTTAATCTTTTGTATTCTGTTTGCTGTCTGTAACGAACGGAGCGATTTAAATGCAGTTTTTTTATTTGAAAACTGTTTTAATCGAAATGGTTTTTAGATGTGTTTGAAGATAACACGGGTCTACAAAAAAAATTTTGTTCTTTGTCCTAAAGTTTATTTTATAATTTTTCGATTAATTATGCACAAAACCGTAAAGAAAATACCTTTTTTTGGAATAAAGTTTGCTTTTGTGATAGTTGTAGTAGTAATACTCATTTTTGATTTTTTCATAAATTTTAATACATTTAAAACTACTGCGCGATCAGAGTGGGGTTTTTACGTTCAATAAGTGCCGCTAGATGGCACTCGAGTGATAAACAAGGATTAGGTGTTTTGTACAAATCTAAAAATATCGTCGCGAAAGTGTAAATATGATGCTGATGCATTTTTTTTATATATATGGTCAATCTATTATAGTTGGCGATGTAAAACACGAAGTAAAGACATCTGACGTTCTCTGTGACGCCTACAAAGCATATTTTGACTGTCTTGTTCGGCATCAAGACAAGCCATGGGCTCCACATGTTGCTTGTAGTTATTGTAAAAGATGTTTGAAAGGTAAGCAATTTTTAATTAAGAAGTGAATCAAATATGACAGATATATAAATTTTTATTGAAGTGAAACTTCTTTAGAATTGTTGTGCTTTGAAACTCGATGAAACGAAAATGCGTCACGACAAAGACATACATATTCAAAAATAGGATTTAGCCTGCGAGAGAATGAGATAAATTACAAGTCAAAAGCAAAGTTAAAGCTGGGGTTTTTGATGGTCCCCAAATTAGACAGATTTTCGCCGATGAAAAATTTCCAACATTGCTGAATCGTACTCAAAAAGCGATTTGTTTTGTTTCCAACGTTGCTGAATCGTACTCAAAAGGCGATTTGTTTTATTTCTAACGTTGCTGAATCGTACTCAAAAAGCGAGTAGTTTTAAAGCAGTAGTTTCTGGATTTTTAGGAAATAACAAAACTAAAAACTACTTAGTTGACGATATGCTAAAAAATATTAAGGCCATGCTGTGTAAGATGTCATTAAATGTACATATGCTGCATTATCATTTAGATACATTTAAAAACAACATGAGAGCGTATTCAGAAGAGCAAGGAGAACGTTTTTATGAGGACATTATGAGCTTTGAACAACGTTATCAAGGCCAATACAATGAAAAGATGATGGGAGAATATATTTGGGGTTTAGTGTGAAAAAGTACTTGTCAACATAAAAGAAAAAATAAAAGCGTGCACTTTTAAATTATTTTCCACTTATTGTAAGTTATTTTGATAATAAAACTTAATAAATAATGATAAAAATATTTATTTGAAACGTTTCAACTTCAATAAAAAATTAAAGCCACAGATTTTGAAAGATATCTTTAAATCGGCCTCCTCAATACAAAAGCAAACTTTTTCATGTCATATATATTTTTTTCGTCTAATTAAGACCTAAAATATCGAAATAATATGCTTTAAAGTCAAGGTCAAATTTTGTGTTGACCCGTGTAATCAGTCACTAGGTGGTAGGTCCCTCGTATGCGAGAGGTCGTCTGGGTTGGTACCACCGCTTTGGCTATTTCTGCCGCCAAGCAACAATGTGTAAGCACTGTTGTGTTTCAGTTTGAAGGACATTGAAGCTAGTGAAATGACTGGGCATTATGAGACTTAAAATCTTATGTCTCAGGGTGACGAGCGCAGTTCAGTGCCATGCAGTGCTTTGTAATTCAACGTTCTGTGTGGTGTTGCTTCTGTTTATGGGCAGGCTTACCATCAGGCGAACGCCTTGCTCATCTCATAATTCAAACAAATAAAAAAAAGCCATTTAGAAATTACAGATCTTTTGCTTATTGAATTTTTACGGCTACGGGAGTCCGGTATAGCTACGAGGCGATGCTGTGATATATAACAATAGATGTTGTGTTGCGAAGCGTTGGAGTGTGGCCGTGGCCAGTGGGCCAGGGTGTGTAATGTGTCCACAACAGTAATCTGCTTACTACTTACACTGGACAATGTCGTCTTATCCATGCTGCCTAAGTTAAAACATGGAGCGATGTTGAACTCTCTTGTTAAATATTTTATTTTCTTTCCTTATGGCCACATTCAGACGATTTTTTTATGATCTTGTTTACCATATTGTTAAACTTGCTTGATGGTTTATAGTGATTATGGTATATTGACGTTTAAATACATGGTATTCTAGTTTATAACGAGTTCACGCGTTTCGATTTTAGTTGAACAACTGCCAAATCGCATGCTATTTGAACTGTCTGAACACACATTCTATAGAATTGCTCAACAAAAACTTACATAGATTTTGTTGGTTTTATGCAGTTGATCAATTGGATACGTGGAGACGCACTTTAATAATATTTTGATGAAATAAATGAAATACAGCTAGATTGACAGCCTCCGTGGCGCAGTGGGCGGGTCGCCAGCTGTGAGGCGAGAGGCTGTGGGTTCGTTTCCCGCACTGAGATAAATGTTTGTGTGATCCACAAACATTATAAGTAAATTTGTAAGCATAATGATTTTTTTACATTTACGCGAATATTACACATTGAAATAAAAATAATTTAAACAAAGGCTTTCAAAACTTCGGGATCAAAATTAAAATAAAATCCGTTTGAATTAGTTTTATTTCAATTCGTAAGCAATCAGTGAGAAATAACACCGTGTTTAATCTCCAAGATCTTTTAACTTGCATTGCACGTACACTGTACAGCACAACGCGTATTCCTTTAAGATGCAGCCAGTGCAGTTAATATGTTTGGACGTACACTGATACTTTGGCACCTTTTAACAGATTATCCCACCATCCTTGTATTGAGATAAATGCTAATCGCTTCTTAGAACTGATTCTTATTGATAATGTTATTGTTAAGACATATCAGAGATACGAAGTTATGTGTGGTTTTAAACGAAGAAAAAAGAATTCTCAATTCAACGCGTATATATTTTTTTGATGTATACCTATGCCTAGCTTTCAACAAAGTTATCCGATTTTTTAATAGCATTGGTCGGCAAACGAGCAAGTGTGTCATCTGATGGTGAGTGATCTCCAACGTCCATGTATAGGCGTACATGTTATTCGTATTGTGTTATATTATGTGTATGCGTGTTATGGGCATAATACCAGAATAATCATTGGCGCGTTGGCGACCTTAAAAGAAAGTGATAATTAAGGGATTAGGAAGGGGATAAGGATTTGGGCCTCCGGATATCTCACTCACCATACGAAACGCACCAGTAAGCAACTTTACATCGATTTTCTGTGATTCAGTGGTAACAGTCCAGCGGGCCCAATCATGCTGTAGACAAACTATCTACAGCGTGGCTATACTACTCAAAATACACAAATGCAACCAATACTAATCTCTATGCCTATACATAAATAATTAAAAAACATAAACATTACAAGCCACATAATCCGACAGTGAACATTGATTATAAAGGGTGTGTATTGGGGGTAGGACGAAACGAATAGGTTAATACCGACCCTATGGCAAACATGCGCTTCGGACAACGCAAACATTATTCTAGTAACCCGATGAGCTTAACTAAAGCTCCCACTGCTTATAGCCCCACGACTGGCCGAGTTAAATGTTTTTATACAGATTTAACGAGTCTACGTTAATTAAATATTATTTGAAAACAGGAAGGAATAAACAATATATTTGTACAGTTCAAAATGAGTATATCCAACAATTAAACAGACATTTTTTTTTATAGCATAAATCGACAAACGAGCAAGTGGGTCACCTGATGGTAAGTAATCTCCACCGCCCATGTATGCCCACAATATCAGAAGAATTATGGGCGCGTTGCCGACCTTAAAGGAAAGGGATAATTAGGGATTGGGAAGGGGAGGGGTATTAAGGCCTCCGGATATCTCACTCACCGTACGAAACGCAGCAGCAAGCCGCTACTTTACGTCGGTTTTCTGTGAGACAGTGGTAATGACCCGGTTGAGCCGGCCCAATCATGCTGTAGACAAACTGTCTACAGCGTGGCTCTACCACTCATACAATTTACTATTCGTTTAAATATGAATTGAGAAACCACAAATACTTGCCAAAGAACATCGATTCCTACCTAGGATGATACGCTGGGCGATTGAAATTAAAAAAAACATCCGAACTTCAGTAGAGAGGATGGTTGGAAGCTAGCACAAGCCTGAGATCCGATTATAAACTTAATTAAATCAGAACCCAAAAGACCAATTATTGTCAGACCAACTGTTAAAGGTAAATTGTTAAGTAGGTCGGTAGGTAGGTAGGTAGGGTATATTGTTTTGGTACATAGAGTACGCTCTGGTCACTATCCATCAAGCAATTTAGGATTCCTTATGAAAAAACTTGATTCGCCAAATTGTGAAGTGTGTGGAGTTCTGGCCGTACATCATCTTTTGCTGAAATGTGCCAAATACAGGGATGAAAGAGAATTGCTGATTCGTGAACTTAAATGAAATAGATATGATGTAGGCACTTTTATAAATGTTTTATCGGATCCTACTTCAAATACGGCTAGTTTATTATTTAAAATGTTTATGTACAGTGATTTATTTTAAATAAGTAATAAGACTGATCATGTTTAGGGTATGATGGGAAAAAATAGAATAATAAAATATTTGCATTTCCGTTGTATAGCTGACATATAAAACTAAGTAACGAAGGCGTGTAAATGTTATATTGTAATAATATAATGTGATTTCCATTAATATGCGCGAGAAACGCTAACTACAATAACTATACGTATAAAAGTTTCGTACTACACTGCCTGTTTATGGTACAAGTGACGAGATTTATGACTGACAGTCACACAAGCATGGTGTTACGCATGACAGGAGTTTCTGTGTGAGTGTCCAATTAAAAATAACCTGTTATGTAAGGAAGTAGAATAAAATATTTGTAAATCTAGGACTTTTATTACCAATTATCTACAAATCTGCTTAAAATGAACAAAACTGTTTTACATGGACACAATTAAAATAAGAACCACCATGAACCACTGTCTACTGATTGGAGTTAAGATTATATAATTTAAGTAGCAAAGGTTTGTCTGAGACCTTTGTCCATAAATAGGAATATTTTATTGAAATAGAACACGAAGAAAGATTTCTGTGTTGCGCCGACACACTTATAAGCTCACGCCTGTATGCTTGAATGGGTAGGTAAAGATTGTAACTAGTTCCTTGTTAGAAGAGATGTAGATGTAATTTCGTGATGTGATACGTGGCGAGTGTACTGCTATTTCAGTCCCGATCAACTTATTTTATGTGTGATATTTTCGAATTGAAATCTAATTAATACATACGGTTTAAATAGGGTACAATAAGTTTAATTTATCTGTCCGCTCTCTCTGGTGTCGTGCACCATAGTACAAGTAGGCGGGTGAACAAATCCGCTTACGCTCATGATTGACAGTTGACAGCCCTGCGGCAGGGATGGCAGGGGCGGCAGTGGTGTCGACCGCTAAAATAATGTACTCTACAATACACTATACGTTGAGCTTCGGTGTTATAGATTTATGGGATAAACTTTGTTGAATTACGCTTTGGTTTGTTAGTTCTCACACTGCTATTAAATTGCCGTGCTGTTGATTCTAAAATGATGTAGTAAATATAATAATGCGTGTAATAAGTAAGAAGTTTAAGAATGATAAAGAAATTTGAAAGCATTGAAGGTTTTCATTATTTTGCACTAGTTAGGAGCTGAGCCAAAAGCATGCCTGCAAATCTGAGACGACGCGATGGAACGTTTCGTTTTGTAATTTTGCATTCTAATTCAAATAATTAGTTAAGACTATTATGAGTAAAATTAGGCCGCCGATTAAAGTATATCTTCTTGGTTGTAGCTCTTTCATTACTCCGTCTGTGTAGCTATCATTGCTTGTGGACAATTACAATCTGTATTTGAGTTTTCGATTTGAAAAATCATACATGATTTGCCCTTCATTGAACATTTGCCCAGGTATGGCGATAGGCTCGCTATCATCACAGTGCATATACAGTAACTCTAGGCCGGTATAATTCTGTCTCCGTCAAGGGACGCAATGTCTCATTATATTTGGACTGCACTGCTATTAACATCATGTCCAGTGTATTCACTTCGCCGTGGTAGGTTTAAAAAAACAAAGTTCGGAGAATCGTGGATGTAACACTAATAGCATCTCTTTCTACCCCATTGGTCATACAAGCGTGAGCTTATGTCATGTGTAATCATTGAGAAGGCAGGTTAAAAAGATTGTTCGCGTATCGGGCGTTGCAAGTACTTCACTTTAGCCTGATACCGACCGCAAAGTTAACTGTGATTCATGCACGACAGAATGTTATCGCCTCTTCAACTTTACCTTATTACGTGTGCTTGTAAAGATTTTTGTTTTCGTTGCGTTAAGGTAGGTAAAGGTACGCGTCACGTACGTTTGAGAAAAAATATAATATTTATTATTTCATTTCTTTACGAACTATTAGAAAATGTATAAATATGTATATGTTGAAACAAATTAAAAAGAAACATCTTCATAGGAAGTTTTCAACTGAATTTTAAATAGGAGGGGATTCATTATGTGGCATGGTCCTCTGTTTGAATTGGTACCATCTATTTATCCCTTTTTGCCGCCAAGCAGCAGTGTGTAAGCACTGTTGTGTTTCGATTTGAAAGATATTTAGGCAGTGAAATTAATTGCCATTATGACGGGACATAGGGTACTGTGGGACGAGTGCACTCCAGTGACATGCAGTGCTTTGTAATACACCGTTTGGTGTGGTGTTGCGTCTGTTTATGGGCAGGCATTACCATTGCCTTTCATATTTTACAAGCTAAATGAAGATTACTGCATAATTACTGCATACTACGATTTACGTAGTACTGTCCCTCTATTTTATTTTTACATAACATGTTATCCCGACATTGAGTTCTCCAAAACAGCATCATTCCACCAATGGTCGGCAATATCCTTCCTAATTTTAAGACCTTTCTCATCAGCACAATCCCTTTCCCGACACGTAATATTGTGCGACCACAGACCGCAGAGAGCCGAGGAACAGCGTCCCATAAACTAATCATCGCAAGATGGACGACGACGTGTCCTAATAACGGACGGCAGGGCGCGCGCCGCCGCAAGCACCTTTTGTTCGCTCCACGGACCATAGACAAGGTTTTTATTTTTCTAAATATGAGTCATGGAGTTATGAGTTCGTGTCACATGCGGTGTCATAGACAAGTTGCTTTCACTATATATGTTTAATATGCCCAATGAGATGGAGAGAAGTATATCGCATGGCACAAACGAGTTTATATACTTGTTTAGGTCGATTCATATAGGAAATAAAAGAATGACGCGGTCATTTAAATTAAGATTCCCTGTTCATTATATTCTCCCCTATATCGTATGAGATTCTTATAATAATTTGACAAATGCAAAGATCATGTCTGGCTTTGGTTACTTTACAAATCTTCAAACTGGCAAACGTTGGTTAATAAATACTCGAAAATTAAGATATGTTGGCACATTACGAACAATGCATAGGGTTACATCCTTGTATCCCTGTGCCTAAATCGGTCCTGCTTCCTGTCGCAGGTCCTTGGATTTGCTTCTTCCCTCTTCGGACTGTGAAGAAGCATTTATACAGGCCGGTATGATTCTGGTGACAACCGGTAAACTCATTATTTCTCGGTGATCGCTGTTTTTTTGGACTGCACTACGCTTACCATTAGGTGTAGTGCGGCAATTTTGCCGTGCTCGGATAAAAAATAAATAAGTAAATACATCTCTATTATGAATTGATTTGAAGCTATGAAATATTTGCGTGTCGTGTGTGGTAAATCAGCGGCTGTCTGTGTTCATATCTGTTGCTAGCGCGTCGCAGTCGCGAGTCACATAAAACACAAAATTGCTTTTGCTAAACTGTCGTTTGAACAAAGGAACTCGCAGTGCTATGTGCTGTTTGTGTGGGCCGTGAATCAGGAGAGAACCGCGGGTATAGTATTTACTTTACTAATATTGAAAATCATTAAAAATATCCTACATAACAAGGCAAGCTTTACAAGGTAGGTCCCTCGTATGCGAGAGGCCGTGTGGGTTGGTACCACCGCTATGTCTATTTCTGCCGCCAATCAATAGTGTGTAAGCACTGTTTTGTTTCGGTTTGAAGGACATTGAAGCCAGTGAAATTACTGGGCACTGAGAGACTTAATATCTTGTCTCGGGGTGACGAGCGCAGGTCAGTGCCATGCAGTGCTTTATAACTCAATGTTCTGTGTGGAGTTGCTTCTCTTTATGGGCAGGCGTGTCGCTTACAATCAGGCGAGCGACTTGCTCGTCTCGTCATTCAATGAAATTTAAAAAAACATAATATCAAAGCACACGTGATGCTGAAGTCTGAGCGAAAGGGACAATATTCGTCTTTTCTATTTTACCTCGTCTAATCTTCGTAGTAGTAATCTAAGTATTATGATGAGGGCAGAAAACTTGAAAGTATGTGTATGAGTTAAGTAATATCAGTGTAAAGCTAACAGTAAAATATCACTACGAATTACATGTAATTGATACAATATTTTGAGAATTTACACGTAATACGCCAATCGAAACAAATGAACCGAACGAATATTACAGTGTTTATTATGAAACGTTTGGTCATGATTATTTATTGGGATATATAGGGTAAAGCCACCAAAGAGTGCGCACTACCAAAGAGTACGCAACGCTTCGTTTGGTAATATTTTTTAATTGTATTGGCAGTATTTTGTGATCTGTAAGTTGGGAAAGTCATTTGTCAAGTGCAGGACGTGAACTTTTCTCGTTAGTGTAAGTTTTTACAATTTTATAACAAATAATCGATTATCACTATATTTGATATAATTTTATTAACATTTTAAGCAAGTTTTGTAAGGTTTGTGATTGATTGGCACCCTACAAATGTTATTGTATTTGACATATATGTTCTAAATTTGATGTTATTAAGAGGTTGTGTCGCCATTTTATTTGCTTTTAAAGATTGCACTGACTTGAACCAAAGACCCGTATTTGGTAAGAGTACGCACCCAAAGAGTACGCATGCGCACTCTTAGCTTGTATGAAGTGAAAATGTTGGGCTTGTCGATGTTAGAAGGAATTCGAAAGAATTGCATACGATTTAGCAGAGAAGAATGGACTAGATCACAAATTCAATAAAAAAAGCAGGCCAGCAAGTAATGGGTGGAAAATTTTGCAAGAAAACATATGCTCAGTCTTCGCCAGCCAAAAAATACTAGATTGGCACGTGCTGCTGGCTTGAACCGTGTACAAGTACAACATTTTTTTATTTTTTATGCCAATATAAAACAATTCGCGATCTAATACAAATTTGTTGCCAGACAATTTTTTAATATTAACGAAACAGGACTACAAACCGCCTCAAATAAATGACTCAAAGTTTATGCCAAGAAAGGTAAGAAGATAGTAGGCAAAATAGTATCAGCAGAAAGAGGACAAACAGTGACAGCTGTCTGCTGTATGGGTGCTACTGGAGTATTTGTGCCACCAGCATTAATTTTTCCTAGGAAGAGACAAAAACAAGAGCTGATTGATGGATCTTGAGAAGATTATTTGCTGCTTGTATCAGATTCTGGATATATAAATTCAGATTTGTTTCTATTGTGGCTGCAGCATTTTATAAGGATGGTTAAATCATCCAAAGACACGAAAGATAAGAAAAATAAAACTACAATAAATACTCCGCAGTTGTTGAATGATCTTAATTTTTAAATATTACTAGCTTAAACTCGCGGCTCCGCCCGCGTAAACAGTATTTTCCGGGATAAAAGTAGCCTGTAACCGTCTCCATGGTCCGAGCTGTCTCTGTAGATAAATTCATCAAAATCGGTTCAGTGATTGAGGTGTGAAAGCGTTACAAACAAACTCACTTTCGCATTTACTTTCACCCCATTTTCAATCCCTTATTAAATAAAATTTCCAAAATTCCTGAAACACGTATTTATTTGTTTTACATCAATAACCGAAATACAAAATTCTGTTTATGTAATCGTCTTTCAAAATGACGGACTTTCATACATATTATCATCCCCTATTTTAACCCCTTTGGGGTGGAATTTTCTAAAATCCTTTCCTAGTGGGTGCCTACATAACAAAATGAATATACAGTCCGAATTTCATGCTTGTAGCCTTGATAGTTTGCGCTCGGCGATGATGAATCAGTCAGTCAGTCAGGACATGTTATTTTATAAGTATAGATAAGTAAGTCGCGCACTCTTAGCTTCTATGAAAGGTTCTTACCGTGTACTCTTTGCCACCCGGTACCCTAAGAGTGCGCATGAGAGGAGGTCTAAATTTATGTCTTTTTAATATTTCCTGTGATTGTTAGTTAATATGTTAATATTTATTTATGTCCCTAAAAGACCAAAGTTTAATTAAAATAACAACTACAAAGTGTAATATATAAGTTGAATTTTATAAAAATAAAAGTTTGAAAAATGCGTACTCTTTGGTGGCTTTACCCTACTGTTGAACTCGTATCATTTTATTATGGATAGTTAACCTCATAATTTACGCATCTTATTTTTTCAGCTACTGTTATTGTATTTCGGGGCAAAGGCCTCTACCATATTACATTTATTTCAGAGGGCAGTAAGCTAGCAACTGGATCTCACTGCCCATACCCAACGCTAACAATATAAGAAGAGTTATGGATATTATAGAGGTTTAGGTTAGGATGGCGACTGTAAAGGGGAGGGGGATTTGAATCTTCGTATATCTCACTCAACTTACGCAACCCGGCCAAGTCGGCTCATTCATACTGTAAACATTGTTTATAACGTGGCTTTCCCACTTACAAAGATAAATATAAATCTTTTATCTTTGTAAATACTAGTCGCTGTCGCTGTCTCCCATACCTCAAGCCATACCAAAACCGATAACAAAACGTCGCGTAACAGCGGAAGGCCGGTGCCTGTGCAAGCCGAATGTCCCTTTGTGGGTGTCCTCCACAATGGACACGGTACGGACAATTCCATCATCCACCGGCCCTTGCACCTGTCATTTAAATATCAATGCTGGTCCTCGACGATTGCTGTGAGTTAGGATTTCGTGTGTTGGGTAAACGATTAGCTTTCGACACTTATATTTAGATTTTTGTATGTTTACATTTTTTAATTGCACGATCCTTTTATGTCTTTATCTAATTCACCTGAATGACAAGATGAAAAGTTCGCTTGCCTGATAGCAAGCGTCATGAATTATAAACAAATGCAACACCTCTAAGAGCTTTGAATTGAAAGTAATAGAAAATCCAACTAAAAAATAGAAAACAAATTTTAATAAATTGCTTGCTGCTTCTTCGCTCTTGGGAGTGTGAAGAAGCATTTATATAGGCCGGCATGATATTGGTGACCACCGATGAACTCATTGTTTGTTGGTGGACTGCACTACGCTTACCATCAGGTGTAGTGCAGTCACTTTGACATGCCCGGAAAAAAAGTAATAGATATGTATACAATGTATTTAGATATTGTAGCAGCAATTATAAAAAGTCTTATATGGGGATGTGGATTCTACAATCATTGTCCCGGTAGTCATTACTGCTGATGGGTTGATACCAAAGAGCCTCGATCAATACCTCAAAAAAATAGCATAGGCTGGCTAACGAGCGTGGGTCACCTGGTGGTAAGTAGTCACCACCGCCTATGTACGTCCGAATGAGTACACACTAGACCCTTTAAAAGAACATCTGACAAACTATTACGACCACTGTACAATTTGTTTTATCACAACATAAACCGACATGATTAGAAGTCTGTAATTTACCGTTTGATGTGGCAGAATGGCCTATTGAAATGCGTTTATCTGCATGCTGGACAATTTCATGTGCGATTACCCCGAAATATGCGCGGGCGGTCGCGGAGACCGCCGCTAACTAACCGTACTCGAAGGGTTAAACGGGCCTCTGTGATCACTCTTGCCATTCTTATTGTCCAGCCGTGCGACGGCCGCGGGTTATTGGCGAATAGGGTTGGTGCATGAACTTGAATTCGGAAATGTTTCTATACACAATAGAAATAAGAAACTTAAATAAGAAAATAGAATCCAAATTGGTTGAAAAATGAGACCACCATTAATATATTTTTTTATTTTGTATTTAGCAAGGCGCTCGTGTAATGGTAAGCGGCACGACTTCCCATAAACAGAAAGAAGCACACAGAAATTTGAATAGCAAATCATTGCATGGCACTGAACTGCGCTCATCACACCAAGACATAAGATGTTAAGTCTCATAATGCCAAGTAATTTCACTTCAGTCCTTCAAACCGAAACACAACAGTGCATACACACTGTTGCTTAGCAGCAGAAATAGACAAAGCGGTGGTACCAACCCAGGCGGCCTCTCGCATACCTTGTAAAGTTTGTCTAAGTTCATGAATTGCAAATCTGTGATATAAATTTTATATGACGATTATTTTAGCTTGCTTTCACTGTTCCAACCAACTAGTATAACTTTCGATTTCATTACTAAACATTGCATGAATGATCAATTCACAACGGTTTTTAACCCTTCACAAATCATCGACGTTAAGCGATGTGTCAAACGGCCAGCGATACCTTGCGACCGTAAACTGCGCCTAGTGACGTATTACTCATTGTCTGACGCGCGAATCCGACGAGGCGGGTCTCTGAGACCGCACAGCGAGAGCGATGCTAACCCTTTCGAATAAGGTTGAATGTGCGAAGAGATTTCGTGCGCTAGTTGTAAAGAATTACATAGTTGCGACACAGTAGCTGAGATGATTTTACTTTCAAATTTGCAGATGCAAAATAGCATATTGTGTAGCGTTGGTAGCTGTTTTATTATTTCGCCGTTGCGAGTATAGATGGATTGAGAGTTCGCGTGGGTATTTCGGTTCCGAATAGGCCATTGTGTTCGTGGACCGGGAGCTCGTGAATAAATTAACTTTCGTATTACCAAATGGTAAGAAAATATTTGGGATAATTCGAAACTGTCATTCGAATTTGCAAGAGATGAGGTTTGGCAGGGGTGAAGATAATCATAACTATTTGAAAGCAATATGCATTTTTTTCTTGATGGTGTTTTATTGTATACGGACAGGAGTTATTTCTGCCGCCAAGCAAGTGTGTAAGCACTGTTGTATTTCGGTTTGACGGACATTGAAACCAGTAAAATTACGGGGCATTATGAGAATTAACATCTTATATCTCAGGGTGACAAACACAGTTCAGTGCCGTGCAGTGCTTTGTAATTCAAAGTTCTGTGTGGTGTTATTTCTGTTTATGGGCAAGCGTGGTGCTTACCATTAGGCGAACGTCTTGCTAGTCTCGTCATTCAATTAAGTACAAAAAAAAGTAGTGGCCACAACCATCAACATCAGTCTAACGACCAGCCCGAGAAATAACCTTATAATTTTATATTAATGACTGCCTGGCGTTAGAAAAATTGTAAACATAAATAAATTAAACTGTTGTAACAAGAGGTGTTTTCAATTATTCATACAACACACTTAGCTGGTATCGTTTAACTTTAAAATACCCGACGTACCACCAGAGGTATGGCAGGTCTGAATGGTTTTTTATGGCAAAAACCTAAGACATTATTAAGTGAAGAGCTCCTAGACTATCCTGAGTCGTCCTCGACAAAGCTCTCGCTGACGAGTAGACAATTCTCAACGTACATCCCGGGATGTTTGCAAACACTATTATCTTATGAATGGTGAGTCAAGTGCGAATGTGCTCTCGAGTGCTGGTGCAGAGGTTCGACTCTTGTCATAATGTTTTTAATACATTTGAGAGTGTGTTGTTTGTGATGTTTTATGTATAAGTTGGAATTGTAAAATGGTGGTGGATTACACTAATGTAAAATGTCACATACGCAGAGACGACAGTTAGCTTTAATGTCGAATATTTCCATACTTAGAGGCAGTTAATAAATCTACTGTTACTAAGTAGGCACCTATAATGAAAATAATTCTGACAGTGCGGTTCATCGCTTATTCTAATTTATTTCAAAAACTAGTTTAAAGCTTCGTTTCTTGAATAAAAGTGGTGTGGATTTGTGCAGTAAACATTGACGGTGATGGTATGTGTATGGAAACATTGAAATAAGTGAATTAAGCATCGTACTGGAAGGAATTCACACCAAAACTCCAACAAGACCTTGAAAACGTCCACATCAATATTTTACCGTTCTTGTGAAGACTTGAGAATAAATTATACTTGTCATTGGCGAAATGCATAATAATGCGAAGCCATAAATTAAAAAGAAGAAGAAGTACCTAGTATTTTTCCTAAATACGCAATGTAAATCCAATAAAACAATCAGCTGATGCTGTGCGGCGCGGTGGCGATACCTACTGGTATTGAAGCGCGGTAATGCAAGAGTCTTTGTCTCCGACTTTGATATTAATACGCTTTACATTGCGGGCTTAAATTTTAAAAATGGCAAGTAAATAGCTCTACCACTCGTAGACAGACTCCTTCAACGAAAGTAGTAAATTGTGTATATACAGATTCAATATAAAGATATATACAACTACCAAACAACCAATCAACGAAAAGCGCAACATTTTCTCATTTCTCAACCAGACCTATTCAATCTTTTTCTGTCACAAAAAACCTTTTTAAATCATCCATCAGCGAAATAACTCCGGCACAATGTGTACGAATGATAAATCATAGTAATGGTGTGCCCCGGTAGCGCTGTTGTGTTACGTACGACTGCTGTGCTGAGGCCTCGGGTTCGATCCCCGGGTCGCGTAAAAGTGATATAGGGTTGTTCTAATGATAATTCTATGAGTGATATTGGTTTTTACTTTTTGACAGCCTTCGTGACGCAGTGGGCGAATAGCCGGCTGTGAAGCGAGAGGCCGCGGGTTCGATCCCCGTACCGAGACAAATGTTTGTGTGATCCACAAATATTTGTTTCGGGGTCGGGGTGTTGTGAAACCAAAAGTCTCTGTTGTTCCTGACACCCACGACACAAGACTCGTATCTTACTGTGGGGTCAGGACTATGTATGTGACTGTTGGGTGTATTTATTTATTTTATATCACGAAATGCTCAGAATTAGCCCGGAGTTTGGAATTTTCTCCAGTATGGCAATATGCTCGCCCCCTATAATATTTTGGGATGAAAATAACCTCAGCGAAATGAGCGTATACTGGTTATACCTCTGCCTACTCCTTCGAGTATTACAGGCGTGATTGCGTATATGTATGTATATAGTAATGGAGTGATCCGAGATGTGGCAACACCTCAGTATCAAACAAAGAATCCCCCGGTATTGATCGGCGCCTACCACCCTGTGGGAGGGGAGGGGCTCACTAGAGCAACCACAGTAAATTTATTTATTATTAAAGAAGTATTGTTTTTTTTATAATAGGCTGGTATATAAGCTAGTGGGTCACCTGAAGTGATCACAATGGCCCATAAATATCCACAATATTCTGGTATTTCTGGTACGTCTTCTTAAAAAGAAGGGATAATTAATTGAGAATGGAAGAAGATTTGTGCCTTGGGATATCTCACTCGCGTTACGAAACGTTTTATTTCAAGCAGTTTCTTATTGGTTTTCTGTGACATAGCGGTAGCAACGCGGTCGGATCGGCTCATTCGTGCTGTAGACAAAATTGTCAACAGAGACTCTAGCGCTTTAAGAATAATTGCTATTGTAATATAATACATTCATTAGAGTTATCAAACGTTTTTATTGAAAGTTACTGTTGTTCTGCATTGAAGGAAATTGAATCAAGTTAAATTACTGGGCAAGGCCAGTCAATGTAATTTGTTGTGTTTCGGGTTGAAAGACACTGAAGCCAGTGAAATTACTGGACATTAAGAGACTTAATACCTCATGTTTCTGGGTGACGAGCGTAGTTCAGTGCCATGCAGTGCTTTGTTATTCAAACTTCTGTGTGGTGTTGCTTCTGTTTATGGGCAGGCGTGGCGCTTACCATCAGGCGAGCGCCGTGCTCATATCATCATTCAAGCAAATAAAAATAGTTGACTGGCAGCGACACAGGCACCGCTACCAAAGACACATGTAGAAGTTGTTATTTTTGACTTTTCAGTCTCATTGTCTTGTGGTCGATTTTTTTTTGTTAAAACTTTCATTATTTTTTTTCTGATGTAAAATATCCCCCTTTTCCCCCTCCCTATCCGTAAAGAACGAAAACTTTATAGGTAAACTTTTTAATCACGACTACACCCATCTAAGGAGGCTTCTCAAACAAAATAATTATTCTAAAGTAAATAAAGAGTACGTTAAGTACTAAGGAAATTTTAACTGTTAAAGTGGACTTCGGATGGTAGCGACAAGCGTCAGTTGCTTTTTTTAAATTTGATTGAATGACGAAACGAGCAAGGCGCTCGCCTGATGTTAAGCGCCACACGTGCCCATAAACAGAACACCACACAGAACTTTGAGTTACAAAGCACGGCATGGCACTGGACTGCGCTCGTCACCCCGAGACATAAGATATTAAGTCTCATCATGCCCAGTAATGTCACTTGCTTCAATGTCCTTCAAACCGAAACACAACAGTGTTTACACACTGTTGCGTGGCGGCAGAAATAGACAAAGCGGTGATACCAACCCAGACGGCCTCTCGCATACGAGGGACCTACCACCTTGTTTAACTAAACAATGCTTAAGTAACGTTTATAAAGCCCATAATGATTCACCCTAGCTAATATACAGTAACGCAGGCAGAGCTGAGGACAAGAGCAAGAGATTATCTCTTCCGCCAAGCGACAGTGTGTAAGCACTGTTGTGTTTCGGTTTGAAGGACATTAAAGCCAGTGAAATTACTGGGCGTCATGAGACTTAACATCTTATGTCTCGGGGTGACGAGCGCAGATCACTCCCATGCAGTGCTTTATAATTCAAAGTTCTGTGTGGTGTTGCTTCCGTTTATGGGCAGGCTTACCATCAGGCATTTCTTGAGTGGTAGAGCCACGCTGTAGACAGTTTTGTCTACAGTATGAATGGGCTGGCTCGACCGGATCGTTACCACTGTCTCACAGAAAACCGACGTAAAGTAGCGGCTTGCTGCTGCGTTCCGTACGGTGAGTGAGATATCCGGAAGCCCAAATCCAAATCCAAATCCTCTCCTTCCCAATCCTTAATTATCCCTTTCCCTTAAGGTCGGAAACGCGCCCATCATTCTTCTGGTGGTGGGCGTACATGGGCGGTGGAGATCACTCACCATCACGTGACCCACTTGCTCGTTTGCCGGCCTATGCTATAAAAAAAAAGGCGAGCGACTTGCTCGTCTCGTCAGTCAATAATAAAAAGCGTTAGTCAGTCAGAGAATTGAACAACCGACAATCGCTAAATGGATTACAGCGGCAGACACTCAATCAAACCCGAGTTACAGTGTACGGCGCGGAAAAATGCAAATTCAGTACAAATCCGGGGAAACAACGCCCGATCCGCTGCAGAGCTTATTACGTGTCGAGAATGGGATAATATTGCCTCTGTGGCGCATATATATTGTGGCAGTACGTGCGTGCGTATTAATTGTGTTGTCTCATAATGCTCAGTAATTTCACTGGCTTCAGTGTCTTCCAAACCACCACATAGAACTTTGAATTACATAGCACTGCATGGCACTGAACTCGCTCATCACCTCGAGACATATTATGTTAAGCCTCATAGTTCACGAATTGGCGTTTTAGTACTTCTGCCTTGCCAGTTACGATGTAATTCTCAATTTCATGTAATATGGTTGAAATTTAGGCCCACTTACACAAAATTCTCAGATATATTAGTCACTATTTTTTTTTTATAGTATAGACCGGGAAACAAGCAAGTAGGTCATCTGATAGCAAGTGATCTCCACCGCCCATGTACGCTTATAATACTAAAAGAATCATGGCGCGTTGCCGACTTTAAAGGGAAAGGATAATTAAGGGATTGGGAAAGAGAGGGGGATTTGGGGCCCCGGATATCTCACTCACCGTACGAAACGCAGCAGCAAGCCGATACTTTACGTTGGTTTCTGTGAGACAGTGGTAACGACCTGGTTGAGCCGGCTCATTCATGCCGTAGACAAAACTGCTAGAGCGTGACTCTACCACTCATAAAATTAATAAATAAAAAGTTAATTAATTAGTTAATTTAGATTTAGATGCGATAATATGTAGGTATGTATTTATTATATGTGTGTATATGTGTATGTATATATATACTGAATGATGTTTTGTTTTTTGTGTAATTCAAAATTTCGTCTACTTTCTTCTTTTATGTACTACCTATTGGTGGAAACTTTATTGGATTAAGAGCTAAAAATATTACATGTACCTTAAGTTATAATTATTCTGTATGTTTCCCAAATAAATAAATAAATAAATAAATAAAAACATCAAAACCCTTAGTCGTCGTATGAAAATTTGACATTACTAAACATATTTTGTGGTTAAATATAATTAAGAACCATAGCACAAGACCATATAAAATTAAAAATATTCTTTTCATAATAACACTACTTAAATAATATCTATTGCAATAACAATACGTAATAGTACACAACAGGACGAGTTGCGCGACCCACAATCCCGTGAGGTTGGTATGGGGGTAGGTAGGGGGTTGATAAAGGGGAGGGGGGCACCTGTGTAGAGTTACAGCCTGGGTGTGGTTTGCCGTTCAATAACTTAATACTCTCGAAAGGCTTTCAGCTGAAATCTCAGAGTATAGCGCGATGGAACATCTTGATATTTAAAAATTTTCAATTTCCATGGAATAAAATTTTTGATCCTTGCGGTGATGTCTTTTTGATGAAAATGCTTAATGTTATGATTTGGTATTAAGTCAAATGTAAGTAGGTAGAGTCGTCCAATTACATCGAGTTTTAAAAAACTTAAAATAGTAAAATAAATATAAGTTGGTAACAGGAAACAATATTTCAACAACTGATGAGGTTTCTATGTAGTGTTATTATAATAACATTATATAATTATGTGGTGAGCACTGAGCAAGCTGTCCGTCAGCTGTTACCGTGAACCGTGACGTGGACGCGGAGTACAGCCGCGGGTGGTGTGCAGCGTGTAGTGTGCCGTGTGCTGTGGATGTTGCGACGATAAGTATGCAAATTACAGGCTAAATATTTTATCGATCAGTGAATCTGGCACACAGCACAAACAGCCAGCCATGTAATCCACCCGGATAGTTGTATGGAGGCTATTAATTGCAGGTTTGCAGGTAATCGATAGAGGTAGGCGGCGCGGCGGTGGCGGTGTCGCGAGGTGGTGCGAGGTGGCGCGAGGTGGTGCGAGGTGGCGAGCGGTGGCGAGCGGTGGCGCGGCGGTGTGCGTGGCGGATCATGGCGGCGCGGGGCGGCGCGGGGCGGCAGGCGCGGGGCCGCCCTCGTTAAACGCGCCCGAGCGCTCGCACTCGCACCGAGCCGAGCCGCGGTTGAAAGCTATCCGGCCCCCGGGCGGGCGCGAGCGCGATTGGCCCGCGCGCGCACCGCGCCGTAACCGATAGCCAATCGTACTCGGCGACGAGCCCGCCCCCGGCGCGGCGCCGGCGAGGCGACGGCGGGGCGGCCGCCGGCTCATACCGCGCGCGACTCCGGCGCGCACACTCGCACCGATGCGCGGCTCCTGGGACGAGTCCACGACGGCGGCGCTGCACGCGCGCATCCTGGAGGCGCACCGCGGGCCCGCCGCGGCCGACCGCGCCGCCGAGCCCGCCGCCTGCGCCGAGCCCGCGCCACCGCTCGCGCTCAACGCCATCGAGCTGGCGGCGCCGACGCCGCTGCTGCCGCTGCCGACGCTCTCCTTCAGCGCCGCGCAGGTGGCCACCGTGTGCGAGACCCTCGAAGAGAGTGGTGATGTGGAGCGGCTGGCGCGGTTCCTGTGGTCCCTGCCGGTGGCGCACCCGAACGTGGCGGAGCTGGAGCGGTGCGAGGCGGTGCTGCGCGCCCGCGCCGTGGTCGCGTTCCACGCGGGCAGACACCGCGAGCTCTACTCGATCCTCGAGCGGCACCGGTTTCAGCGGTCGAGCCACGCCAAGCTGCAGGCGCTGTGGTTGGAGGCGCACTACCAGGAGGCGGAGCGGCTGCGCGGCCGTCCGCTCGGTCCGGTCGACAAGTATCGCGTGCGCAAGAAGTTTCCGCTGCCGCGCACCATCTGGGACGGCGAACAGAAGACTCACTGCTTCAAGGAGCGCACTCGCTCACTGTTGCGTGAGTGGTACCTGCAAGACCCTTATCCTAACCCGACCAAGAAGCGGGAATTAGCGGCGGCGACGGGCCTGACGCCCACACAGGTCGGCAACTGGTTCAAGAACCGGCGGCAACGAGATCGTGCGGCGGCCGCCAAGAACCGGTCGGCTCTGCTCGGCCGAGGGTTCGCCTCCTCCTCCACCTACGACGAGGACTCGGCCGACTCGGAGATCAACGTGGACGAGGAGTAGCGGCCGGCGCGCCTCGGCTCCTGGACTATTGTATAGCGTGGTGTAGGCGCGTGGCGCGTGCCGCGTGGTGAGTGCCAGTGAAGTGTCGCGAGTGCCGGACGTTGCCGAGCCCGCGCCGGCGGCTCTCGCAGGTATGTACCGATTTTGTTGCGGACTTCCACACAATGTAGCACTGTGTTAGGTTTTTGCGATTTGAACACTAGATTGGACTACGCTTGTGGCTCTTTGTCTCTTGTATTTTGACAGTCAATTCCCATAAAATTACTAAAATTCAGCGCTAAAGTTTTTCGCTCTACACGTAACCGCAATGACTACGATACAATACAGAGTTACTTTAGTGAAAATAGAGGTGACAGAGAGCTGCGGCGTGTCCAATCCGTGTCGGTAACAGTGGAGGTATAACAGGGTTATTTTACGTTACGTGAACTCGTTCGGAATGTTGTTAGTTTATTTATTAAAGCCTCTCGGACGTGCCGTCGCAACGTCGTCGAATTTCTACGAGCATTTACTTGCCTGAACATATTACCAATATAGATTTTATTTATAACGTTTAGTTTGTAACATATAAATATATTTTCGCGTAGACGTTACAAATGCTATTGATGTGTACCTGAACACATTTTCATTTAGTCGCTAATTGTTTTTAGACGCTTGGTTATAACAGTTTTTTTTCACAATCAACTATTTATACCTCTACGTATGTTAAGCATTTTATACATTAATGAATATGAGATTGTTTTCCTATATTATGCTATCAAATAAAATTGTTAAATAGTTCGTAGGAGTGCTGTAAAAAGGTTTATCTTTATAAATGCGTCTTATTGTGCATCTAGGCCTATATGGTTTTTATTAGAATACAATATGAATCAATATATTTATTGGGTGTGACATAACATATTGTTATTTATGTTGAATACATATTTGCGTTGCTTAAGATACTTTTTGAACAACAGTGGCATAGAATATATTAGATTTTTATTAGAATAATTTTGGTCGTGTTAATTTCGTGTGACTTGTCAGATTTGAATTTTTAACTTGAAAGGTTTTTGTTTTGACTTTCTTATTACTTTTATTTGATGATGAATTATCCGACGGCTTGATGAGCGTTCTTAGACCAAAAAGGTACCAGCGTATTTTTTATGAACCTTATGAATTTTATTTTATGACTTCACTGCCGTGATTGCCTAAATTAAGTGTTATTAAATGAATTACGCAAAATCTTATTTACGATCAGGCTGAGACTTAATTTACCGCCTCGTGTTCCCTCTCTTCTACAATATGGAGCTCTTTAAGAGAGTGTGAAGAAGCGATTAGGCAGGCCGGAACAATTCGCTGGGGTGGTACTGGCAGCAATTTAGTTGTTCGAGAATCCTTCCAAACCGCCACATTTGCGACGATGGGAGACCATCGCGGGGTATTTAATCGGTACACATACAGTGCTGGATTTATGTTTTTTTATGAGTGTAGGCCACTTTATTTCCGCTGCCCCATGTAAATAAATAATAAATAAATACACCCAACAGTCACATACATAGTCCTGACCCCACAGTAAGATACTAGTCTTGTGTCGTGGGTATCAGGAACTACGAGAGACTTTCGGTCTCACAACACTCAGACCCCGAAACAAATAAATGTGAATCACACAAACATTTGTCTCGGTGCGGGGATCGAACCCGCGGCCTCTCGCTTCACAGCCGGCTACTCGCCCGCTGCGCCACGGAGGCTGTCAATGTAGGTTGGTTTATGTATGTATGTATGTAGGTTTCTAAAATACGAGAAACAAGACAATTAGGAAAAAAAATATTTTTTTATATGACTGAACAGTTTTTCTTCAAACATAGTTAAGAACTATCTCGAGCTACCGCTTTCAAATCGTTTCGATCGGTTCATTTTACTATGTGGTAGGACCCTTGTATGCCCGGGTGCACCTGGGTAGATAACACCATTTTGTCTATTACTACCGTTAAGTAGCAGTGTGTAAGCACTGTTATGTTCCGGTTTGAAAGATATTAAAGCCGGTGGAAGCCGGTGGTCTCGGGGTGACGAGCGCAGTTCAGTGCCATGGAGCACTTTGTAATTCAAAGTTCTGTGTGATGTTGCTTCTGTTTATGGGTAGGTGTACCATCTACCATCCATACCGTCTACCATTGGGCAAGCGATCTACTCATTTCTTCATTCAAGCAAAAATAAACTTTTTCATGATATACTTTAAGTGAGAGTGAATGCAGTCCTGTAAGTGAATACGCTTACCCTCTCAAACATAATGTTTTTGGCACCCCTGACATCTGTGTCTACCCCCTGCGGCGACACAGGCGTGAAGGCATGTTATGTCTAATCGATTATGTACAGTGAAATGCATTCCTGACAACTACTTGGCTTTAGCTCCGCCCACGTTAAAGTCTTTTTTGAAATAAAATGTCAATATAACAATATTTATAGCTTAGTGTGCCAGGCATGCGTTATAATACCTTTTTTTCTATGTAGGCACACATATATAAAGCAAAAACTGATTTTTACAAAAGCTTTCGCGGGCGAACGCGCAACAATTCATCAATCCTATGAATTAATGGTATAGTATCGCATAGGGGTAAACATTTAAGAATCATACATTTAAACTTGAACATATTACATCCTCGGCAACTTGAACATATGAACGTGTAATGATGATCTAATTTTAGAGTAATGGAACCACGCTATAGATTCCAATCCCCATGTTAGGAAACAAAATACATAGAAAAAATACATGACTTTTATTAAGTTACTGTTTCATAAAAACTAAAGGCGTCTAGGTTGCTGTCCAAATTTGTTCATCACCTTGTCAATAAATTCTGGAGATTCGCAACGTGCTCTCTCTAAAAAATATATAATGTCCTTTGTAGTCCCAACAGTATTTCACTTCTCTGACAGTATCCAGGACATTATTTATATTAGTTAACTAGCTTTTGCTCGCGACTCCGCCCGCGTGAACAGCATTTTTCGGGATAAAAGTAGCCTGTAACCGTCTCCAGGGTCCCATCTGTTTCTGTAGATAAATTCATCAAAATTGGTTCAGTGATTTAGGCGTGAAAGCGTAACTAACAAACTCACTTTTGCATAAAATTCAAAATCCAAAATTCCTGAAATACGTATTTATTTGTTTTACGTCAATAACCGAAATACAAAATTTTGTTTATGTAACTTTCAAAATGATGTACTTTCATACATATTATCATCTCCTATTTTGACCCCTTTGGGGTGGAATTTTCTAAAATCCTTTGTTAGTGGGTGCCTACATAACAAAATGAATATACAGTCCGAATTTCATGCTTGTAGCCTTGATAGTTTGCGCTCGGCGATGATGAAGCAGCCAGTCAGTCAGGACATGTTATTTTATAAGTAAAGATAGTATAATGTGTAGATGCAGATGCACCTCTCTGAAAGTTATCCTGGCGGCGCCCATGGCTGTAGACATTTTGTCTACAGCATGATGGGCCGGCTCGACCGGGTGCGTTACCACTGTCTCACAGAAAACCGACGTAAAGTAACTGATTTACAATATTTACACAACATTAATACAATTTACAGGCAGCGATAGCTCAGCGGGTAGTGGTATGGACTGTCGAGACGAAAGTCGCAGGTTCGAAACCAGCCCCAAGAGCATACACCACTGACTTTTCTAAGTTACGTGTATATTCCTTGTTACTTATCGCTTGCTCTCAGTGAAGGAAACATCGTGAGGAAACCTGCATACCCGAGAACTCGATAAGATTTTTCGAACGTATGTGAAGTCTGCCAACCCGCATTAGGCCAGCGTGGTGGACTTAGGCCTAATTCCTCTCATTCAGTAGAGGAGGCCCGTGCCCAGAAGTGGGACGTATATAATACAGGGCTAGTAAAAAAAATACAATTTATTTTGAAGTACAGATTTATGTATTCATATTTATATGTATCTATGTGATACGATCGTATTCTTAATTTCGGTAACCAAAATGGCGTAATCAACCATATCGGGTGCATATGTTACAATTGTTATTTGTCGACATTAATGGAAGGGTTAGTTTCAAACCGGTTAGACTGGTTGGGATTTGCGAAGAGATCGCGTCACCGGCTTTTATACGCCAATCTGGTTTTAGGCGGCAAATACGTCATACATACAAAAAATGTTCAAAAGACGTGTAAACTTACAATACATATACAAAGTAAAATTAATTAGAACATCCACCTATTTTGAAGTAGGTAAGTTTTTCAAAATGTCTTCATTCACCCATTCATGCTGTAGACAAATCTATCTACAGCGCAGCTCTACCACTCAAAAAAGTCAGGGTTAAAGTTTATCTAAACTCATAGCTGTAAGCTCCGTAATGAGACCACATATTATTCTCAATTCGGAGCTTTATAGCCTTGATGGAATTTCTCTCTAACTGCAGCACTCAGAGAAGTCACTAAACACCCAACAGTCACACACATAGTCCTGACCCCACAGTAAGATACGAGTCTTGTGTCGTGGGTATCAGGAACTACGAGAGTCTTACGGTCTCACAACACCCAGACCCCACAACAAATATTTGTGTATCACACAAATGTTTGTCTCGGTGCGGGGTCGAACTCGCGGCCTCTCGCTTCATAGCCGGCTCCGCGCCCACTGAGCCACGGAGACTGTCAATTGTCATTAAGTCGTTTCTTAGAATTCGATTATTTCTCAGATATGTCTATTAATATTATTACTGTACTCAGTAGCAGAGCATAATGCATTTTCTGTGTTCAGTAACGAAATATAGAGCGTTAACTAGCTGTGAGTGTGGATATAATCGAGTTCTAAGAAATTACGTAATGACAATTAAAGTTAAGCAATGCTGAGCATTTCGTCATAGAAAAACTTAATATCACTTTTACCCGACCTGGGGATCGAACCCGAGCTATCACCACCACCGAGGCACAAATTATTTTTTTGTTATTAAAATCTAGGGGTTAAAATAAAAAAACGTAGTTTGCCAGATTTTTAGGGTATCGACGGAGTTTTATTAGAGATTCTATGCCTACACACCGCTCCGTTTGTCTGTCCAACCTTTGCAAGGATTTATCTTTTGAACAAAAATATGTAGCCGGTACAGAGTTTCACAGAATATGTTTTATTATATATCCTAACAAATAATAACTATACTAATACTAATAACTGAAAAAAGTACTATTATTTGTACTCTTTATTTTAAAAGGCTATTATTACATTTTTAAATATAAAAAAAACATTTAAAAATATAAAATCTATCACCCTCTAATAACGAGGCCTAGGACCTAAGCCTACTCTGATGAAATAGGGATATGAGCATGGAACCCTTGGTGCCGGAGTAATTCGCACTTGACCTATTTTACTACATTTACATCACCGGTTGGTTAATTATGTATTAAGTAAGCGTAATTCTGTTCCTGGTTTTATTAATAATGGCCATATAATTCTACATACATAGGTATAATAATATTTGTGTATAGTTATTTCGTCTTCTATCTTCTATATATAAAAATTAATTGTTGTTCGTCAGTCTTGCAAAAAAATCCTCAACGGTTGGACCGATAATATAATTCGATAGTAGAATCTGTTTGTTATATACGCCTATGTATATTATATGCATATTGTAGTCATATACTTCTTTACATAGTATAAAATGAAGTCGCATCTGATCGCTTAGATCTTTGAAAATGTTCAACGTATTCTAATGCAGTTTCCAGTAATATATAGAGTGATTCGTGAGGAAGGTTTATATGTATATCACGCTATGACCCATGGGAGAAGGGCAGTAACATGCAGGTGAAACTGCGAGGGATATCTAGTAAATAATAAAACAGGACAACTCTGCAAATTGACAAATCCCTACTAATTAACTTTTAAGTTTTATCGTTGGTTATTAAAAGTAGCATGTATTCTGCAATATACCGAATCATATAATTAGAACAGTCGGTTAATCGATCAACCAATTACATTAGACTGGTCTGTAATTGTACAGGCCGTGCCTGTGTTGTGTACTAAACACCGCGATCCGCACTCTATGATCAACGACAATTACACTCTATGGACCAACGGCGATACGAATGTACATGTAAAAACATTGTCCGTGCCTGACATACATATGACTTGACGGAAGAAAGGCCTGACTAATATCTGATTGAAGAAAAGTTAAACCCATTTACACAGAGCAATATTATGGCTTGAAAAAGATGAGAATTTAACAGTTTTTTTTGAGTGGTAGAATCGTGCTGTAGACAGTTTTGTCTACTTACTGTATGATCCTTACTTTTAAGTTACTTTATTTGGTGTGTAATGAAGAATATTCTATCTATCTATACAATAAAGCAGCGATAGCTCAGCGGGGAGTGGTATGGACTGTCGAGACGAAAGTCGCAGGTTCGAAACCAGCCCCAAAAGCATACACCACTGACTTTTCTAAGTTACGTGTATATTAATTGTTAATTATCGCTTGCTTTCACGGTGAAGGGAACATCGTGAGATAACCCGCATACCTGAGAACTTGATAAGATTTTTCGAAGGTATGTGAAGTCTGCCAACCCGCATTAGGCCAGCGTGGTGGACTAAGGCCTAATCCCTCTCATTCAGTAGAGGAGGTCCGTGGCCAGTAGTGGGACGTATATAATATAGGGCTAGTAAAAAAAAACCATAACACGAAGCTTAAAAGAATGTGATCTAGGTTTTGCTCGCGGCTTCGTCCCTTAAATTATTTTCGCATATGAACTTCGTTTTTCTATTATGGGTTACTTATTGAAAAATCCTTTGAAATAGGATTCCCTATTCATTTTACAATATTATAACCTACCCTGTTTGTCTGTTTTTATAATTTCACTGAATGACGAGACGAGCAAGTCGCTCGTCTGATGGTAAGCGTCACGCCAGCCCATAAACAGAAGTAACACAGAACTTTGAATTATAAAGCACTGCACGGCAGTGAACTGCGATCGTCACCCGGAGCCATAAGATGTTAAGTCTCATAATGCCCAGTAATTTCACTGGCTTCAATGCCATCAAACCGAAACACAACAGTGCTTACACACTGTTGCTTGACGGAAGAAATAAACAAAGCGGTGGTACCAACCCCGACGGCCTCTCGCATACGAGGGACCACCTTGTAATTCAAAGTCACCGATAGCTACTAATAATATAAGTAAATTATTACGCGGGTTCACAAACTCCACATATCGTATGATTCATGTACATTACTACGCTTTCAAATTAGAATGGTCGAAACCCATTTATTTAAACATCCATAAGCAATAATAAAGTAGAACATTACATCATATCTAATTAGATATTTTCATACATTATTTGGCAAAGAGTAATTTATGAGACCACTACACCACACTCATAGTATATTGTACTTTCTAATTTTGCTAGTGGTAGTATATTCATATCCGCCCGGATAGCGACCACCGTACGCATGAATGTACACCTATACCCGCCCCGACCAACCATCAAGTCATATCGCAAGCCCCTCGGGAGAATCGGATATACACTGGCGCATCCTGGAGCGCGATCCACACAAGGCGTCTGGATCACTATGGCAGGTTTTAACATGTGTACGGTGGTCGCTATCCGGACGGATACAAATATCCTACCAGCAGCTAATAATTCACTTCTAATGTGACGTCACGATTAGGCGTTAACAGATCGATGGAATATTGTACACACGCATTCACGCTTGTAATCCCCGAAGGAGTAGGTAGGTTCGATTTACGCACCGTAACAAATTTCGGTGTGATCCACATTTTTTTTCGGGATTCAGTGTTAATACCCACGATACAGATCCACCTAGTGTGGGATCAGGGCTATGTGTGTGATTGTTGGGTGTATTGATTAAAAAAATGACTTTGATTATAAATGTAATATATAAATACACCCAACAGTCACACACATAGTGGGGTCCCACACTAGGTTAACCTGTATCGTGGGTATTAGGAACTAAAAAGGACTTGCGGTTCCACGACACCTAGATCCGAAACAAATATTTGTGGATCACACAAACATTTGTCTCGGTACAGTAAATCAAACCCACTGCGCCACGAAGGCTGTCAAATGTCAATTTTAGCCAATTTAAAAACATATCGTTATTTATAAGAGCTTTTATAACATAGGCGTTCATAGCCACCTACATTCCCTGCTTCTTCCCTCTTCGGAGTGTGAAGAAGCATTTATACATCGGCGGTTATATTACAAGAGGTCGGCATGATTCTGGTGACTTACTGATAAACTCATTGCTTGTCGGTGGTCGCTGGTTTTTTGGACTGCACTGCGAATATCACCAGGTGTAGTGCAAGGCATTTATGTTCAAGTTATTTACACATTTTCGTAGACAGTTTTCAGTAATACGCAAGAATAGGCGTAATGTTTATTTTTTAAGAAAGAAAAACTACATTGTACAGCCGACAACGGGCCTACGAATGTATCACTATATTAATTATACAATTTAAATCAACACAAAAACACTACAATTGCCGCGAACTTATTACAAATATATTTAGAAATTTATTGTCTTTTGAAACAATCCACTTTTAGATTTGTGTTCTGAGCTCCATATTGCTCTATTTTACAGTATAAACATTATATATAAGTAACATAATATGTTACTTAAAAGTTTTATGAGACGAGAATAGGCACAGTATTATTTTTAATAGCTTGAATGACGAAACGTGCAAGTCGCTCGCCCAACGGTAAACCATGCCTGCCCATAAAAAGAAACAACACCTCACAGAACTTAGAATTTCAAAGGCCTGTAAGGCATTGGACTGCACTCGTTAACCCAAGGCAAGATACTAAGCCTCATAATAACCAATAATTTCACTGGCTTCAATGTCCTTTAAACCGCAACATTTGTAAATATGCTAATCGTAAAATCTTGAACTTTTGGGAACTGCGCAAAAAGGCCTAAATCGATTCATTTCAAGCCTCAGAAACAAGCACGTCAAGCCGCCAGTCAAATAAAAGGAAACTTTAAACCAAAACAAAAGTACTAAGAATGGTTACAAAATGGATGATTATGTAATATTGCAGTTAATTTTAAATCTTCTGTAATTATTATTAAACCTCTCGTAAGAAAGAATGGTTCACTTTACAAATCGTCAAGTTCATAAATGTTTTCAGTAGTAAAACTAATGTCTGAATACTGAAACGCTACTTAGCTGTCTGACGGCTAACGGCTACTTATTTTCATACAATTTTGACAGCTAAGAGGGACTTAACTTGTTTAAAACGAACTTAAATACTTAAGTAGCGTTTCAGTATACGGGCGTAAGCCTTGTAGATTTCGTGAACGAATCCTTCTTACGATAACAGTGATTTTTATTAGAGGTCTAGTTATACTTTTAGTTGCAAATATAATCTTTTTTACGATAAATCCCATTAAATAACACGAAATTTCGTTTGATCACGGCTAATATGTATTCAACACAAATTATGGTAAAATATATTGTTTATTAAAATTAATAAACCGAACTGGCAAAAAATAACAGATATTTATATTCTTTGTATATTAAAATTTGTTAAAACTTGTAACAGGCAATAATAATTGATAATTTTACAATTTTTGTATGAACTTCTTTTGTTTTATAGTAAAATTATATACTGCATACGTACATATAAACCTATCCATTACGATTCATTATTTAGTTGATTAATTCCTGAAATCAAATTAGCGTTGAATATTTTTTACAAAATAATAACACATTGGCGATGAAATACATAAATAAAAGTTATAAAAATGCATAGGTATGTAGATATAATCTGGTTTATAAATATTATATGTAAAATAATATACATAATATATGCATTCGTTTTAAATTTCCTAAATAAAAATTGTTAATATAGTTGAGAAATTAAAATGAATGCATAGCTGCACCAAAAACACTAAAGTTACCTTTTTACAGCATTTCTCAATAAACTAAGCGTCAACATGTATAAAATTTTATAAATTTTCAAGTCTGGAGAACTTTCCGAATTATTATTTTTTAAGTTTTGATTATTTATCATCTTGTGCATTATACGTGGGAAGGACTAACTATTAGTTGAATAGTAGATTAAGATTTGTAAAAATGTATCATAATATTATTATAGAATCGCAAATTGTAAATACGATATCGACTTACAAGTGCAGTCATTAAATTAAAATTGTTAATAAAATTATATTCGTAAACAAAACGCCTATTGTATTATTTATTATTTACCTACACTTGCAGCAACAAAACGTAAACTTTTTTAATCTTCATTCCTTTCGCTGATCCATTATTACCTAAAAACATTACGAGAATACTTTTACTATGAATTAATTTGTTTCTTTAATTTTTCGTTGCAAATATAATTATAATTACATGTTTCATTAAAGGTCACCATGGAACATGGTTTTATTTATCAATTATTGGATTATGGATGCTTAAGTTAGAATTAATTGGTTGAAATAAAGGAACAGTTCTTTTATTAAGACAACGATACAATCATATTTTGGTGGATAAATCGTAAAACTTATATATGTAATAAAGAGTTCTTATATAAAACACCCTGCTTTGCCAAGTGATTAAAATACATTAAAAATAATTGAAATATTTCGACTGAATGTCTATGTGTATGACTCTACAACGCAAAAAATAATTTTGAAATAAAAACGTACATGTATAACGGAGATGTCTACATTATATTTAATGATAAAAATTAACGGTCAATTTCAATTTAACTACCGAAAAACTTTTAATTTATACGAACAGTTTAATGTTTTATTCAAAAATCTGTGTGCTATCGTACATTTAATGTAGCAATAATTTACTATCTTGTGTGTTATAAAGATACATTTTCTACCACTTTGGTAATTGCAACTATGTTCCATATAAGTCTATTACCCTAAAAACTTCGTATGTATCTACATCCACCAAGCGATAATATCTCAAACGTTAGACGTGTACAAATTACACAATTAATATAATGCAAAATTGTCAACAATTTACGCAAAAGGTAAACATAAGTTTAATTAACATTATGGTAAGGTCAGAGTTATTGACAGCCCGGGCGCGACTTGCAAGCAGCTGTGCTGTATACTATAAATATAAAGGCTCTTGTGGACCGGCGAACAAAACCGCGTACTTAAGGCTCGCAGGTAAAGATAGGTCGTGTATCGCTGCAAAACCGCAGCTTTAAATACGACGAGCCTGGCTGGTGACTAATCGTCATCATGTCGGAGACATTATACTATTAGACCCAACAGTTAATCAGCACCAGTCTACACTTATATTGTAAATGAGTACAATTTGTAAGTTTGTGACTTAGTTTTTTTGGGGTAGGTAATCTTTCTAGGATTTTTGAGTACCGATTCAGAAAATTCTTTCACCAATAAGACTTTCGCGTGTGCATGGCTTGGAGTAATCTAGTCGTGAATAAAACCGCTGATTTAAAAACTGCGGTAAAATCGGTCACCCGCTTAACTAAATAAATATGTTTGTCAGTTGCTACTCGTTAGTTGCAATTTCACGGCATTATAGATTTAATTGACGGCTTGGTTGCAGTCTATTACAAGCAATTATCGTGAATTTGAAATATGGACTGCCTCGGTGGCGCAGTTGTATTCTGTACCTGGTGCGACTGCTGTGCTGAGGTCTCGGGTTCGATCCCCGGGTTGGATCAAATGATATTGGGTTTATCAATCACAAAATGCTCAGTATCGGCCTGGGGTCTAGAATTGTGCCCGGTATGACAATAGGCTCGCCCACTATCAAATTATGGGATGTAAATACGCTCGGCGAAATGTGGATGTACTGGTTACATCTCTGCCTACCCCTACGGGGTTTACAGGCGTGAGTACGTAGGTTGATTTGTTATTTGCACATACGCTTAGTTTGGAATAAGGGCGCCGATTCAATATAAAAAATATATTGTTCATAAAAATCTACTATATGGATACTGTTTAGTCAATTTGGGTTTGTAAAGTCTTATTTTTATTATTTTTCTATAGACTTATTGTCTCACTGAACACGATGTATCATATTCTTCAACTAACAGGGCATTAAGCCGTTTATTCTTCGCTTTATTCCCATAAAGCAAGAATGTCCACACACAATAGTTGAAATAATTATACAAATGCATATCATTAGGGATATTGGATATCGAACGAAGCATTGAAACTAATGACTGTTCAGAGTTGTTAGCAAATATATAAATACTGTTTAACATTAGGTATATATTATTCGAGTTAGCAATAATTAGCGTGTATTAACTAAAATCGTGTTACATAAATGTTTATAACTAATTAAATGTTTTAATCACTATTTTCATTCGTAATTGAAAAGATTTATTGATTTTTCTAAGAGTTATTGAGATATTGAATAACTACATCCAGTGCGGAAGGGTGTATAGCTAGAAGAACGGGTAAGAAATTCTAGCGTTGCTCTTTTCAAAACTAGTTTCCAGTTATTGAGAGCATAAAGGTTTTGCAATATTTAATTTCATTACATATATGTATTTTATTTTGTAATATATTTTGAATATTAAAATGACCGCTTGGATCACGTCCTTATGCTTAATGAAATTAGTAAAAATATCCACTTTGCAATAATGTTTTTAATTTCTGACACCTTCAAATAAATATATAATGTATAAAAAATAATAAAATAAAAATATTTATTGTCAGACAACCATAATCCATTTTGTTAATTAAAATTAGAAACATAATTGAATTTAATGATTAGTAGTTAATATTAAGAAATGAATACCAAGTTAATTAATCGCTTAAATACATCATAAAAATAATCATGAACCCGATTTATAGCAAAAAATAGCGAATATTACACGATAAGCCTCAGGCCTCAAGTTTTCAATGATGCGCCGGACATACCATCGGTTTTATGCCGACGGACTTTGAACAGCAACTTTGTACCGGCGCGGCGGTGGATTCTCTTTCATGGGTTTTATGGCATTGAAGAATAAATGAAAAATGTAATGTGTACTACAATGAAAGTTGGAACAAACCTGACGGCGCGGAATGGCGAACTAAACCAGACGCTTCGGATTTAGATATTTGGAAGATTATTGTATAAGTTGAATTAAGCACTAATTAGTTAACACCAGGTCTAGTGTAGTCATTTTGCCGTGTCGGGATAAAAACAAAGACCCAAAGTTAGATCCTGCAGGCGAGCTGATCATGCGGGCTGGCGTTCTTGATGAAGATTACAACTCGGAAGGCTTATTGTCGGACGCCTTGCAGCTAAGTATATAAGTGGCATACGCAACTTGACTTGTAGTAGTTGATTGAGCAAATCCAAGGATCAGGCTCAATGATATGCTTTAAAACAGGCTTATGTTCAACGGTGGACTCACATAGGTAATAATGATGATGAATAAATGGCACATGCACGATGATATTACTGGTTTCGTAATTAATGACGGTATGCAGGTAATATTTCAACATAAGTGTAACGAACTTATAAGGAGATGTGGTCATTCATGTTGAGTATTATAAAAGCTAACAATAATTAATTTAAATGACTAACACCTAACAGATGCAGAAATGTACGAGCCAAATAAGGGCTCGGTTCAAGTTACAATTGCACATGTTTACAAATGATCATTTAATTATATTTTTATCTTATGACATTTTATAATTTTCAGTGTTGCACAGTGTTCTTCTGTCTTCTCTTACAGTAGGGGTTTGAATTCTCACATATTTCTGGATTTCTTTTCTACGACATAATTACACCTGGAATGTTCTTTATTATATGAGTGTTGTATATCAAGGAAACGTGTTCTTTTTGTTTGGCACTATCCCAGCCTATTACCATCATGATTTGACCGTGGATTTGTTATTATGTCTGGCGACCTGCCGTTTGACCTCCACAACCTGCAACGGGAAGTCTCAGCACTCCTTCGTCCATTAATCAGCAGAATACGTTGGTACAGATCCGCACCGCTCTTGACTTTACAGTTCACAACGCCCTCTACATCGCCAGAGACAGAAACAAATGAAAGATCCTACGAGAGAAAGTGATGCAGAAGGGAGGACACAACCTTCAATACTGAGGAATTCGACGCAAGGAGGAGGAGGAATCAGCAGAGTGTACCACTTGCATCAGGCTTTGGGCCTAAAATGTTGGTGCCTTACACTTCTACGGCCAGGTTTATGACAATTTTCCCTTTATGGTCTCGTATGTAATTTTTTTTTACTAGCCCTGAATTATATGTCTCCCACTGCTGGGCAAGGGCCTCCTCTACTGAATGAGAGGGGTTAGGCCTTAGTCCACCACGCTGGCCTAATGCGGGTTGGTCTGCCAACTTCACTTCACATACCTTCGAAAAATCTTATTGAGTTCTCAGGTATGCAGATTTCCTCACGATGTTTCCTTCACCGTTAAAGCAATGTCGTATGTGTCATGCTATATTAGATAAATTCTCTCCATGTAAATGGAGACTGCTGTCGATCCATCCTTAGATAATCCTAAATTTTAATATGTTCGTTAGATTAGAAACAAAGGGCCGGTGACTATTGTGTGGTGCCCTTTCGACCCGGGGTGACATGCAACGCCGTGCTGTGCTATGCCGCGCCGGTATGCGCCGGGTCGGGACAACACTATTAATTAGCGTGCTATTTCGCGGCACGCACATACCGTTGGGGACAACTCTAGCAAATATGTTAATGCAACGCGAAAATTTCTGAAAATCTTACTATTAATTACATATCTTTTTTTATTTGATTGAATGACGAGATGAGCAAGGCGCTCGCCTGATGGTAAGCGCCACACCTGCCCATAAACAGAAGCAAAACCACACAGTGAACTACGCTCGTCACCCTAAGACGTGTGTATGTCGTTGTGTGTATGTTTCAAGTCTCATTATGCCCAGTAATTTGACTGGCTTCAATGTCCTTCAAACCGAAACACAACAGTGCTTACACACTAATTCTTAGCGGCAGAAATAGACGGCGCGGTGGTACCAACCCAGATGGACTCTCGCATACGAGGGACCTATCACCTTGACAAACTAAACCAATGAGGATGCTACGTTGATAAACTGTAATATTCAATTAAATCACAATTCTAATGTTAGCAAATAAACAATATGTCCATGCAACTTCTCATCCATAACTAGCCCATCTTTTAATAATAAACATTCAACTTAGACAACCGTCCGCCATGACAGGCCCACAAAAATTGTAATCAAATAAGTGCCTTCTTGTGTCAATATTTCATTGTGACAGACAGACGGGCGGAGTGGCCCAATATGTCCGTAAGTGGCCTGCATTATTAAGGAATAAAAACGTCCAATTGTTTAAGTTAAACGCTTCTAATTGCCACCTGTAGCTCATAATTACTTAATCATTATGGATCACTTATAAGGTAAAATTGATACTTCAATGGCCGTTTGATATTTTTATGGATAGAAGCATATTGTGTTCCGGGTTTTATGTTCCTTTACAGTTTACTATGTCACTTGACAGTCTCCGTGGCGCAGTGGGCGAGTAGCTGGCTCTGAAGCGATAGGCCCCGGGTTCGATTCCCGTGCCTAGGAATGTTTGTGTGAGCAAATACTTGTTTTGGATCTCGGTGTTTTTCCCCCGACGGATTGACAACCAAAACAATGTATAAATAAAAATAATATAGGTACAGTTGTATAATATATTGCAATTATTTATGCAACGTGATATCTACGATTGCAAAACGAAATGCGTCGGTAAATCAATCGCCAGTCACAAATGATTAATTGTGACATTTTTACAAGGGAATTACCAGTGCATATTGAATGTTACAACACGGATTACCTAGAGTTAAATGGATTTACAACTCAAAAAACATGTTACGGCCACGGCTGCACTGGACCATAATATTACAATACGTTATCGGCGAAAGGGTTCAATTTCAGCCGCGTTCTTTTTTTAAATATCGCCGAGCAGGTGAGCTGTCAAATAGGAATATAGACATTGCTTTATTTTTTTGGCGTACCGTATACTGTGGGTATGAGCAAATTGGCACAGGACTTAATAAATAGCATAAGTTAGATTTACATAATTTTATTAGAATTTTCATGTGACTCTACATTCGTGATAATGTTTATTTTTATTGGGGAGACGATGTAAATATTCCTGGATAACAAATATGCAAACACTTTATCTTACTTTTTCGCCTAAGTTTACGATTATCGGTTAGATGGTTTACGCAAATATAGAAGAAAGAATAAATCTCAATGCCACATTTGTGATTATTTTTGGTGATATGCGTGTTGAGTGATGTCGCAGTAATTTTCCACCGTATTGTCAAGTTGAAATCACGGCAACTTATTATTTTTCTCTAATAAAATAAGTGATTAGGGGCTTCTATCGATAGTGAACTCCATGGAGAACTATAAATTTAGGTAAAGTAATAGATAATTTTATAAGGTCACACTGTAGACAGTTTTGGCTACAGCATGAATAGGTCGGTTCGACCGGGCCCTTACCACCGTCTCACAAAGAGCCGACGTGAACTAGCAGCTTTCAGTTGCATTTCTTACGGTGAGTGAGACATCTCGAAGCCCACATAATCCTCCCTTTCCTTTAAGATCCGCAACATACCCATAATTACTTTGGTATTGGTTTATGGGCGGTGGAGATCTCTTATCATCAAGTGACCTACTAGCTCCATTGCCGAGCTTGGCTATAAAAAAATAATCAGGTGAACCACTTGCTCCTTTGCCTTGCTATAAAAAATACGACATTTTTAGTTTAAATGAGTTGCAGATTCCAAACATGTTATGTAAACCATTTGTAAGTTAAGAAATATAGAATAAAGATTTTTATTCATGTATGGAGCTAAACCAGATATCATTTCAATGCGGTAAATCATATCGTCATTATTAAAACAATGTCATCACCTCAATTAGCATTCAATGCAAATGTCAACAGCAGCGGCTTGTAATATGAGAAAAATGTTGATTCACGATCGACGATTGTTGTTTATTGAAATATATATTATCGTAACTTGTCGTTACTGTTCATTATCACGATTTGAAAACTATACGTGACATCTAGCGCTCAATTAATGCACTAACGTGATGACGTACTGCCACGGAGAAACACTTCTCCGTGATTGGCTAATTGTTCCCTTCCCCTTATCCACGAATTTTGTACGTTACTTTTCATTCTATTGCAACGTTGAACCTTCACAAGACAGTACAATTTTGTTCCAAGATATTTCGAAGCTTCAATTCAACACAAGTTATAGGTCAGAAATCCGTCTACAGCAAGAAATAAGCACCAAGCCGCAACAGTAACAAGTAAAAAGTCATAAGAAAACGCATTCTACCTTTCTAACAACTAGTAACTATAGTAACCCATACAAACTGGCCAATATGAACCTAGTTTAAAATAAGAATACGTTTTGTAATAACATCCAACCTATTTGTTTTTATTCAGCCATTTTGGGTACTTATTATAAGCAATGGAGGTAGAGCCAGGCTTTTAAATACAGGGGTTGGGTCAGGTCGACCGGGTTACAGTAAATCGACGTGAAGTGTTAGCTTGCTGTTACTTAATAAGATTTCCGGAGACCCAAATCCTCCTCTCTCCTTTCCAATCCCCGTGTGAATGACAGTGTCAAATACGTAACTTTTTTTGAAGAAATTAACTTAAAAACATTGTGCCGGAAATATATTATAACACAAAGATTTGTAAGTAAATTCATCGGTACAATAATTTGTAATTAATATTAATAAATAAAACTAAAAAAAGGAATAATTGGAATATACGGAATCATTGTGTATTAAATGAGATCACGCGTGTCTTTATTTTTTGTGATCGCTTAGTAAACAAACGCGAGCAGCCGTCGAAGCCGTCATGCTAATTGCAAGTCAAACAAATTAACAGTTGTATCGTTGGCTAATGAGCCTCGTACAAACAAACACTTGCGCACATTCATGTACTATTGTATAACATATGGATCCGCTATATAAGTGTTTGTTTTACTCTTTATTTTGGAAGCGAAAACTTCTTTAGCCGCGTTGAGCACTTTTTGGTAGGGGAAAATCTTATAGGTTCACGTCATATATAGCTGACCGTGTGCGCACAGCATAATTAATATATTAATTGTTAATTATCGCTTGCTTTAACGGCGAAGGAAACATCGTGAGGAAACCTGTATACCTGAGAATTCGATAAGATTTTTCAAAGGTATGTGATGAAGTCTGAAGAAGCAAAACAAAATCAGTATCTCCATTTGACCTTGCTGTGGGTTGGTTCCTTTTTGCGTAAATAGGTCCAATTGACACAGGTATTTGTAGCGACTCTATCTTTTTACTTTGATGGTAAATGGTAAGCTGGCTACCCGTGGGGATAGAGTAGCTTTTATTTTTACATGTACTATTATAATATACATATTGAGTAACATTTTCTCAATTATCCTTCTGGCAATACGCCTATGATTCTTTTAGTATTGTAGGCGTATATGGGCGGTGGAGATTACTTACCATCCGGTGACCCACTTGCTCGTTTGTCGGTCTATGCTTAAAGAAAAGAACATAACAATACTTCTTGAGCTAAGTCCCTGATTTAAACCTGCATCAATAACTCAAAACTGTGTATACAAATCACGAAAGCCTAAATGTACTAGCAATACCTTATTGTACCTTGTTGAAAATGTTGAAAAGAATAAATAACTAATAATATCCCATTGCCTTATAAGGTATTATAAATCTGTAGTAGCCTTTTTAATAATTTGTACAAAAAAGGGTTAAAGCTACACAGAAATACTTGTCCAATATAGGTACAGTAATTGTGTCAGTAATTTTGCATTGCATAGAATAGGTGTAAATAATTTATTGAAACGATAGCTTTTAACTTTTTTTCTTTTACTATGCATATGGTAAACAATGTTCAGATCCGTTACAACCGGACTTTATAAATATCAATGTCGTAAGCAATAATTAGTATTAACCGATATCCAGTTATAGCTATCAAGGTGTTAATGATAAAATATGTTTTTAATCTTCGTTATGTAGCCATCTTTCCATAAATATTTATAGAAGTAAAAGGTAAAGTGTGATACACAGATGTAAAGAATATCGTGGTGTAATAGGCCTATTGACATCTTATTTAGTACACGTTTCCCGCCTTTTCAGCTGTCACTTTGACAACTGCGATTCTGCTCCTTCATTATGATCAATTCTAAGTATTCAGCCAGAATTTATTTTTAAATTTATTAAGTGACAAACTATTTTGGTTACCGTTTTTGCTGCCATTAAGTTATCATTTGTTTAAGGAGAGTGCAGGTCAAGATTTTATTGTAACAAACTATTGCACCCCTTTTCAATGCCAACCAAAATTCTTTTTATTGCGGACAGTTAATGTGTTTGTTAAAAAAAGTTACATTTATATATCGAATTTGACGTCACGTTTTTTGATATGCAAAGACAAACGACTAGTTTTTTAATTTGCTACGTTGTAAAAAAATAATTGCATTAGCAAAAGCTGAGGGGATGTTCACAGTAGCCGTTGCGACGTATGAAATGGAACAAAAAATAAATGACGGCCACAAAAACTTTATTACGTGGGCTATTATCTGGGCCAAAGACGCACAATTAGTGGGTGTGGGCGTGTTGTGATTAATACGTGTCGTTTCCAGCCATTCATCACAACGCGGCATAACACGCGAATTTCCTTTATAATAAGCTATAAAAAAAAAACTATTCTGTACACGTGTCCATAATTAATACTCATTCGTTAAAAAATATACTTCTAGCTACTATAATATTGCGTTACTGTTTACTTTATCGTAATTATAATGCGTTTTTAAATGAAGATTATGTTTTTTTATCGCGTAGGCTAGAAAACGAGCAAGTCAGTCACCTGATGGTACCACTATACCAGAAGAATCACGGGCGCATTGCCGATTTTAAAGGCATCATTAAGGGATTGGAAAGGGGTGGGGGATTTGGTCTTTCGGATACCTCAGTCACCGTAAAAAACGCAGCAGCAAACCGCTATTTTACGACAGTTCTCTGTGATTCAGTGGCAACGACGCGGTCGAGCCGGCCCACTCATATCGTAGACAACACCACACTGATCCTGATGTGGTAGGAGTAATGAGTTATATCATTTTCTTTGTAGGTTAAGGCAGATTTATAATGATCGCGTCATGTTTCATATGCGCATGTCAGTAAACTAGTGTCAGTAAGGCTGCATCTATACTGTGTACTATGTACATCGATATCTCTGCCAATTGTGGACCGATTTTGATAGAAAAAATTTCATTCGATGGAGTTTAGCTGCAATGTGCTGCCATATAAATTTGATTAAGATGTGATGATGGAGTACGGAGTAAAAAATGAAACTCCTCAACGGACAATAGCTCAGTCGTCGCGATTGTGATATTGAGTTGGAAATTACATACCATAACTGTAAATTGAATATTGAATAATAAAATAAATTTAACAAAACTTAGTAACCGACTTAAAAAAATTACACAGGAACGTCAAAAATAACAATTTCAGGTCTTTTTGGAGTCGGTGCAATTTCAGTTGACCGGCATCGACACAGGCACCGACGGTTATTTTTGACATAACTGTGTTATTTTCTTGAAGTGGGTTTTAAACTTATTTTATTTTTGGCATTACAAAAGGCTGGCTCTGCACTGCCCTCGTATCAATGACCGTAATTTCACTGTTTTCGATACAAATGGACTTGATAGACTATTTCACCAATTTTATATTAAACAAGACTTACTTGTCAGAGATCGCAAACAAGCGGTGTTGTTACCACAAACACTGGGCTAACAACTCAATCGCCTTTTATAGGAAAACATTTAATAAGCAAATTGAGCTACTTAGCCCCGACTCTTCGGTTTCGCCTGTGCCGTGGGGTGGCGCGGGCCGGCGCAATAAACTTGTTGTGTGAAGCAACACTTCTAGCGCACCCTGTGTTGAGTACTCCTGACGTTTGGCGAGCGGCGCAAGCCATGGACTGATGTAAGTATGCCAGAAAGCACAATAACCCTTTTTACGTTTCAGCAAACATCAAAATGGGAGTGTTGAAGAATCGCAACCTAGTTGCCGTATGTGGTGACTCAAAATTAACACTATTTTATAACAGCGCTTGATGGTAAGTGATCTCCACTGCCTATGGATATTCACAATACCAGAACAATCATGGGTGCGATGCCGAAATTAGGACGAGAGGACGAGAAATCTGGTCTCTAGAAATCTCACTGGCCGTACGAAATGCTACAGGGAGCTGCCACGTCACGTGCGTTTTTGTAGAGATGTCATTTGTATTACAATGATCACATGCATACATGCGAACTCACGCCTCTAATCCTTGCAAGGGTAAGCTGAGATATAACCAGCTCACCCACATTTTACCGACCGTGTGTCCGTCCCATTATTTGCACCTATCGCGATACCGAGCAAAATTCCAAACTCCGAGATGATACTGAATATTTGGTGATAGCAAAGGTTAAACTTTTACGTGACTCAGGGATCGCGCCCGAGACTTCTGCAAAACAGTTGCACCGCGTACGTAATACAACAGCAACACCTGAACGATGACTAATGAAACATCGTAGCGGAATAATTTGACAATAATACAATACGAATAATTAAGTCAGCTAATTGGACAGGTTATTCCCCTATTAGTTAAATACAGATTACATGTTATAAAGGGTCTGGGCTCTGTTGATATACATCTATATTTGAGACGATTTGAATTTAATATGGCCACTCATCCTTCGAAATAAACGTAATTTAAATTATTTTAACAAGCAATTGTGAACCTCACTTTGTCGCTCCATAGATGGCGTTAGTAGGGGGATAAAATTGTATTACAATTACCGCTGCAAGTTCCCGCGTTGCACCACGGTAAGGAGTCCGTTTTCAATTAACCGCTATTTGTGAAAGGCGACTTAGAGTGTCGGAAAACATCCAAAGTCGACGTTTAGTGTGTTTTCACACTTTATTGAAGTGTATCGCAGGATTTCTCCCGGGAATTACACTGCGGTTCGTGTTTCATATTACGCTTCTATTATTAAATGTTTTGTTTGATGACGAACCTTTAAAAGGGATATTATTGCAACCTCCGTTAATAATAAATTAATTCCTAGACATTCCCTAGTATAGGGTATATAATATATAAGTATATAAGTGACAAAAGAAAGACTGCAATTTGATAAATACCAAGATTAGTTAAAGTTATCATAACAAGCAATGGTTAACGATATCTACATATATTTGGCATTTTGATAGTACTGAAAGCAAATGATACAGTCATATCATAACAACATTTTGCACTTTACTTTGTTACACTTTAGAACCAGCTGCCTAAGATCTCTTAGATGAGAATCTGGATCATCATCATCAGCCACAGGAAGTCCACTGTTGAACATAGGACCCCCCCAAAGATTTCCAGACCGACCTGTTGGAATCGGCCTGCATCCAGCGACTTATTATTTTATTTCTTGATAATAATGTTCTCCGGAGGCCTGAATCCCCCAATCTTAACCCCCTTAACTTTACGTTCAGCAACGCTTCCAATTGTTCTGGCATTGTCAGTGAAGATCTTATGCCGACAACGACTACAAAAATTAAAAAAATATACTTAACGTATTGGTAATACTATTAAACGTTAACGCTTTATGATAGTTTATGAAAGAAGTGTGTGAATTCATGTCCAAGTAGAGATTATTGAATTGAAGTCCTCGCCGAGCAGTGTGTGCCGAGAGGGAGACCCCGTTTATTTAGCTTAGGGGTGACAAATCGTTTTGTTACTAAAAATGTAGAGATGTATGTATACATGTTTTTAAATGACGAAACAACGAAGGAGGTTCTACGCATACATATTTTTTGTTGTGTGTATAAACACATAGAATATTTTCACAGATTGATCCATTGATGATTCTCTGACTAAAATGAATTAAAAATTTAAAATGGACTTAGAAAACTAAAATACTACAAATGAAATTAACAAATGTTGTGTTTTACAACAAATTATGGCATAGACCGGCAAACGAGCAAGTGGGTCACCTGATGGTAAGTGATCTCCACCACCCATGTACGCCCATAATACTAGGAGAATCATAGATGCGTTGCCGAGCTCAAATGGAAGGGATAATTAAAGGTACAAGTTGGAAGCGGACGACATGACGCAGCAGCAGACGACGTGTAGTCGCTTCATGTCGTCACGACACGTCGTTACGACGTGTCGCTGCAGTCATGATTTCGAACCCGACTGCAGACGGCAACAGCAGATGGAATCCAGTTGGTACCGAGTGTTCCGTGAAACAAGATGCATTTTTTTATATCTTTTATTAGAAGAGGAAGAAGACTATGATGACTTGTTTTTGTTGTACTTGTACAGAAAAAGACGAGAAGCCATACGGCCTATGCTTAAATGCAGAACAAGTGAGGGAACCTATTCAATATTGATTAAAAACCATTTAGAAAGCGATATTAAAGAATTCAGACAGTATTGTCGTTTGAATCTTGAAATTCATTTTGAAAAGAAACTCGCTGGACGTGTCGTCAGCGGCACTACTGATCCGCGGTCGGACGACACTGGCGTCTGCCGCTCGACGACGCGTCGCTAGCTTCGTGTCGCTGACTACGGAGGTAATTTCATAGAAATACATAGAAACCAGTAGTGTCGCTGCGACACGTCGTCTGCTGCTGCGTCATGTCGTCCGCTTCCAACTTGTACCTTAAGGGATTGGGAAGAGGAGGGGGATTTGGGTCTCCGCATATCTTACTCACCGTACGAAACGTAGCTGCAAGTCCGCTACTAATTTACGTTGGTTTTCTGTGAGACAGTGGTTCGACAGTGCTGTAGACAAAACTGTCTACATCGTGGCTCTACCACTCGAAACTCAGTTATTTTAGATCTCAGTTACTTCTCAGAGACGTCAATTAAGATTTTTTCTGTACTCAGTAACGGGGTATAAATCATTTTTAGTAATAGGACTTATTAAATTCTAAGAATTAATTTTTTAGTGAGGATTAAATTTTAGTGACTTCTCTGACTGCGGCAATAAGAGACAATGAGAATTAATGAGAGATTTATATTTTCAATATATCCTATACGGTATTACATCCGATGTGAATGGAGGCAAACATCGCAGGACGCACAGTTAATGGCTCGTTTGTGGCTCGCAATATCCTGATGTTCCCCCGGGCACTAGGCTATTGGGGTACTGTGTCGTGTTACTTTGTTACATGATGTAAGGGGAAATATCGGTTTATAAGGACGGAATATTCGAGTGCCCATTGTCTGATACATTGTATTTATGTTAATAGAATTAGATTTGGTATTAAATATTTTATAACCTGTAACAGTGCTTTATTTAACCCTCAACAATTTTTTTTTAATTTTTTTTATAGCATAGGCCGGCAAACGAGTAAGTGGGTCACCTGATGGTAAGTGATCTCCACCGCCCATTTACGCTCAAAATATCAAAAGAATCATAGTCACGTTGCTGACCTTAAAGGAAAGGGATATTTAGGGATTGGGATATCTCACTCATCGTACAAAACGCAGCAGCCAGCACTTTACGTTGGTTTTCTGTGAGACAGCAGTAATAAACCGCTCGAGCCGGCTCATTCATACTGTAGACAAAACTGTCTACAGCGTGGCTCTACCACTAATAAAGTGTGTGTATGTTTCAGTCTGCATCTGTCTCTGGTGTTTTATTGGCCGTTTATTAGACTTTTCTGATTAACAGTTAGTTTATAATGCAGTAGTTTTAGCACAATTTAACAGTCGGGGAAAAAGACACTTTGTATAGACAAAGATTTATGTAATAAGTGTTATGAAAGTCCATATCATTAACTGTTTTTTTTTTTCAATTGAATGACGAGACGAGCAAGGCGTTCGCCTGATGGTAAGCGCTACGCCTGCCCATAAACCGAAGCAACACCACAAAGAACTTCAATTCAAAGCACTGAATAGCACTGAACTGTGCTCTTTACCCCGTGACATATCATGTTAAGTCTCGCAATGCCCAGTAATTTCACTGGGTTCAATGTCCTTCAAGCCGAAACACAACAGTGCTTACACATTTTTGTTTGGCGGCAAAAATAGATAATCCGCTGAACCAATCCAGACGGCCTCTCCCATACGAGGGACCTGCCACCTTGAAATTATTAACTGGGTTTTAGTCATGTTTCATTGTAATAAGCTACATTTTATCTTATGACGGGACTGTCGCACCTATTGAATTAGTTTAAGGTATTCCGCAATAGTAATGCTAGTAGAATCAATATGCATCGGAAAGGCAACGGTCCGTGAATCACTACTCGGTATCACTCGGCTGAACTCGGCATGCGACTCACGTAAATCAAGAAGCTGTTACTAGTTACTTTGTTGCGATGGCGCCTGTTACCCACCTTAGGGTTGCTGCGTGATGAAATTGATAATAAATATATATTCAAAGCAAAGAGCAGTCTAATATGTGAATTGTGTGTAAACAAGTGCAGCAATTTTGATTAATGAGTTCAGTATGTTTATTTTGATGGTGTTCTAAGATAGTAATTTGAGTCTAAAAGAAAAAGCTGATTGTGACGATATTTAGTATATGATAGGTATCTTGGATGATTAAAACCATATCAAAATGTTTAAAGACATCAAACCGGTGGTTTTGCTGGTGGTAGGATATTCATATCCGCCCGGATAGCGACCACCGTGGTGGTGTTAAGACCTGCCATGGTTATCCACGCGTCTTGTGTGGATCGCGTTCCTTGATCAGCCAGTGTATATCCGGTTCTCCAGAGGGACTTGCGACGTGACTTGATGGTTGGTTGGTACATCCTGGTATTACTGTGCCTGCATCAGTCATCCGCTTGTCCTGTCGCAGGCCACTCGATTGGCTTCTTCCCTATCCGAAGAGGGAAGAAACATTGATACAGACCGCCATTTATTTATCGGTGGTCGCTGGTTTTTTTGACTGCATTACGCTTACCATCAGGTGTAGTGCACATTGCCGTGTACGGATAAAAAACAACAAATCTAAACAAATGCTATCGATTTCAATCGAAACGTTACTCGCTGACTCCAAAAAACCTGCGTTAGTATTAATATTTGGGGTGTTTAAGTATTAATATATGAATTCAGTTTCAAATTTATTTGCTTGGTTAATTTCAGTAGTCCATGAACTGTTTGATAAATCGATATTATCGATTCGTAATTAGGTATACCTACAGCGACAGCGTATATAATGTATTAGTCGTGTGTTAAATTGCTTCCTATTCCGTTAAAAGCAACTTTTACTCTTTTTAAATATAAATTAAAGTTGTCTATTGACATGCAAATTATTGCGCTTAATTTTTTATCGATTTATACCTACTTGTGTAGTTGTTAGTTATAATTAATTACACATATAAAATTATATTTGGATGCAAATATGCAATAGCATATCAACTCGTATCAAGTAAAAATAGATATGTTGATTTGATTTTGTTACATTCCGTATTCTACAAAAAAAAAACATAAATTTGAGTGGTAGAGCCACGCTGTACACAGTTTTGTCTACAGCATGAATGGGCTGGCTCGACCGGGTCATTACCACTGTCTTACAGAAAACCGACGTAAAGTAACGGCTTGCTGCTGCATTTCATACGGTAGTGAGATATCCAGGGGCCCAAATCCCCCTCCCTGTCCCGAATCCCTAATTATCCCTTTCCTTTAAGGTCGGCGATGCTCCTATGATTCTTCTTATATTATGGGCGTACATGGTCGGTGGAGATCACTTATCATCAGGTGACCTACCTGCTCGGTAGCCGTCCTATGATATAAAAAAGATAGGACATACAGATAGATGGATCACCATCTATCTGTATAGCTGTGTACCTTTTAAAGACATAATAGGTTTCCATCGGCACCCTTTGGGCAAAAAAGCTTAAAAACAAAAATTATTCAATTTCTATGGCAACCCTAAACAATTATTCTTAATAGTTGACCGGCCTGTGAATTGATGGGCAACGTACCGGACAAAAAGCACATAGTTTTGATATACGCACACTTTCGGTTATTGGAGCTATTCAGCCAATTGATGGCACCGTCTTTTAATACAATTATCTTAATTTATAGATGTCCGACGACATAATGTTTTGATCGACAATGCCGAACGCCGGGTTGATTGATTTCTTTTAAATTGTGTAATAAGGCTTCTTTGTAGCTATTTGTTTGAGGAAAAGGTCGCGTGTATTAACTTGTAAATTAGATTACCTTGGTAATTGTTATGATAGTAGACAATACTGTCTACAGCGTTGCTCTACCACTGTATGTTGAGCTCTGAATGCAAACAGCTTATACATTAAAATCCCCAGACATCAATTAAAAATAAACTGTAATCTCTAAACGGCTAAACAGATTCTTTTCAAATGGCAAAAAGATTTTATTCTGCTTAATTCATATGATTTAAGTAGATTAAATTCCGTATTTCTTATTTTAAATCATAAATGAAACATTCCATATGTACGATTATGTAAAATAGAAATTTAAATTATTGAATTAAGTTCATGAATTTAGCAAAATATAATTAATATCTAAATTTTTACTTGACGTGGGTTGAAATGTTGTTGCTTAATTGCATCCATATATATAGACTAATAACCGAAAAACTGCCAAAGGGAACAATGCGTATGGTAAGAATATTTTATGTGCTTTTTATTATGGTATTTATTATAAATATGTTATTTAATACGTATAGTATAGGAGTGGCAATAAGTTGGCACTTTGAAGGCATACACACCCTATGTTACGGACGTCCATTTATTTTAATAGTACATCCAATGATTACAAAATGTTTACACTTATTAAATTGTAATCGCTTGTTAGTAAAATATGTTGCAGACGTGGTGAATGAAATGAAATTTCGCGGAATGTCTAATTTTGGAATCATTTGCTAAATTCGAATGCAAGCTACGAAAACTAAGGAATTGTAATACTAAAGCAACGAGAACAAACTAAGGCTTTAATCCTAGCCTGAGTACATTGCCATTAGAATAACGAAGCGATAACGTATAGGTAGCTGTTTCTTACCTTCTATCTGATTAATTTCGTTGCGGGTCAAAGACATTTAGGCATTTCCAGAGGTTCACCGGGCTTCACTGCTCGGTGTCAATAAAAATGCGTGCCACTGTTTATCCTGGTGCACAGGAGTTAGAGTAGCGGGTGTGTGGGCGGGATATTCTCTATAGGTAGCTGTTATAATTATAATATAACTCAATTACTTTCTACAGTTTGTGTTTGTATATTTGATTAAAAAAAACATAAACCATAAGTTAATATTGAAAAATAAACTAAAACAACACCATAGTCGTTGGACTAACATAAGCGCTGTTAAATTTCACAAATTGCTGTATTAATTCCCAGCTTTGTGTTTAAAAAACGTGTTATTATAAATATCAACGACTAAATATCGTTATAGGAGTCATGGCCGACATTTATCAGCATAATTGAACCATAAAAGCTCATTAGGTTTGTGGTAAAAACCTGTTTTTTGCGGCACACCTCTATAGTTTATGATGCAGTTTCAAAAACATATAGAGTACCCTCTACTCTATGTTTTTTGAAACTGCAACTTCGGCGGGATCTCCCTTATTTGATGGTTCACCTGCGGATTTTATTCTGATGTGGTTTTTGTTGGCGCTGTATATGGTTTACTAGCTAAAAGTATTTTGCTATATTGTTGCGGTTATGGTAGTAAAGAAATTGAGACATTGTATTTTCTATGAATCTTAAAAGACCCATCGGGCTCATTGATTAATTATTATTAGCCCTGTGTTAAATACTGTTCCATTACTGGGCATGCTCGTTCTTATGAGAAATCGAAATGAAATGAAATTGAAATGAAAATTTATTTCTCATAAAATACATTAGGTCTTAGTCCTCTCTGGCCTTATGCGAGTTGGTACAGTCCATATATCTTCGAAATTATTATTTAGAATTAATCTACTAGGTGATGGGTCCCTCGTATGCAAGAGGTATGGGTCGGTACCTCCGTTATGTTTATTCCTGACACGAAGCAACAGTGTGTAAGCACTGTTGTGTTTCGGTTTGAGGGACATAGAAGCCAGTGAAATTATTGGGCTTAACAGATTTATCAATAAGTTTACTTTAAGACGTTATGGTACGAAAAGTCAAAGTAAGATTATAATAACACTGCTCTAAGAGGATGTGGTAGGGTCCTTGATTTTCATTCATCATCTTTATATGTGCAAAGCATCAAGTATTCTTCAAATTTTACGAGCGTAGGATCTCCTTACATCTTAAGTGTAACCCACTACCAACCTATATGTGTCTTTATTCTTCTAATGTGACGCTTTTCTTTCATACCTACGATGGGTGGCTGCCTTAGCTTATGCCAATATTTGATATTATCTACACTAATATTATAAAGAGGAAATATTTTTATTTTTGAATAACGAATAAACTTAAAGACTACTGGACCTATTTGAAAAATTCTTTCACCGTTAGAATCCTACATTATCCCTGATGAACATAGGCTACTTTTTATCCCGGAAAAAGCAGACCACGCGGGCGGAGCCGCGATGAAAAGCTAGTTATCAATAATTTAGTTCCTATTCCATCCATTCAAGTGGAAATTGGTAATAAGTTAATATGATTGGATTAATTATTAATCCAAACAGGTTAACTCATGAAGCCTAATGCTCCACTAAACAAGGTTGGTTTAAAAAAGCAACACAACAGTAACGCAATAGCGCAGTAATGACGTCGTGTCACCAGGTAACAGAGTCACGGGCCGATGGCAATTTTTGTCCAATCTCATGGATTTCCGGCGCAGGCAGTGCGCTTCCGGTTCGGCGGAAACGATGTGACACGGTGCGAGCTTGTCGCACAACAAGTTAGCCGACAATGTGTTTGTGCGATAGTGTTATGTAAATTTTCTGTAAGAAAAATGGGGTATAACGGTGACAGTAGAATTAGTAAAAATAACATAGCATATAGCATAGCAGCGATAGCTTAGCGGCGAGCGCCGTCACTGTTGAGACGCAAGTCGCAGGTATTAAACCCGCCCTCTGACTAAGAATATTGGCAAAGAGCATGCATTATTTCCTTCCTAAGTTATGTGTATATTAAACGTTAATTATAGCTTGCTTTAATAGTGAAGAAACATCGTGAGGGTACCTGCATATCTGAGAAGTTCTCCACAAGTTGTGAAAACTGCCAACCCGAATTAAGCCAGCGTGGTGGACTAAGGCCTAAGCCCGCTCCTTCAGTAGACGAGGCACATACATGTAGCCTAGCAGTGGGACGTGTATAATACAGGGCTAGCATTATTATTTCATTATGATAAAAGAAAGTTGCTAGTGCTAAAATAAATAGGAAAGAGAAAAATACACGCCGAATTAAGAACCTCGTCCTTTTACCTTTAAACAGGTTTTTTTTTTATGTTGGACTATTTATTATAGACTATATATAGTGTCCACCCCGTGACCACGAGGGCTGAAAAGCTTTCGAAACGTCGGACCAAAATTAAATAAAAAACCGCGATAAAATCCGTTTCAATTAGTCTTATTTTGATGTGTAACATTCGCGTAAATCATTAAATATTTTTCTTTAGATTTTTCAGCGTAATTTTTAAAGTTTCAATTAGATACGAAACTATAAATTAATGCCACGAAATATATATTTCTCAATAGTCGTTATTTTCATTGCCATTTTCAATATAATTACTTAAGTAGTGACCTTGTACGACCGCAGAATTGGACAAAAAATGATCATCTGTTATTATAGTGTGATGAGCAGAATATGCCCTTGTGTGGCTCATTATTTATTATATATTACCCAACCCCTGACTTTGCATTATTACAACTTCGTTTTTTGTATGTTACGCTATATCTGATATGTTTTTTTTTATCCTGGCTCGACAAAGTGACTACGCTACACCTGATGGTAAGTGTAGCGCAATCCAAGAATAGTGTCGACCAACGATAAACAATATGTCCATCGTAGGTCGGCAAGATCATGCCGGCCTGCCAAAGTTCCTGGGATGAACTACGGGGTCCCCGCTAACAGAATACTGGCGACCCCGTAGTATATCATCTCAGGGCCAAGGGGGAGGGGAAGGAAAAAGGGATGGGAAAAGGGTTAGGATCAGGGGGCAAGCCCCCTGGGGAGAACCGGATATACACTAGCTGATCCTGGAACGCGATCCACACAAGGCGTATGGATCACTATGGCAGGTTTTAACACCATGTGTACGGTGGTCGCTATCCGGGCGGAGATGAATATCCTACCACCAGCAAAATCCAACAGCAAATGATACCTATTATGATGATTATTTTAGTGTTCTTTTCTTTTGCAGCAGAGGTCGTGCAAATGGGTAAGCGAGTCACTTGATGGTAAGTGAACTCCACCGGCATGAGGTGAGAGCATGAGCTGCCCGAAATTAGAGTTTGAGCTCTAGGCTCGCCTCTATCATATCATGAGACAGAAATAAGCTCGGTGAACCGTGGGTCTGCTAGTTGCACTACTACATACAGTTTATTGACTATGGTTTTTTATTCTGATAATTTATAGGGACTTTTGGACTCCGTGGATCATGCCGTGTACCCTACTTCCATATAACTTTCACAGGGTCTCTAACAGTAAAAAGGCAGCATGGGAATGAGGCTCAGATAGTACGCTTTATAATACACCAACATCTATAAGGTTTATGTTCAACTCTCTCATGAAAGTCTTGTGAACAATTGAATGGTTGAATGGTAGAGCCACGCTGTAGACAGTTTTGTCTATAGCATGAATGGGCTGACTCGACCGGGTCGTTACCACTGTCTCACAGAAAACCGACGTAAAGTAGCGGCTTGCGTTTCGTACGGTGAGTGAGATACCCGGAATCCCCTCCCCTTCCCAATCCCTAATTATCCCTTTCCTTTAAATTCGGCAACGCTTTCATGATTCTTCTGATGGTGAGCGTACATGGGCGGTGGAGATCACTTACCATCAGGTGACCCACTTACTCGTTTACGGGCCTATGCTATAAAAAAATATATAAATACACCCAACTCACACACACATAGTCCTGACCCCACACTAGGTTAACCTGTATCGTGGGTATCAGGAACTACGAGGGACTTGCGGTCCCGTAACACCCGGACCCGAAACCATTATTCGTGGATCACACAAACATTTGTTTCAGTGCGGGAATCCAACCCACGGTCTCTCGCTTTCCCGGCTACCCGCCCACTACGTGACGAGCGGAGTATTTTATGTTACTAACTGATCCATGCAAAGTGTGGCCGGATTTGTTCTGTAACCTTATTTTACATGCATAAATCAGACATGAAAGGGCTCAGAAGTAAGCGTGGGCGGTAAATCGGAGACTCGCTTCACGGAACTTTTTCAATCTACCCTCTGTATCGAAGTTCTGCGGAGAGATTGAAACAATAACAGGGGTTGAAAAGTGAAATCCTTGGGGATTGGACGCATCCCCTCTCGCCTCTTATCCCCCCTTGACATGGTGTCTTGGCCTGTGTTTAATTTGTAGGCGTGTAGCGATCTTCTTATTTAACTAAGAGGCGCATTAGAAGATTAAGGGACATTACAATATCAATAAACATTGTTTATGAGATAAAATTTAATACAAGCTTAAAAAATGTGACCATACTTCGAAGTCGTACACCCCGAATTGGCTACTTAATGCGTTATCTAGGGGTCATTATTCAATTCAGCATTGTGAAACTGGTCCCTAGTATATAGGGAGTTTGATAAAGTAGTTAAATGTAGCCTCAAGAGTACGTTAACATTTAATTTAAATGAATGACGTCATTGATTGGTTACTTTGAGGCTTAATATTACCAGTGTATAAGGTGAATAATGCGTTCTGAATTTATGGAATACAAGTATATGCAATAACAATTGTTGTGATAAATAGGTAAAGAAACTAGTCTTATACAGGGTTATTTTTAAAACACCAGCAACCTCCCAGGGGTAGATTCCTAAGGTTATAAGCTACTACTTTTGTTCTACGACTTTTGATAATTTGTTAGATTTTATTTTCATACAAAAATAAGTATTCATTTAATTTCCGTCTTGAACGTTACAACGCACATCGCAGATTACGTAAACAAATACGCGAAGCGTGGGGTACCGGGCTAGCTCCTTTGAAGGTCAACGCCCGAGCAGCTGAGCGGCGCGTTTGATGCCGCGCGCGCACGCCGCGCCGCGCCGCACTCTACGAAGAAAAACACGACACAACAAAAACTTGTAAAATCATTTTTTTTAAATATATTGAGTTATATCCAAACTCGTAGAACAAAAGTTGTTCCGTATGGGGTCAGCTATCTGGTCCTGCGAGGTTGCTGGTGTTTTAAAATTAACCCTGTATATTCTATTTTCAGATACAAACACAATAGAAGATCGTTTTTTGGGCATTCAAATATTTAATACATAGTTTGTTCAACGTTAATTACTAAAATGCAAATCTATACTTTGCTGATACAAAAATAACCTATAAATATTTTTGACAGCTATGTTTTTTAGTGTGAGTTCAAACCGCTCCCGCTTCCTCTCGTGAGACAATCACACCCAACCGCTTTATTGATTCGATTTACCGAACTTGCCGTTGATGTTATATTGGAAGAGAATTGATGGTTATTTGCTTATCAACTTCTTTATTGAGTACTTTATTTTCCAAGTCGTTATGAATGCAGTTTTGTAGCTCGTACGTTTGTGATTATGCACACATTATGCATACGAGACGTAGGTGTTTTGCGTTGATTTGCATCCAATAGAATATTTGTTCAGTCACGCTAATGCTTAATAAAGATTTCAGATATTGAAGAACTGAATATAGATCAGGCAGATCTCAGAACAGGCTCCTCAATGTAAATACAAACTTATCTTAATACCAGCTTGTTACTCTAGTGTTCCATAACAGACTTAGTTTTTTTTTTATTTGATTGAATGACGAGATGAGCAAGGCGCTCACCTGATGGTCAGCGCCACGCCTGCCCATAAACAGAAGCAACACCACACAGACCTTTGAATTACAAAGCACTAAATGGCACTGAACTGCGCTCGTCATCCCGAGACATAAGATGTTAAGTCTCATAATGCCCAGTAATTTCACTGGTTTCTATGTTCTTAAAACTGAAACACAGCAGTGCTTACACACTATTGCTTGGCGGCAGAAATAGACAAAGCGGTGGTACCAACCCAGACGGCCTTTCGCATACGAGGGACCTACCACCTTGTAAACGTTGTATTAAACGTTGCCGACCTTAAAGGAAATGGATTGGGAAGGGGTAGGGGATTGGGCCTCCGTATATCTCACTCATCGTGCGAAACGCAGCAGCAAGCCGTTACTGTACGTCGGTTTTCTGTGAAACAGTGATATCGAGCCAGTAGAGCGCCATTCATGCTGAAGACAATATGACTACAGCGTGGCTCTATAACTCAAACGAAACGTCATGCAATACTTTGTAATTCAAAGTTCTGTGTCGTGTTGTTGCTGTTTACCAGTAGTCTTGGCGCTTGTTACAAGGTAAGCGAACTACTCATCTTGTTATCCAGTTATATAAAATAACGGCCAATAGAAATTGATCTACTTTTATACCTCAAACAATGTTACTATAACTAGTCTTCGGGCCCGAGCGAACTCTTCCAAACTGAACACCCATTTATATCATGAATAGTTGGTTGGCCGATTGTACGCCAAGCAAAAAACAAATTTCTAGCATTACGACAGAAAGAGATAGACGTGTTGAAGACAGAGAGCACCATAGGTTTGTAGAACAAAAAGTGCGCGGCCATTACACAGGAGCTCTGGTGGAAATGATCATTATGTCGTTGGGCCGTAGACGTAGGCTCGACGGCGCCCACCCAGGTCAATTTCGAGAAAAAACTCTGTAGAATTGATCTATAAAGAGTTCATAAAAACTGATGTTTTTTATAGTTTGCCGGGCAAGGGACGAGTTGGCAGTGGAACGAGGACATTTAATTCCAATTCGCAACGAGATACGTTGTAAGATAATATAAAACCATGAGCTTCGGATTTGGGTAAGGGGTAATGGGAGGGAATGGTGATTTTATGTTCCAGTAATCTCGCTTCAGACAACGAATGGAATGCAGCCCTTACTTTTCGAGTGACTTTTGTTCTATCTTTTCAGCAAAAATATTTTGGTAATGAAAACTTACTTAATTATTTTTACGTAGTTTTAGATCAGAGTGCATTACACAATAATGATTATTGTAATTTCATCAGTTATAAATCGCGGTGAAACTGTTGCGTGTGACACACGGCTCACGCGGACGATAAACATTTCAGTTTTACTTTCTTTACTAATGTCTTTTGCATATTATGCAGATAGAATTGTGGGTTTAAATATGTGCATAATTTGTAGAAAATGAAAAATCTTTTTATCTTGTTTAGAAACTAAGTACAATGAAACGGAATCTATGTCGCTGAAGTAAATTAATTACAGAGATATTCATTTCATTTTAATAATTGTAGTTACAAAGAATGCAAATAAGTAGATAAGAAGCTAGGAATATTTAATAGTAAATAAGAACTTACACAGCAAACGTATATTTTCAGAGCAATAATAATGTATACAAAAAATACTAATATCGGATACTCAATTGGCTTTGCAAATTGAATATTGATTGCTATTTAATTTATAACATTAAATACTATTTAATAAAGTGTAACGTGTATCCGTTCGTGTGTAATGGCCGTTATTACGTGCTGCAGCGACATAACTTAACCACGTCAAATTAAAATTTCTATTAGATAACAACGCATATCACGAACGAATAATTCACAAAGTGCAAGTTTTTGTTCGACATTTATCAGAATTTCCATTAAATCGAGTCAATTGTCGCGTTCGTGATAGTGTTTGGGTGTTGATTTTTTCCTAATACGCGAATTTATTGCGTGTAGAATGCATCTGTGTGTCACCGCACTTAGTACACGTTTCGTATAGCACTTTGTGTGTCGTTAATCAATTTGTTTTTACGGTTTCGTATGAGGTTTGTGTATGTACTGTAATGTGATTTTTATTGTCCGAGTCGTGCATTCGCAGTAATGAGTAGCACAAGGTGGTGTCCTTTAATCCATTACCATTTAATAAACTCCGTAATTAGGGACCCTTATTTTTTGTTCCCCTTTAAGGCGAGGTATTTAGGAAAACTATGTGAAATCAACAGTTGTTAATGTTGGTTTTGTTTTATGTTACATAATATTGATCCGATTAAAAGATTAATATGGTAATGTTGCCTTGCAGGTTATAAGAGACTTGTGAAACAAATACATTATTTCTACGGAACTAAGAATGACAGGTTTGCCTCCATAAAGGAAAATTGCCATTGTAAATTGGTAGTCTATCGTTATTCAATAAGTATAGACCGCGTTAGCCTCCGTGGCACAGCGAGCGAGGAGCCGGCTACGAAGTAAGAGGCCGTGGGTTCGATTCACGTACCGAGATAAATGTTTGTATGATCTACGAATATTGGTTCCGGGTATGGGTGTTGTGGGACCGCAAGTCCCTCGTATTTCCAAATAATATACAGGTTTAAACTAGCGTGGAGTCAGGACTATGTGTGTGACTGTTGGGTGTATTTATTTATAATTGTGAATTATATATTTTTTGTTGCATATAACATTACACTAGTGCTAGTATTCTCGGCTTATTAATATGAATGTTTGAAGAAATTTTATCAATAATTTTCCGTTCAAATCGATCAAACAGCATTCCCCATTTCGTATAGTTATCCATCCCAAGGTGGTAATAAAGTAATCATCACATCGGTATGTCCTAGCGGAATGCATGTGGGAACCGAGGTGGCAGACAGTGACTTGGCAGTATGGCCGTATGACGGGCGCCAGACATCGAGCGCGCCAGACACCCGCGTCAGGCTGCGTCAGGCTGCGCCAGCAATCGTTGACAGTAATGGCTAAGATCTTCGCTAACTAATGTATTTGTACAAGCATTTCTTGTGTCTGTTAATTTGTTGTTTTGTCGTAATGGTTAATATTATGAGCTGTAGATTAATAAAATTATTCAAGAATATTGTTTTTTTCCTTTTATAACCTATAAGACATTTTTTAATATGATTGAATGACGAGACGTGCAAGGCGCTCGCCTGATGATAAACGCCACGCCTGCTCATAAATAGAAGTAACACCACACAGAATTTTGTATTACAAAGCACTGCATGACACTGAACGCTAGACATAAGATGTTAAGTCTCGTAATGCCCAGTAATTTCACTGGCTTCAGTGTCCTTCAAACCGAAACTTGCTTGAACCTTGCTTTCAGGACATGCGCCCGAAAGTTTCTTGACCTACGTTTCAAGTATAAAGTATTTATTACTTGCGCTAGAAAAATTGCAACTCATAACTATTTAGAACTTAGATTAAAACTAGAATTGAAATAAAAAATAACTTTTCAAGCATTTTTAAGTGGCAGAGCCATGTTCTAGGCAGCTTTGGCTGCAGGCTCGACCGGGTCGTTACCAATGTCTCACATAAAATCGACATATAACTTTCTGTTGCGTTTCGTAACATGAGTGAGATATCCGGAGGCCTAAATCCCAATGTATAACACAGGGCTGATATTATTACTATATTTTAATACAATTCGTCTAAACCACTTTTCAGCTTCACAAATAAGATTTTAACAAGGGCACGTCTTCATCGGAGAGTGTACACGCAGCGCCGATACCATCTCCACTCTCAAGTGATATCGATAAGTTTTGGCAGATCCCGCTCGTCAAACTCACGCAGCGTGTGTCCGACGCGACGCAACGATCAAATGTTATTCACTCATCAACTGATATTAGACAGGTTTTAGATCTTTATACGTCTTATTTAAGTTTCAGTGATTTTTTTTATCCGATCACGGCAAAGTGACTGCACTACACCTGATGGTAAGCGTAGTGCAGACCGAAAAACCAGCGACCACCGACAAACAATGAGTTTATCGGTCATGCAGGCCTGTATAAATGCTTCTTCCCTCTTCGAAGAGAAGAGAAACAAATCGAGGGGCACAAATTGAACCCACGGCCTCTCGTTTCATAGCCGGCTACTCACCCGCTAAGTCACACAAGAACTAACTTGAAATTAGTGATTAAAATATAAGTATCTCATTTCAGTTTCGGTTGTAGTCATTAGGAACAAGTCAGAGGTCTTAGATAATATATTTCTGACACCTTATGAAATGACCTACATTTTAAAAGTAACATTCACACTTGAACAGCCTTGGTGAGTTTCTTAGATATAGTTACAATTAATTATGAGGGTCGTTACCTAATTAATTGGTAACGCTGTTTATTTAATACAGGAGAGCTCGTTGGCACAAAATACAAGATATTTTTTATCCTGTCACGGAATCTGATGATAAGTACAGTTCAGTCCAAACAATATAACGTCAATTGTCGAGAGACGTGTAACGGCGCGAAAATTGTGCCGGCCTGGAATATGTTAGGCACTGAAAATCTGTTGAAGTTTATTGCAAGATTGCAGCATTGTGCTGAGTACCAGCCAATTTCCGCATTATATATACTGTCATAAGTAGTTTAATTTAGTTTTTAACATAAGATAAATATTATTAAATATGTGACCAGTAATACAATACAGACAGCAGCTCTTTCCTCTTGCCAACTTAAGACATATATCGTTGGCACTTGTAAGTTGGGGGTACCGTCTGGTGTTGCCATATGTTATTATTTTGTCTTGTTATTATTTCCTGTGTATTTTTTTTTCTCTGTTCGTATGAGCAGAAAAAAAAATCTTTCGTCCTATAAGTGCTTGTTCTCAAGTATACTAAAGGTCCGGTTTTAAAGGCACTTAATTTCTCATAGTTCAGGCATCAAACTCCACCATAAACCTCAGATACGAGCAATTAATTCATCAGCATTAACAAAGTAACAAGTAATCGAGCGACACGTTACATAATACGACAAAAACGATTGACCAAAATCGATATGTAATTGTTACTTAATGTATATTTCTTAATGCCACAAAAAACGCTAAGACCACAATCAACCGGGATCAGTGTGACAGTCCACAAAGCACAGACAACGTTTCAATTATCCGGCTGTATAGGCGCCACGCACTTGCTTTTATTTTGTAAAGAAAAAACTAATTTTGATTGCTTGTTGTTTGAGGGATAAGGTCGGGTTTTGTGAGTGATTTTGACCATGGTTTGGGTGGGTTGGGATGACTTGATTTCTTACTCTAACACCGATGTATTTGATATATAAGTATGTATTTGTATTTACAAGGTGGTAGGTCCCTCGTATGCGAGAGGTCATCTGGGTTGGTACCACCGCTTTGTCTAGTTCTGCCGCCAAGCAACAGTGTGTAAGCGCTGTACTGAACTGTGTTGTAATTAAAAAAACGTTTCTTCTACGAGTCGTTTAAACCTAACCTAACCACAAATATTTACGCACTGTTTTAACTCTGTTACTTAAAAATTAATTAACACAAACAATGTTACACTACGGTGTAACAGTCATAAAGACTAGATTGATTTCCTATAAGGTATCGGTGGGTCAACATTGACGTCATCGTGTGCTCGGCTCGCGGGCTCGGCGGCGGCGCCTGCTGCTTGTACCAGCGAGACAGCATCCAGGGAACTTAGACAAATTAAAATAGAATTTAAATATCTCCTTGTGTGATTACCTATGATTGATAGGCCGAATGGTTATTTCACGCGGATGTGAAATTGAATGTTACTTATTACACTTAGAATTTAGAAGTCAAGTTAAGTCTAAGAAGAGAAAGGCGTGGTGGACTAAGGACTGACCGCTCTTTCTTAAATGTAGGAGAAGCCCGTGCCCATCAGTGGAACGTAAACTAATACAGGGCTGTTATTATTATGCGACCAGAATGTTGATGGAGAGAGAGAGAGGTTGCTACTTTGTAAGCTGGCGCAACAGTGCGACCGATCATGTTAGAGCGAAGCTAGCCGTGGTGCGTATGGCCGCGGGTTCGATCCCCGCACCGAGACAAATAGACAAAAATTGAAAATTGTTTCAGGTGTGGATGTTTTAGGACCGTAAGTCCCTTCTAGATAAACTCAGGTTATTCTAGTGTGAGGTCAGGATTATATATGAGACTATTGATTATATTTACTTGAGGACCGTAGTCATTATTAGGTTTAGTCTTAGTCAACAAATCAATAAGTAGAGTCAGGCTTAAATATTGCGCCGAATAAAATGTAATACAATATTTCCTTCTCAGAAGGGGGCTAATAATCCCCAAGATGCCTCCTGGATCCAGCACTGTCATAAGCTTTGTTACACATAAGCTGATTATGCGGCAGGCGTTTAGACGCGACACAAATGGCTCATCAACGCACTCTTTAGCTGTCGGCTATCGGAGATCTGCGATCGAGGTGTCTTAGCGGACAACGTGCTGTCAAACAACAAATAATATGGAATGGAATAAAATTACTGTAAAATATAACTTGTAATTAATCATATATCGTATGTTAGATTAGATATTATGAACTCGTTGAAACCATTTTTATTACTTTTAATATTTAACTTAGCTATTTGTCTATTCTAAAGACAAATTGAATAGTGGACGTAGTTACTATTTTTGGTGATGGCATTAAAAATGTAAGCCCACGAACGAAGCTGAATGGCACCAACTCTGTACTGTGAGAATTGATCTGTCTAGTACAATTTCCACCAGACATTGATGTCTCATTCTCTACAGACAATGATCGTGAACATGATTCCTTCAAAGCGTAGATAGTTTTATTCTCCCGTATCATACGCCAATTATAATATCAGATGATCGATCTCCCGATCAAAGTTCGGGTCATCCCTGATCTCTTCGTAAACAACGGCTAAAACCCGGCCGTCATGCCGCAGCGCCCCGTCGCTCTCCACAACAAAACAAAAGAATTTTAATCTGTCAAAAACAAACAACCTTTTTTAATACATCACATCGGAGTATCGGACGAGTCGATATTAAAACCAGATAGAAAGGGACCTTCGAAAAATCACGACTCATTGCTGCGTGATCTGTTTTTTTCGACGTCTCAATAATAAATTTGGACACAAAATAAATAGTTATATCGCAGCGTGGCGTAATTACGTTGTTAATAAGTACAATGGCGCGCGATCCGAATCAATCGGGACGTCATTTGTTTGACGTTTCAATCAACATCGCATTGTTTGTATTGTGTGTTTAATAATGTATAGATTGTGTTACCGATATACCAGTTTTTTGTGAGTCTATTGTGTTATGGCGGCCGGTTTTTGTTTGCGGGCATGGAGGATGGATTGTACCGCGATCGGTCGGACGACCGCGACAGTGCGGTCATTCGGTGGACGCTCCGGCAAATCTCCTGCCAGTTCAGACACTTAGCGCATCATTGTCGCTTTAATTTATTGTGAAATATTAGCCGGATTATCGGCACCGCTCATCGGATCTGAACAAAAAGTATTGTAACGTTACATGACAGTTTAACTGTTGCTGGTGGCTGCACGTTTGTCTTGAACTTGTTTGTTATTAAATATCTTTTGACTGATAGTAAATACGTGATTAAATACGTTACTTTTATTTAACTTCAATTAAACAGCGAAGACTGAAAATACGTGTGAGTGGATTCTGGAGTGTGTTTTGTCTACAGCATGAATGGGCTGGCTCGTACGGATCGTTACCACTGTCTCACAGAAAACCGACGTAAAGTAGCGGCTTGCTGCTGCGTTTCGTACGGTGAGTGAGATAACCGGAAGCCCAAATCCCCTCCCCTTCCCAATCCCTAATTATCCCTTTCCTTTAAGGTCGGCAACGCGCCCATGACTCTTCTGGTGGTGGGCGTACATGGGCGGTGGAGATCACTTACCATCAGGTGACCCACTTGCTCGTTTGCCGGCCTATGCTATAAAAAAAAAAAAAAAAAAAATAGAGACTATGAACTGTTAATAAAATAGGTTAAGGTAGGAAAAGAACAAAATAAATGTAATAAGCGCTATAATGATCCGTAGCTACCCATATTACGTATCCAAGAACATTTCGTGATACGTGTAACCCTCAATATCGCAGTACCTACATTATAAACAAGGTCATAAGCCAATTGATTGAACTCTGGTCATTACACATAATGACACAGATTTTTAATAAAAAATAAATTATCCACAAAGCTGCGGCACTTAGCGATAGTGAATAAAAACGTGTCTCATTTAGTTTATGGCGGGGCGCGTCGCCGTGGATTCCGCTTGAACGTTCGCAGCGTTTCCTACATTTCAATGTCTCCGCTGCTTTTTTGCACTAAATAAATTATAACGAAAAATATACAGGCACCTGACACGATGTTTAACTCGCGACAAAAAACATCGACCGTTATGAATTACCATCTAATGACTCCTTCGATTTTATATGTATAAAAAAACAAAATTAAAAAGTAAACACGCGCTGAGGTGCGTTTCAATTTTGAAGTCGCCACATGTCGACGGTGACTTGCGGAATTCTGGAACGAACGCTCTGTAGTTGACCATCGACTATAACTATTTTGAACGTATTTTATTTTTGTTTTTACTAATCTAAGCCTGGTTAAAGCGAAATTAAATAGCTACTGAGTTAGTTGATGGTTATTCCACGGCATTAGCGTGGTAATAGGTTTGCGTGAATATTCCGCCCATTAAAATGCTGCTAAGATTGGCTGTGAAATATTAATTGAAGTCATCATACAGTTGAATATTAATACATTAATTTTAAAGCGTAATGGACAAGTTGTAATTATAAAAACAGTAAGCAAATATTTTGACTGTGGTACTGTTTGCTAGTTTATTTGTGACTGCTGCAAAAATTACTGAGCCAATTAGAGTGGCAGCTTTGTAAATATATTTTACCTAACTTACTTAATTTTACATGAATCGGTTGTAGCGCTTTAATGAAAAAATACTCTATCGTAAAAACCGACGGAAACTTCTAACGGAACCGGATCATGGAACATGGATCTCTATGCAGTTAGAGACGAGGCTAAACTTCTAAGGGCTGATTTTTCAATCTCCAAATATACATAATTACCAGATAAAATATAAGACTGCAGCATAGAAAATTATCACAGTGATAATTTATACTGAGGAACGTTATTTAATCGATACTTCCAAAATGGTGTGTTATCAATAAAATCATAGGATATTAAAAATATTAATGAATATTAAAATTTGACCCTAAATAAACAATCCCTGTGGATGGATGGTTACAACACTAAGGTCCCAACGAGGGTGCCAGACACTGACCACCTTCCCCACGCAATGTAATTTGCCATCACTGCTCAATGACCGCAAACACTTATGATTGCTGATGCCATCATATACTTGGATAGATTTTTTCATACAATCATTAAAAGCTTGAGAGATGAGAAGATTATGAGAAAAGTATTAATGGCTAGAAATTTAGATTATTTATCCTGGCACTGCACCTGATGGTAAGTCTTGAGACAAAACTGCCCTCGAAGGTTGATAGAATTATGCACATTTGGCGCAATAGGATAGCAGCTGGCTGTGAACCGAGCGCGGTGGCCGCGGGTTCTATTCGTACACAGAGACAAATATGGAATATTTGCCTATGTGGAAACAATCAGACATAATCATTGCTAGGTATATAAAGGCTAAAGCGAGTCATCTAGATGCTACAATGTCTTCCATAACAACATATGCCTGAATAACAAGAATTAGTCAGGGATATTTAATTTCACATACATTGTGTTGCTTCTCTATTAGAATTCCCTGTGCTGCTGGCAAGAGACGCTATGGACGCTAATAATTTTGGATTACAATAAAAGCCGGGATGCAAGGACCGATCTAGAAAGTTTCCACTCCTTAGCTACTCACCTGCTGTCTATGGAGGCTATCAGAATAAATATTCGTACTAATAATGTCTCCTCAAATTGGCTTCTACCTTCATTAAAACCTATATTGTTTATCATGTTTGAAATAGTTTTAATCGTGAAACACATCAAAATCGCTTTCTAGTTATGTGTAACAAATGATATATGGGTTTAAATAAAATTTTACGATACAATTTTGCAGGACAAGGGTGTGTATTTTTTCTTGTATTCGCGTCTTGTTACCTACCATAAACGGCAGAATTAATAACTCCATTTGTTGACACACTTGTCTATGGAAGACAAACTGCGTGCTGTATCGTTATTTATTGTCTATGTACAGATATTTATGGCCATTGTATTTGTCAGTGAGTGTCACGGAAAAATGTAATTTGAATGCTATTTAGCTATTTAGCATATATACGTGCGCATTTTTTATCGTTAATCATCGTTTGTGTTTTGCGTCTTCACGCTTTTTAGCTGTTATTTATTGTTAATCTGTTTTAGAAAGTCATAAAAGAGAACGTGTTGAAAATGGGCGTTGTAACCAGATTATATAGTTTTACGATCTATGTATCAATTCCAGTAAAGTTAATTGTGTTTGTTTGCATCAGCGTTTAAATGGCAGCATAAAATGAATATTTATTTATAAGAACATTTTATGGTATTATACAGCGCATGCGTAAAGTATTCGCTATTCAATAATCACATATCCACGCCGCGATTTCGTTTAAATGGAAATAATAGAGCCGCCATTTTGTTGTCTGTTACACCATCATCAAGAGCATTTGAGCCTCTTCAAATGAACGCAAAAAATGTTAAAAAATCATCAAACCGCAAAAAGATTCATGGATGTTGATACAAAACATCATTTTGTATTGTGAAGCAAGTTGAAGGATGCGTTGTGAGGCGCAGGACGCGGACGGTTCGAGTCTCTTTGTGATTTCTCAACCCTTTTGATTTCGAGTGCATATCCCACCAACACAATGCTCACAAAAGACGGTGGCTTTATGTGCCACTGATTCTCAATAAATCATTACTTTTGTGTTTTTTTTTCTTATAATGCGAATATGTTTTAATATTCTGTAATGGAGTAACTTTGTGACTTACTGTACGGTCGTTACACCTTTGCCTGTTCAAGGACTACTATATTTTTTCTTTGGTTTAATTTTCTAAGTTTTACGAACCTAGTCTTCAATTTCATATAATAATAAAATTGTTATTCGGAGTCGACGTTGTCTTTTAGGTTATTAAATATATAATGTTCACTTTACATCATACTTACATAACTCAAAACTTTTAAGCGGCAATTGAGAGGACACCACGGTGAAAAGAGTGTATTTACTCCCATAAAGTGCATGACGATATTAACATATTGTTCATACGAAATGAATGAACAAACAATGAACAACCCATTCGAACCCCACGAAAAGATCCAAAGAACTACTGAAAATCAAAAAGCGTATTGCACTTCACATTTCAACCCCAAACATAAGCGGGTAAACGACGCGTGAGTGATCCGAATCGACGAGTATGCCCACTCGCCCAGTCGCCCACGCGTGGCCCACACCCCTTTGTAGCCCCCACTTCACGCGGAGCTGCAACTCTATCAATGGCATTTTGAGTTACCATACCGTGTCTTTTTATAAAGGAAATAATTAGAGATGTGCCGACTAGTCGGCGACTATTCGGTAAAGCCGACTATCCGGTCACTATTGTAGTCGGCGACTAGTCGGCGACTATTCGGCAAAGAGCGCCGACTATCCAACTTCTTACACTTCTTAAAAAATCCATACACGAGACTTCTTTTTGACATGATAAAATTTGATTAATTGAGCTCTTCACTTTAACAAACAATACCGGTATTATCTTTACACAAAAATATTTTTTTTACACAATAAAACCGCTCTGACCATTCAGAAGCAAAAATCAAGAAACAATGCGACGTACATAAAATAGGTTCCGACACGCTCGCAGGCGGCGGTTGCAACTTGCGCGCGGATCAGCTGTAAACGAAGCGTCACGGATATCCCCGAAACGGTGATCGGCTCGGCCGAATAGTCGGCCGACTAGTCGGCCTCTTTACAACCGACTAATCGGCTAGTCGGCTAGTCGGCCAAAGTCATAATCGGCACATCTCTAGAAATAATATGTTTTTGTAAGTATTGTTGTTTTTTTGTAATAACACAAAAATCGGAAAACTTGGCTAGATTTTTTTATCATTTGATATTTTTATGTATTTTAAAGACGTAAAAGTGTCTCAAAGATTTGCATGCATGCATTATGTATATATTTTTATGATATGATACATTCAGACAAAATTCTTATCGATTTTGTCTAACAACATTGCCAAAAGGCATTTTTTCTAATTACCCACAACCTAATACAAAGCGGGAACGAATGTTTGCAAAAAACACAAAAATCGTGCAGTGCGTTCAACGTGTCATAAACATTTCTTTCTTTCTTTCTGCCTCCTCCTCACTACAGAGGTACTCAAAACTAATGAAATCTAAACAAACCTATAGTGCATTTACATAGCATATGCTGAGATTGTGAAATGATCGTATAATCTGTTCATATGAGGGGACAGGGCAGCGGGAGCAAGCACGCGCTGTCAAACTTATGTCAAAACGAACGAATTAAAATAAATGACGCGCGCTATCTCCCGCCTCCACCAATCACGGTGCGCTCGGACTTAATAGAGGCTCGGGTTTATTGATAAGCGGTAGCGGCGAGTTTGATTATGACTGTATAATTGCTCTTTTGAACGCTATTGTAGTGGACTAAATAAATAATACGGATAAATGATAAAGTAGGTAAAAATGACACACATTTTTTACCAAAGACGAAATATGGAGTAAAGTTCAATTGGACTGTTTAATATGTACTTATATTTACTTACATTCATACTTAGTCAGTCAAATGTAGACCGACTTAAATAATTATTATATCGATTATAATATATTTGATATGATTTACACCATGAATAGTCCCATTTAAACTTGAAGGCGGTTAATCCTAAGGGGATGAAATCACATAAAGCATGACATACCTAAATTATCCAAACGATCTATACTTCAAACATATTCGAAGATTCATGTCCGCTCCACTCACTCACAACACCGCAACGTTAAGCTAAGTGTTGTCAGTTTAAAAAATTAAAACACAATTTGTGGGTCGTCGCGCGTCGTCACAGCGCATCTCAATCAGTGAATGCAAACAAAGTTGTTTGTGTTTGGGCTCCCGGTGCCCCATGCGGCCACGCTTAATTAGTCCAACGGCGACAATCCTCTTTACATGACATTGTAGACTATACAGCCGAGGGAAACGTCAGGGCTGTATAGAAATGTTTCCATTGACAGTTGTTTGTTTTATTTACAGAAAGAAAAGGAGGAGTTTTGGCGGGAATTCTGACAGTGCAGTTCGTCGCTTATTTTAATTTATTTCATAAACTAGTTTAGAGTTGTGTTTGTTGTATAAAAGTGGTGTGGATTTGTTCAATAAACATTGACGGTGATGAACAGTGTATGGAAACATTGAAATAAGTGAATTAAGCATCGTACTGAAAGGAGTTAATACCAAAACTCCAACAAGACCTTGAAATCGACTGCACCCGTGTTTCATCGTTCTTGTAAAAATAACTTGAGAATAAATTATACTTGACACTGGCTAAATGCATAATACTGCGAAAGCCATAAATAAAAAGAAGAAGAAGAAGAAAGAAAAGGACTGAAATATCTTAGATCCAATTATTATGATTAGTTTGTATACAATGTTATGATAAAGTATGAACATATACAATGGTATGCGTGCATTAATAGCCATGGCCCATTCATGCTTTATACAAAACTGTCTAATAAAAATAACTCTTAAATGAAAATATGTAAACTTTAATTTAATATAAGGTTCATTCATTTCAGCTTTTATGCCACTGCAGGACATAACCCTAGTTTTACACCATTCCTCTCTATGTTGAGCTAATCTATGCCAAGTGACACCTGCAAACTTTTCCTGATCATCGACCCATCTAGGTAATGGTCTGCCACGACTACGTTGACCATCACGTGACCAATATTAGGTTATGTATAGAACATTTCAGATATTTCCTTTCACTTTTCAAAGTTCGAATTCCATTCCACAGTCTAAAATATAGCAAAATATGAAAAATCTCTTACCAAATATTAATTTAACAACAAAAAAACACCTTGAAAATACGAATTACAGTTCAAACAAGCGGATATACCGGTTTTAGTGTCCCAAAAAAATTGGCAGCCGGTATAGGATATCGGTAAGGGGCACCGTACACGGCTAGTCTGGCGGCGCAGTGCAGTGCAGCGCAGCGCGATCACGTCACGGTCCATTACTCGTAACGCGATACAGTAACGCACGCCACGCGAGGTCTGCACGGAATCCGACGGGATTTGGGATCGTTGGGATTAGCGCGGTTTTAATTCGCAATGAATTATCTATGCATCGGCTGGTACACTGCAGGCCGATGGTATTGGGTTGTCGGAATATTTGCGTAATTTTAAGTAACTGCAGAGATTGCGATGCGCGCGGCACCGCATTATGTTAGTGTTCCTTGTTTTCAGTAATTGTAGGACCAAATCATTTGGGTAAAATAATTCAGTAAATGTTTAAAGGTTGTGCTATGCGGGCGTAAAGCATTTGTAGAAAAACTATAACTGTGTGCACATGTGTCATACAAACCAAAACTTACATACACTTAGCGCAACATGCAAAGATGAACTGAAATATCTATAATAATGTTGACTGTAATCCAAACCATTGAAAAATAAGGGATTAGCCACTTACACGGATAAAATTGAGCTGTTATCTAATGTTTTCCCGAGGGCCTAGGTTCACTAGATGTCGAGACGTTGACCTTAACATTTTCAATTATCATAGACAGGATGATAAATATAATAACGATTAAAAGATACTTAGATGTAGTCATTTATTCATTAAAACGCTTTTACTAATGCCAGAGTTAAATATGAACAGTATTTTAACAGCTGAGTGACAGAATAGTATAAATATCGTTGTTAGTAAAAATAGATCAGTATTTTTTTTATTACATGATGGTTACGTCCTAGATCCTATTTGGCGATACTTCATACACGGTGTAAAAACATGACTTGATAAGGCGAATATATTTTTTACAATAAAAATGGTGTAAAATAGTGCTGTTCAAAACTAACACGATCTACGATAGATTAGAGACATGCTAGCCAGATTAACGATTCGATATGAAGTGAGTCACTTTATGTAGTTTTGTGATAGTTTTTTAGATGAGAATTTACGCATTCGGTATTGCTGAGTAGATAGTTCCGCGCCAAAATAAAAAAAGATCATAGTTAAGTAACACAATGAGTGTGCAAAGGGTCGCGGCTACACCTTGGGGGGAAGTAAAACGGGGTACCGAAGCGAATATCGCTGGTTCGTTGGCACAAATCGCACTTTAAGTCACACAAAATCTTTGGTTTAGCTAATTTATGTGTGTTAGTTGGTAATATCCCAAGCTTTAACTGTGAAGAAAAACATCATGAGAAATCCTGTAGATCTGAGAATACTCCACAAGAATTTCGAAGGCGTGTGAACCAAAAGAATCATGGGCGCGTTACCGACCTTAAGGGAAAGGGATAATTAGGGATTGGGGTGGGGAGGGAGATTTGGGCCTTCGGATATCTTACTCACCGTACGAAACGCAGCAGCAAGCCGCACTTTACGTCGGTTTTCTGTGAGATAGTAGTAACGACCCGGCCCATTCATGCTGTAGACAAAACTGTCTACAGCGTGGCTCTACCACTCGAAAACCTCTTATTAGATTGCTTAGAGCAATATTGTGCGCTACAGTGGGATAGTATATAATACAGAGTTAATATTATGTACTTACATAGATTCACGCCTTTCCCATAAAGGTAGACAGAGGACAAAGGATCTACACGCCGATCTTTGCATATTATATGACAAACTTAAATCAGACAATTGATGACTAACAAAAAACTGCTCCTACAAACTGGCCAACACTTTACTCGATCAGCAATCGAAGTATCGGGTATCAGGTATAGGTTACAGCGCGTCGCATCATCCGCCCCAGTGGTTCGGTTACCGGGCCACCATAGCACCTGGCCCACCAGACTGGGTGACTTATACCACCCTAGAACATACTGTAACACACGGTAATATTACCACAATATTGTAATAGGTGACTCGGTCTGTCTGTAAACTTGTTGGTAGGCTACCGGGTATTCTGGGTCGATAATATGGGTGGCCTATTTTATTAAGGTCAGCGGTGCTTTGGCAAAGGATTTACGGTAAGATGGGTTTGCAATACATGTGGTTTTGAGGGTTGTAAATGCTAAAGCCTCGCTATAGACTTCTACTATAACAAGTACTAACAGTACTGAAATATTTGTTTTTAATTTAATTTAATGACGAAACAAGCAAGTCGCTCGCCTGATTGTAAGCTCCATAAACAGAAACACCACACAGAACTTTCAATTATAAAGCACTGTATGGTACTGAACTGCGCTCGTCACCCCGAGACATAAGATGTTAAGTTTCACAATGCCTAGTAATTTCAGTGGCTTCAATATCCTTCAAATCGAAACACAACATTGCTTATACACTGTTACTTGGTGGCAGAAATAGACAAAGCGGTGGTAGGTACCCAGACGGTCTCTCGCATACGAGGGACCTACCACCATTAGTTATTGACAGATCGATAGCAGCATACGAGGAACCTACCATCTTGTAAATCTTATAATGGTTGCACTATAGCCTCAGATTGTTCTATCGGCTAGTTAGACATTTTTTGAGTGGTAGAGCCACGCTGTAGACAGTTTTGTGTTCGGAATGAATGGACCGGCTCGCCCGGGTTGTTGTCTCACAGAAAAAAGACGTAAAGTAGCGGCTTGCTGCTGCGTTTCGTACCTTGAGTGAGATTTAATTCAATCAATTTTATGTAGAGCCAAGCTGTAGATCGTTTTGTCTATAGCATGAATCGACCGGCTCGACTGGGTCGACACCACTGTCTCACAGAATACCGACGTCAAGTAGCTGCGTTTCGTATGGTGAGTGAGATATCCGGAGGCTCAAATCCCCCCTTCTCAATCCTTTAATTATCTCTTCCCTTAAAGGTCGACAACGCGCTTATGATTCTTCTAGTATTGTAGGCGTACATGGATGGTGGAGATCACTTACCATCAGGTGACCTACTTCCTCGTTTGCCGGTCCATGCTATATAAAAAAAATCATCCAGTTATATGATGCAGGTGCAATCATAATTATCAAGATAAAAATTTAACTTAAAGTAGTAATTCTAAGCAACACGAAAAAAATACCTCGACACTAATCTAAAGGTCCGTTAGACAGCGACATAAAACCTTCGCCAAATAATAACTCTATTACGCTAGTAGTATAAACTTTTAATGATATTAATTATTGTCCTGTATTAGTTTTTGCGTCGGTAACGGCTGTGCTAATTATGCTACAATGTTAACGAGCTGCGGCGAGCGCTGACAGCGAAATAAGCGCACAATCACCAATAATCGGCGATAATCGCAAACGCAGCGATCGCCGCGCGATAATTGCTGAGAAATGGGTGTTAACTTTATATATTTCATTAAAAGAGTTAAGGTGAATTCTTAGTAGCTAATTAGCAAAGATTTTATGGAAAAACCAAATGCAATATTCTGACAACTTTTAGCAATGGATGGGGTTTGCAAGCAAGAAGCACAAGCCGAAGAGATAAATTATATTGTTATATTGAGTTAAAATATATTGTTAGAGGATTGTTACGTTAAAAACATCCTGTTTTGAAATATCAAATTCATATATCAATATCATTCTAAACAAACCAAAATATAATTTCACATATAAAAAACACTAATAACTCTCACTGAAATCTAATACTTACCGTAACTCTATATTACAATATACAAATCTATTCAAAGATACAGCAATTTCGGTAACAGATACTGTGGTTTACGAGGAATCACAAACATAATGAAATTACTGGTACATCGTAAAAATTATCCAAGCAAAATACGAGACAACTGTGCAAAAAACTCACAAGGAAATCGTTTAATGAGCCATAAAATTACGGGTCGGGATGTACCTAAAGCGGCATCGCGGGATAGTATCGCATTACTGTGGCGCGAGATATAGGCGGATGAGGTAGCGAAATGAAGAAAGGATATAATGAGAGTTGCATTTCAGGTATTTATGTCCCATTCAGTATGCTTCTTGTAAATTCAATGCGCTCTTGCTGGTAGGACTTATAACCACCCGGATAACGACCACCGTACAAGTGGCGTTAAAACCTGCCATAGAGACCCACACATCTTGTGTGGATCGCTATCGGATGAAGTATGTATCCGGTTAGCTGAGGGGCTTGCGACTTGACTTGATGGTTGGAGCGGGTATGGGGGTACATACTACTAAATGTATATTGATAGAATAGTATTAATGAGGTATTCTATGATACAAACAATAACCCCTCAACAAAATGCAGATTGATTTCTTATTACCGAATTGCGCTAGGAGGGATTGAAACTAAGTTAAATAAATGCCAATCTACATGGGGATTAAACAATGTTCTAACATATTAGAGTTTCTATTATCCATATATTTTATACCATAGGTCACACGAACACAGAGTGGAGAGTATGTATGCCACCAATATCTTAGGCCTGCACGTAGTACATTTTGCTGATTAATGGACGAGGCAATGGTGGAACTTGTTTCCCGTTTCGGATATTGTGAAGGTCAGGCGGCGGTTTGTCACACTTAGTACCTAATCCACCGTGAAATCATGATATGATGGCAGAAGATATTAGGCCGGGATAGCGCCAGCCAGGTGTCATTCACAGAGTACATTATTGGTGTCACTTGAATAGTAGGCGCGGCTTTTCATGTATTACGTCAATCGCATTAGTAAGAAAAAGAAATACAAACACACAGCATACTTCAAATACTTATACCACCGAGGTTTAATACGCGTAGCATCATTTCAAATTATACCTTTAAAAGGTCAATACCAAAAAGAGGCTACTTTTACAAACTTATTTCAAAATCGTATCTTAGTCAATACTACATTCTATATTTCTTACTTTTCATATACCGCCCCCGTTCCACTATGGCGCCCCTATACTCCTCGTTTCGCTAAACTCCACTACCCGCTCCTCTAACCTCTTATACCCTACACCAGCCGCACAGGTCCGCATTATTAACACATTTTGCGGCGATACCTCTGCGCCTGCGTACTGCGCGGATTTTCAGTAATCCGATACAGGCATTGTGCTTGCCGTGGTTTTATTATGAGGCGAGGTAACCGCTCCGCCTGGTAGCCGACCGCGTTACTTATTAATGAATTAATAGAGCCATTAACCGTAGCCGCATTTACTATATCAAATTTAAATGTAATAGGGTTTTAAAAGCAGAGTTGAGTTTTGTGGTTCACTGTGTTTTTCTACTTTTGTTATATTTGTTTACTGGAGTTTCGCTTAGCTCAAACCTGCGTCGACACCCGTTCAGCAGTTTTTGGTGAAGCGCAAACAAATTTAAAGCAGACAACTATTTAATTATACGTTTAGATAAAAAATATCTCAATCTGCATATACATTAGTTCATTGCAGATCTTTTGTCTGATAGCCTGCAATTAACCAAGATCATTGACCGTTAGCACATTTTGTACTGAAACTGTTGATTATTGTTTGACCTGTAGATAGATAAATAGAATATTATTAATTGTACATCAAATAAACTAACTTAAAAGTAAGGACCATACAGTATGGGTGATAGAATGGGCAGTCTTATCGCAACCGGCGATTTCTTCCAGATAACAGATTTGTAAGCACTATTTAGTATACTACGACAGTAACACGATGGTGGATTTTATGAGTGGTACAGCCACGCTGTAGACAGTTTTGTCTACAGCATGATTGGGCCGGCTCAACCGGGTCATTACCACTGTCTCACAGAAAACCGACGTAAAGTATTCGCTTGCTGCTGCGTTTCGTACGGTGAGTGAGATATCCGGAGGCCCAAATACCCCTCCCCTTCCCAATCCCTAATTATCCCATTCCTTTAAGGTCGGCAACGCGCCCATAATTCTTCTGATATTGTGGGCATACATGGGCGGTGGAGATCACTTACCAACAGGTGACCCACTTGCTCGTTTGCCGATCTATGCCATAAAAAAAATTAATGGTGTTGTGGGGCGGTATGGTGCGATGGTAAAATGGTAACATTATATTGAGCAGCATGCATCACGGCGCACGTGCCCACCTGGGTGGCAGTTACCACACATACAGATTCAGGTTTTACGGGGATCCTGTTTTTTATGATTCACTCTCCAGTCTTATGAATAAATAAATACACCCAACACAGATATTGCCTTTAACCCCAGTAAGTCTTGTGTCGGGGATTTCAGGACCTACGAGGAACTTACGGTTGCACAACCTCGACACGACGAAATGTTTGTGTGATCGCTTCAGAGGCGGCTACTCCACTACGCCAAGGAGGCTGTCAAAAGCACCTTAGTTTATTCTTAGTACGGTACATGTAGAGTACCTGCTCCCTAGTCCCCTACTCCTACCTAGTATATACCTATATACTTGCCTTGCGCAGTTCTTAACAATGCCTATAAGTGTAAACTGAACGGTTAGTTATCAGTCGCTTTGTAGAGGCCGCAGCATCGCGCCGCACTGGACCAACTATGCTTAATTAACGATGCACCGTCCCAAGATAACTTCGCTAGCAAATAAGGTCATTACATGTTTTATTTGGATGATCGTTGTGTCGCAACCAACTATGAGAATACATTCCGGAGCTTAAGCATTACATGAAGCCCGACATACTATTTTTTGCTAATATAAATGTAAAATATATATTGACGAAACAAATATACATGGCGAGTGTAAATGGTATAGTTGGGAGGGGAATGCCTTGGCGAACTTTTTCAGATCAAGTCAAAGATATTCTCGAGATAGGCCAAGTCAGAAGTACCCTAAAACCGACGTGCATGCATGAAGAATAATGAGAATGAAGGAGGCCAGAGAGTGGCCAGTGTGTAAGAATCTTAACTGATGGAAGTCCATTGTCTCTGTCTACCCCTATGAAAAACAGGCGTGAGTCTATGTATGTATAAATGTAAAAGTTTGGATGTTTCTGATTTTGTGACTTTGAATGTTTCTATGTAAATCACGTTTCGGTTTTGGGTGTTTTTCACAGAGCTAAGATATAAGGGTTTTTATCTCGGAACAAGACTCACGCAGTCGGAGCCGCTAGTAAATGTAAGACCCTGTTTTCTCAAAGGCTGATTAATGTAATAATTCACTAATCATCTATCAAATCTTATACCAGTTCAAAATTGGGTAACTAGAAGCGTGGGCAACGCTTTTGATTTGACACACCTGTTAGTTAACAAAGCTTTCAAACTAAAAACGAAAAATTGTACGTGTAACGTTATTATGAGGATTTCGGAAAATTCATAGATAATAATTGTTAAATGGTGTGTTAATTACTGCACGCGATTGTTCGCAAATTAGATCAGAAAATAATATTTTTTTCAATAATCAACGTTTCAGAAACTCGAATTGATTTGACAGGCTGTCAAAATCATAGTTCTGTTAGTTGAATGTTGATTTGATCAGCCTTCAAGAAACCGGGTGTTAGTTAACATAAAGTATTTGTCAGTCTGGGAATCAAGGTGGTAAATATATTTTGCTAAATTCATTTACTTAAACCTATAATTTAATGTTCTATTTTGCATAATCGTACAAAATAAATGTTTCATTTATATTTTTTTTTATTAAATACGGAATCAACCTACTTAAATCTAATGAATTTAGCAAATTAAAATGTATATCTCAATTTTAACTTGATATGGGTTGAAAAGTTATTAATTTTTTTTTTATTCTGGCTCGACAAAGTGACTACCTTACACCTGATGGTAAGTGTAGCGCAATCCAAGAATAGTGTCGACCAACAATAAACAATGTGTCCATCGTAGGACGGCAAGATCATGCCGGCCTGCCAAAGGGCCAAGGGGGAGGGGAAGGAAAAAGGGATGGAAAAAGGGTTAGGATCAGGGGGCATGCCCCCTGGGGAGAACCGGATATACACTGGCTGACCCTGGAACGCGACCCACACAAGGTGGGCCACTATGGCAGGTTTTAGCACCAGTGTACGGTGGTCGCTATGCGGTCGGATATAAGTATCCTCCCACCAGCCTATCCGGTCGGATACAAGTATAGAAGATATTTACATATTTACATCCAGAATAAAGAAATAAAGAATAAAGAAAACCAGAAACTTTATTGTATTATAATTAAGTAACCGTACCAACTAACAATATCTTAAACTGTTTAAAAACAGCTGGTGAATTGTTCGCGTTCTTACAAATGCGTAATTAAATGATACGTCCAATTAATACTTAGCAAATACTAGGGACACCGAAATATTTGTAATATTATCAGTATGAACTAATAATTTGTATCGTTAAAAACCGGGCAAGTGTGAGCTGTGTATGTTGGTGGGAGGGGGTGTGAAACTTAATTTTTGAGTGGGCCGGCTCGATCGGGTCGTTACCATTCTCTCACAGAAAACCGACGTAAAGTAGCAGTGGAGTCAGCCAGTGTATATCCGGTTGCCCATAGGAGGCTCGCTCCTTTTTCCTAAACCTTTCCCATCCCTTATTCCTTCCCCTTCCCTTTGGCCTTGGGATGAGATACTGCAGGGGTCGCCAGTATCCCATTAGCAGGGACCCTTGTGGATCATCCCAAGGGTCAAAAAAATTATATCTTCAAATATTTATCCCAAGAAATGTTAATCACCATTCCAATGTTATGAAACTACAATAACTTAAACTCTGCTAATACTCAACAGAGTAAGCCGTGAAGGACACAAATTATGATGGATGGTGATATGGTAATGAGTTCTAAATGTTCTCACAAGACCATTCCGATGATTCCCATAGCTATTAGCGGTCTCAATGCTTGCTCTGTGGTACGAATAGCATTTTTGTATTACAATCTTTTGTGTATAAGGTTAAATGTCACTGGGATGAGAGGTGGGAGTTCTAATACTGCAGTCGGTCAACTACACTGTATAATATTATAAAGAGGAAACATTATATGTATGTAACGAATTAACTTGAAAACTACTGGACCGATTTCAAAAATTCTTTTGCCGTTAGGAAGCTATATTATCACAGAGTAACATAGGCTATTTTTTATCCCGGAAAAACCAGATCACGCGGACGGTGCCGCGAGGAAAAGTTAGTATAATATATATTTTTTGAGTGTTAGAGCGACGCTGTAGACAAATTTATGTAGACTGTGGTTGAGCGTGCTCGACCGGGTAGTTACCACTGTTTCACAGAAAACCAACTTAAAGCGGGTTGCTGCCGAGTTTCGTACGGTGAGTGATATGTCTACAGGATGTAAGGAGGGCAAGAAGGAAATCGAACGGCCTGCGATAGAAGGATGACCGATACAGGCACAGGGATACAAAGATGTACTCCTATACTCACCCCAACCAACCATTAAGATATTTTTTTTTATAGCATAGGCCGGCAAACGAGCAAGTGGGTCACCTGATGGTAAGTGATCTCCACCGCACATGTACGCCCATAATACCAGAACAATCATGGACGCGTTGCCGATCTTAAAGGAAAGGGATAATTAGAGATTGGGAAGCGGAGGGGGATTTGGGCCTCCGGATATCTCACTCACCGTACGAAACGCAGCATCAATCCGCTACTTTACGTCGGTTTTCTGTTTGACAGTGGTAACGACCCGGTCGAGCCGGCCCATTCATGCAGTAGACAAAACTGTCTACAGCGTGGCTCTCCCACTCACGTGGTAGATATGTCCGAAGCCCCTCGAGAGAACCGGATATACACTGGCTGCTCCTGGAACGCAATCCACACAGGTTTTACCACCACGTGTACGGTGGTCTCTATCCGGATATGATAATCCTACCACCAGCATTTTGTACTCACCGTACAAAATCACGACAGCAAGCCGCTACTTTGTGCGTACGAAAAAAAAGTTCCAAATGATGTCGAGTGTTGGTCCGTCAGTTTTTTAGTTTCCTCGCAATATATATAAATTGTATGTATGTCTGTACCGACATTTGAGTGAGTGTCGTGTCGCCGTAACGAATGGGCCACTGTAGCCTCCGCGGTTAAACGTTTTTCCCAAATTACACATTACTGCTCACCTGCAGCACAAGTTATAAACTTATTTCGAAATAGATATAGTTGCTTGGCGGCAGAAATAGTAATATTTTTGAAATAAAAGGGTGGAGTCCGCCCCGTGACCACGAAGGCTGAAAAGCTTTCGAAAAGTCGGGATCAAAAATCATTAAAAATCCGCGATAAAATCAGTTTAAATTAGTTTTATTTCAATGTATAATATTCGCGTAAATATAAGAAATCATCATAGAAGTATTTCTGCTACCAAGCAACAAGCAAGATAGCAACAGTGTGTAAGCACTGTTGTCTTTCGGTTTGAAGGACATTGAAGCCAATGAAATTACTGGGCATTATGAGATCTTGCGTAGTTCAATGCCAATTTTGTAACTCAAAGTTCTGTGTGGTGTTGCTTCTATTTATGGGCAGGCGTTACCATCAGGCGAACCCCTTGCTCGTTTCGTCATTTGTACGTACAAGTACTAAATCATGTGAAACAGTAATAACATTTTCAACCGACTTTAATATCGTAACCTAACAGGTAAAAATTCCCGACTTAAATTAGAAAAGCATCTACAACTTTTAAACTATAACTTTTGATATTCGAACATAGCTAAGAACCGGATTAAACCAGTTTAAAAAAAACCGCATCTAAATCGGTCCCATCTTTTAGTGGCATTATACAATACACACTCACCTACAGATAGACAAAGGGATCAAAATTACAACAACTTTTTTCTCATCGGTTAGAAAGATGTTCGTAATTTGTCCATCACCGCGATCTCTCATTCCTTACACCGTAAAAGCGATCCGTCAACCCGTAAAGTTTTTACGTTTGTCCTATAACGAGCTACACAAATTTGATGAGTGCGACCATAAGACATTCCTCTCATACCACGCTGGTCGCTGGTCGCACCGGTCGCGCCGGCCCAAATGTACCGTTTATAATTTTTATGAATGATATCAGATTTTTGTGCCCACTTTTGATTGATGCGCTGAGAATTGATGGCACTTCGAGTCAGGGCTTTGCAGTTCAAGGTAATTTAAGTTAAGCGTGAATTTTGGTTCTCAAAAGATAATTAATTTTTGCATCATATTTATTTGATGTGTTTAATGCAGGTTTCTAATAGTTACTTCCTTTGCTTAAAGTATTTTTCTGTTAGTTAAGTTACTACCTTTGCTTAGTCTTTCCGTAAATTTTCATTACCTCCTCAAAATAGGATTTACAGAAGTTATAATAATATTAGCCTAGTATTATACATGTCCCACTGTTGGGCACGGGCCTCCTCTACTGAATGATAGGGCATTTTACACATACGTTTGAAATTCTTATGACTTCTTAGGTATGTAGTTTCTTCACGATGTTTCTTTGATCGTTAAAGCAAAAGATAATTAATAATGAATATACACGTAACTTAGAGGTTATAACCTAATAAATATTGAAATAGTAACAATAATCACAATATCTATTTTTTTACCGGTCCAAAAAAGGTACAATATCATCCATCGCGAAAAAAAAGAAAAAAAAGTCATTAAACCTTAATTCTAAACGATCATCATACCCATTTCGACGACAATTAATTAAAACGTCAAAATCATATCTTTATCCGAAAAAAAAACTAAATTCCATCTGGACATAAAGACTTTCACCTTTGATAGTGGCAATGAATCCCTTAACGTATCAATTTTAACCCTTAATTACCGCTGGCCGGTCGCAAAGGCCTGCCGCGGCGAGTCTCCGACATATATTGATGTTTCAAGCGCATTAACCACCTCGGGGCAAATTATAGTAGCTATCGCGCAGGTGTCAAAAGCTTTGTCAAAGTAGAAAAAAAGGTCATCAGCTTGTAAAACGCGCGTCGCACGCAATCGGGTGCACTCAGAGCTTAAGTGAACGCAGAGCTGTTACCGAGATTCTGTTTTATCTACACGAATCATTAGCATTTAATTACTGTGTATAAACTTTACATATCTTGGTGGACCTATTCTCATCTTCTCACAAGGTGGTAGGTCTCTCGTATGCGAGAGGCCGTCTAGGTTGGTACCACCGCTTAGTTTATTTCTGTCGCCAAGCAACAGTGTGTAAGCACTGTTGTGTTTCAGTTTGAAGGATATTGAAGTCAGAGAAATGACTGGGCATTATGAGACTTAATATCTTACATCTCGGGGTGACGAGCACAGTTCAGTACTATGCAGGGCTTTGTAATTCAAAGTTCTGTGTAGTGTTGCTTCTGTGTATGGGCGCTTACCATCAGGCGAGCGTCTTGCTCATATCGTCATTTAATCAAATAAAAAAAATCATTTGGAACGTCCAAATTTCTTAATCCACATTATTCATGACACATGCAAATTTCCATCATCACATATTAAATCGGCGATAGACCCCGTCAATCAATATAACGAGTAGCCTGCACAATACAACCAAGCAATCACAACAATCCGCCCTCAAGACAAAAGGCATAGAGGCACATTGAGCGCCGTGCCTCAGCCACGATTATTCAATGGCCGACTCTCATTGTGTTAACGCGCGTTTTTATTAATATGACAATATTAAATGAGAGGGGCGGGAGCGGGCGGCGAGCGGCGGATGATTTATTGACACCTTGTTGGTCACACGGGCCGCGTTCAGAAAAACATAGGTTTTTGTTGTGATTTAGTGAATTTCGTGCGGTCGCGGTGGAGGGTTAGTTTTGTATTTCGCATTGTGTTGTGTCCTCACAAAAGGCTTCGCGGAGTTGTGTTGTAAATTTCGGCTGTACGAGTTTCTCGATTCCGAAATGTGATTGGCAGAATGTTTTGTGGATATATAAAAATGATTACTTTTTTGCATCATATCAAATACTCAATCTCATATGACATGGTCCAGACATCTATGTCATACATTTATTTTATAACCTCGACAATTTTGTGCTGTTTTAAATATATGGTAAAAAGTAGCGATAGTTCAACGGGGAGTGCTACGAACCGCCGAGACAAAAGTTGCAGGTTCAGAACCAGCTCAGCCCCAAGAGTATTGTGGGCGTACATGGGCAGTAGAGATCACTTACCATCAGGTGACCCACTTGCTCGTTTGCCGGCTTATGCTATATAAAAAAAAATCTTAGAGCATCCTCACAGCAACGTTTGGATAAGATTGTGTGAAATACACCCATATCCAAAATTTTAACTTTTAATTCCCTCAATAATGTTTCTCTTTCATTTTTATATCGGACACATTCCATTAATATGTGGTGGACATCTAAAATTCCATATTGATCGTAATTAGGACTGCTGGTTTTCTTCATTAAGAAGCCAAATTTAGTCATTGGTATGTGGCCTGATCTTAATCTATGTGCTGACTATAAAACATACATACATATTGGTAATATGGCACCTCGAATGTCAATTATTACTTACTTAGCAGCGATAGCTCAGCGGGGAGTGGTATGGACTGTCGAGATGAAAGTCGCAGGTTCGAAACCAGCCCCAAGAACATACACCACTGACTTTTCTGTTACGTGTATATAAATTGTTAATTATCGCTTGCTTTAACGGCGAAGGAAACATCTGCATACCTGAGAACTCGATAAGATTTTGCGAAGGTATGTGAAGTCTGCCAACCCGCATTAGGCCAGCGTGGTGGACTAAGGCCTAACCCCTCTCATTCAGTAGAGGACGCCCGTGCCCAGCAGTGGGACGTATATAATACAGGGCTAGTAAAAAAAAAACATGTGGGTTCTTAACGACTTGTCATACACGCGCTTTCGTTCTCAACATTAAGGCTTTAACTTAAACCAAATACCCAAAGGCGGCATCATTTGATGTCGGCCGCGCAAATGATCGCCGCTACTTATGGTCCGAATGGCTCACTTACGAACCGTCCTGGTAAGGTGCCGTGTTCGCAGCCACCTACATTGTCGCCCATATCAGCATTTAATGCGTTGGTATTTGTGATGTCTTCATTTGCAACAAACAGGTGGGTTTTTACGCCGACTGGATTAAAAGGTATGATATCTGCTGATAAGATGTGTAGCGCGGCTTGTAGGTCAGCTGATAAAGGGTCTGCAGTAGAATAATTAAGGTGCTTCTGTGCGGTCCGAGTTATATTTACAATATTGTGGTAATATTACCGTGTGTTACAGTATGTTCTAGGGTGGTATAAGTCACCCAGTCCGGTGGGCCAGGTGCTATGGTGGCCCGGTAACCGAACCACTGGGGCGCATGATGCGACGCGCTGTAACCTATACCTGATACCCGATACTTCGATTGCTGATCGAGTAAAGGGTTGGCCAATTTGTAGTTACTGTTAGGGGCAGATTTTTTGTTAGTCATCAATTATTGTCTGATATGAGTTTGGCCTATAATACGCAAAGATCGGTGTTGAAATCCTTTGTCCTTGCCTACCTTTATGGGAAAGCCGTGAATCTATTTATGTACTAATATTAGTTCTGTATCATATACTATCCCACTGTGTGGCACAGTCTTGCTCTCCAATGAGAGAAGTAAGGCTTAACTCTATCACGTTGACCCAATGGCGGTTCATGGAATTTACATGATTTTGAAATTATTGTAGGAATTCTCAGATCTACAGGTGATGTTTTTTTTTATCGTTAAAGCTTGGGATATTGCCAGTTAAAACACATAAATTCGCTAAACCAAATACTCATCTAAACTAAATTATACAAAGAACTAAATACTCATCTAAAAAGCTATCACAAAACTACATACAGTGACTCCCTTCAAGTACATATCGAATCGTTAATCTAGCTAGCATGTCTCTAATCTATCGCAGATCGTGTTAGTTTTAAACAGCGCTATTTTTACACCATTATTATTGTAAAAAGGATATGTGTTCGCCTTATCAGGTCATGTACTTACACTGTGTATGAAGTATCGTCAAATAGGATCTAAGACGTAACCATCATGTAATAAAATTATATTGCTGATCTATGTTTCACTAGACAACGATATTTGTAATATTCTGTCACTCAGCTGTTAAAATACTGTTCATATTTAACTCTAGCATTAGTAAAATCGTTTTTATTAATATATTACTACAGCTAAGTATCTTTTAATCGTTATTATATTTATCATCCTGTCTTTGGTAATTGAAAATGTTAAGGTCAACGTCGCGACATCTAGTGAACCTAGGCCCTCGGGAAAACAAGGTGGTAGGTCCCTCGTATGCGAGAGGCCGTCTGGGTTGGTACCACCGCTTTGTCTATTCCTGCCGCCAAGCAAGCACCATGGCATAAGGTTGGCATGGTATTATGGTGGTATAAGCACCATTTTGTTTCGGTTTGAAGGACATTGAAGCCAGTGAAATTACTGGGAATTTGAGTGGTAGAGCCACGCTGTAGACTGTTTTGTCTACAGCATGAATGGGCTGGCTCGACCGGGTCGTTACCACTGTCTCACAGAAAACCGACGTAAAGTAGCGGCTTGCTGCTGGGTTTCGTACGGTGAGTGAGATATCCGGAAGCCCAAATCCCCTCCCCTTCCCAATCCCTAATTATCCCTTTCCTTTAAGGTCGGCAACGCGCCCATGATTCTTCTGTTTGTGGGCGTACATGGGCGGTGGAGATTACTTACCATCAGGTGACCCACTTGCTCGTTTGCCGGCCTATGCCATAAAAAAAAAAAAAAAAAAGAATTACTGCATTATGAGACTTAATCTCTTATGTCTCGAGATGACGAGGGCAGTTCAGTGCCATGCAGTGCTTTGTAATTCAAAGTTCTGTGTCGTGTTGCATCTGTTTATGGGCAGGCGTGGCGATTACCATCAAGCGAGCCCGCTGCTCGTCTCGTCATTCAATAAAATAAAAAATTGTTGCAAAAGTTGCAACTTATGGCTTATGGTTTTTATGCTATTTGGCAGTATTTTTATTAGACACCTTACATTGTCTCATTGCTCGATATGGTGTGTAAATAAAAAAAATAAGATTTATATTCAGCAATAAAATCTTTTTCACTGAAATCACACATAAATTCGCAAATAAATAAATCGAACGACATTTTTCCCGTTGTCGATGATTTCTTGTCCAATTAACAGGAAAAACAGCGGGCGATTACCATCAAAACAATAGTTGACACTGACACATTATTTCGATTTCATTCCTGTAATAACATCCCGATAATTCACAAAAAGAACTTCTCTACCAATCTATTCTATAACCACATCGTAGAGCTCGAATTCATTTGTCAATTTATTGGCGGTTGTTACGGTTTTATAGTTTCATAGAACCGCAGGAGACTTATTAAGCTCCCGCTCGTGTGAAAGAAGGAGTGTGTCTGACAAACTTGGGGCATTACTACCACATTGGTATTGTAGTGTTGACTGATTGAGACAAGTTATGATAGATAATGGCGCTCAAACTAAATTAGTTCTCTTTTTCGCGTCACGTCAACATGGGGTATATTGTTTGTGTAGTTTCATTAATACCTGAGGTACTTGTATTTTTTACACCGCACTTGAAGGTTAGTACGGAGTACAAATATAATTTCAACCATTACTCGGTCGGTGTAATTATTTTGACCGACGAAAAATTATTTATTTATTACAAGGTGGTAGGTCCCTCGTATGCGAAAGGTCGTCTGTGTTGGTACCACCGCTTTGTCTATTTCTGCCACTAAGCAATGCCTTCTGAAGTACATTGAAATCAGTGAAATTACTGGGTATTATGAGTTTTAATATACAGTGTCATTTTGACACCCTATACTTAAATGAAACCATGTGTAGTGTTCGTTAATATAAAAACTTTGAGCTAAGACACTTTCTTATTTAAGGCAAAATAAAAAAATAGTATTTCCTAACAAATTAAATGCCGTTAACATTAGATTAATTTTAAACAGTCTGTATACGCGCGCACACACATATACAAATCAACATACACACCCGTCATCGAATGAATGAGACATACACACATACATTACCATTAAGCCTGCAATACATGGACGAGCTTAGGCCAACACGAGTGTAGGTAAATTAATACAAGGCAAGCGCTAGTGCCTAGACTTTCGGCAAGTTTATCGAAAACCAATCGAGTAGCCGGCTGTGAAGCGAGAGACCGCGGGTTCGATCCCCGCACCGAGACAAATGTTTATGTGAACCACAAATATTTGTTTCCCGAAACAAACCCAGACCCCGGTCTGGGTGTTGTGAGACCAAAAGTCTCTCGTAGTTGCTGATACCCACGATACTATCCTGATACCCAAATATACTATCTATACGTTGGAATTAGTCATCACTCGGCAACGCTCGTCCAACATGTATTGCGGGCTTTATACCTTCAAGGTCAATATACCCGCTTTATAAAACCGCCAAGCGTACAGAAGGCAAACGGCTCAAAATAGTAATTTAGGAATTGAAATAAATATTAGATTACTATGAAATGTAATAAAATCCTAAGTAAAATCGAATCTTGTAACTTTTATAATGATTATTTGTTTTTAGTCAAATTTGTGTTACCTATTTATAGGTATGTGCATTTCCCAAACACATTTGTTTTACGTTTTGTCATTATCAATGAACACAGTAATCCTGTCGCAACTTTTACAGTGAATGTGTCGAGAGCGTCTTTGTGAGTCTGAGACGTATTTTCATATGTATGGAGTTGCCCTTCGTAAGCGTTTGTGTTTTTTAATAACATCGTCAGCTGTGACATTTTATTCAATAGAGTTAAGTGCAAAAACCGTACAGCGTGATTTAAAAGGCTCAAAACTTAAATCACGTTTTTTGGCAAAATTACTACAAGCTCAAGCCTCATGTTTGGTACAAGGTAAGTAGAGGCGATGACGAATATGTGGTTTCATTTAGTAACAGGGTGTCAAAATAACACTGTATATTTTTTTATTCGAGCACGGCAAATTGACTGCATTTCACGTGATAGTAAGCGCAGTTCAGTCCAAAAAAAACCAGTGACCACTAACAAACAATGAGTTTATCGAATGTCACCAGAATCATGCCGGCCTATATAAATGCTTCTTCACACTCCGAAGAGGGAAGAAGCAAATTGAGGGGGCTGTGACAGGACAGGCGGATATCCGATGCAGGTACAGGGATACAAGGATGTAGCCTTATACCCGCCCCAACCAACCATCAAGTCATGTCGCAAGCCCCCCGGGAGAACTGGATATAAACTGGCTGATCCTGAAACTCGATCCACACAAGGTGAGTGGATCACTATGTCAGGTTTTAACACCATGTGTACAGTGGTCGCTATCCGGGCGGATATAAATATCCCACCACCAGCTAATATATTATGATTATGACTATCTTTCGAGGTCGACGAGCGTAGTCCAGCACCTTGAAGTTGCAGGGCTGGCGTGGCGCTTATCATCAGGCAACCGACCAGCGCGTTTCGTCATTAATCCTAATGAAAACAAAACACAAACCTCAACATATACGATCTTCAGTTGTTTTTGCGTGCTAAATATAATCCAATTACAACGCATACATGCCAGGAGGCTGCGAATTCGCACAAAAGCCATGGAATGAACAATCATTCAGTACTATTTAGTGTCGTTTCGAATTACAGCGTAAGTAAGAGGATCCTGGTCGCGTTAATGCCCGTATCGCGTTCCGCTTCACATTAAACCATTCTCTTGTGAATGGGACCGAACGTGAATGAGCAGCGTTAGCTATATCGCGTCCCTATTGCAAGACAAAGGGCTAACAGGGAATATAAATAAAATAATTAGTCCGAGTGTTGAATCGTTTAACATTACCCGCGATTATTGATATTTGAATAGGATTTATTTTAATTGCTGGATGTTGGTGCGAGTTGAAAGATTGTAGCGTTTTTGTTATTTCGTGATTAAATATTTTAAATAAGGCTGTGTTATGCAGAAATGATTCAATCCACAAAGAGTTAGTTGTGGGTTGGATTTCTGCAAAATACGGTCCAATGATTGTAGATTGAGTGTTATACCTAAAGAACATTTTTTGTTTTTTTTTGTATATTCAATGCTTTAACATTTCTTATTATGGGGTTTAAAATTAAATAAAATCGTATATATTTAATTAAGTTTATTCTAGTAGGCATTACATCTACATAAATACTTATATACTAATAACATTGTGCTATTTTACTAGGACTTAATATTGTTTAGCTTTATATTGTATAATCCTACAATCGCATTACCGACTTCATGAATTCGGAAGTGGAAATACATTTGCTGGCTAGGTAGTTACTCTCCATACAAAATTGTCATGAAATAATATATGTAACAATTTATTACTTTTATTATTAATAAAAAAAAGTAAAAAAAAATTTAAAAGAGCACTTTATTTCTTGCATTTCCGTAACTTTTTTATAAGGTTTGTCTTAATTAAAATGCAATACCATTGTTACAGTAAAAGTTATAGTAAAATACAAAATTAAAACCCATAATCACAGGTGAGAGCCTCCTTCAAAGATACCCACTTCGTTCTACTTGTTTTTTTAAGCCGTTCTTAAATACCTATCGCTAGACTCTTATAACTTAGCCAATAACTTCTACAAATTGAAGATTGAATAGCATTTCTTCAGCACTAACAAGGCACACATCAGAAGCTATCAAATATCGCTCAACAGCCATCAGGCTGGAATAAACGTTTTATTCTAACATTAGCATGAATAGCATTGTCTGTCCATCCGTCTGATACCGGCCAGTTAGCAGCTGATTAGCTCCATAATGATACGGAGGAATTAAGCCTCAGTAAATGCTTATTGGTTTTGTGTTGAGTTTTCTTTAATATGGCATACGCACTCACGCTTTTAATCCCGGAAGGGGTAGGCAGTGGTGACAGATGAAGACGGCATGCTTGCGTCTTGCCGTGATCATTCGAAGTCTGCTTTACTTCTTCGTTTTACTAACTTTAGGCTGCCCGTCCACTGGAATGGAAAGGAGAAGAGCTAAGCTGTGTCATTATTTATTCAGTGGTCATGGATTATTAACAACTTATATATTTTAATGCGAAGCGGAGAAGAGGAGTGGAGTAGCGGAGCTCGTCGTCATTCACCATCCCCGCTCCGCATACTCCCTCACTCCGGTCCGCTTCCTCGCCCCGGTCCAGTAGACGGGCAGCCTTAAGGTCCCTTTTAAAGCCCTAATGTCCGACATTGAATAAAACAGTAGGTACATTGTGGGCGTATATTTATGACGCAACATAGCACATTTTCCTCTGTATAAACCGATAGAGGTTCGCTAAGGTTAAAACACCATTGGCGAAAAGGGCCAGAAGAGGTTTAAACAATTGCACGGGATGCTTTTCAGCAAAGATGTTTAATTGGGAGATTTCTCATTTATTAAAGTCTGCAGAATACCATACATAATACTCCATTGTTTATTCCAAATTAACACAGACTTATTTTCCTCATTCCATTAATTAAGTTATCAAAAATAATCCGCAACCCAACCTCGACCTCGAAACAAAACCATCAAACCGCAACGAATAATACACACAAAGACATCACCACTTCAATCTATTGATACCGTACTAATTTTTATTATCCATCTATCTTATTAAGTTTGATTTTGACTAATGAAGGCGTGCACAATGCCACCACTGATTTCTCCATGCAATTCCTTCGTAAAAGAGGTTTTAATCAGTGACAACAATGGTATAATGTGGGCTCAATTATGAATATCGATGTGAATCGACTCGCACCTGTGTCCCCTCCCCCGCCACCTCGGCTGTCCTCACCGCTTTGATTAATCACGCTTGCAATTCTTGCCAATGACAGTTAATATCGCAATGCTAACGGTGTCAGTCAACGGCGGTAGAGAGAGCGTATTTTTAGCCGTCTAAAGACCCGATTCGACCAAATTTTACATTATTCCTGAGTATCCTTAGAATATTTGAGTGGTAGAGACGTGCTGTAGACATTTTTCTCACAAAAAAACCGACGCAAAGTAGCGGCTTACTGCTATATTTCGTAGAGTAAGTGAGATATCCGGAGGACCATATCCCCCTCCCTTTTCCAATCCCTTAATTTTATCCCTTTCTTTTAAGGTTGACAACACGCCTATAATTCTTCTGGAACTGTGGGCGTACATGGGCAGTCGAGATCACTTACCACCACGGGCCCACTTGCTCTTATGCCGATCTATGCAATAAAAAAAGTATACTCTTTCTAATTCACGGTATAAATCACTAGTAATTTCACAATAATAAACTCGATAATAATCAATACTCGGATTGATATACATACTTGAATGATAATGAAAACCCTCGAAAACGAATGAATTACTTTTGTTTGAATTGTCAATTGATTGGGATACCATCTGAATGTATAGCAACGTAGTCTGTCAGACTAATATTTAACAGTTTACCCATAAATATCAGAAATGAGCCTAAACGAGGTAAATTTCTACAGCTGTTAAAGCTATACTTGTTGGAAAATGTTTAGCATATTGTGTGTTTGAAAATATCACTAGTGATATTATAATTTGTAATTATAACATACAAAGATAACATGTCGTTAAAACGATGAAAATGTTCCCACAGACGAACGGCGTAAGCTGTTTTGTGGGGCAGTGTAATATTTGTAAATATTTGTACCATGCAATTAATAAAATAAAAAAAAAAAAAAAGATTCACTGTCCGCCATTTTTTACTCTCTCGAGCAAAGTCTAACTCCGCCGACGTAACTGGGTTTGCCTTAGTTAATAGTCGGTAGACCGTAAAAACTTTATTCCGGATTATCTCAAGATTTAGTTTTGAACAAGACCATAATCTAGTTTCATCAAATCGGGCCTTAATAAGTTTAATACCTATTAAATAATTCAGATAAAACTTCAAGTGCTCTTTGGGATTTTTCTTGGTGCTTAACAAATAACTTACTGGGGCACATCTCAAAGACATTAAATCGCCTCTGCCCATACCTTGTCGTTCAAATCCAGTCGCTTCTAAGAGTCGCTACATTTGATTCGATGTCGTATTGAAACCAGATGAATAAGATCTCGCTGTGCACTTTATATCAATACGTGTTGTTATAAAGAGTCGGATTCCATCCAGCCTTTACAAACCTTTAGCAACCGGCCTATAGGTACAGGGTTACTTTTAAAACACCAGCAACCTCGCAGGACTAAATAACTAACCCCATAAGGAACAACCTGCGAGGTTGCTGGTATTTTAAAAGTAACCCTGTATAAAGAAGCATTTATATAGGCATGATTCTGTTGACCACCGATAAACTCATTGTTTGTTGGTGGTCACTGGTTTTTTTGTGGACTGTTCTACGCTTAGCATCAGGTGTAGTGCAGTCACTTTGCCGTGTCCGGATAAAAAAAACCTGGGATCTGTTGAGGATGTTGTTTTGAAAAACGATTTTTCTTATAGATAATTCGTCATAACTTGTCTATACCAGATGAATTGTCCCACTTATACGGGCTATTGAGCTACAAAGTTCCAATTATAGAGGTAAACATTGAAAAGATCTAAGAAATCAAGTCTCAGTTACAAAGGTTTGAAAATTCATAGTAACAGAGGTATTTAAATATCAAATAATAATCAATAATAAATACACCCAATAGTTACACACATAGCCCTGACCACATAGCCACAGTGAGATACGAGTCTTGTGTCGTGGGCATCAGGAACTACGAGAGACTTTCGGTCTCACAACACCCAGACCCCAAAACAAATATTTGTGGATCACACAAATATTTGTCTCGGTGCGGGGATCGAACCCGCGGCCTCTCGCTTCACAGCCGGCTACTCGCCCGCTGCACCACGGAGGCTGTCAACAGGGCCCCCATATCCCAGTTTTCACTGTAAGGTACTTTGACATTACACGTGTCACAATTCGATTGTAATTAGCCACAAGTCATTGTTTTATGCAGTTCGTAATTAAAGGTCATAAGTGCGGGTGGGGTCGTCCCCTATGTTTGCAGGGGTCCGGTAAATCCGGCCGCAGTCCGCACTTTGTCACGGATTATAGATTAGTGCGGGAACACGGAACGAGTGGTGTCCAACCGAAGCAATATTGACTATTTGTACTTGAGATTGATTGTGGTTGCGGAGATTTCTTCAAGTGGTAGAGGTTTTAGATGACTTCGATTAAAAATATAACCTAAATGGAAACACTTGATTTTTTTAAAGGCTGAGTAGATATATAGCTTAAAGCCATCTCGATTGAAACCGCATTTAAAAAGGGTTATTCGTCTAGGCGATGCGATGCCTGTAGCAGACAAACACACAAACTTATAGGGGTAAAATTTATAACTTCCCCCTTTTTCGAAGGTTAAAATTTAATTCGTCATATCCTTCTTCGTGCTTTTATTTGTCCACCAAAAAATAAAAAAACAGTTATATAGTAATTATTTAATTAAATTGTTAGAGCTGTGTTAAAGCTCTGTCTACAGAGTTTGGTAAGATATCGTTGTCTTACAGAAATTCAATGTGAGGTAACAGGTCCGATTACATTTCGTATGGTCAATGATCGTACATAATTCCCGCAGGCAAAAATAAATGCCGAATTAAATTTTTTAAAAGGTCGTGTATCTTAAATCTGATTTGGTGATGGATTTCTCTATAAATAATCCTTTTTCAAACCCAAAACCATTTGAAATTATTATTAAGAACCCACATTTTAGCGCGTAAAGCCCGTCCCGCGGGACGCGAAATGCGCTGTACACTAAAAGGTACTCCATTAACCGAAGGGCCCCTAGTTAAGACAATGGCGTGTACCCTCGCGTACTGTTTGTGCAACACTGTTCACTTAGTTGACACCGTAGTAATGCTTTTGTTTTTACATCGCTTTAGGAATGTACACAAGGGGTAACTATCGACAATTGTTTTGTAAGTTGACAGTGGAAAATGGGGACAATTGATAGTAACGTTTTCTTCGCATTAGAAGAATGGAATTGCATTTTTTTTATTTGAATGAATGACGAGACAATCCTCGCCTATAAAGCACTCAGATCTTTGAATTACAAAGCACTGCATGGCACTGAAATGCGCTCGTCACCCCGAGACATAAGATGTTAAGTCATAACGCCCAGTATTTTCGCTGGCTTCAATGTCCTTTAAACCGAAACACAACAGTGCTTACACACTTACTTGTATAAGGGTCTTGTTAGGAAACGTATAAAAACCTTTAACGTACTTTAAAGTAAGTTTCTGACAACAACTAAGTATGGTAACCCATACAAACTGGCCAATATAAACGTAGTTTAAAGTTAGAATATGTTTTGTAATAAGACCGTAAATTTTCTTTACAGCGATTTTAAGATTAGCGCGATGATTTTTTCTATTTAAATTCATTAAAAAAACCATCAGTTTTTTCGAGCACGACAAAGTGACTGCACTACACCTGATGGTAAGCGCAGTGCAGTTCAAAAATACCAGCGACCACCGACAAACAATGAGTTTATCACCAGAATCATGCCGGCCTGTGTAAATGCTTCTTCACACTCCGAAGAGAGAAAAGCAAAAGGACCTGCGACAGGGCAGGCGGATGACCAATGCAGGCACAGGGATATAAAGATGTACTCCTATATTCGCCTCTACCAAGCGCTAGCCTCTCGGGAGAACCGAATATACACTAGCTGATCTTTGAACAGGTTCCACAAAAGCTGTGTTTATCACTATGGCAGGTTTTAACACCATGTGAAGGGTGGCCCCTATCAGGATATTCATTATCCTACCATCAGAAAAAATGAACAATATTATATAATAATATACCAATCTATAGCTTAGTTAATACGGAAATCGGATGCAATTACATTAAAATTAAATTTCTGATGTAGGTAATTAATTAAAAAAAATACTATTCTTGTAATGCGACCTTATGTGTTGATAGCACGGCATCTGGCCTGTGAGCTTTCTAACCGCCTTATCTTGAGACTTCTTGGGTAGTAGAGCCATGCTGTAGGCAGTTTTGTCTACTGCATGAACGATGCTCGACCGGGTCCTTACCACTGTCTCACAGAAAACTGAAGTAAAGTAGCGGCGTGCTGCTGCGTTTCGTAAAGTAAAAAAAATGCATTCCACGAGTCTAATTTTATTACAATAAATAAATAAAAACAAAGAAAAGAACTTAATTTGGAGGAAATAAATAAATAGACGTATTTCCATTGTACTTTCAAGCAGAAACTAATTATCTTGACGTAATAAAATATTAAACGGGTCTAAATCGCGAAATATCATGTTGAAATATGAAAATTAAGATTTCATACCTGACGTCCAGTCCCTTCTTGAAGCCTGGATAAAGCCGGGATTTCTTTGAGGAATCATCCTCTTGCTATCTCATTCTCACTCTGGTTGAAGTGTACGCGTGGGAAAGAGATAAATCACGTTAGAAGTGTCTACGCATGAAAATTGAATGTAAGGTTGTCAGAGGCTCGGGTGTTTGTAAATAGAATTGAATATTCAGTGAGTCGGTTCGAAAATCACGGTTATACAGCCTCTGATGGACTCGCTGGAACCTTCGAGGACTTTATTACGTATCCATCTTTTAAAGGAATAGGAAATGATGGACATTAAGTTACTAGATATAAGTGACAAACTGATTATAGTCAAGTTGAGATGGCAAGTTATTTTATGGCTATTTTAGAGAGTCCAAAGATTTCTGTTGTTATAGAGTGTTACGAATTTTCTTTACAACCGACTTCGTTCTCAATTCCCAGTTCATCTGTATTTTTTTACGTATGTTTCGCGATATTTTAATGATATATGGAACTGTTTTGGTAATTATTTTTAGTTTGATAGGATTTACTGCGAGTGTGCTCCTATTTCAATTTGGTTAAGATTTGATAGGGGAGTCCGTGAGAAAAATAGATAACTGTGCAACGCAAAATAGCAAATGCACTGCGTTTTAAAGTTGGTTTTAAAGGTTTTCTTATTTGATTGAATGACGAGATGAGCAAGACGCTCGCCTGATGGTAAGCGCCACGCCTGCCACAACACCACATAGAACTTTGAATTACAAAGCACTGCATGGCACTGAACTGTGCTCGTCACCCTGAGACATAAGATATTAAGTCTTATAATACCCAATAATTTAATTGACTACAATGTCCTTCAAACCGAAACACAACAGTGCTTACACAATGTTGCTTGGACATAGACAAAGCGGTAATACCAACCCAGACGGCCTCTCTCATACGAGGGACCTATCTTGTTTAGCTGAACTGATGTTGATTAACGTAAATAATTAATTTAATTAATTTTTTTTATATTAAGAAGGCATAGGTTTTGTTATTCAAAGCGAAAGCATACACGTAATAAGCCCTCAGTGGACTTAAGCCCACCGGAGCCGTGTTGTCAGCGGCGCCAAATTACATTTCTGTTGGGTAGCGGACGTGACGGCCGCTCATTGTGAGGCTTCATCCCCGTCAGGAAGGGGTAGTCTTACGGATGACAAGTACCGGCACTTACACACTTTCATGATAAAGATTTCCTTATAAATAAATTCGAGAAATTCTAACTGCCTCGGTGGCGCAGTTGAGTGGTAGAGCCACGCTGTAGACAGTTTTGTCTACAGCATGAATGGGCTGGCTCGACCACCCGGTCGATACCACTGTCTCACAGAAAACCGACGTAAAGTAGCGGCTTGCTGCTGCGTTTCGTACGGTGAGTGAGATATCCGGAAGCCCAAATCCCCTCTCCTTCCCAATCCCTAATTATCCCTTTCGTTTAAGGTCGGCAACGTGCCCATGATTCTTCTGGTGGTGGGCGTACATGGGAGGTAGAGGTCACTTACCATCAGGTGACCCACTTGCTGGTTTGCCGGCCGATGCTATAAAAAAAAAAAGTGTGCGTCTCGGGACGCTCGACAGAAGTGATAACTTAAACTAATGTAGGTTAAAGTGAGAGCGGAGGAGCCTGCCTACTGCTGCCGTATGCGTGAGAGAAAGGAAAGCCAGAGTGGCGCCGTAACGGGTTACGTTACGAAGTCCGGTCAAAGTCATGTCAAAGCCCTGTCAAACTTCTGTCAAAGTCCGGTCAAAGTCCTGCCAAAGTCCGGTCAAATTCCGGTCGAAGTCCTGTCAAAGTTTGTCAAAATCCGATCAAAGCCCGGTCAAAGTCCGGTCGAAGTCCGGTCAAAGTCCTGCCAAAGTCCGGTCAAATTCCAGTCGAAGTCCTGTCAAAGTTTGTCAAAATCCGGTCAAAGTCCGGTCGAAATCCGGTCAAATACCGGTCAAAGTCCTGTCAAAATCCGGTCAAAGTCCGGTCAAAGACCGGTCAAAGTCCTATCAAAATCCGGTCAAAGTCCGGTCAAATACCGGTCAAAGTCCTGCCAAAATCCGGTTAAAGTCCAGTCAAAGTCCTATCAAAGTTTGTCTAAATCGGGTCAAAGCCCTATCAAAGTCCAGTCGAAGTCCGGTTAAAGTCCGGTCAAACTCCGGTCATAGCCCGGTCAAAGTCCGGTTAAAGTCCGGTCAAAGTCCGGTTGAAGTCCGGTCAAAATCCGGTTGAAGTCCGGTCCAAGCTGACTGGTCACTGTGACGCCACCTGAGACTTCGAATTAATCGATGTTCCAGGGAGGTCGGCTAACACTGGCTGGTTGATGGACCGCTCGCGTTACGGAACGTTTCGGTTCACCCTCCCATAAGAAGTTATCACTTCAAAAAGTTATTATTAAGTTAAGTTAAAAGTTAAGTTATTTTTCTGGGGTTTGCAGTTTATTCACGCCGGCATGAGGCTCTTTACAAGAGCCGGCGTCGCCGGAGCCATGGAATAGTACAAGCGTTCTCACAGCCCGGACCGAACAAGCTCACGCGGAGGAACATCACTGGATATATGCTGTGGCGATACCCATAAAGAGTTTCCCAAGGTAAAAAAGGCCGGCATAATTCGGTTGAACCTCGAGGCTCGCAACTTCCCTTAACGGTAGACATCTGCAACTATCTTCTCCCCGCGTCTTCGCACGCGTGACCTGCTCTTTTCGGGATAAAAAGTAGTCTATGTTGATCAGGGATAATGTAGGATTGGAATGATGAAAGAATTTTTGAAATCGGTCCAGTAGTTCTTAAGTTTATACGTTACATACAAAAATTCAAATGTTTCCTCTTTGTAGATGTATTTATAAGATACAGTTTATCACATTGCCGTGCCGGAATAAAGCAAATCTTATCCATAACCCTAGATTTGACAATGGATACAAATCTCAAATGTGACGCGCAGAAAAAATTACAGGCGATCGTCCCGTTTTAAAGGGCCACCCCAAGGTGTGAAAATCGGGTTCAAGGAATAGTTTCCAATAAATTTAATCGATTTAAACGGGTCGCGAGTGAAATGATTTGTTCGGACATCGAGAGGGTGGCTGTAATGACTTTTGGAGGGGCCGAGTGCTCCGGACCACGGGGTTTCATGAAAATCGGTGAAAATCGTATTTTTTGTGATGGACATTTTTATTTGAACGATTTTGATGGGTTATGGGTGCACCCTTAAAGGAAAAGAATGGTGATTTGAAAGAGGAGAGAGAGATTTGGGCTTCCAGAAATCTTACTTCTCAAGGTGGTAGGTCCCTAGTATTCGAGAGGCCGTCTGAGTTGGTACCACGGCTTTTTCTAATTCTGCCACCAAGCAAGGTACGTAAACAACTTTGTGTTTCGGTTTGAAGGACATTGCAGCCAGTGAAATAACTTGGCATTATGAGACTTAACATCTTATGCCTTAGGGTGACGAGGGCAGTTCAGTGCCATAAAGTGCTAATTCTGTGTGGTGTTGCTTCTGTTTATGGGCAGGCATGGCGCTTATCATGGCGCGAGCGCCTTACTCGCCTCATTATTCTATCAAATAAAAAAAATAGTACTGTTGACACTTGAATATAGACAAACGTCGTAAGCGTAGAGACAGAACTCCGTTGACACCCTTCGAGTACGGAACTCTAAAATCAAACAAACACAACATAATTATGAACAAACTAACATCACAATCGAGCCTGATATGTCTGCTTTTTGCCGCTCTCATATGAAAACGAGTTGGTCTGGAACAATTATTGGCAAAAAAACAGCGCTTCGCCCAATACAGCAGAGCCGTATCAGCACCGAATCTGTAATTACGGCCGCTACATATAGAATACTAATTAATATTTTATTGAGTGTCATGAGACACGCAAATGGAATGAATAAGTACACGCAATTGTCAATCGATCCCACATTAGAATTCTTTGTGGAAAGGCTTACAAAGTATTGTACGGTGCCATGTCAGTCATGTTGTATTCGTCTGCCGCAGAGAATGGGAAAGCCAACAGAGATACTTCAGTCAATTCAAAAAAGGAAATTGAAATATTTTGGCCACATAATGAGATAGTACAAGATCCCGGGGAACATTGACCTTCACCCATCTGTTTTTTTCACCCGGCAACCAGGTAGTAGTGGCCAGAAAAAGGTAGGCAACCTATTTTTTGCAGGTAGTATACATTGTACACTTTTCATTGAAGGTTCATTTTTTTTGGTAAGCAAGTCAGGGAAATCATAATTTTTTTTTTTTTTTTAAATGTTAATTAATCGTATCCTTGACCATGTTTTTTTAGGCAACCCTATTGGTATGTGTTCAGCAACACATTTTATACCCTAAAATATTATTTTCATACGGTAAACAGATGGTTGAAGGTCAATGTTCCCCGCGATCTTAGACCAAGATATAACAATTTCCATGATTCTGATGGTATTGTGGGTGTACATGTGTGGCTTCTATCAAAGAAAGAAAGAAAGAAAATTACTTTATTGTGACCTTTATGGTGACCCATTTGCTCGTTTACCGGTTTATGCTATAAAAAAAGAAAGAAAACTATTTTACGAGGCCGCTTGATGCAGTATGTCAGCCAACATCTTATGTGGTGGCCTTGTGATCCAGTGTTTTTATTAAACCCTCTGCCGTACAAACTCTCTCCATATAAATGAGGCTTATGCCATATAACTGTGGAATTGGACGTATAACAGATAAAATAAAAATGTTTGAGTGAACATATTATATATTATGATAACCGATGGGACAGAAAGGTTCTGGAATGGTTACTGGCATGCGCAGCGTTGGACTTCTGCCTACAAGGTGGACAGACGACCTGATAAAGGTCGCAGGAAGTCACCGGATGCAAGCCGCTTCCAACAGGTCGGTCTGGAAATCTTAGGGGGAGACAAATGTTCAGCAGTGGAGGTTTTGTGGCTGATGATGATGAACATATTGAATGGGTAGGAATGAACGAGGGATTGAGCGGGAGTTGAGAGATGGAATGATTGTTCAAAAGGGGTGGCTGAGATGAACACGTGTCTCAGTCAGTCAGTTTATTTACAGCTGTAATTGGTGCTAAGATATCGTAAAATACATTTTTAAAAAGTCTGCATTTATCTCCGGACCCTAAATAACTTCTACGTACCAAAAATGCTATTTCTACCTCAAGATTAGAGTAAGGCGGTTAATAAATTGTATTGCATTGGCTATCAGGACGACCGGGAGGATGTAGTGTATTTATTGTGTACAGGGCGGCGCAGTGTGTAGCGGCTTGCGAATGGCCTAACAAAGCCGACAAATCTGATATAACATGCCTTCTGTGCGAAACACTATATTTATGATCGTTCGGGATACACACTGCTGGCATGGATGGGCAACTACTTCTATTACTAGGTGTATTCCAGAAGCCGTCTGGGTAGGTACCACCGCTTTGTCTATTTCTGCCGCCAAGCAATAGTGTGTAAGCACTGTTGTTTTCCGGTTTGAATGACAAAGCCAGTGAAATTACTCGGCATTATGAGATTTAGCATCGTTGCCTCAGGGTGACGAGCGTAGTCCAATGCCATGAGGTATTTCATAATTTAAATTTTTACTAGTGTTACTTAGTATGAGCAGGCGTGACGCTTACCATCAGGCGAGCATTTTGCTAGTCTCATCATTTATAAATAAAAAAAATCGGCAAGTCTCTATGGTCCAATATTAGCCAACGTTGGCAACCTTATGTCCAACCGTTAAAGGCTATCTCCCAGTCACGTAGGCCGGTAACAATTAACATTTCGCTTGGCAGCCCGATCATCTGCCCAGATGCAAACACCAACATGGTCTGGCTCTTAATTGCTGTACCGCCAGTTTGCTAACCCGCTATTTGCGTGGCCGCTACTTTACCTATTCTCAGCACAGTCTAAAAATCAAACAGTCTATCAATAAGGCGTCCAGAACGCGATGATGTTTATGGGTTTTGGGTTCCGGCTTACATCACAGAAATGAAAATCCCCGAATTCTGCGAATATAAAGATACATACATACATACGCACTTAGGCCTATGACTCCCGAAGGGGTAAGCAGAGTTGTAACCAATACACCCGCCAAAATTCAATGAAACGAAAAAGCGACAGTAAAAAGAGACAAACATATTCATAAATAGGATTTAGCCTGCGAGCGAATGAGAATACAAGTATACAGCGTTTTCTGAAATCTTCAATTCCTCTTTGTTCGGGCTTTCGTAGTCACCCAACTCTTGTCTTTACTAGAGTGTGGAGGCTGTGACGGAGCGAACACAAACAAAAATTAAAAAAAAAAAAAAATAATAATATTTTTTTGGTTATTGGTAAAAATATTATAAAAATAATAACCCTTTTAATTATCCTACTACTCCTGAAACTCTATATTTATCTCATTCGCTTATAGACTACTTTTCTGAAGTTTCACTTCTGCCGTATGTGAATTGCACACACACTTTTTTTTAAACTGTGCCGCATTTGCCCAGCTAGTATGTCGGTGCCTTTAACGATCATCGCGTGCGCCACGTTGCCATTTGTCAACAGAAATGACAGATTTAGCAATTGCTTCATGCGTTGACGTATTTGATCACTCAAGTTGACATTTAAGCCCTTAAACAGAGCTCTGTAATGAGCCTTTTAATTTTACAGACCCTTGATGTTTGCAAATGGCGAAGCTCCGCATTATAGGAATTATATAATTATAATTAATTATATTCGTTGGCAAGAGATCGTGAAACAGGTAATATATACAAGGACACAAGGTGGTAGGTCCCTCGTATGCGAGAGGCCGTCTGGGTTGGTACCACCGCTTTGTCTATTTCTGCCGCCAAGCAACAGCGTGTAAGCACTGTTGTGTTTCGGTTTGAAGGAATTGAAGCCAGTGAAATTACTGGGCATTATGAGACTTAACATCTTATGTCTCGTGGTGACGAGCGCAGTTCAGTACCATGCTGTGCTTTGTACGTCAATGTTCTGTGTGGTGTTACTGCTGCTTATGGGCAGGCGTGGCGCTTACCATCAGGCGAGCGTCTTGCTCGTATAGTCATTCAATCAAATAAAGAAGTATATATAATTAAGGCGATGGTATATGGATTATTTTTATCCTTGCACGGCATTAGACCTAGTGTTAAGTACAGTGCCGTCCAAACATAAATTCAAGCGTCAAGATACTTTGGGTGTCTCAGCACTCGGGAAAACTATGGCTTGAAATAACTGACTGACGCCGGAACGTGACTTGCCTAAACGAACCAATATAGCACTATATTTTTCATCGTGTTTGCGGTGGTCGCTAATATCGCTAATACGGTATCTTCCCACTAGATTTAGATGTCTTCTACACTAATATTATAAAGAGGAAAGATTTGTATTCTTGTATGTAACGAATAAACTTATAAACTACTGGACCGATTTGAAAAATTCTTTCACCATTAGAATCCTACATTATCCCTGATGACCATAGGCTACTTTTTATCCCAGAAAAAGCAGATCACGCGGGCGGAGCCGCGAGGAAAAGCTAGTTAATTATATAAGAACATTATCAGAATATGTTATTAGAAAGCATATATTTGTACAAAGAAATGCTTACCAAAATCTATTTTAATAAATTCTATCTAAAAATCCAATTCAACTTCTAATATTGTGAACGGATATACGTATACATTTCAGATTCTCACATACATAACAATGTAAAAGCGGTATCGAATAATCATCGAATCACTTCCACGAGAGCACAATGAGCAAATAAATAATGTTGTGTTAACGGCGTGATCAGGGCGCGGTGGAGGTGCGGGCGGGGAGCGGGGAGCGGCGAGCGGCAGCGCTAGCGGGGAGCGGGGAGCAGCGAGCGGCAGCGCTAGCGGGGAGCGGGGAGCGGCAGCGCTAGCGGGGAGCGGGGAGCGGCGAGCGGCAGCGCTAGCGGGGAGCGGGAGCGGCGAGCGGGGAGCGGCGAGCGGCAGCGCTAGCGGGGAGCGGGAGCGGCGAGCGGGGAGCGGGGAGCGGCAGCGCTAGCGGGGAGCGGGGAGCGGCGAGCGGTGTCGTCGGCACGGCAGAGGCGCAAGAAACTCAGACGCCGCAATGAGAGCGATAATCTCGCCACAATTAGCGACACCGCAAGAACTACGTCCCACGATGTAACGTTGCCGCGAATGGGGGACACGCACTGAGCGGAATACGGAGGGGTCGGAACCCCCCATTCTTATAACTAGTGAAAAAGTAGCATATGAACACCAAAAAAATCACCAAATATTTGTAAATGAATATTAAAGTTTAAACACTATAGACAATATTCACTGGTACTAATTTAAAACATTCTTTGAGATAACAACAAACTTATAACTAAACTACCCGTAATATGGTTTTTATTGTGAATGTTTTTATAATGGACGGGACTAATAGGTAGCTAGCCTGATGAAAAGCCATGCCTGCCCATAAATAGCAGCAACACTGATATTTTGAATTACACAGTTGTCCATGGAACTACATTGCGCTATTCACCCCAAGACAAAAGATCGCTTTCATTGTCTTACAATGCCTAGTAATTTTACTTTTAATTCCCTTTAAATCGAAACACAACAAAGTTTACACACTACTGTTTACCAAAAAAGGCGAAATGATCCACCACTCTATCTGCTTAGAAGAACTATCGCATACGAAAACACACCTTATATCACTTAACCAGAGGGGCATGGAGGCGGACATGAAGGGACAAGGGGGTCAAAAGCATAATCCCGTGATCCAACCAAGTCCATCCACACTTTTATATCTTAGTAAAAAACATGATGTACGAACTCACGAGTGTAACTGTTATTAATTAACATTAGATACAGTATCCAGAAACAAAACGCTACTCATATTACCGCTTCTAACTGCAGATTTACTTTTACCATTCAGTATTAAGGGATAGGAAACCAAGATTTTTTTAGTATATGTGGGTCACTAACCAGTTATCGCCACAGCCTAGGATAGGATAATTAAGGAACTTTATTAAGGACCTATAGGATATGGTGGTGGGGATTAGGGCCAAGAAAAGAAAGCCTTTTGGTATATAATTGAATGACGAGACGAGCAAAGCACTCGCCCAATGGCTAGCGCCACGCCTACCCATAAACATAAGCAACATCACACAGAACTTTCAATTACAAAGCACTGCACCAACTCAGACGGCCTCTCGCATACGAGGGATCTACCATGTGACGGACGTAGTTCAGTGCCATACAGTGCTTTGTTGTTTAAAGGTCATAAACAGAAGTTTAAGAGCAGGCGTGGCGTTAAGCATCAGGTGAGCGTCTTTCCCGTCTCGTCATTCAATCAAATAAATAAAAAAACAAAAAGATACAAGTGTAAGCTTATGTGGTTATTTTTTTATGTAAATTTGTACAAAATCCCCTGGCACAACCATAATCCAATTTTAATTAACGAAATAATGTTCTCAAGGAATACCGTTGTTAGTCTTTTCCGTTGTAACTAAGTCTAATCTAGCACTACAAAAACTTGCAGTACAATGTTAGCGGTGTTGCTTTCATAATTATTTGCATATAATATGCGCAGTGCAAAAACACATCGGCTATATGTTACTCGACGAGATCCGATGTCGATGCAGTCAGCCCGACACGCTTCTGCGAACTGATGTGTGGTGTTACTGTAAGCGGGGACCGAGAGAGGGAGCGACAGCGGGAGCGGTTTATACAAAACTTGAGTAGTAAGTTTAAAAAAAACTTTATGATTAAACTATTGTATTTTCTATTCGGTAGGAGCAATGTGTGTGGACGTGGGAGCTATAAAAAATCACCTTAGCAGAAGATGGGATATAAGAACTTTATAATTACTAAATAAGGTTAAATGTGATTGAAATAAAACTAATTTAATTTTGGTCCCGACGTTTTGAAAGCTTTCAGCCTTCGTGGTCACGGGGTGGACTCCCGAAAAATAAAAAACCGCGATAAAATCCGTTTAAATTAGTTTTATTTCAATGAGTAACATTCGCGTAAATACAAAAAAACATTAGACTCAATGTGATTTTATTTATCTTACTAAGTTATTTAGATAAATTATATCACGTAGTATGTTGAGTTTAATGGACTCTACAAGTGTTTTTATCCACTAATTATAATGCATGGATTCAAAACATATGTAGCCTTATTTATAAATAGAACTATTGTAGTATCGGATTTGTATACAGCACAAATTGTACAGCAATAAACCGCTGTCACTAGAACCATAGACAATAACAAGCAACTCAGACTAGAGAAAATATTCAATACATAATTTAATTAGCGGTGTTTCTTATATGTTTTTATTGTTACACTTGATGCTACCGGTAACGCTTTGTGTGAAATAAACCGTTTATAACGTTCACTTAATAATTAGTAGCCAACCACAGCCCTCTCAGAAAGGTTTGAATGGACTGGTGGTCAGGCTTCGTGGTGACCACGAAGGCTGAAAAGCTTTCGAAACGTCGCGTCGGGACCAAAATTAATAAAATAATAAAAACCGCGATAAACTCCGTTTAAATCAGTTTTATTTCAAAGAGTAACATTTGCGTAAATGTTAGAAATCATTAAGAAGGAGATTCTCAATTAATCAATTTATATGTATGTTCACAAATATGACCGATTTTAATTATTCTTTTTTGTTTGATTTTTTTCCGTATTACCCATATTTGACTCAAGATCTGATGGTGGGATGCGATATAAAATAAAAATCTCCTTAACCAGTTTCAAGCGCATCGCCATTTCAAAAATATAACTTATCATTATTAGACGTAGAAAAAACCCAATGTATCTATTCATTACAAATTGTTCAAACAGGCACTATACGAAACCCGTCGCACACCCACAACAGAATACCGTTTTGTGATTTAAAGATATTACGAAAGATAACAGCATAAATACATTTTACATGTACGTAACATGTTATTAGACATTTTGTATCGGTCACATCAGTATCGGTGGCTGCGACGAGACTCGACCGCCATGCGTTCACTCCGCTTTATTGATTCGGAGAAATAAAAACAAACATCACGCTTAAATGGAAGCCACGATGTGTGCGAATTAAGTTGTATTTTCATATTAGTGGGCTAAGTCATGAGCTTAATGCTATTTCGCAAAGTATTTATAAGAGTAGCATAGCGTCTGCCAAGACGATATTTGCAGGTTCGAAACCAGTCCCGAGAGCATGCACCTTTGACTTTTCTAAGTTACGTGCGTATTTATTGTTGATTATCGCTTGTTTTAACGGTGAAGGAAACATCGTGAGGAAACCTGCATAATTGAAAATTCGTCATGAGAATTCCGAAGGAATTTGAGTTCTGCTAATCCGGATTAGGCCAATATGGTAGACTAAGGCCTGGCCGCTCTCATTCGTGCCCAGCAATGGGATAGTATAATACAGTGCTGTAAAGTACTCTTTATTTGAAAAGGTTTGATTTACATTGCTAAATATAAAAATATATGAAAAAGGATGATAGCCCTCATGTTTGAAGAAAATCTATTTAGCCCACAGAACACTAGAATGAGTTTGTGATTCACGCATTTAACAATGACAGATAGTTTGATAATGATGTCGGGAGTTTTGAATAATTAAGTTATTATAGGCTGCTTAAATACAGTTTTTTTTTTATCCTGGCTCGGCAAAGTGACTACGCTACACTTGATGGTAAGTGTAGCGCAATCCAAGAATAGAGTCGACCAACGATAAACAATGTGTCTATCGTAGGTCGGCAACATCATGCCGGCCTGCCATAGGGCCAAGGGGGAGGGGAAGGAAAAGGGATGGGAAAAGGATTAGGATCAGGGGGCAAGCCCCCTAGGGAGAACCGGATATACACTGGTTGACCCTGGAACGCGACCCACACAAGGTGGGCCACTATGGCAGGTTTTAGCACCAGTGTACGGTAGTCGCTATCCGCTCGGATACAAGTATCCTCCCATCAGCTATCCTCCCACCAGCAGTTCTAGAAAAAAAACAAGTTTATTCATTGATAAACACTAACTCGTGCACCACATCTCACTAAAGTACACCGTACAATCTCAAAAGGCCGTCGAGTGTACACTGGCCGCGTAACAGCGGCGCCTGGTCGCGGCACACACCTCCGATTTATTGCAAATGTTACCTTTAACTCCTACATAATTTAATTTGAACAAGACTCGACCGCCAGACCGCCACACGACTTAATTATATCTGCGATATCGGCCGATACGCTCCGTGTACGGGGCTTTTTATGTGTCATTATATTGATGTATGTGATTGGAAACTAAACGATAACTTCATAGGAACAAGGCGGTTGCGAATTAATATTACATTTCATAACTTACGAGCGAGTGTACAGCCGATATAAAATGGACAGTTTGTGGCGCCGGGGATTGGTGCTGACTGCTGGTCGTCTGGCGAATCAGTCTACCGCTGATGCTTGTATGATTTGACTATGCTATAAAATAAAACGTTGCAACGAAATTAAAGTGGTTAATTTTTAAAATTTATTGTTGTCTCGCAAAACTTTTTTTTAAAGTGAAAAAATAAATAAGTAAGTACATAAAAGTTTTATTATAGCACGCTCCAATTAAAAATATTCTCATATTTATTTAAGCTTATGTCCGCAGTTTTATATTAGTGATAGTAAACATATACTGGAAATATTTTGTGATGGATTTTCTATAAAATACTAGGTCTACGTTTTCGAAGTTCAGTGTGTGCGAACGCTCGTGCGTACGTGCGTGCATGCGTACTCAACGCTATACAATATGTAACAAAACCCCTGTTGGGCGTTTTAACTGGGATATCAGAAATGATATTCAAACCTAAGGAAATAATAACTCGCATACGAATATTGTGTAATAAAAAAAAAAATATTTTTGCTAATATATAAAATATCACCAAATCGCAGGGAATCACAGTCCATATTTATATCAACGATCGGACATCCCTTTTCCAGAAAATAAATGAAATAAACTTAGAAGCATTTACTCTTATCGTATCTTTTTGATAGAGCAATCAAGAAAATCACATTGATTTTATGTACATACATATATATTTATTTATTTGTTTATTATTTTTTATTAGTCGGCTGTTTTTGACATCACCGGACTTTTGGGTGAGCGATTTAGGCGCTCTCAAGTCTCAACCCTTACTTCCAAATCAAGTGTAATGTTTTATAATATATACTTTATGCTTTTTGTGTAGTGTTGCTTCTGATCATGAGCAGGCATGGCGCTTACCATGACGAACGAACTGCTCGTATCATCATTCAAGCTATTAAAATACTTGTTTGTATTATATTTACGCCTAGTAAGAATTGTATGAGAAATCATTTTCAATATTTCTTTAGCCATTTTACAATGTATGGCTCTATTAATATCTAGTTTTAATGAACATTTGTGACTAAAACGTTGTATGATAACATGACTACTTATATTCGGACTGTTGCGTGCAAAATTCAATGGCAATTTGTCATTTACAATCGCAGATACGGAGCGGTATGGACAGACAGGCGGTCGGGCAGGCGGCAGGACACAAAACGAATGTACGCGGCCGTGTGAAAAATTCATAATTACGACTACCCCACACGTATGCTGATGAGAGTTGCTTTTTACTATGACTTCAGGTTCCTCAGGTTTTGCTGTAGAGGCGTTAAAAATGAATTTAAAAAAATATAAGGTGTATAGTGTGTGCTCGAGGGAGAAATGAAAACCAGCAAGTCTTGACAACTAACTTTATTAATTAAACGGAAATACATTTATACATTACAAATATATAACGTTATTTTATATATATTATGTTCAAGGTGGACAGACGACCTGATAAAGATCGCAGCAAGTCGCTGGATGCAGGCCGCTTCCAACAGGTCGGTCTGAAAATCTTTGGTGGAGACCTATGTTCAGCAGTGGACGTCTTGTGCTGATGATGATGATGATGATGATGATGTTCCCACAAATATTTCAAATCTGTTCGATCAAGTTAATAAAAGATTTGTAGAGAAAAACTTATATGACGCGCCTGGGATTGGGTTTTTATAGCAAAGGCCGGCAAAAGTGTGATCTCAACCGCCCATGAACATCCACTAATGAACCATGGACGTGTTGCCAGCCTTAATGAAAAGTAATACTTATGGGTTATTTTTTATCCGGGTAAGACAAAATGACTACACTACACCTGATGGTAAGCGCAGTATAGTCAAAGAAAGCAACGACCTGCGACAAACAATGAGATTATCGTTTGTCACAAGAATCATGCCGGCCTGCATAAATGCTTCTTTACACTCCGAAGAGAGAAGAAGCAGATGTAAGAAGCAGTGTGTGGGTCATTATGACAGGTTTTAACACGTGCACGATGGTCGCTATCCGGGCGAATATGAATTATCCTACCACCAGCATAGGGGAAAAGGTGAGGAATTTGGGGTTATCTCTCTCACCGTAGTTTAAAAAGGAACAACAAGCTGCTACTTCACGTCGATTTTCTGTGAAACGGCCAAGGTAGTGGCAAGAACCCAGTCTAGCCATGCTATTGACAAAACTATCTACAGCGTGGCTCTACCGTTGACTGTATAAGTTAGTTTTTAATTTAGACTTACATTTCCCAAACCGGGTACCAAATCAGATTTTTAATTACAAAATATCGAAAGTTAATCCATCAATTTACCTTAAAGCAGTGTAAATAACCTAAAATAAATATGTTACAAAGCCCTGGACAATAAAAAAATCCCAACAACTTTCCGTTGCAATTTGGTCACCATTCTATCTGAACGAATGAATCGAATGCACGTACTCGTACAAACCAGTCGGTCATAGTGTTATGCGCCACACGTCCTCCTCTCCGGATGAATGGCCACCCTCAAATTCTGCTCGATGAATAGCCTGCACTAACTGAACTTGTTTTTGTCCTGACTTTACCTGCATACGATTGTCTATAATTGGCAACAATTATTGAACAAGATATACTTATCGAATCTTAATTAATCTTATAGGATGATGAAAGTATCACTTACAATGGAAAAAGTGAAGAAAACATCTATTTCTACATAAAACTTATTGTAAATCAAAACTTTCTGTGTTTTAATTTATGATTTTATAGACAGATCATGCATTTTAGGGTTATCATCGATATAAGAAAATTTAATCATATTTCAATTTTTGCTATGATAAAGATTGTAAGTAAATGGGGTTACAGGAAAAGATGAATCACCTAATTGTTCACCTTATATTACTTGATCACTTATTAACTGAGTGTAACTGATCACCGCCGCCCGCTAATACCTATAATACCAGCGGACCTGCTAGTAAAATAACTCACAAACTGTTGATTTGATGAACAGTAATTAATGATTCTCTATACTTGTGATTTTATAACACAAATCGTGGAATGGAGGCATTTTGATAAAAACCTACATTGGCCTACAAATAATATAGATGTAACACCCGGTGGACACTTACAAACATGAACTTTCGACTACATGTGTAATGGACAAGCGTGGAATGATACCAGTCGATATTAAAACGTAAAAACTGATACTAGTTTGCAGCGCCGTGTCTTGTACAAATGTCATATGTTTTTGTACTCTCATAATTAAAATGTTAATTAATTGTTTGTCATGTGCCAGAGGCTCGCGGTTATTCAGATAAATAAATTTACAGGACGCCGCAGACCGCTATTCACGCTCATCATGCTTCGGTACGGTTAGTATCTAAGGTAAAGTGATACTGCGCTTAAGGATACAATCAGATTACTAAATAAACGGCTTGGAACGGGGCTCTGTACGCATACAAAAAACAAAACTTAATATTGTTCGCCTCGAGGCGAAATCTCCACTCTACTTGCTTCCACTCGGGATTACTTTTAGTGGATCTCAAGCTACTTTTTTTTATAACATTCTTTGGCAAAAGAGCTAGTGAGTCACCTGATGGTTAGTGATCTCCACCGCTCAATTACGCCAAAAATACCATACGAATCATGGCTAACCTTAAAACAAAAAGATAATTAAGGAATTGAACAGTGTAGGGGTATTTGAGCCTCAGGATATCACGAACCGTATGAAACGAAGCAGCGCGCCACTACTCTAGCTTAGCTTTCTGTGAAACAGTGGTAAAGACCCGGTCGAACCGGTCCATTCATGCTGTTGATAAAACTTTCTACAGTGTGTCTCTACTTGACAGTAGAGACACACTATTGGTTTAGGTATTAAAAGGAGGACGGAACGGACGAAATTTTGCTGGTGGGAGGATACTTGTATCCGACCGGATAGCGACCACCGTACACTGGTGCTAAAACCTGCCATAGTGGCCCATATTGTGTGGGTCGCGTTCCAGGGTCAGCCAGTGTATATCCGGTTCTCCCCAGGGGGCTTGCCCCCTGATCCTAACCCTTTTCCCATCCCTTTTTCCTTCCCCTCCCCTTTGACCCTTTGCAGGCCGGCATGATCGTGCCGACCAACGATAGACACACTGTTAATCGTTGGTCGACACTATTCTTGGATTGCGCTACACTTACCATCAGGTGTGGCGTAGTCATTTTGCCGGGCCAGGATAAAAAAAAAAAAAAAAAATCGTAAAAGGCAGGTGAAGTGATTATCTTAAGGCTGATTATCTTAAGACGCATTTTGTTGTAGCCAGTGGTAACTCGAAGCTACTGTCTTATGAGTGGGTCGGACAAAACCCTACACCTACCGACTTCATGAACTTCATGGTTAAATTTGCCCCTTATAACAATAAGCGTGGGTTGGCATGGGTAAGACCTAAACTACATTACATACGGAGGCCCTTCACCCCAGTTTGGTGACTAAAGTATACGACGTAGGATATGTATGTAGCGTCTTTAAGTTTATTGTTCTGTGTTTGCAGTACAAGTACTGAATTGAGATAGGACATGCATACAAGTTACATGTAAAATAAAAAGAGAAACGACCGACAATTATTGTGTATCGTTTGATATAAAATTATTTGAGCTTGGTGTGTGAGTTGCATGATATCAAACCGTGATGTTAACCGACGAAGAAGCGGAGGAGGTTCTAAATTCGAAACGTATATTTTATTTATTTGTGTGTTTTAATTTGAATGATTTGGGCCTCCAGATATCTCACTCACTGTACGAAACGCAGCAGCAAGCCGCTATTTTACTTCGGTTTTCTGTGTGACAGTGGTAACAACCCTGTCAAGCCAGCCCATTCATTCTGTAGACAAAACTATCTACAGCGTACAATTACAATTTATTCTCAAGTCTTCTAAAGAACGATGAAATATCGGTGTGGACGTTTTCAAAGTCTTGTTGGAGTTTTGGTGTGAATTCCTTCCAATACGAAGCTTAATTCACTTATTTCAATATTTCCATACACTGTTCATCACCGTCAATATTTATTGCACAAATCCACACCATTTTTATACAACAAACAACTTTAAATTAGTTTTTGAAGTAAAGTAAGCGATGAACCGCACTGTCAGAATTCCCGCCAAAACTCCAATAAATTACTCATGACACCGTGTAATTGTAACAGCTTCAATCAAATTATAAATCGTTTAAATAAAATACATCAACCATCAATTTAACGTCAACAACAAAAAATAGAGTAAAATAGAAAAATTTAAAGCAATTACACCATAGTTTACAATTATAAACAAATAACATAAGAATTGATGGCTGGTGTAAAAAAATTAAGTAGACGCAACTATTTTTATGACTTATTGAACATGGTTTATGACCATATATGATCATTTTACCTAACAGCAATTAATGCTACGTATTTGTGCCCGTCTGTATGCAATACTAGTAACTGGTCGCGTGTTTCTTCGAGTTTTAATAAGGATTTTTTGTGTGCTTATGAAATCAGGATTAGTAGCGTCACACGAAAATCTATTAGCCCGTGTCATAACGCGGAAAATTTTCCTATATAGATTTCCGTGAAACCAATTGACAGAATTTTCGTGCTTTCCGGCGTTTTTGCCATACCTATTATTGGAATCAAGTGTAACAGCTCGCATGATAGGACCCACTTAATGACATCCGTGGTGCTTTACATCTCGCTTCTCCAGTTGTAAATGTCCTTACACTTGAGGTTAATACCTCCTCAATTCATTATTTTGTCTCCCGCTTTGCTATGGAGGGAAGTGGACAATTAATATTTCCAACTCCTCCCTAACCTTATATCTGATTAATTTCGTGGCGGGACAAAGACATTTAGGCATTCCCAGAGAGGCGCCGAGCTTCACTGCTAGGTGTCGACAAAAATGCCTGCCACTGTTGATCCTGGTGCACAGGAGGTCAGTATCTTAAATACCTGATTTTAATTCCTTGGCTCTACAAATTGATCAGTTGTGTGATGGACTAAGCCCTAACCCCTATTCAGTAGAGGAGGCCCGTACCCGGCAATGGAACGTGTATAATATAGGACTAGTATTTTTTATTGGAATAATTAAGGGTGTACAGAGCATCCTCCGTGTGCAAGTCCGACCTGCACTTGACCGGTGTTTTATTTAGCTACCTCTATTACGTAATATTTTTTTACCACAGCTTTTTTCTGTAGTAATTAAACATGATTTTTTAACATTATAACTATTTACCTTAACAACTGTAAATATGTTTTTTAACATTCCCTATACATAATAGAGAGTAGCATAGTTTTTATCGACCATCGACCGTTGTGCTGGGCTGTTTCTTATTAATATTTTTTAAGCCGTAGAAGTTTTATACATCGTTATGATAATAATAAAAATAAACATAATGTTAAAGGGAATGGGATGAGGTACATTGAGTGCATCTACAATGGCTTTTCGCCTGATGTGATGGGGGTGAGCTAAATCCCCATGTCAACCATAAAAAAGGAAAACAAAATGTAATGACATGGTACATAAATAATAGTTTAAAAAAAAACTAAAAAACCATGCTTTTATAGAAAATCCAAAAAAAAATAGAGGAAAAAACATTGTTTATTTTTTTTGTTTAAAATATTGAATTGTCATCGGTCCTTGATAAGTATGTCAAATTTCGATTTAATCCGACGTTTTGAAGGAGGTAAAAATCATGTTCATAGATTCCGTTACATACAAACATACTTCTGAAGCTAATAAAAGCATGACATTATTATTATTATTTCATTAATAAAAAGACCTACTACTGAGTTGTTTGGTACTTCTTCTTAGAGCAATGGACATTGCTGAAACACCGTAGAAACGTTTTCAATATAATTTACATCATGAGGATGGGTAAAGAGCCCTTTGTGGCGTACTTGTGAAGTAGACGCTTTTGTTTTGAAATTCATTCATGTTGGCAAAATTCTTACAATTCATTCGTGGATCTAAAAATCTAACTTTAAATATCACGGCTTACAGTCCGCATACTTTTCCCCAAAAGAGACGATTGACCAATTAAAATTATTAAAACCCTGTTTTAAAATATGGTCATACTAAAAACACCATCAGAAATAAGCTGTTAATCTTACAGCCACCATGGGAAGTTCCAACCACGTCACATAATATTTTCTATACGCAGTTAATTAATTAAACGCGCATTATCTGTATTCTGGTTATCTCGCAGAATTTCGCATCCCACTTCACTTAACACCGGTCATTGTTATCATTGGCCATCGCAAAAAGTCGCGCCTCGCCGACAAAAGCCGGCGCACCAACATAGCTGCCGTGGAATCCGACTGAACTCTCGCTCATTAACGCTTCTCCTTAGCGACTTTATATCTCGGTGTGTAATCATACTATCTTAGGTCGTAGACTGCATTCAAAAAACGAACTCAATCCGCTCGTGTTTAAATCAAAAATCGAAAAAGCAACGGTTTATTTCCAATGGCGGGAAAAAGTCACAACTCCGTCAGTACAGAAACGTGATTCAAAATCGACTTTATTCGTTTTTATTAAGTTTTTATTTTAAAATAAAACTAATACGATGATTTAAGGCCTTGTAATTTTAGTTTCACTTAAGCTTCCTTTGTAAAAAAATTGTAAGAGAGCATTGGGGTTTGCGACATACGACTTTAATAACATTGGTTATGAGTCGATATTCAAATGGTTTTGTCTGGTTGGATGCTGGTGTAAACAGTATTGGGTGTGCACACGCGGCGCGATTAGCGTTTTTGCATCAGCGGTGTAATTAGGGGCTATCGGCGGCGCGTATGAAGACATAAATAAAACGAGGACGCCTGAATTAGCTGCCTGCTGACTGCCAGCACGGGATTCACTATAATTTCAATAGATAGTGTGCGAATACCGTGCGACCTTTTTTTAACTAACACGGTGTTTATCTCATTAAGTTGAAAACTTTTAGAATAACTTTCACTGCTGTTTATGTATTTTTATTTGGCTGTGGAATGATAGGTGTGTTCTATTTTTAAACTGCATAACAAAATTAAAAAATCTATTCGAAAAAATAACAATGATAAGTAAAAAAACAAAAATGTTTATAGGTCTTTTTGGAGTTGGTAACACAATTGCGACAGTGTGTTGTCTGTTGACGAGTTTCAGTTTTGTTATTCCGTACTCGATTATCTTAACCATATTTAAATGGGGCCACATCGCAACTAAACTCTATCGGATCAAATTTTCTCCGACAAAATCGGTTCATAATTGGCGAAGAAATCGATGTACATACATAAGAAAGCAAAAAAACACTCGCTGAATTGGAAACCTCCTCCTTTTTTGAAGTCAATTCAAAGTAGTAAATGATACTGCTTGGTTTACATCATTACTAATTCCTATATTCGTTTCATAAGAAAAAATAACTGTAATTATAGTAAGTACAACAGCCATATTTTCTTCCCTGTCCGAAGAGGAAAGAAGCATTTATACAGACCGGCATGACTCTGGTGACTACTGATAAACTCACTGTTTGTCGGTGGTCGCTGGGCTTTTGGACTGCACTACGCTTAGCACCAGGTGCAGTACAGTGCAGTCACTTTGCCATACACGAATTTAAAAAAAAAACAAAAAAATGCTCTTTTTACCACTCCTGGTCACACAAGCATCTAATACATTGTCATCATTAACTGTGTTTTTTAACGCCCCTTTCATTGTATTAAGACGAGGACAAATACCAGCTGCTTTTACCTTTCTAATTAAATAAACAGAAAACGCCATTAAGTCCCACACACGAAACTATTCAACCAGCACACAAAGTTGCCAATTAATGAATATCAAAATGACCACAATAATACTAAAGTAGAAACGATAATAAAAACCGCATGAAAATGTCAGTTCCTACGTGCATTTTTTTCCCGCCGCCGATATCATGTCAGTTGGTCAAATAAATATTAAACACTTGTAACTCGAGCACTTCTGCTGCAACGAACGCGTTTTTACTATCTGTTCGACGTTGGCAGACGTAGATAATGCAAAAAGCATAGACAAATATGTTTTCATTTAGGTTAATTGAGTTTCGAAATTGTAAAATTACTACCATAGATAGTACATAGGTATTTGTGTTTCAAGATTTTTTACTCTGTAACATATTACATTCTTTGTAGAATTGTTTGATCGTGTGGTAAGATGTTGATATATATTCCGAAAAATGAATAAATTATAGGTAGGTTACCTAATAACGCTATGCTTTGCCAGTGGTAGGATATTCATGTCCGCCCGGATAGCGACTTACATGCACATGGTGTTAAAGTATAAGTTGTAGAGCCACGCTGTAGACAGTTTTGCCTACAGCATGAATGGGCCGGCTCAACCAGGTCGTTACCTCTGTCTCACAGAAAACCGACTTAAAGTAACGGCTTGCTGCTGCGTTTCGTACGGTGAGTGAGATATCCGGAGGCCCAAATCCCCCTCTTCTTTGCAATGCCTTAATTACCTTCCCTTCTTTTTAAAGTCGACAACGCTCCTATGATTTTTCTAGTATTATCGGCGTCGCATAGGTGGAGATTACTTACCATCAGGTGAGCCACTTCCTCGTTTACCGGTTTATGCTCTAAAAAAAAAACCTGCCACAGTGACCCACACACCTTGTGTGGATCAAATTCCAGGATCAGTCAGTGTATATCTGGTTCTCCCGAGGGGCTTACGACATGTCTTGATGGTTGGTTAGGGCGGGTATTATATTATACTAGTTATACATTTAAAACAAGTACGACAAAATGTACCTAAATCGCCGCAATTAACAAAATTCTAATTACGGACATGTATAAAAGATTAACCGCGCCAAACGTTACTCAACCGATCGATGAGAAACTGCATGCTAATTTATCAATAATGGTAAAAAACGCGCGAAACAGCCAACAAATGGTTTCCTACAGTAGAGTGTATGCAAAGCGAGTGTGGGCGAGTGTTCAGTATTGCTAAACTGATAATTAAGTGGGCAATAGTTACGTCCGACTAGTGAGTATGGGGTGACCACGCTCGCTGGTGACTAACGGATATAAAAAAAATCATTACAAACGAATTCGACTAAGTGGGAGTCATATAGTGAGTATCGGCGTAAGGGGTCTAAAACCTCTGTTATTCTACAATTTCAATTATTTCACTTATTTTACAGCATACGTTTTAAATAAAAAAAATAAGTTTGTAGTTCATTCATAAGCACCTTATTAAATTGTTTATATTTACACGTAATATTAAACTAATAATTAATTATCCAGAAATACTTAACCAGAAATATAGATGTCTGAAACAATTATCTTATTCGGTTAGAAAAACAAATTATGTAATAAATGGCTGACAATATTTTGTTTACCCGTACAAAAAACTATCTAGATTAAATCAAGCAATCAAATAAAAAAACAAATTTAAATGGCTCCGTTAGTTTCGCCTCTACCGTCTACGTAATGCCACAGACTATAGGCACATAGATATACAAAGAAGTCAAACTTATACCATCCATTTTGTTAGAGTTTAAAAACTATCATAGACAATTTAAACATTTATTTGTTTATAAATATTTATGAAAGAACCATTATAAAATATTAAACAATAGTGATATCCTATCCCCGGGTGTCTATAAATCAATCTAAAAAAAAGTTAATTTGAATATTTTTACCCTACATTATTTAACCAATGGTCAATATAGTTAAGGAATAAAAAATATTGGTCACAAGATTACTGGCGCATACTCAACGATGCAAATGTCCGACGCGTCGACTGCCAGCGGGCCGTTACGGCTAGCCGATAGATTTATTGATATTCCAAGTGCACACTACACATATTAGCATATTATATTACTATGTAATTAAAAATATACGTAATTATACGTAAAGGCAGGCGAAATTTTAAGCCCTCTGAGCTATTAACTGTTTTGTACCTGCGCTGAGGAAATTGCGTTCAGTCAGTCTCTCTTGACGTCGCAACACTACTGTCATGACATCAATTAATTACATATGGGACACACCACTTCATAGTAGAGTAAAAATAACATTCTACTTCTTTGAAAAATGCAGATATTTATCACACTAATATTATAAATGTGAAAGTTTATTTGTTTGGATGTTTGTCCGTCAATCACGCTGGAACTACTGAACAGATTTTAATGAAATTTGGTATACAGACAGGGTATGAGCTGACTTGGGTGATAGGATACTTTTCATCCCGATTAAATGCTCCCTTGGCATAAAACAGGAATCTTGATATTCATCAATCACACCGAAAACTCTGAACGGATTTTGTTGAAAATTGGTATAGAGACAGGGGTAGACGCGGACGGAACCGCGAGGAAAAGCTAGTATAGCATAAAATTGGTGAACAGCAAGTGATTTACTTGACATGGTAAGTGATCTGCACAGCCTGTAAACATGAACGGGTTGCAGATTTTAAAAGAAAGGGATAATTAAGGCATTGGAAGCGGGATAAGGGATTTGAGTCCCCGGTCATCTCACTCACAGTACAAAATGCAACAGAGAATTGGTACTTCATGCCAATTATGAGTTGACGCTGTGAAGCATTGGTAATAAGTAAATTATCTACACTGTGGGTCTAACATATTAAAATAACTGCAGCTAATTACGTCTAGAGCTAAATTATTTCAAGGAGAAAATTATGTATATTAATGTCCCTATCTCCAAAAATCAATAAAACTGCTGTATAAGGGCTTAGATAAGTGACACATCAAGATTTGTAGGTTGGGATATTCAGCATGTCACAGATTTTGTCCCAATCTTTTGTTAGCCTTAGTTAAACTATCAAGCAGTCTTTTTTAATTTGGCAAAGTTGCTACACTGTAGCTTAAAATTCTTTTACCTCATAATTCAAATATAAATAAATGGATGAGCTATTGCATAACAGGACAATCGTAGAAGAATTCCAGACTTATGTTTTTTTCTTTTTATTTGATCGAATGACGAGACGAGCAAGGCGCTCGCCTGATGGTAAGCGCCACGCCTGCCCATAAACAGAAGCAACACCACACAGAACTTTAAATTACTACTGCGTGGCACTGCCCTCCGCTCCTCACCCCGTGGCATAAGATGTTAATGTCTCATAATGCTCAATAATTTCACTGGATTCAATATCCTTCAAACCGAAACACAACAATGCTTACACTATTGCTTGGCGGTAGAAATAGACAAAGCGGTGGTACCAATCGAAATGGCCTCTCGCATACGAGGGATCTACCACCATGATATGTCTAGATATACACAGGTTGATCCGTTGAAGCGACTGGAAGGAACAACTATTATTTTATTTTCAATTCGAATTGAACCAGGCTGAAACTTCAGCATCAACAAATCAGTGTATCAACAACTTTAGCATAACCATTTTTAATGCCGGACTACTGAATTACATAATGGTATATTTATTTCCACCGGTCGTGGTCACCGCTCGCTGGTCGTTGCAACAATGTTGTACATGTCAATTTAATCAGAGTATTTTTTTTAATGAACTGTTACGATACAGTAGTAATTCTACTATCTTATGTGTAAGTTTCACAGTATAAGTAAGATTTCCAGAGACCACCTCCCCTTCCCAATATTCAATATACAAGATAGGTCCCTCGTATGCGACAGACCGTCGGGGTTGGTACCACTGTTTTGTCTATTTCTGCCGCCAAGCAACAGTGTGCGAGCATTGTTGTGTTTTACCACTGTCTCACAGAATATTGACGTGAAGTAGCAGCTTGCTCTTTTCGGACGGTGAATTTGTCTATGAAAATACTAATCCTATATCTTTATCTGTATCGTATATCTTTACATAGTGTAAAATGGAGTCGCTTCCGCAGTCTGTTCGCTTAGATCTTTTAAACTATTCAACGGATTATAATGCAGTTTTCAGCAATAGATAGAGTGATTCATGAGGAAGGCTTATATGTGTAATACATACATATTATAGTACAGAAAAGCCGACATTTTTCTAAACTACACTAAGTGGAGTAGTTATATGAGCGCGGTTGAAAGCGCGAAGAACAGCTTTTTTTACTAGCCCTGTATTATATACGTCCCACTGCTGGGCACGGGCCTCCTCTACTGAATGAGAGGGATTGGGCCTTAATCCACCACCCTGGCCTAATGCGGGTTGGCAGACTTCACATACCTTCGAAAAATCTTATCGAGTTCTCAGGTATGCAGGTTTCCTCACGATGTTTCCTTCACCGTTAAAGCAAGCGATAATTAACAATTAATATACACGTAACTTAGAAAAGTCAGTGGTGTATGCTCTTGGGCTGGTTTCGAACCTGCGACTTTCGTCTCGACTGTCCCTACCACTCCCCGCTGAGCTGTCGCTGCTAAGAACAGCTAGTTACTTCAAAAACATAACTTTGCTTTCTGCATGGAACAAAACACATAACAGCCATACAACAAGACGATCAGTTCACATGTTCTTAGTGACACCGAAGTACTTCATCCTGGATGTCAATTGTCTGGCGCAATTATGAAATTGTTGATAAAAACTAGACGTTAGTGAGTTATAGTTCCGATAGAAAATTCTTAGGGAGCAGTCACAAGGCAGCGATGCGAAGCGGCGCCACCGTTCATAATTACTACTCATAACTCATCAATACAACGATTAATATGCGCCATGCGGTCACCCGGTCACATCGGGTTATCACGGGGGCTTAGAAAAAACTTTTTTTTTTATTCCTGTTCAACTTAGAAACTACACTTACAGAAAACCGACGTAGCGGCTTGCTGCTGCGTTTTGTGCAGTGAGTGAGATATCTGGAGGCCCAAACCATCCCCTTTCTCTACCCTTAATTAACCCTTCCCTTTGAACTCGGCAACGCGCCTATGGTTTTACGATGTACGCTATAAAAATAAAGGTGGTAAACCTTTGCTGGTAATATTTAAAATCATATTTTGCTCATTTTGGAACCGATGTTGATTGTGTTTTAACAAAAGAGTTTCTTTTTCGTATTATCTTCTGTTGCATATAGAATAATGTATTTAACATACCCATACAGAAACTAGCCTATTTTTTGTGGATCTCACAAACATTCGACTCGGTGCGATAATCGAACCCACAACCTCTCGCTTCGCAGCCGGCTACTCATCCATTACGCCACGGAAGCTGTTAAAATAAACAAACTGCAGTTATATCCTCCTGTTTAGAAGCCACGCTGCAACATACAGACATTCCAGAACCTAAAAATTATAACATCGATGTTTTCCGTCGGGACACGATCGAAACGAATTTGACAATGAGCTTATCACTGACAATTTAGCATGATGTATTCGAGCCTTCTACAGACCTAAAGGTCATTTAGTTAAAGAGTGTTTCTCTTATGACATAGGCAAAATTATAACAGACAATAATTTTCGTGGCCGCGTCAAATGATTCTTATTTCAGTCTGTATGACGGGTGCTCATAAACAAGAATTTTCTGTTATACTTTCGTCTGTCTCATGCAAGGAACTCTTATCCAAACAGGGCTTAACCCTGACAGTAATTTAAGCATCTGACATCAATAAGAAAATTCCCATTATAATCGACTGACTACCGAACAATTGAAGTCAAATTGTTTGTTGTTTTAATTAGTGAAACAATTGTATTTATTGTTTATGTGATAATGAAGGTGCGCGGTCGTAGGCCGATGTGCTATTGAACAATGCAACCAACAGGTCCGGCGAGTTTTTGTCATCACAAACCGTTCATCGCCATCGTCAAGCTGCCCCCAACTGCACTCGCTTTAGATTATCACTTGTATACTCCTTTTTTTTAAATGTATTTTTTTATCCGGGCACGGCAAAGTGACTGCACTATTTGATGGTAAGCGCAGTGCCAAAAAACCAGGTACTACCAACAAACAATAAGTTTATCGGTAGTCACCAGAATCATGCGGATGCTGGCCTATATAAACGCTTCGTCACACTCCAAAAAAGGAAGAAGCAGTTATAAAGGCCGGCATGATTCTGGTGACCACCGATGAATTCATAGTTTGTCGGTGGTCGCTAGTTATTTGGCCTGCACTACGCATAGCATCAGGTGTAGTGCAGTCATTTTGGCGTGCTCGGATATAAAAATAAAAATCAAGGATACTCTAAACAAACTTTTGGCAAGAACAAGTGATCCCGTTATATGCTAGTAAAAAAATTACCTATGCCTCGCTTTTTAGACCTAGGTAATAAAATTGCTTGTTACAATTCATATTCTTATGAGTTTAGTTGTGCTAATCAAAAGGTTTTATGATAATCATCCTTAGAGCACGCAATGTACAGTGCATCTCATCATCAGCCTCTTGATGTATTTTTAGATTTTTTTGTAAACTGTTGAACCACGAAAGACAGTTCATCTAACTATATAGCTTTAATGGGCCGGTACATCTGAGATAGAACTTTAGTCTCACAGAAAATCGCGAAATGACAGCTTGCTGTTGCTTTTCGTATAGTGAATGAGATTTTCGGAGGACAATATCTCTCCTCCCCCCCTTCTATTTCCCTTGCTTAGCGATCGCAACGCATGCATGATTGTTATGGTAGTTTATGGGCGTAACCAACTTGCACGTTTGCCGGGCTATGCTATTAAAAAAACAGCATTAAAACTTTACCCACAAGTCGCTACCGCTCACACACCAACTACACCCGACCAGCAGTTGTTTATAACATTTAATTAAACAATAAAGTTGTATTGGCTCAGTTTTTGTTTATAACATTTAAAGTTGTAGGTACGTGCGTTTAAGTATCGACTCCATTCATTACTTTAGATTAATGGCTGGGGTGTTCGGCCTTGGGTAACAGCCGCGCTGTTATAGATCCCCAATAACTGTACTACTTAATATTATTATAGTTATTGCTAATTCAAAGACAACATAAGATAGATTTCTTTGTGCTAATTTATAGTACAACTTGAGCCATTTTCAAAATTGTACAAAAAGTGAAATGAAGTGTTTGTTAAATTATACTAATTGGAGTATTTTTTAATTGATTGATTTTATTTTTAATTGATTGTATGACGAGACTAGCAAGACGCTCGCCTGATGGTAAGCGCCACGCCTGCCCATAAACAATAGCAACATCACACAGAACTTTGAATTACAAAGCACTGCATGCCACTGAACTGCGTTCGTCACCCCGAGACATAAGATGTTAAGTCTCATAATGCCCAGTAATTTCACTGGCTTCAATGAAAACAGAAACACAACAGTGCTTACACACTGTTGCTTGGCGGCATAAATAGACAAAGCGGTGGTACCAACCCAGACAGCCTCTCGCATACGAGGGACCTACCACTGTAAAATAATAGTGAAGATACCACGCTGTTAATCTATAAGAGTTATTGGTACTGAACGTTAAAAACTTCGCTACTTATTTGCAAAAACTCCTCTCTTTCTTTCTGAATACATTCCTTTCCTTTTAATAGTAATATTTATGATCCAATTTACAGAATTATTGGAATTCGATTTGCTCAGGTATTGTAGGTGTCGGAGATCACTTAAAATCAGGTGACCGACTTGCATGTCTGCCAGCCTCATAAAAAGGGCATTATGGATGGAATAATTTGATTTAATAGCCAATGATTGGCGCAATTCTAGGAAATATTATTGAATATGATAATAACTTCTTTTGTGCATCTAATGAACTGTTTATAGAACTGATGGTACTAAATGAACGAGAAAGGAGACGCGGGAAAAACTTAGTTTGAATTAATGATGCTACGTATGTGGCATGGAATTTAAATTACCACTCATCAATTGCACTGTTTATCTTTTACGGACATATATGGTTGATTGAAAAAGCTGCCATCATACATATGGGTGCGTTGAAACTAAACTCGACGCGTATGGTCTTCATTATGGAAAATGTCTTAATCAAACAAGTGCGAATGTTTAGAATTCTTTTAATCTTGAGTTTCTTATTGCTATGCCTTTATTACATAAAATAGGAATATTGAAGGCTTTTTATAAATAATAATGATGCGTCAATTAGTGTTTAAACGTCTTTATCGCTAGGTTAGATAACATTCTAGTGGGAAGGTACCTGATATTGTGGTATCTGACTGGATAGCGACCACCGTACACATGGTGACAAACTCGCCATAGTGGCGTGTTCAAATGGGTCGCGTTTCGGGAACAACCAGTGTACATTTTAATGATTTCTTACGTTTACGCGAATGTTACTCATTGAAATAAAAAACCGTGACCACGAAGGCTGAAAAGTCTTCGAAACGTCGGGATCAAAATTAATAAAAAATCGCGATTAAATCCGTTTAAATTAGTTTTATTTCAACCAATGTGCATCCAGTAACTTCGTCTTGTAACGTCTATATCACGATGAGTGCTCTGAAGAATTGTTTGAATTTGAATTGTTTGACTTTTGATTAGTTGTTAACATACAACATGAATTGGCCGGCTCGACCGGTTTGTTACCACTGTCTCACGGAAATTCTACGTGATGTAGCAGCTAACTGTTGTATGGTGAGTCAGATATCCGGAGACCCATATCATATTCCCAATTATTTAATTATTCCTCCATTCCTGTCTATTAAAGTTAGCAATTCATCCATGATTCCTCAGGTATTGTGGATATTCATAAGTGGTGGAAATCACTTACCATCAAGTGACCCACATGCTAGTTTGTCGATCTATGCTAAGAAAATAGCTCCGTTGCAAGTTAGCTAAGGCCGATACTCGATGACTGATGATATAATGATATCGATAATATTAATACTATACCCCGTAAGTGATCTCTGGCAGAATGTACAAGTTCATACTTTTCCTCAAAGAATAATTTCTTACACATGATATTTAAAGCCACTGCATTTTTTTATAAAACCGTATCCTGCCTTTTGTAATTATGTTACTTACATTAGGTCAAATGCTATGTAATACACAAGCTCGCTAAATAACAATAAGTTAGGCCTAAATTAAAATAGCGTATGCATAATATAATTTATAGAGCCAACTGCCTTTGCACGTTTTTGCGCGCGAGAATTAAAAATGTCGCCTCACGTTTGATGTAATTAATACTGTTGGAACATTTGCCTAATCAAAAAGTACCGACTTGAAGATAATATAATGTTTCATTTGCATAATATAGATAAAATTGGCCTGGCTGATTAGCGATGTATTGCATTAATGTAAAAGGCAATAGTCTTTTTTATTACTAACACTACACCTGATGGTAAGCGTAGTGCAGTCCAAAAAACTAGCGACCACCGACAAACAATGAGTTCATCGGTGGTCACCAGAGTATAAAATCGACGGGCCTGCGACTGGACAGGCGGATGACCGATGCAGGCACAGGGATACAAGGATGAACCCCTATACCCGCCCCAATCAATCAAGTCATGTGGCAAACCCCTCGGGATAGCCAGATATACACTGGCTGATCCTGGAACGCGATCCACACAAAGTGTGTGGGTCACTATGACACGTTTTAGCATCATGTGAACGGTGGTCGCTATCCGGGCGGATATGAATATTCTACCCCTAGCATAATTCGATATTATTAGGAATATTCTTAGATCCAGTCGATGGATCAGATTTATAATAGTAGTATTTTGTCAAGCCAGAATAAAAACTATAGAGAATATATAATTTTATTATCTTTACTGTAAAACACGAATAGGTACTAATGCACACTAATTACTAATTGCGCTAAAAACAGCTAATTTATGGAAAGCTCGCACTTAATTATTTAATATTATTTACATTTTATTAAAAATATATTTTAATCACGCAACATTAAAGGTGTTCTCAATTATATAATTAATATTTTTGCAGAATGGCATGGACATACCTACTATTTTGTACGCAATAAGCAGCTTGACATCTTTTCTCGCTATCTAGAAATTTTATCACATTTGCTAATGTGATTAGTAAAATGATATAATGAATTTGTATTATATATTTTACTAGCTTTTGCTCGCGGCTCCGCCCGCGTGATTTTCATACAAACTTTTATCCCTTATTTTATCCCCTTGGGGGTAGAATTTATCAAAATCCTTTCTTAGCGGATGCCTGCGTCATAACATCTACCTGCATGCCAAATTTCAGCCCGATCCCTCCAGTGGTTTGGGCTGTGCGTTGATAGATCACTATGTCAGTCAGTCACCGTTGAGTTTTATATATTTAGATTATGTACATATGTATGTATTTTACGTAATATTCTAATTAATATGTACTACTATTTCTATTTGTATCACCTATAGACTTTTGATATTTCTTGCGTAGAACGGAACATATAAAAATAAAGAGAAAATGCAGTAATCATCAATCATGTAATAACTGTGATAAAATGTATGGTTGGTATCATTTTCGTTTCGAAAAGCATCCATAAATTTTCCGGGATTTGAATTTGTAACTGATCTTATAATAGGCATATTTACTATCACAAGTATGAAGAGATGGAAATAAACTCTGAGAATTGAAGGTGCACAAGCTCAAAAATGCATCTCCACCTACATATTCAGGGATATAGGGGGCACGCTTAAGTTATTTTACAATGGAAAAAAATCGTGTAATCGATGGAGTCATATTTTTTTACTAGCCTATAATGTGTCTCACTGCTGGGAAAAGGCCTTCCCTTTACTCTTTCACTGGGTTCGGTTTTCTGACATCTTGTCTCAATTTACCTCGAATGCGTTCACCTCGTCTTTACACTTGTTTTTCGACCGTCCGTGTTTTTGATGACCATTCGCTGGAGTCTAGTTCTTCACCAGTATGGCCCAAAGATTTGGATGCATTCGAAGCAATTGCCCGCCCAGTCCCACTTCAATGCGACAGCCGACATCTTTGATGCGAGTTTTGGAACGCAATTCGGTGTTTTTGACATGGTCAGTCAGTTTAATACCGATATATTTCGCTCCATCGCTCGTTGGCACACCTTGAGTCTGAGCTTCTGGGAAAATTAAAATAGAGATAAAAATCATATTCAGGCCGGCTTGCACAACAATCCATATTCATAAATAACCACTAAACATGTTTATTAATGTCAAATTTTCATACCATTTGAGGTTGCTCAAACATGTTTACAGTCTAAATGCGATTTAAGAATCTTTAAGCAAGTCGGCTTTAGTCTTTACATTAATGCAACAAAATACAGCAGAGATAATGTATCTTAATACAAACAAAACAAGTTAATTACGATTCGGAATAGCTTACATATTTAAGTGGCTCATTAGAGGGGTGTGTGAAATGAGCGAGCGGTACAAAAATTTGGTCAGCGATCGGTATCGGCCCGCAATGGCGAGGCGAAGCGGTCTCGCGCAAAACCATGCGATATTTCGGTAATGCGATCGAGTTCGCCGCTCGTTTAGGGTTGACACTGACTTTGTAATTTCGAACACACTTGTTTTAATTGTCTAAAACCATAAACATAACTAGACCACGTAAGTACTACGACCGGCCTGTATAAATGCTTCTTCCTTCTTCGTAGAGGGAATAAACAAATCGAGGTGCCTGGGACAGGATAGATGGATGACCGATGCAGGCACAGGAATACAAGGATGTACCTGGATACAAGGATGTCCTGTTGCAAGCTCCTTGGGAGAACCGGGTATACGCTGGCTGATCCTGGAACGCGATCCACACAACGTGTGTGGGTCCTTATGACAGGTTTTAATACCATGTGTATGGTGGTCGCTATCCGTGCGGATATGAATATCCTACCCCCAGCAAATTTATACGACCTAGGTAAGAATGCCACAGGAAAACTGATATTTACAAGCACGCGTAGACATAAGATTCATATTTTCATATTACATGATTACATCGCGGCCTTGCAAATGACCGCAAATGCCACCTGATAAAGGAAATTTGATTAATGCATTGGAAACTACAGGGATAATATGATTATCAAATAAATATTTTAATGATAAACACTAATTAGATCTATGAGGCACTATTCGATAATACCGTGCCGTCAGTATGACGTTGACAGACAGAGGCACTGACGTTCGCGTCCGAAACTTGACGCAACTATTAGTAATCTACCCTTAGCGACTTTAGTCCTTTAAATCGATATTAAGTCGTCCTAAATAGAAAAATTTAAATACTTGAAATATAAGACTAAACCTTAGTTATTTCGACAGCTGACAGCCCTACGCGTTTCATTTTTTCGCGGCACATTTAATTGCACTGTATCATTGCATACTAAAATGCCCTTTAATTTTTTACGAGCCGCCGTGGTAATGACATAATCACAGCGAGCGTGGATGCCTGCACTCCTTTTTGCCGGCTGACGGAGATCCTGAGCTGCCTTATACGCCTGGCGGAACTGTTTTGATGATACGTCGTAAAATAACATCACTTCGCACGTTTGTGAGTTTGTTTTTACGCTTTTTTGCTGTCTTTGATCATGTATGTCTATGTCTAAATTTTAAACCTTCATTTTATGCGTTTACCGTATAATGCTTGTTTTACAAATTCAAATTTTCCGGTAAATACGGAAACCTCAGCAACTACAGCTTCTTTAAAAAATCCTTACTTCAAAAATGTTTAATACAACCGCTTTTTTTTCTTTTAATATAGACCGACTACACTGAGTTCCATGCGATGTTAGCGTACTCTATAAATTAAATTGCTGTGTATAGGTAGACTTCAGACTTAAAAAGGTTATAAACATAGATAATACTGTGTAGTCTGTAGTCTGTAACTGTACCTAATAAAAAACAAAATACAAGACCACGGAGCATAGATTTTGGGTATCAATAAAAAGCAAATAGGAGTTTTAATATATTTTTATATATTCATATAATTAGTCTACATAGTATTATTAATATAAAAAAATGTATTAAAGTTATTACTACATAAAAATGAACATTATGCTTTTTCATACAAATTGTCAGTCACGAAAATGTAATGGAAACTATGTTGTCAAACGCTACTAATTACAAATATTTTAGCAAGCCCTAACTCAATTAATGCTGTAGGTGTGTCTAAAACAAAAAGAGTCCGGCACGACCGGGTTGTTACCACTTTCTCACAGAAGACTGACGTGAAGTAGTAGCTTGCTATAGCGTTTTGTACGGTGAGTGCGATATCCGGAGACTCAAATCACCATCTCCACTTGCCCAAGTGGTTATGACCAACTTGCTCATTTGCTGACCTCGGCTATAAAAAGATAATGACCACATTGCAACTAAATCTATTCCGCTTCACAATTTGAGATTCAGCTCTACGTAACTCGTACAAGTATCCACATATGTCGGTAGGTATCTAGTGATCATTAATCATAGAGCAAATAGACAGTTTGAGCAATAAAGTTCGCAACAGCAATCGTTAGTATTGAAGTAGAAATAATTAAAACTTCACTCACCTCTTTGCCATGCAATACAAACGGCAAAAAACCGTGAATGAACGTCGCCATATTGGCGGCCATCTTATGCATCGTAATTACACAAAATGGCGGACGCGGCGGCCGATTGGTTCGCCGGTAAAAAGGCACAGTGTTAATAGCTCCAGATTCGTTGCTAACGAAGTGTGATTGGAGATAATTGCAGACCACGTATGCGGCACATGAATTATTGAGGAACGGAGTGTAATCCCGCGTGGGATAAAGTCAGACGACGCGTCTCGTGCGAAACTATTCGATCAGCTCTCATTTCGGAAATGTTTTGACGTAGTATTCTATTAGAGACGGTTTATGACGACAGTTTCGCGCTCTTTAGAAATACATTCTTATCGACCATTTGAAATTAGTTCACAAATTTGTTTATCGCCTTTAGTGATTGAATTTGTAGATAAATCGCTAAAAAAGAAGAAGAGTTCGATGCCTAAAACACCACATCCATCGAAATGATAACTTAAACACTAGATGTCTTTATGAAACAACGAATGTAGAGATTTTCAGATCACCTAACAATTTAAATATGGATACACAAAACTAAATTTCCAAACTTGCATAAAATTACAAAAGTATGTATAGCAAACATCAATTTTAATTACTCGTTTATTAAGTGTTATTAAAATTGAATAACTGTAAAACAGCTATATAATTTCAGTTAGCACTTGAACATAATTGTAGTAGGTACTAATTAAGATATTTCGGAGGCGGTCGCGCCTAATTTTTTACGAAACCCCCAATTTTGCGTATAATTACCCACTCGACTCAAATAACTCTGTATAATTGTCCACCTAAATAAATGGAATTTGAACGCTTTTTATTCTCCGACATCGTGACTTTTAGCTGAAATAAGTAAATAATTAATGCGAAGCCATAAATAAAAAAGAAGTAAATAATTATAGGCATATAATATATGTATGTTTTTGATACTTAAGTATTAACTTTGTAATGTGACCCTATAGGCTATCTATAGGTAGAGGTGTACTAGTACCTAGCACAAGGTAGGTATCTCCTGTGCGAGAGGCCGTCTTGGTTGGTACCACCGCTTTGTCTATTTCTGCCGCCAAGTTCTGTGTGGTGTTGCTTCTGTTTATGGGCAGGCGTGGCGCTTATCATCAGGCGAGCGCCTTGCTCGTCTCGTCATTAAATCAAATCAATAAAACAAAAAAAAACAGAGTCGTGTTGTAAATTACACCAATAACTGTAAGTGTTGAGACGTCCACGGACATTCGGCAAAAAGTCATCTTCGCCGAATACGCGCTGCGGCAAAAACATCGGCATTCGGCAAGCGGTGAATCAATTTCACGAACGCCTTTGCCTTTATTCCTTTTTTTTAATTACATATAAACATGTCATATTATTGAAAGCAGCGATAGCTCAACGGGGAGTGGCATGGACTGTCGAAACTAAAGTCGCAGGTTGGAAACCAACCCAAGAGCACACACCATTGACTTTTCTAAGTTACGTGTATATTAATTGTTAATTATAGCTTACTTTAACGGTGAAGGACACATCGTGAGGAAACCTGAATACCTGAGAACTCGATAAGATTTTTCGAAGGTAAGGTGAAGTCTGCCAACCCGCATTAGGCCAGCGTGGTGGACTAGAAGACATTGAAGCCAGTGAAAGTACTGGGTATTATGAGACTTAATATCTTATATCTCAGGGTGACAAGCGCAGTTCAGTGCCATGCAGTGCTTTGTAATTCATAGTTCTGTGTGGTGTTGCTTTTTATGGGCAGGAGTACCTTACCATCAGGCGAGCGTCTTGCTAGTCTCGTCATTCAAACAAATTAAAAAAAAGCCAGTTTAAACTACAGCTGTGTCCTTAGAGATGATATCACAACATTGTAAACTGCTAAAGGGGTGTGTCCATACGGCGATTCTGTAACAAAGGAGGCTAATAAACGCTCGGTGCGTGTGCGTTGCGTGGCGGAAGAGCGAGCGCCGCGGGCGGGGGCCGGGCGGCGCGCCGATATTTATTGACAACAAGATAGCGTTCTGCCCCAAATATCTTCATTAGCGAAACGCCGCGGCCAGTTCGATTAATGGAGATACACCTTTATGTGAACCGTTTGAGATATTTGATAATTGGCATTGTCAGAGAGGAAGAAACTGAGTTTCTTGCTCGCTTTTTTCCCAATAAGTAACTATTGTACTGTGATGCTTTATAGTTTATTTTCATTGTGCAAGTGATGCCTGTGATAAGACCCCACTAAAACTGGACTTAATATACCCTAGAATAACCATCACAATAATAAAATTTATAATTAAAATATTGCGACAAAAATAAAAAAAGTCGTTATAAACATTTTTATAAAGGCGAATATGTTTTATTATTGCAACGTGCTGTGTTGGAATATTTATGTACTTTTAAATTCTTTTTTATCACTTAAAAAAGTATTCTAAAAAACAACAATAAATAGGAAAAAGGATTTTTTTGCACAACAGTTTTTAAAAAGCACCCTGGTTTCACCATGTGTGGGGTCAACACTATGTGTGTGACTCATAGGTGTATTTAATTATTTATCTTTCAATTGCCTATATGATAAATAAAATATATCATTTCATACTCATCAATGATGTTCTATTTCACATCTTTCCTAATCTTTCCCTCAACAGAACGCCTCACAACTGACGAGGTCTCAAATTGTGTGGGACGTCACACAGGCCGCAAGGGTTAATTAATAGACCTCTAATTACTGAGGACCAGTGACCCACACGCGTTGATTCATATTATTTTGGTAAGGGCACCAGATGGCTGTGATAGAACTATGGATTAGTTGTACAGTTTCAAGAAGTGTTACTGCCGACAAGCAGCAGTTTTACTGTAGACTATAGGAAAGGGATCTTTATAATTGAGGGATTGGGACGGGTAGAGGGATTTGGGCCTCCGGATATCTCATTCACCACACGAAACACAGCACCAAGCCGCTACTCTACATTGGTTCTGTGAGACATTATTGCTAAATGGAGGTATCCATTAGTTACTTTTACATGCATACACACTCACGTCTGTAATCTCCGAACATTTACTTTTTTCTAAAGGTTTCTTGAGTGGTAGAGCCACGCTGTAGACAGTTTAGTCTACAGCCTGAATGGGCTGGCTCGACCGGGTCGTTAGGTACCACTGTCTCACAGAAAACCGACGTAAAGTAGCGGCTTGCTGCTGCGTTTCGTACGGTGAGTGAGATATCCGGAGGCCTAAATACCCCTCCCCTTCCCAATCCCTAATTATCCCTTTCCTTTAAGGCCGGCAACGCGCCCATAATTCTTCTGATATTGTGGGCATACATGGGCGGTGGAGATCACCTACCATCAGGTGTCTCATTTGCCCGTTTGCCGGCCTATGCTATAAAAAAAGCCAAGTCCTCTCAAAAATGAGAAACAAAACGACTTACATTCATAACTCTATTTGCGTAAACAATAAAAGGTCACGTGATTTCTGGCAGACGGGTCTTGTTCACGGATTCACGTCACGTTTGTAGCGTTAAAAGATTTTTTAGTCACTAGGCTTGAGGACGATAAAAATTCTGAGGGCGGTCGCCGCCACCCCTTTTACGGTATTGTAGATTTGCAATTCGAGCTAGACTTGTATTGTTCCGATAAAACGTAATTTAAGAAGAGAAATGGAGGGAGTTTGATCCGAGATAGGCGAATATACCAATCAACGAAAATTAAAAACCGATTTTTTTTAAATTGTTATTTTTTACTTTGCAGTGTTAGTTTTGGAAGATGGTTTTTAAGTTTTGTTAACATTTATTTTATTTTTTCAGTTTAAGTGTTAGTTACATCTATACCATCTAAAGTCCAATAGAATAACTCAATCGCGAGTGTGCTGTTATCCGTTTAGGAGGTTTTTGCTCCGTACTCCGTTATTAGCGCTAAACTCTATCGAACGTTTTTTTTCCAACAAAAATCATTCCACAATTGGCGAAGAAATTATTTTTTTATGTACATTCATAAAAAAAGAAAAAATATACCAACCGAATTGAGAACTTCTTTTTTTAAAGTCGGTTAAAAATAGTCATTTATCAAGTCGCGCCATACGATTCTTTTTTCAATGCGGACTCATAAAAGTCAATGTTCTATTATATTCTTGCCTCTGATAAGCGATACAAATCTCTGTGTAACCATGTACGCTAAATGCGTATGATTGCCGGCATCTATACTAAAAAACACCACCACAGCACCTACAATTATAACTCTACAAGCCTCAAATGTTTTCATTTACTCGAAAGATCCCAAATAATAAATCAACATTAACTATTTTGACAAGCAGTGTATCTTAAAAGCCAGTTATTAAGCTACCACAGGACCAAAGGTATCATAAAATTACACGATCGGTATCTCCCGTAGCACATAAATAACTTAATCGTCGTGGAAATGTATGGTTACGGGTTCAAAGCCGTGTTCGGGCCCTGCAGCGATCTTACATTTAGTCAGTAACACCTTACTTAGATGATAAAACTGATATAAATACTCTGTTTTAATTATTGATAGCAATTTTATTGCTTTTAAATGTGAGCTATATTTAAAGAATCTGTCATAGCTGCTGCAAATAATGACTGTACATCTTGATTTTCTTGTACAAAAATATTTTATGTTTTTGTAAAGTGGATTATTTTCTATTGTTTCCTACATAACATACTCCTTGTATGTTGACTTCAGAAACTGTAAACTCAATTAATTTATGCACATACACATGGTGAAAAGCCTTAATAGCTCGTTCAAACGAATCGCGATCCGGGGTCAGCTAGTGGTCATCTAGTAACTTCAAGCCAGTATAATTCATCCGACAAACTGCCGACAAAACTGTCTACAGCGTGGCCCACGACTTTGGAAAACTTTATACAGATTACAGATTTTAATACCCTGATCACGGTGTAGTGACTGCTGTCATTTGTGTTTCCCATATTCCCTCGTATACAATCATCACATATCAATAGACCACTCTCGGAGTAAACCGACCGAAACTTCCTCTTGTTTCGAAGTTGGTTAAAATATTAAACCTTTTACAAAACGCTATGGAAACTGGAAGGTACAGCTGCGAAGCATCAGATAAAGTAAGGTAGGTGGTTAACAGTGATATATTCGGAGAGGGGCGGGCAGGGATCGTTCTCGAGGTGTCGAATAAATCAGCCCAGATTTAAATCACAGCGCTTCGTTCCTTACATCTCGGCGACCGCGCCGATTCTTTGATATCGATACTGGCCCTATAATGATGGTCATATTTTTGATGATCGTGTTTTGCTCGGTCAGCTGTCAGGTGGAGAAAAACGAAGAACATCTATAGCGATTTCTTTAAGTCAAATAATTTATATTGCATTTGTATTTATTTGCGTCAAGCAAAAATGGGACATTGACATTGAAGCCATTGTCTGCCTATGGCATCGTAGTTCCAAGACGCTTAGGGAAACCATTTTATAAGCAAAATTTCTAGATAAAAAAAATAGTATTCACAAATTTTCAAAGTTGCCGATCAACTGACACTATACCGACTCCAAAGACACATAGAAATTGTTAATTTCGACTTTTCAGTGTTATTTTTTTGAAGACAGTTTTTAAATTTTGCGTGATTATTCTGGTAATGTTATATATCATCATCATCATCAGCCACAAGACGTCCACTGCTGAACATAGGCCTCCCCCAAAGATTGATTGATGAATTGATTGATTTTCCTTCAAGAAAGGTGACAATGTTATATATGGCGGTGGAGAATTACCATCAGGCGACACACTTGCTCGTTGCCGGCCTGTGCTATAAAAAACCCAATTTTCATTATGAAAACAAGCCATTATACGTGTTCCGTGATCAGAGACTCTAGGGGTTAAAGACTATATCAATTGCACCTACTTACGCAAACAGGATCCAACCCACAGCAAGTTCAAATGGAGATACTGATTTTGTTTTACTAAATTCAATAATTTAAACTAATTTTATCTCGATGTTTTTTGGAAAATTGGCCATTAAATATATTCCATGTACAATTTTACAATACAGTATTAAAAACAATTTAAATTAATGAATTTAGCAAAACAAAATTAGTATCTCCATTTGAACTTGGTGTGGGTTGGATCCTGTTTGCGTAAGTAGGTCCAATTGAAGACGTTAATTGTGCACAAATAATTGTCACGTACTGTGACTGATCTGATTAGCTTAGCGATCATTTAACTGCGCTCGATTGTTTCATAAGGGCTAGTTATCGTATTGCCAGGCAGATGGCTTGCATCTGTTTATTAGGACTAGCTTATAATGGTAGCATTTATCAGTGTACTTGCTGTTGCCTGCTGGTTGACCATGTACTGGTACTGCTGGTGGTATGATGGTAAGCGTAGTGCAGTCCAAAAAACCAGCGACCATCGACAAACAATGAGTTTATCGGTGGACACCAGAGCCATGCCGACCTGTATAAATGCTTCTTCCTTCTTCAGAGAGGGAAGAAGTAAATCGAGGGGCCTGAGACAGGACAGGTGGATGACCGATGCAGGCACAGTAATACAAGGATGTACCTCTATACCCGCCCCAACCAACCATCAAGTCATGTCGCAAGCCCCTCGGGAGAACCAGATATAAACTGGCTGATCCTGGAACGCGATCCACATAAGGCGTGTGAATCACTATGGCAGGTTTTAACACCATGTGTACGGTGGTCACTATCCAGGCGGATATGAATATCCTACCAACAGCATAATTGTTTAATTATTAGTGATTAACGAATCACTAATAATTCTCACATTCATTTATCCTACTAACATAATTTGCTCCGAATTGAATTTTTCCAATCTTCTCGAAGTAATCAAGACAGTCATTGGCGTTGTTAAACTGTCATCCCACGATGTCCACAATAAGCTGAATTATTTAAACGATTCACAATCAAAATTGCGCTGTTCGATACAACACAAGGAAGGGATGCAATTCATATTGACAGTCACGGATCAATCAACCAAAACGTCTCCAAAAATCGTGAATCAAAATTGGACTGTCACAATAAATGAAGTCGCATGAACATAAAACAGATGTGTACAGAGCTTTAATCTAATTTATGCGTATCCGCTGCGGATTGCAATCAATTGCGACGGCGACAAACCTGACGCGACCATTTGTACTCGCTTTTTTGTCGCGCGACAATTGTTTGACCTTTCATTTGCGGCGACATCCACTTCAACGTTGTCATTTTGTGTTCGAAGTTAATTATCAACTAATTTTATACAGCAATAAATGTCGACATGAATATTTTTGTTAATATGTATGATTTACTTTATGACCTGATTGTTTTTATAGCTGAGTTGGGCAAACGAGTAAGACACCTGATGGCAAGACGTGATTTCCATCATAATACCAAAACAATCAAAAATGCGTTGCCAACATTCAAGACGAAGAATAAAGGCTCGGAAGATAGACACAGTGTGTGGGCCTCTAGAAATCCCACTCAGCACACACATCACACAGCAATTATTTAATCAATGTTTTTTCATAAATTTCTCACTACAGGAGGCCTCTTCTTGTAAAAAAAACCATTACTGTATTGATCTAATTTCGCCTCTCTCCCAAACAACATTTATTACACAAAGTATTCGCATGTCTTCCATACGGTATGCACCACAGAAAAAGCTAGCAAATAAAAGAATAATACACAAAATTCAATCCGCGAACCTTTATCCAAATAGGTTTTGTACCCCTTTGACTCCGTTAAAAGTTATTCAAGCCCCATCTTTATTATTCTTTTAGCATGGTTGTATGTGTTTTGAAAGAAAAAACAAGGTTTAACTGTAAACATATTCATACTTTATATTTTGTAACTGGTTAAGGCACAGTCTTAAGTTTTACTAACTTAAGTTTTACTTTTGGTAACGACCCGATCAAGCCGGCCCATTCATGCTGTAGAAAAATCTGTCTATAGCGTAGCTCTACCACTCACCTGCCTTCAGCGTGTAAATCGTAATATTTCTCAAACAAAAAAGCAAAACTTCTTACGGTTAAACCGTTTTATTATTCTACACTATTTCACCGTCGAACTGTTACCATTAAATTATTATTGTCAATTTAATAAAACAAACTAATTCCTACAAAGTGCACTTGCTAAGGATGCAATTTAAAAAACTCATTTCGTTTTGATATTAACAAAGCAGATGTTTTTAATAGATGACCAAGAGTGAGTCGCGCGTGCCGGGCAACGGTGCATTTAGTTTTTGCACTCGTATTGTTGATTGCTATTCTCAAATTAATGAAAGATGCGCTAATGACTTTTTAAATTTTTAAGTAATTAATATCCCTCGTCGTTTTTTTTCAGATTCCCTCCATTATTGGTCAACTAAAACGCATGATCATCAATGTTGTAAGTGGTGGAGCACGAATGGACCAAATCAATCGGGTTAGTAGGTACATACTCATAGAAATAAGGAAATAGACATAAAGCGGCAACTTCTTGTTCCGTTTAATTAATATGTGATATTTCTGAAGTCTCAAATCCCCCGTCTCACCTTCACCATTCCTTTCCTTAAAAACGCATCCATATTTTTTTTTAATATCGTGGTGTTCTTGGCCGGTAGAGATCACTTACCGTTAGCTAACCAGCTAGTTTGCCGGCCTATGATTTATGTCATACATTTAAGTGCAGCAACGCTGTATCTAGAACTTACCAAATCAATAAAAAAAACTTTTGTCGTTTATGGGATTTTGTACATCAATTGAAACACAAGGACTCCTAGCCCGATACCTATCAATTGACGTTGTACAAATGTACCGAGTAGGTGGTATTGCATAATGCATTGTTTTTAACATATGAGCCGCGGACACGGAACCAAGCCGCCTCGCCATACATGGCCTTACCAGCCTGTTCATACAGACCTACGTGAATACGAATAATTAGACAATGAATGACAATGGTGGAAAAAAGTCAACTATTATTACCTTTTATGGTAAATGAAGCAAGTATTAAGTATTATTACCTTTTTTGCTGGTGGGAGGATACTTGTATCCGACCGGATAGCGACCACCGTACACTGGTGCTAAAACCTGCCATAGTGGCCCACCATGTGTGGGTCGCGTTCCAGGGTCAGCCAGTGTATATCCGGTTCTTCCCAGGGGGCTTGCCCCCTGATCCTAACCCTTTCCCCATCCCTTTTTCCTTCCCCTCCCCTTTGGCCTTTTGGCAGGCCGGCATGATCTTGCCGACCTACGATGGACACATTGTTTATCGTTGGTCGACACTATTCTTGGATTGCACTACACTTACCACCGGGTGTAGCGTAGTCACTTTGCCGAGCCAGGATAAAAAAAAAAAAAAAAAAAGCAGCTTTTTTAACGTACAACCCAAACCGCGAGTAAATGGTAGTTAACCATACTCGCGTAACTTCGCAAAGTTAGAGCTGTTTTCTCTGAGTATTGATTTCGAAACATGACTTCCTTCACGGCAGTCTTTATCACTCTCCTTTCAATCTTAAAGAAATAAAACAAAACCCAGATATTTGTCGTCGCTTTAATAATAGCACTTACAGAAAGTGTATCTATTGCTTTCTTTAATTGGTACTAAATTTTTCTTGCAGCTATCCGCGTGAATATCTTTTTCCGGGATAAAAAATATCCTACATCCTAAAACATTATCTCATTACCTATCCCGTGTACCGAATTTCGTCCAAATCTGTTCAGCCGCGAAGTCGTCAATGATAACCAAACATTCAAATTCAAAAGCTCAGAAACATCCAAACCTTTACAATTATAATATACTAGCGACCCGCGCCGGCACGGGTAAAAATATGTTTGTTACGACATCACATTACAAATCTTTGAAATTTTCGGCTTTTCGGAACTATAATATGTATCTATTATACATGTAAACCTTCCTCATGAATCACTCTACTTATTGCTGCATTAAAATCTGTTGAATAGTTTAAAATCTAAGCGAACAGACAGCTCTAGCTATACTATGTAAAGAAGTAGGATAGTTTAATTAGGCACCATACGACGTCACTTAGCTAAACTTTCTAATTTCAAATACATTACTCGTCGTACCATCCATCCTCATCATCCATCCATCCGCTTTGTCTTCAACAATTAATTACAAATTGTCCCAGTAATTACAGCTCACTCGAAATCCATGATATAACTTGATTAGGCGCGGTCGGGTCCCAACGCGACATCGCCCTAACCCGAATATCAGAGTAACGAGTGCCGCTTTGTGCTCCAGATGAACTCATGAAACCTTTAAATTACACTTAAATGCGAGATGAGACTCGCTTTATGGGGTGGTATGGTATCGAATAAAAACGAGAAATAGTTATTTTGGTAAGCAGTTCCTCGGAACTATATTGGATGCCTTCGTTTTTAGTTGACACTAAGTTTAAACAATCACTCCGCACAATATTGCAACAGCCTCAGTGGCGCGGTGTGCGAGAAGTCGGTTGGGAAGCGAGAAGCCATGGGTTTGATTTCTGAACCGAGACAAATGTTTGTGTGACCCACAAACGGGTTTGGGTTTTGTGGGATCGTAAGTCCCCCATAGTTTCTGATTCCCACTGGTTACAGGAGACAGTTGGGTGGGTGTGTTTATTTGTATTTTTTTATACCTTTATTTCCAAGCTAGCGAATAAAACCACAGATCCGGTTTTCGGATAACAAGCAGCTTTTGCAAATTTCATAGGTACAGTCAGCTTGTGTTTATGAGATCGTAATACAAGGTTGTAAGATTCCTCGTATGCGTGAGGCCGTTAGTACCACCGATTTGTCTATTTCTTATGCCAAGCGGCAGTGTGTAAGCAATGTTGTGTTTCGGTTTGTAATATTGAAGCCAGTGATATTCCTCGGCATCGTGAGACCTATAATCTTGTCTCTCAATGACGAGCACAGTCCATTACTGTGCCATGAGTGGTATAGCTACGCTGTAGACAGTTTTGTCTACAGCATGTATGGGCTGGCTCAATCGGGTCGTTACCACTGTCTCCCAAATAACCGACGAAAAGTAGCGGTTTGCTGCTGCGTTTCGTGCGTTGAGTGTGATATCCGGAAGCCCATAACCCCTCCCCTTCCCAATCCCTAATTATCCCTTTCCTTTGAGGTCGGCAACGCGCCCATGATTTTTCTGGTGGTGGGTGTATATGGGCGGGATCACTTACCATCAGTTGATCCACTTGCTCGTTTGCCGACTTATGCTATAAAAAAAACAATAGAAAGTCTAGGATTTTTTATCATCTAGTAACACTGTCACAGCATAGCTCCAGGGTACAATTATACCGACAAAGGTGCCCATGTCTACGCCTTCCTGTGCGCCGAAACATTGCTAATTCCATTGTGCCGAGACTTGCTGCCGCTGTAATGGAGGACAGATTGTTTTACTGCGCCCTCATCACTGGCTAACATAATCTCTTTAGAAAGTCAAACAGTTTGGGATAAATGATTAAGTTCTTCTGGGGGCTAAGAATGAAGTTATAAATATTGCTGGATAACTCAACCGTTAAAAGAAACTTTATGTTAAAAAACCGTCACTTAATCAGCTGAAAAGATTTTCTTCAAATATAGCTAAGAACAGTCTTGATTAATGCAGCTTCCAAATAAACAATCGGTTCATTACTTTAGGAGCTGGCGTCATAGATATGCAGACATGCCCACAGAAAAAGAGGGAGTACCAGATAGAGAGACAAAGTGGTCAGGCATAAACACTCCTCTTTTATAAAAAATAAAGGATCGTTATTCGTAAAGTTAGATTCGCGATCACAGAAGTAGTACGCAATATCAATCTAACAGGAATCAAACCCGAACCCTTCACTCCCTTCACAATTACCAACTTCGGTATCATCTAAATGAAAATATAACCGAATACTTCACGCTCTGCTCAACCGAAATGGAGGTGAATAGCAACTCTATTACGCAGATATTGTTTTACCTACATTAAAGCAGTACAGGGGGCTTGGAGATTATTTTGGACATAGAAAATGTATGTTTAGTGTGCTGGAGTAGTGTGAGAATAAATTCGGAATATGGAATATTATTAACAAAGTAATTGGGTAGTAGTAGTACCTCATAAAACAGATCACGATGCTAATTTGAAAAAAGCCTGACTAAATTCTGGTCTCCTAATTTATCATTTAATCACAGAGATTTTTCACCTCAATCCCAATAGTCAATTTAAAACACAAACATTTAGATTGACCAAAAGTTATTTGATAAACATAAGATTAACTTATAACCGGACATTTCGAGATAGTCCTTGCAGAGATTTGCACAGAATGTGATTGTCCCATCGCACGCCATCCAGACCCCAGTAGGGCGCAGGGCCGCATAGCCTCAGGGCTCGTTTCCAATATTGTGAGCTAGCCGACCGAGACGTGACATCGTTATAGCAGCCCTACGCAGAGATTGTTACTGTATTACTTCCAATATTATGTTAATATCAACTGAAATTAGCTTTCGTATGCATCTTTCGTCTGTCGTCGACGGATAAAAATCTCTATTGAGTGACTGCAATAGTCGTGCTTCATTGCGAAATTTGGTAGCAGTAGTGAAAGGTGGTAGGTTCCCCGTATGCGAGAGGTCGTCTGGGTTGGTACCACCGCTTTGTCTATTTCTGCCGCCAAGAAACAGCGTGTAAGCACTGTTGTGTTTCGGTTTGAATGATACTGAGATTTTATATCTCAAGGTGATGAGCGCAGTTCAGTGTTATGCAGTGCTTTGTAATACAAAGTTCTTACCATCAGGCAAGTGCCTTGCTCGTCTCGTCAGTCAATCAAATAAAAAAATAATATTCGCTCGTATTCATATCATTTATAATATGTACGATGTAGGCAGCTTTGTCAACAGAATAAATAGGCCGACTCGACCGCGCCAACGTCTCATTATAAACCGACTTTAAGTAGCAGGTTACTGTTTCGTTTTCAAGGTGAGTGAAATTTTCAGAAGACATATTCTATCTTCTCTTCTGCTATCCCCAATTTCCCTCAAGGTTGGCAATCCATGCATGATTTTTCGGGTATCGTAAGTATTATTAGAGCCCTTAGTATCAGATAACGCATTAGGTCGTTGCCAGCTTCTGGTATAAAATAATTCAATTTCAAATTCTTTATTACGTAATTAGGCCACTAAACGCACCTTTACACGTCATTTAAAACTACGGCTGTTTCGGAAATGCCCACTGGTCTCAGAAGAAGCACCCGGAAACAGCCGTAGGATTTTTGATATTTTTGTCAATATTACTAACATAATTAAATTAAAGAGACATCTGAGAATACAATTCGTGATAATTCCTTCATGTATAGGTGTTTTCAGTAAGTGTAGAGTCCCACTATACTCGTAGATTTGATTTTTAACAGTTATGCTACTTCTGTAAATATTTTCATCGCTGCTATTATTGTTTTTGTAGTATTATGTGGTTGATAGGAAAGATTTAAAACTATACTCAGTACGATTATACTGCCAAAACGTACAAACAAGACCAGACATATCCACGTAATCTGCAGACAACCCAAATTGAATTGGAGACAATACTCGGGGTGTATCGCTTTATACATCAAGATAAATTCAATCAGGTTGATACCAGACAGTCTGCGGGCATTGTTTTGATTACGAAATGATTATAATTGAATCATAGATTATTATTTGTCGCCTCAGTGGTCGCAAATCTAAATCCAATTTGAGCAATGACTGAATCTGTGTTTGAGTTTATAATGAGAAAAATAAAATTTGGAACAGAAATAAGATTGGTGGACGGTGGGTGCCCCAGGTGCATATCTGACTACACCTAGCTTTTCTGGCGTGAGAAAATGATTGCGCCACACCTGATGGTAAGCGCAGAGCAATCTCTAGTCTAGGACAAAGTCGCCAGAATTAAGCTGGTCTGTCTAAACGCTGTTCCACACTCCGTTTAAAGAGTCACATATTGTAGGAAGCACGCGTGCCGGCATACTTTCTGTAGAGGGAAGATTTTGCGAATTTTCACACACAAAGTCCTGTCCCCACAGTAAATTACGAGTCTCTTGTATAGTGGGTATCAGAAACTTCAGAAACTACAGGATACTTTCCTTCTCACAACACTTTTGTGGATCACACAAACATTTGTCTCGGTGCGGGGATCGAACTCGTTCCCTTCTTCTCGTTGCTTCTCGTTTCACAGCCGTCCGCTGCGCTACGGAGTCTGTCAGATTTAACCATATATATTTTTGGAATACAATGCCATAAATTATTTATTTCTTATTGAATAAACAGAAAATGAGATACTTGGACTGTTTTATCTCTAAATGAAATAAAAAAAAATCAGCAATCCACTTTCAAGGAGATTTGCAATTACAATTATTACAAATGTTAAAATTAAATTCCTAAGTACAGAATTTGTAAAATCAACACAGCAGCTAAAATGAAGGAAAGCGTTTCGAAAAGCAAAGGATTAAAACTCTTTTCAACGGTATTCCAAAAATATATCCTTACGATGCGATACAATAAGATGTTTTTAATTACTGCAAGAGTTATTCTTATTTTGAAATTATTTATATCAACGAAATAGATGACGTCATCTAAGGGTACTTCCAATTGAATAATAGCTATTTTGTGCAAAGCGGTGTGATTTATACATATACATACAAAACTCACGTCTCTATCTTCGAAGGAGTAAGCAGAGACTGAATTAATCCACCCAGGTGTCGCAATATTAGACACACATTACAATCCCTGACAACTCGGGCGTCTGGGTTGGTACCACCGCTTTGTTTATGTTAAAATAAAACTGAAATGCGACATTTTCCAATAGAAAACTTCAAACGCAATCTGTTTTGAACTCCGGACTTCACCGGTTCCTCAGTATAGGTACACTGCCACTAAACTAATGAAGTGATGTGATTTAATTAGTATTTATTCCTCAAGACTCATCATAAAACAAAATTACTCATAACGACACCCAAGACATTCTCAAGGATTTTAATTGTCAGCACATTCTGCTTATGTTATTGGAAGGTTTGTTTATGATAGATAGATAGCTTCACATCGCATAGCTTCACCCATCTATGACCATTACCTAAAAATAATTTCAGCAGAAATCGCGAATAAATTAAAATAGAGGTCCGTGGCCACGGCAGCGTGTTGAGGGGGTACAGACCAGAGGAAGGGATGCACCAACCGTTGTTAACGCGATAATACGCAACTATAACCGACAAATGTAAGTTGGCATCCGCGGTGGTAAAAACGACACCTACTTACTTGCAACAAAACAGCCAATTTATAGTGGACAGACTGACAATTTAAATTAGTTATATTTTTGACACACGGAATTCGTTCATAATGGCATTTGACGCGTCGATGACTCGCTTTTATTGTCTTTTTCTCGTTGGAAATGAATAAATATGAAACGAAAAATGTCTTTTATCAAATCCTTAATGAAATGTAAATGTTTGATAATGTTCTTATTGTTAAGGTGTTGGGGGAATTTCTGATGCATTGTAATAGTAATTTGGTGTACCTGTGTGATTAAAATAATTGCCTGTTACAGTGATAAAAATTACACTTTTTTATAATATCATATTCGTCATCTGCCCACACGCAGTGAGGTCGCCCTAACATACTTTTTAACACACGTTACAGAAAGATTTGGATTGTAGTTTTTACGACCGACCGGCGAATATTAATTATAACCTAATTTATTTTATAATAAAATCCTTCCATGTTTAAAATCCTAAAGAGTATGTGGATTGCGTTGGTGAAAGAATCTTCAACATCGATTAATTCGTTTTCGAGAAAATCGTGGACAAAGGAAATGTTTCAGAAGTGTATGGAGCCTGGGCCAGATCCGTGTACACTTGTAAAAACGACGCTCAATAATTTCGTTAATGCTTTTATAAATTTTTAATAATCTTCGTTTAGTGACTAAACTTTAGTCGCACAAAAATAAATAATTTGGTCAAGAATCTTTTTGAAAATGAAATCTCCTTCTTTTTTATTTATGGCTTCGCATTATTAAGCATTTCGCCAATCACAAGTATAATTTATTCTCAAGTCTTCACAAGAACGGTGAAATATCGGTGTGGACGTTTTCAAAGTCTTGTTGGAGTTTTGGTGTGAATTCCTTCCAGTACGATGCGTAATTCAATTTTTTTAATATTTCCATACACTGTTTATCCTTCCATTCATAAAATTATTTCCGACTATAATAATATGAATATATAATATTATTGACTATTTATACACCCATTGACTACACCAATAGCAATATAAATATAGAGACGCATAGAAGTAGTGGTGCAGTGGTTTCACAATGTGATTCGTCATTTTGGTTCGTGGTTGGGTTCAAATGTCAATTCGCTTTCTCCCGGTGTGGGAACGCGCCTACGTGGACTCTCGACAACATGTTTAGGATGGGTGTACACGATTGGAGCGAATGCGAATAAATTGAATCGGGATTCTTCTCGTACCGATTGCACGCTTTTACTCGTATTCAATATAGTGCTAACTTATACAGGATGATTAATAACTGTTTAGCTTAGAAATGTTGACTATGGTCAGAAAAGTTATGATTTTACAAGGTGGTAGGTTCGTCGTATGCGAGAGGCTGTCTTTATCTTTTTCTGCCGTCAAGCAACAGTGTGTAAGCACTGTTGTGTTTCGGTTTGAAGGACATTGAAGGCAGTGAAATTACTGGGCATTATGAGACTTAACATCATATGTCTCGGGATGACGAGTGCAGTTCATTGACATGCAGTGCTTTGTAATTCAAAGTTCTGTGTGGTGTTGCTTCTGTTTATGAGCAGGCGTGACGCTTACCATCAGACGAGCGCTTGGCTCATCCCTTCATTCAATTAAACAAAAAAAAGATAATTTCGATTAAAATTTAATCGGCTGCCTCAGTAGCGGAGCTGTATTGCGTATGTATGATTATTGTGCTGAGGTCTCGGATTCGATCCCTGGGTCGGGTAAAAGTGATATTGAGTGTTTCTATCACGTAATGCTCTGTATCAGCCCGGAGTCTGGAATTTTGCTCAGTATGGCGATAGGCTCACCCCTGATATCATCATGGGACGGAAATGTGCTCGGCAAAATGTGGATATACTGGTTACACCTATGCCTATCCATTCAATCATCCAAGATTACAGGCGTGAGTGCGTATGAATATATGATTATTATTTTTATGTCAGTTACAATTTAGTGCGCTAGTAACAGCGTGTAAGCGCTGGCTTGACGTTTTATTGAGAGCCAATAGGCTTACTACGGAAGGTGCTCAAGAACTGGCGTAGTGGAGACCTTTTAGTAGGAAGTCGGACCCAGGCACTAAGCCGGGGTAATGCCAGGCAGAAAGATATACAATTATTTCCAATTTGGTGAGACAGTACTGATAAAATATTCATGTATATACAAAAAAGAAACCATTTTTCCAAACCTAAGACCTTATGAATTAATTCATTAAATTAGTTTCACCTAAAATACATACCTCTAACCAGCTCGTAACTATAATAATATTAAAATATACATTATCTACCGATCTTTTAATGTGAATCTTGATAAATAATTTGACAAATGATCACATAAACAACACAGTGGCAACATTGTTTCGGACTCGCATTCGAGCGTAATCGATTCAGAATTCGGATTTCTGACTATGATTGTACACCAAGCTCAAGATCGACGATAAATATCTATAAATTGTACATGTTAGCATTCGTCAGTATAGTTGTTCCATTTAGTTTAATATAAAAAATCAAATTAACAACTAATGTCGTAACAGACGATAATTGAACTGTTTTTTGTATCAATCGACGGCTACCGAAATGGTTTACTTTTTTTATAGTCACGATTGGTAGTCATATACGTGTTTATAACGTAATTCGACTTTTACATCCGTATAGATTATTGATATATCTTTTTAAATCAATTTTTATTAGCTTGAACGGTAACAAGCACGTGACTCACCTGATGGTAAGCGTTACATAAACAGAAGCAACGCCACACGGGGCTTCGAATTACATAGCACTGCATGACACTGAACCGCCAATACGCGCCAAAAGGTTTCTCTTTCGTATTATTTTCTGTTGCGTATAAAATCACCTACAAGGTGGACAGACGACCTGATAAAGGTCGCAGATGTCGCTGGATGCAGGCCGCTTCCAACAGGTCGGTCTGGAAATCTTTGGGGGAGGCCTATGTTCAGCAGTGGACGTCTTGCGGCTGATGATGATGATGATGATGATGATAAAATAATGTATAATAATCAACATAGGAAACTACCCTATTATGCCGGCCTGAAGTTACTGTGTGTATGTACACTGGTTGATCCCGGAACGTCACTTGAACTTGAACGAGCTACTATGACGAAATTGCATATAATACGAAAACATCCAACATACATCTGATATAGCTACAAAGCCTCGTAGTTCGTGTCAGAGATGCCCTCGGTCCTCACTCCTCACGTCTCGGAGTGGATGGCTCTCGAAACATTTAACGATGCGGCCCCGTCCAAAATTTGAAGCATTCATTAGAGTTTTAAAACGAGTCGCGTGCCAGTAAAAAGTCTAGGTACCTATCTATCTAGGCTACAGGTTTGCTGCCCGAAAAACTATATTTTTTTAAAGCGTTTATGCGTATAGATAGGATTTATATTTGAAGATGAATATGAATGATAATAGAAATTATATGGATTTCTGATTATTGATTTTGGGCGTCAGTAGAAATTCCTTATAGAAGAAGAAAGAGTGGCTGGACGCTCTAGGTAAGTAAAAATCTTGCATACGATACATATATAGATTTCTAAGACCCGTTGTACATTCCTTTCTTTTTAAAACATTGCATAGAGCTTACACTAAAAATTGTATTGTCCAATTTCGCGAAACTACTTAATATATAAATAATTCCCATAACCACATTACTTAAGTGCAATAAAAATACAATCAAATCTACTGGGAAAAAATCTACTCTCAATAAAGTCAAGTAACTTAAAGAAATTATTACATTCAAAGAAGCACTTGAAGAAACCACAAACGATATCGAAAGAACTTAACAAATGTTAACTGAAATTAAAATTTAACAAATAACTTTTGACTTTAGAATCGAACCTTGCAACGGGTGCTAAGAACCCTCCATTAATGAAGTGGCCACTAGGCCGGAGGGTCTAAGGGCCGAAGGGCGAAGACAAAGGGAGCGCTTTTAAACGCAATTTAGCTGTATTTTGCAAACAGCACTCGACAGTCAAGTGCCTATTTTAAAGTCAAAATTTTGTTTCCAATATTAAGATGGTTGATGTTTTATTTCACGTGGGAATTTGTTTAACAATTATAATTACTAATGGTCGCGTAGTGGTCGAAATTCGACCGTAGTTTATTTATTTTATTGAATGACGCGACGCAACGTGCTGATCTGATGTTAAGCCTATCCATAAACAGAAGCAACACCACACAGAACTTTGAATTATAAAGCACTGCATGGCACTGAACTGCGCTCGTCACCCCGAGACAAAGATGTTAAGTTTCATAATGCCCGGTAATTTCACAGGCTTCATTGTCCTTCAAAGCGAAACACCACAGTGCTTACACACACTGTAGCTCCACATTTTAAAAATTTTTATTGAATCCATAAAACATAACAGTGTAGACACACACATTGTTTAGATTCCGTCAATAACTCTACCGCTATTCAGTTCGAAAGGCTGTTTCGCTCTTTAACATGATTGCAAACTTGATTATAAAAACTTCTACAGAGACAAAGCTGTCCACAGCATAGCTCTACCGCTTATACTATCTTGTGTATCCAATCTGTCTTACCGTTAGCTTTTCACACTCATCCTTAAACTTCAAAACTACTTCATTCCACAAAACCGTTCTCCACACAAGAAGGCATGTTAAAACGCATAAAATCATCTGTTATTTGAAAGTCAACAAGTGTAACGAGGTTCGGTGCGAAATGGCGAGTCGCCCCTCGCACGCCGCGGCTTAAACAGTTCGTTACATCACCCCCGCGAGGGTAGCTTGTATGGGGTGGATGGCGTTATACTTTCCAGGACCAAACGATTGTTTAACAAATTGCTCAACTAAAATTTATTTTTCTTCTTCAGTCTGTTTTTTATAGCAGATGCCGACAACCGAGCAAGTAGAGATAATCAAAATCTTTATTCATAATGTAGGCTAAGAAAGCGCTTATGACAGGTCAAGTACAGAACATTTGTCATTTAATAAGACTAACTTAAGATTAGGTAAACTTTGAAATAACCGCCGTGCTATATATCGGAATCCCTAACCTAGCTAACCTACCAACCTTTCACTAGCTGCCTACTGATGCCGACCCGAAGAAGAAAGGCAGAAAGAAACTCCCGGCTTCCTTTTTTTTAACGTATGTATGTGATATAATTTCCATCGGACATAATACTAGAAGAATTATGAAGTCGTTATCGACAATAAAGGGATTGTAATTGGGACAAGGACGGGAGATTTAGGCCTCCGGAAATCTCACTCACCTTGTATGTATCACTACTCACTCTTGGGATTTTCTATAAAACTGTTATGATAACCCGGACGAGCCGAACCATTGAATATCAATATATACGTAAGGAATCATGTATGTATTACCAACACTAAAGGAAAGGGATAATTAAGGGATTGGGAAGGGAGTTAGATTTGAGCCTCCGGATATCTCACTCACCGTAGGAAACGTAACAGGCTGTTCCTGTTTGTGCCAACCAAGGCAGTTTGTGCCTCGTATGCGAGAGGCCGTCTGCAGTAAGCAATACTGTGTAAGCACTGTTATGTTTCGGTTTGACGGACATTGAAGCCAGTGTAATTACTGGGCATTATGAGACTTAACATCTTATGTCTCGTGTTACGAGCGCATATCTGTGCCATGTAGTGCTGTGTTATTCAAAGTTCTGTGTGGTGTTGCTTCTGTTTATGGGCAGGCGTGGCGGTTACCATCAGAGGAGCGTCTTGCTCGTCTCATTATTCAATCACAAAAAAAATTGATGCTCAACCATTTGTCTCGGTGCAGGAATAGAACCCGCGGTCTCTCACTCCACAGCCGGCTACTCTATTGCGCCACGGAGTCTGTCAACATCATCACATCTCGCATACCGCCATCCACATTTGTTTCATTCGAATACGTGTATGCACGATCGGCTTTAGGTATCGTCAATCGTTGATATTTGCTCAATCACAACGCTCCCGCCACTGAGGCCTGAATATCCTGACTTGATCGCATTATGAGTCTCCTTTTTTTTTATACGAGCGAGGCAAAGTGACTGCACTACACCTGATGGTAAGCGCAGTCCAAAAAACTAGCAACCACCGACAAACAATGAGTTTATCGGTGGTCACCAGAATCATGCCGACCTGTGTAGATGCTTCTTCACACTCCGAAGAGAGAAGAAGCAAAAGGTGCCTGCGACAGGACAGGTGGATGACCGATGCAGGCACAGGGATACAAGGATGTACTCCAATGCCCGCCCCAACCAACCAACAAGCCATGTCGCAAACCCCTCGGAAGAACCTGATATACACTGGCTGATCCTGGAACGCGATCCATACAAGGTGTGTTGGTCACTATGGCAGGTGTTAACATCATGTGTACGGTGGTCGCAATCCGGGCGTATATGAATATCCTACCACCAAACACATACTTTCACTCACCGAGAAACGCGAATATCCTATTAAATTTCTATGTTTAATTTAAATTTTACTATTCATCTAGTATTGTTCTGTATCTCAGAATTAAACCTCCTCCTTTTTAGATTCAATTACCTTTTTTCCTTTTTAGACCCGTTTGACATTATTAGAATTGCATTGTTGTTTCTGTTGACTGTACCGTTTACGTTGGGAGCTGTGGGTTTTTTTTTTATTTCGGGCATGCCGGCATTTTCTTAACTACGTCTGGCATAACAATTCTGACCGATAAGCCTCACACGGCACACAAAATAAATAACAAAATGAAACAAAAATATATAATCACCATAATCGTCAACAAAATTCTCACAAAACATTTTATAGAAATCGATAAAAGCCAGATTGCAAAGTGTTCGCGACATTACTAGTGCACGACACGAATAAAAGATCAAATGTCAACACGACACGCACCCAAGGTGTCTCCCCAACCATTTGAAGTCAATTGGTTGTGAAATCTCAAAGCTCATTCAACATTCACGGCTTATTCCTCGATATAAGAATGATAATGATTTTAAAAAATATTCAAAGAATGTTTGGACGAGAAATATTAAAAACACAACATAATGGATAGACGATTAGGCCGTTTGAACGTGAGGTCAAGTACAAATCCAGGCGACGAAGCGATATTTTTAAATATAAAAATTTGATGTCGTGAGAACGTACAATCTTCCATTTCATGTTTAATAGTTACATTGCTTACTACACATGAATCTTATTTTAATAAAAACCACACGACACCGGCATTGGAATCCGTTCAATACAAATTAAAGAATCAAATTCACCTCAAACGAGAATGTATCAAAGAAAATCCATCTCGACTGCCATTACACAAATTAGAAAAAAGAAAACGAAATAAATGCATTTCCCGCCAGTTTCATGTTGCCATACAAAATAGGAACGTATTACGCGCGCGCCGCCGCCGCGCCGGTGAAAAGAACTGTCTCAAATTACTTTACATCTCTCATCCCTTTTCTTCTGCTGTTAAATCACAATTCTGTCTCTTTCTCGCGCTATACAAACTCAGATAAACAAATACAAAGGGCCTAATTGAGTAACTAGTAAAACGAACGGCGCTGTCCCGTCCCTTCATGTGACTTGACAATTTTCTCCTCTACGTTGGCAGCACTGACATGTCACCAATTTGTAACTCTATTGCATTGATTATAAGACACAATGACAGTAAAATAGCGATATATTCAGTATTGTTAGGGAGCAAAATTTCGTCGAGGCTCGTTCTCAAGTGGTAAGGGAGTTAAAGTCCGCGCAGGGAACTTAATTTGTCAACAATTTTCGATATTTGAATACGTTTCGTAGCTCAATGAGCTTCTGTCAGCTTTAAATTGTTTTTTTCTCGTCCTAAATAATTCAAGTTGGCTCGTGCTTGTTAGGAAAGTACACATCGAACGTTTGCAGGGTGGAAGGGCGATGACAATTGTAAATTAAACATTTATACACAATTGTGTCGTGTATTTTTGATATAGTATAGAAAGATTCGCATAGCGTAAAATACTGATGTGGCGTAAGTACATTTTAACATTCTTGAGCATATTTCTCCTCTTTTTTCTTTAACAATTCCCTATTCGAATACGTGTGTTCTAAAATATGGTAGCAATTTACAAATAGACCTGCAAAATTGTCTACTGCAGTGAACCCCATTTTAACCTGGTAGAGCCACGCCATAGTTTTTTCACCAGAATGAACCGACATAAAGTGGGTGAGATATCCGGAGGCCCAAACTCCTATCCATGGTCAAATCACTTACCATGAGGTGCTCTACATACTCGTTGGCCGACATTGCGAATAAAAAATCTTTCAACAATGTTTTAGTCATGACTAGATAATTACCGAGAATATTTTAGTTCTTCAGGTAAGGTTTCCTTCTATGAAGTGTAGACGTATTTTAGGACGTGGTAGAACCACGCCGGAGATACCTTTCTACAGCATGCCTTTGCTATAAAAAAAATCATCATTTTATTTTTCCTTTTTTCTGTAAACTTAACAACCACTGCGCAATTTAGAATGAACATATAGCTATTTAAACGAAGCACATGTGTAATTGGTGACGGGCCAGTAAGCGACATCGGTGGAGATTGCCAGCATCCTGCGGTGCAATGAGGATGCTGCGATCATGTTGATTGGCGGATGTCCATGCTGGATATACTCCCGATGCACTGACCACGTCAATCTTTATTACATGTGGTGGGAGAATGGCCACGCTAAATAGATATGGTAAAGATAATTTAATATGGTTAGATGGTCAGTTTGCAATGCGAAGGGTGTGGGAAAAATAAAATCCCTGTTGTTTTATTTCAGTCGCTAGAAGCCACAAAAGACAAAATATATATTAAATACCTCGGATTCTGCTCCAAAATTGTTTCTAGATGTAATGGCAGCGCTAAGGAACTCTACAGTTCGATCAAAAATGAAAAATAGAGTGTTCATTCCAAAAAAAAATGTTTGACAGAATAAACGACACGTCTCAGTTTTCATCTCCCATGGATACTTCAGCTGTAGTTATGACAGAAGAATCTAATTATCAAACAAAAGGCGAAACCATCGGGATTTCAATACTTCTAACATAATTATACGTAACAGCATTTATCAACTTATCACCTACCAAAACCGCTCCTGTACTGCAACAGACACTTAATCAGCACATTAATTGCCCGAAATACCAATGTGGCCAGCACAATAGGAATAAAACTCATCAGTGTGCCCAAAACGTGCCACTCACGGCCTCGTCTATCCAATGGAGGAATTAAATAATGTGGCTCGACCGTCGGGAGCGCGGGCGGGCCGTCACCCGGGCCTTTGTACGTCAATCATCACTGGCTCCTCCAAATATTAACGATCAAATGTTTTTAGAAAACAGTTTAAGAAGCTTCCGTTTTAACTGGAGGTTTATTTAGGGTATTGTGAGTCCGGATCGGCCGACTAATTGTCGTACAATAGCGCCACTGGCAGCTCTGTATTTTTTACGTTTATCAAATAAGCATTTGTAGCGTTACGTCAAAACGTTGGAATATAATTATCGTGGTCTGCTAACGGAACGGCTTGGGGCCGCCGCGTGTGAAACCCGTTGCATTACCTCGATGTGAAACAAATTAATTTGTATATCATTACTCATTTGAATACTTTCATAATGTGAAGTCTTGGTGACTTTGGAGGAAGAATGCATAAGCCATTTGAAATCTAGCCAATGCCTTGGTAACCAATCCGTGTTTGTATCAAGTTACAACATCGGTGGTGATTTAAATTAACGAGTTTACGCAGAGATTTGGGATTGTAGCTACGAAAAAGGATGAAATTATTTTCCTACGAGGATTTTGAACCCTAGTCACTTCGATAGAAAGTATAAACATCTCTGCAAATCTTCCACGTTTCGAACTGTTTCTCAATTACTCCATACATACATAGACGCCTGTTTTCCAGAGGGGTAGGCAGAGACAACGGGTTTCCACTTGTTACGATCCTTGCACACCACTTCGACCAATGCCTTAAAAAAAAAACATCCGTTATTTTAATTATTTATTACTTTATTCTCATTACATTCTTCATACATGTCGGTTTAGGGTTCTACTACCTAATCGCCTTGAAGATATAATTATCAATTTGGCACCAAATTTACGTATCGAATGGTAACAAGTCTCGAATTTCAATCGACTAGAATCGAAACGAAGAAATATAATCTGATGTAGCGGTGTATTTCGAGACGGGTATAATAGACGTTGGAATAATCCGTTACAGCAAGCATCAGGACACAAATTACCCCATTTGAAATACTTTCTCTGCTACCCCCACGTAGGGGAGAGAAGTCGAGTCGAGATGGGTTAGGTACCCTTGTAAGCGTTTTGATGAGTTAATACTAAGTATCATAAATTCAAATATTTCAAATCATAGACTTTTTGGTAGTAGAACAAGCCGGTTAAAATATATGCGGAGTATAATTAGGGGTTGGGAAGGAATAAGGGAGGAGAATTTGGGCCTACGGATATCTTACTCACCGCACGAAACGCAACAGCCAACCGCTACGTTTTCTGTGGGACAGTGGTAATGACCTGGTTGAGTCGACCCTGAATGGGAACATGTCCTGCTGTAGACCAAAGTGTCTACAGCGTAACTTTATCACTCAAAACTACAGAAATAAATTTAAACACAAATTAAAGCAATGTAAGACATGATGTTTGGGCTTCTTGTAATTCTCTTTGTACCGCATTAAAAAGCTCACAGTAGCACCAGACCCCAAGTTAATCATGCGCGAAACTTATCACATTATCCAAAAGCGACAAATCGCCGAATCCTTTGATCCGCGACTCGCTAATTTGACAATTACACGACGCCTAACGGGGCGCCCACACCCTGGGTGATTGGCGATATTGGGTATTTTTCGGTAATGTTACCATATTTTCACTGACAAATGTTTTTATACTTTAATATCATAAACAGCCACCATAATGACAAATCTATATTTTCTATATTTATTTAATATCAACGATTTTTATTTCGAGGTTATGTAATTAAACTGTACCTTTTAATAATAAAAAATATTTCCTATATTATATCATAGATTTTATAAGGTGGTAGGTCTGTCGTATACGAGGGGCCGTCTGAATAGTTACCTTCGCTTTGTCTATTTCTGCCGCCAACCAGTAGGGTGTAAGCCAGGGCCAAAAAAACCTATAGAATATATAAAATGTTTTCGACAGACACTATCTCCACAACTTTTCGTCGCTTTTCAATCGTCGAACCCGCACCCGCTAGCACCCTCGAGCGCCAACAAAAGAGTTTAATGACTCGCCACGTGCCGCAACACTCCGTAATATCCAGTTAACATCCCCCCCTCGTAATGAGCCATGATACCGAGGATAATTTACACCTATTACTGTTTCAAATTGAATAAAGAAACTACTATTTGAGTGGTAGAGCAACGCTGTAGACAACACTGTCTCTAGCATGAATGGGCCTGCTCGACCGGGTCGTTAACACTGTTTCATAGACAAGCGACTCAAAGTAGCTGCTTGCTCCTACGTTTCGTACAGTGAGTGAGATATCCGGAGGCCCAATTTCCCCCCTTCCCCCTTCTCCCTAATGCAGTAGGGTCGACCACTAAGATACAGTTTAGAAAAAAAAATGTAATTCATAATTTATATTGCCTGTATAAAAACCAACCACTATCATATTTATTCCCATGTATGTAAGTAACATTAAGTAATAATAATGTCTTTATGACGCAAAATAGTTTATATCAAACGCTAAACAACACACTAATAAACTACCACCAAACACTTGTCTCAGTGCGGGAATCAAACCTACGGACTCTTTGCAGCCGGCTAGTCGCTCAATGCGCCACGGAGGCTGTTAATTAATAATTTTAGATTTTTATATGCATTTTTATTATAATTAATTTATTTGTTACATGTAATTATAATTAATAATTGTAGTTTTTTATTGCAGTGCTCGTAAAAGCGCGTTTCATTTTTTTAATCTTTCCTTTTTATATTTTGTAATTATTAATTTACTATTTAACAGTTTTAAAAAAAGTCTTCCGTAACTTAGTGACTGACTGACTGACTGACCGACAACGCACAGCCGAAACTACTGAGCGTAGAAAGATGAAATTTGGTATGAAGGTTTCTCAGGGAGTGTAGGGGAGCACTAAGAGAGGATTTTGGAAATTCCATTTCTAAGGGGGTGAAGTAGGGGTCGCACGTTTGTATGAAACTTCGTCAATTTTATTATAGATGGGCACATGAAATAAGGGATAAAAGGTCGTATAAAAGTAAGCCTTTCACGCGGGTGGAGCTGCGAGCAAATGCTAGTATATTATAAGCGTTGAATTGTAAGCCTCTACGTTTTGTAAAGTCAGATAAAATTAACGTTCTTACCCATCCCTACAGGACACGTAACATAATAAAGAAACGCGAGACAAAAGTGTTGTGTACAAACAGTAATGACGTGGGAAGCGGCGCGACAGTCTGTTTGTTCGCTTGCACTCTACACTCGTCTTACTGTCTGTTCCGCGAGATGTTTTTAAACATCGACCAACTACTTCTAAATACGTGTCGCGTTTCTATACGCCGTGTGTCACAGGGCTGTCACTGTTATAAAAAAGAAATAGTAAAGCAAGACAAGGCTTCTTGTCCATTACGCATATTATGTTAAACTATTTACAAGGTGGTAATTATCTTAATAATATGACTTTAAAAATTAACATTGAAAGAGATTGTTATTTGTAATTTAATTTATGATTCGGTATTAAATTTTTTTATTTGATTGAATGACGAAACGAGTTGGTCGCTCACCTGATGGTAAGCGCCACGGTCGCACATAAAGAGAAGCAACACCACACAGAACTTTGAATTATAAAGCACTGCATGACACTGAACTGCGCTCGTCACCCCGAGACATACTATGTTGAGACTTATAATGTCCCGTAATTTCACTGTCTTCAAACCGAAACAAAACAGTACTTACACACCGCTGCTTGGCGGCAGATAGACGAAGCGGTGATACCAATCTGGATCTACCACCTTGTGAATGTAGTATAGTGTGGTTGTAATCTTATGAACATAGATTTCAGAACAGCGTGGCAACCCTACTCCAAGAGCATCTTTGTTGACGTTTGTTTAAAACTGAGCAAACACGCTGCGTCTCAACTTACGGGATCGATTTTAAAACAATGGCCACGACGTACGAGAGGCGCCTGCGGACAAACATACACACAACCTTCACTTCAACCTGACAAACAATATATAATGGCTTCAATTATTGGGAAATCATCGATACTTGTTTGACTTGAAATGAAGAAACAAGGAGAGTTTTTTTTTTATTAAGGAACTATGACATTAGAATAAAGATGAATGGCGCTTTAGCATTTTTGCCTTTTCAGTGACGATATAAAGATTCAATTTTTAAAACGTTTAAAATAGTACATATATGCATTGCAGTGTTCAATACGGTCTACATCGACCTCGTAAATAATCCGCGATTACACCATTACGCAGACAGGTGGCCGGCGCAAAAAGTGCCGCCGACTTCAACCCGGGGAAAACAATCAAAGGGCGCCGCGCTCCAGCGGGATCAGACGCGCCGCGCTTTGATCCAGGGACAATTACCCCGCACCACCTCGTACCAACCACACCCCGCAACACCCCGCACACCCGCGCGCCTCGAGGAAACTCATTTTCCACCGCCAAGTAAACCTGCACACTTATTAGACTCCGGCAATCTGCTACAATTCAGTTGCCATCGGCACAATCGCTCTTACTACATTTATGTAGAGTTCATTTTTGGGTGATAGTCATTTATCGCGCTTGAATTATACTTCTGTTGCTACACGCGGCGACTTACTTATATTTGCCAGTGTAAAAATATTTATAAACCGTATTAATACCGCCCTAAAGACTATATTGCTTCAAAGGCAGTGAATACAAATGACAATATAACTTGGGTTATGGAGTTCTCGCGCCACAAATCGAGCGTCAATCATTCCGCGATACATACTCTGACAAAGGAAAAATCCTTTTGCGCGGCGCGAAATAGCGCTGGTGTGATCAAAGCGAACGAGTGACACCTTTAAATAAACTCCCGGCGAGTTAATTTCGTTTCTGAATTTATGATGCCATGTTCGCGACGCCATTTCCCATCATACCGAACAATCAATATTTGTTTTATTTTTAAATACGCCTTGATCTTAGTGGTAAAAATACGATACACAAAAGAAAGTGAGCAATTTTGACGTCCTGTCTATAATTGAGTTGAAAAAATTTGCTCCAATTTTGTGAATGATGATTATTCTTATTGAGTTGGTATGAACCTTCAATGTAACTGAATGAAGCCAATTCACAATCTAAGATCTTAGAGAGATTGATTATTCAGTAACAGTCATAGAGATACAATTTGAAGATTGAAAGGCTCAATATTTTTGTTGTAGCTGAGACTGTTAAACCAACAAATAAATTACGTGATGGTAAGTGGCTTAAAACGTGAACATATAACCCAGGTTAAGCCGGAATATTCATAATATAGAATATATCTGATGGTGCTACGGAAATTCCCATTAGTTCCAGAAGAAGCACTAAGAAACTCAGCCGTAAGACTTTTGAACATAATAAGAGTTTTAGGAGTAACATTATCACGACTAGAATACATTTCATAAGACCATCATACCTAACGAAAATAATTACAAAACCTATCTTCAAAACGGATCAGCAACCACTTTCTCATGGTGCAATGAGGCAACGACATCCGTAAATGCATTCCGAAATGAAGCTCACACATAAAGAAAGAGAGTGCGGCGTCCATTGTGCAAGCCAAATAGCTAATTCATCGTGCCGCGCCGGAAACACAGAGTGTCACCGTCTGCAGTCATCAATGCCTCCACAAATGAGCATAATGCTGTTTGTCTGAGGCATAATGCCGAGGAAGCCGGCTGAATCAAAGTGCGCCGCATTCAAAAGAATGCATCGCAAATTGGTAGGTGAAATTAATGGAAACAAATACGGTGGTAGCCTTTTGTACTGAGAGGTTATCGGATTTCAAGCTTTATTTAAATGTCGGTGTTGGTCGTGACACGGTTGACGGATATAGGATGTCTTCGGATTTTGATGAAACGAATTCGGATTTGCGTAAGGTCCTAGATTTAATCCTAAAGTTTTCTAATCGTAAGTTTTATTTTAGCCACGACTGGAATTTGTGCAATAACCTCGCCACCTACCATCATGGGTCGGAAATAAACTCGATGACCTTTTTTTATAGCATAGGCCAGCAAACAAGCAAGTGTGTCACCTGATGGTAAGTGACCTCCACCTCCCATGTACGCCCACAATACCAGAAGAATCATGGGCGCATTGCCGACCTTATAGGAAAGGAATTGAGAAGAGAATGGATTTAGGCCTCCGGATATCTGACTCACCGTACTAAACGCAGTAGCAAACCGCTACTTTACATCGGTTTTCTTTGAGACAGTGCTAACGATGTAGCTGGACCATTCATGCTGTAGAGAAAACTGTCTACAGCGTGGCTCTACCACTCACTAAATGAACCTCGACTGTTAATTGCATATCGCCAAACTCTTCGACGGTACAGGCTCAAGCGTGTGTGTAAACTAATTTATAAATCAAAGGAGTAGTTTAGCCTCAGTCATGAATACATTATAATTATGATTAATTACGTTGATGTGGTCATACGCCAGATATATCTATTAACGCATAGAATATAATGAAATATAACTCAAAGATCTAATACAAAATACCCACATTAAACTGTGATAATCAAATTTCATGCACGTTGTTAGTGGCTGCTGTGTAAACTAGCTTATACACTCGTCTCTGCCTATGTTATTTTCTTTTATTTCATAGAATGACGAGACGACCAAGGCGCTCGCCTGATGGTAAGCGCCACGCCTGCCCATAAACAGAACCAACACCACACAGAACCTTAATTTTCACTGCGTGGCACTGATCTACGCCCGTCACCCCGAGACATAAGTTAAGTCTTATAATACCCAGTAATTTCACTGGCTTCAATATCCTTCAAACCGAAACACTACAGTGCTTACACACTGTTGCTTGGCGGCAGAAATAGACAAAGCGGTGGTACTAACCCAGACGGCCTCTCGCATATGAGGGACTTTTACACCCTGTAAATGTAATGTAAATGATACACCCAATAATCACGATCCCACACTAGGTTAAACCTCGTACTACGAAGGACTTGCGGTCCCACATCACCCAGACCCAGAACACGTATTTGTGGATAACACACCCATTTGTCGCGGGAATTGAACCCGCGTCATCTTGCTTTACAGCCGGCTACTTGCCCACTGCGCCACGGAGGCTGTCATCACGGAGGTTGTACATTTTCGACTACACTACGGAAACCTTTACTGTACCTGTCTTCAGTCAGCCGGTTTTTTATCTTCATATAGAATCACTCCAAAACATCGACAAAGTTCTAATCGCCCGTATGAAACCTGTTTGTGTATTGCATACCACACTTAGGCCATTTATAATCCGCGATCCATAACAGGGCCGTTGGACAACACATTTGTGCATGACGCCGATAAAAATACATTGTTCCATGATCATAGAGTAATTTGCAATATTTTACAGAAGGTACAATACGCAAAATATGTTGGTCATACCTATCAAAAAATCCTGCCAGAGTGACGATCTGTAATAAATGGATTTTTGAACGCGATTGTACTTGTGGATATTATGTTAATCCATGATGCCATATGTAAAATAATTAACAGAAGTTCTTATCAACTGGAAATGTTTAGTTAAATGTATGACATTTGTTTGTTGTATGCAAGTAACTTGAGATTCATAGTAATAATTAAAAATTTTAAATAAGTAACATTGATTACCCTACATACAAATAAACTAGCTTTTGCTGGCGGCTCCGCCCGCGTGAATGTTTAAAATTGACAAAGTTTCATACAAACTTTCATCCCCATTTTATTCCCTTGGGGGTAGAATTTATCAAAATCCTTTCTTAGCGGATGCCTACGTCATAACATCTACCTGCATGCCAAATTTCAGCCCGATCCTTCCGTTGGTTTGGGCTGTGCGTTGATAGATCACTATGTCAGTCAGTCATCTTTGAGTTTTGTATATTTAAATACTGATCACATCGAATAACGAAAGACAAATAGGTAATATATTGTTTAAACGTGCCTAATGGCCAATTTTATGTCAACATTTTCCGATCATTCCAATGGTTTCTGACTTTATTATTTGGTTAACAAAACGACAGCTATACGTCCTCTTGGAGACATGTCTCTATATTCTATTTTTAGGCAATATAACCGCGCTACGCACAGATATAACACTCTATTTTTATTTTCTATTCTAATATGCAAATACTTAAGCATAATAAAGTGGTGCATAGTTAACGGCGTCCTTATAAGGTACTTATACAATAAAAATTTTATATTAAAAAAAGTAAGTGTTGGCGCGTTTAGAATAGATAACACTGCAAAAGTAGTTTTAACAGAAGGCGGGAACTCACATGAAATATAATATAGTTTTTTTTTTTAAACGATAGATGTTAGACACCGGAAAATTGCCCTTAAGGTCTAGATTAATATTTTTTGAAAATTTATTTATTAACATACATACTGCGTCTAGATAAGTTAAATTGGTCAATGTTAATAAAATCTTTTCGAATGACATCAATCGCACTCTCTCATCAGATCTTAACCACACTTATATGGGACAACCTTCAGTTTAAACCCTATCAAACACAAAAATAATCATCAAAACCGGTCCACATTTGTCGGGACATGTATAATACAGGGCTAGTAAAAAAAAATATTTTTAGGAGGATAGATGAAAGAAGATGGATGAAACAAATATAATGGCGAGTGTGAATGGCCCAGTTGCGAGGGGAAGGCCTCGACGAACGTTCTCACATCAAGTCGGAGATATTCTCGAGGAAGGCCAGGTCAGATGTACCCTAAACCGACGTGCATGCATGAAGAATATAATGAGAGTGAAAGAGGCCAAAGAGATGTGTAAGCATAGTAGTAGGTAGAAATCCATTCTTTCTGCCTACCCCTGTGGGAAACAGGCGTGAGTCTATGTATTTATGAATGTTTTAATCTTACCAGATTCACGTTAACGGAGAGTAAACACGACAGGGTTAAGGATAACCTCAAACATCAGTCACGATTCCAGTTAAACCCAATAATTTGCGATGACTTCAGCCGCAGCACACCTAATTGATTTTTTTACCTCCATATCATCATCGTCTTTTGTTACGTCACCATGACTTTACATTTTGAACTACGTAGAACCCTTGTGGCAATTTGTTTGTTGGTTTTTACTTCCAATAAAATAGGATCGGCTTTCGGAAACAATTATCATTTTTTAAAGTATCGGTTCTGTTTATAATTTTTTTAATGATAGCTTCACTCAAAAAGTTTATAAAAACACGTCTGATTTTCATTATAATTATACTTTACTATCAGTTGTTTTTCTTCTTTGATTGAAATTAATCAAAATCTTTGTAAATTTTATATTTTCTTTATATTTTATTAAATGGCTACAAGCATTAAGCTGGGCATCGCCAACAATACTTTATTACACATTTAGCTGATTTCTAGATATTGTAGGATTTTCGAAACGATTTTCTTCGAAGATTCGATTCTTTTCGAAGGTATGTGAAGGCCAACCGGCATTAGGCCAGCGTGGTGGACTAAGGCCTAATCCCTCTCATTCAGTAGAGGAGGCCAGTGCCCAGCAGTAGGACGTATATAATACAAGGCTAGTGTTATTATTTAACTTAAAACCATATCTTTCCTTTGAAATAAACATAGAACAACGTAAAAACATGGCGCCACTCATACGACTCTAAACCGAACGATAATATCTGTAACATAATATGAGTATTTTTCAATGTTTTTTGCAATGTATCGGAAGTGAGTGGTGTTTGTTTAGGGCCTCGTCTGCTGTTAGTATAACATTTAAACTATCGCAAAATATTGTATTATGTAGGTAAATGTTTTCATTACAAACACAACGGTGCTCGGGAGACCCTTTTAGTTTAAAGTTGTTTTGTGGAAACATGTCTTCCGGTATTAAATAAGGTCGTATTGTGTGTAGAATAGGTATAACTTCACATGTATCTATAGTCCTATTTAACCGTCAACTACTGGTGGTAGGTCATATCCAGCCGGATAGCGACCACCGTAGACTTGGTGTTAAAATCTGCTATAGTGATTCACACACCTTGTGCGATCGCGTTACAGGATCAGCTAGTATATATCCGGTTCTCTCTCCGAAGAGGGAAGAAACATTTATACAGGCCGGCATGATTCTGGTAACCACCGATAAACTCATTGTTTGACAGTTGTCGCTAGTTTGACTGCACTACGCTTATCATCAGTTGTAATACAGTCAGTTTCCCTTGCTAGAAAAAAAAAAGCGGAAAAATATAATATATTGAATATTCTACCTTACATTAGAAAATGTCCAAAACGTAAACCATAATCAACAGTGAGGTAATGTTTGTAATAGCTGTTTGTTAATCAGTCCCATTCGGCTTTGATTTGTATGAAATGACACACAGTTAGACCATGACCAGGAAATTTTTGTCCCGGTAAAGAATGTTCACGCGGGCAAAACCGCGAGCAAAAGCTGGTTTTATAATTGAACTATATATTATTCAGCTTTCAGCAACTATCAAAGCCAGATTGCAATATCAATGCACACAACTAGTAAACGCCTCGTATGCGAGAGGCTCTCTATTACGACGCCGTAATTTCTTAACATTTCTACTCGGCGTGTGAGTTTTCGTGCAGAATATGCACGTATTTAGCGAATAATTGACGTAAAAAAACAGGTTTTAGTCTTTTCGAAAATTTTAAACGGGCAAAATATTCGTTATTAAATGGCCTATCTAATGATGTTAATCTCATATGAAAACAATCTGTACTTTAAAAGGAAAAATCTCGATCGCGCGGTGTTTTGCTGGGGGCATGGCCTTAAGTTTGTTGGGCTGTCGCTGTGGTTGTGGTCGAAATTGTGTTTAAAATCTATTGGTAGAACATCTCGAGACAGCAAGGCAAGGCGACGAGGCGCGGCGGATGCTGTGGCGCCGGCGCTGAGCCAGCTGCGGCGCGTCACTGCGTTAGCGCATGCTGAAGTCTTATTACCCTTATGACGAGCGATGGCGATTTAAACTCGTTTTGTTGCTTTTCGTTGTTTATATTATGCTATCTGCTTGCCATGAGATAGGTAGTGAAAAGTTTTATTTCAACTAATAGAATTTGAGGTAAAATTAAATACTACTTGCACACAGCTCACAATTCATCTGACCCGGGGTCCTTGTTTTTATGAATTTGAGGGCATACGAATTGTCAGTTCATAGTAAGTAATCACCGCCTCTCATGGGTATAATGTTGGTGCCCTATCGGACTTTGAGGAAGGAATAAGCTCCTTTTTAATAACTCCGGAGCCGTCCCGCCAATCCTGTAGCCTTACCAAATGGGATAGAGCCAAGTAAATACTTGGCTCTATCCTAACCTATTCCAGTAACCAGAATCTTCTGTTTACTCTCCTTTACTTAGTCATCTCCTCAGTTATCTTTGCTGAGCCCATTTACCTTCTTACAAAATTTACTTACAATCTTTCTAGGTAAGTTTCCCCGCCGTCACCGCTGTCTTGCGCGGTTTCTATTAGACAGTAACCGGATCCCCGGGGTCGGGAGGTGATCGCATGACGATCGTCACAAGTGACGGCGCTGTAATGAACTGCTAAATACAGTGTCAACACGTCCCAGGATGTCTCAGGGCTATCATACACGAAGGATTATCGGTTGAGCTGTTTAAAATATTGGAGTGTGTTTTCAGTAGAAAAGTGCTTGATATTTAGTCATTTTTATGGATAACTCCAAGTTTATGAGTGGTAGAGCTACGCTGTAGACAGTTTTGTCTACAGCATGAATGGGCCGGCTCGACTGGGTTGTTACTACTGTCTCACAGAAAACCGATGTAAAATAGCTGCTTACTACTGAGTTTCGGTGAGTCATATATCCGGAGGCCCAAATTCTCCTTCTCTTCCCTTTCCTATAATTATCTCTTACGTTTAAGGTCGGCAACGCGCCTATGATTCTTCTGGTATTGTAGGCGTACATGAGCTGTGGCGATCACTTACAATCAGGTGACCCACTTGCTCGTTTGCCGGTCTATGCATTATGAGACTTAACATCTTATATCTCGGGGTGATTGAAGCCAGTGAAATTACTGGGCATTATGACACTTAACATCTTATGTCTCGGGGTACCGAGCGCAGTTCAGTGCCATGCAGTGCTTTGTAATTCAAAGTTCTGTGTGGTGTTGCTTACGGGCAGGCGTGACGCTTACCATTAGGCGAACACCTTGCTTGTCTCGTCATTCAATCAAATAAAAAAAGTTAGCTTTAATAAATCTTCTAAATAAGACAAATATATTGATTAAATAAAGCGAGATGGCAACCCTAGTTCATGTCGGGCGGGTGTTAAATATAATGTAGATGCAATATGGATGCGGTTTCAGGTTATGTTATTAAATTTTGTTATTTCAGAGGTTGGTGACCGCCTGCCGGGGCGCAACACTCGATCGTCTATGTCTTCTTTAACATAAACCATATTTATTAACTTAATATATAGAAAATTTGCTGGTAGGATACTAATATCCGCCCGGATAGCGACCTCTGTACACAATGTGTTAAAACCTGCCATAAATCCGCGAACCTTGTGTGGATCCAGGATCAGCAAGTGTATATCCGGTTTTCCCAAGGGGCTTGCGACAGAAATTGATGGTTGTTTGGGGCCTAGGGTACATCCTTGTATCCCTGTGCCGGCATTGGTCGTCCGTCTGTCCTGTCGCAGGCCCCTCTATTTGCTTCTTCCCTCTTCGAAGTGTGCAGAATCGTTTATACAGGCCGGCATGATTCTGGGGACCACCGATAAACTCATTGTTTGTAGGTGGTCACTGGTGTTTTCACTGCACTGCGCTTACTATAAGGTGAAGTGCAGTCACTTTACTGTGCCCGGATAAAAAAAAATGTATGACGATGTTAAACTTAACAGCGATACCTGCCATTTACGGTGTAGACTGAATAATCATTCCGCCATATATCGATCTATGGAATCGCAGCGAAGAGTTACATGTCTGGAAACTTCAGCTTGTCGAAAACCACATACGTGAGCGAGAAATAAATTGGTAACGGGTTTTATAACATAATATATGTTCCACAGAAATGTGTTAATGTGTGGTGGTCGCTGGTCAGAGGATACCTAAACAGGATAGGCCATAAAGACTCCTCCCAAGTTTAGCCGACGTAGGTACACCTATATCTAGTTACTTCATGCTGCCTTTCTAGCGATCGTAGAAAATACAACATCACTCTATAGTCGACATTAAATAAATAAATACACCTAACAGTCACATACATAGTCCTGACCCCCTAGTAAGAAACGAGTCTTGTGTCGTGGGTATCAGGAACTACGAGAGACTTTTTTATATATATATATATATAGCATATAGCATAGGCCGGCAAACTTGCAAGTGGGTCACCTGATGATAAGTGATCTCCACCGCCCATGTAAACAACACCCAGACCCCGAAACAAATATTTGTGGATCGCACAAACATGCGAACATGGGAACCTACGGCCTCTCGTTTCACAGCCGGCTACTCGCCCGTTGCGCCACGGGTTCTGTCATACATTACATTTATATTGCACTATAGTTACTACCAAGTACAGATAAGTCACTTAACGATACGGTACGATAAAAAACGACGTGAAATCGATATTTTTACCATTCAGAAACCTTGCCAATTCCACACAAATCGCATCCGTACAGTCCATCCAAGTAATCTGTAAAACAAGCGTCACGTCCAACACGCCGTTAATGAAGGTGGTACAATTACGTCGCATGTTAATTCTACCAAACAGCGGTCAACTGACAATCAAGCTACCGCCCCGCCCTCCCCGCTGCTGAATAATTCATGTGGCAGCTAATTGTAATGAAATTTACGCCACCCCGCTCTCCCCCGGGACGGGTAGAGCGTTTACATGGTGTCAAGATTTAACTCTTTTCCTTGGTGCTTTTGGCCTTATCTTTACTGAACTCTTTTCTTTGGTGCTTTTGGCCTTATCTTTACTGAGCTCTGAGCTATTGATTGATATTATATATGGTCAACTGATGGATTTTATAAAGGCCTGACAAAAAGCTAAACCAAAACTGATGCGGTATCAATGATAGGAAATTATTCAATATTGTGGTGTTCTGTAGCTTAGTATTTCCTACAAATAAAAAGACAACTAGACGCACACAACATATCTGCCAGAGAAATAATAAAGGTACCTACATTCAATTTCCACAATGGAAAATGTGTTAAGTATAAGTAGTTTTACAAGGTAGGTCCATCGTATGCGAGGGACCGTCTGGGTTGGTACCACCGCTTTGTCTATTTCTACCGCCAAGCAACACTGTGTGGGCACTGTTGTGTTTCGGTTTAAAGGGCATCGAAGCTATTGCAATTACTGGGCATTATATGACTTAATATATGTTTCGGGGTGACGGGAGCATTTCAGTGCCATAAAATTCCTTTTAATTCAAAGTTCTGTGTGGTATTTCTTCTGTTTATGCGCGCTTGTTCGTCTTGTCATAGAAATAAAAAATAAAAAAAATCTGCGCGGCCATGTAAACCTTGCGTACGATCAGTCACCAAGCATCAGAGAGCAAGAGAGTCGTTATTATTTTATTAGTTGCCGCGCGATTTAATCACGATTGTTGGTTTTGTTAAGTTAATAACCGAACGGGTTGGGACATGGGGCGCCCTCTGTGTTCACAATTCACATGCTACAACTGTAGTTGACGAGTTTTGATTTGCTAATGCGCTATAGATTGTGCTTAGAAAATGTATGTTGAGTAATTTTGTATATATTTGCCTCAGTGGTGTACGACTGTTGCGCTGAGGTTTTGAGTTCGATCTTGGATTGGGTAAAAGTGATATTGTGTTTTACTATCACGAAATGCTCCGTACCATTTAAAGGGCTTGCATTTCGTACGGCGAGTGAGATATCCCGAAGCCAAAATCTCCTCAATGTTTATTCCTCTCCATTAATTTTTTTTATTTGACAGCCTCCGTGGCGTAGCGGGCGAGTAGCCGGCTGTGAAGCGAGAGGCCGCGGGTTCGATACCCGCACCGAGCCAAATGTTTATGTGATCCACAAATATTTGTTTCGGGGTCTGGGTGTTGTGAGACCGAAAGTCTCTCGTAGTTCCTGATACCCACGACACAAGACTGGTATCGTACTGTGGTGTCAGGACTATGTATGTGACTGTTGGGTGTATTTATTTATTTATTTAAAGTTTGCGACGCATCCATTCTTATAGCGTCGATGGTGTTTACGGGTGGTAATCATTGAAACCAGGTCACCCACAGCTTCTTCGCCGGCCTGTGTAGTAAAAAAAAACATAATAACATTTTTAGTTTATTTCTTATTTGTTTCGAAACTATCTGTTAATTGGTCGTCAAACCAAGAGTGCATTAGCCTCAGGTCAGAGGTCATGTTTATAAAAATAAACATGTAATATAGTATTGACAGGTAGGTACATAGTAACGTTACTTTTTGGACATGTACGATAAATCAGTCACAAATAAAACTCTTTTTTCTATTAAGAATGAGTTCTTAAAGTACCTACCTACCTATCAGTATATACATAATATGTAATATGTAATTTAACGAAGAAGGAGGACCCGTTCATTTATATACTAAATAATAAACTCTTTCCTATTATGATCTGAGACCATTTTAAAATATTGTATCAATAAAATAATTATGTTAAACACTCAAGACAATCCTCCGAGCCATCGTTTAAAAGCATTAAATAAACTGTACGAAAAAAAATCATTATCTTAATAATATCTTTGGGGGACCCTCGAAAGAGTCCAAAGATCTCGACAATAGATGAAACTCGACATTAGGGTGTTGCCTACATAATGCCATTTTTTATACAAAACATTACCAACTTAATCTTGCAGTGGCAACACTAAGTCAACTGTCAAAGTGTGCTCTAGTGCGGGGATATAACGTTGGTTTTACAATGACATGATATTGATTATCGGTAAGAATCGATGCTAGTAATTTGGGGAGAGTGGGGCGTTATCGCCGCGCGTCGTGTCCATCTATTTATTAATGACTTCCGGCGTCAGGTGCTCCCCTTCCTTCACTAATGATTTTTTTTGTATTTACGTTTGTTTAAAAAAGGAATGAATTGGTATTTTTATTATCGTTACGGCTACTGACCTAATTTCGATAACAAATGTTTTTGTACTTACATGATCGTTTAAGTAAATGAAAATAATTATTACATTTTATTACATTTTTTGGCTTATTAAATACTTTACTCAGTATACAATGTATTTGGGCTTTGATAAGCAGAATTTAAATTCCCCCTAAAACAGTAAATAGTATTTTTTTTATTCGTATTAATAAATTGATACAACAATTATTATCAGGCAATGCCCAAAACAAAACAAATATGCTCACAAACGAAGATATTGATTTTTTACTTGTGTAAGTATTTTAATGTAGGTCGTCCCACATAATTCCAAATCCACCGTCAAAACATGATGGTAAGGTGGGCCCTGGCATTAAGCCGGAATAACTCCAGGCAGAAAACAAATATTTTAGTAAGGTAGTAACAAACCATAGACTCGCCTCAAATATAAATATTTATAAAAAACCTTACATCATTGGAAATAAGTTTAAAAACAACATATTAACCTAATGCCTACGTTACTTAAATGCGCCTGCGTCTTGTTTCAACTAAACGGTAAACAAAACAATCTAAACATGCCTATATACCCACATTACCTACCATTAGACAATTTCCCGCACCCATATCAATTACGATACCGGTAAACGATATTTTGTGCCCTATCGCCCCACACTAAGAGTTATAACTCTATACACTTCATCAAAAACTAGGGATATCGCTTACAATTCAACCTAAAACGGAAAGAGCGAATTTGAACTTTATTTTCTCACAACAAAGCTGAGTTTTGAGAAATATTTGTTAAGAAGAAGTGAGGTATCAGTTACAGGATTGGCTGGCATCGACCCCGCCCAGTAGGGCAGTATCCATTTCACGCACACCTAAAGTCCACCCACTGTGTGACCGAGCACATAACAAAATGTAATCGATACTCCGTAAGTGGCACATAGCCAATCGTACATTACGCCTTGTTGGTGGTAGTTACGCACGTGTCTGCTCTCTGGTTTATTTACAGCGAATATCTATAATGTTCCAATTTCAAAATTACATAGTAAGTCGATTTTGTTTTACTTTCTAAAAAGTATACAAAGGAACCTTTGCTCGTACATCCCAATTTTACGATACAATGGTTCACTTTCTGTATTAAATACACAACATACATTTATAAGATTATTAAGTACCCACCAACTAGATTAATATATTATGTTTATACAAAAATATGTAACCACTATCCGAATGAGACTCATTTACATTACGGAAATTAAATACTACGACATGGTAAGGATAGCTAAAGAGATTTTATCGTGTGAAAGCATCCTGTCCTGTGATATTCCAATTTAGAGCAGAATTAATTCTGTTCAATTTACATGTAGTAGGCAAACAATTTTTTTTTTCAATAAATCAAAATACTATTTATAAAATATATTTCGATAAAATACAGTAAAATAATAGAAAAACATATACATATAATATTAACACTCAATAAGAGCTGAGAAGAATACGCTACGCTGACAAATAGGTACAAAAGTTTATTGAATGTTGTGATAAAAGCTAATAAAAATATTAAGCTAAATACGGCTAATTAAATATTCAACACGTCATCTTCAGCGGTGAGTCATGCACGGTCCAGTTGGAATAACACAGCATCCAAAATGTTTTTATAATCATCCAGTTTCTACGTAAACACATTCATTAAAACAACAAACTCACCTTTCATCGCGTACAATTGATATGCCCCTCGCTTTAAACTCTTTCAAAAAAAGAAGAAAGATAATTTTGAATTTGGAAGAACGTTTATAAAAAGCGCGCTGTACAATAGCAGGACGTGACCATAGACAATGGGCGCGTACGGACTGGCTACTACTCAAGTAGCCATAGAGATTGTTAACGAGTCGTATCTGTAACGTTTGGTCAGCTGTCTCTTATTGAATAAATAAAACTAAACCACTCGTAGCACAAAGCTTCGAACTCATCTGTTTAATCCTTACGACATTACTTTATGGTCAAACTGGTGAGCTTAATTTCAAATAAAGAATTAAACAAGTCACAGATTATAAATGTGATAAGATAATTTTCTCTATATTTAAACTGATTATAGATGTTAAAGCCATGCAATATTTTTATGAAAATACAAAATAATATTTTCACATTCATAAACAAATTTAAAAGTAACATCATTTGCAATTATCATTATACATAGCATGGCAAACACAAGTTCGGAATCAATCATGGTGCCGTGTTAACAGGCAGCTTTATCTACTGCATTATAAAACTAGGTAGGTATAGATAACGACTGTCGGCACAGGAAACGACCGCGTCTTCCGTTTTACACTACCAGCATATTCCTGTGTTTTATTACATTTACAAGCTGATAAAATGTGCTATTTATGACTTTATTGCATACTTTGTGTTGCCCTGTAAGGATTTGTTGGCGATAGGAGTGGTTGGTAATGCTAATTTCGAACGTGTTTTTTCCTGGTTATTATTAAGTCTAGCTTGTTTCGCAAAAATGAAATTGCTTTTAATAAGAATTAGGTAATTGTATTTCGAAATATAAAAGCGTTTATTAAAAACTAGATATATTAAAGTGTTAATTAACAATGACGGCATCAAAAACAATCGGTATTGTATAAAATAACGAATCTACTCGTCCTCTGTGGCGCAGTGAACGAATAGCCGGCTGTGAAACTAGAGGCCGCGCTTTCGATTCCCGATCCACAAATATTTAAATAAATACATAAATATACCCAACTGTCACACACATATTATTGATGTCACACTGGGTTAACCTGTGTAGTATCAGGAACTACGAGGAACTTGCGGTCCCACAACACCCAAACCCGAAAGAAATATTTGTGGATCACACAAATATATATCTTGGTGCGGGCATCGAACCCACGGCTTTCGCTTCGCAGCTGGTGCCTACTGCGTCACCGAGGCTCTCTATTTCGCGTCTGGGCTTTTTTGTTAAGTTCTTTAGTAGTTAGTAGGTACCCGATGCAAGTAAACTACTATCATCTTATTCTAAGCAAAGCTCATACATATCTCGTCATTTGTTTGCTTATGACGCAATCAAAATCCATAACAATTACTACTATATATCTAAATCTATCTACATTTTGTCGGTATAATTGCGAGATGGTGCGCTGCGCCGCGTCAGTGTAGTTAGGACAGAGCGCCCTCTCACAGTAACGAACCCACTCCGTAGACTGGCACCTGCCTGTCACTTAGCTGGAAACTGGAGACTAGGGGTTCATTTGGATGGTTTTAACTTCGTTATATTGCGCATATAAGCGTGAAATGTCATCTACTTGAAATAATGTAAAAGCGTGGTAGTCTTGGACTAAAAAAAATACTTCTTTGAAAGTATGATTGACAATTATTTCCTGCTATAAAAGCATCATTGTCGATGAACAAGCGTATCCTTTATAAAGGAGAAAATCTAGAATTTGTTAATTGCTGATTACAAACACTACTATCAGCATACATATTTAACTATTCAATAATGACGATATACAAGTTAATTAAAAATAACAATCACAAAATATAATCGATGCGTTATACAATAGAGATGATCCGTGATCGATGGTAAGTCATCACCATCGTTTATGAACACCCAAAATAGGAATCTTCGATCTTCTTCAATATTCCTATATCGATTTAAAATACCCCCAGTGAATGCTGAATTAGACTTAGAACCGACTAATTATTATAACAAAGAAGCCAAGTCCTTAATATCAATAATACTTGACTCCGCGATCATTAGCAAAGTATGTTTTGTTTTAAATCACAGTATAGGCAATGGTAAGAAGAGCATTAATTAGTGAAGCACAGGCCATCGTTCATTATGGTGCTGCCACACCGGTGTTAGAAAATGTTATATAACATTTTATAACACCGGTGTGGCAGCATCATTTAGTAAACATTTCTTAACAATTTGTAACATTTTGTAACATTTCTTAACATTTTATAACCGCAGGCGGCGGTACTTTTGAGAGCGGCGCCGTCAAAGAAGCCGTCAAAGAAGAATGTTCAGAAATGTTAGAAAATGTTAAGAAATGTTATAAAATGTTAAGAAATGTTATAAAATGTTAGATTTAATGTTAGAAAATGTTTGTAAACATTTTATAACATCGGTGTGGCAGCACCATTACAGCCGCGGCCGGCCTGACAAATTGGCTTCGTTAGTGAACACAGTGCCGTGCTAAGAGGTGTCGCTTGTTTTACATTTTTTTAAAGTTACTGTATTCTGTCACAGCATTTATTTAGAATACCTACCTTTTACTAGGATTAAAATAATCTATACTTATAAAATAACATGTCCTGACTGACTGACTGATTCATCATCGCCGAGCGGAAACTATCAAGGCTACAAGCATGAAATTCGGACTGTATATGCATTTTGTTATGTAGGCACCCGCTAAGAAAGGATTTTAGAAAATTCCACCCCAAAGGGGTCAAAATAGGGGATGATAATATGTATGAAAGTCCGTCATTTTGAAAGTTACATAAACAGAATTTTGTATTTCGGTTATTGACATAAGACGGTTACACTGGAGACGGTTACAGGCTACTTTTATCTCGGAAAATGCTGTTCACGCGGGCGGAGCCGCGAGCAAAAGCTAGTTTATGTATAAGATTTTGAATTTTTTCTAGCACGATATTTTCATGATACATTTTGTGGAGTTAAAAATTATTTGATGATACAAGTTGTCGCCTCAGCATTGCAACATCTTTTTAAAGCAGTCACTGCCTATCTTGACCATTTCGAGAAAAACAAGATTCCAAATATAGAGTCATTTGAAGTCTTCAAATTATTATTTCAATCATAAGCAACGCCATCTAATTCTACACTGGCAGTTTTCTTATGTTTCAAAACAATAGTTTAAATCTAATTTTGTAGAGTCCTCTAATCAAATCATTATAAATATATAATGTACAATAGTACAAGAATATATCAATTGAAATACTCAGGTAGGTGCCCAAATTTATTAGGTAAAGTATAAAACAACTTAGCCTCCGAAACATATGAGATCCAAAATGAACTCTTTTAGAACATAATTTAGTGTTTCCATAACCAAATAATTTGTATAGGTTTTCCTGTGACCTCAATAATAAACCATGGAATTATAATATTTAACCATAACAACACAGTGACTACAAAATGACCCCAAAAATCCATTAAAATCACATTCCACCCTATCTAAACCAATCTAAAACTCAAAAACAGTTCTCAGTGAACATTATTCACTCGATATAACTCAATCTCGTCTATGACACGGGGCCCCACAAAATGGCGGACGACGCGGCGCGCAACAAAATACAGTTCGGTATCCGACGACAAATTACAATGGGAACGCAATATGATTACATAGAACGTCAATTGAACACAATAGCTGCGGAGGTACATGGACGGGTGTAAAATAACATTTTGAATAAATCTTTGGGTAGGGGCCGCCATAATAGACATTAGTACTCGGTGTGACGCACCCTCAGCTACGAAATCAACATTTTCAATGTGTACGAGAGCGATGTGGACCTATTAAAACAAAAGTAATCAAAACGCATATCTTTGATATGAGTCAAGATTAGTTTATCTGTTTAGTTTTTTAGAGTGGTAGAGCCACGCTGTAGACAGTTTTGTCTACAGCATGAATGAGCTGGCTCGACCGGGTCGTTACCACTGTCTCACAGAAAACCGACGTAACGTAGCGGCTCGCTGCTGCGTTTCGTACCGTGAGTGAGATATCCGGAAGCCCAAATCCCCTCCCCTTCCCAATCCCTAATTATCCCTTTCCTTTAAGGTCGGCAACGCACCCATTATTCTTCTGGTGGTGGGCGTACATGGGCGGTGGAGATCACTTACCATCAGGTGACCCACTTGCTCGTTGGCCAGCCTATGCTATAAAAAAAAAACTATATTTCATGTCGCTACCAATTTTTAATTCCCCTTACGATGTTTCCTTGATCTCAAAGAACTTAGAAGTTCACATGATCAGGTTATATTCATTGATCTTTAAGAATTGTTTAGGCTAGTGTAGGCTAGTCGAAACAACAAAGACTATTTTTTCTGCCTGGCGTTAACCCGGCTTGGTTCCAGGGATTAATGAAGATAGAAAAGGGCAAGGGTTATATAAGATTTCCACTTTTATTTCCTTAATAATTAGTTATAATAATTCGAATACTGATTATACCACTACTATAACATAACCTGTACATAGTTGTTATTATTAACAGTGTAAGGACATTTATATTCTCTACATGTACGAATATGTTGTCGAATAGCATACCGTAATATTGAACAAACTCCTACGATAGAGTTATTTGGCGTTTATATTACACTAAATAAACCTACTCAATACGTAAATATTGCGATGAGACTATTTTTTCTATTTTGGTCAGTTGACCCGTATTTTTTTCTAATTGGCTTACAAACCGATTTGAATTCAAAAATTTAACGTTCGAAACGTCCCGAACACTGGCAAGCGCTAGTCCCGGTTGCGCGAGCTCTCACAAACGAAGTTACACAGTCAAGTAGGTAACGAGTGGCTCTCGCGCATTCTACCCAGCGCGGCACGGCGGGCGCGGTGCGGCAGCCAGCAGCCAGCTGTAATGCACTCTGTGCGAGTGTATACATCGAGCATGTACACTCGCGACCAGCGATGACGAATAATTTTGAAAAATAGCATCAGTCATATTGAAACTGTAAACTTGAAATCTATATTACTGGACATTAATAATGTTATATTAGAGCGTATAGTGGATATAACTCCCAATGAATAGCCCTGCGGGCCAATTCTCGTATTTAACATTAACTGAGACTGAACTTTAACCAAACTGAGATTAGACTACGAATTGAATAAAATGTGGCATTCTGCTCCGCTTAAAGTTCCAATATCATTCCGGTAGCATTATGATGTCAATTTGATATCATTTCAATTCCAAACTAATGTCAGCCACCACAGACTAAATTATAAAACATGTAAAGCGAATGTTATAATAAAGTTGCCAGCGGACAAAATATATTGGCATTGTGAGTAATTTTGGCGATTTGAATTGGATGGAAAAGTTATTACTCTAGCACGAAGTTTTTAATTTAAAATTTGATTAATAGATTTTATAATTTATTAATTGATAAGGTAATTTCTCATGTTTCCCCTAAATTGAAAACCCGTTTTTTTCGGATTTCTGTGAATTGTGAGTGATAACATATGCGTTAATTTATTGTCGTGGTGGGTCACCCAGTGATTACACCTTTGTTATTGCAGGCTAAAAGTACTAAGATCGAGAGCCGTAAAATTTTTATTAAAAAAGAATGTCTATTGTTATTGTTCCGTGATTTAATTTTGTTGTGTATGTTATTTAAGTATAACACACAGAAATCAACTTGGCACCTCAGTGGAATGCGCGTCCCCTCCCACCACACCCCACCGCCTACCGCTCTCGCCCTCGACGCGTCATTACGGTCAGTAAATTAAATACTACCGTTGCGAACGCGCGTTCTTCGTGTTTTTTTCGTTGTTATTGTTGGACGGATTTTTGAGTGATTGATTATGGGGAAAACTATTCACAGTAGGGAAAGAAACATTATCTTGAAACTTATGCAGTTTTTTGAAAATGAAAAAAGAATAAACGTTTCGTCATTCCTGTTAAATTATCTACACCGGGTAAAAAGAGGAAATCGAGTCTTTCACTAATGACTTTTACAATCTCATAAATAAAATAAATAATATATAAAATATATTTCACACCTGGTACTTGAATTTTTTATGCAGTTAGTACATTCCTATGACGTCATTACACCGAGGTGCCTAGTTAACTTCTGTGTGTAGTACGTATCTTTCAATTTCTATAATAAGTTAATTATGATTATCCATTGCGCGCGATAAATACTAATTGAAAGTTGAAACAATATCGTGAGTTAATTATTAGTGGACTGTTAGTAAAGTGTTGATGAAACAATGACTAAACAATTAGAACTGTTTGTGGATTTCACTGAAGCAATTCGGATCACCAATTCTAGACCTTGAGCCGACTCTGAAGGAGGAAGGACAGTGTATTATCCAAAAGGTTATGTTCACACAGTGCAAAAAACATGGATTCAGCTGCAATGTGTAATATGTGTGTGTATGTAATAGTGTTTTGTATTTTTATTGTTAATATATAATGTTTCCTTACGACTTTGTTATTTGATTGTTACATATTTACATAGAATATTACCCATGCATATAAACAAATATCGATATGATTGACTATATTTTAGTTAATTCACAATATCATTTCAGTTACATTGCGATGTCAATTCAGTCAACTTGCAATATACTTTTGATTTCATTACAGTTTTAATGGTTTACGGAATGCCACTTGCAACTTTCTTGGCACTGAAACTAGATCGGAATGATATTTTGAACATTTTTAATTACCAGAATTGGCCCGCTGACCCCACAGTAATATACAAGTCTTGTGTTGTGGATGTCAAGAACTACGAGACTTTCGGTCTCATAACACCCAGATTTAGAACGAATATTTGTGGATCAGACAAATATTTGTTGTGTCACTGTCATGTCATGTCACTTTAGGTAGCTTTTAAAAATTAGCGTTGTGTTGTGGATTGCCACAACACAGCACGAGCATGCCACCTTTTGTCATCGTGAGAATTCTTTATTTTATGAAAGAGGGAACAAACAAAAATATGCTCATCTGATGGTAAGTGATCACGGCACCTAAAAGCACCTATTACAGCAGAGGACTTATCTTTGTAGTGCCGGCTTTTAAAATGCATCTCCTGATTTTACACAATCCCACGATTAAGAAAGTATAAATTTTCACAACAATAATAGTCTAGAACACTTAACCCCTCGACAGTACATGAGGCAGCGTGTGTAACTCGCATAACGTAGTTACGGACCGCCCGCGCGGCGAATGCTAATGTTGCCAGGCAAAAAACCAAGCGAAAAATTAAACACTGTCCATCTACCTACCTCCATCTTCCGTGCTCCGACCGTCCGCATCCCTATCCAAATTGCCGGATTTCGATATTCAGAACAGATTTTCACTTAAATCCGTGTGAGTATAATGAATTATTATTGGCGTAGAAACTTAATTATAAACTTTTTACAAGTAGGTATTTTATTACACTGGCCGACAAACGAGCAAGTGGATCATATGATGGTAAGTGGCTCCACCGCACATGGACACCCACAATACCAGAATCATGGACGAGTTGCCGACCTTAAAGGGAAGTAATAATTAAGGAGTTGAGAATTGACTCGCCGTACACTTAACTTTACGTTCCCTGTGAGACAGAGGTAATAACCCGGTCAAGTTGGCATTCATGCTGTAGACAACTGTCTACAGCGTGACTCTACCGCTTATCAAGTTGATCAGTAAATGCAGTGTTGTTAACAATTATTTTATAAGATAAACGACAAAACATCATAGAAGAACTAAGCCGTCTAGAAACAATTTTTATTCGAATTCGTTATTAAAATCGTAATATGAGTATGTAATACATCTTAATGTCCTATTAAAATGTTGATAAACGGGGCTATGTCTATTTAGAGACGCAACCGAAGATTATAAGTCATCTACCAAGATTTACACATAAGTCGCAGAATTGCTTTGCACATAAAGCTGAAATTTGTACTTTAAAACAATATTTAAGCCTGATGTAAAATAAAACATATTCCTGTCTTTTTCTAGTTTATTTCAGGGTTTTTTAATGATTAATTGTTCCAATTGCCATAAAAATAAATATGAGTATTAAATGAATTGTAGTGCCAACACGTCATTGACTCTACATTATTTAATTTAAATAATAACTAATTACCTTTAAAACGAGCTGTAATTAATAATAAATATAAGTACACGTAATTTTGAGAAATCCAGATTCGTTTACCGTGTGGGCTGGGCTAAATCGCGATAATAGTAAAAAATACTAACTATTAGGTACAGAATAGATACAAAAACTTTTGGATAATTTTTACAAATATAACCATTCGATATTAATACTGTAGCACATCACTAAAAATACCGTGTACAACACACAAGAAGAGAGTAATAAATTTTCAATCAGACGACACAATACACCCCAGTGTCAGTTGTTAACGAGGGCGCTCGGCGGGGTGTCGCGAGACCGCCCCCGAGTCGCCGCGTGTCGCCTCGCCGTGTCGCCTCATCGCCTCATCGCCTCGCTTCATAACATTATCATCACAATCGGCCCTTATGTACTTCATGCAAGACATTAGCCGCCATGTTGGGTTGACGGACGGTTACCATTGTTTGATTACGAATATGGACAATGGAATCTATTAATGTTACCTAGTAAATGTGCTCAATTATTCAGCACAAAGTGAATTAATGAGCTTGTTGTAAATATTCAATTTCCAAAATCAATAAATTTTCCCTTTAATAACGAGTCGCTTTCTGTACGAGAGTGTCACATGTTTTATTATGATTTTTACATAGCTATTAGCAGCGTACTTAACCTTTTTTTATAGCACACAAACGAGCTAGTAGGTCACCTGATGATAAGTGATCTCCACCGCCTATGCCCACAACACTAGAAGAATCGAAGGTGCGTTGCCGAGCTGAAACTGAAGGGATTAGGAAGGGGATTTGGGCCTCCGGATATCTCACTCACCGTACAAAACGCAGCAGCAAGCCCCTACTTTACGCCGATTCTCTATGAGATAGTGGTAACGACCAGGTCGAGTCGGCCCATTCATGCCGTAGACAAAACTGTCTGCAGCGTGGCTCTACCACTACAACCTGGTATAATTATTCCATCACCACAGTATAATTATTCTGGGTTCAATATGTGGCTATACACTGGAAAGTCAAGTTTTCGGATTTGTAAATGCCACCTGCTTTGTAGTAGAAATCTACTACTGCCCATTCCGACCCAAATCTTGTTCACATGATTTTCTTTCAAAACACCAGATCATCAAAATCAAAAATCAAAATCAAATCATTTATTGAATCAGTAAAATGTCAAACATCATTTAGATTCAGTCAAATTTTAACTCTACCTCAGTTTATATATGTCTACTTCCCTCCTATAAAGTAACACGAAACACCTTTCGATCCCCCAATAAGTATATTGTAAAGTATACACAAAGATATAAATAATCTCGGAGGAGCTTCCCTTATATACAAGATGGAAGATATGAGGAACGTCGAGTGTCGGAGGGAGCGGTCGTGTCGACGCATCCGAGAGCCTCCGCTGGGAGAGTTAGGTTGCTGGCACAATGGTACTTGTGAAGAAAAAATGCTTTTGTTGTCTATACATAAAATTATTCCTCGGTCATAGACATTATAGCAGTATAAGTCGCACATTGAAGAGTGACACTTTAAAAACTTAGTTTTACACATTGTCTGTTAAAAATCTCAATGTTTTCTCCACTAAAGACACCTTTTACTGGAAAAATAGTAACTTAAAATTAAAAAAAAAACATAAAATTAAGTTCACGTATTGGCGCTTTATTTTTGCCATTCAAGTGACGATGAATTTACCCAAAATAAACCCATATTAATCCTGTAACATAACTTACAGTAGTAACTCGTTAAATTTATGCCACAATATTGTCACAACAAACAAAAATGCTACATTGTGCTACAATCCTAAAATTAATCAAATATAGATAGCACACGCAAGTAATCTCCGATCATTCGGTCGTCTCTCGTCTCCCATTCACATTGTTACGTCACGTACGCGATTATCTGTCGATCTGTATATAAATATGGCCGGCGATAATGGCAAGGGTGACTCTATATAGTATTCCTTGAGTGTATTTTTATTCGCCTTTACAACTTTTTTTTTATTTGATATGATTGAAAGTCGAGCAAGGCGCTCGCCTGATTTTAAGCGCCACGCCTGCCCATAAACATAAGCAACACCACACAGCACTTTGAGTTACAAAGCACTGCATGGCACTGAACTGCGCTCGTTACCCCGAGACATAAGATGTTAAGTCTCATAATGCCCATTAATTTCACTACCTTCAATATCCTTCAAACCGAAACACAACAGTACTTACACACTGTTGCTTGGCGGCAGACATAGACAAAGATTATTTTAATTTCATGAGTTAACACATAACACCGAGACCACCTCAGTACCAGCCCAGAGTCTGGAATTGTGCCCGATGTGGCGATAGACTCGCCGCCTATCACATCATGGAACGGAAATAGGCTTAGCGAAAATTGGATGTACTGGTTACACCTCTGCCTACCCCTTCGGGGATCAAAGGCATAGCTACATACGAGTATTAACACATAACAATAGTTGAAATGTATAAATAGGTAGTAGATCCACGCAGCAGACAGTTTTATCTACAACATGAATGGGCAAACTCGACCGGATTGTTACCACTGTATAAAAAAAACTAAATTCTGAGGGGAATGCATTGACTATGTTTTTTAATTCCCTTAAAACCGCTGATATATGGGAAAAAGCGGAGGCGTACTAAAGGATGTCTAGAATAATTTCCACCCACACACATCCAATAAAGATATAACTTATCTACGTTTGTATACCTCAGTGTTTCCCAACCTTTTTTGACCATGCCCCAAACCTTAACATTTTTTTGTTAAATTTGTCACCGATATCAGCATTGCATTTAAATTGCATGGAAATTAAAGTCGTACTTTCTTCACATTTGAATACCATTATAAATTTAGTTGTGCGTGCACTTGCCTAGTTTCTATTATTACCTATATATTCATATAAGTTTTGTATCACACGTGTACGTCCTGCGTCGACTTGATGCAGACCATAGCGTTGTCGACAAACCATTGTGGTTTATTCAATGCTATACGTTGTATTGTTTTTATGATTATTTGTAAAATTGATAATAAATAAAAAAAAAAAAAATAACCCAAAGAGAAAGGGTTAAAGTGGTGTCGAGTCCATTTTTAAATTGCCCCCCTTAACTATCAAATTGCCCCCCTGTGGGGCGTGGGCCCCACGTTGGGAAACACTGGTATACCTACTTGTCAATACATTCTCCTTAAAGTCAAAGACATTATTCTAAAATGACTATCAATCATTATCGAACCAAAGTGTCGTTCTAGGGCATTGAACATTCCAAATACTCATAATCAATTTAATCCTTTGAATGTTGATTCCGCGTGCGCATGGGCAGATTTAAACGCTACATACAACATGAATGCACTTTAGCCGTCGTTACTGATGGTGACTCGCCATTTCTGCATTTGTCGTTCGTCGTCGATCGTCATTATCCTCTTGACTGAGTTGAGTGCCTGCCGTCTCGGACGGGGCTTAATTTGTTTTTAAATAAACCCTTGTGGGTTGTGGCAAAGATGTATTAACCGTGCAGCTAAAGAGAGAAATGTTTGGATTAATATTGTTGATGGATTTTCAATACAAATTGCATTTCAAGTAATTACCATTGCTGAACAGACGTCCTACTGAGTTCATATATTTTATTAAACTCTATGTACTCTTTTGTACATCGTCGATTCTTCCATTTAGACGTTGGAAAATTAGCATTAGCATTATTTTTTTTTAAATATTAATAAAAACATCCTTGACCATATTTTTTTAGGCAACCCTATTGGTATGTGTTCAGCAACACATTTTATACCCTAAAATATATTTTCCATCCGTTAAACAGATGGGTGAAGGTCGATGTAACCCGGGATCTTAGACGAAATGTAATGAAAATATGGAGTGAAGCCGGTAATTATGATTTTTTTCATAAAAGAAAGTACAACTAGTGACATCTAGCGGTGACTCGAGAGGTTTGTTGTAACTGTTGTGGTGTGAAGTGTGAATCCATGTAGAAATTTTTCTATAGTCTTGCAGATGGCGCTGTATCGTTGCCACAAATATTATTGATAGTATAATATTACACTAAATAGAACTCTTCTCTATTCAAGATCTTAGCAATAATGAATAATGTAAATGTATAAATAAACAAGATAAAACACATAATAAATACTAATATGTTCTGCTTGGAAAGTACTCATTGACAAGTTCAGTCAGCCGTCAGCTTATCACCAAGCGACTTGCTTGGACACCCGCATAGTTACGATAATTTTACTTCGAACAAAAGTTTGATAAAAAACGATAAGAATGCAACCGTCCCGTCTGGCCGCATTAATCATTGTATGGAAGAACTTTGAGCCTGTAGTATCGTATTGCATTTGAGTCAGTGTATTTACAAAAATGGGCGCGAAAAACGAAGTTTTAGAAGTAGTGTCCGGGTGGCAAGCGGTCGAGTTAATGATAAGATGTATTTTTATGGGCTTGTGGCAGATAATAAAGATCATTGTGAAAAGATTATGGAAAGGACACCGTAGAAAATCGTTTAAAAGTGTTCCGCCGGTTGAACTTACCGTCGATTGTTCTATTGGCACTCACTGTTACATCAAAATCTTGGTACGTGACTACAGTTTACTTGCTTTCATAAATACATATGTGATTAATCAAAAAACCCGGATTCCTTGTAAATTTATCATACAAAAACAGCTAAGTGACTAATAATCTTTTACCAGAAACAGTTGCATTTCGCAAATTGTGGGTACACAGAAATTCCATAGGAATATACTTAGACATTACAATCAATAACCTTTTTCTGTCTTGTAGGAAACTGTTTTATTATTTTATTATTCGTTTAAAACTGCACATTCATACGAATCATAGACGTTTTTTTTTCAGTATTAATCATAAAATGTTATACACGATAAAAACAATTAATGCAGGCACAAGATGAATTTATTAAAAAAATAACCCAAACTTCTTACAGGGGGTAAAATATCACTACGTAGAAACCGGGCCAAAATCCGGCCAACTAGTCCTCATCCTTGGAGACGCCCCAGACGCAGGCCATTTATGGTGTCCAAATTGGTGCAATGTGGTGCGTCGGCTATCGGAGGCTGGGTACCACGTCGTCACACTAGACCTGAGAGGCACTGGAGGGAGCGAGGGGGGCTGTAGGAGCGACCTCTCCCCTCCGAGAACCGTCGAGGAACTGTCTACACTGGTGCAGGCGTTAGGAGTATCTGAGAGACGTCCAGCTGTTGTTGTTGGATTCGGGATTGGAGGCATGTTGACTTGGTAAGTATTTTTTTTTCTAAACTTTGAAAGCATCGCACAATAATGATACGAAAGGATGATACAAACGCATGATGATTCAAAGGGAGACGTGAGTTGTAGAAAATTTCGCGTGAGTGTGGGTAATTATATTCAAAGCAATCGATTTAGTACCTATTCCTCATTCTTCTGGTGCAAGTCAAACTTGATGAAGTACTCTAAAAATCACGACTGTTCGATAAAAACTAGATAAAAAATTCCACGCTCGACAGTCCCTGCTTCAGGAGTGGAGGCAGCCACTGGTCCCTTCGGCAGGAGCAAGGACTGTCAAGGCTGTTCGCCTTTTGGCATGAACGACTGGATGACGTGGAAGTCCGTAACCTGACAGTTGCAGTTACATACACACCGTTGCCACCATACACCTTATCACAATCACAGAGACAGGCCTCGAATTGAGATGCGCTCACCGACCGGAGAGGCCCCTCTACAAGGGCCAGCGCCACCAGGGCCACGGAAGAGTACAAAAGCGGATCCGCAACCCCGAACGAACGAGCGCACCCGGAGATACATAGTTGGGTTTTAGTCCGTGGGAATCGGACATAACCGCCTCGGTTGGCCTTACGTGGGATTTTTTTTGTCTCGGGGAAAAGCGTTTTATCACTACCGCCCCACCGGGGGGAGGTGGAACGGTTATGTTGGACTCTATCGGCCTTACGACCCAGCGCTGAGCCGCCCGGGAGAGATGGAAAACATCCGGGCGACCGCTGGGCCGAGTCCCTACTACTATATACACCCTATGCCGGCAAATACCAACTAAAAACCCCGCGGTGGCCATCTTCGGCGCATTAAGAACGGCCCTGGGTTCCCGAGGCAAGAAGTGCCCCGGCTTCATCCGGAACCGCCCCTGCGCGGTGCCGCAAAGCAAAGTCTCCAAATGTGGGGGGCTCAAAAACCCCCGCCCACCGAAGGACGCCCTCGGCGTCAACGGCAGCAACGAGGCCGACCACCCGTGCTGCCATCCATCTCGGGGTCGCACGTACAATAGTACGTGTACGAAAGTACTAACTGGGCGCTACGACAGCCCCCCGATACGTGGGATAACCATAAAGGAATTCCCAACGTAAAAAAAGGTATTAAAAAGATTATTTGCTTAACAAAAAATTACACAAAATTATTTTATTTGCGTTATAGTAGGTATCTATTTAATCACCAACGTAAGATACACAGAAAAAACAATTTACATTTGCATGCGTTGTCAATGCACCTTATCTTAAGTCACGTAACCCAAAATTTGTTTATGATTCCAATTATTCGTAAGTGTGAAAGATATCATTAAAATTATTTGTATAACCCGTTTACAATAACAATTAAAAATTACATGAATACACGAGCATCCTAGTGTTATCGCGGAGATTACGATATGACAAAAAAAGGGGAACACGCGATGTCTCACATGCGTCTAATGAGTGATGCAACAGTGACTAATTGAGAATTAGATATTATTATGATGACTCTTGTCCCCTTATCTAAGGATCTTGGCGCCAATGCATTAATACGTCCGCGCGGTGATATATCTCGCCATTTGAGCATAATTCTATATTTTCACTACGACGCAACACAGTAATGAGTTGTGAGACCGGGGAAATTAGATTTTCTAATCTTCAAAAACTGGCCACGTGCGAGTCTTAACCCGCGAACCGAGGGTCTCCATAGTTTTTCACTTTTTGTGTATTTCGGTAGCTATTTGTTGGCATAACCTCCACAATACCGTACACATTCCGTACATACACTATTACATACCTACATGATATATTATATTCTGTGAAAATTTCGGCAGGCTATATAAATCTAACACTCACTCGTATGCGAGAGGCCGTCTGGGTTGGTACCACCGCTTTGTCTATTCTGCCGCCAAGCTACACACACAGCACACAACAGTGTCTAAGCACTGTTGTGTTTCGGTTTGAAGGACATTGAAGCCAGTGAAATTACTGGGCATTATGAGAGGTATACATCATGTCATACATCTTGTCTCGGGGTGACGAGCGCAGTTCAGTGCCATGCAGTACTTTGTAATTCAAAGTTCTGTGTGGTGTTGCTTCTGTTTATGGGTAGGCGTGGCGCATACCATCAGGCGAGCGCCTTGGTCGTCTCGTCATTCAATCAAATAAAAATATAAATAAATTACAGTTATAAAAGATAGGGTTCTTTAAAATACAGACATATGGCGAAGCGTAGGCATATTCTTAGTAATAGGATTGCATTACCACCTTTTGGGTACGGAACACTAAAAAAAACGGAAGCCATTTTTTACTTTTGATGACTGTCCGGTATGCCTACATAAATGGCTTTATTGTTAAACTTTCTGAATATGCGTAAAATATCTACTTTCAATTACTTATCCAAATACGCAGTTATTGTCTGTAGCTTTATTTTATCATTATTATCATCATTTGTTAATAATTGATTTCAACACAAAGCCATTATGACCTTTTCTCATATCAATTTTGTTATCCTTCGACATGCAGTGATTAGAAAATCAGTTAAAATTATCAAACACGAATAGAGATTTTATTTTATCTAAGTACATTAGAAAAAGTAGCGATACCTCAGCGGGGAAAGATACGGACTGTCAAGACAAAAATCGCAGGTTCAAAACCAGCCCCAAGAGAACCTCTGACTTTTATATGTTACGTGTGTATTCATTGTTAATTATCGCTTGCTATAACGGTAAGGAAACATCGTGAGGAAAACTGCATACCTGAGAACTCGATAAGATTTTCCGAAGGTATGTGAAGTCTGCCAATCCGCATTAGGCCAGCGAGGTGGATTAAGGCCTAACCCCTCTCATTAAGTAGAAGAGGCGCGTGCCCAGCAGTCGAACGTGTATAATACAGGGCTAATATTATTATAACAGTGAAGAAAACATCGTGAGGCAACCTGCATACCTACAAAGTTCTCCATAAGAATATGGAAGATATGTGAAGTCTGCCAACCCGCATTAGGCCAGCGTGATGGACTATGGTGTAACTCCAGCCATGGAGTAGAGGATGCCCATGCCAAGCATTGGGCCAGTACATGGCTGATATTATTATTATTTTCAGGTACCTAGTTCACTGCCACAGTCAACTGATCAGTAAGTTTGCCGTGATAGGAGCTCCACATCCGAATCTCTACTGGCAATACCCACCGACTTCGTTCTGTCAGAAAACACTACATTTTATACAGGTATGCCACTAATCTTTCTCTCTAGCTTCATTCTACTCCAATTCTCTCTCTCTCCGTTTGTAAAAGGCATTCGATAGATAAATAAATCTTCCTTGAACACCATTTAAATAAAAAAAAACTTTTAAAATTACTTGACAAAAGAACACTGAAAAATCAAAATAACTATTTCTAGAAGATCGTACTTATTATCGTACTTTTTGGATACGGATGCTGCTGCCATTCAGCTAAACTTTTTGAAGTCGGTTTTTAAGTTTATTGTTTTTCCAAATATTTAGTCGTAGGTAAATGATGGAGAGGGGCTTAGGGCGTCTGGATATCTCACTCACGGTATGAAACACAGCAGCAAGCCGCTACTTTACGTCGGTTCTTTGTGACACAGCGGTAGCGACCCGGTCGAACCGGCCCATTCCTGCTAAAGATAAAACTGTCTACAACGTGACTCTACCGCTCACAAAAACTGTTTAAGAGAAGATGCGGTGCTTATCATTACGTTACCAACCTACTCGTTTTAGTCATCATAATGAAGTATTATAAAAATGAAAAACAACTTGATAATCATCGTTTATACTACACCTAGCAACAGGTTCCACATACCTACATACATACATCAGGCTTGTATGCTACAAGTTTAGGCTGAGACTATTCCACTTCACACAATATTGTCATATCAACAAATATTTTAAAAAATAATTAATGCCTTGCTATCTAGTAACTCTCATATTTCTATTTAAAGAGCGCAATAATCATCCAATTAGCGACATCAAATTATAAACTGACATCAGTATCTAATGTCACGCTGCTATTCACTTTTTTTTAAGCTGTGGGCAATGGACAATTAATGTTTTTGTGTATTCTTTACGTGTAACTGTTTAATGCTCCAAATAAATAAAATAAAATAAAAATCTCATTCACTTCATCGACTCTCAGCAAACTACTCATATATTCTTGGACTCTTGGGCTGGCACCAAGTATTACCGTAAAAATTTTGCTGTGTTAGTAGAAAATACTTCACGATCACAGCCTCCCAAGAAAGATTTCACACCAAATTGGTAATTTCTTCACATTCTAATTCTATTAATATTATAAATGTGTGTCTAGATGTTTGTGAGTTAATAATTTGGATAATTGTTAATCAATCACGCTTTAACCCTGAACAATACATTGAATTTGAAATATTATTTATTTATTTGAAATATTGAATTTTTGACACACAGATACTTAGACCATGATCTGAACTAGGACGTTGTCTCGGAAAAAGACATTCATGTGTGCGCAGCCGTGACCAAAAGTTAGTTTATTTTAAAGTATATTTCTCAGTTAATTATTTACTTTCACGTAATTGCCTCGTATTATCAGTGTCACTAAACCCTGTGTCGACTATCGTAAGTCACTGAGACCTGGAAATGTCGACATTAATTGTTTAATTAACATTAAATAATTTTAATTGCAATAACACTGATAATAGCCATCATAAAAATATAACGGTTTAAATTTTAAACAATAACATAATCTACGCAAGTAGAAATATCTCAAGCTCACGCAATTATCTTCATTCGCTTTCTTTAATATTATTACTGTCTTTCAATGTGACTGCAACGAGCCTATCCCCACATCTTATATAAATTCGATTGTAACTGTGGACTCTCTTACATCGGTCAAACTAAAAGAAATATAATATCCTTGCCAAAGAACACCGGTTCCTACCTAGGATGATTCGCAAATCTATTGAATTAAAAAATTCATACAAATTTCAGTAGATAAGATGGTTGGAAGCTAGCACACTGCATAAGCCTGGGATCCGATTATACACTTAAATAAATCTGAACCTAAAAGACCAACTGGTAGACCTCAAGACACTGTGAGCTCTTTCTGTCTAAATCAGACCACTAACAATATTTTAAATTCAAACAATAACTTTAAACTGGCAGGCAATGTAAAATTAACTTTTCGGGACCTTCAAAATTTCGATCACAGTCGATTGCCTGACCTATAGCTCGACCCCATTAACCAACTGGTTCTAGCAGTTGCTGTTATTTTATTTAGGTAAAATCAGCCTGAGGTGCGGTTATTCATTTGTCTTAAAATTGGGAGAAGGCTGGTGTGTACGTGACAGCAATATAATTTCAAATAATTATCGAACTTTTCAATTTTAAACAAATCGGCACTTGTCTTTCCTGTTTAATATAAAGTTATTGGTTTCAGTGGCCTAGTCTACCTGAAAGGTGGTTAGCGGAAGGCGAACTGCAAGATAATGAGGGCGGAAAGTGGACCAGTTCACGCGCCCGTGATTGGACTGGACCTTTAAATTACATTAGAGGTAAATAATTGTCCCATAAACATAGTAAGTCGGATAGGGCATAATAATATGTTTCTGGCGCACGCCGGAGATCAGATTCCAGAATACCAGAATCCTGCTGACCCTATGCAAGAATCCTACTACCTCCGTTCTAGAAGTCTATTAAAACACTACGGTTGGTTATTCAATATTTTCAAACCTAGAGAAACCGCATTAGCCTTTGGTCTTCTCCGCTGCTGGTACACTGAAGCCAGGTCATATCACTGGGTAGTTAAAATTGGATAAAATCCGCTTAGGATCAGAAGAAATGGTGCAACAGGGGGAAGCACGTAACACTAAGTCATAACACCATGTGATATCGATACCGTGATTACATCAGACAAATGGAAACGATGCAAGAGTTTACAAAGTATACAGACATTAACACACATGTATAATTCAAAAAAGGCCCTGTAAATGAATGCACTCGATTGTCGTCTAACAGAGACATATGAAGAGAGATCGTGCGGCGAGCAACAACGTCATCATTTGGACACAAATCATCGTGACCACGACCGCTCTGTCAAGAGCGAAACGACGAAGAAGAAGATAGTTCAGAAGTATAATCACTTAGTTTCTATCAAGCATCTCACCACATATCAGAGCCAAATTAATTGTCACCAGGAACAGCATGGTGGCAGATCAAGCCGACGTCGCGCGCCATCCCCCCCGCGCTGTTGGTGGGGGCGCAGCACGAGGCGGCGCAGCTCGTGAGCAGCGCGCAGCACTGCGACAGCTCCACGCTGCGGCTCGTCACCAGTCCCGGGCCTGCTGACCCTGACCTGCCTGCGATAGTGCTCGAGTTCCTTGTCGGTGAGTACTTAGTCCAAAGAATTTGCATCATCAACAGCGATTCAGTCAAGATCAAACAGCTTCATAACAGGCGGACTGGCAGTCTTGGCCGTTGAAGGCCATTTAGTCCCAGTCGCTCCCTTCTCAACTTCATCATTTACCGATCTAAAACCTGTTTTTTCAATTGGTGTCGTAATTTGTCAACATCATTTGTCGTTTCGTGTTTGGCCGCCTTAGGCCCGGTCCTAGTCGGTCATAAAATCCGCATCTGAGCATCATGGCATTAAGTTTTGGATTACCACATCATACCACTAGATTGGTATTAGATACCAATCTAGTGGTATGATAAACCACGTTTAAAAAGTCATAAACACCACCTATAAAATCCAAGAGGGATAAAACCAGCTGTAAAGTCAGGACGAATATGATAGTTTGTTTACAAGCCAGAACATCAAAAAATGATAGAAATAATTAACTATATTATGTTATTTAATTTTTCAGCAAAACAAAAAGAGAAACCAATTGAGGAATGTCAAAAGACACTAATGAGCAGAATGTTGGGCGCCGTCGCAGGCAGGGGGAGAGAATTGACAGCCAGGCTTATACTGCCACCAGCTCAGGCTTGAAACCAAATAGTTACTGTACATGTTCTCAAATAAATCCGAAGGGCGGGTTAAGTCTAGCAGAAATGAAAGGCTTTTTGTCTTAAATAATGTTAATAATCAGAGTCGTAGGTAATTAGGTAACAAGTTCGGAATTTTCGCTTTGTAGCATAGAGGCAAAGATTCTCAGTTAAAGAAAAATTTTAATAAGCTACACATTATTTGTGAAAATGTACAGCCAGGTTTATCCCACTACTTATACCAGGTTTACCCCCCCCCCCATACTTACTTATTTTTTAATACGTATAGAAACATTTATGTTGTGAAAGATTAGGTTAGGTTAGTTATCAAAATTCTGCACAGACACTCAATAATTTTTTGTATACTTTTGAATGGCTGATGGATTCTTTTATCTTAGTGATATAGTGGTACAGTTGAGAGATCATAATATTTGTAATTCGTCACTTAAGCCCCCGCACTAGAATGTTCTAGCGTCGTTGGTGGTGTGTGAAAATAAAATCCTATACTCGACCGGGTTTCGAACCTGAAACTCTTTAGAGGAAATACTGCTGCTGAGTTAGTTAACTTGTTATCTTAACTTTTATATAGATTATGTCAGAGTTATGTCTATACAATATTTTGTGGCAAAGTAATTTTGTATTTTTTATAGTCTAAGTTTTCTAAGTCTCTTGTTTTAATTTGTAAATACAAAGTAGTGTGTAATTAGAGGTAGGTACTTCGTAGTGATGTTGTTAAGAGCGTTATCCTATTAGGGCGTCATGGCGGCACAACCAACGACAGGTTATAAAGATATTTAAAAAAAAACATAAAGAGTGTATATAATGTCCATTTGGTCAAAAAAAGTGATTTATTAATGGAGCCTTTTAAAAAACTGGGCATATTGTTAGGTAAACTGTATAGAGGTAAACAAACGGCTCTATTACTGGGCGATCCTACTCTACTAACAAGAGGGAGAGAGACAGCTATATTTCACAACCAAAAAGTTGGTAGCGCATTTAATTTGGTTGGCAGAGCAACCTGCTTGCGCCGCAATGGCGTTCCTTTGAGAAAGCACATTTATGCATAGATATTATTATTGTTAATAAAAACTTCTCAAATTGCATGACAAATTGTACGTTTTGTTACATATTTAGATGTAGTTAAATAGCTGTAAGTAGCCAATGTATTCATTTAAAATAATTATTAACTGTTATTATATTTTAAAAATTATTTTACATAATAACATGGTAACACTTTGACATTCCAATTATAAAATAATTCCTGATTTAACAATTCGACTAGAAGAGTTTTCTCGCATACCCTTTAAACACGTAGATTCCTGTACGCCACACGTTGAAATATAACAGAAACCTTTATTAATTGGTACTTACTAGAGATTAAAAGCGATAATCGTTATATGTTGGGGCCTAATAATCGAGTTTTCTGTATCGAGTACAAAGGGTTTTTTAGTCTATGGTGCTTATGTTATTCTCACGTATGCCGTACGAGAATCTCTTCGTCTGGTTTAATTTAAATCGACAATGCAAACGTTCATATTAGGTATCTTTAAAGAACTGAGGTTGAACGATTATTTGTTCTTGTAACATGCATTTCCTTCACAATATTCATAATAATACTCGAATTATTCTCATGCTTGTACAATATTAATTACTTTTTAATTTTTATTGTTAATAAATGGTTTTATTTTTTAATTACAATTTCTTTTTTATTTATTTGAAAACAATATATTATTCCTCTAGTTGTTGCTCACTGCAGTCTTATGGTGCTGCCACACCGGTGTTAGAAAATGTTATATAACATTTTATAACACCGGTGTGGCAGCAACATTTAGTAAACATTTCTTAACAATTTGTAACATTTTTGAACTTTTTTTAACAGCGGGCGGCGGTACTTTTGAGAGCGGCGTCGTCAAAGAAGCCGTCAAAGAAGAAGGGCCGATGTCATGTTTTCAAATGTTATAAAATGTTAGACAATGTTAGAAAATGTTAAGAAATGTTATAAAATGTTAGATTTAATGTTAGAAAATGTTTGTGAACATTTTATAACATCGGTGTGGCAGCACCATTAAAGGTTCCATATTTTGACAGCCTCAGTAGCTCAGGAGAGTAGCCTGCTGCGAAGCGAGACGCCGTGAGTTCAAAACCCGCACTGGGACACGTTTGTGTAAATCTAAATTTTTACTTGATGTGGGTTGAAACGTTATTGCATATTTGCATTCATATGTCAGTGCGACATTTATTTGAGTGGTAGAGCCACGCTGTAGACAGTTTTGTCTACAGCATGAATGGGCTGGCTCGACCGGGTCGTTACCACTGTCTCACAGAAAACCGACGTAAAGTAGCAGCTCGCTGCTGCGTTTCGTAAGGTGAGTGAGATAACCGGAAGCCCAAATCCCCTCCCCTTCCCAATCCCTAATTATCCCTTTCCTTTAAGGTTGGCAACGCGCCCATGATTCTTCTGGTGGTGGGCGTACATGGGCGGTGGAGATCACTTACCATTAGGTGACCCACTTGCTCGTTTGCCGGCCTATGCTATAAAAAAAAAGAATAAGTTGATGTGTAGAATTTACACAAGACGTAATGAAACAGGCGCCAAGTTTTGTTTAGTGATCATGGGCAGGTGTGGTTACCATCAGGCATACCGTCTATAACAAGAAATAAAAAGAATACAATGGTGGGTAAACGAGAATGAAATAACAATATTAAGTGCAAATGCCTCTCTTTAATACGCAATATGCTCCACAAAAAGCTAAACGTTTTATAAATTTTTGTCACTATTCATATATTATATACACAAGAGTCAATATATTTAGAAATCTACAAACAGTCTACGTTAGTGTGCGCTTCGGAACGCGCTGTTACGCTGAAACTCCACTGAACTACTTCCACGACTACCCACATAATATACGACAGATATTTAACTACCTTCACCTGACAAACACTCTTTTTAATAACTTATCTTCATTTTTTTTAAGTTAAAAGGTTAACAAATCTATTTTCGTTTAAACTCTTTTGTGTAATACTTTCTATATATTTTTATCAATTATTTTGTCTTTACAGCACTTGTTAATTCATTATTAAGATTGTACCTGGTCAATGACTTGTACTCCAGATAAGAAAAAACGAATGATAACTGCCGTGTTCACGTGCAACCACTGGTTTAACCTCGGAGATAGAATCCTAACCGTCACGATCCACATGTATACAATAATTTTAATGGCATAAAATTAAATGTGATTATTAAAAGAGCGCGCCACGATTTGTGCGCAGTATAAAATAAAAAGCCCTAAATTTACCTAGTTTGCTTAAATTTTCTTCTTCTTTCTTTCTTCTGAGATCTTTATTATGTGAACTATAGTCGGTAGTCTTAAACATTAATAAGCGCGCAGTGGAGACTCAGCCAGAAGGAAGATTTTTATATCACATTAGCTCAATATAGTTTCTACAAGATATTCTTTCTCTCTACAAGAATCAACGCAACTAATGTGTTTCATGCGATTACAAAAACCTAATAATACATTGTTAACCTTAAATATGGGCAAAAAGACAAATGTTCTTAAATCGTCAAGATGATGCCAGTCTATAATATTTGCTAAAACTTACTGTACGCTGTTGAGATTTACCTTTCAAATAATTAAATGATTAAAACATAAAATAATACCAGCTCAAGAAGTGGTGATGGTTAAACGGAGACAGATAGACGACTGTCGAGACGGAAGTCGCAAGTTCAAAACCAGCCTAAGGGCACATACATCTGTTTTCGAAGTTCAACGGTCTTAGGTTACATACACTGGCTGATCCTGGAACGCGATCCACACAAGGCGTGTGGATTACTACGGCAGGTTTTAACACCATGTGTATGGTGGTCGCTATCCGGGCGGATATGACTATCCTACCAGCTGTTTCCAAAGATAGGAGATGTGCTCTGGGGGTTACGATCGAACTCTCGACATGTCTTGATAGTATATTCAACTTCCCGCTACATTATCGCCACTATAGACATGTATATATAAAACATAACATAGTATTTCTGTTACATTACTGTTACTTTACAAGTTTCTTATACACATTAATACTGCCGCTTAAAAATATTTTTATTTACAACATAGACATAAGAATAATAATACAGAATACATCGCATGAACACATTTGTTGCAGATACAAAACACGCCGCAACAATATAGGCCAAAACTTTACACAACATCGAATAGGCACACGTTGATAAATACTGCAATTTTTAATAATATTGAGTATAAAAAATGTGTAATAACACGCTATTTTAATATTGAATGAATATTATCAACGGTTGTTGGACTGTTTGTAACTATGCCAGCAAAACACATGACAGGTCAGCTAAAACACATGAAATTAATAAAAGTAAATGACGTAATAAGGGTATGTTGGGATTGGTTAAGATCTGTAAATTTTGTTTTTTTTTATCCAAGCACGGCAAAGTGACTGCACTACACCTGATGGTAAGCGTAGTGCAGTCCAAAAAACCAGCGACCACCGACAGACAATGAGTTTATCGGTGGTTACCAGTCACGCCGGCCGGCAAATCGAAGGGCCTGCGACAGGACAGACCGATGACCGATACAGGTACAGGGATACAAGGTTGTACCACCATACTCGCCCCAACCCAACCATCAAGTCCCGTCGCAAGCCCCCCGGGAAAACCGGATATACACTGGCTGATCCTGGAACGCGATCCACAGAAGGCGTATGGATCTCTAAGGCAGGTTTTAACACCATGTGTACGGTGGTCGCTACCCGTGCGGATATGTATATCCTACCACCAACAAGTGTGAATTCTTGATTTCACAACACCCCTATCCACAATAGGATATGTCTTATGTGCTTATTTATAAAAATAAGCCTTTAATCGAAATTGAAAACTTGAATTTTTACCCATACACTTGCTTATTCTACTCGACGTGAGGTCGACGCAACATGCTTTTTAACACATGTTACAGAAACATTTGGCTTGTTTTACGACCGGCCGCCTGCCTGACATCAACCCCTCGGGTAAGAAACACCCAGACCCGAAACAAACATTTCAAATATCTACAATTCGTTCTAACACAACGCATAATAAAAGTGTCTTGAAACTTGATAACGAATCTAATTATCAAAATATTTTCTAACAAACGTCATGATAAAATATAATTCATAAATAATTGAACCGACCACTGAGTTTTATTTTAAAATTCACTCAATACTAAAATAACGTAGACTAGAAATGAGATGATGTGTTAATGTCAGTCGTTTTATAGGCATGGGCACGGATCTTGAACGCTCCAAAAAAGTGGAGGGGATATTTGCTTGAATTGCAAACAAAAAATTGCTTGTAAAGTCATTTGCACGACGCAGGATCAAATTAATTATCCCACCGCGTCAATCCTAAATGATTATAAAACTATCCATTTGTTCAAGCATCACGCAAAACTACTGGACCGATTTTGATAAACTTTTTGTCAAATACCAAAAACTACAGTTAAGTTACCATATAAAATGGTTATCCAAATATTTATTTCTAGAGTTATAACTAAATTATGTATATAGACTAAGAGGCATTTCGGTGCTTACCAAAGTTTGTGCCATATCTATTATGGGAATCAAGTGTAACAGTTTGCATGATAAGTATCAGTTTTTTATTGTAAATCTTAACCAAAGATTGTTGGAAAAAGAGAATTAATTTTTCCAACTTCAAAGTTTTTCTGCTTGATTTTTCCTTGCGGAATATAGACAGCTAAGCATTTGAGACTCGCCGTGCTTCATCGCTCCGTGTCGACAAAATGCATGCCAATTTCGATCGTGGCATGCAGGAATACAGTGAGGGTAGGATATCCCAAAAGCGCCCTTCCCGCATCGCTTAACTCTACACCAGAGTTCCAAAAATTGAATGCTGCACCATTCCAAAACTTGGCCCTAGATCCGTACCTACACCTATACAATACTACTATTAAAAAAGCGCTTCGGCAATAGCTTCGTGTATTTCGGAAATGACTATTATTAACCAGGTGGTAGGTCCCTCGAGAGGCCGTCTGGGTTGGTACCACCGGTCGACTCGGATGACAGGCTATTGTTTGCGTATCCCAACATTGCCGAAGTGCATAACCTCAATAGTATTTTTTTAATACATGGCAACAATCAAAAAACATTCCGTTTAAAATTTGGCACATCATTTTTAAACGCATCTAGGCAGATGTAAGCTATATACTCAGACTTAATAGAAGACTTACCAAATAAATAGACTATAAAATATACAACTTATACCTATACAGTATTAGCTTATTTATAAAAATGCTTGATTTTTTAATGTGCTGTAATTATTCGTTGTATGAAAGATTAACACATCTTTAACAAAATAAGGTGTTGATCACAATGATGCGATTTCAACCGGTATTTAACGTGTTTCTTGTTTTTTATAGCATAGACGCAGTTAACGAGCAAGTGGGTCACCTGATAGTAAGTGAACTCCACCGCCCATGTATACCCACAATACTAGAAGTATCATAGCCGCGATTATAATCAATAATAAATAATCAAAATTAATAATTGCCGACCTTAAAGGGAAGGGGTAATTAAGGGATTGGGAAAGGGAGGGGAATTGGGCCTTCGGATATGATCATACAAACAGTAGTCACCAGTCCCGTTTTTAGCCTATCGCAAACAACTCTTGTACGGCGAGAGTACACGCACGGTAATCGTGATACGTCAAAGAAAAATGTAAGTTGAATATGAAAACGCACAGTGTGAACACACGTTAATACCAATGCAATCAACGACATCTAGTGTTCGGTAGTAAATATACCAAACATATGTGATCAAAGCCGCTCTTTTGGGTAATTTAATGGCACTAGACACAAACAATTTCAATGTATTAGGGTTATAGCGAAGACAATGCTTTTAGCATCAGCGATAAACAATTTATGATCGATATGAATAAACGAAATAAGTCAAAATCTCCAAATCGATAACTGAAAGAAACCAAATTATATAATCGTCACATGCATCAGATTTTTCTTTACTTTTTTTGAAATTATTTTAATGTATGTACAACCGGTGTCCTTTTAAATAAATAATCTGTGGGCGTGGCGATCATACTTGATACTTTTGGTGTATTGGATCGATGTGGAAATTACGATTAAATTGTTTATTAATATCGCTATTCACTTTGCAGGAACTTAAATTTCACAATTAACAGTTACGACACTGTGTGACAACGAAGCAATAATTAAATGGTGCGATCTCGATATCGATCGAATATAATGTCCAAAACGCAACGCTGCATCGATATAGCCATACAATCGATGATCGTTAATACTGAAAGCATCGTGTGGCCCATAATGTTCAGTGACGCATAAAATGAGATCTTGAATTTCATCTAATTACCACCAATCATAGATAAATTTCGGAGGAAGCCCAAAACTAAAGTATCAAGATTTTTAAAATAGCTGCATTTTTATTTTAAAGCTACATTTTATACACCACGCAGAAAATAAAGTCGAATGGTAAACTGAATTATATTACAATACGATTATAGACTATGAAATAGTAAATACATAATCAAGACTCTGTAATATTAATATAAAAAAAATGGGCGGATTTGGGTTGCCCGCATACATAAAGACCCTTAAATATTGTTTTTTTCCGTCATAATAACACACGTTAAAAAAAATTACCCAGTTACCTATTACTGTTCAAAAGATAGAGATAAGGTTAAACGGACAGACAGATCGCGTAAGCTTATTAATATAATTCCGTTGGCACCCTTTGGGTACGGAACCCACAAAATTTATGACAATAAATACATACTAAATGTATAATAAAAAATACAATGAAATGCAGAGTCGGTGATTATTTACTTCATAATACAATGGCACAATTTGATAAAACGTCAATTCTAGTCACAACATTCGGCTGTAGGCGTAGGTGCAATTTAAGATTAATTACAGATTAACTTTCCATTAACAGTCATATATGGTTACATAGAAAAATAAACCTTAAGACGCCATGTAGACTAAGGTTTACACATTCGAGGGTAGAAGGTAACGAAATGATGTTTTAAAATGACATTCCAACAACCTACGGCTGAGTGTTTTTTGTAATTTTCAGATTATTCACATCACTATTTGATATAACTTTATTGATGTGTAAAGTGTAGCGTGGCCTAAACTGACCTTTTAAAAAAAAAACATTTTTATTTCGATAATTGGTCCAAACAAAAATCTAGTGACAAAATTACCAAAAAAAGATAATTTATCATTGAGATGTGATGGGTCGCGTATTAATTGTATCTAAACTTTAACTAAAAATGAACTGGCGTCTTTTTGGTTTATTTCTCTGTGACCAACAAAGCAAAAGTCAGCCTCTCGAAATGAATATCACTTATCTCATATTATACACGAAGTGTCCGTTACACTGTTGTTTCCACTTTCATTTCAACGTCAGAAACTGCCTCACTCACACAACTGTCACTGTCCGGCTTGAGCGTGACGTCACTGTTTAACGTCACATCCAACGCAGCGTCTTTTCGAGGCGTTCTGTCCTTCTCTCTATCTCTTTCTCTGCTAGTTATTTGCGTATAAAGTTCATCTATATCACTCGCGAAAGAGACAGGACTACTATCTCTATTCACTTCGGGACAACTCAATGCTGGAGTTGGGACGTATTTCCCTAATTTTGGATTGCTTTTTATCGTTTTTCGCCATCCAGGATCGTAGTTGACGTACTGACTCTCTATATTTGAAACGTCTTCGTTGCTAAAGCTTATCTCGTTCGGGCACATGGATGATGGAGATGGGGCATACAAGCCATGACTACGTATACTAACTTCGGACATTTGGTAATTCGGACAATAAATGTCACTTTCGTTCTCAAACCCTTGTTCACTAGCATTCGTGCTGCACGTTTCAAAATCGTATGACGTTTTAGCCATAAAAAATGTTTCTTTATCATCATCTAGTTTCTCTTTAGATCCTAAATCGTCCGGGTTTTGCAGCAAATTATCTAGTTCACAAACTTCTAGGTTCTGTGGAGTACTTGATCTATTAACGTCGTCACTATTCATAGTGCATTCTTCAGATATATCTTGAAGGGACTTGTCTACGCCATCTTTGTCTTGATTCTTACCAGGTTGCAAGTAATCTATGTACTGGCCAAAACTTTCTGTGTCTGTAATTTCATTGGTTGAACACAGAGCACTGTGTGTCTCTTGGAGTGATGTCATTTCTGAATGGGTGTTTAAAGTCTGGTCGGAGCAAGTATGAGGCATTGCTATTTCGGATGCTGAGCTGTATTCTAAACTGCACTGCTGTGAGACAGTTCTCATTTCTGGCTGGTCGGCTCGACTTTGCAAACATTCTTCAGAAACACTACTTCTTTGACCATTAAAGTTTTTTGGCGCATTAGCCTTGACTATTTGATGTTGTGGCACCTGTGTTTCGGGCACATTCGTGTATATATTCATAACTTGTGTTCTATTGGGTTTTGGGTCATCAGTTTTAGCCCAAGATTTTCTATCTATCGAATAACTCTTGTAGTCTTTATTGTCCTCCTCGAGTATATTTGGATTTAGAGCATTTCTTGTTTCTTTGATACCATTATTAGTTCTTTCTACGTGTATATTTGTATTATTAATTTTAGATCCAGAGTTAATAATGTTCGCAACTCCACTGTATGCTTCTTTAGTCGGCAATGGAAGTGAAAAGTGTGAGTCATTGTCACAATCCCTTCTCGTCGGTAGCTCTAAACAATTTCTCTTCATGTTTTGTCTCTGCTTTTTGAAAAACTTCTTTGCTACATTCATCTGATTCGGATTGTAGAACATTTCCGGCCCCACGTTCCCACTCTCTGGGTACGTCATCATTGAATTATTTGATCTGTATTGCTGTCTATGTAATACTACTAGATTGATATTTGGAGCTTTTCCGTTAACATTTTTAAGGGGTTCTTTCTGTAATGTTTGACCATTTAACTCAGCTCCGCCTTTATAAGTTCCACTGTTATTGGTTTTTGAATTAGTTCTGTTCGAACTCCTGCTACCGGACCTCGATCGATTGTCGTTCGGTATCGATAAAGGAGCTCCATTAGCTGCATTTGGATTTGACGACAAATTCTGCTGATTAGCATCAAACACACTTCTGTTTCTGCAACACTGTTTACTTTTCTGAAAGTAACAATGCATCATAGACCACTGAGCTCTGACGTCACTTCTCGCTATACCGTAGAAGAATAGTATAAAAGTACCCAGTACAGTGGCACAGACGGCGTAAATGATACTGCAGATATCTTCTTGGTAAGGTAAATATGCTGGAAGTGGTCTATACACAGCTATAGCCCCACAGGACCATACAGATAGATATAAACACATAACAATTACTTGGGCTCTTAACTGTATTATTGGCGTGTGTTCCACGTCTTCTATTTCTGAGTCTAAGGTCGACTTTACACTTCTCCGTTCAGCCCTATCATTACTTTGTGGCTCCCACATTTCTAAATCGACATTCTCCGTCGCCTGCGTGCCTTCAGATAGTTGGACATTCATATTCCTTATCGTGCAACGGATCAATAAAAACAAGATCAACAGAAATACTAATAATATCCCTGCGGGCACAAACAACGCACTCAAAGCTGGGGCAGTACTCAAAAAACACTGCGAATATCCTGCATAGTCCTTCAAATTTACAGCACCAGATATCCCACAAACGATTAACGCGATGCCCCAACCAACTAAATACAAGCCAAGTATCGGTTTCTGTACTGGTACATCTGGTGGGATATCATCTTCTGGAGTTCGTACAGGATTGTGTGTCTTCGTCACCCACTTGTACATATTACTCGCCGACACACACATCCACAGCAAGCAGGAAAGGGACAGATAGTGTATCAATAGCCCCAATATCTGACATAGTTTCACATCTTCCGTCTGGTATATACCCAGTGTATACAAGAAGCAGAGCAGACCGATGGCTATCCATGTGTTTATTAGTGCGTGTTTCGTTTTCTTCGCCATTTGTATGGCTGGGTAGCACATGACGTATGTCAGTGTGGCACAGCTGACGCATCCTATTAATATCAAACTACCCACATACACAGCGGGATGGGATACTTTAAACCGGGCCCCGTCCGTACGAGCCCCGTATATTCCCGTCTCTACGTTTTGCAGTAGACCAACGTAGGCTAACTTTGTGCAGCTTATTATGATCATTTCTGATATGATGTGGGATACTTTGCAATCTGGAACAATAAAGAGCGCATTTTATATAAATATATTTTTATTTATTTTGTTAAAATGAGATCAGAATACTCATGGAAATTCAGATAAGTAATAATTTGAAATATCCTAGTATTTGACTTATTATTAGGAAATAGTATCGTAAAAACAAGATTTTATTTTGATTTCACGTATTCACATCTCTATCAGTTTACATATTTGTATTATCTTCTATTTGGCTCTTAAAAAGGATGTCACATGTATTGAAGCCCAAGACCAACGTGAATCACCCTATTGTATGTTCCGCGACTTTTATAATGTTTATCATTAAAATTTGCTTTTTCTGATGCCCTGTCTATACGTGTATATTTGATATAAATGTTCGTGTTCGTGGTTGTGGTTATGTTCGTGTTGTGTTGTGTTTGTATTGTGTTTGTGTTTATGTTGTGTTTGTGTTATGTTTGTGATTGTGTTGTGTCTGTGTTGTGTTTGTGCTGTTTTTCTTGTGTTTGTGCTGTATTTGTTCTGTGTTCGTGTTGTGTTTGCGTTGTGTTTGTGTTGTGTTTGTGCTGTTTGTTCTGTGTTCGTGTTGTGTTTGTATTGTGTTTGTGTTTATGTTGTGTTTGTGTTATGTTTGTGTTGTGTCTGTGTTGTGTTTGTGCTGTTTTTCTTGTGTTTGTGCTGTATTTGTTCTGTGTTCGTGTTGTGTTTGCGTTGTGTTTGCGTTGTGTTTGTGTTGTGTTTGTGCTGTTTGTTCTGTGTTCGTGTTGTGTTTGTATTGTGTTTGTGTGTATGTTGTGTTTGTGTTATGTTTGTGATTGTGTTCGTGTTGTGTTTGCGTTGTGTTTATGTTGTGCTGGTGTGTGGTGTGGTGTGGTGCGTTGTGAGTGGTGTTGGTACAGTGTTGTGTTTGTGTTATGTTGTACGGTGTGGTGTGTTGTGTTGTGTTATGTTTGTGTTGTATTGGTGTGTGGTGCGGTATATTTACCGGTGGAGTTGTCCTGCCAGCGCCTGGTGGCGGGGTCCCAGACGGCGGCGCGCCCCTCGGCGGCCTGCGGCGAGCGCGCGCGCACGGTCGCGATCACCGGCTCCACCAGCGAACCGCCGCCGCATGTCGCCGCTACCTCCTCTGCAATGTCACACCAAATACACACATTTATTTATTTATTTATTGGTACAGATACAGACAACAGACTACATTTTACATAGAGTTACATTCATAACATACATGATATAAATCTGGCGTCTATTTACTACTGTACACAGCATTCAAGATACACAGATTCGTAGTAAAAGAAGAGAGAGAAAAAAACAATAGTTGTATTAAATCTAACAACAATATGTACTAACATTGAACTTAATGGTCTAAGATCCCGGGGAACATTGACCTTCACCCATCTGTTTACCGGATGAAAATAATATTTTAGAGTATAAAATGTGTTGCTGAACACATACCAATAGGGTTACCTAAAAAAATATGGTCAAGGATGCCGGATTGCCGTTTAGCTGGCTGTGAAGAAAAGCATTTCTGTGACCCACAAATATTCATCTCAGGGTCTGGGTGTTAGATAGATTATTGCACACCAATAATTAAAATTATACATTAAGAATCTTACAACTAAATAAAGGTACAAAAGGCGGTCTTATCGCTAAAAGCGATCTCTACCAGACAGACGGGTGTTGTGAGACCAAAAGTCTCACGTAGTTCCTGATACCTACGACACAAGGCTCATATCTTACTGTGGAGGTCACGACTATGTATGTGACTGTTGGGTGTATTTATTGAAGTGAAACTTTAACTTTATCGGCGTTGTAAAAAAATTACCGTCCGATTTTTCGGTTACGCGTCACATTTTTCCGTTACGCGCCATCTTTTTGAAGTGATAACTTCTTATGGGAGGATGAACCGAAACGTTCCGTAACGCGAGCGGTCCGTCGACCAGCCAGCGTTAGCCGACCTCCCTGGAACATCGATAATTTCGAAGTCCCAGGTGGCGTCACACAGTCAACAATCGGCTTGGCCTGGACTTTGAGCGGACTTTCACAAGACTTTGACAGGACTTTAACCGGACTTTGACTGGACTTCGACCGGACTTTGACCGGGCTTTGACCGGATTTTGACAGGACTGTCCGGACTTTGACGTGGCGCCGTAACGTAACGCGTTACGGCGCCACTCTGTCTGGCTTCCCTTTCTCTCACGCACACGGTAGCAGTAGGCAGGCTCCTCCGCTCTCACTTTAACCCACATTAGTTTAAGTTATCACTTCTGTCGAGCGTCCCGAGGCGCACACTTTTTTTATTTATTTATTTATAATTTCAAAACTCACTGAGTTGAAATCCAACCACAGGCGACGTGATCTCCATGTTCATGTCTTCTCTCTTGGTACTTCTGCCGTAATAGTCCTTGGCCCTGTGGCCCGTCCGTCGGCCGTCATTCTCCAGTTCAGGCAGTAATGGGAAAAGCGCCGCGTCTTCGTACACCGACACGACAAGATCGAGGGGTTTCATCTGTTGTAGACCACCAGATTCTGTTGTACTGAATATTAGAGATTGAGGTATCTGAAAAAGACAAGGATTGAAAGGTATTATAAATTCCAAATGCATAGGAACGTAAAATATATTTTTTTATCCGAGCGCTGTAAAGTGATTGCCCTACACCTGATGGTAAGCGTAGTGCAGTCCAAAAAACTAGCGACCACCGACAAACAATGAGGTGGTCGCCAGAATCATACCGGCCACTGGCCAGTATAAATGATTCTTCCCGCTCCGAAGAGGGAAGAAGTAAAACGAGGAGCCTGCGACAGGACAGGCGTGTGACCGATGCCGGCACACTGAGACAAGGATGTACACCTATATCCGCCCCAACCAACCATCAAGTCATGTCGCAAGCGATTAAGATCTCGTAAGTGTAAATGCGAAATTCGATATTTTAAAACAGGTGACCAAATCACTCTTCGCCATCTCTCCATTGAAATGTTATACTATTAGAGTCGTTCTTTTAAGCAAAGCAACCATGATTCATTGATTCTATGGTATTATAAGTAAGTATGGGAAGTTTAAAATATGTTAACCGCATAGATTCTGAGAAATGGCTACCAATATTTTCAATATCAACTGATTACAAGCGGTAACAAAATTGTTGCAGTTTGACCTTTATTCAACGAGAGAAATGGGTGCACTTATATGAATTGTCTCTCTAGTGTTAGTGTGGTGTATTGTATTGCAGTGTAGTGTATTGTTGCGCAGTGTATTTCCGTCTAGTGTAATATAGTGCAGTGTATTTCCGTGTAGTGTAATTTAGAGCAGTGTAATGCCGTGTAGTGTAATGTAGTGCAGTGTAAATTCGTGTAGTGTATTGTTACCTGCACGCTGGCGTGTATGATCGCATCGGAGACGTGCAGCAGCGGTTCCACAGTGCGGTTGGTGGTGGTGCAGTGCAGGCGGGGTCGGGGGGCGCGGCGAGTCGCGTGCCACACGCAAGTGGCGCCACCAAAACCTTCGCTCACGCGGAAACGCTCCACTGCCAAATTCACCTGCGCACAACAAACAACACAACAGTGTTTATGCACTACGTCCGGTTTAAATCACGCTATTCATATTTCGAGATTCAATGTTCGTTCAATAGATAAATTTAAATAAAAATAATAAATTTTCGCAAAATTTATATCGATTATCAAGTAAAATCGAATTGTTAAATCACTATGACTACACTATTTTGTGTATCAAAAATAAAATTTTAAAATGGAATGGATACTACGGGGGAAATTAAAAAAAAATCTATCTCGTGGATAATACTTGAACCTTTACCTTCTGTCCCTGCACGTTGTTGATGTATGTGGATATCTCCTCAGCCGCCTGCACCATGTCTGTACAAGAGCCGTACAGTGTCTCCGCTTGCGATAGTACCGGCATGGATATGTTCATCGCTGAGCTTATCACGTCCAGGAGGGCGGGACCTGAATAAAAATACAATTATTTATAACCTACGATTACTTTAAAAAAAAAATAGAAATAAAATTAACCAACTTTGAGCCAGTGCTCTCTAACTACTACTCAAAATTAACAAAATTAACACTTAAAAAAATCTATACTTATAAAATAACATGTCCTGACTGACTGACTGATTCATCATCGCCGATAAATAACCGATATATAATTACCGACAAAATAATTAAAACAAATAAATACGTGTTTTAGGAATTTTGGAAATTTTATTTAATAAGGGATGAAAAAGAGGGTGAAAGTAAATGCGAAAGTCAGCTTGTTTGTTACGCTTTCACGCCTAAATCACTGAACCGATTTTGATGAATTATCTACAGAGACAGATGGGACCCTGGAGACGGTTACAGGCTACTTTTATCCCGGAAAATGCTGTTCACGCGGGCGGAGCCGCGAGCAAAAGCTAGTACTTACCTAAATCTTTTTCCTCAGCTATATACTGCATATAATTTCTAATAGCTTGAGCGATGAACATTACATCATCAGCGTCAGTTATCTCTGCTAGCGGATAAGTTTTCTCCTGTATCAACATAGCCAGTCGCTGCGTGGCATTCACCGCAGAATACTGTACCAAACTAACGTTCAACAGCGCAAACTGTTGTAACAACTTCGTGACATTGCTGATATACGAGCATTCTGTTGTGTTTGGAGAACTCCACGTTCCATTCTCATTACAATATCTGTATGCCATGCCTTCTCCACTGCGACACGGCACAACCGCTGTATGATTCATAAGCATTTGGGGCCAAGAATACAGTCCCTTGTTGTTCACAGTGTAATCTTTCTCATTAGTACTACAATACTTTGTCCCGTTATACAGTACCAACACTTGTACGGTATAGTTATGTCTGATATGATTCTGGTCGCTGTACATACAAGTCCAGTTTCCATTGTGATGGTGGGTTATGTTCGGGAAGTAAATTGTAGTCTCAGCTATACCCTCGTCTTGCATATCAGTGTTTGTCACGTTAACATCACATACTTCCAGCATCGGATGTGCCCATTTCAGCTCATACTTTGCCATGACTGAAGCAAACGGGGCGTTACAAGAGAGGGACAGACTGTCCCCTTCGAATACCACCTGGTCTTGTCCTGGTTTCATGATCAAAGTACTTGAAGGTAGCATACTCCCACAGGCCGATAGGTCTAGGAATATTTTTAACTTTCGCACAGTCTTGTTGACCATGTTCTCTGGAAACGCACATTTCGGATTGCCGACAAGTTTCACGCTGGTGTTGCGTGCCCAATCTCCCACCCATAGCAACTCGCAATCGCATATCAATGGATTTTCTGTTATATCCCTGTAAGCAAAATACATTAATGAAACACAGATTTGACAACCTTAGACGAGGTATACATAGACAGCTAGCTTTTACTCCGATAGTCGAATTCAATAATATAATAAGATTATCGGAAGGCACTTGAGGCATACCTAATGCAATACCTTTTAATATGCAATACACAATCGATTGGACAGCCGGACTGAACGTCCGAGTCAAAAATAGCATCCGACTGAAGGCGCGCTTTGTATATTAGGTCATTAAAACCGAATGTGTATTTTTTAAAGCAGAAACCGGCAAACTAGCAAGTTTGTCAACTGATGGTAAGTGACCTCTCCACCACCCATGAACATTCAAACACCCAGGGAATCGTGGATGCCGACGTTGCCAAAGGGGTAATTAAGAAATTGAGACAGGAGGGGAATTTGGATCTCCGGATATCTCACTGACAGTACGAAACGCAACAGCAAGCTGCCACTTTACGTCGATTTTCTGTGAGATATTGACCACAACCCGATTGAGCCGGCCCATTCGTGTATAGACAAAATGCAGCTCTGCCACTTAAAATAATATAGCGGACTCTTGCCGCCGCGCCCACAATTTGTCTCTCTATTAACGACGATCCATGGATTATTATTCCCTTTTACAATCTTGAAGAAGCTCTTCAAGATTGTAAGAGGGAATAATAATATTAACAGCAATTTTACGTATGTTTCTATTATAATCGGTTGCTGTCGCTTGACCATGCTAGTAAAATATACTCACAGTTGCTTCAAACCTACAAGATGATCAAATGTGCCAGACACCATGACTGATATATGGTTCTGTGCCAGAATCAGCCTCTCCAGGTTCACAAGACCCTTGAACATCTCCTTGTAAACGTTGTTTATTTGATTGTAGGATAAATCTAATTTTTGCAATGACGTCATGTTGTAGAACGCATCAGATTCTATTAGAGATATTTGGTTTCTACTCAGATCCCTGTTAACAAAGGAAAATATATAAATACACCCAACAGTCACACACATAATCCTGACTCCACACTAGGTAAGCGTATCGTGTGTATCAGGCACTACGAGGGACTTGCGGCCCGACAACACCCAGACCCAAAACATATTATATTCATAGATCATAAAAATTCATTTCGGTGCGAATCGAACCCACGGCCTATCGCTTCGCACCCGACTACTCACCCACTGTGCCACTTGCCATTGTTTAAATACATATAAAGCTTTGAATTCCTCAAGGATTACATCTGTATGTACAACAGGCATTATTGTCACTGACTCATTAACATCTAAGGAGTTAAGAAAATCCGAAATTTTGGGAGGGTGTTGTTTTTATATCAAAGCATTAGCTAACCCCGGAACGCGACTCGCCTGAACAAGGCATTATGACGGGTTTTTCACCATGTATATGGTGGTCTCTATTCAATCAGGTACAAAATAATCAGGTACCATCCTAAAGCTAATTAGACTTAATATCCTATATCTCGGAGTGACCAAGCACAGTGCAGTGTCTTGCAGTACTTTGTAATTCAAAGTTCTGGGTGGCGCTTCTACAGTTTATGGGTAGGCTATAATGCGAATGAGATGCTCATCTCGTCATATAGCCGATTCTTTTTAGATAAAAATAAAAATATAGCAGTAACATAAAAATAAAATTTTAGTATTAGTTTTAATATAAACGGTCACAGGATAGATCCCTTATCTTAAGTACATAAGCTAATCAAAACAAAATTAATGCAGTGACATTCTGTGGTTATTGCTTTAGATATACGTAATATGTTCTTGATAGGGTATCTAAGTGTGTAATTAGATATTAATTGGTCACGTAATTATTATTTATGTGGTGATGAGTGCTTATGTCACAATATTCAAGTAAAAGGTTACTTTATAACAACATTGCACATGGGTAAAACCACCAAGAACAACTAGCGAGAGTAACATAGGAACGAAAAATTAATCAGTTGTTTATTTTCAGTTAAATAGTGTATGTACCAAATTTATTTTATCTGGTAACTTTCCAGAACTTTACAGACCATAACAAAATTCGAAAAAGATTCGAAATTATGAACATAAGTTTGTCTTGTAATAATAATGAAATAAATCTATATCAAGCTGATTTTATCAAACAAACCTTATTTTATTTGAAACAAGATGATTAATGCTAATAATAATAATTTAATTAGTTAAAATTTTACATTTACATAGTAAGAGGTAATTAAATAAATTAAGTTTACTTATTTTATTTTTGATTTATGGCTCTTGCAGGACTATGCATTTAGCCAGTGTCAAGTACAATTCATTCTCAAGTTATTTTTACAAGAACGATGAAACACGGGTGCGGTCGATTTCAAGGTCTTGTCGGAGTTTTGGTGTTAACTCCTTTCAGTACGATTCTTAATTCACTTATTTCAATTTTTCCATACGCTGTTCATCACAGTCAATGTTTATTGAACAAATCCATACTTTTATACAACAAACACAACTCTGAACTAGTTTATGAAATAAATTAAAATAAGCGATGAACTGCACTGTCAGAATTCCCGCCAAAACATTAAGTTTACTTATTTGGAAATTATGTATCTGATGATTCTAAATATAAACTTCACTAATTCACTTTTAAAATTTAGTAAATAATTGACGTAATAATCACTTATAATTATTCCCGCGTATCTTGCTGTTTCCATTTTTGAAACGTCTTATTTTATGAATAGAAAATTAGTTAAAACAATTTTTTTTTATTTTTTTTTGAGTAAATACTCAAATTTAAATTAGTTTAATTTAGATTTAGGTCAACTTGCATGACATAATTTGCGAATTGGACTAAACATGTTTTTTTTCATTCATTCATTCATCTCAGCTTATTGCCGTCCACTTTTGGACATACATGTTTACTAATGTAAAATTTTCATAGAATTTGAACTTTTGATAACATGTTTAGTGATTTAATATGCTCAAGCATTGTTGTGCAACTGGGCCTTATTATCTGTTCCTTAGAGAGGAATAAATATTAGAGCTTCAACTTAATACATCATACAAAGTGTTGTGATCTCACCGACTGTAAATTACTGTTGACCCAATTTCAGCAGACATAACAAACTTCAAACACACTAGACCTAATTCAATGCAACATTATGAGTTGACACACTTACAGTTTCTGCAAATTTGGCAAGTACAGCTCTCGTGATAACGTTGAAATTGCATTTCCGGACAGGTTCCTAGAAGCGATAACAAAATAATTAGAAGAACGTTTTGTTTGTCAATAAAATATATGATATAGGCATACTTACAAGCTGACAACTATCGTCCAAAGTTTGCTCAGGTCTATTTCTTTGAGTTCCGTGATAGGTGCAGGGCTTCCACCGCATTTCAGTCGCAGGAGCTCGCCGGGCGTAGGCTCCACACCCACCGCTTCGACTGGCTTGTTACCCTTACACGAACATAACGATGGGCAATATCCAAATACTCTTTCAGCACATAGCAACGTTAGCATAACAAGCGCTGAACACTTCATGATGCCTATTTCCGATAAAAGTGCAATTAAAACGATGGCACTACGCCAATTGTGAGAAATGTTCACATTTTCACAAATTCTTTGATTTCATCAATGACATTTCCCCGTATCAACATAAATTAACACCTATTATTGGGAAGTCCGTAAAAACACTTCAAATCCTCTAAGTCTCCATGACACGGTTTTGGATTTATCTATTTACAAAAATAAACAATCGTGAAACAACAATAGTACACATTACATGTCCGACATTTGTAAAATCTGACTGATTGACTAAAAGAATGAAGTATGATGGTTATGACATCTGTGGTAGCAAAATGTTGATATCAAGTGATATCAAGGTTCAATTTCAATATGAAGCATCAATTATTTACTTAATATGTTTGAGCCTGATCTTGACTTGGAACATATAGTATCTGTAGCAAATGAACGATTTATGTTATGTACCAACATCAACAGCAAAAATCAGACGTACCAAAATACAAAAAAAGTGAAATGTCAAATCAAAAAACTGTCAACAGTATTTTCGAATTTGGAACGGTTGTGAACTTGTGTTTTTAATTTTTTGTCGTTTTTTTACGTGTAGTCTTCTGATCCCGCAGTTGTATTCCATCTAAATCTAATCATGTTAGACCAACGATATTCGGATAATGATCAGTCGAAGCGGGACATCCCTTCATTCATTGAACCTCGACCTCCGTTGATACAGAATCCGTTTATGAGGCCTCGGCCTCAGAAGGGTACTAATTTATTGGAACTATTCGAAGATGACTCTGAGTTAGAGGAACCGGAGTTAGTGCAAGTGTACCTGCGGTTAAAGCCATGTAATGAGACAAGCAATCTTTATGAAGTGAAATCCGACAGATGCTTGGTTACTTCCCTGGATACGGCGACAGCGGGTCATGGTCGAAGAACTCAGCACAATGTGTCGAAAATGTACACTTTCTCGAAGATATTCCGATCGGATTGCACTCAGAAAGTGAGTTGTTGTTTCATCCATTTTAATTATACAACTAACAACACCCCTAGATAAAGGTCATCCTTGAGCCTTATGCCAACCATTTTACTTCATCGCTCAAACTTTAATCTTGAATTTAAGCACTTTTTATAAAACTTCTCAAAAAGGGAGTGTCATTAGCGATAAGAACGCCTATTGATAACTAGATGTATGAAAAGGATTGAAATTAAAAAACGTTAATTTGATTTTTCATTATTCTTAAAAAATATACATACATAGACTCACGCCGTTTCCCATAGGGGTGGGCAGACAATGGATTTCCACTATTCTTAAACAATATATTAAAATTTAAAACTAGTTATAAACAATCCTCCATGCCCAAAATTGGCAGGCTGTGTATTGGAGTCTTTTAGTGAAAGTATATCCAATAGTACATTTTCCTTTTATTATATAGTATTTTATATAAATGTATGATGTAACAGTGCCAGTATAATCCAGTATTTTTCAAACTGTGTGTTGACACCCCAAGGGGAGTCATGGCTTTGTTCCAGGGGGTCACAAGACTAAACATTTTAATCCTTGTGATTGAATGATTAATGCAAATCAAATAATAATCAAAAATGTCATGTAATACTCGCTTATATGCAATTCATTCAAAACTATTTGATGGTTGAATCCACTTTTATTAAGCAAACCTATTCAATTATTTACAGGAAGTATTTGAACAAGTTGTTAAAGATAATTTAAAGAAGCTCCCTGAAGGCCAGAGCTTCACTCTCCTAACATACGGAGCATCAGGGTCTGGGAAGACTTATACCTTGATGGGTACAGTCAGTTCACCAGGCTTAGTGCCGAGGTCTTTGGAGTACGTATTCAAGTTGGTGGACGCGGCTCAACAGCCTCTGTACAAACCTGGGGAGGCTGGTGCTGAGAAGTTAAGTCTTGCTGAACAGGATTATGAATTACAGGTACATTGATAACATTCATCTTATTTTAATTGACAAACAGTTAAAACTCTTTAAAACAATCCTCTGGGTTCCTTATATTCATTAAAAAATATTAATTATTTAACTTATGGACAGTAGTACTTTGTAGACCTAATTATACATAAAAACGCATGAAGAGGCAGGCAGTTGTGTAACCAGTACACTGTACACCCACATTTTGCTTAGCTTATTTCTGTCTCATGATCTGATAAGGGGCAAGCCATCGTCATAGACTCAATTCCAGACTCCATGCTAATACTGAGCATTACGTGTTAGAAAAACCCAGTATTACTTTTACCTGACCTGGGGATCAAAGCCAATACCTTAGCATAACAGTTGCACCGAGTACGCATTAAAACTACGCCACTGAGACAGTCTCCATAATTGTATTGTCAGTAATAGTTTCAATAATTTCAATTGAATCTTGTATTTAGATTTTTTACTTCCCAAGTGTAAGTAGATAATTATATTTTGTCTAAAGACTCATCCTAAACTTAAACACATAACTTAAAACCATTTTAATGTTTGTTTTAGTGGGTGAAACGACTACGACACGTATCAGCACCGCTGCGCGATAAGTACCGACGCATGAGCGCACAACTACACTCTGACATGACAGTCAGCTCCGTAGACCTCACTAACAGGACCAGGCATTATGTTTGGGTAAGTTATTATTTGTAAAGTTTTAAAACTATCTTTTTATAGCATAGACTGGCAAACGAGCAAGTGGGTCAACTGATTGTAAGTGATTTTTTTTTTAATAAATAGTACTCAATATTTAAAATAGTTAACAACAAACTTATTTTAACAGGTATCATTCGTGGAGATATACAATGAAGCTATATACGATCTATTATCTCCACCGGATAAGAGAAAAAAGCTGCTCATACGTGAAGATTCCTCTGGCAATGTATATGTTAAGGTAAAACTCGCGCTTTAATAACCTATCTGTTAAAATCTTAAAATCTTCTATCTATACACCTATCTACTTTTATACCTATATATCCTCCATTTTTTTTTAAGTTAGTTAATATATTGTCGCCCACCATCTCTCCGAGTGGCACCATTCAATTTTGTGCGCAATAAGACTCAAAATTCATTGACTGTGCAATCACTGTGTGCATGTCATTTCATATTTGAATAACTTAACATTGTTTTACTACAATTTAAAAAGCATGTTGCATCGACTCCAATGCGAGTGGGATAAAGGCAGGTGGAAAAAATAAAAACCAAAAAATTGTATTGTCATTAGGGCGCGACACATGCGTTCGTAAGATCGGGTGAAGAAGCGTACGATGTGATGGTAGCCGGCAAACACAATCTTATTGTAGCAGCTACAGGAGTACACGCACAGTCTTCCAGATCGCATTGTATTTTCACAATCACAATGCTTACGGAGATTGGTATGTATTAAATAAATAAGAAGAAAGGAATAAGTTGAATACGGAATCGGCTTACAGTAACTGTACAGTTTAGTGGTGTTGTGTATCAGAGGGCGAGGTGCGGTGGTCGATGGTGCGGTTGTGCGACTTGGCTGGGTGCGAGCGAGCGCGCGCTACTCGCAACACGGGGGCGCGCATGCAGGAGTCGCGCGCGATCAACTCGTCGCTGCACGTGCTGGAGCGCTGCCTGCACACGCTGCGCCGCCGGCAGCGCGCCAGGCACCGCGCCGACGCACTCGTGCCCTACAGGTACATGTACCTCACTCTCACCTCACCTCACTACACCTCACCTCACCTCACCTCACCTCACCTCACCTCACTACACCACTCACTCATCATACTCACCACAGTCACTACACTCATCACACTCACACTCACCCCATTCATAACTCACAACACTCACCACATGCATCACTCATCACACTCACACTCACCCCATTCATAACTCACAACACTCACCACATGCATCACTCATCACACTCACACTCACCCCATTCATAACTCACAACACTCACCACATGCATCACTCATCACACTCACACTCACCCCATTCATAACTCACAACACTCACCACATGCATCACTCATCACACTCACACTCACCCCATTCATAACTCACAACACTCACCACATGCATCACTCATCACACTCACACTCACCCCATTCATAACTCACAACACTCACCACATGCATCACTCATCACACTCACACTCACCCCATTCATAACTCACAACACTCACCACATGCATCAATCGTCACACACCACATGTGTCACTCATTACACTCATCACTCACCGCCTGTATCACTCATGCCACTCATCACTCACAACACTAACTTCACGCATCACTCACCACATGTATCAATCATCCCACTCATCACTCACAACACTTACCTCACTCATCACTCACCACATGCATCACTCATCACACTCACACTCAACCCATTCATCACTCACAACACTCACCACATGCATCACTCGTCACACACCACATGTGTCACTCATCACTCATGCCACTCATCACTCACAACACCAACTTCACGCATCACTCACCACATGCATCACTCATCATACTCACACTCACCCCATTCATCACTCACAACACTCACCACATGCATCACTCATCATACTCACTCACCCCATTCATCACTCACAACACTCACTACATGCATCACTCATCACACTCACACTCACCCCATTCATCACTCACAACACTCACTACATGCATCACTCATCACACTCACACTCACCCCATTCATCACTCACAACACTCACTACATGCATCACTCGTCAAACACCACATGTGTCACTCATCACTCATGCCACTCATCACTCACAACACCAACTTCACGCATCACTCACCACATGCATCACTCATCATACTCACACTCACCCCATTCATCACTCACAACACTCACCACATGCATCACTCATCATACTCACTCACCCCATTCATCACTCACAACACTCACTACATGCATCACTCATCACACTCACACTCACCCCATTCATCACTCACAACACTCACTACATGCATCACTCGTCAAACACCACATGTGTCACTCAATACACTCATCACACTCAACTTGAGAATAGTCTTAGGTCTAAGATTATTTTTATACCTAATAATAAAGCATAAAGCATTTTCTGTCTCAGGTAACATGTGAAGAAATAATAGAATTTTCAGAACTGATTTAATACCAATTATTACGATTAATTTGATGCAAATACCCCACATCAAGAAAAAATTTAGATATTAATTTTGTTTTGCTAAGTTCCTTAACTTAAATTAAAAATTTAAAGTTATATTTTGCATAATTGCACATGGGAAATATTCAATTTATGATTTTTTGATAAAACACGGAATTTAACCTACTTAAATCTGATGAAAATAGCAAAATAAAATCAATATCAAAATGTTTACTTGATGTGGGTTGAAATATTATTGCTTATTTACAACCAATTGACGTCTCTTAGTGGAGTGTAAACGTAAATTTATACTTTTTTTACACATTCTGTACATTGCGGTTGCGTCAGTACATATTCTCTTCTGTATTTTCTATTCGATATGTAATAATTGATGATCGAGTCTTGTAATTAAAACATGATGTTGCTGGTTCGGAGTCCTTTAATTGAATGTCCACAATTAATTGCCGAAAAACCTATTTATACATGTTATAAAAATTTGCTGACATTGTTTATCCTACTTTATAATACATTGGTGTAATATTCGTCGAAGACTTATTTGAACATAATTATTAAAAAATCAGCCTAAATATCATGGGCTGCTTTATAATACAAATGGTGCAATATTGGTACACGCTTGAGTTTATTAACCCATTGCGTAACATTACATTACAGATAAAACACATATTCTAAAATGATAAACATTGTGTTCAGGGAATCGAAGCTGACCCGTTTGCTTGGCTCTGGTCTGTCCGGCACTCGAGGCGAGGCGGTCAGTATGGTGGTCACCCTCAACCCGTCGCCGGAGTACGCGTATGAAACTAAACACGTCCTGACTTTGGCAGCTGTAGCCCAGGATATACGTGAGTATAGAGTTGTTTTGAAATCTTTGTTCCCACCTGTAGATATTTCCGAAGTGAAGAAATATAAATATAGATACAAAAGATGTGGATTCCGATATATCGATAAAAAATATCGATACATCGACTTGACATCTAAACGATCGAAATCTTGTACGGTATATTTAGGAATATCGAATTCAATCATTGTTAAATATAGTTTACTTAAACGATTAACGTAAACATAGTGTGGAATAAATATCGACGGCATACCTGATAAATCTCCATAAAAATATCGATGATATGTAAAGTCCACCTTTACATACCACCGATACCAACTTGCGTTATGCCAGTGTGCCCAGGAATAAGGCCGAACCCTCTAATGAAGAGTGGTGGAGCCAGCATGTAGTTTTGTCTACAGCATGAATGGGCCGGCTTGACCGAGTCGGTACCACTATCTCACCGAAAACCGACGTAAAGTAGAGGCTTGCTGCTGCGTTTCGTACGGTGAGTGAGATATCCAGAGGCCCAATCCCTAATTATCCTATTACTTTAATGTAATGCGCCCATGATTATTTTGGTATAGTGGGCGTACATCAGTGTTTCCCAACGTGGGGCCCACGCCCCACAGGTGGGCAATTTAATAGTTAAGGGGGGCAATTTAAAAATGGACTTGACACGACTTTAACCCTTTCGATTTGGGATATTTAAATGCAATACTAGATATTGATAACAAAAAAATGTTAAGGTGGGGCATGGCCTAAAAAAGGTTGGGAAACACTGGCGTACATGGACGGTGGAGCTCACTTACCATCAGATGACCCACTCGCTCGTTTGCCGGCATATGCTAAAAAAAAAGAAGACTATAGTAGTAACATAGAGACAGTATATTAATATAATGTTTCAATTTATAGAAATAAACAATACAATGCTGACAACTACCTTGGAAAACAGCACCCAAGATACCACAATGGAAACCAGTGCTGAAGTGATGCGTCTACGGTCTGAGAATGAGAGGCTACACTTCGAACTGGTGCAGTAAGTACTAATTACAATACATAAAGCAAATCATATTGACAACATAATTATTCTTTATCCTGACACCCAAGTGTTTGTTCTCTATATTTTATTTACAGATAATTGTTTTATTTTAATAGTGTTTTGACAGATATTCAACACAAAATGTGTCAAAAATTTAATGTCAGTAAAAAATCTTTCGGTAAAAAAAATATTGGTAACTGCCATAAGTGACTACACCAAACCTGGTGATGAGTATAGTGCAGTTGAAATGTAATGCTTTTTTATTATAGAATAGGCTGGCAATCGAGCAATTGGGTTACCTGATGTTAAGTGATCACCACCCATGTACGTCCACAATACCAGGATAATCATAGGCGCTTTGCCGACCTTAAAGGAAAGGGGACTTAGAGACTGAGAACGGGAGGGGGAATTGGGTAGGGTTGCCAACTATACTATTAAAAACAGTATTATACTGTGTTTAACTACTTTATACTTTTTACTGTTGAACGAAAATAAAGTATACAAAAATACTGTTTTTAGCATCCAAATTTATAACACTATTTTTATTTATTTTAATTTTAGTTATTATTGTAGTGAGGCATATGAAGTTTTTAAAAAAGACTATAAATTAATAGGTTATGCCAGAAGCTCCAAAAATGTGTATTTAAAACATTAAATAAATAAATTAATGTTCATTTTTCTAAAATACTATTTAATATTCTTCTCAGACCTAAATATACTTTATTTCTTGTAAAACAAGTTGACAACCCTAGATTTGGGCCTCCGGATATCTCACTCACCATACGAAACGCTTTACACCCTTGATATGTTTTTCAGAGCTCAAGCTCGCAACAAAGAGTTATTAGCGTCGATGGAAGAGCGACAGCAGCAAGCTGCGGACACCATGCGGGAACTGGTCGAGGAAGCGAAGCGGATCACGCGACAGTATTACGAGTCACAACTGCAGAATTTGAAGACTGAGGTCAGAATAAATACTGGACAAATGCGAGTCGTCCTAGCACACCAGGGGGTTGACTCTGGGTCGGCATGACTCTGGTGACCACCGACAAACAATGAGTTTATCGGTGGTCACCAGAGTCATGCCGACCTTTATAAATACTTTTTTCTTCTTCAAAGAGGGAAGAAGCAAGTCGAGGGGCTTGCGACAGGACAGGCGGATGACCGATATAGACACAGGGATACAATACAAGGATGCACACCTATATCCGCCCCAACCAACCACCAAATCATGTAGCAAGCTCCTCGGGAGAACCGGACACTGGCTGATCCTGGAACGCGATCCACACAAGGCGTGCGGATCACTATTGCAGGTTTTAACACCATGTTTACGGTGGTCGCTATCTGGGCGGATATGAATATCCTACCGCCAGCCTCTGTGGCTTATGTGTATTTTTTCAATGAAATCAATCGTTATTAGTGTTTTTTTGTGTTACAATAGGTCTTGGATAATAATAAATGTTTTCAAAAATCTACACATTGGGCATTTTATATTTTTTATTTGCAAATACTGCCACTACTAGTAATCACTCCACTTTCAGAAGGAAGAAATGGCGGAAGAGTACGAGAGTCGATTGGCGAAGAGTGCGGTACCCTCGACTGATGCTGGCACACCTTCACGATATCTGCAGGCAAAAGTAAGTCTTAATGTAATTTAGATAAAGATCAATATGCAGAATGATACACTACACTACATATGGTAATTGTTGCAATAAATTAAAAAATAAAATGTGTAAATATCGTATTGATTATATTCAAAGTGCGATTGAAAAGTTTATAAATTGTAAAACATTATCTATTCTTTTATTGAATGACGAGACGAGCCAAGCGCTCGTCTGATGGTAAGCACCACTCCTGCCCATAATCAGAAGCAACTCCACACAGAACTTTGAATTACAAAGCATTGCATGGCACTGAACTGCGCTCGTCACCCCGAGACATAAGATGTTAAGTCTAATAATGCCCAGTAATTTCACTGGCTTCAAACCGAAACACAAGTACTCGACTACTCGCCCACTGCGCAACACAGGCTGTCATGAAATAAAAGATGAATTAAACAATATCTACGCCTCTTGTAAATCACTTCAGATTACCTATAAAGATTTACGAGACCTCTGCTGTTATATAGGGTGTGTCTTATATATCAAAAAATAATTTACTAATCCACGCTTTATTTTAACAGGTGGCCCAACTCATGACGGAAATAGCGGTGTTGGAGGTAATATTCAATAACATTTTGGACAATATAATGAAATATTAATTGAATATTAAATTATTGATATGAAATTTTTTTGCCAGGAAAAATTAACAGCAGAACATCTAGCGAGGGCTCGCGCCGAAAAAGAGGTGCAGCATTTACGCGATTGCATAGAAGAGAGGGATGGTATGTCTCAATATATGAGTCATATATTTTGTAAAATCAAACAAAATTATAATAAAAGGTGTTGCTTAACTTCACATAATTGTTTCAGAAAAAGCATTCAAAGACAACAATTCTGACCACCAAGAAGAAGTAATGATGCTTTCAGACAGCGAACACGACAGCGACGAAGAAAACGATATTTTCAACGAAAGTTTAGAGCCAATGTTCAAAAAGGAAAACATGAACAAATCAAATAGTATTATAAAAGAGAATCTGAAACAAAATGTCTGTGAAGAAATTATTGACGAATGTGATAAATTTAACGATACGCTGAAAGATGATTCACTTAATGACACAACTAAGGACTCAAGTGACGATGAAAGTGATATAAATCAAAAAGTTGACGATTTGAGAGACAACATTAATGATAAATCTGTGGTTGACAGTAATGAATCATTGAATGATAACAAAGATAAAGACACCATAGACGAAGAGAACAAGAATTGTAATATTGAACCAGTTAGTAAATTAGGTGAATTTGAAAATTATGATAGAATGGATGGCGATAACGCCAAATGTAATATTGAGCCAATTAATAAATTGAGTGAAATTACAAATGAGAAACTGGTTCTAGAAGCAAATAAATCTGATTCCCGAGGCACTTATTGTGTCCCAGGTAAACTACCACCAACTGTGGTAAAAGACGTTGATTTTAAAAAGCCTAGTTTATTACGAGGCACTTATTGCGTTAAAGAAATTTATAAACCTCAAGAGAAATTTGATTCGCATACTGAAGAAAACGACCTATTGAAGAAAGCTATTAAAAATGACATGGCTAAACCAAAATATGAGGAACAAACATTTGCAAAAAAAGATAAGGAAACTTTAGTCAATAAAATTATGAAGTCAATCAAATCTCAAGGGAGTGATTGTTCGTTGAGACAGTTCGAATTATTAGAAATGGAGGCCAATACTTGTGATGAGACTAAAAATGATGCAGGTAATTTTGGAGAAGTGAGGTTTTTAAAAGAAAAAAGGACCTATTTTGATGACACCAATGAAACCATAAAAAATAAGGTTCAGGGAAATGTCGATAAAGTTAAACTAATTTTTGAAAATGGATCTAAAGAGCAGCCAAAACATTTTTTTGATGTAACAAATAACAAAGACAATTCCAAGGATAAGGTCTTGGAAATCTTTGATATAAAAATAAACAAGGGCAATGATAATTATAAAAATCAGTCAAAAGATTTTTTTGATATCAAAATTAACAAAGAAAAGCGTACGTATTTCGACAATATCGATGTCAATGTTGAAGCACCTACCAATAAAAAAATCAATGATATTATAATCCAAAACACTGATGAACGATCACCTTCGATAGTTAAAGAATACGTTGGTAATGATTTTGAACCAAGCACAATCAAAAAATTGCTTGGAGAAAGTTTAACAAAACCTGATTTTCTGTCATCAGTAACCAAAAATAAGATAGTGAAGAAACACGATTCAGTTGATATCTTTGAAGGTTATGACTCACCTCATTTAAACAAACCCAAAGATTTAAAAGACAATTGTGATAATATTATGAAATCAGTGGAGAAACTACGCCTAGTGGAAGAGGACAAAGTTGATATAAAACGCGAAATCAAATTGGAAGCATTTTCTTCAATAGATACCCCAATCATTGATGACAGCAATTCCCAAGAAAATCCACCGAAAATAATAATAAATAATGTACCAACAGACACAAATGTAAATAATACCTTAGAAGAGTTTGAAAATTTATACAAAGACGTTACAGTACCTAGAGCTACTGAATTCGAGCTATTAGTTTCGCAAGAAATAAGCAGTGTTGAGACTAAAGTGGCTAATGTAGAACAAAATGAAGTTGAAAATGAAACAAAAGAAGTGAAACAAATTCAGTTTGAAGAGCCACAATATAATTTACGAAATAAGCCCCAATCTAAAACTGCTAAATCTACAATTAAAAGAAGTCTACGATTAAGGCGAGGCAAAAACGTGGATGATGAACAGGAAGTGAAATTAAAAGATATTGTTAACTTGCAAAAAGAGTTCTCAGATGTAACAATGGACATGCCTGCAGCTAAAAAGGACGTAAAGGACATACCGTCTCCTGAAAAATGTGCTGAGGAAGAAAATGTACCTCCGTTACTGGGGATTCAGAGTTGCCCCTCTAAAAGGTAATTGTAACTATAGTTGCTGTCGTATTACATATTACGTGCAAAATGATATCCTTCCTGCACTTGTAGCGCCTATTTGATACCATAGTAAAAAACATGTGGAACCAAACAATATTATACCTAACGACAGGAATAGAAATATGTATCGTAAAATCCTAAACTAGGCAATATACGGCCATAAATTATAAATTCAACACCACGCCTTCCTTACCAATTTATATTATAAAATATGACGATCGTGAATCGATTTTGAAAAATACATTTGTACAATAGACTGCGCTTCGAGTGTGGAAAATTAATTATCAGATACCTATTCTATAGAACGAAATAATTTCTTTATATGTCCAGTGTAACGAGGAGTCGCCGAAAATTATTTACTCCACGGGCAGAGCCTCTGGAGGAATCTCTCAGCCAGGCGGGGGACAGCAATGAAAGGATTTATGTCCCGCGGCCATCTTATCACCGCACAAGGGCCCGGCGCAAGCTGTGAACTCACTTCGCTGTAAATGTGTAATTGATTAATGTGACCAGTGTAATGCAGAAATTACATTCTCGATCATGTACATTTCTTTATTTAGAAGGAATTTCGCATTAAAAATAACAGTTGTATGTAAAAAATATAATACTAAACAATAAAGATATTATAATCAATTGTATAATCAATGTTATCAAATTATAGATCTTCTCCCTTTTATACCTTTCTCTCCTCTTTTTTAAAATAATACACATAAAGGCTCGCGCACTTAAAAGCGGGCCGCGCCGCGCCGTAACGCGTAATAAAACAAAAACTAAATTTCATATGAAACATCGCAAACCAGAGGGTCACAACTCACTTTTTTCTTTAACGCACTAAATTTAATGTTTAGTGCATGTACGAGCCGTTTTTTTTTTCTCAGCAAACATCTGGACGTTTTTACTAATGGATTAAAACTAAAAAAAAGAAAAATAAAAAAAAAACAAAAAAAGGAAAAAATAAAAAAAAAATACTAGGTATTTAAAAAAAAAATTGAGTAAACATGAAAATAACAAAACAAGTGATGTAGTCATTTTAAGTTGAAGGTAAAAACAGTAGATTCTGTGAGTATCAGATTTTTATCTCGCAGTCAACACGTTCGTTTCATAGCCTGAAAATTGGGATTTTTTAAAATTCCAAAATTTGAAGCAAAGTTTTTTTCTATCAAGAGTGGGCTGCTCAAGTCAACTTGTGGCTGAATTTTGTTTATGATATGTATACTTAATTCCCGCGGAGCATGAGTTTTTAATTCTCAACAGTTAAGACGCTAGAGTCGATTAAAATTCACGAAAAATGACTAAAAAACACTCATTTTCAGCATGGTGCTATTATTCAAAGGGATCGTCCGAGCCAATTCTCCTCATTTACACTTAAACTACTATCTTTCCCATTGTGAATTCCGTCTTGATCATGCAGATAGCTTCAAACAGAAAAATTTCACAGCAAATGTTGATAAGGTTTAAAAATAACGATTTTTAAAATATTATGTTTAAATAGGCGGAAACAAGCGCTTGTAAAAATCAAACTCGTGTAAATTTTGTTCTTTGGGACCCTAGAGTAGAGTTTCTCAAAGTTACACCAAAATCTAAAACGAGTCGGGATTTTTTTTTTCCATAAGACGATTTTACATGGAATGACCCGTTTAAAAATGAAATGAGTTTTATCATCAACTAACGTGGCTCAACGTATAATTTACGTCTCACATAAAACCGATGTAATTCATGTTCCATTTCGTACGGTGAGTAGGATATCCGGCGGCCCAAATCCCCATCCCAATGCCTTTCCTTTAAGATATGCAAGGCGCCCATGGTTTTTCTGGTTTTGTGGGCGTACATAGGCGATGGAGATAATTTACTATCTGGTGATCTATTTGCTCGTATGCCGCTCGTATTTCTTCTCTTTCTAGTGGTCAATTTTCCCCAATGTTAAAAAGAGACAGAATACTAACTTGGGTGGCTCTTTCTACAAAAATGCGGACCGATTTTAATGCTTTACATATTATGTGTACACTCCCTCTATATATTATCTCCATGGTTTTATTTTTTCTTCTTTTCATTATGATATCTTCTATTTTGATATATTAACATAAAAATATCTATAATATCGGCTTGATAATAGGTGATCTTTTTGTCTTCATAAAAAAATTAGCATCCTAATACATAATATCGATAGAACGAAATAAAATATTAGTTTATTAATATATCGTTATTTTTCATACATCCCTATCGACAAGTGACATTTTTGATCTGTGATCATACTCCATCATAATTTTTTTTCGATTTATTTCTTGTTTATTTTGAGCGAAGGATAATTTTTCCCTGAGTCTGACAAAATTTTGCGATAGTCCATGTGTAGTGCCTCAACTAAAATTATAATAAAATGACAACAACAGTCAAGACGGCTGTCTCACAAATATTGCGGAATAAGGACGAGGTAGGCGAAGAGGAAGATGAGCCAAAGAAAAAGTCCAGAGAAGATTGGAGGAAGGCTAAGGAGCTAGAAGAGGCTCGAAAAGCGGGCACAGCGCCAGCTGCGGTCGATGAAACAGGTATTTAGATGTTCATTTACGTTATGTGCGTTATCGCGTAGCACAAAATACTGTGGTTATATTAAAGCTCTAGTTTGATATATATGACGTATTGTTCATTAAATTCGTAACACACTTATATAAACTACATGCATTGTGCCTAATAGAAAATATGATTACAATTATTTCTGCATTATTTTATACTTTTTAATAGTTCAGTAAAATAAGAATTCAGAAATTAAAGTCTTTAGCATGTTAGTTTCTGATTTTTTTTTTAATTTTCTGTGTATTTTTTATTTAGGCAAGGACATAAACCCACACATACCTCAGTACATAGCCACAGCCCCATGGTACTATGGTACAGCAGGGCCAACACTGAAGCACCAGAGGCCACAAGAGGACAGAGAGGCGCAGTTCACAAAACTTGACAAATATTACAATAAGGGGGTTGACACTGTAAGTACTGTTTATTATTACTTTGGTATTAACTCCTTGTAATAAATAACCATAGTTATATCTTACTGATGGTATATGGCCCAATTCTATTAACATTTTTAGTTTAAATAATTGTATTCTCCTTGGCTCATTTGCAGGAGCGATGCGTAGAATCAAACTTTAATAGATTATTTAAATTAGACAAAATATATATATATATATACTAACTTATTACTTACTTTGATAGTATGCAAATAGAATCAAAGGTCATGCGTACAAATTACTTAATTTTTTTAAAACCATGCCAACAAGCCATAAGTGATATCACCTGATTGGAGGAGTTGGGCCTCTGGATATCTCACTCATCACATGAAACATAGCAGCAAGCTGCTACTTTAAGTCAATCATCAATACAAATTTGATTGAAATAGACAAAATTGTCTATAGTGTGACTGTACCACTTTCAAAATTATTTATTTGACTGTTTGATTTTAAAGGATCTACCTAGATAATTAAACTAAGAATGTTTATGGAATTCAGCCATATTCCATCAGTAACATTGTAATTGGTAATATAAATTTTAAAAGATCTGTGTCACACATTTGCTATATTTTTATTTTTTATTTTTTTTATTTATTGATCATTATATTTGATCCACCAACAGATGATACAGTAATTTGCTAACAAGTATATTGTGCACAATAATCATAAGTTACTGCTCACCTAGTTATAGGTGGACCCAGCTTACATTGTAAAATTAACTACGGAAGCAGACATATTATTATATACATATTATTACATATATACATATTATTTTCTATCGCATTATTTTTAGACAAGCTTAGCAACTAAATACAGAAAAGGCGCATGCGAGAATTGTGGAGCTCTTACGCACAAGAAGAAAGATTGTTTAGAAAGACCAAGAAAGGTAAACTTTTTTTTATCATTAAGTAGGAATAGAGAATTATTTAATGTAATTGAGTAATTTGATGAGCATAAACAATATCATTATAAATAAAGCTATGGACAGCACTGTAAATTTTGCATGTGTGTGTAGAACAAGAAATGATTCCAGGGCTGAATAAATTTGTATCCCATTGGCCAGCCAGCTTAAAAATAATCAATTAGACATTGGCCTGTATACATTTACAGTGTGATTTTTATTATTTAGTTGTCTATTTTATCAGATAAATAAAGTTTAATTTGAGATAGTAAAAATCTGACAAAGAAGTTTTCTATAAGGACTGCCGTACATTATGTAGTCAGTTGTGAAATATAAATAAAATCAGTTCCAATTAGCAACTACAATACAAAAATTGTTTTTTATGGCCGAGCCACAATCACAAACATAACACAATTCACAATGCTGCATGTTTAAAAGGCACATGAACTTGTTATTATATTAATTAGATTCAGAGTTTACATTTGCTGTGTGTGCTGTGTCACAGATTGGTGCAAAATTCACAAATGCTGGTATAGCAGCGGATGAGTTCAGTCAACCAAACCTCAACCTCAGTTATGATGGAAAGCGTGACCGTTGGAACGGTTATGATCCGGCGCAACACAAGGCCATCATCGAGGAATATCAGAAAGTTGAGGATGCTAAGAGAGAGTTAAGAGCACAGAAATTAGAGCAAGGTAAGTGTCACATTTGTGGTTTGTTATTGTGATTGTGTGGCTGTAGTCTCATAATGTTCCATTTATAATGCACAAATGATGACACCATTCAAAATTTGTGTTGTTTCTAATCAATTCTCATAAGTACATTCTAATTTATGGAAATTATCCCTTTTTTTCTTGTGACTACACTTGATGGTAGTAGATAGGCCTGCTCCCTATCACATCATGGGACAAATATTTTCGACAAAATGTGGGTATACTGGCTATATCTCTGTCTACCCCTTCGGGGATTACAGGTGTGATTGCGTATGTTTATATGTATGTTAATTTAAAAGTTGCCATGGTTTTATGAATTCTCAGTATAAGTAAATGTTTTACCGATGCGAAACTTATGCTTTCTCTTTGTTACAGACCCAACAGCAACAGAGGACGATGACAAGGAAGAGGAAGATGAAGACAAATATGTGGACGAAGTAGACATGCCTGGTACAAAGGTCAGTTCCTATTGTCATTCATTCTTATTGTATTGGAAAAATACAATTGGAATAATTATTCTAACTAACTATAAAGTCTTTGTTATATAATTGAACAAAGTCTATTTCTAGATATTAATAGGATACAGTCATTTGTTAGTTGATTAAGTGTTTGCCCAATAAATAAAATAATTATCACATTTATCAGGTAATTAATGTACTTTTTATTGGAATAATTGGTATTGTCTACTAGAATAATAATTGTACTATGTACTAAAGTTTATTGGAATAATTTATTGTCAATAATATTTATGTCTGTTTTAACAGGTAGATTCTAAACAACGTATCACTGTGCGTAACCTGCGTATCAGAGAGGACACAGCCAAGTACCTGCGTAATTTGGATCCAAATTCGGCGTACTATGACCCCAAGACACGTTCAATGAGGGATAATCCTGACCCCAATGCAACTGAGTAAGTCTATCAATACAAACCATAGTTATTTTTATAGTAGAACACAAACGCCTTGCCTTGCCCCACCATGCTACTGTGGGTACGGCTATATGTGTATTGTTGTTTTTTGATTGAAAGAGCCATACTGTCGATAGTTGATAGTTTTGTCCACTGTCTCACAGAAAACCAACGTACCTCGTAACCTCCTACCTTTCCCAATCCCCTAATTATCTCTTTCCTTTAATGTCGGCAACGCGCCTATGACTCTTCTAGTATTGTGTGCGTATGCGTGTGCGTGCGGAGGAGATCACTTACGATCAGGTGGACCACTTGGTCATTTGCCGGTATTGTACTTTACCGAGTGGCGATTTGATTATCACATTAAATGATACATCGGTTAACACTGGTTTATATACGTCTGTTCAAAGAATAAAATAAACATTTATACCATAAATAAAAAATGCACCTTTCAAACAAAATAAATAGCCTAAAAATTGCCACGAAATAAAACATCCCTGTTAAATATTAGTTCGCTGACCTGTAAAAGCGGCAACATCGCAGCGGTAAGTACATTGTCTCATGCATTTCCGCGTCGCGACACATCGCTTCGTGTCGTCATAATGTGTGTAGCGCGAGGGGACCGACGCGACGTCATCCATAATTTAACACAACATTAATACTATCGTTACCGTTGCCATAAGGTATCGTAAGTTTGCCATCAATTTAAAGCCCTGTGAAGCTGAAAACAATTGATTCGAGTCGGACTATCAGCATAAATGATCAAACAAAAAAAGCCGGTTCAGAGTGGCAACGTTTGTACTTACTTTTTCGCCGTTCGTGGGCCATTGACCTAGCAGTATGTCAGGTGATATCCTTACGCATTTACATGATGTTCTCAAATATGAAATTAGAAAAAAAATGTCCCTTCACTAAGATATTGTAGGTATTTATTTTATTTTTTGTGTATGGTTAAAGAATGACTACATGTATATGTGGTATCATTTAATGTGATAACGTAATCGCCACACAGTATATTTGTATATATATGTTCAGATCGGAGTACGCGGGTGAGAACTTCGTCCGCTGGACTGGCGAGAGCCGCGAACATGCGTGCGCGCAGGCGTTCGCGTGGGAGGCGCAGGCGCGCGGGCTCGACGTGCACCTGCTGGCCGAGCCCACCAAGCTGCAGCTGCTGCAGAAACATTACCAGCGCGACACGCACCACTACAAGACGCAGGTGTGTACACTATACACTATACACCCACATACAACGTTCGCGTGGGAGGCGCAGGCGCGCGGGCTCGACGTGCACCTGCTGGCCGAGCCCACCAAGCTGCAGCTGCTGCAGAAACATTACCAGCGCGACACGCACCACTACAAGACGCAGGTGTGTACACTATACACTATACACCCACATACAACGTTCGCGTGGGAGGCGCAGGCGCGCGGGCTCGACGTGCACCTGCTGGCCGAGCCCACCAAGCTGCAGCTGCTGCAGAAACATTACCAGCGCGACACGCACCACTACAAGACGCAGGTGTGTACACTATACACTATACACCCACATACAACGTTCGCGTGGGAGGCGCAGGCGCGCGGGCTCGACGTGCACCTGCTGGCCGAGCCCACCAAGCTGCAGCTGCTGCAGAAACATTACCAGCGCGACACGCACCACTACAAGACGCAGGTGTGTACACTATACACTATACACCCACATACAACGTTCGCGTGGGAGGCGCAGGCGCGCGGGCTCGACGTGCACCTGCTGGCCGAGCCCACCAAGCTGCAGCTGCTGCAGAAACATTACCAGCGCGACACGCACCACTACAAGACGCAGGTGTGTACACTATACACTATACACCCACATACAACGTTCGCGTGGGAGGCGCAGGCGCGCGGGCTCGACGTGCACCTGCTGGCCGAGCCCACCAAGCTGCAGCTGCTGCAGAAACATTACCAGCGCGACACGCACCACTACAAGACGCAGGTGTGTACACTATACACTATACACTATACACCCACATACAACGTTCGCGTGGGAGGCGCAGGCGCGCGGGCTCGACGTGCACCTGCTGGCCGAGCCCACCAAGCTGCAGCTGCTGCAGAAACATTACCAGCGCGACACGCACCACTACAAGACGCAGGTGTGTACACTATACACTATACACCCACATACAACGTTCGCGTGGGAGGCGCAGGCGCGCGGGCTCGACGTGCACCTGCTGGCCGAGCCCACCAAGCTGCAGCTGCTGCAGAAACATTACCAGCGCGACACGCACCACTACAAGACGCAGGTGTGTACACTATACACTATACACCCACATACAACGTTCGCGTGGGAGGCGCAGGCGCGCGGGCTCGACGTGCACCTGCTGGCCGAGCCCACCAAGCTGCAGCTGCTGCAGAAACATTACCAGCGCGACACGCACCACTACAAGACGCAGGTGTGTACACTATACACTATACACCCACATACAACGTTCGCGTGGGAGGCGCAGGCGCGCGGGCTCGACGTGCACCTGCTGGCCGAGCCCACCAAGCTGCAGCTGCTGCAGAAACATTACCAGCGCGACACGCACCACTACAAGACGCAGGTGTGTACACTATACACTATACACCCACATACAACGTTCGCGTGGGAGGCGCAGGCGCGCGGGCTCGACGTGCACCTGCTGGCCGAGCCCACCAAGCTGCAGCTGCTGCAGAAACATTACCAGCGCGACACGCACCACTACAAGACGCAGGTGTGTACACTATACACTATACACCCACATACAACGTTCGCGTGGGAGGCGCAGGCGCGCGGGCTCGACGTGCACCTGCTGGCCGAGCCCACCAAGCTGCAGCTGCTGCAGAAACATTACCAGCGCGACACGCACCACTACAAGACGCAGGTGTGTACACTATACACTATACACCCACATACAACGTTCGCGTGGGAGGCGCAGGCGCGCGGGCTCGACGTGCACCTGCTGGCCGAGCCCACCAAGCTGCAGCTGCTGCAGAAACATTACCAGCGCGACACGCACCACTACAAGACGCAGGTGTGTACACTATACACTATACACCCACATACAACGTTCGCGTGGGAGGCGCAGGCGCGCGGGCTCGACGTGCACCTGCTGGCCGAGCCCACCAAGCTGCAGCTGCTGCAGAAACATTACCAGCGCGACACGCACCACTACAAGACGCAGGTGTGTACACTATACACTATACACCCACATACAACGTTCGCGTGGGAGGCGCAGGCGCGCGGGCTCGACGTGCACCTGCTGGCCGAGCCCACCAAGCTGCAGCTGCTGCAGAAACATTACCAGCGCGACACGCACCACTACAAGACGCAGGTGTGTACACTATACACTATACACCCACATACAACGTTCGCGTGGGAGGCGCAGGCGCGCGGGCTCGACGTGCACCTGCTGGCCGAGCCCACCAAGCTGCAGCTGCTGCAGAAACATTACCAGCGCGACACGCACCACTACAAGACGCAGGTGTGTACACTATACACTATACACCCACATACAACGTTCGCGTGGGAGGCGCAGGCGCGCGGGCTCGACGTGCACCTGCTGGCCGAGCCCACCAAGCTGCAGCTGCTGCAGAAACATTACCAGCGCGACACGCACCACTACAAGACGCAGGTGTGTACACTATACACTATACACCCACATACAACGTTCGCGTGGGAGGCGCAGGCGCGCGGGCTCGACGTGCACCTGCTGGCCGAGCCCACCAAGCTGCAGCTGCTGCAGAAACATTACCAGCGCGACACGCACCACTACAAGACGCAGGTGTGTACACTATACACTATACACCCACATACAACGTTCGCGTGGGAGGCGCAGGCGCGCGGGCTCGACGTGCACCTGCTGGCCGAGCCCACCAAGCTGCAGCTGCTGCAGAAACATTACCAGCGCGACACGCACCACTACAAGACGCAGGTGTGTACACTATACACTATACACCCACATACAACGTTCGCGTGGGAGGCGCAGGCGCGCGGGCTCGACGTGCACCTGCTGGCCGAGCCCACCAAGCTGCAGCTGCTGCAGAAACATTACCAGCGCGACACGCACCACTACAAGACGCAGGTGTGTACACTATACACTATACACCCACATACAACGTTCGCGTGGGAGGCGCAGGCGCGCGGGCTCGACGTGCACCTGCTGGCCGAGCCCACCAAGCTGCAGCTGCTGCAGAAACATTACCAGCGCGACACGCACCACTACAAGACGCAGGTGTGTACACTATACACTATACACCCACATACAACGTTCGCGTGGGAGGCGCAGGCGCGCGGGCTCGACGTGCACCTGCTGGCCGAGCCCACCAAGCTGCAGCTGCTGCAGAAACATTACCAGCGCGACACGCACCACTACAAGACGCAGGTGTGTACACTATACACTATACACCCACATACAACGTTCGCGTGGGAGGCGCAGGCGCGCGGGCTCGACGTGCACCTGCTGGCCGAGCCCACCAAGCTGCAGCTGCTGCAGAAACATTACCAGCGCGACACGCACCACTACAAGACGCAGGTGTGTACACTATACACTATACACCCACATACAACGTTCGCGTGGGAGGCGCAGGCGCGCGGGCTCGACGTGCACCTGCTGGCCGAGCCCACCAAGCTGCAGCTGCTGCAGAAACATTACCAGCGCGACACGCACCACTACAAGACGCAGGTGTGTACACTATACACTATACACCCACATACAACGTTCGCGTGGGAGGCGCAGGCGCGCGGGCTCGACGTGCACCTGCTGGCCGAGCCCACCAAGCTGCAGCTGCTGCAGAAACATTACCAGCGCGACACGCACCACTACAAGACGCAGGTGTGTACACTATACACTATACACCCACATACAACGTTCGCGTGGGAGGCGCAGGCGCGCGGGCTCGACGTGCACCTGCTGGCCGAGCCCACCAAGCTGCAGCTGCTGCAGAAACATTACCAGCGCGACACGCACCACTACAAGACGCAGGTGTGTACACTATACACTATACACCCACATACAACGTTCGCGTGGGAGGCGCAGGCGCGCGGGCTCGACGTGCACCTGCTGGCCGAGCCCACCAAGCTGCAGCTGCTGCAGAAACATTACCAGCGCGACACGCACCACTACAAGACGCAGGTGTGTACACTATACACTATACACCCACATACAACGTTCGCGTGGGAGGCGCAGGCGCGCGGGCTCGACGTGCACCTGCTGGCCGAGCCCACCAAGCTGCAGCTGCTGCAGAAACATTACCAGCGCGACACGCACCACTACAAGACGCAGGTGTGTACACTATACACTATACACCCACATACAACGTTCGCGTGGGAGGCGCAGGCGCGCGGGCTCGACGTGCACCTGCTGGCCGAGCCCACCAAGCTGCAGCTGCTGCAGAAACATTACCAGCGCGACACGCACCACTACAAGACGCAGGTGTGTACACTATACACTATACACCCACATACAACGTTCGCGTGGGAGGCGCAGGCGCGCGGGCTCGACGTGCACCTGCTGGCCGAGCCCACCAAGCTGCAGCTGCTGCAGAAACATTACCAGCGCGACACGCACCACTACAAGACGCAGGTGTGTACACTATACACTATACACCCACATACAACGTTCGCGTGGGAGGCGCAGGCGCGCGGGCTCGACGTGCACCTGCTGGCCGAGCCCACCAAGCTGCAGCTGCTGCAGAAACATTACCAGCGCGACACGCACCACTACAAGACGCAGGTGTGTACACTATACACTATACACCCACATACAACGTTCGCGTGGGAGGCGCAGGCGCGCGGGCTCGACGTGCACCTGCTGGCCGAGCCCACCAAGCTGCAGCTGCTGCAGAAACATTACCAGCGCGACACGCACCACTACAAGACGCAGGTGTGTACACTATACACTATACACCCACATACAACGTTCGCGTGGGAGGCGCAGGCGCGCGGGCTCGACGTGCACCTGCTGGCCGAGCCCACCAAGCTGCAGCTGCTGCAGAAACATTACCAGCGCGACACGCACCACTACAAGACGCAGGTGTGTACACTATACACTATACACCCACATACAACGTTCGCGTGGGAGGCGCAGGCGCGCGGGCTCGACGTGCACCTGCTGGCCGAGCCCACCAAGCTGCAGCTGCTGCAGAAACATTACCAGCGCGACACGCACCACTACAAGACGCAGGTGTGTACACTATACACTATACACCCACATACAACGTTCGCGTGGGAGGCGCAGGCGCGCGGGCTCGACGTGCACCTGCTGGCCGAGCCCACCAAGCTGCAGCTGCTGCAGAAACATTACCAGCGCGACACGCACCACTACAAGACGCAGGTGTGTACACTATACACTATACACCCACATACAACGTTCGCGTGGGAGGCGCAGGCGCGCGGGCTCGACGTGCACCTGCTGGCCGAGCCCACCAAGCTGCAGCTGCTGCAGAAACATTACCAGCGCGACACGCACCACTACAAGACGCAGGTGTGTACACTATACACTATACACCCACATACAACGTTCGCGTGGGAGGCGCAGGCGCGCGGGCTCGACGTGCACCTGCTGGCCGAGCCCACCAAGCTGCAGCTGCTGCAGAAACATTACCAGCGCGACACGCACCACTACAAGACGCAGGTGTGTACACTATACACTATACACCCACATACAACGTTCGCGTGGGAGGCGCAGGCGCGCGGGCTCGACGTGCACCTGCTGGCCGAGCCCACCAAGCTGCAGCTGCTGCAGAAACATTACCTACAACCTACATATGGACCGTTTATTTTGATAGTGGTGTAAGTCCATTTTCTATTGTTTCGAGAAAATTAAAGGTTACTATATTTGTTGATTTAAAAATACAGGCAAATCATATGAGGTCTAGCATTGTTTCTATTGTTTTATAAACATTTAATTTGTTTATATAAATTTGTTTTTGGCTAATTAGACTACGATAACACATATTTATGTGCTATAAATGGACTTACACCACTTTCAAAATTGGACAATTGTAAAAATAGTTTAATTTCAATTTTGAAAAATCAAATATCGCTTAAAATATACTTCCTTTTAATATAATTTTGTTTACAAATACGCATAACAACACATAACATTTTATTTTAGATGGCAATTACATTGTCATTACAAGATACTGGTTACAAGAATTTACTTATTCTCTGCACGTGGTAATGTTTCAAAATATACATGATGCACCGGAGGTATATAGGGTAGTAGCTGCTTCATGTCTTTATATTTTTCGTACGTAATAGGTACAAAGGCTCCAGGGCGATTTTTTCAAATTTTAACGGTCTTCCAGGACGTAGAGGTAATACATTGATAATTTAGATAATAAAATTATATTAATTAATTAATTTTCTACCTTTGTCAATTGGACTTACACCACTTTCATAATCGATGATTATGCAATTTCATTTACCGACCAATTTTAAGTTGTACAAAACATGGCATTTTTTTGAGAAATTAAACACGGACTAGTTATATATACAAAATTTACATTAAATTAAGCATGAATTACGTGATAGCTCATTTTTCTCAAAAATGGACTTACACCACTTTCAAAATAAACGGTCCATATATTTGTGTAAAATTTGTCCTGTCCTGTCCCTGTCCCTGTCCCTGTCCCTGTCCCTGTCCCTGTCCCTGTCCCTGTCCCTGTCCCTGTCCCAGTCCCAGTCCCAGTCCCAGTCCTGTCCCTGTCCTGTCCTGTCCCTGTCTAGTATAACGTGGCCACGGTTGTCGTTCGCTGACGGTCAACAATCCGGTTTATACCTGCGCTTATAGATGTATCACATCAAAAAGACATCAAGTGTTTCATACCCAGGAGCAGTTTGTATTGGAAACTTAAGTTGTCGTTTTTAGTGTTTTCCTTTACTTATTATTTATGTTACTCATTTTTTCTCACCGGGTAAACCTTCCCTGAACTTCCACAAATATTTCAAGATCAGAATTAGCCAAATCGGTACAGCCAGTCTCGAGTTTTGGCGAGACACACGCACAGCGATTCATTTTTATATATATAGAGACTAGATGACCTGGTGAACTTCGTATCACCTACATAATATATTTGTGTAAAATGTGGTCAAAACTTAATACAAATGTTTTATTTACATTAAATGCAATTAAGTGAGGTACTGCGCCATTGCACGTGAGGTAGCCCGTCGCACATTTAATTGACTTCGACGACCTAAGTCAGGTCGTCTCCCACCTCCCTCCGGTTGGACAGTCCTGTCCCCGTCCCGTCCCCGTCCTGTCCCCGTCCTGTCCGCGTCCCGTCCCCGTCCTGTCCCCGTCCCGTCCCGTCCCCGTCCCCGTCCCGTCCCCGTCCTGTCCCCGTCTTGTCCTGTCCTGTCTCACTGTCCTGTCTCACTGTCCTGTCTCACTGTCCTGTCTCACTATCCTGTCTCACTGGCCTGTCTCACTGTCCTGTCTCACTGTCCTGTCTCACTGTCCTGTCTCACTGTCCTGTCTCTCTGTCATGTCTCTCTGTCCTGTCTCACTGTCCTGTCTCACTGTCCTGTCTCACTGTCCTGTCTCACTGTCCTGTCTCACTGTCCTGTCTCACTATCCTGTCTCACTGGCCTGTCTCACTGTCCTGTCTCACTGTCCTGTCTCACTGTCCTCTCACTGTCCTGTCTCACTGTCCTGTCTCACTGTCCTGTCTCACTGTCCTGTCTCACTGTCCTGTCTCACTGTCCTGTCTCACTGTCCTGTCTCACTGTCCTGTCTCACTGTCCTGTCTCTCTGTCATGTCTCTCTGTCCTGTCTCACTGTCCTGTCTCACTGTCCTGTCTCACTGTCCTGTCTCACTGTCCGGTTGGACAGTCCTGTCCCCGTCCCGTCCCCGTCCTGTCCCCGTCCTGTCCGCGTCCCGTCCCCGTCCTGTCCCCGTCCCGTCCCGTCCCCGTCCCGTCCCCGTCCTGTCCCCGTCTTGTCCTGTCCTGTCTCACTGTCCTGTCTCACTGTCCTGTCTCACTGTCCTGTCTCACTATCCTGTCTCACTGGCCTGTCTCACTGTCCTGTCTCACTGTCCTGTCTCACTGTCCTGTCTCACTGTCCTGTCTCTCTGTCCTGTCTCACTGTCCTGTCTCACTGTCCTGTCTCACTGTCCTGTCTCACTGTCCTGTCTCACTGTCCTGTCTCACTGTCCTGTCTCACTGTCCTGTCTCACTATCCTGTCTCACTGGCCTGTCTCACTGTCCTGTCTCACTGTCCTGTCTCACTGCCCTGCCTCACTGTCCTGTCTCACTGTCCTCTCACTGTCCTGTCTCACTGTCCTGTCTCACTGTCCTGTCTCACTGTCCTGTCTCACTGTCCTGTCTCACTGTCCTGTCTCACTGTCCTGTCTCACTGTCCTGTCTCACTGTCCTGTCTCACTGTCCTGTCTCTCTGTCATGTCTCTCTGTCCTGTCTCACTGTCCTGTCTCACTGTCCTGTCTCACTGTCCTGTCTCACTGTCCTGTCTCACTGTCCTGTCTCACTGTCCTGTCTCACTTTCCTGTCTCACTGTCCTGTCTCACTGTCCTGTCTCACTGTCCTGTCCCTGTCCAGTCTAGACGCTATACGACCCGTCATCACGGCAAGCTTCGCAACGACAACCATCCGGTTTATACCTGCGCTTATAGTACCCAGGAACAGTTTGTACTGGAAAATGAACATTCCAAAATCAACAACTACTAATAAATTAAAAATTAATTAAAAAAACATTGTCCAGCGGACAAAATTGTGAATCTAAACCATTCTCAGATCCCCTTGAACACACACAAAAATTTCATCAAAATCGGTCCAGTCGTTTAAGAGAAGTTCAGTGACATACACACTCACAGAAGAATTATATATATAAAGACTAGATGACCCGGTGAACTTCGTATCACCTACATATTATATTTGTTTAAAATGTGGTCAAAACTTGATACAAATGTTTCATTTACATTAAATGCAATTAAGTAAGGTACTGCACCATAGCACGTGAGGTAGCCCGTCGCATATTTAATTGACTTCGACGACCTAAGTCAGGTCGTCTTCCACCTCCCCCCGGTGGGACAGTCCTGTCCCTGTCCCTGTCCTGTCCTGTCCCTGTCCTGTCCTGTCCCTGTCCTGTCCCTGTCCTGTCCCTGTCCCTGTCCCTGTCCTGTCCTGTCCTGTCCCTGTCCCTGTCCCTGTCCCTGTCCCTGTCCCTGTCCCTGTCCTGTCCTGTCCCTGCCCCTGCCCCTGCCCCTGCCCCTGCCCCTGCCCCTGCCCCTGCCCCTGCCCCTGCCCCTGCCCCTGCCCCTGCCCCTGCCCCTGCCCCTGCCCCTGTCCCTGCCCCTGCCCCTGCCCCTGTCCCTGTCCCTGTCCTGTCCCTGTCCTGTCCTGTCCTGTCCTGTCCTGTCCTGTCCTGTCCTGTCCCGTCCCGTCCCTGTCCCGTCCCTGTCCCGGCCTGTCCCGTCCTGTCCAAATCGGTACAGCCAGTCTCGAGTTTTGGCGAGACACACGCACAGAGCGATTCAATGTAAAACATTCCAAAATCAACAACTACTAATAAATTAAAAATTAATTGAAAAAACATTGTCCAGCGGACAAAATTGTGAATCTAAACCATTCTCAGATCCCCTTGAACACACACAAAAAATTTCATCAAAATCGGTCCAGTCGTTTAAGAGAAGTTCAGTGACATACACACTCACAGAAGAATTATATATATAAAGATAGATAGATAGATTATCATCATTATAACGGTGAAGGAAACGTCATGAAGTAACCTACCTGATAAATTCTGCATAAGAATGTCAAGAGAATCTGGTGGACTAAGTGTAAGACTAAGTGTTATTGTGTAACCACAGATCCCTCGTAGTTTCTAGTAACCACAATACAAGCAAACCTAGTATTTAATCATAGCAATGTGCAGACTGTTATTTATTTATGTATTTAAAACTCTTATTGTTTTTAGATGAAAGAATCTGTATTGGAGAAGTACGGTGGTGAAGAACATTTGAAAGCTCCACCCAAAGAGTTGCTGTTGGCCCAAACTGAAGTGTTCGTGCGGTATAACAGAGACGGTACTCTTGTACAAGGGCCAGAGAAACAACTTGCCAAGTAAGTACAGTGCCAACATCAAAATATTTATTTTACTAGTAGACCATAGAGGAAGAACTTTGGGTGCTGCAGTAAGCTCCACATTTGCCTACTCCTTTGGGGATACAAGCGTGACCTTATTTATTTTGTATGTAATTTTTGACCTAAATGTACAGAAGTTTTTTTTTTTATTAATATATTATTAAAATTTCATCAACCATACCTTTCTGTTAACCCCGTTTTACCATACATCATGTTTGTTAAGTTAGTCATTTAATGTACCTAATTTTATTTTCAGGAGTAAATATGAAGAGGATGTTTTAATAAACAACCACACGTCTGTGTGGGGTTCGTATTGGCGGGAAGGACAGTGGGGATACAAATGTTGCCATTCGTTCATAAAGGTAAATGTTTTATTCCCAAATAGAAATACTTATTAAAGCTAACATGATTCCTGTATAAATGAAACTCGTAAATAACACTAATTTTAAAGTATATTGAATTAAACAGTTAATTAATAAGAGGTGACGCAATGCGCGGAAGACAAGAGAGACAGCAAGATGGAAGACGGATCACGGACAAGTGAATGTACTGGCGACTCGGTAGATGGAGTTGTCTAGCTAACGTTCCATTACAACAATTCCCAATCTAATTTATCAAATTTCTGTTCCATGTTTCGAATTTCCCTTTTCTACATTTAGTTATAATGTGAAATTTCAAACGAGGGGTAATATATATTTTTTAATCTTCACTCCAAAAAAAATAACATTGTGTGGTCCAACCGATTTTTCAAATTGACAAACTCACAAATTTACCGACAGTTGATGGATGCAATATTATCTCAAGACATTTAAATTGGACTGCACTGTACTCAACATCAGGTCCAGAGTGCTCACTTTACTGCACCAGGATAAAAAAAGTTACCATATGTTTGATTTCCAGATGTCATACTGTGTGGGAGAGGCCGGTAAAACTGTTGTGCTAGACGTACCGGAAGAAAAACAATCGACCAGCACTCAACAGGAACATGTTGATAAGGTAGAAAAAGGTAAGAATGGTCTTTGAGACCTTCAAGGTCTACCATATTTTGCAGGTGCAGAAGAAACATGGGCGCGTTGCCGACTTTAAAAGAAAGGAATAATTAGGGATTATTAGGAAGGGGAGAGGGATTTCGGCCTCATATAACATGCTGGTTGAGTGAAGAAAAAAATATTGTATACTCTTGGGTATATTGTTGACAAAGTTACTTAAACCGCCCAATATCAAAATTAAAAATGCCTCTATAGACATATTATCTAATCTCGCCATTTGGGTTATTACAAACTTTGTTATTGGCAGAATCATCATTGCCTTGATGGAAGCCAAAAAATTGTAAATAAAAAGAAAGCAAGCATTTTACTAGTGACTACAGTTTCTTAAAGATAATATTTTATTACAGATAAAGAAAAATCGTCCTCAGCATCGTCATCGTCAAGTTCCGACAGCAGTTCATCAGATTCTGAGAAGGAGATCAGATCTAAGACAGAGAGGACAAGCAAGAAAAAGAAAAATAAGAAGAAGGCGAAAAAGAAGAAGAAGAAGGAGCTCAAACTGAGAAAGAAAGAAGACAAATTAAAAACGGTAACACATTATCATATTCGAAAATTTCTAATTTTGTAAAATGTTATTCCAATAATTTTATTTTTATTATTTATTATTTATAACTTTATTGTACATCACAAGAAAAAGTATTAATAATACACAAAAGACATCTAAAAATAATAAAAAAGAAGTACAATTGGCGGCCTTATTGCTAACGGCAATTTCTTCCAGGCAACCTTTGGATGGACTGGATTGATTGACTGGATGATATTTTGCATGACATGTAAGCTAAAGAAAGAACAGAAAATAAAGTATGACGAAATTTTAGATATTTTGAGAAAATATCATATTTTCAAAAATGATGGCCTTACAATTTTATATTATGTACTTATTTTTCTCTTGAGTGACTGACTGGAACTATAGAGCCGGATATTGATTACATATTCGTGCTAATTCGTAAAAAACCACAAGCCAAGTCACAACCAAAAAACATTGCCGAAGCGCAAATTTATATCGTTGGACTTTACGTAATTGTAAACATAAGTTATGTCGTAATTTTGTACAATTGACAATATTATTTTTGTCACGAAATAACATCATTTTTTCCTATAAAATAGGAAGATCAATTTTTTATTGAACCATCGGTTTGTACAGGCATTAGAGTCGGAGGAAAGGCAACAAAAGCATGCCGATTATCTGCTTTCCATCGACGAGAGAAAGCGGTCATACAACAGCATGGTGGAAGTAAAAGCACCAACAGAGGAAGAAATGGAAGCTTACAGAATGAAGAGACGTCGCGAGGAAGACCCTATGAGTCAATTTCTGTAAAAACAAAAATTAAATCATTAAAAAAATTGCGTGAAATTTTAATATGAACCTTTTTTGAAATGGCATATAAACAACCTCTTTTGAACTTCAAACAACTCTAGTATGAATCATTGACCGATGAGGTCATTTACGTGGCTGTCTGGTAATTCCTTGACCATCATATTTTCATTTAAAACAATAATCAGTATTACCATTTACTCACTATTTTACCATTGGGTAGAAATTAGCGATATTGGAAGAATAAATATAATATTATTTTTTTATAATTTTGTTACATAACTGATATAATTACACATGTTTATAACCCCCAACGAAAACGAAGGGTGTCATAAATTTGACCTCTTTATTTCTTTGTGTGTATTTCTGTGGTATTGCGTTGTTGCGATTGAAGTAATGGACCTCCGAATGCGTTTTTTTTGTTTCAATTCTGGTTTCTTCGATATGGTATTATGTTTGAAGCAAATCTGCTCAATCATGTAGTCGCCAACAATGTTTTTCTAAATAATAAATTATTCAGTACACTATCCGTGGTAATTCAACATATTTGAATATTTTAACATTTATTTCACTTGTTTTTTAAAGTGATTCCGAATTTTTAATTTCTTTCGCCAAAAGTGGTATTTTAAAATATATGGTGCCTTACTGACACATGTTTATGAGGCGAAGCTCCTCTAGAGTTTTCGTAAACGTATGCTTAGGTCATCATATTACCTACAATAAAAAATAAACCCAACTGAAAAAAAAGGAAAAAGTCTCAGAGGCACGTTCCTTAGTAAAGCAATCCTGTGAGCATTAAGGGGCGGGCCCGATGCCTTTTATTTTTAACTTATTTACAGACTTTGGAGGTATATCTAACTCACCGGCTTAGACGGTCCTATCGACTTAAGTCTCTTAGTGCCCTACTCCCCTTATAAGTCGAAGGTCGCGAGGGTCTCGAAAGTATGCAGGAGTCGGCTCTTATACAGAGCCCTTCGAATCGAATTATTGACATCTGTATAAAATATTGTTTACATAAATTAATACATTCGTTGATGCTGTTAATTTGTTAATCGTATTAAAATAATTATTTTCATATGTCAAACTCTGTTTGGTAGCATTTTGAACAAAAACGCTGCCATGTTATCTAAATGTCAATTGTCAAAAGATGCTCGAAGCTTGTCATTTTTCATTTCCCATTTGATTTTAGTGGGCCGTTCTTATAAATATTTTTTGTGATTGTTACAATAAATATATCGCTATGATGGCTGAGGACACGACAGCCGATGCGACAAGACGTTTAAATGTTAAGAAACAAACGCTAGACGACGCGTACGCGGCTCCAGCGAACTTTTTGGAAATAGATGTTGTCAACCCAGTGACTACTATGGGAGTCGGAAAGAAACGCTATACAGATTACGAGGTTCGCATGAGGGTAAGTGTAGTGTATTGTTGATTAATTAGATTATTGTGCATGCCATAACGCACCGATTTGAATATTTAATGACAGACACAAGTCGAATTGACTGGGTGACCTTTGCGCCGAATTACCCGTAAACATTGACACGCTAAGGAGGTAAATACGCGATAATTACTATATATTCGATGTTTATTACACAAAGAGAAAAGTATGATCTACCGTGCGTAACAGTTCAGTGTTCACAGATTTGTTATCACATTTTCCTGCAGTTAGCTGAGTGGGCGTCATTGACTCGACGTAAAACTAGAAATACAACATTTACGACAATATCGTATTCGTTGGGCTTATAACGTATTCCTACGTTTACTATTTTAATTAGTAATCTATATGGATATTAGATCACAACTAGTATTCATAATAAATAATGAGTCATGCAAAATTGTCTTATCTCAAATATTGCTTTTGTTTTGAATGCAGTAAAGTCAAAAATATCGTGAACTAGTCAAAACATAAATGTTCATAAATATTGTTTAATAGATAATATACATATTTATTTAAAAAACCCAAAGGTTATTATGAATAATAATTGCAGAAACACTACACTATTATTAGTAATACACTTTGTAGAGCATGTTACTGAGCCAACAATAATTATTTGTTTCTATTTCAAGACTGTTGTTAAAAACATTCAAGTAGTAATTTTTGTACATTGTTTCACTTAATTTCAATGTTAAAAACCATGAACCAATGCTGGTTGTAGACATTATTGCAAGTAAAAATGGTTTGAAATAACTTATATGTGACTTATAAATTGACCTGAAAGAAATATCTTTATTGCTCAAAGAAAAAAAAACAAATCATGACTGAAATAATGTGCATTTCATGCTTATATGTCATTCAACCTTGACTGATGATATTTGCTTGCATATAAAATTATATTTGTAATTGTTGGTTGTATTTATTTATGAAATATTCAATTTTATCCTTTATGCACATTATTAATATGTGATGTCGAATTGTAGGTATTATTAGGATACTCTTTGTTTAGCTTTCATGTTTTAAATTCTTTGATGTTATCCGTAGCAAACATTGATAATCATGTTAATTTAATATTATTTAAAATTGTAATGAGTCAATGACCTTTGAAACAGGTATTCTAAATGATAATTACAATTTTGGCAATTGTTTTTGGCTAATAATAATGTGTAAATATGCTATCCTGAAGGACCAACTTTTTAGATTCATGTTTAATTTCAGTTTTTTTTAACTGACTTAAAAACCATTTTTAAATTTAGTTAAAATTAAGGAGTTCTGTATTGTACCTTTATTTGTAACACTAACCACCCTTTTCATATATTCACTAGCTGAATGCAATTTTTACGGACTGTGTTATTATGGTAGAATATCTACCAAAAAAAGAATGTAAAAAAATTGAGGCAGCTGTGGTGGAACCCTCGATGTGCGAGTACGCATTTATTATCCACTTCACGATTCTGTTTTTCAGACAAACCTCCCCGTGTTCAAAGTGAAGGAGTCCACTGTGAGACGACGGTACAGTGATTTCGAATGGCTCAGGAACGAACTAGAGAGGGATAGCAAGGTATGTGCACGATTCATATTTTTTACATATTATTTTTTATCCTGGCTCGGCGAAGTGACTACGCCGCACCTGATGGTAAGTGTGGTGCAATCCGGGAATAGTGTCGATCAACGACAAACCGTGTGTCTATCATTGGTCGGTAAGATCAACAACCATCAACCGTGACGTCAAATGTATGTCTGCGAAATATTCAGGAAGACGCACCAACGTGTACTGACATCAAAATATGTAGTAAACATTGGCTTGGATTCTATACAGATATACATACGTGTCATAATATCTACTATATGATATGGTTTTAAAGACTATAAAGAAAACTCGCCTCTTCGTACTGTTACATGACGTCACGAGGATTTCGCCCGCCCGCAAAATAATATGACGCAATATTTGAACGGGCTTTCCAGGTGATTTAATTCTAACAGATATTATTTGAATTAATTTAGCATATTATATTACTTTTTAACATGACTACACCTATTAGTTTGTAAATAGGTAACTTACAATGTTTACGGGTTTGTCAAAGAATATTTTTATTACTACATGCTTTTATCAGAATAACTTGAAAGTATGTACCTATTCCTGTTTTTTTCTTTTAAAACAATACTTGGTAATTTTATCATTATTTAGTATTGGCATTTGGTCGCGGCTCCGCCAGAGTGAAATTCTGCACCGTCATATTTATTACATACTTTCATATAACCGTTCATACCCAATTTTAACTCCTTAAATAAAATTAATAAATATCACCCACTTCTAATAATACTTCCTTAGTGGATATGCCTACAACATAAAAGACATGAACTGCCAAAATTTCCATCGGTTTAAACTCTGCGTTGATGAATCGGTCAGTTTTTTTTATTTCATTGAATGACGAGACGAGCAAGGCGCTCGCCTGATGGTAAGCGCGACGCCTGCCCATAAACAGTGTAGTGTCTTATTTTAATCACTTCGACATATACATTGTCGTTTGCTCCCTTAGATTGATAGGATCTGATTTTCTGTCTGCAACCAGTGTAGTTACAGTGTGTTGTTGTAGCAGTGGGCCAACACAGACTGATAGTGATTATGATTTTTTTTTTAAATAAATACACCCAACAGTCACACACATAGTCCTGAACCCACAGTACGATACGAGTCTTGTGTCGTAGGTATCAGGAACTACGAGAGACTTTCAGTCTCACAGCACCCAGACCCCGAAACAAATATTTGTGGATCACACAAACATTTGTCTCGGTGCAGGGATCGAACCCGCGGCCTCTCGCTTCACAACCGGCTACTCGCCCGCTGCGCCACGGAGGCTGTCGCTGATGATGACCAGTGTAGTTTAGAATCTAATGTAGGCACGTTACCCGTGAATTTATGATTCATATTATTTAAAATGCTACAAGAATTCGCCGGGATATACAAGACTAGCTTTTCCTTGCGGCTCCGCCCGCGTGATCTGCTTTTTCCGGGATAAAAAGTAGCCCATGTTACTCAGTGATAATGTAGCTTTCTAACGGCAAAAGATTTTTTTAAATCGATCCAGTAGTTTTTAAGTTTATTCGTTACTTACAAAAATACAAATCTTTCCTCTTTATAATATTAGTGTAGATACGACAAGCCTGTCTAGACTTAAAGGCTTACCGTCTATTCCTGCAAACAAAAATTCGCTGTCCGACGCTCCTTTGTTGATAAAACTAGGCGTTTACAGCACACACGTGGCTTATCTGCCAATAACCACGTACCATGAATCATGAATATTTTCGATTGCTGTTCCTATTATTACTTTATCATTTTATATGGGATGTGTTTGATATTGAATATCACTGTCCAATCGAGCTCATCATTCCCTCAGTGGATGCGTAAAATAACATCATTACAGATGTACTAAGAACTGTGTACCTTTTGGCAGAAATGTCGTACATATTTACAAGGTGGGTCCCTCGTATGCGAGAGGCCGTCTGGGTTGGTACCACCGCTGTGTTTGTTTCTGCCACCAAGCAACAGTGTGTAAGCACTGTGTGTGTGTGTGTGGTGTTTCTGTTTGAAGGACATGGAAGCCAGTGTCCTTCAAAGATGTTTTTATTACCAACTTGTATGTTTACCAAAACTTAAACATGGAGAGTGAAATAAGATCTTTATATCTGACACAATTATATTTAATATGCCATAAAACTGTGATCAGTTTTTAAGGAAAAGAATTTTATCACATAACACATTAATTTAATTCTTTTCCTGCCAATGTTATTGCCTGTTAATTCCGTTTTTAAATACATAAGTACATCATATGTTACTGATTGAGAGAGACTAATCTCAATCAAGTCTCAATCTAACTAAGGCCTAAGCCTTAGTCCACCATGCTGGCCTAATGCGGGTTGAGAGACTTCACATACCTTCGAAAAATCTTATCGACTTCTCAGGTATGCAGGTTTCCTCACGATGTTACCTTCACCGTTAAAGCAAGCAAGCGATAATTAACAAATAATATACGCGTAATTTAGAAAAGTCAAGGGGTGTATGCTCTTGGGGCAGGTTTCGAACCTGCAACTTTCGTCTCGACAGTCTGTACCACTCCCCGTTAAGCTATCGCTGCTAAGTCTCATAATGCCCACTAATGTGGCAGTAAACACTGGCATGAGAAATAGACAAAGCGGTGGTTTTAAATTGTGTTTCAATATTCTCTCTGCTGTTTTCACAGATCGTCGTTCCACCTTTACCTGGCAAAGCCCTGAAGAGACAGCTACCTTTCCGAGGAGACGACGGTATATTCGAAGAGGAATTCATCGAAGACCGTAGAAAAGGTAATTAAGAATGTTTTTAATCGTGATCATTCAGTTGAGACTAATTGAACTGAATTTTCAGTAGGTACTGGTCGGACACTACTTGCACTGTAATATATGACAGTGGAGTGTATTCATTATATTAAGCTGGTAACTCTTTTGCAGAAATGTCGGATCAAACTGAAATTTTATTGTTAGACTAGCATTTGCTCGTGAAAGGCTTACTTTTATACAACCTTTTATCCCTTATTTCATGTGTCCATCTATAAAATTGACGAAATTTCATACAAACTTGCGACCCCCTTATTTCACCCCCTTAGAAATGGAATTTCCAAAAATTCTCTCTTAGCGCTCCCCTACACTCCCTGAGAAACGTTCATACCAAATTTTATCTTTTTACGCTCAGTAGTTTCGGCTTTGCCTTGTCCGTCAGTCAGTCAGTCACTCAGTAACGGAAGAGTTTTATATATGTCGCAATGACTGGACTTAAGCTTGGCCAAGTTCTTTTGCGCGTATCGTAGCATACATGCCTTTAAACCTTCTTTTTGTTTAACCAAAGTTATAAAAATAACGACATTGCATTGCATCACTATAAAATGAGGAGAAACAGATCAAAGTGTATTAACTCCGTCAATGTAACTTTTGAGATAAGGGCATAATCCATAATATTTTAAAAAGGGAGCACACAAAAAAAAACAACTTTTTTATATAAAAGGGTTTATTAGCAGTCAAATCAGCAAATAAAACAGTAATCTACATACATTCTTATTATTAATTATCAATAAAATAATAAATCCGTTCGTACTATTCTTATTAGGTACAGTGGGTGGAGTTAATACACTTTGATCTGTTACTGCTCAAATAACCATCACTAGAGAATAATGCCTTCGGTAACATCAGCTACTATTCAATGACAATTGCATAATATATGTTTAACGCTATAATAATGACCGCGTGTGCTAATTATTAGTCACAACTCACAACTGACAAGGGCTGGCCGTGACTCGCCGACTTAACAGTCAATGTGCAAGAATACACACAGCTAATGTCCTTCACCGCAACAAACTGTGCGTTTTGTTGTTTGCCCGTTATTACATTTACAGGGTGGTAGGTCCCTCGTATGCGAAAGGCCGTCTGGGTTGGTACCACCGCGCCGTCTACTTCTGCCGCCAACCAACAGTGTGTAAGCGCTGTCGTGTTTTAGTTTAAAGAACATTGAAGCCGGTGAATTTACGTGGCATTTAGAGTCCTAACATCCTATGTCTCGGGGAGCGCAGTTCAGTGCCATGCAGTGCTTTATAACTCAATGTTCTGTGTGGTGTTGCTTCTGTTTATGGGCAGGCGTGGCGCGTACCATCAGGCGAGCGACTTGCTCGTCTCGTCAATTAAAAAAAACTTGAAGCCCTGAGTTGCTTGCTTTGTTGTATATTCAGTTATGAGTTATGAATATCCGACTGTATTTGATGAACTGATTGTTCTCGTATTGTATCGACGAGCGTGCATGAGGATATTGACAACAGACGAGGAATGAATGAGGTGTATTTGGATCTTAGCGATCTGTAGTATCTATCTACCCCGAGAAACATGCGTCAGTTTATGTACCTTTTTTTATGGAAAAAAGGGGCAACCGGGCAGGAGGCTCACCTGATGGAATAAAAAAATATATAATAATATGTACACACCTTCCTGTAACATTTTGTACAATATTTTGTGAAGTGTACTCTTGTTTCCCCGAAGATTTGTGACAAAATGGTGGACCGATTTAATTACTACTTTCTATACAAATATCTTATTCAAATGACATTCAAGTCACTTGCTCACCAACGACAACTCTATTCCAGGTCTAGAAGTGTTCATAAACAAGATAGCGGGCCACCCGCTCGCGCAGAACGAACGCTGCCTCCACATGTTCCTGCAGGAGCCGATCATAGACAAGAGCTACGTGCCCGGCAAGATACGGAACACATAATGAACAATCAACTGAACAATAACGCAACACTTTAACACAACACCGGGTTACGTGAACTGGGAAGCTGTATACTTTGTTACTCGTAGATTTTTTTTTATCGGTCCCACGGCAAAGTGACTGCACTACACCTGATGGTAAACGTAGTGCAGTCCAAAAAACCAGCGACCACCAACAAACAATGATTGTATCGGTGGTCACCGGAGTCATGCCGGCCTGAATAAATGCTTCTTCTGAAGAGGTAAGAAGCAAATCGATGGGCCTGCGACAGGCGGATGACCGATGCAGGCACAGGGATTACAAGGAATATACCTGCCCCAATCAACCATCAAGTCATGTCGCAAGCCCCTCGGGACAACCGGATATACACTGGCTGATCCTGGAACGTGATCCACACAGTTTTAATTATGACGGTACTCTGTTGTGGGGTAAGGGAAGTGTTAAAATTGATTTAAATAGCCATCATATATCCAGTGAAAGGCATGTCGTATAGACTTGTTATCAATATATCAGTGAAAATGGTATTGATGTATAAATCAAGTGACGTAAGACTATTGTGTCATCCTAGTGTCAGAGATAGTGACGTCCCGCGCGTCAGTGACGCCGCGTCTGCGCGTCAGTGCTACGTATTGTGTGAATCTATGAGATCATTCGATGGCAGCTTTAATGTGTCAATCAGTAATTTAGCATGGTGTTGACAAACAAAGGCTTTAGTGATTCCAGCGTTTGACGCAATCTGTGGAATTCAACCTTAACTTTACTGACTGGTAAGAAATGTCAGTACTTGGTGAAAATAGAACAATCAAATTCCATTTTGTTTTGTGACCGGATCCATCAAATATTAACTCCGATGATAGGATATTGCATATCAAGTCTATGTTACAAGTTAATGATTGATGCATAGGAAACAGGGAGACCAGGGTATGAAAATATATACAGACAACAGTCTTGTTATACGTTCCACTGCTGGGCACGGGCTACTGAGAGGCTGTAGTGGCCTACATTGGCCTAATATGCGTTGGCAGACTTCACATGCCTTCAACATTATTATGGAGTCAACGCTAATAACAATGTAGACACAAATGCATAACTTCTAAAAGTCAGAAGTAACTCTTGAGGCTGGTATCTATACAGCAAGTGTGGGTATAAAATGAAATTAAAAATATCGACTTCCCAGTTCACGTATACTAGATGATTGTTTAAAGCACCTCCCCGAACGTTATTGCTATTGTGGAGTACATTTATATCATTATTAATATTGCCTTTATATTATTTTATAATTTCACAATATGCAATAATATTCTGAGATTTAATACAACACGAGACGAACAGGTTCACAGCACAGCATTCCACAGGTAATATATTTAAAAAAAAAACGTCGAAAATTAAAGACATGGACAGCTCCCTTAAACAAAATGAAAAAAAAAGCATTAAATCAGCCTTATTTAAATTGGCCGTTGCCATACATGTGAATGTCACATGATATATAAATATTATAAAGAGTTATTAATTAACTAATATTATCGAAATTGTTATACAAAATATGGTTATTTCACTAGCTATCGTTTTATTTCAAGTGGATTGCAGTTGTATCTTTAATTATGGATTTTTTATTTTTAATCTCACTATTTTTATGTTCATTTCATTTTTATATGTTTTAAGTAATTTGTATTTATTGTGAATGTACTCATTGGGTGTATTGTTGACGTATGTTATGCTATGTTGTTCTATTTGTGACATATCTACTCGCATGGGAAATCGGTACAGTGCCCCTAGTGCGAGTTTTTCGATCGTTCACGTTACGAGTAAAGTGAATTTGTTTCCAATACAATACTCTAGGGGCGTTTTACGAGTATATACAGCGTCAGCCATCGAAAAACTCGGACTAGGTACACGGGAAGGCTTTTAGTTAATACTGGTATAGCATAGCATACGGTCGTATTTAAAGAATATTAGCGACATTTATATTTAACACTTTGATCTCTCTCTGATTCAATGGAAATAAAATATTTTTGTCATTTTCATAACTTAGTTCCTTTGTTGTACTTTTTGTAACTAGATAATCTGCTACGTGGAGAGAGTCAAAGTGTTTAATGTATTGTAAGTGTTGAAAAAAATAATCTGAATTATTATAGATAATAATAATTAGTTTCTAGTGAATAAAAAACGTGTTTACTTCGCATTAAATTCGAAGTAAACGGGAGTTTGGCAATATTATACGAAACTGTCCGTAAATTGTGTATCTGTCCACGTATGGAGGGTCGGTAGTACATTTTGTAATGAAACGACAGTTATAACTGTCAGTGATCTGTCAGTTTGCTGTCAAATGCCAATTCGAAGTAACGCAACTGTATTTTATTTACATATTTCCAGCGATATACAATTATAGGTTTAAAATGTATACCACTGACCCTACACTGATTTTTTTTTTCACCAACAATGTATAGTACTTTCAAAATAGCCGTAATTTGACTGTTTAGTTTATAAATTGTTTGTGGATATGAAGTTAACGACGGTTAACGTTGGCCTGCGTTTATTATGTCGATCATAATAGGATAAATAAATTTGCTATCATGTCAATGGTGTTTTAATTTCTTAAACAAATTCACGTGGTTTAAACTGATCCCTCGTGTTCATAAACGTTACTGAGGCATCATAGTGAGCGCGAACGCAGTGATGATTTCTCTAAACGTCAATGGTTAGTTTTTAACGCTAAATTAAAACAGACCAATCATGTTATTGCCAGCGTTATTTTTTTAAGTGAAAACTCCTTTAGCCGCGTTGAGAACGTTTGGTATACCTGACCGTGTGCTATGCGCGTTGACGCTTTTTGGATGGGTGAAATCATATGAGCTCTGAGTATCTGTAGCTATACAGGTGACGTATGGAGTGAAGTGCAATGCAGCAAATATAAGTTTTCACTTCTATCGGCAGTCCCTATGACTGCCAATTTTTTATTTGCGCTCATAAATCTGAGAAATACGTTTATTAGGACATTTTCGATGTTTTTGCTGGGATTAGATTTTTTGAAATACAAAAACAGATGTTACTTTAAACACATTTAATAATTTAACTTTCGCTGTCGGTCCTCGTCTTTATGAGGAATCTGCTCCTGCCCACAGTTGGGATTGAGTCGTCCTGCCTCCACAGCTTCTGACCTCGGATCTCGATCTCTTCATGCCACGCCTCTTGGGTTTTTCTGTAGACCATGTGTATAGAAAAAGTTTACCATAATTTTACTTTTTTTTATTCGCCTTAATCATGTGACGAGTAGGTCGCTCGCCTGATGGTAAAACGCCTCCGCGTATACAGTAGTCACCACCCAGATCTTTTAATCATAAAGTACATGCCGCTGTACTTCACTCGTACCCTTATATTGGATTGGTGGAATTAGTATCCATGTCAATAAACGTAGGGCAGCTCGGGACATTTTTTTTATTTGATTGAATGACGAGACGAGCAAGGCGCTCGCCTGATGGTAAGCGCCACGGCCTGCTCATAAAAGCAACACCACAGAAATTTGAATTAAAAAGCACTGCATGGTACTGAACTGCGCTCGATACCCCAAGACATAAGATGTTAAGTCTCATAATGCCCAGCAATTTCACTGGCTTCAATGTCCTTCAAACTCACACACTGTTGCTTGGCGGCAGAAATAGACAAACCGGTGGTACCAACCCAGACGGCCTCCGCATACGAGGGACCTACCACCTTGGAACCTAGACATAGCCATAAAATAAACAATATCACGGCCTAACTGCTGCAGATCTTTAGTTTATTTTTGGTTGATGATTTTTTCGACTACCCGACATTATGCAAGTATTTAGTAATAATGGTTTATGATTTTCTTCGACTATCCGACATTATAGGTAGTAAGTATGTATTAAAGGCCTGCAGTTGTGCTTTATGATTTTTTCTGCCAACCGACATTATGCTAAGTATGTAGTAATAACCTACATTTGTGCCTTATAATTTTTTCTACCACCCGACATTATGCTAAGTATGTAGCAATAACCTGCAGTTGTGGTTGATGATTTTTTCGACTACCCGACATTATGCTAAGTAGTAATAAACTGCACTTGTGGTTGATGATATTTTTCGACTATCCGACATTATTTTAAGTATGTATACAACCTGGAGATGTAGTTGATGATTTTTTGAAGTTATACTTCTTTAGGCGCGTTATGAAAAAATGATGAGAGTGAAATTTTAAGATGCGCGCGCACCTGTGACACAAAATTAACAGTATGAAGCCGTCTGCTTAACCGCATCTATATATAATTATATATATATATATATATATATATGTTTATATATATATATATATATATATATATATATATATATATATATATATATAGAGATAGCCACACGCACTTTGTTGATCAACCGTGCCATATAGTCAGTTTTTTGTTGATCCAAAAACGTATGTTGATCCGGGTCATGATTTGTTGATCCATTACAATATCCGCATGCACATGTGTATCCGTTTGGAGCCACAAGTGTTACGGCCAGAAATAATAATAATTACGCCATTTTTATACAAATCCACCTTTTTGGCATGTTAGCAGTTGTTGATCTGATTCAAATGGGCCAATCACAGCTTGTCATCGTTTGTGATTGGACTAAAGACAGAGATGGAAAGAGTGGGATAGAGACGGAGCGAATAGATGCGTAGTAAATAGATAAAATATAATAATATTAGATTGCTCTGCACTGCACTGCACTCCAGTCAGGTAAAAGTCCTGTGTAAGTCTTTTTTTTTTATAGCATAGGCCGGCAAACGAGCAAGTGGGTCACCTGATGGTAAGTGATCTCCACCGCCCATGTACGCCCCACACCAGAAGAATCATGGGCGCGTTGCCGACCTTAAAGGAAAGGGATAATTAGGGATTGGGAAGGGGAGGGGATTTGGGCTTCCGGTTATCTCACGCACCATACGAAACGCAGCAGCGAGCCGGTACTTTATGTCGGTTTTCTGTGAGACAGTGGTAACGATCCCATTCATACTGTAAACTATCCACAGCGTGGCTCTACCACTCAAAGTCCGGTCAAAGTCTGGTCAAGTCCTGTCAAAGTCCGGTCAAAGTCCTTTCAAAGTATGTTCAAAGTCCTGTCAAAGTCAGGTCTATGTCCTGTCAAAGTCCGGTCACTGTCTGGTCACAGTCCGGTCAAAGTCCTGTCAAAGTCCGGTCACAGTCCGGTCAAAGTCCTGTCAAAGTCCGGTCAAAGTCCGGTCACAGTCCGGTCAAAGTCCTGTCAAAGTCCGGTCAAAGTACAGTCAAAGTACAATCAAAGTCCTGTCAAAGTCCGGTCGTAGTCCGGTTAAAGTCCGGTCAAAGTCCTGTCAAATTCCGGTCAAAGTCCTGTTAAATTCCGTTCAAAGTTCGGTCAAAGTCCTGTCGAAGTCTTGTCAAAGTCCGATCAAAGTCCGGTCACAGTTCGGTCAAAGTCCTGTCAAAGTCCGATAAAAATCCTGACAAAGTCCGGTCAAAGTCCTTTTGAAGTCAGGTCAAAGCCGACTAGTTATTGTGTGAACCTGGGACTTCGAAAATTCTCAAAGTTCCAGGGAGTTCGGCAAAAGCTGGCTGGTCAACTGGCCCGCGTGACGTGTCACGGAAGGTTCTAGTTCTCTTCCGTTGATCGATGGAGCGCTCGCGTTACGGAACGCATCGGTTCACCTTCCCATAAGAAGTTATCACTTCAAAAATAATTTTCGAAATCATCCCAGGCGTAGTTATATAATCGGGGAATATACACGAAAAACAGATTCCGACTAATTGTCAGTTTATTCCTTTTTTATATAACGCATATATACGATCTGCAACTGTTACCAATATCGTTACGATAACCTATTCGCTTAAAATCCCAAAAAGTGTGTTGTTAGCTGTGCACGTGGTGTCCGTAACTCAGAAACTAATTAAAAGAAAAAATAAAAAAATGTGTGCGTGTACTAGTGTACACACGTAAGAAGTGAAACTTCTTTATGACCCTATTTTTCGAAAAATGATCTACTGCAACTTTACAGAAATTAGTTAAATAAAGTTAAATTAGATAAAGTTTAAACATAAGGCCTTTATTATCGTAGACATGAATGCAACAAGAAAAGTGTGCATCTCGGGACGCTCGACAGAAGAAGTCCGGTCAAAATCCGCTCAAAGTCTGGTCAAAGTCCGGTCAAAGCCTGGTCAAAACCCGGTCAAAGTCCGGTCAAAGCCCGGTCAAAGCCCGGTCAAAGCCCGGTCAAAGTTCGGTCAAAGTCCTGTCAAGTCCGGTCAAAGTCCTGTCAAAGTCCGGTCGAAGACGGGTCAAAATCCAGTCAAAGTCCTGTCGAGGTCCGGTCAAAGCCCGGTGAAAGTCAGGTCAAAGCCCGGTCAAAGTCCGGTCAAAGTTGTGTTAAAGTCCGGTCAAAGTCCTGTCGAGGTCCGGTCAAAGTCCTGCCAAAGTCCGGTCAAAGTCCTGTCGAGGTCCGGGCAAAGTCCTGTTAAAGTCCGGTCAAAATCCAGTCAAAGTCCTGTCAAAGTCCGGTCAAAGTCCTGTTAAAGTCCGGTCAAACTCCAGTCAAAGTCCAGTCAAAGTCCGGTCTTGGTCCTGTCGAACCGAAAAATGTGATGCGTTACGCGAAACGGAAAAATGTGACGATTTTATTTTTCTAACGCCAATAAAGAAGTTTCACTTTAATAAGTCGATAGCCGATGAAAATGGCGGCAAAATTTGAATCTTTGGTGTTCGGAGCCAACAAAAACTCCACAACACATATGGAATATATCCGCATCAAGTATATGTGAGATCAACATTAGTTCAAAATTTGATAGTATAAATGGAATCACCAATGCATTGTAGTTGAACAGAGATCAACATAATACTCCGGCTTTAATATATAAAACGGATCCAATAAGTACGTAGGCGTATCAGAAATTTGACCGTTGCGGAGTTGATTGAGTTCAAAATTATTGGAAAAAAAGTTGCAAGTATATCGTTTTCTCATAGAATATGTACCTCCGTCTCGATCAGTTGAAGGCGACGTTGCCACTCCGAGCAGAGTACGCGCAATCGGAGTAGAGTTATTCTAGGGAAAAGGTGGACTCAGTAATGTACGGGGGCCGGGCTGGATCAACATAGTGCCCAAGTTGGTATTATATATATATATATATATATATATATATATATGTCGGGGAAATGATCTCTCTCGGAGGGAATATAAAGCTCATTTACTCGTATCTTTGAGAGGCCATTTACACCTCTCCATGATCAACCGGCATAAGTTCAATAATATCAACACAAAATTGTACAAACTCACATCATGATTACTATGTGTGTTAAACCCGACCTCCTCCATCCCCTACAGTCGGCCCTTAACCTCACACACTGTACACAGTGACAATTCAAACACAGAGATAAATCACACACAATTATAAGCCACACATAATAACCATAACGACACTTACTTGGGTAACGCTGGGCGAACTTCTATCCTCAGTCACAGCTAGACACAGAACGTACCTCTAATACGGAGGCGCTGCTTATATTGAGTTTCCCTCCCCAGTCCGAGAGTGATATCCACCCATCAACTATTCAAATCACCCTCAAATAAACAATATCATTGGCGGTACCTTCAATTGACGACGAATAACGCTACTTAAATAGGTCAATTCAGTGTCCGTATTCTTCATGCTGCGACACGGCCATTCTGACACGTCACACGTCCCAGTGTGATGGTTAATCTGCAACAAAGCATCTACAAGAATACCGTGTTTCGCTCGGTCATTCCTGACCACACTTTACATTCTAGGATCAAACTACAAAGACATCAAAACTCTTAAACTGTGTTTTTAATTTTAAAAATTAAATCAAACTTTACATTACTCACAAAACTTATAGGGGGATACTAAATTCATTATACTAACACAAGTACACAGACAGAGCCACGCATCACAGTCGTTCGAACTAAATTGCAAAAACTCAAACTCTATAAACTCCCGCATAAACTCTACCAACTCTCCAAACTCTCGAGTAAGACATCTAGGGCCCCGGCAATCCAGCCGTCTAGCAATCGCATTGCTCTCCCGTGTGTCACCCCCTAGTGACCACACGTCTCCCGTGTGTCACCCCCTGGTGACCACACGTTTCCCGTGTGTCACCCCCTGGTGACCACACGTGTGGTCCTTACAGACCCCGACCTCGACCAGAGCTAAACGCCCACCGCGCTCCCACGGACTACTTGAGTTGCCTCAAGAGTTACCGATTTCTACCGGGTTACGACTACGAAATAGCTACTGGCACGGTCGAACACAACTCACTGTAGCACCTAGCGTCCCCTTACTCAAGTTTCAATCAGAAATCAAATTTAAGCTTCATCGTTAATATCATCTACATCGATTTCGACCGATACGTGACCTGTTGGCATTTTTCTTAATCTATCATGCGCATACTTGTAGGTACGATTTGAATTTAATGCTTTTTAAAATACTTCGATAACTTTAAACAGTCCCTTAAATTTGGGATCGAGCTTCGTTTGATTTCGCTCTTCGTTCTTTAGTAGGACATAATCACCCAAAGAAAAAGGATCAATTATAGCCTTTGTCGTCGATACTGTCACAGTCAATGAGTTTAGAAGAATACAATGCAAATAATTCGTTTCTAGGCGGAGCAGGCACTTAATACCTCTCCACACCACCCACGCAATAATCACCAACATAATGTACACCGATACAATTTCTCTAACAGATGCTAAAGAAACAAGTTTAATGCCATTGTATTCTTCACAACGTTGCACTTAAAGAGAATTAGTTCACATAGATACTCATCGGACTTTAGATGTCTTCAGCAGGACGTGCAAACAAACGACAGGGCAAATCCTCTGGACAGACCTCTTCATCATCGTCAGCACCAGGCTCACCACAGGAATAGGCATCTAGTTTCAGTAACCACGCAAGCCATTGATGGGCGACTAACGCCGGTGAAGCGGAAAACAGCCACGCGCCTCTCAAATAAGCGCCGATCAGCGTTACTTGTCACCACTGCTTCTGAAAACAATCACCCAAACGAGAAGGCGTGCAATCATGAAAGTGTGCCAGGCAGAAGCCTGATACGTATTGGGAAATAAATCTGCCAGGACAGGGACCCGAAAGGCATTTCGTTAAAAAGTTGAAAAACTGTTTCGAGTTCAGCAGTTCCACATAAACGATCACAAGTGATAAATTTAACTAGAACACGATTGTACTACAGGAATTACAGTTTTTGTAATTATGTCAATAATAACGGAAATACTTTTCGTTTTTTGAACTTCTCAAAACGATATGCAAGAACAGTTATGAAAATATCATGTAAACAAAATAAAAAAATCTTGTCGGGTAGACGATAGTTAATTGTGATTCTACGTTATTGTTTAAAAAAAATGCTTTTGCCATAAAATCAATTGGTTTTCGCTAAATGCTAATTTTAAATTGACTACAATGTAAAAAAATAAGAAATCTTCACGCCGTCATCTTCACAAGATAGGCAGAAGCAAAACACGTTTCAATTATTATTTTTCTTTTCAAAAATGTATGTAGCGAAGATCTAATTCAATTAGTCACAGGTCGTAGTCAAATACAATAATTTGAAATCTAATGGATTGTCCAAGCAAATCAATATTCTTGTAATGGAATCGGCTCACGTTTCCAGTGTAATTGGTGTAATCGTCAATAATTAAGTACTTTAAACTTCTATTCTACGAAACATTGGTTCATAACAAATCAAAAAGAAATTATCGTTCACATCTCATTGCAGATATCAGGATGGATTGATGTAAAATGTAATAAAATAGATTCCCTGCAGCTTTGCTCGATAGTGAAACCTATTTTCACTTCGTCAGGCAATCGCTACATCGATGGGTCGCCACATCCCAACAACTCCACAAAACCTATAGGCACTTCAAATCACTTTTTATACGCGATCTACATCAAATGGAAAGATCTCACCAAATTCTTGTTGTTTCTCGCCGTATACTCAACACTCGTTAATGCGTTCGATCACTGTCGTCCCTCAAAGCCGCTCTGTAAGTCGTAACGGTGAACCGCCACCGTGGGTATGCCGCTATGGTTCAGCGATCGGGAATTCTTGCGCACCAATATCTTGCACTCAATGCCAGCGACGGTGCCACAACAGTAGAACTCGTCCATTATAGTCCTAAATAAGCTCTTACAACACAATAGACACACACAGTTAATTACACAGGTACACAATTAATAACTTTGTAAGTGTGGAAACAATACATTTTCACGATAAATTTAATTACTGCAAACTAATAACTTTAAAAATATCAAGACCTGAAATTGTTAATAAATATCGGGTAGATAATTTTTCATTTACATTTCCGAACACTATCAAATTCAGGAGTGCAATGATTTTTAATAATTGGCGGGTAGATAATTATTAATTTACATTCTGAACACCATCAAATTCAGCAATGCCATAATTTTACACTGAATGGCACTGAACTGCTGCATCATGGATCCATCTCTAACCAACTCATCACATGACAATATTACTTGCCATTTTTGTTTTACCCAGAACCAATAAAATTAGAATAGTCTCACTAAATCACTCGTAGATAGTCGAAGTTTATCGGGCGTGTCAATGGATAGGCTGTGGGGCCAATCCCAACTTCTGATGTCGGGGAAAGATCTCTCTCGGAGGGAATATAAAGCTCATTTACTCGTATCTTTGAGAGGCCATTTACACCTCTCCATGATCAACCGGCATAAGTTCAATAATATCAACACAAAATTGTACAAACTCACATCATGATTACTATGTGTGTTAAACCCGACCTCCTCCATCCCCTACAGTCGGCCCTTAACCTCACACACTGTACACAGTGACAATTCAAACACAGAGATAAATCACACACAATTATAAGCCACACATAATAACCATAACGACACTTACTTGGGTAACGCTGGGCGAACTTCTATCCTCAGTCACAGCTAGACACAGAACGTACCTCTAATACGGAGGCGCTGCTTATATTGAGTTTCCCTCCCCAGTCCGAGAGTGATATCCACCCATCAACTATTCAAATCACCCTCAAATAAACAATATCATTGGCGGTACCTTCAATTGACGACGAATAACGCTACTTAAATAGGTCAATTCAGTGTCCGTATTCTTCATGCTGCGACATATATATATATATATATATATATATAATTATATATAGATGCGGTTTTTATTTTATAATTTGGAACATGGTGCCGTAAAAAAAGGACCAGGTTCGCATAAACGCGAAGAGAGTAGAATGTCCATTTTTCATGGCGAGTAGCCGTAATTAATAAACAAATGACGATTTGGACAAAGAAAAACTCTTTAGGTTTTTTCTTATTCGGAACATGTTGCCGTAAAAAGTACCAGGCTCGCATAAACGCGAAGAGAGTAGACTGTACTTCTATCATGTCGAGTGGATATGTTGATATAAATTAAAATACTTTTATTTAATATAATTAACACTAAATATTATTAAATTATTAATGTTAAATACTTATTATTGGTTATTTAATGATGCCAAAGAAGTATAACTTCTCACGCGCGTACATAAGTACACGCACCCATTTTTTTTTTGACTACCCTACATTATGCTAAGTATGTAATAACCTGCAGTTGTCAGTGAGTTGTGCTGTGTTTGGGAACACGTTCTGCAGCAGCAGTAGACACGGCAGCACCACCACAGACAGGAACTGGATCTGTTCGGCCGGCTGGTTCACGGCACGACGTCTGTCCATCATACTCAGGGGTGTGTAGCCCATCCCGCGCTCTCGGTCGCCCTGACATTGATTGTATCCAACGAATATTAATTGGACAATTTTATTGGTCCAATTAAATAGTAATAGGCTGTAATTCCTGCACCGGCATACACAAATATTCATTATAATTTTTATTTAAACGGGCCTTAATCGCGTAGTATTTGAAGGTATAAATACCTATTAATCATTCTTTCCCGACGTTTCGACCGAGTTACATCGGCCGTGACCACCGGGTTGACTCGGGTTGTAATATGTATGGGGTGCGAAGTCAGGAAACCTCCACGTGGTGTACCCTGGGCAACGGACGGTCAAGTTGACCGACGGCCGATATCCTGACAACGTGTGGTTGGCGGTCGTCGCCTGTTGCGGCGGCCTTCGTCTATGTTGGGCTCGTTTTTCGGGCTACCTTCGGGTTCTGTCTCGGGGGTGTCGGCGGGCTCGGTGTGCGCTCACCCCGCCGCCGAGCGGGCAGTGGGAGGGACCCTCTCTCCCGCTGTCACCGTCGTATATCGTAATCCGGTGGGAGGTCTGTGGTTATGTCTCGCGCTTCCACCGGACCGAGGGTCTTGGCTTTACCGCCCGGGCCGCGAGGTAGAAAACCTCTATAAAAAGTTACCCCGAATCCCAAGCGGCGGCGCACCGCGAGGGGATGCATGGCCGATGGGAAGTTCGGTCGTTAGTGCGACCCCCCGCCGGAGTCCAGCCGAAACTCCGAGCGGGTTACGCCTAGGCTTACCCAGGTACAGGGGGCTCTGCCTGGGTGGACCGTATATTTCCCCCACACTCGTGGGAATTTTATGGATTTGCTCAAACTAAAAAACCCAAGAAATGTAGTAGAGAAGTTGCCTGCTCTGGCATCCGGGTCCGGAGAGGCGGAAGGGCATCAGCCCGTAGACGTAGAGGTTGTTGTAGAGGAGGTGGGTGCGAAGCCCACGGAGAGTGCAGCTGCGGAGAGGCCAGTGGCGAGCCCGGTCGTTATTCCCGGACTCAGGCCCAGTCGCGCTTCTTCGCGCGTAAAAAGGAGTCGCATGTGGCAGGGGAGTGAGACGGACTCCATTCGCTCCCGCTCTTCGCGCTCCAGCGATACTGAGAGTGGTGTGGACGGCAAAAGCGCCCGCACATCACCTAGAGGACGGGGTTGCCCATCGGCGACCGGTAAATACGTCGGCACCCGAAAGGCCCAAAAGGAGCTGAATGCTCAAAGGCGCGAGGCTGCCAAACAAAAAGCCGAGGAGGAGATGGCGGAAAAGGTTCGCTCCTACTTTAAATCGCCACCGCCACCAAAGGAGATACCTATGGAGTGGGCAGAAAATGACGAGGACAAGGTCATAGTCCTTGAAGATTTGAAGGAGTGCGGGCGGATAATTAAGATGGTGTCCTCAACGTCCGGCAACCTTAAGGGAATATACCAGAGGTATCTGAAGCTTGTCACAGACAAGATCCAAAAATTCGTGGATCAACCAGAAACCTCTGTGATGGCTCGCCTCCAAGACGAGGCTAACAAATGGAGGGAGATGTGCGCCCGCCACGAGGCGGAGAAAAAACAACAAGCGGATGAAATTGCTTCCCTTCGTTGCCGCCTCGATCAACTAGAGGCGGACAAGGTCTCAGTTGAGACGACGGAGGCAATGGAACGCCTTGAGGCCCGACTAACGGCGAGGTTTGAGTCGGCTCTCATGGGGCCTGCTCAAAGGCCGCCACTGGCCCATGAGTCTAGGGTCAATCAAGAGAAGCCACTTGACCTTACGTCGTCCCAACCCCTGGTAGGCAAAGGCAAGGGGAAGGGGAAGGGGAAAGGCAAGGGGACTGCAAAACCAGCCACCTCCACTGCTGCCCCCCCTGCTCCTGCCCCTGCTCCTGTAGGCGCGATACCTCCTGCTGTTGCCGGGCCTTCAACGGCACCAATGGCAGCAATAGCTGGGCCATCGAATTCGGATGTTGCCGGCAAGGGCAATAAAAAGAAGGGAAAAAAGAAGGCTCCACAGAATTTGCCTCGTGAGCCTCGCCCACTGCCGCCGGCCCCGGCGTCCATGGACACGCCGTGGAACGTCGTAGTGAGCAAAAATGCCAAAAAGAAGGCGAAACGTAGCGTGGCACCGGCAAGCTCACAGCAACAGCAACAGCCCCGCAAGGCTGAGCCGAAACTGCGCTCGCCGCGCTCTGCGGCTGTAATTATATCATTAACACCGGCGGCAGTAAAGAAGGGGCTGTCCTACGCCCAAGTGCTCACGGAGGCCCAGGGCAAAGTAGACCTCACCGGCCTGAGCATCACAAGGCTCAAACCAAAGTTTGCGGCCACGGGTGCCCCGATGTACGAGGTGCCCGGGGCCAATAGTGAGGAGAGGGCCGACTCCCTTGCCGCCAGGCTAAGGGAGTGTTTCCAAGGGTCGGAGGACATCCGTGTCTCCCGACCGACCAAGAACGCGGAGCTACGATTGTCGGGGTTGGACTATACAGCCACCCCCGAATCGGTTGCAGCGGCCCTCTCCAAGGCCGGTGAGTGTGCCCAAGCGGCAGTAAAAGTTGGGGAGATCCGCCCTGACCGGTCAGGTCTCGGGACAGTTTGGGCCAAATTACCCATTAAGGCGGCCCAGAAGGTGAAAGGGGCCGGCCGTCTCTTGATCGGCTGGGTCGCGGCTAGAGTCTCTGTGCTCGAGTCGCGACCATTGCGGTGCTTCCGCTGCCTGGAGTCGGGGCATGTGCGGGAGCACTGCACGTGCAATACAGACCGCAGTGACTTGTGCTACCGCTGCGGTCAGCCGGGCCACAAAGCCCGAGGATGTGAAGCCGCGCCGAACTGCGCAGTTTGCGCTGCGGCCGGCAAGCCTGCCGGGCATCAAGTTGGGGGGAAGGCATGTCCTGCCTCCTCCCGCAAGTTCCGGCGCCCACCCCGAAGAGGGAGACCGGCTGCCACTGAGGCCACGGCCCAGTCGCAGTCGCAGAGCCCACCGCAGGCCGAGATGGATGTGGAGGAGATCGCCCAACAATAATGGCTTTAAAGTTCCTCCAGGCGAACATCAACCACTGCGCCCGTGCCCAGGATCTTTTAACCCAAAGCCTGGCGCAGTGGTCGGTGCAAGTGGTCGTGGTCGCCGAGCCATATTTTGTCCCTCCCCGCGAAAACTGGGCGGGGGACCTCGACGGCTCGGTGGCCCTAATTACCCAGGGTGCCGCTGGCGCTCCCCCGTTCGCGAAAATACTGAAAGGTCGGGGGTGCGTCGCGGCTCTGTTGGGAAATATTTGGGTAGTCGGAGTGTATTTTTCTCCCAACAGACCCTTGTTTGAATTTGAAACTTTTCTCGTTCAGCTTGGGGCCCTGGTAGTGCAAGGCCAACCTCACCCGGCAATCGTCGCCGGCGACTTCAACGCCAAGTCCGTGGCCTGGGGTTCGTCGGCGACCAATGCACGAGGTGAAGTCCTGGAGGAATGGGCGATCTCGGCAGGTCTGGCCGTTCTGAATAGGGGGTCGGTGGACACGTGCGTGCGGCACAATGGCGGCTCAATTGTTGATATTTCGTTTGCGAGTCCAGCCGTCGCACGCCGTGTCCAGGGCTGGAAGGTCCTCGCGGGCGTGGAGACGTTATCGGACCATCGTTACATCAGGTTCGACGTCTCCGCGTCCGCCATCGCCCAGCCCGGTAGTGGACCGAGTGCCCCGCATCGGGACGGCCCGCGGTGGGCTACGAAGCGCCTCGACAAAGAGGCCCTAGAACTTGCCGCTCTGGTTGTGTCGTGGCTCCCCGTGCCGGACGGACCGACACGGGTCGAGGAAGAGGTGGAGTGGTTCGGGGTGGCAATGTCCGACATTTGTGACGCCGCCATGCCCCGGGTCCGGCGCCTCCCGCCCCGACGCCAGGTGTACTGGTGGTCGGAGGAGCTGGCACAGTTGCGTGTTGCTTGTGTTACAGCACGCCGCCAGTATGCCAGGCACCGCCGTCGCCGTCTAAGGGCGGCGGATCACGAGCACCAGGAGCGGCAGCTCTACGGCCTCTACAAAGAGGCGAAGAGAGCGCTGCAGGTGGCCATCAAGAGAGCTAAGGTCGCGGCGAGAAGGGAGTTTTTACAGACCCTCGACAGCGACCCGTGGGGGCGCCCGTATCATGTGGCGATGAACAAGCTTCGCCCCAGGGCGCCCCCGCTGTCGCAGGGTCTCCAGCCACAACTTCTGGCTGAAGTCGTCGCGGCCTTATTTCCGGCCACCGTGGAGACCACTCCTCCACCGATGGCGCCCCGCGAGTCGGTGCCATCGTCGAGTTCGGCAAGGGATATCCCAGAGGTTTCGCCCGCTGAATTGCGGGCGGCAGTGCTTCGGCTGCGGGGCAAGAACACCGCCCCGGGGCTCGACGGTATTCCAGGAAAGGCCTGGGTCTTAGCCCTCGAGCACCTGGGTCCGAGGCTCCGCAGCCTTTTCTCCGCGTGTCTGGAGCAGGGCGTCTTCCCGTCGCGATGGAAAACCGGGAAGCTCGTTCTGCTCAAGAAGGTAGGGCGACCCGCAGAGTCGCCGTCGGCCTACCGGCCCATCGTGTTGCTCGACGAGGTCTGTAAGCTCTTCGAGCGGATCATTCACGCTCGCCTCGTCGAGCATCTCGAGAGGGTCGGTCCCAATTTGGCCGACTGTCAATATGGTTTTAGGAAAGGCCGGTCAACCATCCACGCGATTCTGCGGGTGAAGACACATGCGGAGGAAGAAGTGGCCCGGGGCAAAGTAGTCATCGCCGTGAGTCTGGATATTTCCAACGCATTCAACTCACTGCCCTGGGCCTGCATTCATGAGGCACTGCGGTACCACGAGGTGCCGCCCTATCTCCGGCGTCTGGTGCACTCGTACCTCTCCAATAGGGACGTAGTGTATCCGGGCGCCGACGGGTGGCACCGAAGAGAAATGACCTGCGGTGTTCCACAGGGCTCAGTCTTGGGCCCACTCCTGTGGAACATCGGTTTTGACTGGGTTCTCCGTGGTGCCAACAACCTCTGGGGCGTCGGCGTCACATGCTACGCCGACGACACGCTGGTCACAGCGAGCTCCAGGACCTTTCAGGACGCCGCAATCCTGGCGGTGGTCGGCACCGGCCACGTCGTGAGCCCCATCCAGCGGCTGGGTTTAAAGGTGGCACTTGAGAAAACCGAGGCCATCTGTTTTCATGGGCCTCGGAAGGGGCCACCGGCCGGTGCCCACATAGTTGTGAACGGGGTGCGGATTCCCGTCGGCTCCACGATGAAATATTTGGGTTTGATTTTGGATAGCCGATGGGAATTCCGTGCCCATTTCAAAGAGTTGGGGGCAAAATTGTCCCGGGCAGCAGGCGCGCTCTCAAGCCTGCTGCCGAACTTGGAAGGTCCTGGCATCCCTTGCCGAAGGCTGTACGCCGGAGTCGTGCGGTCCATGGCCCTGTACGGAAGTCCCGTCTGGGCCGGGTCCCTGAGCGAACGATGCGTCGCTCTGCTGCGTAAACCACAGCGTGTAGTGGCGCAGCGGGCGATCAGGGGCTACCGCACGATCTCGTTCGAGGCGGCCTGCGTATTGGCCGGTTTCCTCCCGTGGGATCTGGACGCCAAGGTCCTCTCCGCCACATTTCACTGGCGGGAGGAGGCGTTCAGACGCGGGCAGCGACCGGCCCCGAGAGAGGTGGACGCCAAACGTGGCTCCCTCCGCAGAGCTGCCGTGGAGGAGTGGCGTCTCAGGCTGGAGAACCCGACAGCGGGTCTGAGGGCCGTCGCGGCAGTGCGCCCTGTCTTTGACCAGTGGTTAGACAGGCGCCACGGCGCGGCGACGTTCCGGCTGACACAGGTTCTCACTGGCCACGGGTGTTTCGGCCAGTACCTGTGTCAGATCGTCGGCGCAGAGGAGTCGGCCGTGTGTCACCACTGTGACAACTGTCCGCAGGACACGGCCCAACACACTTTAGAGGAATGTCCAGCCTGGGACGAAGAGCGCAGCGCTCTCGTAGCAGTCGTCGGAGGTGACCTCTCGCTGCCGGCCGTGGTGTCCGCCATGGTCGACAGCCAGAGGTCCTGGCGCGCGGTGGCCCACTTCTGCGAGGCCGTAATCTCGCAGAAGGAGAGTGCCGAGAGGGATCGTGAGCACAGCGATCCCTCCCGCCGCCAGAGGAGACGTAGGAGGCGCCGGGGTGACGACTGACCGGCGTCTCCCGCCCTGTGGATCGGGGGCGTTTGGAGAATTCCACCACGGTATCCCCTGCCTGTCGTAAGAGGCGACTAATAGGGGCCATCGGGGGGTCGCGGGCGCGCAGCGGGGGGCTGTCGTAGCGCCCATTCAGTACGGTTTTGTACACGTATTTTTGTACGTGCGACCCCCGGGATGGACGGCAGCACGGGGTTGGCCTCGATGCTGCCGTTGACGCCGAGGGCGTCCTTCGGTGTGCGGGGGCTTCTGAGCCCCCCCCAATTGGAGACGGGCTGCCGCAAGGCGGCACCGCGCAAGGGCGGTTCCGGCCGAAACCGGGGTGCTTTTTCGCTTCGGGAAACCCGGGGCCGTCCCTGATGCGCCGAAGATGGTCACCGCGGGGTTTTAGTTGGTAGTTACCGGCATAGGTTGTACATAGTTATAGGGACTCGGCCCAGCGGTCGGGTGGCTGGGTCGTAAGGTCGGTAGAACCCAACATAACCGTTCCACCTCCCCCCGGTGGGGCGGTAGCAATAAACGGCTTTCCCCGCGAAAACAAAAAAAAAAAAAAAAAAAAAAAAAAAAAGGGTTGTAATATGTATACAAATCGCTTTGGCCTAAAATTGTTTACCTACCACAAATACGGAGCGCACTACATAAGAATTAACAGTCTCTGAGTAACTATTCATACCGATACCGTCACGACTTGTGACCATATACTTGAAGTTGCCAGTAATTCATTTAATAGTCCTGATTGGCGAAATAAAGGAGCGCGGGACGCGAACGCTGCACGCGATTGGTTCGTTAGTCTATGCACTTCGTCTATTGGACTCCAAACTGCCCCCAATACTGTGCACAGTGCTCGACTCATGCCGGTAATCATACCTGGTTATAAAATTCCTCATATACAGTCTCGGTAATAGCTTTGGCCACACCGAACGGCTTGCAACATCCGGACAAATCACTGGTTGTCATTAAGATACCCTGAAAAGCCAAATACCGTTTGTTACCACTCGAATATTTATTGCTTGCATTGGTCTAGTAGCAGCGTATTTACTGAGAATACAGTAATGTCATGGATTCAACTCCCAGATCGGGCTTATCACAAATTGTGATTGAGTTTTCGGTTCGAAAAAGTACGATTTCAGTTTCCCAAGATTGAAATTTGTGTCCGATTAGTAGGTCCCGCAGTAGGGTAATAGGCTCGCTATGTATCACGTCATGGGACGGAAATGTGATATAAGCGAGCCGTTAACTAGTTGCACCATATGTTTGAGTGGTAAAGCCGCGCTGTAGACAACTGTCTACAGTACCAATGGGCTAGCTCGACCGGGTCATTACGATTGTCTCACAGAAAACCAACGTAATAGCGACTTGCTGATGCGTTTAGTACGGTGAATGGAAGCTCGGGAGGCGTAACCGAAACCTCAAATCCCCCTTCCCTTCCCAATCTCTTAATTATCTATTTCATGTAAGGGCAGCAATGCGCCTATGATTTTTCTGGTATTGTGGGCGTACATTGGCGGTGGTGATAACTTACCATCAGATGACCCACTTGCACGGTGCCAGTCAATGCTATAAAAAAACCATATTTAAAGCTGAAATAAAACTAATTTAAACGGATTTTATCGCAGTTTTTTATTTTATTTTGGTCCCGACGTTTCGAAAGCTTTTCAGCCTTCGTGGTCACGGGGAAAATCGTTCGTAAAATCCGATTAAATTGGTTTTATTTCAATGAGTAACATTCGCGTAAACGTTCATCATCAACCATTATATTTAAAGTTATTGATACGATCATATGACCTTCAACATTCTCCTATGGTTGTTGTTGGTCCAGTCGAAGGAGTGGTCCGCCAGTAATGGGGTGAGTTGAGCACGTACTTGGAAGTACACTGCTAGATCAGTACAGAGGATATCGTATTTTATCTCTTCCATTATACGATCACGGTCAACCGTCGGTATTTTTGAGAGGATTTCCTTATCCTGATCAAAAATTAAAAAGGTAATAACTTTAGTGTAGATTAAAGCCTTCTGAATCAAAAAATATTTTCTACTTGGAGATGAAAATCACAATTTTCGGGGATTGGAAGATAAATAAAGAAATATAAAGATTGGGCTTTTAGAAAAAAAGAACAGAGGTTAGCACGAATAACTTATAAATAAGCAAATGAATCGAGAATTTTGGATTCTAATTTTTTTTAACGATATTAATAATGAAGATATAAAAAACAATCCATAAATGGAATATATCATGAATAGAAAAAAAAATCAAAAATTGTGAGGTACCTCAATGATCTTCTTGGCGAGGAAGTAGTGGTGATACTCAAGCATGGAGGACTTGTACATGAGCGCGAGTGGATGCTTGCAGAGCGTGAGGAAGTTGTTGTTGTACCCGGGGTGGTCGATGTCGTGACACAGGCCTGACAGCATCAGGGCTGCTGTCTGTGCCATGATTTAGATCAAATGCTGCTACACTTGAATTATGAACGTATGTAATAATATGTAATGTACTATTTATTTTTAATAAATAAACAGTACAGTAAACAGTATATTACTGATTTAAATAGTTAAAAGAATCAAGTCATCTACCCTATTATGCCAGCCGAATGTAAGCGAATATAGGTAGGTACATCGACTGACCCCAGAACGCTACTTACCAGAACGAGACGCTGCAGTGATTTTCGCCATGTGTACGGTTTTTTTTTATCCGAGCACGGCAAAGTGATTGCACTACACCTGATGGTAAGCGTAGTGCAGTCCAAAAAACCAGCTACCACCAACAAATAATGAGTTTATCGGTGGTCATGCCAGCCGGTATGAATGCGTGATCGCTATGCAACCACACAAGTATAAGCACAGAAAAGAAAGACCGAAAATTAAATTTATTTTTCACAACACGAACTATACTAATTAAAGCACAAAAGTTAAATAAAAGAGCTACACCATAAAAAAATAATCATGTACCTTCTCAGGCAGTATCATTTCTCACCTCGACAAAATCAAAGTATCCACAATTGTTAATGAGGATCAGGAACATGGTGTGCGTGAAGGTGAAGGCGTGCTCAGCGTTATGGTAAGGATTGCGACGGTAGCAGCGCAGGATCGTCAGTGCAAAGTCAGCGAGTTGCGTGCGTTCGAAGTTACGGTCCGCGAAGGTCTCTGTATACATGTAGACTACGAGGCCAGGCATGTCTTCTTTGCTGCCTTCGCTGATGTGGTAGTCGAAACTAGGGATTTTATATTTATTACTAGCTGTTGCCCGAAGTCCCGCCCGCGTGAGTGGCCTTGATAATGATCTACGCCAACTTATGTCATAATCCAGATCATGGTCTACCTGTGTGCCAAATTTCATCCAAAACCATTCAGCTGTTAAGGCGTGCATACTTACAAACACCCAGATCCACAAACTCACAAACATAAAAAAAATACATTTATAATAATAGTAAGATAAGTCTGAATGACGAAACGAGCTGTTTGCTGGCCTGATGGTAATCGCCTACCCATAAAAAGACACAACCCAACATAAAACTTTGAATTAAAAAGTACTACGTGGCACTGAACTGCACTCTTCACCCTAAGACATAAGATTTTAAGTCTTTATAATGTCCAGCAATTTCACTGGCTTCAATGTTCTTCAAACCGAAACAACAGTGCTTATACACTGCTGTTTGGTGGAGGAAATAGACAAAGCGATGGTACCAACCACGACGGACTCTTTTCTACTATTATTTACCTTCTGAAATTACTTGGTGGCAGAACGACTCCATTTGTCTCCAAAAGTTCTTCCATATCATGTCGACATGGCTTCAAATGTAGACTCATCAATTCCGAATAAACTTTATTCGTGTTATCCTGAAATTAATTCGCTATTAGTTCTGCAATAGTTCCAAGAGAACATTTTTTCCAAGATATTGTTATATGCGTATAGTATACCTAATATTCTTTATTAGGATTCTTCTTCAGATATTACTACACTGCACGTCATTAGCAGAGTACCTACAGCCTAAATACAATACCGTCAAGAGACGTTGCTTCTGTCGACAGTCGCAAGAATTATGCTGGCTTAAAATAACATACCGGCTAAACCCGCAATGCAACTATCGTAGTCGCTATCCAGTCGAAGTAGTGTTTTATTTTTTAAGTCTTTGTTAATCAAAGGATAAAGAAACGTGACCACTTTATTGGAGCCAATGTTATGTGTGACAATACAAACATGATAAATCTTCTTCTGCTGCATGTTGTAGAAATGTACGATCAAGGAGCAGTAGCTGACGAACACTTGGAAAATCATCTCATCTTCAGTGTCGAACGGCTGACCGTTCGTCTTGTTCGTCAGTTGTACTACACCTGGGGATGTTATTATATCTATATCAACACTCGTTTACATTAACTTTCCTCTTGTAACTTCTTTGGACGCATGCCTTAATACCGCATGCGTATGAGCTCGTGTTAAAATTATGGAATTAAATATTTTATACCGCATATAGTAGCACCAGCACGGTAATCCGAGAAACATAGGTACGTTAAATAATGACGCATGTTGAACATGAAGTAATACTTATTGCTCAACGCTAAATTATGTAGATACGTTCATATTGAAATTTTAAATATTCAACAATTCTTTTTTGTCCATCCAAAATCCATCAGCCTGTGTCTGTCCTCAGCTGGACATAGTCGTATCCCTAATCTCCTCCTCCTGTACCTTCGTCATCCATCCGCTTCCCGCAAAGTCTGCCAGGTAATCAGTCCAGCATGTGGTCGGCCTACACAGCGCTCTGATAGACTAGGTCTCCACTCCAATACATTTCGGTCTCAACGGCCAGAATGGCGACAAATATAACCAGCACATTGCCACTTCAAGTTACTAGTTTCGCGGGCTCTGTATCTACTTTAATTATTTTTTTAAATTAACCTCTTTTTAGCTATAGTACAAAAACACACAATTACAATCTTATAGTGGATTATTAATGGATTCGAAACATCACAGCATGTTGTATTAAAGTATCAACCTTCTTATGAATTATATTAATCTTACCAATAACACCGTTTTTGTCAATAATCGGAGATGCGAGACAGGATCTAACAACCGTGCCAGTCGTAGGATCAATCTCCTTCGTGAAACGAGGGTCTTTATATGCATCTCGAACGTTTAACGTCTCTCCAGTCCTCGCCACCAGAGCAGCTGGGATCTGTTCTTGGCTTAGACTGTGGAAATTCCCAAAAGAATAATATGTTACATAGTATGTTTTTCAACATGGGACGGAGTTACTATCCAGTTCGGAACCGAATTTGATAGGTAGAGTACCTATCAGTAACTCACCAGCTGTATATCCAAGGTTACAGTATCCAAGGTTGTCTGGTAGAGATCAAGTCAAGGTCGCTTTTAGAGATAAGACCGCCTTTTGTACCTTGATTTATTTGTAAGGTGTATAATTTTAATTATTGGTGTGCAATAAAGAGTTATCTATTTATCGATCTATCCTACCACTTACTTGATCTTGGTCTTTTTCCTGGGCATGGTGGTTTTCTCGGATGCCCACCCGTCGTCCCACATGTCGGCTAACAGATGTTCACCGATATGATCCCTGTCCATTATGAAGAAGCAACTTCGCATCGCGCCCATAAATGACTTCACCACAGCCTATAAAATTGAGAACTGATCTTTAAAAAGTAGGTTTATCCCTTCTAATTTTTACCTTTAAAGGAGAATCTATTTTCGTCAGTGGCTAGGGATGATATTGTTCAAAAGAGAACCTAATAGCAATCGGGCTGTATGGATCCCTCGTCACTGGTTTGCAATATTCAATATTTAAGTACCATTTTAAATCATGCATAGGCCCATGGAGATAAAGAATTTAGGGCCCTTTCAGAAAGCACAAAAAAATATGAAAACATAATGTTCCTTACTTTGATAACTATGTATCTTTTTATCGCAAATAAATTCTGTAGATATTTTAAAGCAAATTGAAAAATGGAAATTCCCTAAATCCACTTGATTCTGGTGCACTGAGATCCAATCATGCTTTTTTAAATAGAATATGATTTTAGGTAAAAAAAATAGTCATCGAATTTTGGAAATCTATCATTCTGGAACCCTGAGTTAGGTCTTTGCTGCATGATTGTATAGTCAAGAGGTTACTGCTCCTAAGTAAAAATGTTTAAGTTTCGGGGCCCCCACAAGTTCGGGGACTCTGGGTTTAAGCCCCGGGTGATTACAAGATAAAGACGAATCAACTTATAGAGTAGAATACCAGCATATCAGTAAGCATGGTATCAATAGACGCCAGGTCGCAGAAGTAGTTTTGCAGTAGAGTCCGTAACTCCGTGTTAAGATGGGCCGTCTTCTGCAGGGTAACTCGTGCTTGGGCTTGGTGTACTGCAGCGCCGGCCCAGCAAGCCACGCTCACCACAGTGTATATTATGTTCTAGAAGGAAGCAGAGCGTTGAAATTTTACATAATTAATTAAGGTGCATAAGCTCTCACGTCTATCCCCGAAAGGGGAGGCAGAGGTGCAAATACCCACTGTTGGTCGATAATTTCGTCTCGTGATGTGATTGGGGCGACCCTATTGCCCTATCGCGATTAAATACCAATCCCTGGCAAGCCATCTATCTATTCATTTCAAATCAAAAACTTAACACTAATTATTGTGATTGTGAATTCAACCTAAATACTGAACAAAATCTAGACAAATAAGGCTTTTTTTATTATCATAAGACAGTCCCGCATCTTGTATACCTCGTACCAGAGACAAAATAATAAAAATAAAGTTATTTAAAAACTTGACTCTGCTAATACATAGTAAAATAGAAAAAAATCGAATAATACGTACACTATATGAATTTATTATCAGAAACGTCATTCTTATTACAATAAACTAAGTATGTAGGTTTATCCTGTTTATTATTTATAATTTCATAGACTATAAACGTGTGTCATACAATATACAGGGTTAATTTTAAAACACCAGCAACCTCGCAGGACCAGATAGCTGACCCCATACGGAACAACTTTTGTTCTACGAGTTTGGATATAGCTCAATATATTTAAAAAAAAATGATTTTACAAGTTTTTGTTGTGTCGTGTTTTTCTTCGTAGAGGGCGGCGCGGCGCGGCGTGCGCGCGCGACATCAAACGCGCCGCTCAGCTGCTCGGGCGTTGACCTTCAAAGGAGCTAGCCCGGTTCCCCACGCTTCGCGTATTTGTTTACGTAATCTGCGATGCGCGTTGTAACGTTCAAGACGGAAATTAAATGAATACTTATTTTTGTATGAAAATAAAATCTAACAAATTATCAAAAGTCGTAGAACAAAAGTAGTAGCTTATAACCTTAGGAATCTACCCCTGCGAGGTTCTTGGTGTTTTAAAAATAACCCTGTAGACGTAAAGATTAACCGCAAATATGCGGTTTAAAAGGTTCATCGGCTTCATTAGTTCACCAGCTTCATTATGCGTTACGCAGAAATTATTGTAATAGTAATTTATTATCAACGAACGTATTTTCTTTTAATTAATAACATAACATAAGATATCGCTTTTATCCCTGACGCGGGAAGCATAGGGGCAACTGATTCAACCACAATTTTCCGAGCTAATTTCCGTGACATGATAATCAATAATAATGATAAGATTGAAGGGAAAACATAGGTCACATATAGGCCAAAAATGTTGGACAACACTCGTTTTCATTTACCATGTCGTGCATTCTTTTGCCGTTATTTGACAACTACCAGCATATTTAAATCGTTTTTAACATCTATAATTTTTGACTCAATTTACATGATTCTTTCGTGAATAGATTTGGGGAACATAATTTATTGATTAAAACATAAAAAACGAACGATTCCAATAATCTATACCTGTTTTATAATTAAAACAAACCTTACAGTATCATAAGGATCCGCGTAAGTCCTAAACAGTTCCAACACGGCATGACAGTCTCCATCTGGCTTGACTACGGGCATGCAGAGAGCCACCTTCGCGTCCACCCACTTCAAACCCTCGGCAAAGCGTCTGTCATGCTGTACGTCTTCTATCACCAGGTGTTCTTTGGTGAAGGCAACGTGGGCGGCTGCTACTTTACCTTCCTCTAGGGACGAAATAATGTTTAAGTCCTGTGGACATGCGGCCGGTACGGCCTTAGTTAGGCCCGAATAAATAAATTAGCTATGGTACTTTTTTATCATGTCACGTAAAGTTAAGCACAGTGCAGTCCAAATATAATGTTGACAGTCAAGAGACATTGGTCCATCGACGATCGGCAGAATTATGCCGGCCTGACGTTACTGGTTATACACTGGCCGATTCCGAAACGGGACTCCTCTGAACAAGCCACTATGCCGGATTTTTTACCACATGTACCGGTGGTCGTTATCGAGGCGGGTACTATCAGGTACCCTTCCACTAGCAGCTCAAACTGCAATTAATACCTTGATACGTATACTTACCAATCGGAATATTGACTTCGTGTCGTTCTGGGTTCATAATAGTCTGTGACATCAATACTATTTCATTTCGTATCTTGTCTACAATGTACACGAACACACCTGTTTCAAAAAAAAAATGTATCTTTGTACATAACATGGAATTGAATTTCCCTACATTGTTTTTTATACTGGCACGGCAATGTGGCTACACTGAACCTGATGTTAAGTACAAGGCAGTCCAAAACTTTATGTCGACCGTCAAGAGATATTAAGTCTCTCGAAGGTATGCAGAATTATGCCAGCTTGAAGTTACTGGATGGCTGATGCCGGAACGCGACTCGCATGAACGAGTTACTATGGCGGTTTTTTATATGTGTATGGTGGTCGCTATCGAATCGGGTACAAAAATATCACAATATACCAGCAGTATGCACCAATCCTATAAGAATAAGAATATGATATTTTTTATAGACCAGGGTCACGCCAAGCAGGCCATTTAATGGTACATGATGAAAATATTTATTATTAATAATAATTATGATTAGCGGATTGGGCGTGTAGTCGGCTGTGAAGTGAGAGGTCGCATGTCGGATTCTCGCACCGAGACAAATGGTGTGATCCACAATTTTCATCATCTACCATTAGATATTTTTACCTTTTAAGCGTCGATATACATATTATAATTTGCTGACCATTTAGGAAGTGAAATGTTGGCTGGGTGAAGAGAAAAGGAGTACTTTATGTATTAAATCAACGGCAATCCCACGCTCTGGGGGTTGCTGCAGCTGAAGTTGTGTTACTGCTGGTAGTTGCAGTGTGTAAACACTGATCTCTTCCCGTTTATAGAACATTGAAGCCAGTGAAATTATTGGAGAGACATTAAGAGACTTAGCATCTCATGTCGCGGGGTGACCAGCGCAATGGAAAACCATGCAGCATTTCGTAATTTAATGTTCTGCGTTTAATATAGCCAAGGTACATGACGCTTAACATCGGGCGAATGAATTGCTCGTCTTTTTCAATGGTATAGAAAAAACTTTACCAGAACTATTAGTAACAGTCTTTAGCACCATAGCAGTCTCATACAATAGCGCGTTAAGATCAACAGTATCCTCCAAGAACACGTTGAATCGATTGATATCCAGATATTTGCCGACTTTCTCTTCTTCCTTTAACCCCTTTCGTTCTATCTGTGCATACGGCGCTATAACCCGTCTAGTCACTCTGTCTAGCTTCTCAGAAGGGACTAGGAAGTGAGAGTGGACTTTGGACATGGACTGTTTTTTAGGTGCCGCATCTTCGCTGTGATGGGCAATGTCCGATCTGCTTTTTATTGATTTCGCATTCTTCGGCGTCGGTTCGTGCATTTTGTTTATATTTACGTAAAATCAATATTTTTTGTGACAGATAAGTCAAAACTCTGTTTTTAAATTTTGAAAGCTCGTCTGTTGAATAATGTTTTAAAAAGGTTCGCCGTTATAAAAGTATTTAAGCTATTTTGAGCCTCTGTGAAAATTAATTTCTGAACGTGAAATAGACCCCGAAATAACTTACTTAGAATAAAGATAAGGGATCTAATATAAATAAATACCCTTTGGAGAAGCTTTCCATATCTAGTAAAGGTATTAGGTAGTTACTTAACTACTACTCCCATGTGACGTAAGTACCTACTAAAGATTTAACTTTAGATGATGGCGATTTTCAATCATAAAAAAAGAACACCAAATATCAGATAATTCACATTTATTGCTTCACAGATGCTAGGAATAAAAAATACATTTCATGAACTGATTTAGCCATATATTCGTAAAAATAAATTCAATACAATGATCAAAGCAATTCATAGATTTATTTTATATTTAGTTAGCAGTTTCAAAATGTCATTATCACTTAATTAAAATTAAAAAAAAATAGCGGGATAGTATGTACTGATAGAAACTACCGGCACGAATTGAGAGCTTTACCTTTACTTAGCTTTACCTGCGCAGTAATTAATTTATAGTTCTGTTTCGCAATGAAAGATCGCGGGGCGCCGACTCTTTATGAGATTGGTTCACCAGTCGATACTCCTTGTCTATTGGACTATCCATACTACTAATATTGACCGCCTCCGTGGCGCAGCGAACGAGTAGCCGTCTGTGAAACGAGAGGCCGCGGGTACGATCCCCGCACCGAGATAAATGTTTGTGTGATCCACAAATACTTGTTTCGGGGTCTGGGTGTTGTGGGACCGAAAGTCTCTCGTAGTTCTTGATACTCACGACACAAGACTTGTATCTTACTGTGGGGTCGGGACTATGTATGTGACAGTTGGGTGTATTTATTTATTTAATATCAATGACAACTACTACTCCCCATCTGTGCCCACAACTCGTATCAGTTATTATACCCTACTGTAATGATCAGCCTTTGAGTGAATAAATTCATCATTTTTAAACCAAAAAGGAAGGGTTATAAATTAGGTAATCGATTTTTGTATTGATTTGAATGTTTTTTTATTTGAAAGCTGGTTTAATCGAGATGGTCCTTAGCCATTTTTACAAGTATTTTTGCCACTGACGTCGGTTTTTTAATGCTTACATACATATCGTCGGATTACTACATGAACTCATTAACTGACAAATACAAAAGTATGAATTAATCTACTTTTAGATTTAGTTATAATGTTTTCCCTATATCCTCTTAGATATGATTATGTTCAATGTTTACTTTAATTGCTTCTTTAATTTTCTTGAATTTAATTACATATATTTAACAATATACAGTGAAACCTGGATAAGTGGAAAGACCTGAAGGGACCTACATTTTTTATCACTTATAGAGGCTTTTCATACGGTCCCACTTATACGGGCTATAGAGCTACAAAGTTTCAATTATAGAGGTAAACATCGAAAAAATCAAGTCTCAGTTACAAAGGTTTGAAAATTCCCAGTAACAGAGGTATTTCAATGCAAATGTGTCGGGACCTCATTGTAATGATTAATAACAGAGGTTTATCACATATCCAGGGCCTACTTATCCAGGTTTCACTGTATTATATGTCATTAATCGTAGCATAGTTCTCCGCGACATCTGGCTGAATATTACAGCACCCTGAGCCATATTGTGATTAAACCACGCCCTCATATCCATAAACATTGAATGTAATATTCCATACCTCGTAAAATGAGAAGCCGGAGAATGCATGAATATAAAAAATGTGATACTTTTTCCACTGCATAATCCATACTATAAAACCTATTACATATAATATGTAAGCGCGTTCAATACGGGCAAAATAACTTGACTGCGCTGAAGTTACATTCACCAGCCCTTTAAGGCGAGATTTATAGACCCGAATTAAGGCGTCCAGAAAATGACTTTGCATAGTAAACTTCGATATGAATCTGATCACTGATGTCACTATGAGTCGATCTCACGGGGCAATCGAGTCACCGTATTGTTAGTTCAGGTTCAGCGAAGTCATTTTCGTAAAAAACGACTTGACTTAAGTCGAAGTATGTTCTATAGATCTCAGCCTAAGTCTACCATCATCTTTAGTCTCCCAAAACAATATGCGATAGATTAACTTCAAAGCCGGCCAAGTCATTTTTCGCGCGCAGTACAATACGCGCAATTAAACTTGGCCAGTGTGAAGTAATTTAACCCGCTTTCTACGCCTCGTGTCAGTCTTTAATCTCTAAAAACACTCGCTCGTGATCCACTTCAGACCGGTCAAGTTAAAATGTAAAATGTCGCAACGTATGACTATTCATACTATTTGACTCATTCCTATATGCATAAAATATTTACAAATCTTATTTGCAAGTAGCGTTAAAGTATATACAAAAGATACAAGCCGAAGAGAGGAGGCGGCGCCGTTTCTAAGTATTTTCATACATAATACAGTATTTTAAGGTCGCCAATTATAGGACGTGAGCGACGACGCGTCGCGTCCTTTTTCTGTAGCTTGCTTTGCAATTTGCGGCTAAGGCCATGCCACCAGCAAAACGCCGCGCGATCGATGTTTTTAGAGGCTATCTAGTCATTACTTAAAATAAATATTGATTAAAAAAATATACATTATATTTCTACAATCTGTCAGCTTTACTTTGTTCGATTCAAATTCATGTTAATGCTGATATATATTTTTAAATTGTCGTTATAAATCAACCATAAAAATGAGAAAAATGCAAAGATTCCGTGCGTCTCCTTTTAAAGTACAGAATGTTTTCAAATGAGATTAACATCACTAGATAGGCTATTTAATAACGAATATTTTGCCCGTTTTAAATTTTCGAAAAGACCAAAACCTGATTTTTTAAATCAATTATTCGTTAAATACGTGCATATTCTGCACGAAAACTCACACACCAAGTACACGATTTAGTATGGCGCGAGTCAGTCAAGGTCGTTTGCTCACGGAAGGCCCTTAACAAATACTTTGAAAAGACGCCGAGTCCGCGACCCGTCTTGCGTCTTTTCTATCTAATTTATGCCTGAATTCTCATTGGTTACCCAATCTCACGAAAATCATCACACAATACCTACCTACTTAATACATAAAAAAACAAACTGATAAAATATAATCACTTTACAATTAAAATAATGATTATTTACACTAAGATAGATCTGTCAAGCAAATTATCCACAACTGTTACTACCCTTATGTTAAAAATATATTTACAAACATAATTTCTTCTATGTATAACATCATAAAGACGTACTTTTAATCATCAAAGTGTAATACACTTATCACTCCTTAACCCATAATAATTTACAATAATCTATTATTAATTATAAGCTTGATGTATTCTACAGTATGTGTGTGCGAAAAACAATTAAAGGTGCCAAATAAACTGAAATTGTATAAAAGTTTTTTTTTCTTATCAATTTATCATATTGAACATAATTTAATTATGCTGTAAAAAACTTAAAACTGTATGCCTTAATATGTGCTACTGAGTAATTGATAATAGTACAGCTCCATATTCTAAATGTAAATGTAGGTGCACATTATGTCTGGCTACATCGCATAAATACGCTTAAACCGTTTCTGTACAACTTATAAATACTATCGCATAGTGTGCCAGGGCATGCATACATTATTGGGCGGCGGATTTTTTTGTTATCCTAGCACGGCAAAGTGACTGCACTACACTTGAGGGTAAGCATAGTACAGTCCAAAAAACCAGCGACCACCGACAAACATTGAGTTTATTGGTGGTCACCGAAGTCATGCCGGCCAGTATGTAATGCTTCTTCGGAGAGGGAAGAAGCATATCGAGGGGCCTGCGACAGGACAGGCGGATGACCGATGCAGGCACAGTAATATAAGGATGTGCCCCTATACCCGCCCCAACCAACCATCAAGTCATGTCGCAAGCCCCTCGGGAGAACCGGACATACACTGGCTGATCCTAGACCGCGATCCACACAAGGCGTGTGGTTTTAACGCCATGTGTATGGTGGTCGCCATCCGGGCGGATATGAATATCCTACCACAAGCAAATCCTCCTCCAAAAGGATCATTGCAGTAGGGCCTAACGGCCGCGGCCCGCTCTGCCGCTTGAAATAAAGTGTGCTTACATTTACCGGCCTTTTCTCATTCCAGTATCTTCAAACATTTGCTCTCAGAAAATTGGGCTCTATCAAAACTGCTTATTATTAAAAGTATATATGTAAAATGATATTTATTCTTGATAACTAAGTTTATTTCTACATCACATACACATTTTACAAAGCACTCAAATGTATAGTTTGCATAAAACAAATTACTTGCATAAGATTTTTTTATTATTTCGTAATATCTAAATAAATTTTACTTCTTAACAGTAATACGGAGTGAATAAAAATGCAGGGATGAGTAGGAACAAAAGTGGTTAAATTTGATTAAACACATACCAAATCTAAGATAGACTGTAATTCTTCTTTTTGCACCTGCCTTTATCCCACTCGCAGTGGGGTTGGCGCAACATGCTTTTACAGAAACATTTGGCTTGTGATTTTTTACGACTAGCTGCCTGCCTGACTTTAACCCCTCTAGGGAGTAAGCACACCCAAACTCGAAAACAATATTTGTGGATCACAGAAATATGTCTCCTATCTATCTCCTCTCTATCGAACCGGCTCCTCACCCACTGTGCCATGGAAGCTACAATATTAATCTTGAGCTAACATTTTGGTCAATTCATGTACATTTTTTTTTTTTTTATAGCCTAGGCCGGCAAACGAGCAAGTGGGTCACCTGATGGTAAGTGATCTCCACCGCCCATGTACGCCCACCACCAGAAGAGTCATGGGCGCGTCGCCGACCTTAAAGGAAAGGGCTAATTAGGGATTGGGAAGGGGAGGGGATTTGGGCTTCCGGTTATCTCACTCACCGTACGAAACGCAGCAGCAAGCCGCTACTTTACGTCGGTTTTCTGTGGGACAGTGGTAACGATCCGGTCGAGCCAGCCCATTCATGCTGTAGACAAAACTGTCTACAGCGTGGCTCTACCACTCAAAAAAGTAGGAGTAGGATATTCATATCCGCACGGATATGAATATCCTACCACCACCTTCACAACATATTGTGTGCCAATGTACATAATTAATAAGTTTTGTTCCGATTCATCTCTCTATTCCTGTTCACCCTGTTTACTGGTCTATGTTGCAAAATAAAAAATTATCAATCTTTCAATATACATAGAGGAGTATACGTCAAATTCTTATTACCTAAATCGGATGTCTAATACATAATCTGATGGTTAAATAACAGGCCCTTAAAAAAGTGTTTTATGCTAATTAATATCAAATATTTTTGTACTTATTTTGACAACATCCGTGGCGCAGCGGGCGAGTAGCCGGCTGTGAAAGAGAAGACACGGGTTCGAATCTTACACGAAGCCAAATGTTTGTGTGATCCACAGATATTTGTTTTGGGTCTGGGTGTTGTGGCACTACAAATCCCGCATAATTCCTGTTACTCACACAATATAGATTACACCCTGTCATATGTCGGCACTATATGCTGACCATGGGGTACATTATTTATTATTATTATGTACTGACACAATAGTATATTTTATTTTACCAAAAATATTGTGCTCAGTTTAGTGCATAAACTGACAAAATGAATCTGCATACATATTATATTTTGAGACCATTTCCATTATTATTACATTGTAATTGCAATATAAAAACACAATCGCAAATTGCAACCTTAATAACAAAGTCCAGAAAACTGTTAAAAAAATCGGTTGTCTGTAAAGTCGGTTTACTGACGATAGTTCAACGTGATAACGTCTTAAGAAAATACTGATGGAATGGTAGCATTTTTCAAAAGAAAATTTTAATTTAATTTGTTTAATATTTGATAGTATTTATTGGCCTAATTATAACCTCAAAATCCGAAAGTATTTTATTTATTTTTCGGAATTCTCAAGTGTCCGTAGTTTTAATATAGTTTCAATCAAATATATACATTATCTAAAACCCAAAAAGTAAATTCACCTACCTTTTGGTTCTTAGGCCAACTATGTATGGACGACGAACGATGTCCTTTTCGTAAATCTAGTTTTTAAAAAGCCCGCCTCAATGTGTTTGATATAGGAGAAAATGTTCCCTTTGACGGATGGCTGGTCTAACCTGTCATTTCAGACACGTTGTTGTGATATGTGGAAGATTTAGTATTTAAGTTTTAATTTTTTTAAATCTCGAACGCTGCCGAACGCAAAGGCCGATTGTGCTTCTTTGTCGCTCGTTCCGCGCTCTCGCTTGCACTTCAAGACTTAAATGGAACGTGACATCTAGCCGCTAGCGAGGTAACGACGCATGAGTCATGTTTTTTCGTGCGTGCAACCGGCTCTATCGAATTATAAGACGTTATCACGTCAAAAATCTCATCTGTAGTTGAGTAAAGTATCAAGGTTAAGGGATTGGGAAGGGAGGGGTGATCTAGAGAAGGAAATGGTAAAGGAAAAGGGTCCAATCACTTTGGGAAATCCAGATATACACTAGCTGATCCTTGAACACGATCCACACAAGTTGTTTGGGTCACTATGGCAGGTCTTAACACCGTGTATGATGGTCGCTATCGGGACGGATATGAATATCCTACCACCACCTTCACAACATATTGAACAATGTGCCAATGGGCATAAAATTTAAAGTAGTACATTACAGAAATCCAAGTCATTCTTATTCTAACAGCATGTTTGGGACAAATGTAGTGCCCCTTTATGTATTACGAAACACTTCATTTCATTGTATGTTGTGAATTATGTTTGAATTTTGGGCATTTATTTATTAATAATAATCTATTATTACACACTGAGTCCATTACCTTACACTAGAATCAGTACATTTGAGCATATAATTGCAGTAAATGCTCATTGACAACTTATTTTAAATTCACAGAGTCTAAGGCCATGTAATTGGCTTTCTTTCTTTCTTGGATGGAGGGCTATCTGTTACTGATAATGCCTAGAAAAAAAAACAAAAATGTAATTAAACAAGAGCTAAAAATTGAACACATGTAATATATTGAATAACAAAAGGTAGAGTGGAGTTGAAGTAATGCTGTAGACAGACATGAATGGGCTAGCTCGGCCAGGTTGCTACCATATTCTCACAGAAAACTAACATAAGGAAGCAATTTGCTGATACATATTAAGCAGTGTGAGAGATATCAAGAGGCCCTAATCCCATCCATCCATCCATTCCCAATCCCTTAAAGATAGCAATGCTTCCAAAATAATTTTGGTATGTTCATGTTCAAGACAGATCACTTACCATCAAGTAACCTAAACCAATTGCTTGTTAAGGGCGGGGGGGAGTTGATGTAAAAATTTCAAAAAATCTATCACCCTGCAAACAGCTACAAATTGCAGTAAGCACGCTTTTAAAGAGTCAGTAGGACTATTGAATGCACTTAGGATTGCAGATTAATTGGTAAGTAACTAAAACTGGTTGTTATACTGTACTGCAATTTTAAACTGTGATTATCTCGAATCTGTATTTTTAAAAACTGCTCAAGTTGTAACTCCAAAAGTTATTGACCGATTTGTCGGAAATTTTGAGGGGCTTTTCTCTACATTAATATCGGAAGGATAAACCTAAAATTTCTGGCATACTACAAGGGGCCATCCATGTTCTTACTAAGACACATTATTCAGAACAACTAGTACTTTTAAAACATTAACTTACCTCTAAAGACATCTTTCTTTTATTATTATTGTCAATATCAATAGGTCTCGTTAACAATGATTTATGGTCTATTTTAATCCTTTTCATGTGTGCTGCCAGAATTTCAGGAGGGGGTTTCAACCTGTCGCTATTTATATGTGACTTCGTTCCGTTTTGGTTATTATTCGCTATATAAATACTTTTAGCCGGTTCAGGGCTCATTGGCCGATTTTTATTCAATATTTTACCTCTGCCCGAATCTCTATATTTCCTTTGCCCATAAGGCACACAATAGTTATGAAACAATTCTAAAAGCTCGTCTCTTGGCATATTTTCAATGTTAGGAATCCGTAGTTGCCGCTTAAACAAGATAATGAGGTTATTTTTCTGTCATTTATTTACAAACTTTATTAAACTAATAGGGTTAAACTACCTGTAGGATAATATGTATGAGCTGTTGATTGTTTAAAAACTCCGGATGCAATAGCATCTCACACGGTATAGCCATTATTTTATATAAAAAACATTACAAACAGAAACAATAAAAAAATATTTTGGAGATTCTGCCGCCTTCGACTTTCCTTCGACAGCTGACACTTGACAGAAAAACCATTGACAGTTGCCATACTTTACAGGACAGTTCTGGCGGGAATTCTGAGAATGCGGTTAAACTAGTATAATAATTTATGATAGCACAATATGGTACCAATAAATAAAAACTTCGATGTTGTTGTGTCAAATACCGAATTAGTAATAATGAACAATCTACAATGTCAATGCACGAGTAATCATAAATTTAGTGAGAGTTTAAAAAAGCGTGTCAGTCAATATCAAATATAACAGAAAATCAAATTACTCCAACGTTATAATAAACGTTCATAACGTTCACAATAACCCCAAATTATCACTTGCTTATTTTCTCTTCTCCATTTCCACAATTATTTCATTACTTAAAAATTTCGCTGACACGTTTTTTACCCAATAGTTTTACGTTTAGTAAATATTTAAAAACTAGTACATACATACTTATAGTATGGATTAAATTATCAGACACCAGAAGAAGGGCATGAGAGAATTTTTTTAAATCATATTTCCCCTAAAATTTCCACCACTTCATTTATTTATATTTTTTATATTTAGAAGATGTTTGGTTCTTGCACTTACATGCATTTAGCTAATACCAAGTGTAATTAAATAATTGGTGTGTGTCGTGGGACACCAGGTAGGAACGAAGTTCCTTCGGCTAATGTAGAATCGACACAAATTGTAAAAAATACAAATTATCAACTAAAATAACAAAATAAAAAAAAGACGTGTGGCACTCGGAGACTGCCACGGTAAAGCTATTGTATAGCATTTTTTATCAACTTATGTAATTATAAATAATAACTAGCTAGCGTAATCTTTTAAAAATCGAAGGAGATATAAAAATACTTCAAGTATAACTGGCTCAATGAATTTCATTTTAAAAACTGTTTGAGCTGAAATTCGCACACAATTTGGGTGCAGGCAAAAAGGAACTAACGCTGGCTGGTTATGCGGCGCTTTTAACGCTTTTTTCTTACGCTGTTTTCTTACGCTTTTTTCTTACGGTTTTACTATCACATTTTTTTCAATTCGGTCACGCAGCAAAATCCCTATCCCCTCCAAGCCTGCCGTAAGGAACTTTGTTCCAATTATATTTTCTAGCTTTCACAAAAACGATGAAACATGGTTAGCGATTCTAAGATATTGATATTTGGTTGCAATACCTATAATTATGGGGAAAAATATATGAACTTGGAAAAAAGTATGAAACTCGATCTAGCAACCCTGCCTGTATGGTAGGGTCGTTACTCGTTAGCACAGACTACTTAGAGAACTAACGTTCAGACCGCCATGTCAGGTACATTGTCATTGAACCGTAATGCGAATTGCAGCAGTTGAACATGACATAACTTTTTTTCTTTACGTACTATGTGTGCAATGCAGGACATGGAACAAAAACCATACAGCCTATTATATATATTTTTTAAATGAACCATACAGCCTATTTAATATATATTTCTGTTTCATCCATTTTACTTGATAATTCTTATAATTGAAAATTACAATACGTATTATTCGGGCTCTATAAATAAGGATTAAAACAAACTTTTATTTAGGAATGTTTTTATTTTTATGTTTTTTCTTAAACCTAAGCAAAGCCTTTTTTACAATGGTTTTAAATTATATTTTTTTGCTCTTATTACATCTACCCCTTTTAAAATTTTATTAATAACATTGCACCAATTAAAAATAGCGAGTTTAATACATATATTTAAATAATATTCAAGAACCACTTCCATATGCGTCTGGCAATCGAGAAATTCAAATGAATATTTGGAACTTATTTCTTGTTTTATTTTTATACTGATATCATTTTCATGTCCTTTGTGTTCCAAATATTCATTTGTGGTTTTTAATATATATCCAAAACTTGCTACTACATGCTCGGATGGGTAATTTAATTTCCTTGTAGCTTTTGTATTTTTGTATTCCTTTTGTTTTATAAAAGTATGAACACTACTGTCGTCACTTAACAAATTATTCTTACATTCTTTACAATTAATTTTTGTAAGTATTTTTCGTGTTACCCATCCGGCTGTATATGCTCTAGAATGAATATTTATCCTTTCTCGTCTTGCTTGTTCCTGAATATTTTCTTCATCAAACTCAATATTTTTATTGCCTTGTTTTCTTTCTGATACGGGTGAGTGAGGTGTTGGTGCAGAGTTCTCAGTTTCAAAGAGAGTTTTTATTTTCAATATACTTTGGCTATTATCTTCCGCACAATTATAACTTTCAGAGTGAAAATGTATGAACCTTGTTATTAATAAAGATTTAAAAGTGGAGATAAAAGCATAGGCAGTTGGATTATTACTCCTGTAATTATATGCCCGCACTTGGCCAAAAAAGTTTTCTATGATATCTGAATTAAAATATCTGGGTCTCATAATTTTTATGTTTTAAGAACTCAAGAACTGCCACACCCTTTTAAAACTTTTTAATGTGGTAATCCAGTTCTTAACGGAGGGCACACTCTTTAATACCCCATTTTTAGTTACAAACTTTATGCCCTCCAAAATTTCAATTGCTCGATTCCAAAAATCGTGATGATCTGTATTGGACGTCACTGCCTTGCGCAAATTCTTCCCCTTTGTTAAATGTCCTTTTGTGTTTGCGCCATTTACACTATCAAACAGATCGTCAAAAAATGATACAGCTTCTGCTGTATTCCGCATGGTGTTACTGACAGGTCTCCCATCAGGATACAGAGCTGAAATAGATAAGTATCGTTAAAATAAAAAAAATCTTTTATTTTATATACCACTCTACACAAGCGTGTTCGCAGAAAATATTCGACTCAGGTTTTAAGACCGGATGCCTGCCTGATGTATTACAAAACCCACACAAAGTGTTACCCCATCCAACCCGGGAATCGGACTCCCACTGTCAGGTCTACAGCCCATTTTTGCTGCCACTAAACCACAAGACAACGATGGAGTTAGATAAACATGGAGTTATAGTAAATATTTTGTGTAATATTTTTTCTTAATTTATATTGAATTATGTAACATATAGATAGTAAGAACAGCAGATACTATACCCTGAAATAAAAATGGGAAATAATTTCCATTCTATCTCCTCAGCTGGCAATATAAATGAATTATAATTTTTTAGTGAAAACATAGTTACTTTAGAAAAATAATAGGTTATTTGTGATTATAAGTAGAAAAAAAAATCACCTTTAATCCACACACACTTTGCAAGTGATATCAAACAGATAAAGGCCAACAATATTACTATTCTGTATATGATCATACAGCAAATGGTGTAATGTTGTGCATGCAATTTTGTTCCCTAACAAATGGTTTATTCCCCCCATAACATGTGGTAAGTACTTACGAAAAGTGGAGGTATACGATAATGCTGCCGACACAGACTTGCTCATGACACGCACACAATTCTTCACCTGAAAAAAATAAAAATTTTATTTAATACTTTAAAAAATATAATTATAATAAATACACCCAACAGCCACACAATTAGTCCTGACCCCACATTAAGATACGAGTCTTGTGTCGTGGATATCAGAAACTACGAGAGACTTCGGTCCCATAACACAGACCCGAAACAAATATTTATGGATCACACAAACATTTGTCTCGGTGCGGGGATCAAACACGCGACCTCTCGTTACACAGTCGCCTTTTCAACCACTGCTCTGCGGAGGTACGAAATCATACACTCCTAACTCAAAATTATTCATAGCTTGCATTTTGGTATTTTTAGAAATGGAAATGTGGAGAAAAGTTACTGCTCTAGATGCGCGTCTGCCGTCGGAGATAGAGGGCGTAATTGATTATGTGAGTTCATATAATCTGCCATAGCATAAAGATTGGATTGGATTGTCCTGTGAATAGTGAGCATTTTTTTTTTTATGGCATAGGCCGGCAAACGAGCAAGTGGGTCACCTGATGGTAAGTGATCTCCACCGCCCATGTACGCCCATCACTAGAAGAATCATGGGCGCGTTGCCGACCTTAAAGGAAAGGGATAATTAGGGATAGGGAAGGGGAGGGGATTTGGGCTTCCGGATATCTCACTCACCATACGAAACGCAGCAGCAAGCCGCTACTTTACGTCGGTTTTCTGTGAGACAGTGGTAATGACCCGGTCGAGCCAGCCTATTCATGTTGTAGACAAAACTGTCTACAGCGTGGCTCTACACAGGAGCATGCTGCATGAATTCTAACATAATATAAATTACCTTCATTTTTTTTATTTTTTCTGGTATTACATGTTGATCTGTCAACTTGTGCAGAATTCTGGATTCACCATGTTTACAGTCAGCATTGTAAACATCTATAATGTCATTCCATGTGACTCTCTTTCCCTCAAAAATCATGTCTTTCGTCAACATATTGTTCCGAATTCCTTTTAGTAAATGAGGGGGATTGAAAATCACACTTATGGAATTTCCATTCAAATGAATTGTGTCATCTGAAACAGAAAATATACTGAATGCAATAACAAATATTATTTTTTATGTTTTAAAAATAATTTTGAATAATGAAATTTAACTTTTTGGTTCATTTTGTACTTCATAAAGCCAAAGTTTCTTTTGAAAAAGCAGAGCATAATATACGTAAATAATTTATGTTAGTGACACGCCGAACATTATTCACAGGACTGAAAAGGGTAGCCATCACCTTAAAATCCCAAGGGCATCTGAAAACATTACAACTTTATAGGTGCTTAACTTACCAATTGTGTCTCCAGCACGTAATTGTTCTCTTTTCGTGTCGTTTAACAAGCTGTTGACAGCAGATTGGAAACTTGTTCCTTGATCTGATACAACAGCAATAGGTATAAGCCCTGTATCTGTTACTGCAGTTATGATGTCTTTTATTATTATTTTTAAATGTAAACTCGAAGTGGCACCTTCACAAGAATAAAAAGCCACTGGTTGCTGCCATTTAAAAACAGCACCGCGCAGCATAAATACGAGGGCATGATCCGCAAATTGACTTATTTTTTCATTCAAGTGAACAAAGCCCACAATATTGTCTTTATCAGCTACATAAGTCAACGCAGTTTCTATCGCCATCTCATCGTATATGACGGTACACAATTTTTTTGCTATCCCACTTTGTGACCTGTAGCAAAAAGAATAAAATATATGAAATTATATAATAATGCTATTCCATAAAAGTAGGTTCTCTTGTGAGAACAAGTTGTAGACAACTTAGAGACTTTACTTATGGTGACAACAAAACACAGAATCAAGGGTTAAACTTCTAAAAGTGATGAAATGCATTACACAAAAAAAAATATTTAAACCTTTTAAATTAGAACTATAATATAATACTATATTCTCATACATATATGAATACTATAATACCAATAAATAATTTCGTCACCATCATCAGCCAATAGTCAGCCACTGCTAAACATAGGTCTCCCCCAAAGATTGCCAAAGCAACCGGTTGAAAGCAATCTATCAACCATCCGCATTTTTTACCAGGTTGTCTTTCCACCTGGAGGGCGGACACCAAACACTATGTTTGCCGGTATGCGGCCTCCACTCTGCAATTTTTCTAACCCACCAGCTATCCGTTCAGCATGCTACGTGCCCCTCCCACTACCATACAAATAAAAAAAATATCAGTATAAAAAATTTACCTGTTGTTTTATATGATTAAAAATTTTTGGATTTATCCCAGTATCAATATTCAACCGACTTATCATTTTCTTCAATGTTGTTTTAGAAGGAAGAATAAATATTTTTTGAAGGAATTTATATGATTTTGGTCCTTGCTTATATATAGATAAGGCTATGAGCTTTTCCTCTGTGGTAAATCTACGGGCCTTCTTATTTTTGGAGCACAATTTAATTTGCATCCATAGGACTTTCTTTGTTAAAGGATTCATATTTTTGGTTAAATCCTCTACTTTTCTTTACTGAATTTCAATGCCCTCTTAGCTCTGGATTTATAATTACTTATACGTTTTGCCTTTTTATATTCTTTGTAAAATAATTGACATCTAGGAGACAAAGACTTTAAGTCCCTTACTAATTTTCTTTTACTGAGCTTTCTTGGCGTTTTCAAAGACAAAACTGAAAATAAAGACACATATTAGGAAAACATACAAACAAGAATATCAAATGAAGAGTATTTATTAAAAACGATAAACCATAAACTTCAGAGAAATAAATTACCTTTTGTATCCTGGGCTACAGAGCTGTTGGGTGCAACAGCAGGTTCTATTAAGTCCAAGGTACAATTAACTAAAACATAATTTAAAAGTTCAATATATTATTCATCAACAAAAAATAGTAATAATTTTGAGACAGATCTTATCCATCTACATGTAGTCTTTAAAGTTTATCATGTTTGTGCACTGCATTCATAAATGATACATCTAGATACTAGATACATATATCGAGAGACACAAAACTAAAGGTATATGGATCAATAAATGGTATAATTCATATGTCATAGACATCATTGGTCAACATTTCTGTTAACATTGTTCTTTTTTAACTTAATTCCAAAAAGATCACAATGACCCCATATAGATCGGTCAAGGCACACACTTCTGACTTATACCTATACCTAACCCTTCGACTGCAGCTACTACTAGTGTGAGCATCTGTATGTATGTTAATGGAAGAGGTAAACATTGTGAGAATACCTGCATAAAGGTATGTAAAGCTTATCAACCCTCACTAGGCCCAGCATGTTTAATACTATTATTTTCTACCAAATATAATATTATGAGTAAGTCAAACATAGCATTGTAAATGTTGATTATATTTAGTATTACATACCATTAATGTCGGAGCGTGGCAATTTATTCGAGGTACTTTCGGTAATTTGCGAGTATGTATGGTCGATGTGACGCTTCCGTGCATATGTGTGATCAATACTGTCGTTCAGATAAACTAGAAACAACAAGAAATAAATTAATCAAATCAGTATGTATGTATCTCTAGAAAAAATTGTAGCTTCGACTTAAAAGGTAGCTTACCTGTTTCTTCCACAACCATTGACGAGTTGCCTGAAGTATTCAGGTTAGTAAATAAACTTGGATAAGCGTTACACTTCAAGCGATTTGTCGCCTGGTTGACAAATCTTTGCTCAAAATGGTTATGGCAAACATACATGTTCTTGGTGTTTTCACAAATGTTTTCTTTATCTACTGTGGAGTCATTTTAATAGGTAACATTTGACAATTCATCAAAATTCAACAACGTAACCTTGTGACGGCGGGCATAAAATAATATATTTTTTCGTTTTATTAGAACTGCACAATTGCTTAACTTTTTTCAATTACGATTACATATTTATTGTAATAATGACCGATACGAGTAATTTTACGATTTGCTTTCACTAATAAACCATTCTAAACATAATAAATAATTTCTGAACTAAAGAACTGAACGTCGTTACAATGTTGCGTCAGTGAACCCTTTTTCTTTTTAAACACTAGGGATGTTACTCTAAAAATCGAAAGCTGATAAGTAGAATCGAATGCAATGATTGATTACTTGTGGAGAAATATCACCATAAATTAATAACCACGTTGGCATTATAATAAAACACAATTATATTTATTATTCTTTTAACTAACTATAAAAATACAAAAAATAACTAAATGGAAAAATAATTGGAAATGGTGTGGATGCAAGTCCAACTTTATTAAAAGTTGAGTTGTTAAATCTGGTAAAAGCAACTAAGTCGTCCAAGCTCCGCTATGTAATCGATAAAATAGCCCTAGAGCATGGACAGGAAGTTATTCGATTGCCTCCCTACCATTGCCAGTATAAAGCCATCAAGCTTATTTGGGCACAAATAAAGGGTCATGCAGCGCGGAACAATACTGAACCACCCTTCAGTACTGCTAAAATGATGACTCTGTTACAAACTGCGTGTGCAGAAGTCACTACAGAAGACTGAAGAAAAGTCGTAGAGAAAACAAAGAAAATCATTTTACCAGATTTTGAACGAGATGTGAGAATAGACAATATTATTGAAAATGAATTAATAATATCTCTGAGTGCTGACAGCAGTGATGAAGATGACAATACTAATAGCAGTTCTGATAGTTCAACTGAATAAATTCTTTTTTTTTTGTTAAATTAAGTACTTGTCTTATTTTGCTCCTTAAATTTACGAAAGAAAAAATAATAATGGGACAGAGATTCGCCTGATGATTTTTAAAATTCACATATGTCTCAAGTCCGTATCGATTCATTCATTTTAATCGATGTTTTTAAGCAAGTCACCTCACTATGAAGATAAAACTGTGAGACGTCAAATGTTACCTATTAAAATGACTCCACGGTAGGCACTGTAACCACCGCGCTTTACTCTCTTTCCTTGCAGGAAATTTATGCAATTTAACGTCCTTTCGTAAACTATTGCACTTGGGTACACAACACTTTCAAAACATTGTAATAAATGTCGAAATGTCACGGAATATTGCTGTATTTGTGGATTTAAAAGGGCGGAATTTAATCGACGCAAACACTTCTTATCAACACGAAATAAGCAATGAGGGACGCTTGTCTTTCTTGACAGTGACACATTGCCAAAATGGCGACTGGTGTCGGCGGGGGTGAAGACGACGAAAGAGGGGCGCGAAATGTCAGTATCAATCGTTGCACTGTAATTTTCTATGAACCATATTTTTTGTACTGACATTACTCGGCGTGCTCGTTAGCGGCTGTCAGTAATCGTGCTTCTTGTCATTTACGTGCTTCGATTGTTTGCTTTTACTGTTTCCTAATGTTTTATTTTGGACTATCGAAGGAATTTAGATTCAAAAAATATGTTATAATTTATATCCAGTCACAATTTAGTTCCTTTGATGAGTGTGTTTAATTTTACAAATATTTAGCGTTGCTTTGTCGCTGAGCATAAAATTTACTTTTTCCAGTTACCCCAACTTATTTATTTTATATAATTAAAACACAGTGATAGTGATACATCGCGGTATAAAACGTTGGTCAAATGATAATTGCCGGTTCAGTACCGATGAGAGAACTTGGTGCGTGCACGCGGACTCGGTGGGATGATGTTGTTATTCGGTGCCTTGGCGATCGGGATGATCACGGGGCTGCAGAATGTCACCACCGAGGTGCCGACGACGAGCAGTGACGTCGCGGAGACGAGTACGACCGACCAGCCCTCCGAGATGGGTCTGATCGAGACGACGCGGCTGTCGGGCCCGACGAGCGACTTGGTGAACGTGACGGTGCACGAGAGGCCTTCGATGTGGGACTTGTACTTCCACCACTGTCCGAAGTGGCGGCCGATCAACCATGTATTTTTCCAAGTGGCGAACGTGTTCTTCTTGCTGTCATTCCTGGCGCCGCACACGCCGAGTGGACTGGTGTGGCTACGCGTGGCTCTGATGCTTGGCTGCGCGTTCTCCGGTATGTGGGCGTGGAGCGTGGAGTGCTACCTCGATGCTGTGGTGTGGAACAGTGTATTCATTGTCATCAACTTTGTCTATTTCTCAGTGCAGTTCTATTTGTTGAGGCCTATTAAGTTCCACAAGGATATTGAAGAGGTAAGTTTATATTCCTGTGTTTGATTAATCAACAATTTAGTATCATTCAGAGAGACCATATATTGTGCCTAGAAGGAAAAAAATCACAAAGACACATTCAAACATTCAGGTATCTGCCTGTACATGAATTTTTGTCCCTCCTATAGGCGAAATTGAAATTGAATTTCATAAAATATTCATTTATGGAATGACATCTTGATTTTATGTTATACAACTCTAGATGGAAACCTATTTCCTACACAATTTAACCATGGACCTTGTTAAAATTGACTTTTATGCTGCAATTTTTTTACTCACAATAAAATACAATATAGGTACCATTTTATAGTAATTAAAAAAAACAAAAGAATGACACTGTTTTAATTCCCAGCACAAGTGTGTTATGCACACAATAATTTCTGGTAAACAAATAATTTTTTTGTAAGAAAATAATTCTTATTATTTTCCAATCTTTATCCTATTTATTTTAGTTGCTGTTTCATTAATGACAGGCTTTGAAATTATCAAGATAAATAATGTTTGATAGTCATAATTATTAGATATGATAAATAACTGAGAATCAATTCATATTAATGGATTATAAAAAGCAAGGCTTATTTTTTATAACCAAATTATTAAATCATAAATGAAATAGGAATACATTTAACATTCAACATAATCAATTATTAATAAATTTGGCTGCAATTTGGTTGTAAAAAAAATAAAACTAAATTTAAACAATTACTGTGAAATAAACATAAAAAAATAAATGTCAACCAATGTAATGTACCATAATGAAAAAAAAAACATATAGTATACAGTATAGCTTCAAACCCTGATTAATCGTAATATTATAAATGTGAAAGTATGGATGTTTATGAGTTCATGAATTAATGGTGTGATGATACTATTAAATTAATATATTTTCTAACAAAATTGGTCTATATTTGGCACATGAATCAATGTACATTTGGTACAAATTCTAGGTGGTAGGTCCCTCGTATGCGAGAGGCCATCTGGGTTGGTACCAGTGCTTTGTCTATTTCTGCCGCAAAACAGTGTGTAAGCACCGTTGTGTTTCTGTTTGAAGAACATTGAAGCCAGTGGAATTACTAGGCATTATGAGATTTAACATCTACGTCTCAGGGTGACGAGCGTAGTTCAGTGCCATGCCAGTGCTTTGTAATTCAAAGTTCTGTGTGGTGTTGCTTCTGTTTATGGGCAGGTGTGGAGTTAACCATCAGGTGAGTGACTTGCTCGTCTTGTCATTCAGTCAAATAAAAAAAACATAAGTACATAAAAAGCAAAAAAAAATAACATTCACATAGGCAGAGCCACAAGTAATTAGTCAGTATTTTCATAATAATGTCCATGGTCCAAGGTATAAGATCATGTAATTGCATTTCTCTATTTATCATTTGATAAGAGTTGACAACCTTATCACATTAAGTAATTATCATCATTATCACACACATTATGCCTATGGTTTATTTACTTATTTGATATAAGACTTGTTTACTTAAATTCTTTTTTTAATGTAAATGTGTTTAATTGGAGAAAATGCTTATAAGGAACGAAGTAGCCTATAAGTAATATACCTAATGTAATGTACCTGAAACCAATATTCGTGGATCACACAAACATTTGTCTCGGAGCAGGAATCGAACCCATGGCCTCTCGCTTCGTAGCCAGCTACTCGCCTGCTAAAAATATGTTTATACTTAACCTATATTTGCATTATCTCATTTGTCCAAAACATGAATATTATTTGAATGATTTTTAAAAACATCCTTGAAACGTAGTTGTCAAACAAGATTTTTGTTATCTCGCCGCAAACATTTAACTCCGTTATTTACGAGTTTTGTGATAGCGTTGATAAAGCACTATGTACACTAATTAATTTATTACTGTTACGAATCAAAGCGTAATTACTGTCACTTCTTATCAACTGCGCACAGCGAAATGCAGTTATTGCCATTAGGTATTTTATTTGTATAATATATCTAGTTTTTGGTCGCGGGTTTGCTCGCGTGAAGTAAATTTGGTAAAAAGTCAACAAACTTTGCTATGCTTTTCTCTTAGTGTTAAATTTCAAGTAAAAAATTATACCTACAACATAAAATCAACACGCTCCAAAAATTTCAATTTACTTATCATTATCATCATCATCATCATCAGCCACAAGACGTCCACTGCTGAACATAGACCTCTCCCAAAGATTTCCAGACCGACCTGTTGGAAGCGGCCTGCATCTGCAGCAGCATTGGACGTCAACCTACAAGGTGGACAGACAACCTGATAAAGGTCGCAGGAAGTCGCTGGATGCAATTTACTAATAGGTTCATTTAATTTTATTAGTTTGAATGACGTAACGAGCAGGTCGTTCTCCTGATGGTAAGCACCACGCATGTCTATACGATGGAGGAATACGACGGTAATCACTTCAACTTATGGGTTATGTGTTGCATTTACAACGTCACTGCTTTACAGACAGCGCATGTCGAACTCTGACTGAATAGTAAAACAGCTGACTACCGCGTAAACAACTTTAGACTGTCGACTGAGCACTGATTACTAAGAATTGGAGACTATGAACTGACGACTGGTGACTGACTGACTGCGCCGTGACAACTGGCCTCCAATTATAGCGACGACCTCTTTGAGATTTATCCACTCTTCTGCTATTATATCACACGATTTATTATTTCAATATACCCAACTTTATTTTCTAAGACTCCTTCAATTAACCAATAAATAACTACACTAACAGTAGTACAACCATACATAGACTCTCGCCTGTTTCCCATAGGGGTAGGCATAGACAACGGACTTCCACCTGCTACGATACTTACACACCTCTTTGGCCTCCTTCGCTCTCGTTAAATTCAGTATTGTTTGCCAAAATTGCATAAGTTAAGCTTTCCTTAGACGATGAATCATACCGGCTTAGGAAGTCGAATAACATAAGTCGCGTGCTGCCCCGACATGCACTAAAGTGCGGTTTAATATATAGGTGATGGCGGATTGAAGTCTCGGAAGTCCTCGTTTAGACGGATAGAGTTTCACGTATCTACGATTCTAGTTTTCATATAGCATGAGCTAAGGGTGTCGTATTGTGGACAACTTTATGTTAGCGGTGGCAATTGTTACAAATACTTGAAAAAAATAATTGTATTGAATTATCTCTCGAAATTGAACCTCTGTCTCGTAGTTTTTTAGAAAATCGGGCATGAAATATATCCCATGTACGGTTTTGGAAAAAATACAGTATCAAAAACGATTTAAATTAATGAATTTAGTAAAACAAAATCAGTATCTCCATTTGAACTTGCTGTGGGTTGGATTCTGTTTGTGTAAGTAGGACCAATTGGAAATCGACCAATGAGAGTTTGACGACAGCGCCATAGATGTCATACTGGTGAGGCCGGCATAATTCTGCCGATTGTCAATATACGCTAGTTCTCACCTATCATCATCATCATCATCAGCCACAAGACGTCCACTGCTGAACATAGGCCTCTCCCAAAGATTACCAGACCGACCTGTTGGAAGCGGCCTGCATCCAGCGACTTCCTGTGATCTTTATCAGGTCGTCTGTCCACCTTATCCTATAGTGGACTGCACTGTACTTAACATTACGTCCGGTGTCAGGATTTCCGTGCCAGGATAATAAAAAAATATCGCTGCAGCGTATCACTCGTAGCACGGCGCCATATTCAAATCTTCTTGCATAAGTTACAAGGCGGGTAATGCAACGAACTGCGCGGCGGGCGGCCCGGCCTACATACAATCGAACATATCTACTGCGACAGATGTTTCAAGTACAAATTAAGAGTGTAATTGCGATTAGGTGTAAGAGTAGAGAAGCGACCACCGTAAACATGGTGTTAAAACCTGCCATAGTTATCCACACGCCTAGGGGCTTGCGAAATGACTGCATGGTTGGTTGGGGCGGGTATATGGGTACATCTTTGTATTACCGTGCCTGCATCGGTCATCCGCCCGTCTTGTCTCAGACCTCTCGTTCCCTCTCCGAGAAGAAGGGAATAAGCATTTATACACATCCAAATTTGAAAAATCACATACATATAACCAAATTCTAAAAGTCATAAAATCCAAACTTGCCCCTTAAAGTCATATTAAGATGGACAGCGAGAGTTTCTCACACGACATAGGTGAGGATATCAAAGAAAACTGTCATTTAAGAGGTCGTGTTGTAAGATTCGTATTGTCAAATTGCTTGACGCAACTTCACTTTCCTGTTATGGTTGTTGCCTCGGTCGTGCAATAAACTTTCTTTATTTTGTGAGGATTTTTATTCTGATAGGATTGTATCGATTTACAACTATTCATCTTTGCATTTTTGTTTTAATGTTTAAAATACTTTGTTATTCCAACCCATTTAAATTTCCATCCTAGAACGTTGCGTTACTATCACGTGCCTGAAAGTGCAGAATAAATACACAAACCGCAACGTTCACTGTTTCATGCTTAGTTTTCATAATACCTACTTTGGAATCATAAAAGCATTCGGTAAGGATTTCGAATCACGTACGAAACTATACTGCGCGAAATACATTCCATATAAAATACTTGATTAAGGATTGAGTGTTGCTGCGCTCCTTTCAGTGCGGGTCACTAGGGCAAGTCGCTGAAGCCATTCCCCCCTGTATACACCCGGCCCCTTCTCCCTGCGACTACGGCCAGTGACTAGCGACTAGTGACGTCACAGTGCCGCGAAGTTTCAGCGTGTAACCGAGCCAACAGACCGATCACTTAACTGCAGTTGTAGAGCGCTTTACGGTTTTATACTTTCGTATTGAATTACGTTTTGAAAAAGAGTTTTGCAGCGGTTATTGGATTAATGCTGCGTGTTTTTTTCTTTCAGTCAGATTGGACGCGGCGTTGCGAGTTTGTTTTAATTTTTAATTATACCTGTTAAATCAGGTGAAGATGCATATATTGCGGATATAGTACTTCTTTATAGCACAGGTCAATAAATTAACAAGTGAATGATGTGTCGCTTCTTTACGTAGTAATATTACGCTGGTAGTAGGATATTCATATCCGCCCGGATAGCGACCACCGTTCACATGGAATTAAAACCGGCCATAGTGATCCACTCGCCTTGTGTGGATCGCGTTTCAGGATCAGCCAGTGTATATCCGGTTCTTCCGAGGGGCTTGCGACATGACTTGATGGTTGATTGAGGCACCCGCCTCAATCAACCATTATACCCATAGAGGTACATTCTTGAATCACTGTGCCTGCATCGGTTATCCGCCTGTCCTGTCGCATGCCCCTCGATTTGATTCAATCTCTTCGGAGAGGGAAGAAGCATTAATACAGGCCGGCATGATTCTGGTGACCACCGATATATTGTTTGACTCATTGTTTGTTAGTGGTCGCTGGTTTTTTGGATTGCACTACGCTTACCATCAGGTGCAGTACAGTCACTTTGCTGTGCTCGGATAAAAAAAAAACAATAATGAGAGTGCGCCGCGCCGCACCGTCACAATAATTGTGTCGTGTAGATGTTTACTAACGAAATGACATCCATTTTATACAGGGTGTAATGCACCCTAAATGAAACACTGTGTGACAGATGTGCTCTCAAGTGAGAGAGACAAGGACGGGGGGTTATATTAATAATATTTCAATGGATTTGAATAATTTGACCACCTTTTCAAATTCACCGCCGATGTACATCTACAATACTGGAAGAATCATGACGCGTTGCTGACATAAGGGATAATTAAGGTATTTAAAAGGGGAAGGGGATTTGTGCTACCGGATATCTCAGTCACCGTACGAAACGTAGCAGCAAGCCGCTGCTTTACGTCGGTTATCTGTGAGATAGTGGTCACGACCCGGTCGAATATAGCACAGTTTAAGTAAATGACGAAATTAGGTATACGATTTTTTTCTTACTTCCGCTCTTTATTTTAATTTCTTAAACAGTATTATCGCGTAAAGAGATATACATTTTTATATGTACATATATCACTAATGCAAGCTGATAATATAAATTTTAATTCCAAATTAGTGACGGTGTGAAAATAATTATATTTTACGCGCAACCAACCGAAACAAATCACTCATGCTAATGGTCCACGTGATTTATTGTAAGCATTAAAATAGGTTTTTTTTTCATTCCGCCCTTGATGTTTTTTTACGCGCGTCAAATTCAGTATGTAATCTAAATAAAAGTAAAGTAAGTAATGTAAAATAAACGATTTCGTAATATTGTATTTTTAGACATTTGCATGTACGCCCACAATACCAGAAAAATCAAGGGCGGGTTGCCGGCTTAAAGGAAAGGGATAACTAGGGATTGGGAAGGGGAATGGGGATTTTCGCCTCCGGATATCTTACTCACCATACGAAAGGCGTGGTGAGTGGCTTGCTTGCTCCGGATTCTCGGAGCAAGCAAGCTACTTTACGTCGGTTTTCTGTGAGACAGTGGTAACGACCCGGTCGAGCAGGCCCATTCATGCTGTAGACAAAACTGTTCACAGCGTGGCTCTACCACTCATGTACATATATTTCAACTGAGTTGCTTAGAATGTTGTAGTATTAATATTCTCATAGAGCGATACCTCTTATAATATATACTTATGTTATAAAGTTTTCCCAACTATCAGCGGTGTTAGCCGACCGATTTCCTACATAATACTATTTCGTAACGGCGAGGATTATTTAAAATCCGTATAGCCTGCTCTGTAGTTAAATCCATAATTCAACATCGAAGCGGTCGGTCAGCCGGCATTAACTCAGGTAACAGGTAGTAAATACCCAGCAGAAAAAACTTCGCACACGACTCGACGCGCGTTGCCTGAACGTAAGCCATCAAGGAATATTAAAACCACAGTATGAAAATCATCCGGGCTGTCAGTGGCTTTGATTTGACTGCGTTGGCTGCTTTTCCGCACAACGTAAAAACATGGTTATTTTTTAACTTTTGCTACCAACGTAATAAGATTATACTTTTTTTGGGGTGTATAGTCCAGAAACGAGAGGTCGCGGTTTGATTGCCGCGTTGTCATAATATCTGTCAAAATAAATGTTGTTTTTATATGTAAACTAAAACCAAAATTCGGTCTCATTCTAAACATTGTAGCCTTGTACCACAAATGTAAACAAATACTTTTCAATTACCTGTATTGTATTGGGTGTAATTGACAACAAAGGAAAAATTTGAAAGGTTGGTAAGTATTTGTTTACATTTCTGGTACAAGGCCAGAGTTACGAGTACACACGCCTTTGTTGACAGACTATTTGACTTTTAGACTGTGATATAACCAGGTAAGATATACAGATTATTGGGTGTACCACTTAGATTTACAACAGTGCATTTTTTGTCTCTGACCATTTTTTGCTCCACTGACCCAAGCTAATCACTCTTTCATTTCATAAAAAGTTCTTAAGTTATGTACGAACTACGAGTATGAATGTAAAATTATTTTGTATTCTGCGTGAATTTTAGACATTTGCTGGGATTTTCCAGTCTAAAATTTATCCAATATTCTGTGCGCCATTAGTAACATTGATATAATATGCTGCGTCAATTGAAAAAAAAATAACCACACAATAATTACTGGATATAGTGTTCTGTATTATGGAATCTGCTATAATAGCTGGGAATTGCTAATTATTTCCATTCCCTCATTCACATTTTCCAATTCATACCTTTCCATAAAACAGTAGCTGTTATATTCTTATTGTTGCTATCTATCCCTTTCTCTTTATCGCGCAATGTAAGTTGTCATCTCTTTCAATTTCCCGTACTCTTGAGGAGTAACCGCTATGGGAATTCAATTGTCAGCAATTCAATGAACTAGTGTTTACGTCTTTCCCAAGCCATTGATAAAACTTATTGTTTCATCAATTATGTAATTGAGCAAAGTGAATTTATCTTTATGTGTTGTAATTGCAGCACCTTTTTTGACATCGGCAGTAACTGGTCGTAAGCCTTTTTAGGATCGCTGGGTAGCCGGGTGAGGGTTTACGACCGGCCGAATCGTAAAGACGTGGAATGACTAGTGTTATTATCTGGAATAAAAACAGCTGCTAAATTCGCCCACGATATGAATAAGAGAGTGTTTTTATTGTTATTAACGGCTTGTAATTATTTGTATTAATTTTAATGCATCTCTGTTGTACATAATAAGCGTTATATTTAACATGACCTACGAGAACTTATTCACTATACACGTTCTCAACGCTTGGCGTCACCCTTTCCTCTCTAAAAACAATTATTTACGATTTGCGACATCGCTTAAGACTTTCTTGAGGTCGGACAAGTTAATTTGTGCGCATTATTCACACCTCAGTAAATAAATGAAAAATATAGGCACAAAAGATGGCCTTTTAATACAGGTTAATTTAAAAAGGCACTGTTTAATAATGTTATTTAGTGTACATTAACTTAGCCGTATTGACAGACTGTGACCTTGTTGTAATTACCTGCGGCCTTATTAGGATCACTGAAAACACATGAGATATCTTTGTGTTGACTCCCGTCACGGTTTGCGATTACATGATTTCAATTTTTTTTTTAATCCGAGCACGGCAAAGTGACTGCACTACACCTGATGCTAAGCGTTGTGCAGTCCAAAAAACTAGCGACCACCGACGAACAATAAGTTTGTTGGTGGTCACCAGAATCATGCCGGCCTCTATAAATGCTTCTTCCCTCTTCGGAGAGAGAAGCAAACCGAGGGGCCTGCGACAGGACAGGCGGATGACCGATGCAGGACAGGGATACAAGGACGTATACCTGCCCCAACCAACCATCAAGTCATGTCGCAAGTCCCTCGGGAGAACCGCATATACACTGGCTGACCCTGGAACACGATCCACACAATGTATGTTAGTCACTATGGCAGGTTTTTAACACCATGTGTACGGTGGTCGCTATCCGGGCGGATATGAATATCCTACCACCAGCGTGATATTGTGAAATATTATATTGCTAATTTTTTTTAGCCAGCAAACGAGCTGGCAAATAAAGTGAGTGGGCATTCAAATATTGTCATGTGCTCATTTATTGCTTGAAAGATACACCACCATCCGTTCGTCGATGAAGTACCAATACCTCCTAAGTGTTGAGAATCTAATTTTACACCTGACTGTTTAAAATAAGGTTTTATTTTACAAAAACTGTTTAAAATAAGGTTTTATTCATTTTGATCAACTATCGATAGTATATAGTTTCGAATACATTACCTTTTTATTAGTTACTAAGGGATGTGGTTTATGTTTACGTCTATTGTAATAGAAAAGTAATTTTGGACTAAATTGTCAGTTAGGAGGTATTGGTACTTCATCGACGCGTTGTTGCTTCACACGAATAATATAGTGAATGCGTGTCATGTTTCTACTGACCAATAAATGTGTATTAAAGAAACGATTAATAATATATTTGTTATGATGAAATAAGGCGTAAAATTGCTATTGTTTTTGTTGACGTAATACACACAGGTATACAATTACAATATATCGTGTTCAATTTATTAATCGACATTGCATATTACAACATTATACAGGGTTATTTTTAAAACACCAGCAACCTCGCAGGGGTAGATTCCTAAGGTTATAAGCTACTACTTTTGTTCTACGACTTTTGATAATTTGTTAGATTTTATTTTCATACAAAAATAAGTATTCATTTAATTTCCGTCTTGAATGTTACAACGCGGATCGCAGATTACGTAAACAAATACGCGAAGCGTGGGGAACCGGGCTAGCGGCTTTGAAGGTCAACGCTCGAGCAGCTGAGCGGCGCCTTTGAAGTCGTGCGCGCGGGCCGGGCCGCGCCGCGCCGCAGTCTACGAAGAAAAACACGACACAACAAAAACTTGTAAAATCATTTTTTTTTAAATATATTGAGTTATATCCAAACTCGTAGAACAAAAGTTGTTCCGCATGGGGTCAGCTATCTGGTCCTGCGAGATTGCTGGTGTTTTAAAATTAACCCTGTATAGTAAGTCAGTGGTAGAGCCACGCTGCAGATAGTTTTGTCTACAGCATGAATGGGCTGGCTCGACCAGGTCGTTACCACTGTCTCACAGAAAACCGACGTAAAGGTCAAATCACCATCAGGTGACTCACTTGCTCGTTTGCCGGCCTATGCTATAAAAAAAAAAATAACCTGTCATAGTGATCCCCACGCCTTGTGTGGATCGCGTTCCAGGATCAGGTAGTGTATATCCGATTCTCCCGAGGGGCTTGCGACATGACATGACGGTCATCCGCCTGTCGTGTCGCAGGCCCCTCGATTTGCTCGAAGGGGGATATATATTGCATTTATATAGCGCATTCATTATTTGTCGACTCAGGTCGCTGGATTTTTGGACTGCTCTACACTCACCATAAGGTTTAGTGCAGTCACTTTGCCGTGCTAGGATAAAAAAATGATCTTTCCGGAATCGGGAGTCAGTTTCGATATCGTCATTATCTACTAAAATTGCTATGTACCAATAATAGTAATTATAATACTCCAAAAAAAACTTAACTGTACGTACGATCGTTCATGTACGAAATTAACAGTGTAATAATTAATAGTTTATTTCAATGTGTAACTTTCGCGTAAACGCAAGCAATCATTAAATCTACTGGTTATACCTCTGCCTACTCTTTGTGGATCACAGGCGTGAGTTCGCATCATGTAAACTCACAATACAATAACCCAATAGCAACGTCTGTGTTTGTTCTCCTTTGACGAGTTTGAAATGAAATGAAATGAAATCGTTTATTAATCATGTAGGCAATTGAAATAGCGCTTATGACAAGTCAGTACAAAAGTAAAATAACTTATATATAGAAATCAGTATCAACTAATGTATACATACATAGCATCATCAAAATACACTCGGCAATTACACTAAATCTCTTTATTATTATTATTTTTCCATATTTATGCTATGGAATAGTCCAGAATCATTATTATATATTTTGGGGGGTCGTCGATATGGACCATATGCATTATTACCATTGCATTATAGTTTCATTGTTTACTATATTCAGATTGTAACTAAATATCGTTTTACTCTTTCTTATTTATAAGGTTTTTTTTACCAAGTATTTTCTATTCATAAAGCAGTAGAAAATAAATAACTCATAAAGCTATCATCAAGGGCGCGTCACTTGAGAGTTGACACGGAGCAGATGCCACAGCTCTGCCTCGTCGTGTCGACTGTGTGATGGTTGATAGAAACCTGAAACACATTGAAATTAACCAAATGGAGAGATCGTTTGCAATAACATCGGTTTTGAGTATAAAAAACATAACCTTCCTTATTATATTTTATTTAAACGGGTCTTAATCGCGTAGTATTTGTAGGTGTGAATACCTATTATTTATTTATTTGCCATTTTTTTTTATTTGCCCAGTAATTTCACTGGCTGCAATGTCCTTCAAACGGAAACACAACAATGCTTATACACTGTTTCTTGGCGACAGAAATAGACAAAGCGTTGGTACCAACCCAGACAGCCTCTCGCATACGAGGGACCTACCACCTTGTAGACCTTTCGACCGAGTTGCATCGGCCGTGGTCACGGGTTTACTGATGAGTCATGAGTACGATTAGACCCGTTTAAATAAATACATATAATATGTATACAGCCTAAAATCATTTATAACCTCCCTTACTTCGCCGGTAAAAAATAAACACGTTATCAAACGAAGTCATTTCGAAACGCGGAAAGGGAATTGGTTAGGTTGAAACTTTTGCTTGCGTAAAATATTATCGAAGTCTCCAAAGTGACAGCTGTCACGCAAACTGGTTTTACGGGATATGTGGTGCACCGACCACTACGCTGAGTGGTCACCTACTTGTCACATGCATGTCCCTATTCACAGACGACACTTAAGTAAGCTCTTTGCCAAGTGTCGCGTTCTTTGTTTTTTTTTTATCCTGGCTCGGCAAAGTGACTACGCTACACCTGATGGTAAGTGTAGCGCAATCCAAGAATAGTGTCGACCAACGATAAATAATATGTCCATCGTTGGTCGGCAAGATCATGCCGGCCTGCCAAAAGGCCAAGGGGAGGGGAAGGAAACAGGGATGGGAAGAGGGTGAGGATCAGGGGGCAAGTCCCTTGGGGAGAACCGGATATACACTGGCTGACCCTGGAACGCGACCCACACAATGTGGGCCACTACGGCAGGTATTAGCTCCAGTGTACGGTGGTCGCTATCCGGTTGCATACAAGTATCCTCCTACCAGCAAACTTTGTACATGATTAGTCTATTTTTATATACAACTTATTACGTATATACTTTTATTTCCGTATATACTTACGTATTACTGTATATACTTATAACGTAATTAACTTACCCCTAATCGAAGATCATTATCTGTTTTGAGAGTAATTATAAAGAGGAAGTACTGTTTTTTTTCACTGATTACTAGCGCAGCGGGTAAATGGGCGCCTTAGCTCTAAATTTCATTAATATTGTCGATATTTTTTAACCCCCTACAAAAAAAATAGGAGTGTTATAAGTTTCAATGTTATTCTAAGAGAAAGAAATAAAAAAGTTTATTATTGGAGCAATAATTACACGGCCACAACAAAGTGAAAAAGAGATAAAAAATATTCAACATAAATTTCAATCTTGTCTCATTCACCTGCAAAAAAAAATGGGGCGTAATGTGGGTGCAACATTAGTTAGACCTCTGTCTATCCCTTTCTAGGATAAAGGCGTAAGGTTATGCGTGTAGATTATACTTTTAGTTCACGAGTTCTTTCTCTTTGCAGAGGTTTTTTGTGCTATCAACTTTGACTGAACCCTTTAGAAAAAAAAATAAAAAATTGTCGAGATTTTCGATACACTTGAAATTTGTAAAGTACTCTAGAACTACGGATATCCACACTGCCGCGTTTCCTAGGCTGCAGGTTGATAATGCCGCTTCCGTAACATCCTGCACAATAGATGAGAACAATAAGCGAACGTTCTCCAAAAAACAATCCTCCATTGTTTCTGCCCTCTCGCAGGCAGACAGCGTGTTTCCATCGCAACTGCTGCCTGCGCAGTTTTTAGACGATTGTGCTTCAAGTACCAGGGCTGCTGCTAGTCAGCATTTTAAGTTGCTGAAGTCAATTTATTTAATGAAATGTAAAACACAACATTCGTCGCAATATGTATAAAAATTGAGTACACTTTGAGACTGGACTCCGCAAACGATTTTAGGGTTTCGTGATTTGTATACATATTAGTTTTAATCACGTATTATTTGAAGGTATCTTAAATATTATAAAACTCAAAGGTGATTGACTGACATAGTGATCTATCAACGCACAGCCCAAACCACTGGAGGGATCGGGCTGAAATTTGGCATGCAGGTAGATGTTATGACGTAGGCATCCGCTAAGAAAGGATTTTGATAAATTCTACCCCCAAGGGGATAAAATAGGGGAAGAAAGTTTGTATGAAACTTTGTTAATTTTAAAATCACGTGGGCGGAGCCGAGAGCCAAAGCTAGTAAATTATAAATTTCTTTCCCGACAACCCGCGATCACGGCCGATGCAACTCAGTTGAAACAAGAACTCTAAAGTTCTGGCAGGTAAGGCAAAAGCAAAATTGGTGATATAGCAAAATGTTTCCTCAAGGAACTGATAATTCGTGTCAGTGTTTTCGTTGTATGATAGGTTATATATAGCCAGTCTTATCGCCATATCAGACGTGACTCTAGTCCGCGATACAAAAGACTGCTTGATCTGAAAATAGCACCCACGATTGAGATTCACTGCCCTGGGTTCGTTAGACCAATAAGGTCACCTTTGATCATTACTTTAATAAACTTAACAAGATTAAGAGAGTGTACGTAAGCTGCTGATTAAGATTTAGCAAGATCCTAATTAACATTGACCTTCTGACGTTGAAGAAAATAATCTAATCTCGCAACTAATTAAGTGTCTTGATGTAATATTATCAATTAAATAGGTGCATTTAACAGTCTTATAAATAATACTGATTTTATTTTGGCATTTTTGTTTTTTTCCATTGGAACTGGTGATGAGTACGATGCAGTCCGAGTCCGAGTACGGTCCGGTCGGCAGAATTATGCCGGCTTGAATTTACTGGATATAAACCCACCCGGAATGTGACTTGCCTGAATAATAATTCAATGACAAACACCGTGTTCAAATAATAAATTCATGTTTGACTCGCGCAATATCTAGAGCACGGATTCCCAAAGGGGTCGATATTGAACTTCTAGGGGTCAATATATAACGAAAACCGCATTTTTTTAAGTATTTTGTATCAATAGGTAAAAAACTAGAGATAAGATTTTTAAAGTCATTTGGCTATGGCGGTCTGAGGTATTAGTTCATTTTGGAAAAGGCGTCTCTTGCCCAAAATAGTTTGGGAATCCCTGACTTAAGAATCAACAAAAGTTTGATCCAACGACCATTACGCCTCAGAATGGAATCATTAAATATTTGATCCAACTTAACACAAAGGGCAACACTTTCACATCTCACAAACTATAAATCAAGATTAATTATGAATAAGGCAACGTTGCAAATAAACATAGCGATCCCGACGTAGGCGTGCGTCGGTCGTTGGTCGCGTCTATAAATAGTTTTCGCAGAGATGAAGCATGACTATTAATCGGTTCTAAGAAGTTTTCAATTCGGCCACAAACGTTTACCAGTGGTGTCAAACTTTAAGGTCACCGTCCAATTGCTAGCCAAGCTGAAATCTCAATGGTCAGGGTATGAGAGATGAGAACAATGGAAATTATAGTATTACATAGGTACAGCTACGCTGGTTTGGAGGTCAGAGATCGAGTTTAAGTAGTACTACTGTATTTGATGTAGAATAAAGATTGTCATTTTAATTTAATAGTACTGGCAGATAGAGTAAACAAGCATAAGTGGAAGCGGCAAGAGGTGAAGCTAGGTGAAAGACTATGCGACAATTTGTCGGGATACTGGATAGTACCGCCTCTTTTCTACCACCATGCAGCAGTATGTAACCACAACAATGTTTCGGATAGCGGGATGTTGTAGCTAGTAAAATTACTACTTTTTTATAGCCTCTCAACCTAAATACTTGAGAGTAGGCTCAAATCTATCGACTAATTATGACCTAAAACGCTTAATAGCTTAACGTGTGTTCAAATTATCGATTAACGAACCCAATATCCAAATAAAGCCTGCTTTATCACGTGGAACAACCGTAAACACATGATTCATTTGCTAAAGGGCCTTTGGGAATGTGTTATTAACGCATAGGCTTGACAGACTAGTCCTTTGATGGAACGTTTCACGTCGCACCATGTGGTGACCACTCGATTGACTCAAATCCGATAAGACACACGATATGCTCTTGTGACGGTATCGGAAAGCTTATTGCGTCGTAAACGGCAGATGTTATACATACGGTGAACAGAGTAGTTGACTTGATTTATTTTATTATTTTAATCAATAAGTTACGTTGCCGTAAACCTATTGCAGAAAGAATTTCATTAATCCGTCCACATAAACATAAATTAGAAATCGTTCAAATCTGATGGAGAGGGCACTTGGGCAAATCATGATTGCGGGCTCATTTTCGAACCGATTTTGATTGTGTTTTAACATAATGGTTTCTGTTTCGTAATATTTTCTGTTGTATATAAAACAATGTATAATATTCAACATAGGAATACCCTATTGGCGCAGAGTATTCTGAAATTTGTTCACTCATTTCTGGTGCCAAAAGCACTAAGTTTACTCATATTTCCTAATTTAAATCTTTGATTATCGCTTTCATATAGGGTCAGCAATGTTCCTATGTGTCTTCTATGCCCACAATAGCGTACATGGGCGGTGGGGATCACTTACCATCAGGTGACCTATTTGCTCGTTTGCCGTTCTATGCTATAAAATAACTAAGAGCGGGTTGCACCGTCCGTCTGATAATATTCAAGTTATTGCGACAAGCAATGACGACACCTACAAATTTTGACATTTCGATAGTACTGAAAATAATACAGCCTTTAAAAACGTGAACCAATACTTGTTACAATAACTTTAACTGCAACCTTTGATCAACGAGGTATTTTTTTTGCAAAAATATATATCTCTAAGAAATTGTTATTTGCCCCGCCGCGCCGCGCCGCTTGCGTCATCCGTCAGGCTTATAAAATTTAGACACAATGAGCTAGTCTTGACATGTTTTTCAGCCTTAATTGGATAATTTTCTAGCAAAAAAATAGACTGCGGTGTGTGGGCTTGATGGAGGATTATGTTTTGTTTTGGTCTAAGAAGCTGGCATGTCTAGCTTCTTTAAGTGGGTATTTTTTTATATCAGACGACTTGCTGGATCATCTGCCTGACCAGGCTATGATAGCGTTATCATATGTTCGATGCAGGGCACTAAAACATGAGGTGGTAATAATTTACCTATTATTAAGATTTTTTTTAAGCAGTTTAAGAAATCTTATTGTACATTGTATCCAGTTCACAATGCACTTATTTGATTTTTGACAACAGCGTATTAAATAAACAAAATATAAATACACTTAATCAGTCATACATATATTCGTGATTACATTTTGAGGATAAGAATCTTCTCTCGTGGGTAACTACGAGAGACTTTCGGTCCCACAACACCCAGATTCGCAATATTTACGATTCACAGAATCATTGTCTCATGCAGAAATTGAATCTGCGAATTCGGGTTGTATGCTTATACTCTAACGTTAAGTGCTAAAGCTTCGTTATGCTTGTCTCCAGGTGTACATAGCATTATTCAAGCCACTACGAGTGTCTCGTCGCCAGTTCCGTCGCGTGCTGATGTGCATGCGGAACGTAAGGCACCTCAAGTGCCACGAGCTGTACGCGCACGAGAAGGTCACCAAGGTGGATAGTCTGTCGCTCGTGCTGTCTGGCAAGTGAGTAATCACTAATTTGTCACCATCTTTCTTTCTGTCTAGCATTTTCGCGGCCTAGTGTTCATGCATAGGGCGGCAAGTACCTTACCTTAGACTCCTTAGAGTACTTAAAAGATACCATACAGTAAGTATTTCGTCATTTATAGCTCTGAGTTGCGTTGCTACTTGCATATTGTCAAGCGTGACGCTTACCATCAGACGAGGGACTTGCTCATGTCGTCTGGTTATTTCGCTATGTCTAATTTTCTACATTATTTTATATGCCCCCGACAATAATACGAAAAATAAACTATTTTGCGAAAAAAAAAACCTAAATTGAGTAAAAATAAGCTGTTGTTCATGTTTTAAATATTGGAGTAAGCAGAGGTGGACTTGTAGTGGGAAAATCTCGCTATCTCCCTCCCACGCGTGCACCGTAAAAAAAATATATTTCAGATTCCTAATAAATGCTATATAGAACTTGATATTTATACCTAAATGCTTCGCTGTTATGTTAAGAAATTATTTTATTTTATCCAATGAGGATTAGAATGATAGACATTTTACTTTTTATCCCAATGGCATTTAACATGTTTTAAAACTTTATTTTGTTTACTTGTGTATTGTGGATAAGCGATGGATATTTATTTCTATCAGGTGACCCTTATGCTCGTTTGCCAGTATGTGTTGCAAAAAATAGCCCATTAAAAGACTTGTCTTGATTTTTGTGGCGGGATTTTTAAAAATACTTTAACACATTTTGAATTGCTTCCAATGGTATTTCATAAGTGTTGATTACAGTAAAGAGTAATTTCAAACTTTCAAGATAAAATGTTAAATCTCATACGTAGAAAACTGTAATGACGTGTTGATAAACTCTCGGTAAACAGTACATCGGCCTTCCGCGAACATCATCCCGGTGATAAATAACAGTAAAGACTATTTGCAAATGAGTGACAGCTGGAGAGATTTGTGCGATAAAAAGTGTACCGATGATGTCATACGGCGTGGTGATTGCTGAGTGCTGACTAATCGTAACATGTGGTCGCCGGCCACGGTGAAATATATTTCATTGGAATTGTATAATTTGCTGGTTTGAGAGATGCGGTTACGTTCGTTGAATTCGGTCTCGGCTGAATTGCGAATGATTATATTACTAAGAAAGTAAATGTTGTGCTTGATAGATATCTATCTACTTTACGTGACTTCCTAGGATAGGTTAAGCCTTAACTTAAGGTCAATGAAATCTCTGGTTTCCAACTTTCCTTCGTATCCATGTATGTCTATATATTATTACTGAAAGGTGTTTTTTGTCGGTACGCCGTAACTTCCATAATTATCCATTAAATATAATGATTCGAACACTATTTAAAACCTTATGTTTGCCGCCATTGGCGATAAAAAAAATACAAATGTAAAATTAATTTAAAATTATAGGTTTAAAATTAAGTGCCGTCTGTTGACAGTATAATCAACTAATTTGTTGTATTGTATTTACTTAATTCTACTTTATTATATTACATAACTAGCCACTATCGGTGAGAAGTATTCGTACAGGTCATCAAGTTTATTTATAATCAGTTTTAGCGGAGCCTCCTTGTTTAGAACGTAACCTGTGTTCTAATAAAATACGAATATACTGCGAAAGGGCTCTCTGCTAGTAATTTAATTTCCTGTCAAAGTCTCGTGTGATGCTGCTTCCGATATTATTTATCGTATGAGATTTTGCTGTATCGATTTTCAAGTGATATTGATTGTCTATTTTTACCACCTGCTCGCTTGCTTGATTATAAAACTATATCAGAAACTTAGGATGAACATCAAATTCGATAACTGCAGTGTAACGATCGATCAAAATCAAAATTCCTTGCCTGAGATGCATGCGACTTATTCGGCGTTGATGTGAAACACCCTAATAATGATCTTTTAAGATACTTTGTGGATTTTATCCATTTCTAATCCCGGAACATACCGTATCCTAAATTTGTTTTTCATTCGGCTATTGATTTAAATGTATTCAAATTCGCTTTCGAGAAATGCTAAGTTATAGTCACATCACTAGTGCGGTTATATGATCTTGCACAAGTCGTTACTGTCAATGTGAACAAGTGCTTTTTAATATTTTATTCAATGTAACTTGCTTTTAAAATGTTTTTTTTTTATATATCTCTGTTACTGAGTAAACATTGGAGTGATGTAATAACGATACAATGAGATTTCTTGAAAGTGTTTATGCACCAAATATGATTCGTTGAATTCCACATTAAACAAATTATTATGTTGAATGCAAATAAATGTTTAGTTTTGTTAACATCTCTTTTACTAAGCCAAATTTTTCATGGGGTTTATAACAATCTGCCACCTTAATATTACATTATTCTTGATTGCGTCATAACAGAATGTCAAATTATCATCAGATACCATCAATTTTACCATCAGGTAAGTGATCTCTATTGCTCATAAATACTTATAGCCTAAGATCCGGCAGTAGAATCTCTACGTTCATGACGTAGATGCTCAAGCTCAAATTTCTACATTCATTTTCGAATAGGACAATACATTGATCATAGGGTGCCAGTCAAAAAGTGCCCGCATATATTTTTAATAAAAAAAAAATATAATAAAATTTTGGGAAAAAATTTCGTTTATGGTGTAGTTAAATAAAACATTGTTCCTATTACACAGCTATGTATGTAGAGAATTCAAATAACCATCTCGTGCTATTAACAATACCAGAACGGTCGTTGCCGACTTAAAGGATGTTTTATAGGCATTGGTAAAGGGAGATGGTATTCGGCATCCAGACTTGAGACGCAATAGGGAGCAGTTCACGGCGGTTTTCTTGACCATGGTTGTACCATGGCGGTCGAGTCGTCACATTCATCCCGAAGACATAACTGTCTACAGCGTGGCTCAGGCTTAGTCATTTTACCAAGCTAATATATAAAAAAAGGTCGTAAAATATCCACGATGGAACCCTCATATCATCAGAATTTCTGAACGTTATGCCTTGTTTGTATGCGACAGAGCGGGAGGTTTTTATACGGTTACAAAATAAAATCACGCTCTATAGCCAATAGTAACAAATGAGATTTCCCTTCTGACTACACTCTGTAGTGTATATAGATAGGACTTTTACGTGTCACCACGAAATCACTATTCGGAACTTAAGTGATATTGCTTAGTTCAGACGGCAATCAAGTCTGTATTTTTTTTTATCCCGGCTCCGCAAAGTGACTACGCTACACCTGATGGTAAGTGTAGCGCAATCCAGGAATAGTGTCGACCAACGACAAACAGTGTGTCTATCGTTGGTCGGCAAGATCATGCCGGTCTGCCTAACTGCTTCTTCACACTCCATTTAAAAGACCCCATATTATAGGATGGAGGTAACACGTGTGCCGGCAAACTATTCCACAGCTTAATGGTCCGCCAGAAGTACGATTTTGCGAACTTTTTAGTTCAAGCCGAGATGGAGGAGACCACGAAGCTGTGGAAACGCAAGCCAGCACGCGTGGTTCTGTTAAGGAGCCATCTTAAGGAGATTAGTTTAGACAGCCATCAAGTCTAAATCATAAGCTTTTTTTTTAAATTAAGTAATTTTTTGGACTTTTAGTCGTACAACGACTACGTCAGCCCCATAGTGCTAACTCTTATAACTATTGCATGCTCTTTTGATACATAAAATATAGTTGTTATTTAGTTTTTATTTTTTTGGTTGGTAACAGAAGCAACACCGCACAGAACTTTGAATTACAAAGCACTGCATGGTTCAGTGCCATGTTCAGTGCGCTCGTCACCCCAAGACATTAGATTTTAGTCTCATAATGCCCAGTAATTTCACTGGCTTCAATCTCCTTTAAACCGAAACACAATAGTATGTCCTTGTTGAAGGGCATGCTTCACGGCTCATGTCAGTTAATGCTGGAGTCCCACAAGGCTCTGTGCTTTCGCCCACCTTGTTTATTCTGCATATCAATGATATGTTACCACTTGGTAACATCCATTGCTATGCAGATGACAGCACAGTGCATGGGCGTTACTGCAGTAAGCCTCCTGGTTGCCGGGAAGTCACTGAGAGGCAGCGAGAGAATCTTGTCATTGAGCTCAACCGGACCCTGGATCTCATTTCGGAATGGGGTACAAGGAATCTGGTTGAGTTCAATGCCAAGAAAACTCAGGTGTGCGCGTTCACGTGCAAAAAATCCCCGTTCTCTCCCCTCCCCAATCTTCAGGGTATCCCGCTCGCAATGCGGAATAGCCTAAATATCCTGGGCATGGATATTTGCTGCAATCTGAATCCAAGGAACCACATCGAGGGCGTAATATCAGCCACATCGCGCAGGGTCGGAATCCTGAACAAGGTGCGTCGGTATTTTACACCCGGCCAGCTTTACCGCTTATACAAAACGCAAGCAAGGCCGGGAGTGGAGTACTGTGCGCACCTTTGGGACGGTTCCGCCAAGTACCTACTCGATGCCTTGGACGGATTGCAGCGACGGGCTGTCCGCATTGTGAATGATGCAGACGTTACAAGACGCTTAGAACCGCTACAATTGCGGAGGGACATTGCCTCGCTGAGCGTCTTGTATCGTTTGTATCATGGCGAGTGCTCTGAAGAATTGTTTGACCTTATCCCATCCTCACCCTTCCTTAACAGAACCACGCGTGCTGGCTTGCGGAGCCACAGCTTCGTGGTCTCCTCCATCTCGGCTCGAACTAAAAAGTTCGCTAAATCTTACTTCTGCCGGACCATTAAGCTGTGGAACAGTTTGCCGGCGCACGTGTTCCCTCCTTCCTATAATATGGGGTCCTTTAAACGGAGTGTGAAGAAGCAGTTAGGCAGGCCGGCATGATCGTGCCGACCAACGATAGACACACTGTTTGTCGTTGGTCGACACTATTCCTGGATTGCGCTACACTTACCATCAGGTGTGGCGTAGTCATTTTGCCGAGCCAGGATAGAAAAAAAAAAAAAAAAAAAAACACACAGCTTACACACTATTGCTTGGCGACAGAAATAGACAAAGCATAAATAAAATAGAGTAATCTGTAAACTGACTGATACAACAGACTAGCCGCATCTGATGTTTGTGTGGTATGATGAGCTTGTGGGCTAGGATGTTTTTGAGTTTGTGGATTTGGATGTATTCGCTTTTACGACTGAACGGATTTAGATGAAATTTTGTACGCAGGTAGGCAATGTAGCTGTATTAGGACAAAGACTACTTTTCATCCTGGTAAAAAACGTTCGCGTAAGCGGAGTTGCGAGTAAAAGTGACTTACATGGTAAATTTGGATTAATCTATTATTAGTACCAATTCTCTCGTAATAAAACTAAAACATACGCACTCACGCCTGTAATCCTCGGAGGAGTAGGTAGAGGTACACCTCTAATTAATTAAAATTATTCTATTATTTAGAATGTATCACTCACTTGACAGGAGTAAGACATATTTTAGTTAACTTTAGTACGTGACAATAGTAATGTCACTAGATTTATGAAAAACAATGGTGTTTTGTCGCTGCGTAAGCAGAATTAGAACAAATGTCACCTGTACTCACTGGTCTATGCTGACTAAACTTTGAACAACAAGGTGGTAGGGTCCTCGTATGCGAGAGGCCGTCTGGGTTGGTACCACAGCTTTGTCTATTTCTGCCGCTAAGCAACAGAGTGTATGCACTGTTGGGTTTCGGTTTGTAGGACACTGAAGCCAGTGAAATTACTGGGCATTATGAGACTTAACATCTTATGTCTCGCGGTGACGAGCGCAGTTCAGTACCATGCAGTGCTTTGTAATTCAAACTTCTGAGTGGTGTTGCTTCTGTTTATGGGCAGGCGTGGCGCTCACTATCAGGCGAGCGCCTTGGTCGTCTCGTCATTCAATCAAATTTAAAAAAAAAACCTCTCGTAGGTACACATATTTCTCACCGGCTTTTACTACTAAAACATTGCTTTTGTTAAAATATTGTTTCGTTAATTAAATAACGATGTATCGAACAAGAAACACTCGTGATTCCTGTTACTGAAACCTCAAGGTCTCGCAGTATTGATCATTGTTTTAAATGGATTCAAAAATTAATTTATACTGAGCAGTGAATTAATAAACGCAAATTATTATTTTTGTGACATGAAGGTTCCTCAATCCGAGATTATGATTATACGCTCCGCGGACGGCCCAAAAAGCGTTCGATTGACGTATTGGAGGGAGACATGAGAGCCAATGGTCTCACTACGCCCATCAATGCGCCCATGATTCTTCTCGTATTCTGGGCGTACATGGGCCGTGGAGATCACTTACCACCAGGTGACCTACTTGCTCGTTTGTCGACTATGCAATACATAAAAAACAATGATAAATCAGATCTTTAGTGTTCCATAAACAAAGGTAGGTCCCTTTTATCCCATTTGGTTTAAAGTTGATACAGGTAATAAGACAGATCTTTGTTTTTTTTTATTTTTATAGCATAGGCCGGCAAACGAGCAAGTGGGTCACCTGATGGTAAGTGATCTCCACCGCACATGTACGCCCACCACCAGAAGAGTCATGGACGCGTTGCCGACCTTAAAGGAAAGGGATAATTAGGGATTGGGAAGGGGACGGGATTTGGGCTTCCGGTTATCTCACTCACCGTACGAAACGCAGCAGCAAGTCACTACTTTACGTCGGTTTTCTGTGAGACAGTGGTAACGATCCGGTCGAGCCAACCCATTCATGCCGTAGACAAAACTGTCTACAGCGTGGCTGTACCACTCATTTGTTTCTAGCCTTTGGTCATAAACTAACAATATGCACTATCGGGGTCAAGATTATTACGATCTTTACTACAATACACAAAATTCTCGCTTCATTACAATAACGCCCAGTAATTACCGACCATTGTGCGCCAAGGTCTTGTTTTTTTTTTTTGAATGGTTGAAACTTGAAAGCAAAAGTGTTGGGTGTAACGGTACGGTACGGCGCGGCGCGGCGCTGTGTGTTGGATTGCGCAACAACCGGCCCGGCTTGACGGCCTGCTGACACGACCTCATTGCGACGTGTGAAGGGTTGATGTGGAAATTGATTGGGAGTTTTTTTTTTATAGCAGCGACTGGTAAACGAGCACGTAGATCGCCTGATAGTAAGTGATCTGGTCGTGAACGCCAACAAAACTGGAAGAACTAGGGGTGCGTTGTTGAGATTGAAGGGTTAGGAATTGAGAAGGGGAATTTCGGATAATATTTTGCATAAGTAGGTGAAGGGTCTGGATTTAAAAGGAGCACGAATATTGTGCATTGAAAAAAAATATCAATAGGACTGGAATTACGAAATTGCTTTGTCCTGCAGCAGGATAACATGGGGTGATAATAATAATAAAAGCCATTGTTGGACACTATATACATTATTATGAAGTTCCTCATTATGTGAACGTAGCAACCGGCCGGCGCGGCAGGACCAAGCCTCGCTGTCAATTTTTTTTCTTTCCAAACTTTCTGAATTATTAAATGTTAAAATAAGGCACAAAACGTAATTCGTTTGCTAACTCAAAAGGGTGAATCAGCAGTTTTATCTGTATGTAGATCATTCTTGGTTTCAGTTTCGTACTCTGCTGCTAATTTGATTTGCAGCCACGCTGTGTTCCCGCCATTCATTCCACTTTGTTTTACACTGCTATTTCCTTGATGAGTAATGTGCTAGTATCTTGGGTGAGAGCCAAACTTAACACTGGTTTTGGTATTATTTTGAAAGTAAGGCAGACTAGTTCTAAATGTTATTTTTGTGTAGTGTTTTAAAACATAGTTTTTTCTTTCGAAGTTGTCAGAAAGAAGTGGCTGTTGTGGGCTTCCACCCCTCAAGTGACCGCTATGTTGGTTATAGAATGTCGTACAGCTAGCGCTGCTGATGTACCTACAGCTGCGGTACTCATAAATCAATCAATATATTCTGAACAAGCAAACCTCTTACGGTTCACTCCCCCAGCGCTCATCACGATGGGGTTAGAAATTGTTAAAGCTCGGGTGATGGGTGACTGATATTTTTCTTATGCATTCATATTTCCTGTCCGTCAATAAATTTAAAATGCAAGAACCCTTTAAAATGTACTTTTAGAAATTTGTGTTTCGAGTCTCCTTAGATATTAAGATGTAAAAAAGGTATCCAAATGTTAAAAGCTGCGAAGGATTGAAGTGTAGATTCAAGGATAATATCCACCACTTTTCCAGAACCACAACGCACAAAACAAAAAAATAATTACGGATATCCATCGTTCGTATCTTAAGTTCATAAAAAAAAATCCCATAGAAAAAGCATATTCACTTTCTTACGAATAAAAAAAAACTCAGGGCAACATTTCCAATTTGTGTTAACTAAAACACCTTATTCATATACAACGATATTACGAAATATTAAAAAAAATACTGAAATCGGTCCAGCCGTTCTCAAATGATGCCGTTACCAACGAACAGAATTTCATTTTTATTTATGTAGATTAGCGCAGATATTAAATCATGAACAGTAAACCCACATTACCAATCGCCTTGGGCACGGCAGTCGACATTTTTACAACACAAATCAACTGTTAAACAATCGCTCCTTTTTTGACTTTTTGAGGTTAAGATTTCAATTGACCACTTTGAAATCTCTTACTTTGTAGTAAAGTATATTTGGTAGACTGCTTTTAAGGCTAAAGATTAGTGATGTCATGCTTACACTTGTACCTTCGAGGGGATAAGCAGAAGTGCCGGTAGTGAACCAATAGTTTGCCTAGCTTAATTCAATACCATTTTGTAGTAGGTGACGAGCCTAACACCGTACTGAGTACATATTTCAATCTGCAATTCATGCGTCGTTTATCTAATCGGAAATTCAAATAAAAATAATTACCCGATCTGGTGAACCCAGGACCCTCAAGGTGTCTTAAATAAATTAATTAATGAAATAATTTAGCGCAAAGGAATTTGTTGATGATATTTAATGATTCGCATACCACTCTTTAGTTTTCGTTTCGTTGATTAATCTGTGTGAATTAAGGTAATTATCGGTTCTGTTTCTACTACTTTTGAATAGTCCATCTCGACCTGACTGATGTCTCACAGGAAACTGACGTTTAGTGGCAGCTTGACATGTCGTAAGGTGAGCAAGATAATCGAAGGCGTAAATAAACCCACCTTATAAACCTCTTCTCCAATTCACATTATTTATTCCTTTACTATAAGGTCGTCAAAGCATCCATGGTTCTTCTATTAGTTTTGATGGACGGTGGGTATCAGTTACCACATTCATGTGACCCACTTGCTCGTTTGGCTCTGCTTTGGGAAAACTCAACGTAACCTCCAACCCATAATTATTTACCGTACGAAAGTCACGGGACATGTGAGGCTAATCTACAAATAGACCGAAGCAAAACAAATATTCCAAATCTGACATCGCATTCACTGACAAATAAGAGTTACGTAACGCGAGCTTTTTCTCTATTTCCCTAGAAAGTAATGTTTCATTTTATATGCAACGCCGCGGGTCGCATCTAGCAATGTTTACGAACGTCGGATTTCTACTAGTGTTGCCAGATCCGTCTTTTTAATGGGATTTAAACGAAAGACAAGTGGTACTTTATTTAACTAAGTGGTAGGTCCCTTGTATGCGAGAGGCCTTTTGAGTTGGAACTACTGTTTTCTCTATATCTGCGCTCAAGCAGTAGTGTGTAGGCACTGTTGTGTTTCGGTTTGAAGGACATTGAAGCCAGTGAAATTACTGGGCATTATGAGACTTAAGATCTTATGTCTAGGGGTGACGGCCGCAGTTCAGTTCTATGCAGTGCTTTGTAATCCAAAGTTCTGTGTGGTGTTGTTTCTGTTATGGGCAGCCATCAGGCAAGCACTTGGCTCGTCTCTTCATTCAATCAAATAATAATAATAAAAAGATATTTAAATATGAAAAAATAAAAAACTGGCAACACTACCAATATATATTATCGACGGACCTATCTTTGTATTACGTGCTTCGAATATCTATCCATAAATTATTTACTGTAAAGCTTATGTTTTTCATATCGGTGTGTTGTGATCAAAATAAGCGTGTGGATTTATTAAAGGGCCAAGTCGCGGCCACACCTTCGATTAATCACGTTTGTGTGGCGCTTTATATATTTACGTGTAAATAAACTTTTTTTTAGCGAAGGTCAAGGTTGTAGTTGCCATTTGGATGGTGTTGCTAGGTGTTTATAAAGAGCTACGTATGTAAGTTGCCTGAAATGATTAGAGAGATTTGTTGTGTTTCATAGTGAAGGTGGTAGGTCGCTCGTATGCGAGAGGCCGTCTGCGTCGGTTTGTCTATTTCTGCCGCCAAGCGACAGTGTGTAAACACTGTTGTGTTTCGGTTTGAGGGAAATTGAAGCCAGTGGAATTACTGGGCATCATGACAATATCTTACGTCTCGGGGTGACGAGCGCTGTCCAGTGCAATGCAGTGCTTTGCAATTCAAAGTTCTATGTGGTGTTGCTTCTGTTTATATGCAGGCGTGGCGCTTACCATCAGGCGAGCACCTTGCTGGTCTCGTCATTCAAGCAAATGGGTAAAAAATAGGTGACCCACGGTTTCTGTTTTATTTTCTACGTGTTTTTCTAATATTATAAATGCGAAAGTGTCTTGTGTTATTTTGTTCTTCTTTCAAATAGTATGCATCGGATCGGCAATATTTCGGGCAAGATTTCTACACGGGCGGAGCCCAGAGCCAAAGGTGGTGTATATATTTTCCCGATTGTAAGTCAGTGATTATGTATGCGTTTCATATCTCAGTTGTCGATCGAAGCGCCCCCTCGTATGGAACACGTTGAACCAAGTGATAATCAAATATGCACATACTTTGACGGGCTTTGCGGATCGACGATGTTACTTTTATGTTTTTTTTTTATAGCTTAGGTCGGCAAATGAGCAAGTAGGTCACCTGATGGTCAGTGGTCTCCACCGCCCATGATCGCTCACAATACCAGAAGAAGCATTCAGGGCGTGTTGCCGACCTTAAAGGAAAAGGATAATTAAGGGATTGGGAAGGGTAGCGGGATTTGGATATCTCACTCACTTTAAGAAACGCACCAGCAAGCTGCTACTTTGTCAGTAAATTATATATTTTTTTTTGGCTTCTACCAAAATGTACATAAGTATGTACATAAGTACATTTGGTAGAAGCCAACTTTTTTACGGTCAAGGATATAACCAAAGCTCTAAAAACTTACTTCCCACCTTCAATAATATAATAATCTTATCTTATCTTATCTTATATCATATATAGTAATATTATAAATGTGAATGTAAGTTTGTTTGTTACGCTTTCACGCGAAAACTACTCAACCGATCATCATGAAACTTTGTACACCTATTCTTGGAGGTACCTATTAATAGTAATATAGGCTACTTTTTTATCCCGGAAAAAGCAAAGCACGCGGGCGGAGGCGCGAAGAAAAGCTAGTAGTATATAAAAAAATTCGTGTCACGTTGTTTGTCCGAGACGAACTCCTAAACTAATGAACCGATTTTAATCAAATTTCTCAAACTGTGTGGGATGGGATTGTTTATATCTCAATTTATAGCCACAATATTTTTTTTATTCCAAATTATAATGACAAAGATATATAATTATCTGTGAGTTCCATAAGATTCTAACAGACGGCGGTGTAAGGTAATTTATCGGCTGGATTGAGTAAGTATCTAATAGATGGCGCATATTCTCTATCGAATAATTTACTACAATATAATTTAACATATACCTTAGCCACAGCAACGCGTGACCGGGTCTGCTAGTTTACTATGAGATGACCTACGTAATAGTTTTTAGGAATTTTGTATTTTTTTTTATATCTGTACTGACTTCATATTCATAAGCGTTAATTTAATTGCTATAAAAAAACATGAGTAGAGAAGTCCATCATCGCAATTTTACCCTTTTTACGAAGATTAATTGAGTAGATAATTTGTGCTTTGTTAAGGTCGGTTGGGCATACGTGATGTACAAAAATGTACGTACAACCCGACCTGATAATTACGGCTGGGGTCGTATTTACTGTGGTTTGGTGTTGCCAACATATTAGATGTTAGTCAAGTAATGCTAGCCCTGTATTATATATATTTTTTTTTATACCATAGGCCGGCAAACGAGCAAGTGGGTCACCTGATGGTAGGTGATCTCCACCGCCCATGTACGCCCACCACCAAAAGAATCATGGGCGCGTTGCCGAACTTAAAGGAAAGGGATAATTAGGGATTGGGAAGGGGAAATAATTTGGGCATCCGGAAATCTCACTCACCGTACGAAACGCAGCAGCAAGCCGCTACTTTACGTCGGTTTATATACGTCCCATATGAGGCACGGGCCTCCTCTACTGCATGAGAGGGATTAGGCCTGAGTCCACCACGCTGTCCTAATGCGTGTTAGCAGACTTCACATACCTTCGAAAAACGACAGTCTGTCGTTCGAAAAACTGTCGTCTCGACAGTCCGTATTACTCCCCGCTGAGCTATCGATGCTTTAGTTAGTTGTTGTTAGTCAAGTAAATATGTATAATATAATCAACCATTGAGAGTTATTGCGTTCCTCGACGGCCGGCAGAATTATGCCGGCCTGAAGTTACTGGATGTACACACAATCACGCCTTAATGGCTGAACGGTTTTGGATGAAATTTGGCACACAGGTAAACCATGGCCTGGATTAGGACATAGGCTTTTTACATACGCACACACGCCTGTTATCCTCGAAGGGGTACGCAGAGGTGTAACCAGTACACCCACATTCAGCCGAGCGTATTTCCGTCCTATGATAGGGAGGCGAGCCTATCGCCATACTGAGCACAATTCTATACTCCGGGCTGATACTGAGCATTGCGTCATAGAAAAAAACTAATATCATTACCCGACCCGGGGAACGAACCCCAGACCTCAGCACAACAGTCGTAGCACGTACGCAATACACTTGCGCCACCAAGGCAGTTCTCTTTATTCCTCAAAAGACCGCTCTCGTGGGAGGAGCCACGAACAAAAGCTAGTAAATGAATAAATCAAATATTACTCGATATAAAGCAATCATAAAATGTCATAATTTCGATTTTTATTTGATTGATACCGCGAATTGATGTTGCAGCCGTCCCGGCTCGTCGCGGCGTCTCATTCTTCAAATGAGAAATAGCAAAATCAAAAACATTCTAACTAGGTCACTAACACGTTTGAATTTTTGTATTTCTAACTGGCTTTATCCCAATCGGTTGTAGATATCGTGTTCCTTAAGCGATTTCAAATCCTCACATTTTTAGCTGTTTTATAAGTCTTTTTGGGGGAATTCGTTTACTTTTACACTTTCTTTTCTTTCACTTTTTGACTTTTATCATTAATCTTCTTCTCGAGTATTTTTTACCGGCAGTAGCGCTTGTCGCGTGTCAGCTTTAGGCATTTCTTGTAAACCCACCATAACAACGAAGCTAATTATTATTTTTGCTGGTAGTAGGATATTCGTATCCGCCCGGATAGCGATCACCGTACACATGGTGTTAAAACTTGCCATAGTGGCCCACACATCTTGTGTGGATCGCGTTCCAGGATCAGTCAGTGTATATCCGGTTCCCCGGAGGGGCTTGCTACATGACTTGACGGTTGGTTGGGGTGGGTTTTTTTTTATAGCATAGGCCGGCATACGAGCAAGTGGGTCACCTGATGGTAAGTGATCTCCACCGCCCATATACGCCCACCACCATAAGAATCATGGGCGCGTTGCCGACCTTAAAGGAAAGGGATAATTATGAATTGGGAAGGGGAGGGAATTTGGGCTTCCGGATATCTCACTCACCGTACGAAACGCAGCAGCAAGCGGCGGCTTGCTGCTGCGTTAAAGTAGCGACTTTACGTCGGTTTTCTGTGAGACAGTGGTAACGACCCGGTCGAGCTAGCCCATTCATGCTGTAGACAAACTGTCTACAGCGGTTTCAATATAACTTAACTTAGTATTTATTTTTCTTTATTAACTTTTGAAAATACATAATGTATTTGTGTATTGTTGTAGCCTTTACCGGTGACAATGAAAACACCTTTCCATCAACACGAGGCACCTTATTTGGCCTCATACGGATAATGTCAACGGTCGTCTTGAACCGACAGTAAAGATCACAGATCACGGTTAATAAGATAGACATGATATATACTTCACATTAGCATAGAAACCTAGCTTGCCAACTTTTACTAGTCACCAGAGATGAAACGGATTGTAAATAATGTATATCCGCGGATACGGATCATTCGTATCTACATCTGCGAGTACGGATACGGAACTCAACTTTCGTGCTCAGTCTGTGTCACTACGTGACCTTGCGCCGGTAGATGATACTTATTTTTTTTTTATAGCATAGGCCGGCAAACGAGCAAGTAGGTCACCTGATGGTAAGTGATCTCCACCGCCCATGTACGCCCACCACCAGAAGAGTCATGGGCGCGTTGCCGACCTTAAAGGAAAGGGATAATTAGGGATTGGGAAGGGGACGGGATTTGGGCTTTCGGTTATCTCACTCGCCGTACGAAACGCAGCAGCAAGCCACTACTTTGCGTCGGTTTTCTGTGAGACAGTGGTAACGATCCGGTCGAGCCAGCCCATTCATGCTGTAGGCAAAACTGTCTACAGCGTGGCTCTACCACTCAATATCTCGATCTATATATTAATCTTGCAATTAATCGCGGCACGATTATTGAGTATACATATTACGATAGCCTCTGAGGCGCAGTGAGCTTCTAACAAGCGAAGCGAGGGGCCGTGTGTTCGATTGCCGCACCGAAGCATATGTTTGTGTGATCCACAAATATGTGCTTCGGGTCTGGGTATTGTTGAACCGCAAATCCTTCGTACTTCCTGATATCTATGACATACATGGTGTATTAAAGCACAGGTGAAGCATGTCCTGGTTTAGGATATGGGCAGATTTTATCCTATACCTTCACACCTAGAGCCTCGAGGAAAAATTAGTATTTAACAAAACTCGGCTGAGATTAGGTGGTATTTATTATTCTTCAAACCGTTGTTGCTAGGCGGGATGGCGATCATTTTCCAGTTGCGTTAATATATTTATCTTGTCTATTTATAGGCGTCTACCGCAGTACTGTTCAGTACGGGAATGTACCATCCCTGTGATTTATTGTTTCACGAAGCGGGCCGACGTCCATTGTTATAAAGAGTTTTTTTAATGCAAGATCAAATCTCCTCGATTGACTCGGTGGCGCAGTTGTGTTGCATACTTGATACGACTGCTGTGCTACGTCTGGGTTGGTACCACCGCTTTGTCTATTTCTGCCGCCGTGCAACAGTGTGTAAGCACTGTTGTGTTTCGGACTTCGGTTTGAAGGACATTGAAGCCAGGAAATTACAGGGCATTGTGAGACTTAACAGTTTATGTGTCGGAGTGACGAGCGCAGTTCAGTGCTATGCAGTGGTTTGTAATTCAAAGTTAAGTGTGGTGTTGCTTTATGAGCAGGCGTGGCGCTGACCATCAGGCGAGCGCCTTGCACGTATCGTCATTCAATGAAATAAAAACGAAATTAGCAGTCATAGGGATTGCCGATAGAAGTTAAAACTTTTAACTTAAGTATATTTATTTAGTCTATTATAACTTAAGTATATTTGTTTACTCTCAACTCAACTCGACTCGTATTCGATACTCAGAGGTCACAAGATTTCACCCATCCAAAAAGCGTCTAAAGCGCACAGCATGCAGCAGCATAGTCTGAATTAACATTAGCATGTCGTTGACGCGAAACCACTAGTTTACCCCCTACCAAAAAGTGCTCAACGCAGCTAAAGAAGATTTCACTTCAATAAAAAAAATTACAAAATGAAGAACGACACCTCAAGGCAACTTCTATCATCTCTAATGCGTTAATTTACTAAAGTAGGTCGTTTACCATTGTTGTGCCAAATTCTAGATGCTGGTTAACGAGTTACTAAACTCTAGTTCATACAATTTACGTCGTCCATGAGCTCGCTGTGTGGCGGCTTTGTCCTCGACACATTTTAATTATAGGTCTCCCCGAGGCTTATTATGCTTGCTTTATTAACTTCCCCCACCATTTTCTCTCATTCAAAATAAGATATGAAACATTAATCGTCAGTGCTTCTGTGTCTTTCGGTGTTCATTACATAATTGAATGAATTAATTACCAGACGAAAAATTTAAATGTCCGAAAAAAACCTGTTTTTTTTTTCATCCTGGCTCGACAAAGTGACTACGCTACACCTGATGGTAAGTGAAGCGCAATCCAGGAATAATGTCGACCAACGATAAACAGGGTGTCCATCGTAGGTCGGCAAGATCATGCCGGCCTGCCAAAGGGCCAAGGGAAGGGGAAGGAAAAAGGGATGGGAAAAGGGTTAGGATCAGGGGGCAAGCCCCCTGGGGAGAATCGGATATACACTGCCTGACCCTGGAACGCGACTCACTCAAGGCGGACCACTATGGCAGGTTTTAGCACCAGTGTACGGTGGTCGCTATCCGGTCGGATACAAGTATCTTCCCACCAGACAAAACATTCAAACATATTGTTGAAACAGACGATTGTCGTACATACTTGTACATAATATTAAAATATTGTCAATTCATCTATTTACCTGTTTAGTTTAAGTGCATTATTAATGTAATGTTTTTAATACTATGTAATTCATTGATTAAATAAATAAAATAAAAATAAATAAAGTTATTAATAACTTATCTAATACTCTTTTCCTACAATATCGTCGCCGGAAAGGATAAGGTGGCGATTGGATTCCCAGAATGAGTCGAGATTACGCCTACGTTCGTCTTTTATGAGATCAAAGATAAAACTTAATATATCAAAGTATATCAGGAAACTGTTTATGCTTTTGATGGTTTCTGGGAAATGCTTAAGTACATGTTGGATTTAAAACATGAATGTGTGTGTTGGTTGTTTATTTCACGAATGTTTTTGATGGTAAAGATTAGAGGGTCTTAGATGGAGAGTCTACCGATATGTATTTTTTTTTAAATTTGGTTTTGGTTGTTATAATGACGAGACAAACAAGGCACTCGCCTGATGTTAAGCGCCACGCCTGCCCATAAACAGAAGCAACACCACACAGAACTTCGAATTACAAAGCACTGCATGGGCACTGAATTGCGCTCGTCACCCCGAGACACAAGATGTTAAATCTCATAATGCCCAGTAATTTCACTGGCTTTAATGTCCTTCAAACCGAAACACAACAGTGCTTGCACACTGTTGCTTGGCGACAGAAATAGACAAAGCTGTGATACCAACCTAGACGACCTCTCGCATGCGAGGGACCTACCACCTTGTTTTATTTGTTGATTGTTTAATTATAGATTTGGATGTAGGATGATGCGCCTAGATTTTGGAATCAGATAATGGATGCGTTCTATTCGTATAGAGATGCCATTATAGTACAAACATAATAGAACATAACATTATAGAACAAACATATGAGTATTATGTTTGTTCGGAGTGTGTAGGATACACACTCCGAACAAACATAATACTCATTGAGAAATAAATAGGAATGCAAATGTGGGATGACTAGGTAAAAAAAATATCTAATTAATGTATATGCCTTCTGCAACATCGAAGGTGTAGACCAGTGTTTCCCAACGTGGGGCCCACGCCCCACAGGGGGGCAATTTGATAGTTAAGGGGGGCAATTTAAAAATGAACTCGACACGACTTTTACCTTTTCGCTTTGGGTTATTTAAATGCAATGCTAGATATTGGTGACAAATTTAACAAAAAATGTTAGGGTGGGGCATGGTCTAAAAAAGGTTGGGAAACACTGGTGTAGACAGAATTGCAACGTGTCTGGATAACCTCCCACCGACCGGGCGAGTAGACATATTGTAACATTTTGAAATAGGAATTTTGCATGTAATCTCATACAATGGATGTAAAAAGTAGGTAAATGACTAGTTTAAATAATACAAATTAATGACAGTCTGATTAGACCAGTCCAGTTATGGCGAACCTAATGCATTATCAGACAGAAATCTAAAGGTGGTAAAACGTAGTGTTTTGTTTCCGATTTTGGGTGGCTCGCGTGTCATGTCGCTAAATAACACATATCTTCTTCTTTTTTTTATTCATGGCTTCGCATAATTATGCATTGCACCAATGACAAGTATAATTTATCCTCAAGTTTTCACAAGAACGATGAAATATCGGTGTGGACGTTTTCAAGGTCTGGTTGGAGTTTTGGTACTGGAATTCCTTCCATTACCCATCTACTTTATTCACTTATTTAATGTTTCCATACACTGTTCATTACCATCAATGATTATTGCACAAATTCACACTACTTTTATACAACAAACACAAGTTCTTTAACTAGTTAAACTAGTTTTTGAAATAAATTAAAATAAGCGATGAACCGCGCTGTCAGAATTCCCGCCAAAACATTTGTTTGTGTTGTTGGTTACAGATTGGTGGTGTCGCAGAACCAGCGAGCTTTGCACATAGTGTTTCCACACCACTTCCTCGACTCGCCGGAGTGGTTTGGCGTTTCTACGGATGAATATTTTCAGGTATTCATTATTTATTTATTGAAACTTTATGTACAAAACATGTATAAAGGCGGACTTAACGCCAAAGGCATTCTCTAACAGTCAACCTACGGGTGATGCAGAGACGAGACAATGTGGGTGTATAAAATAAATTAAGAGTACATTAGATATAAAGACAAATCTACTGTCGTAGTATATATTATGTATCCCGTCAAACATTGATCTCAACTTCTTCTGAGATCCTTAAACTAACCGTCAAAAACGTCCAGATATTTAATAAATTGGATTTAGATTTAGATAATGACTACTGAATGAAACTTGATGGTTGGTTGGGGGGTGGTGTAAGGGTACATATTTGTATGCTTGTGCCTGAATCAGTCGTTCGCCTGTCCTGTCCCCGATTTTCTTCTTCCCTGTTCGGAGTATGAAGAAGCATGTATACAGAACGGGATGATTCTGGTGAGTCTTCTTACCATCGGGTGTAGTGCAGTCACTTTGCCGTACTATGATAAAAAAACACTACGCTTGCTTGTCGCATAAGTCAGAACGTATTATCGATATCAGGTTTTTCCGGACTTTTAAATTTTTCATCTGGTAATCGTATTTGGGCCCGCGGCACTGGTGTTACCTCCAACATGATTCTGATGATTAACCTGTCCACAAAACATCTCACACAAGAGCCCGGATTATAAATACAAAGCGGCTAACATCAACTCGGCGACAAACGTTTGTGGCATTATTAAATGTGTAATGTCATACTAATTGTCCCATTCAAGTCGGGCAGCACGTGGGTGAGTTACGATTACGATTAGTTATTATGTAATTCAGTTTCACTCTCTATACATTGTGTGCTATATGCGTGGGCGACTTGGGCTCATTGGGTCACGTACTTTTTGGGTTATTGAGGAAAGTGGTTCAGATGATAACGCGGATTGCACCTGCTCTAGTGGGTCGTAGGTTTGATGCCGAATGAAGTGAATTTGGTGGATTAAAATTTGCCAAACTACAGCAGTTTTTAAGCCATGCATTGGTCTGCAGAGCGTGGACCCACATTGGGACAGTGTGGAGGGGTACGAACTAACAACGTTCCCACTTAATTATTTTTCTGCTACCTAGCATTGGGATGTAAATAAAGCAAATTATTTTTTTTTTTTTTTATCCTGGCTCGGCAAAGTGACTACGCTACACCTGATGGTAAGTGTAGCGCAATCCAAGAATAGTGTCGACCAACGATAAACAATTTGTCCATCGTAGCTCGGCAAGATTATGCCAGCCTGCCAAAGGGCCAAGGGGGAGGGGAAGGAAACAGGGATGGGAAAATGGTTAAGATCAGGGGGCAAGCCCCCTGGGGAGAACGGATATACACTGGCTGACCCTGGAACGCGACCCACACGAGGTGGGCCACTATGGCAGGTTTTAGCACCAGTGTACGGTGGTCGCTATCCGGTCGGATATAAGTATCCTCCCACCAGCAAATGGCGCAGTTGTAATGCGTACGCGGCACGACTGCCCTGCTGAGAACTCGGGTTCGATCCCCAGATCGGGTAATAGTGATTTTTTTACGAATTGCTCAGTATCAGCCCGGAGTCTGCAATTGTGTCTATCGTGTCATGACACCGAAATAAGCTCTTCAAAATGTGGGTGTACTGGTTGCAAGTCTGCCCACCTTTTCGCGATTACACGCGTGAGTGCTCCTATGTATGTAACATGAAGTGATATAAACAAAATGGCAGCGCGTAATATTATAAAAAACAACCTTACCAAAGTCTCGGCGATCTGAAAAATTTCCCTAATCCTGTGATCCCAAATTATAACTTCGAACAATTTTAATATTTACTCAAAAAAGTATACAGATTTCGCGAAGTTTGTATGCTTTAATTTAATAACTAATTTACATGTTTTTCCTATTACAAGATACAATTGATTTTAATACTGTATTTTTTTTGGAAATTCGTACATTAAATACATTTCACGTCCGATTTTCCAAAAAACTACAAAATAAAATTGGTTTAAATTATTGAATTTAGTAAAACAAAATCAGTATCTCCATATGAACTTGCTGTGGGTTGGTTCCTGTTTGCATAAGTAGTTCCAATTGGCCATTGTGACGTTTGAAAAAAATCTATATTTACTACAGAGGTGATCTCACAAAAAAATCTATGTCATGTAACGGTATTGTTCCTGCTTTTCCTGTAGTCAGTGAGATTTATTTTCCAGTAGCTTAAGGCCATACCCCCAGCAAAACACCGCGCGATCGTGATTTTTAGAGGCTATCTAGTCATTATTTAGAATAAATATTGATTAAAAAAATATACAATATATTTCTACAATCTGTCAGCTTTACTTTGTTCGATTCAAATTCATGTTAATGTTGATAGTTTTTTTTAAATTGTCGTTATAAATGAACCATAAAAATGAGAAAAATGCAAAGATTCCGTGCGTCTCCTTTTAAAGTACAGATTGTTTTTATATGAGATTAACCTCACTAGATAGACAATTTAATAACGAATATTTTGCCCGTTTTAAGTTTTCGAAAAGACTAAAACCTGATTTTTTTAAATCAATTATTCGCTAAATACGTGCATATTCTGCACAAAAACTCACACGCCAGAGTACACGAGTCAGTATGCCGCGAGTCAGTCAAGGTCATTTGCTCACGGAAGGCCCTTAAAACAATCTCCTGTCAAGCTATCCTTGTCTTTCCTTAATCCCATCTATTTTTTATCATCAAGTGCACCAAACCATCAACATCGTTTGCACCTCTAAAAAAAGGTGCACTCGGATGTAAAGGTTAATAATGGGAGTTTTCTTTTATTTTCCATCACGTAGTAAAGGAAATAAAGTTTCCTCTGTTCAAATCGAAAGCTATTGAGGGCAGGAAAACTCTGGAGGGTCGTAAAGTGAAATGAGCGCGTAAATACGGGAAACTATTGCGAGCTATAAAAGGGTTGCAGCTCTGTATCGTGTGCTGCAGGGATGCATCTAGGGCGAGCGTCATGGGGGCCATAACCCGCAACCCTAAGGGGGTTTTAATAAAGTATTTTACACGGTAGTATGCGAAATGCAGTCTGCAAGCAACATTAAAAAAACCGATTGTAAAAACTACAAGCGAAATCGTTCTGTAACGTGTGTTAAAACATGTTGCGCCAACAGGGAAAGATAATTTACGTCAATCATTGACGATTGATTAAAAATGTATTCAAGATCGACACCTATTCTTTGTTTGTCGCCTTCATGACAAATTGATTCAAGTATGGATTGAAAAAATTGGCCATAAGTCATATTTTTATTAGAATAAAAATATATCGACATTAAGTTCTCGACTCCTCGCAATAACTTGATCATCAGTCAGCCTTTTCTATCGTTAACCTCTGTTCTTTCTGGTAAATTTAAACTGGCATGGCAAAGTGACTAAACTACACGATGGTATGTAAATATAGTGGACTCCAAATACAATTTTGAGTTGGAGAGCCACGCTGTAGACAGTTTTGTCTACAGCATGAATAGGCTGGTTCAACCGGGTTACCACTGTCTCACAGAAAACCGACGTAAAGTATCGGCATGCTGCTAGTACGCTGCTGTACGGTGAGTGAGATATCCGGAAGCCCACATCCCCTCCCCTTCCCAATCACTAATTATCCCTTTCCTTTAAGGTCGACAACGCGCCCTTGATTCTACTGGTGGTGGGCGTACATGGGCGGTGAGATCACTTACCATCAGGTGATCCACTTGCTCGTTTGCCGGCCTATGCTATAAAAAAAAACAATGTCGCTGCATCTCTCGATGGTTGCTTGAATAATACCGGCTTGAAGTAACGAATTTCTTTGTGACCATTTAATGACTATCTACTTTTCTTACATCAATCTATTATTACAAGTCTCCAATATCTTTCCAGGTATCTATAATGGCGATGGAAGAATCTCGGGTGTTGGTGTGGCACCGCGATAAGCTGAAACTGTCCATCATGTCTGACGGCTTCCTACAAGCCGTGTTCGACCACATACTAGGCAGAGACGTCGTTCATAAACTCATGCAGGTTGGTACCACTAGAATTTTTAAGACTCCCAACAGTTATTCCCTTAGTGCGGCCCTTAAGACTCAAGTAGCTGCATTGTAAGCATTTGTAAATAAACAGTAATGAAAATCTTGTAAATTATAACGGTTAACTAATTTCATAAAATTTAAGCCATAATTATTGCCTATGGTAACACTAAGGGACCCTAATTTTATAACAGTTTCTACCTCATTTAGCCATAGACACGATAAACTTCGGTATTGGATGAACAAAACAAAAAAAAATAATCACATACCATATTATTGTATCACTTTTCTAGGTGAGCGAAACAATGGCAGTGAGTAATGGTCACCTGCCAAATAGTTACGAGGAGGGAGAGGACAAGCCCATGTTGGTGGTGAAGAAGTCCGGTGATGGACCCGGCATCACCGCCCTGTTGAACAGGCAGCTTCAAGGTATGTTGTGTAAGCCGTGTCGGTGCTTTTCTCTCGACGGTTTTAAGCATTTGTTTTTGGTTCGATTAAAAACATTGAATAAATGATAAGGAGTAAATTCTATTTTTAACTAAGAAAAAAATTAAGGAAGTTGTGTCAAATGGCACAAAATGGTAATTTGTGATTTTGGTGGTATTTTCCCGAATATAAAATAATAAAATCACGTTTTTTTTAGTTTTTGCAAAAACAAGTGCTTAGATTTTTTATATTAAAAAAAATTATATGCATGCAATATGCTAGTACAGATGTTGTGAAATGATACTTTTATCAATTCCAAAACAGTTCAATTTTAATTTTTGTCTCTGAACCGATTGATTATTTTTCTAAACTTTGCTTAGACACAACTTAATGTTGCCAGTTCAAAAATAAAATTATTGCCACTTGTACTTGTATTGTATCTTTTTCTCCTTTTCTGCTACAATCAATCGGATCAGGTACAAATTTTTATATCTTTTAAGAAGGTAGAGAGCATTTTATTTTAATGTTCTTTGTAGGTTTAAACTTCAAAAAAGTCGCTACATTTAAATAATAAATATGAGACATTTTAGTGATGTTTCATGGTAACGACAAATTTTAGTGTGTCTGCTTAGTTTTTTTTAATATCTTGACATGACAAAGGAACTGCACTAGGCCTGGTGTTAAGTACAGTGCAGTCCAAATATAATGGCGGCCGTCGAAATACATTGCGACTCGACGGTCGGCAGAATTATACCGGCCTGCAGTTACTGGGTATACCTATCTAGTGTCTGCACTGGCTGACTCCGGAACACGACTCACCTGAATGAGCCACTATGTTTAGTTTCCCACTATATGTACGGTGGTCGCTATCTAGTCGGGTACAAAAATATTAGGTACCCTCCCCCCAGGAACTTTTTTGTATCGTATGGTCATGACGTATTACTTTGATATTGCCAGCGGATGTTACGCCAAGATTGTTTTTGAATTATTAAATTTATATTTTAATGTAACATAATTATATTTTATATAATAAAAATAATAAATTGATTTAGTCGGGACCCATTCCGCTGCCAATATAACTTTGGTTTATATTTCTTAGAACTAGCTTTATTATTAAGCAGACATACTCAAATGAATTGATGTTTTACTAATCGACACGTAGGTGCAGTCCCATATACAAAATAGTGAGCCGATTTCGATTCCGGGGTTATATCCGACGTGATACTACATTGTTTGCTTGAATAGTTTCATTGGCTAATGGCTAGATTCTCAACTCTAATTAAAATAGAAATAAGCAACTGATCAATCCACAGGTTAAATGAAATTGTATTGTAATATAAAATATTAATAGTCACAAATAAGTTTTGATGGCAAATAACGTACAAAGTGCATGGGACTGCGCCTGTCGTGGTATATCGTTGTTGTGTCGTGTCGTTGACGTGTCGGTGTCGTGTCGTGTCGTGCAGGCGAGCACGCGCCGCTGCTCCGAGCCGCGCGCGCGCCACACGACTGCTGAAGACGTTCCCTCTCATCTCCTCATTTCCTCATCTCATCCCATATCCCCACAAACCACACTTCTCCCCAAAATTGGGGGCATTTTGCAGTTCCGCATAAGTATTATGTTGACGGTACTTCATTTGATTTATTAGGGCAATGTAAAAATTATATACATAAATGATGTATTGATTTTGTATTGGCCATATAACACAAACATTTGTACAAATATGGTAGTGAATTATCGCCATCAGTGTTGCCACAGCACAAATATTTTGACATTTGTGTCATCGATTATAAGTTTGTATAGAAATTAGAATTGGCTTTGATTTAATTTTAATTTAGTCACTAACAACAAAAAAGTCTTAACGGATTAAGACAGTCTTTTTACTGAGTTGTAGTAATATAGGGTTGATATTTAACAACTCAGTAATAAATAATAATTAACACAAAGCTATTAATAGCTAAAAAATCATGTCCGTCCATGAGCATTATGTCAATATATTTAATAAGTTTTTTTTTAAACTGCAAAGTGACCTAATTTGATAAACTTTATCATCGCATATTTTAAAAAGGTTTTATGAAATCGGTTCCACAAAATTAACACTTATTTGTATTCTAACGTCACGGTTCCACTGCAAGCTATAATTAGCTGTATGAAATCTTACCAATTTCATGAATCCATATTTTTTATCCAGTTTCCTTAAATAATCCGCTTAAATATCCTTTCCCACATATCTCACGCATATAATATGCAGCGTACAAAATATATTTTACCATCACTCGTGATACATACACATTTCATATCAGTATTCATTATTTATTTACAATCTCTCATAAGCATAAATATATATTTTTACATGGGACATAATAATATGATTAAAATTATGCGCTTCGGTATATTTATTTATTTGGAAAATACGGACATGAGATGATATAATTACCAATATTAAATTGTGTATGTACTTATTTTCTTTTGAGTGATTGACCAGGCTTGTATGGCTGCCAGTCGGTTGCATAATTATACTAATTCGTCAAAACCGAAGATTGCCGAAGCCTATACTTTTAATCGTAGTACTTAAATGACAGCCACATGTTATTATATGGTACATATACTAACATATTCTAGCATGTTTTAACTCGTATTAATTGGACTAGTCTACTGTAGTGCTAAATGTTTTAACTTAGACGCACTTAGTACTAGGAATATGATATATATTTGAGCCAAGATTAATAACGGTTAGGGGGGCACGTTAACAATAAAATATTTAGACTCGGTGAAATTAGACTTCCTAAAATAGCATATTAGCGAAAATAGGGTATTTGACTCAATTAATAAATTGCGTTCTCAAAAATCTATTATCGAAAGAATTATATAAATCAAAAATAAATAATTTAGAATCCTTTTAAATCTGATGAAAGGAGGGGCAGTTGTCAAATGACGGAAAAAGGTTGTACGACATGTCGTGCTACGTCACAAGACAGGTTACGCCATTACTGTGCACACGTGGGAGGAAGATAGTAAGATTTCCTCACTACGCGCCCATAATTGCTTATTATATAAAAATAAGTCGGGTTTTCCTTCCTGACGATATAACTCCAGAACGCACGAACCGATTTCCACGGTTTTGCATTCGTTGGAAAGGTCTCGGGCTCCGTGAGGTTTATAGCAACGAAAATCTAGGAAAAATTTCAATAGAAAAGCGGGAAAATAGGGAAAATCATTTTTTAAATACAGCGCCATCTCTGATACATAGCATGTACTACAAACCAATATTTTAAGTAGAGAAATGTTACATAAAACGAAGCCATCTGGTGGCGAAACGGAGTTCGCCGGGTGTGCTAGTTGCTTATAATAATAGTTACAATATGAACTGCGGCCTCATTTTTTTTATCCAATTTTAATTATATTTTCCCATAATAATTTCTATTTCATATTACTTTCGGTTGCATATAAAATAATATATAAAATCAGACAAAGCAAATAACCTATTGTTAAAATATATCCCGTTGAAACGCTAAACGCCTATTTCACAATTCCCAAGTAAATGATACTTATCAAATAAAATGTATAACACCAAAGTAAAAAATCACGCTGTCAATATAGTTTAAAGCATTATCTGGTGCATTAAATTTAAAAGAATGTCACTCAGACCCTAAGAGTAATTATTTTTTATGTAATTTATTTACCATCTGCAGACCATTAAGGTCAGTGTAGAATATATTATTGTGTGTGTATTGTGCCATATTTCTTGACAAATAAGCAGTCATATAAGCGGCGTACAATATATGACATTTTTGAATGTTTACAAGTGGTTGAGTCATTAAATATCTTGCACGTCGCTTAGATATAGCTTCTCAGTATACCGTAAACCTTATTAATCTCAGCTCGCAATAACAATTTGTGCTTTAATCGAATAGTTGTTACCTCTACCACATAAGTATTGTAGTATAAGTATGTTAGCTTTATATCGATCCCCGAGATCCCATCCCTTATGTCCGATCCCAAAGCATGCTCGGAAGATCGACAGTCGAAAGGTAATTATTATTTTTTTATCATTTTGTTACCACTCGCGGCCATACACGTGTTTGTAAGAGATCGTGTCATTTGTTTTTTTTTTGCTACTATAGTTGCCAGGAATTGGTCCGACATTTTATATTTCATTGACATTTAAGGGTGAGGTGATTTTCTGTAAGTTATATAATGCTTGCTGGTGGCAAGGTATTCGATTGGATAGTGAAAACCGTATACATGGTCAAAAATCAAACAATGGCTCGTACCGGCGAGTTGTACAGGCACTTTAGACAAACACACTCTGTCACACGTATACAAAATGTCTCTCGATAGTCCATATTAAATATAGATTGCATTGTACTTACTATTAAGTGTAGTGTAGTCATTGCCCTGAAAAAAACAATAGTATATGGGACTGAAATCCCCTTAAATCTAATAATCATTTAGAATTTGCTTGATATTAGAATTTTCGATATCTACTGTCGGTTTGTTTGGCAACATTACACTATAAAAAAAGGGGAACCCTTATTTAAGAAGCAATTTACTTGGTTTACTCCACTGTTGACATGTTAAAATCTATTCATAAATAAACAATGCTTCAATTGTAACTGACTTCCAAAAAGCAGGGCGTTTTCTATTTGTACGTTTGATTTTTTTTAACGTTACGTGATCTTCGTCAAATGTGGACCGATTTTAATTTAGAATTCGATAATTACCTCGAGCGTGGCCCGTGTAAATTTGGTTAAAATCTGATGACGGATTGAAAAAAGAAAAAAAATGAAGAAAAGAAAGAATTTCAGCAACTTCATTAGAAGTCTGTTTTTCAGTTTCTTTGATTGTATTAAGAAACTATATTCTCCTACATAAAAATATCTAGACATAAAATGTCGGACCGATGCATGGCTATTGTTTTTTTTTAAATCCACATTTACTAGTTCACATTCACACACGAGGATATATTATATTTTGCTTTACCATGTCGCTTACATACATATTATGTACAAGAAGTTTTTTTTCAGATCGGACTCACTTGAAATGGTTCTTTGAAACGGTAAACACACGTTCACGACACGTGCACGACACGATTTGTTGTTTAAATGTGGTGTTTGCTTGTGTGTATGTTGGCTAGTATATGTTTAATTAATGAAGATCCCAATAAATGTCACTTATAGCTTGAAAAAATATAACATTATTCTAGAAATATTTTTTCTTATCTTCGATTGTAAATATTAGTAAATTGTGTATACAGCTATAATAAAAAGTATTCGTTTTATTATTTTGGTATATAACATTTTCCAGACCCTTGAATCAGGCAATTTATCACAACGATCTTTCTAACCGTACTGCCTTTACCATCGACTATTTAAAATTAATAGTTAAATATTTAATTAATTATGTTTCGTCTACAGCAACGGATCCAAACGCATGGCGTTTGGGCCGAATAGAAGAGGCTGACCACGAGACGCCCGTGTGAGGACGCGCGTTACATGTGACCGTGCGACACTCGCGTCACATACCTGCGACACGCTAGCGATACCGCACCGATTCCGCATGCGGAATATATACATCATGCGGAATACCGCATGAGGAGGAAATAGTGCGTGTGGAATACCTCATGTGATGTACACTATGCGGAATACCTCATGTGGAATACGCTGCGGAATAGATACTCATTGGGAATACCGCATGTGGAACCCATCAGTGTTGAATACCTCATGTTGAACACGCTGCGGAATAAATACCTCACGCGGAATACTGCACGGGGAACTCGTGTGGAGATTGTCAAGCTTAACCTCATGAGGACTACCGCATGCGGAATACAGTGCTCGATTTACCCTATACGGACTATCGCACGTGCTGGACTGACATTGGTGACTGAAAAATGATTGTGTATGTGAAGACTAATGAAGTGTTTGGAGTGATTGTGGTACATGAAAGTGTGTGTTCATAGGAATTTACAGGTTATTTTAATAATGATAGATCATATAACTTTGGTATTGAATGTGTAATATGCGGTCCAAATATAAATAGAGAAATATCTTTTCTTTCATAATGCGACATGTATTTTTTTATTTATTAGGGATAGTAACAGCCTTAAACAATAAGGTTCTATAGTGTGGAAGGCCAAACAGTGTTTTCTACATACTAAAAAAGATAAAAATGCTTATACTATTTCTAAAACATAAAAAAATATTATAGAAAACAGTAATTTGTGCAAAATCATATTACATAACTTAAAAAATCCTGTTTTCAAGTGTTGGTTGACAGGTCGATTTCCTATTCCCTATTGGATCGCATAGTATAAAGATTTGATGTGTTAAGACTTGCCAGTGTGTGTGGTTTTTAGTAAGGTAAGTGAGCCATAAAACATCTGTTTAATCATATGAACACATTACTTTAAGCTATTTATTTTACAAAAAAAAAGTTTTTTATAAAAAAATATGAACGCATTCGCTTTGAGTTCGAAGGAAACCTTAAAATACAAGCTTTTCTTCTAACTTTCGAATGTGTCAAATGATTTTGATTATGCATGAAGAATGATTTGTTTTAGGGTTAAAATAAATATGGATCTAACTGTACAGCACATTATGAAACCTAGAAGTATTATTTTGTGTATACTATTTATGTATTATAGATGAAATTATTGTATAAATAGAAATATGTTCATTATGAGCCTCGATGGAAATATGTCTGTTTTGCATTATTTGATTATTATTTTTGTTATGTTTTTATACTACCATAACTGTTTAATATGAGGTAGTGTACCTCATTTGCTGAATTATTTCGTTTTGAAAAATAGGCCTGCAATTTTTTTGTTAAAATATTTATTTTGATTTATCCCGAAAAATAAATAAAATATAATTAAATCACAATATAATTTTTTTGGTAACTATTAGGTACCTAAAAATGGGTTTAAAAACTTATAATTTGAATTGGAAAATCATATTCAAGAAACTTAAGTTAATTGTATCAAAAAAAAAATTTTTGGCAGAAAACATGAGATATTGTGTATAATGTATGTAATTATATAGGCGATTGATATTTTGAATGTAAATTGTATCTACAAAATGACTTCTATTTGACTCTAAATTCTGCCTTGTTGACACAAAATAGAACTGATTATTATTTGAGAATGTTACCCATAAATCCTTTGTGACAGAAAAACTTAATACCTATGTACTTGTGTTACTATTTTTCCATATGCTTTTCATTACATTGAATCTCTTTATATTCGAGGGTTTTATTGCAAAAAATATATATTTGTTTAATGAAAAAAAAAACATTCGAAAACACTAAATCCAACTATCGTGATTTTAGAATAGAATTTTTTTGTTTATTTGCAACAATACATTTTGTGTCTATGTTACCAACCGTTCTTCGGAAATATTCATGGATCTCACTGGAATATGCGCACAGTCTTCGTCTCTCTCGCTTTCGCCTAATTGCCACCACAGGCATGTTACTGCCCTGCTCCCATGGGTCATAGCATGATATACATATAAATCTTCCAGCATAAATTGTCTTAATATATTGAAAACGGCATCTAAATCCTTTTGCATAATTAGGAGAAATAAGCGGACACAGACAAACGGACGCAGATAGAGACTTTGTTTTATGCTATGATGCCCTAGGAATAAAAATGACTTATTGTACAAACATCTTAAAATATTAATTACGATATTGAAGGACATTTATTTATAATCAGTGGTTGTTGCTAATAAACAAAAGAATTTTTTGACGATTATGTATTTTTCTAGAATTCCCGAACGAATTAATTCTATATCGATTTCAGTACTTCATTACTTCTTATACTATTCGATATTCTTCAAACATGTTTTAAACTGACATAATATTTACAACCCGATATAAAATTGTACCTGACCTAATTTGTATCACATTGTCCTTGTGACAATAACTAAGTACATGTAAAAACTCGTGCACATAAATAATGGGACCCGAAATGGCAATTTTTATCTCAGAATTTCATTGAATGTGAACTGAGGGAATAAATCGGGGCCCCTTCTTTAAGTGCATGTGTTATAGTTGTCTTCTAGAAATACCCTGCACGTCACAAATTGAAGCAATAATCGAAGTTACCATGGGCAAAATAATTTTTTTGTGTATTCGTTTTATTTAATCGATAAAATATCGATTAGAGGTTTTTAAAATGTAAAAAACCAAACATTTTCGGTAAATTTAGATGTACCAATAGTAACAAGGATTTAAATAGTTTTAATCAATTATTCAATATGGCCGACTCATTTGAATTTCGAAGTGACTGTTCTAGAATTGTATGAATATGGTTGACTAGTGGTAGAGTGAAAGTTGACTTTGGTATAAGGAAGCAATTAGCAATGCGTACAAGCCTACTATGGCCTTTAAAATAATTTTTAAATGTGAAAAAAAAACTAGATGCAGAGTTTACAGCAGCTATGACTATTTGGCTGCTCCTATAATTACATCCTTAGTTCATAAATGCTAGATTTATAAAGTCAACTTTATCCTGGAGATAAAATGTAGCTATTAAACAAAATGACTTTGGTACGGATTAAACGCACATGAAAATAAATTTACACGTCATGAACATGATGTCTATGAATAGGGAGAAAAGATAAAATTCCGCCTTTTTTTTTTGCATCTACCAACATTTCATCATGGTGTTGCAAGCAACAGCTAGATAATAACGATGATTAGTTATTTTTTTTTCATATTTTTTCAAATCGTTACACAATGGACTTTAAAATGTGTGGGTGGTTATTATAAATATGCGTTTATTATTTTTGTACAGATGAATGTGTGCTACCATTTACAAATATTGTTTAATAATTACAGACAGCTTACCGATCCCTGATTCTTTAAATACTTAAGTGTATGGTGCTACACCTGTTTGTTTGGTCCAATTGATTTCGAAAGTATTTATCGTTTTAAAGCTTTCTGAAATAACTTAACTTTATACCCATTTTCCCAGATTACTTCGAGTAAGTTTGAAATTAGTGTTTCCACAAGTAGTGACGTGGATTAACCGCAATTCTATTTATATATTGGTACAATGATGTTAATTAAGAGTATATTTTCAATAATTCAAGTTTAAATTAATAATGTTAACTTCGGGATTGTTGATTTCTATATAATTTTACACGTCACTACATATAATTGTCATTCATAAAAATATTCAATAATTTTTTTTGCGGTAATTAAAATTATATTTGGAATATATTTTTCTTCGTATTGGATAAGAAAAATCTATGCTATTCATTCATAGTTTAGCATTTCATGTGAATTTGTTACTTATCAATCGATAATAGATAATATAAGTGATAAGTTGATTCGCACTAGCCACTATAAAAAAATAGATTATTTTTATCACAAATCGTCTTACAAAAGTATAATAATATTGATGAATGATCTTAATAATTGTACTTACGGATAATCCATCGATATGTGCATAGATTATCGATTTTAAGTAACATCTACATATAACTAATTGTGTAATAAAGTTTTTATGTTTTCGCCAAATTAAGCGTCTGAGTTGTAGAAACATTCCGAAAAAATCATTTTCTCTTTTGGGTGATAAAAAATATTTTTAAGCGACGTAAAAAAATGCACTGCCAATGCAAATGATGCATAAAAATGTATAATTATGTGTTTGTCACAGCATTATGATTTAAACATATAAAGGATCTCATAATTTCTAATAGCCTGCAACAATTTCAGTTCTCTTGATTTGGAAAAAAAAACATTTTGAGTATGAAAATCGCTACAGCTTTAAGGTACTTGTCCACCAGAGCGGAGCTACGAGATATTTATTAATACGGTTACAAAAATCAATATTACATATCTTTTGCGCTATTCTGATAATTATTTCTTAACTCCAGCCCGTTGCGATGGACAAACACCCATGCCATCAATTCAAAAGAAATGGAATTATTGCATCCGAACTGCTGACGACTAAATGAAACGGATCGTGATTTTCAGTTTACCTGATGTGAAAATATATAGCGGCGCTCGGATCGTAGTTTTTTATTTGTGAGTTTTTTTGGCAAATGTACCTATCAGTAATGGTGCTGCCACACCGATGTTATAAAATGTTTACAAACATTTTCTAACATTAAATCTAACATTTTATAACATTTTCTAACATTTTCTAACATTTTATAACATTTGAAAACATGACATCGGCCCTTCTTCTTTGACGGCGCCGCTCTCAAAAGTACCGCCGCCCGCGGTTAAAAAATGTTAATAAATTGTTAAGAAATGTTTACTAAATGGTGCTGCCATACCGCTGTTATAAAATGTTATATAACATTTTCTAACACCGGTGTGGCAGCACCATAACAGCCATGGCCCAGGATACGCTGTACGTGTTACGTACATCCAGACTATGGTAACAGTTGAAAATGAAAGAATGCAAACAAAACAATTACGTATTGGGTCACAGGTTCTACTTTGAGGTATTAAACAAATATTTCCTATAATACATTTCATTTTTAATTCAATCATGTTAAATGAAGAATTTTTTAATTTCTTTTCAGTGCTATGTCGATAACTGTAGATTTCCTCAACCATTGCATTACAATAATTACCCGACGGATGATGCTATCCCCATATGCGTTATTTACACTTGTTCTAACAAAAATATCATTATTGCTGCTTGGCCATGTCGACTGTGCAAAATGTATCGATTTTTATACATTATTATCGGCTTGAGATTTAATAATAATCACACATGGCACCCTATTTTAATAAATATCGTTGTTGATGTAACCCGATACTTGTTAGAAAAATAATTATTCATATATCGAGAAAAAATATACCGCCAAAAATATCGATATTTTTTCAGAATACATGATGCAGCTAATTCCGTGTGCCGCTATATGTTTCCTTCAGCTAAACAATGCAATTGTCGGAACGGTACTTGCCTTAATTGCATGTTATGATTTAAAGAACTTCATGTCTCAATATGCCTTAACAGATTGTCATTAAATGGCAATTAAATTAATAAATAATTTGTGACCGATTATTAATTTCAGATAATTAATTAATAAATCGATTTTTCTCATAAAACGCCTTTTATTTAAATAAAGAAGTATTCTAAAGAGAGAAGAATTTAATGGGAGTGAAAGAGACAAAATAGGTGTGCAAGAATACTAGTTAGTGGAGTCCTGTTGTCCTGCCTTCTCTTATAGGAAACAGGCCTGAGTCTATATTGTATGCAATATGTGGACTCGTATATCTAACATTTACACCCATAATACCCAAGTATGATTTCTCAACTCATGATTTTTATATAGGAACGTTATTTTTTTTAATAGCATAGGCCGCCAATCGAGCAAGTGGGTCACTTGATGGTAAGTGACCACCACCACATAAGTAAGACCACCTCCCATAAACATGGCCAAACAATCATGAACGTGTCGCCAACCTATTTCAATTACATAATTCATCTAGTTTAAAGTGATATTTTTTGTATAAAAGTGGTGTGGATTTGTGCAATAAACATTAACGGTGGTGAACAGTGCATGGAAGCATTAAAATAGGTGAATTTAGGTGACTTTTGACAAAGTTTATTGACCTTGTGCGTTCAATTCGCTTAAAGTAAAAACGCCAGCAAGACCTTAAATTCAATCAAACCCGTGTTTCATCGTGAAATACCTATGACATATGACGAGGCTGTATGGGCTACATCCCTTTGCCTTCCCAATAAAAGGGGAAAATTAAAAAAAACAAATGTCAATCATTTCGCAATGTCGTCTCTTTAATTTCGATACCCATTTTTACTGCAAAAATGCATACAAATGTCAGAAAAACCGCACCTAAATAAAATCTACATTGAATAAATAGTATATATTTTGCTTCTAAACACGTTCTACAAATATTTTGTGCGTGGTCAAGTGCATTGCGAATTGCGATACTTATATTATTTCATACAGACATTATCATATATATAGAGTTACTCCGTGTGTTTTGTGTTATAAAGTGTGTATTTAGTTAAAACATGGAAGGTAGTAACGATTCCTTGTCTGGTAAGTGATCGGTAAATAAGATTTTTGTGTTTTTTAATCATCAACAATTCATCAATAAATGTGATGTTCTGGCGCGGTTTAGTTCTGTCTTCAGCCATGGGAGGCTCGCCCGCTGTCCTGCATACTCCAGGAAGGACGAGAAATATTGCCCAGGATATGGAGGCGCTCCGTTTGTCTCGACAAGACAATCCTTTTCTGCAGGTAGTTATTCTCTTACATAATGATTGTTATACATTGTTTATGCGGAAGTTGTATGCAATAAATCTATTATTTCATAGAAGAATTTTGTTATGTAAGTTAATTGCATCATTGTTATACCTAGTGCTAATAATGGGTAAAATAATTCATTTAATTTATTTACTTTTACATCAAAGCCTGTAAGAGATTGCCTTTGGTGATAAAGCCGCCAATTGTACTATGTATAAGTGTATAAGTTTCTTTATTATGTCACTTTAAATTAGTCTAATGTACATTGAAGAAATATAAATAAATTCCTATTATATTATGAAATACAGTTTGTTATAGTAAAATAGGAGAATTATATTGTTGTGGTAACAATGTTTGACTAACCAGTCAAACCCACATATATAATCTTTCTGTAAGTAAATTAACCTATCAATTTAGTTAATTACCCATTGTAATAATATATGCAAAATTAATTATCGCTCATACAAATAACAATGAAGTAATTACATCTTTGAAATAAAACTAATTGAGGTATTGAGTATTGAGGAGGACTGTCCTCCCCGTGACCACAAAGGCTGAAAAGTCTTCGAAACGTCGGGATCAAAATTAATAAAAAACCGCGATAAAATCCGTTTAAATTAGTTTTATTTCAATGAGTAACATTCGCGTAAACGTAAGAAATCATTAATTACATCTTATCTATTATTCAGGAAAAGATTTTCAATGTTTGGAATTGAAAATGTAATTCCTTAAAAGTATTTCCAATCATTCTGATATGCATTCAGATTTATGCAGCAACCTTTCTGCTTTTATTCCAAAAAAATCTTTATTTTTAAAATAAGATTTTCCTTTTTAAATGCATTTTTTTTATGAACACCAATATCCAGCCAGTCCACTAAATGTGTTAGATGCATTGGCTGAATATCATTCAGGCCACTGCGACTGGCTGTAAGGCTGATATGTTCCTAAACAATTTGATATCATTTATTTTAACTGCTTCCACACTGGATGTTTCTAAATGTTGACAAACATTTGTGAAGAGTGTGGCAGCACTTTTACAAACATGTTAATCATAAAATATTATTAAATTTTCAGCAAGTCATGGCCAGCAGAGAGAGTTTGATAGACAGCCACCATGATGAATGTGAATCTGATGACACTATACTCATGTCACAGGTTAGCAATACTTGTATATTATAACATAAACACTGTACCTTCCACTTAATCTAGGTACAAGTAACAATTTAAGCCTAAACTATTTTAAAAAAAATCAAGGAAAGCGATTAATTTGCATACACTTTGAACATAGCATTTGTAACGAATTTTTAATGCTAGCTTTTTTCACGGCTCTGTTGGCGTGAACCACAATATCCAGGACAAAAGTAGCTTATAACCTAGTCCAGGTTATGCTCTACTATATTAAATTCGTAATCATCAAAATTTTCACATATGTAATAGAAGTAACAATACTTTTTCATTCAATTACAGGAATTTGGAAGTACAGCCCTAGATTTCGTTGAAGATGACCTTTTTACGTTAAAAGAGGTCCACGAACACATGATCAGGTCTCCGCCGCCCACAAACTGTTGGCCACACGGTAACCTATGTTTTGTATTGATCATATTAGTATCACAATAATGGCTACAAGTCTATATGCATAAAGGTAGACTTCCTATGGTCCCGACTCGTGTCAAGAGCCAGAAGCAAACATAAGTGAATTATCGTTATTTCAGAACAGAATGAATGACATATGACAATATGAGACGCTGTGTGATAGTGATGCTACTGTCAAAGTAGTGGCACGGTACAAACGCGCAGATGCGGTGGCGCTGACGGATGACGCGACCATCGGAAGGCTGCCTTTAATTCAACAGTGCTAACAATTTTTTTCTGAGTGTTGAAACTACTGTCAGTATCAATATTTAATGGATATGTTTGACTCTCTTCAGATTAAAATTTAATTGATGTAACACCTCAGTATGCATAATATGGATTTATTAAGTACAACTTAACTTATAAAAATAATGAAAGTATATTTTTTCTCTTATGTATGATGTGCTATAAAGTCGAATCCAAAGAGATGACGTATTCATTCGTACTAGAGATTTATTTTTACAAAAAATAGGTTGCAATCATTGTTACTTACATATTTATTTTAATAGAGAAAATTGCAGCTTGTTGTTGATTTTTTATACATAATACACATTTACCTATTATTAACTTGCAAATTTAAATTCTGTTTTAATATTGAAAAGAGTCAAAAGTTGATTGAACCGAGGATATAGTAGTTATCTGTTGTTTGAAGACAATGATAATGTTTAAATTTTGGCCACGACATGTGACTGGTTCACAGAGTGTCCATGATCATCAAATGTGCTGTGCAAATTATTATCATAAATTTTAATTACCATCGTAAGAATGAATCGGTGTCTAATTGACTGGAAAACACTTAAAAATAAAGCCCCCCTTATATTAGAGTATGATTACTCTTATGAACTTAGTTATCGAAATACCATGCTATCACTCGCAGTTCCTCAGAAATAAATAATATAGATTTGTGTAACTTTATGAATGCTCTATCTAGACACGAGCAGGGAAACTAGGATGGATGTTATCTTTAACCATCACCACATTAAATTGACAAATAGATTTATTGTCCACAAATTATTTTATACTTATTTATCGACATTTTACATTAATTTCAATAGCATTCTCATTGAATTCCAACAAACTACAAGATCCTCGGTACTAGTATAAGTTGCCAGTTTGTGTCTAATATAAATTTCACGCCTTCAAGTCACAATAAACCTGGCAAGCTATATAACCTGACGTAACATATTTTTGCTTGCTTGCCGCTTACGGATGAAGACACACTGTCGTACCGAACGTCCAGCGCGTTCGACTTCGCCAGCGACAGCCCCGTGTTTACCTCTTACTCGGTCAATCAGGACAAGGTTACTAACATTACGCTGTTTATGTGCTGTCCTACGTGTCAGTGTGTCACTAATGTAGTTGTTGCATGTTTTTAAATGTATGAGTCACGGGTGATCCACAAGTTCTATTGTTGAGAGATCGGTGATACATGCGCGGCGTTGATTGTTTTAATTACATATTTTGGTGAAGATTTTTTATTTAATTATAATGCTTATGTATCACCGGTGATACATTAAATACGTTACCGTATAAGTCGAAAGTTATTTTTGGTAAAGCACAATGTTATTTTTGGGTTTTCTTCGGATTTTTTTTTAATTATTTTGTTATTAGATTTGGCTAGTAGTGTTCTTTATTTATTTTGGTTTCTTTATATTTTCGTTTAGTTTAGATTATATTGGTTTTTTCACGTTAATATTGTTTTTGTTACACTGTATATTTTATTTCTTAAAGTGCCTGCTCAGTCATTTTGTTAGTAAATCGGTCATTTAGCATTTTTTCAATTATTTATATAGAATTTATATGATTTAATCTGCATCCACACTAGTGACTTATGACTGTTACCATTTGGTGTCAATAATTAGTGTGGGCGTAGTTCGCGGCACAAGCGGAACGATCCGTTACAATCCAAGAAGACCCGAGGTTCGCGACTGGAGAGCGTCCGTTTTGTATAGAAATATTTGCATCCAAATGTAGCTTTGCAGTTGGCTAGTGGCTACTGTGGATGCGGATTTATACTATGTGGCGAGTAGGTTATCACATTAAATGATATTGCATATACTACATGTCATTCTTTAACCATATACGAAAAATAAATTAAGTACTTACAATATCTTAGTCCAAGGACATTTTTTTCTTATTTAATATTTAGGAATATCATGTAAATTGCGTAAGGATGACAAATGCTGCTAAGTCAATGGCCCACGAGCGGCGAGCGGCAAAAAAATTTAAACGTGGTCACTCTTAACTACCACTGAACTAACGAACGAACTAACCACTGAAATACGTGAGCCAAAGTATCTGTCGATGCGATGACTATAGTTCGAGTAAAAAGGCGATATTGTCGCTTTTACAGGTCATCGAACTAATATTTAACAAAGATGTTTTATTTCATGGCAATTTTTAGGCTATTAAATTTGATTTGAAAGTTGATTTTTTTAATTTATGGTATAAATGTTTATTATATTCTTTTAACAGACTTATATCGGCTATTTTTAACGTCGTTTCATTTAATGTGATAACCGAATCGCCACTCTGTATATTTATGTTATATGCAAATAGAGAAGTGATGAGAGTGTGGTGTGCAGGAGCAGGCGGGACGCCGGTCCCCCCCGCGAGTGGGGCGAGTGGGGCGAGTGGGGCGGGTGGGGCGCGCGGGGGCGGAGGAGTCGCGCGACACGGCGGCGCGACCGCGCTCCTCCAGGTCGGCGTCTCCGCGGGCGCACGACCTGTCGCTCTGCGGACGGCCCTTGTCTTTGCCAGGTATATACTCTGTGCCACTTAAAAATCACTAAGATCATTCTGATTATAAATATAAAGCAGGTCTAGTACGAGTTACAAATATGTCCACAGTTTTTGAATTCGTATAAAATTATTGTTACCGAAGTGTCAAACCAACCGATATAACTGATGGGGCAAAAAGGTTCTGGAATGGAGGCCACGTATTAGCAAGCGCAACGTTGGACGTCCGTCTACAAGGTGGACAACCGACCTGATAAAGGTCGCAGGAAATCGCTGGATGCAGGCCGCTTCCCACATGTCGGTCTGGAAATCTTTGGGGGAGGCCTATGTTCAGCAGTGGACGTGTTGTAGCTGATGATGATAATGAAGTGTCAAACTGGTAATTCCTACTGTAAAAAAGAAAGAATTTCTCGAACACTAATTTCGTATTCGGCTAATATGATATAAAATATCGATTTTAATTCATCTCAGTTCCCACTAACGACTACTGCTACTCAATGTATATAGAAAGGAAACTAAAACTGTCATCGTTTAAAAAAACTATCAAAACTTGTAATAAACCTACAGCACAATCTAATATGTTATCGACATCCAGAAATTTATTTTTCGACGACGTTCCTTTCAAAAAATACGTTAATAGAAATAAGATAAAATTCAAATCTTGACAAGGCAGACTAAATCTACTTATCCTTATGAATAATTTAATAAGCCCTCAATATACCAAAATGATTAATAATTCGATGAAACAAAGCGTACAGATGTAATACAAAAGGTTCTGTAATTTATTTTTTTTATATTACAGGTGAAAGCCACCTCCGCACCGCTCTGAGTAAAAAGTCTTCGCAACAAAGCGAACGGTTCACCCTTCTTCAACATCCACGACCTCTTCGAAGACCCCACTCACGGAGGGACGAGGATAGTGTACAACTTGTGCAGGACTGAGAAGCACACTACATCTCCTAGGTTCCAACCTACATACAACACCAAGATCTCAAGAGTTTAGAACACAGCTCGGGCAAGTACGTACCCCTTATAAATTCAAGGGTAGTTAGTTATCGTGAAATTTAAGGTCGAATTAAAGTCGATAACAAATGTTGATACAGGAATATTAACTCGACATGAGTCGATCAACATACGGTAAAGTCGATTTTGTCTATAGATAATAAATACTTTTTGGGGCCCTACAGTCATACACTTTATTATAGCTGTGCTATATCGTGAAATAAATTTTCCAGATTTCGAAACCGTACAACCGAGGGCCCTTTAGGAATAGAGTAAAATTGAGTTAGTTATTGTGAAAATTAAGGTCGATATTAAGCACGGAAAATTCGATAAAAATTGTCGATAACGTACTGTTAAGGCCTCGGGGTCTTCCGATGGCGTAGTTTATGGCTGTGCCATTTGCTAATTCCCATATTCCATAAAATCTGGTTCGGTATTATGATTACTATCAAATGATGATTCCTACGAAGATATTAGTTTCAACAAAAATATATTATGCACTGGTAGTGATGCTATATGGTAGAGATGGCACCAATAAGGATATGATGTAAGATCGATAAGAATAGGCGAAGGTCGTTTATTACTTTTGTTTGTAGCTGCGAGAGTAACTTCCATTGTAGATCCTCTGGTGAAGTTAAGTTTAATAATGTCATATCTAAAAAAAATGTGTGGATGTAACTATTTATATGTTAAAAATTCTGGGAGCAGATAGTGTTCCACTGGTCGTTCTGCCATCCGTTTACTAAAAGGCTGTTATGTGAATTACTAACATTTTGAGTAATGGCCAATAAAGGTGGAAAATAATGTACCTAAAGTTTTATAATAAAACATAATTTTTTAAGGGCATTATTGCCACATTTTGTTTTATTTCCCATTAAACATAATGATTAATTATAAAATTTTAGGAATATTATATCCCACTTTTTTGCCAGATACCCAACATTAGATTTATTTACTTGAAGGTTTTTAGTGTTTACTAAAAAACCGTATCCGTTTGGACGGCAATATTGAAGACATTTAAGAGACTATATTACGTTATTTCTTTATTATTCCATGAACAAAAAAAATCAGAAAAAATGATTATTTCTGCAAAAAAGTCGACGGTTTTTTACTTTTCCTGTAAAGTTGCTACTCTGCATTCACGGGATCTGTAAGTTGGAATGAATTATATTTTGTCAATATAAATGTATATTCCTAAATTTGTTCAGTCGACCGCATTTCACGAGATTTTTTTGTTTATAATCGCTATTTAATTGCTTTGGTAAACCACTTTTCCTATCTGAACTTTCAGTTCAGTTTCATACTTTAAATGCATGTCTGTTTCCTACGCCCGTCAAAAAGTTCAAATTACTTGGTAATCGATTTTTTTTTATCATAAATATTATAATATTAGTTTTGATTCGAATGTTACAATTTGGACTGTGCCCCATAAAATTACGTTGATATATTATACATTTTTAGGGATAATTTATAAGTTAAATAACGTCAAATCAAGTCTTAGGTATTGTCGCAAAAAAAATATTTGTTAGATTTGTATAAAAAAACCTTACATAAAGTTTATGTAAACTTTACATAAATTTTTATAAAAACTAAACTTTTATTAGTTGTGATTTTTAAAAAATAATATATTACCGAATCATACAATAAATAATTATGATAAATGTATAAGATACCGTAAGAGGTTTTAAAACACCACATGAATTCCTAACATGCTCACCGTAGTATATAATGCAAAATATTCTCAACATTCATTACAAATATGACATTTTTATCGATAATTAAATATTGAAATAAAACTAATTTAAACGGATTTTATCGCGGTTTTTTTTATTTTAATTTTGATCCCGACGTTGCGAAGACATTTCGACGATAATGAAATAATCAAAAAATTTTCTAACATGAAAAATAGTTAAAATTTCGACAATAATGACAGTAGTATGGTGATTTAATTCAATTAGATCAGTTAGAATTTTCTAATCTCATACCCTATATCGACAATAATACCAAAATATTTAATTTACGATAATTGTAAAATTTATCGACATCGATAAAAATGTCAACTTGTGACGATAGTTGAATTAGATACGCTGAACATAGTATTAGATTTGACGGTATTATATTGTTACAATTAAATAAGCTTTATTAGTTAAATAATATAGTTAATAGAGTTACATGCAAATAGTTCTAAGAACTCGTAAAAAGATTTGAACGTTATCGATATTAGAAAGATAGATAGGGAAAGAGATATTCCAGTCGTGTATTAATAAACGTGGATTTCTAACGCAGAATACCTTTTTATTTGGTTAAGGAAAATAACATCTTGTTTTATTTTGTTTTTACAAATACTATCGTTTCTGCTATTGTAAGTATGGAAGCTACGTGTCTCGGTGGGAGTATATATTATTAATTTGTCGATTTTCGATAAATCATATTTGGTTTTGTTTCTATTCTTTAAATATTAATGCCTGTTATGATTTTAGGAATTTTAAAAACTTGTTTGTCAATTTTTGTTTATAGGTTAGTAAATTGTAAACTCCTAGACGCAAGCCACACAGAAAAGTCATTTTCATACAAAATATAGTGCAGTAAAGTAGCAAATCCCAGGGCGTAGAAAACGAAATGTCTTACCCTTTCTGTATAATTTCCGTTTCGATTTGCTCGTCCTTATCACATCTTACGTCTTTTCTATGAGCCTTGCACCCTAGAGAAAAGGAAGTAGCTGGGATGTGATTCAAGTAGGTCGGGATTTGCTTCCGGGGGTTGAATCTGGGGTAGGTAACTAGAAAGATGTCCTTATATTTACTTTTTTCGTCGCGGAGCAGAAATGATGTTCAAGTTTCAAGTGCGTGTGGTATTTGCCTCACCATGGCTACGCCCATACCTATATATTTGTGGATTATCGGTTAATTAAGCACTGAGAGTTGCCATGTATTATTCAATATGAGACTTCGCAGTTTTGTTGTTATATTTGAGTTGAATAGAGGGGCTGCGGGTTCGATTTCCGTACCGAGACAATTTTTTGTGAGGTCCACAAATATTTGTTTCGGGTCTGGGTTTTTCTCCTAAGAGAGGTTGACAACAGGCAGGTGGTGGGCCGAATACACTAGTCTATCTGTAATTTTTTTTTGAAAAGCATGTTGCACTGACCTCACTGCGGGTGGGATATGGCCATGTGGATGATGGCGTTATTTTGATTATCTAAAAATTTTACCCTATCAAAAATAAATCCTCTCTCAAATCAACCTTCTTTGAATTATACTTAAACTGGAACTATTTATATTTCGTTTCGATGAAATGGTAGTCGCACCTCTGCCTACCCTTCGAGGATACATGCGTGAAAATATTTCATGTAATATTTTGTAAAAAAGGTTAATCGAGTACTATTTAGGTATTTGATTAAAATTGTTATTTAAGTTGTAGTTAGTCTTTATTTTGTTAAGTTAGCATTTTTAAACCCTTGCCAATGCTTCTTTTTTTAAGTTTTCTTATCCAAGTCATTATTTTTATAAGTAAGAAATACGAATTCCATTTACAATTTATATATATATTTTTTTCATATAAATTACTTGAATAGTCGATATTTTTGTGAGATAAAACATTGTAAGTTAATTTGTTCTTCCTTATAAAATTTTACATTTTAGAACATCTTACGAATAATATGTTATTTTTACTTACTTTGAAAAAAATACTACGGTCCTTTGTATATCTTGTTAATTACAATTAAATTATTTCTAAGTCCGCCTTGACTGCGTTTTCGGTGCTCTTTAATTCATCGAGCTTAGTTTACCTTAAAATGTTTATTGTTCGTTTGTTAAAGATTCGTGTGTCTAACGAAAATTATTGCTACTGCCTTACATCGATTATATGAAGTGAGAGAAAATGTATTGTAAAAAATCTATGATTAAAGTTATATACTTCTTCAATTTCGGAAATACTAAGTCTGTTACACTCGATTAAGTACATATATTTTTTTTGAGTGACTGACCGGATTAAATTCGTAAAAACGAATATGCCAAGGTTCATAATTGAAATCGTAGTACTGTATGTTACTTTGACATTCCATTTTTTTGTAATAAGATGCCAACACGCTGGCATCATTAATATAGCAAAAAAATACATTTCGCATTATAAAATCGTCATTTAACATTACTACGGCTGTAAATGTTCATTGATTTTATTGTATGAGATATATTTTAAAAAATTGTATTCTAAGTTACAACGTTAGTGTATAATAGTTTTCGTTAGACAGTGTTTACCCTTGTTAATTTTTATGTTTTTTTTATTCTAATCCCTAGCAAATACTCGCTTAGTGTAAGTTTAAATTAGTGGGAAATGTGTACCAAGTTAGATTGTATTGTGCCACAGGATATAATATATAGTTCAGTAAACGTTAAAATATGTCGATATCGATAATACAGAGTCAAGCATGTAAAAATTGCAAGCCGAGTCATTCCTTCCAAAATAGTTTGATTTGTTTTGAAAATATTTTGTAGTGAGTTAGATTTAATTAGTGCATATTGAAGATATTTTTATCGATATTCGATGTCTCGATACTTATATTTGTGTTTTAATTTGAAGACTACGTACACTTTTAGACATATGATAATTAAATAAAAATTACGTTACGTGCTATAAATATTTGTAAATTATATTAAGTTTCAAATAATTTTACTTATTATTTTGTTATTAGCTATTCATCGTAATGATTGTACATCGTATATTAGGCCAACGACCAGAGCAGTGTTCAGCTAAAATTGTTTTATGATATAATGCGTCCATACTCTCATACTATAGTACGCACACACGAAAAGCATTTGCTTTCGATACAGTTTGCTGGCTAGTACCTTCTTCCTGTAAGTTAAATTTCGCAATGGGTCATATTTTTTTTTTGATGACAAAAATTGTTATCAATTACGTAATCTGTGTTTTGAACTCATTAATTTAGTTGATTGTGAATTGCGGATTGACATTGATTAATCGTTTATAAAAAGCATCGATTATTATCAACATTATGTATCATAATATACGATGCCTACAATATAAAAAATATAGTGAAACAAATCGTGGACAGTGTTTGCTGTATGGTGCTCTGGTGTGGAGTCGGCTTAGTAGGTTTATAATTTGTACCAGTCATTTCCCCGCGTTACGGTCAGCATAGAAACTATAGAACAGAAAATATTTTATTACACTACTAAATCTTAACTAAACTTTAAAATAAATCAGACATATTGGGTTTTTGCTTTATAGGGGCCTTATATAGCATGTGTAAAGATTAATCATTATTATATTAATATAATAACCTTGTTTTTATTCTGATCGTAGCGTAACAACCAAAGTGTAGGCCAATTGTACCGTATTACGTGCGCATAGGGTTAATTATATGGAGTTATCGCTGTATCGCGGACATTCGCTGGACGATGTAACCGCAGTATCGGTATAAGGTTAATAAAGAATTATTAAAATTACTTCGATTTTCATTTTAAACCTTTTTAGTGTGTAAAAACGCTTTGGAAGAAATATGGTCATTGGGATGGAACCCTAGACACCGTCTGTAGATATATATTTTTTTTATAGCATAGGCCGGCAAACGAGCAAGTGGGTCACCTGATGGTAAGTGATCTCCACGGCGCATGTACGCCCACCACCAGAAGAATCATGGGCGCGTTGGCGACCATAAAGGAAAGCGATAATTAGGGATGGGGATGGGGAAGGGGAGGGGATTTGGGCTTCCGGATCTCACTCACCGTACGAAACGCAACAGCAAGCTGCCACATTACGTCGGTTTTTTGTAAGACAGTGGTAACGACCCGGTCGAGCCAGCCCATTCATGCTGTAGACAAAACTGTCTACAGCGTGGCTCTACCACGCAAATATTACTATTACATTATTACTTTGGGCAATAACCTTACATACACAGGCGAGAAGATACACTTTCAGACGAAAATCAGATGCTCTTCTGTTCGCGTTTGGGATTCAAATGTAACCCCTCGATTGAACTGCCCTACCCTGTGTCACAGCGGTTGTGTTCGTAAATGTTCGCCACCTCAGCACCGATGGTGCCCAAGTACTTTTGTGGTGTAACACCGACGTCGCTTGCTTGTAGCATTACAAATGTTGTAACGTTGCGTCCTCTGATCTGCTGATGGTCTATTTACTCGCATCGTTGTAAAATAAATGTACTCGAGCGTGTTATTGTATTTTTTTTTTTTTTTTGAATGACGAGACGAGCAAGGCAAGCCTGATGGTAAGCGCCACGCCTGCCCATAAACAGAAGCAGAACCACACAGAACTTTGAATTACAAAGCACTGTAGGTACTGAACGGCGCTCGTCATCCCGAAACAAGATGTTGAATCTCATGATGCCCAGTAATTTCATTAACTTCAATGTCCTTCAAACCGAAACACAACAGTGCTTACACACTATTGCTTGGCGGCAGAAATAGAAAAAGCGGTGGTACCAACCCAGACGGCCTCCCGCATACGAGGGACCTACCACCATCACCATTTGTGTGATGGGGATCGGAGATCGATACGATCGTCCGATAAAAAACTGGCAATATTCGCCAAAAAGAGTTAACGTTAGCCGCACGATTATTAAACTAATGAAAAGGTAGTGAAATAACAAGAAATAAATTTTCATTTATAATTTTATTAAATTAATTCTATAACTTTTTTTACATATAATAATTATATGCGTCACGTTTCGTGAATGATGCTGCCATATTCACACCAGCAGTCGCGATTAGGTACCTAATGTTTGCCTCTACTGTCAGACAACAATGGCTGGTTATCGACATATATCGATATTGTATGTCGGTTTCGAACACTCGATACACTTTCGCTTTCGATTTTTGAAATTTCAACAACACCCGCCAGTTAGTTCGAGTCTCCCATCGTGATGCTATACTTGTATTAAATAGTGTTGATATTGATTAAAATTCAGAATATTGTATATTTCAAAAAAGATTAAAATACCGACATGGAAATGTGATGTGTAATATCGTATAATAGGTCGGTGTTCCGAGTCATATAACATTAATTTCAATATCAAAACTACTTAATCACAAGCAAAACTATGAGAGACGTGATAAAATTTCGCCGTCATTTATTTTTATAAGTATACAATATCGTATCGATTAATGAACATGCTGCGCCAGTAAAAGAGGTAGCATATTCGATTCGAATAGAAATTGTACAATCGATTACAAACATCGACAGGAAAATCGAGTGTGTTCGAGTGTAAACTACCCGGCGGCGCGCGTCGCAACTCGACGCAACTTGGTCCAAGAATATATTTTTTATGAAATAATTTGTATAAAAATTTTGGCTCCAATATTTACAAATGCATTGATAATATTTTTAATCATTTTTATAAACGCCGGACTAATATTTTTACAGCGACTAAGTTGAAAAAACGGCGTCTCAGCGCGACGCACGCCGGCGGCCAACGACATATTATTGCAATTTCACTTCTAAAACACATTATTTCTTATCTAAGACGCGCGCGCAGTACAGTGCGCGTACATTTCTAAAGATCCGACGCGTTACCTTCGAGTCCGCGTCACGTTTTGGACAATCCCCAGTCAGTCGTTGCGACGTCGTGGTTGTAAAGTTATCAACTTTGTACGTTCTGCGGACGGTAGACAACGCGTCAGAATCGTAATCTAATACCCTATCGTTACAGTGACACATCTGTCATCGTGAAACGCCCTAAACGCTCCATTAATAACTACTAGTGAAGGGAAGATATAGCAAATTAAATTCACTGTAGCAATAGGATACAGAGGAAGATTAATGAAGAGACAACATCGAAGGCAGAGATGACTGTATCCGTTGGCCATTGAACCGAGCCCGCGCGCTACACTATACTTAACATATCGTATTCCGACGATAGCTTCCCTGTTTTAGTGTTTACAAATTAACATTTAGAATTAACACTCAATTAAGGAGCTTATACAGAATTTGTACTCTTAAAGCGTCCCGTCGCCGCTTGCACCTATATTACACTCGTTTGCAAATCATATTGAGCTTAATGACAAGTTTCCTTTATATAGGCATGTGTAAATCGTAGATTAGACGAGATTAAATCAAAATATATTATTCATTCGGCAGCTTAATTGATTCAGTCATTGTGTAAGCAATTTAGTTGCCAAATGAAAAAATAAATTTAATTAATTCAATTATGTATGTACAAAGTAAATTGAATTACCTTAAAAGAAATTTAATTGTATAGGTACATATGAATTGAACGGAATAATTGGCAGGCGTGCATTAATGTTGTGAGAAGCGAAACACTGGTACGTTTTGAAATTGTCGACAAAGCACTATAAGTTCTAAAATAAATAATTTTGTGATACATAAATAATTTCCAAATAATAACATAATAATTGTTGACAGAGGCGTAGGTGGTGAGCGTTGCAAGTGGATGATGATGGCATCGGGCGTGGGTCACTCACATTCACTCATACACTACTGAACTCGCAAGCAATAAATATTTATTAATTTAAATGGAAAGGTGAGCGTTAATGGTACTTAGATTGAGTACACACCGAATTTATATATTTAAAAAAAAATATTCCGTTGTCTATGGTTATAGGATAGCATATTAAAAAAAAATTGCCAAGTGAATGTGAGCGACGTCGCGTGGCGAGACACGAGCGTGAGTACTGAGTAGTGCTGAGTAGTGCTGAGTAGTAGTGAGTAGCGCCCGACGGAAACATGCGGCCTCGCCGCTTTACTCGCATCATTTACCTTAAGAGATCATGCTGTCATTTGCTAAAACGAACATCCGTGCCAATCCTGACGGCGAATCTTTAAAAATTCACAAAAAGACGTTTGTGATGAAACATTCGTAGGTTATGTGTGACAGTATATGTAATACGCCCATGCTTTAAAATAATAACATTGCTTACTTGTCAATTTTTAAATACACGCATCCGAAATCAGAATCGCAACGATAAAACTTATAAAATGATAATACGTTATAACTATTCTTATTATAAACATCCATACCTAAAACAATTTACAATAAGATTTTAATATATTAGAGAAATAATTAAAAGAAAAAATATAATCACCCAACGGGGCCCGGGAGTTTGTGTGACTTTATGACTCGAGCGCGCCCACTTTTAACGTTCTCGAAAATAAACATTTTAATTAAGCTTTTTTGAGTAGCCTAATAATTAATATTTGTGCAAAAATATTTAAATAACCCAGTCATGAACCCAGTAATGTGTTGAACAGAAAAAATGGCTCACAATTTAAAGATCCCAGCGAATTATTTTTTGAATAATGTACTTTTATTAATAATGTAATTTCGTGAGTGGGCTGGCTCGTCCGGATCGTTACCACTGTCTCACAGAAAACCGACGTAAAGTAGCGGCTTGCTGCTGCGTTTCGTACGGTGAGTGAGATAACCGGAAGCCCAAATCCCCTCCCCTTCCCAATCCCTTATTATCCCTTTCCTTTAAGGTCGGCAACGCGCCCATGACTCTTCTGGTGGTGGGCGTACATGGGCGGTGGAGATCACTTACCATCAGGTGACCCACTTGCTCGTTTGCTGGCCTATGCTATAAAAAAAAAAAAAAAAAAAAAACTTTTCTATTAAAATTCAAAATCATAATCATTCTAATAATAATCTTTCGAGAACGTTAATTAACAAAATATAAATAATACATGAAATTCAGTCGCTCGTTTCAAATTAACACATTGTTAAATTATACAATATTGATAACAAAAATATATTAATTCGTCTGTTTAGACGAGGTGCCTTTGCATCGTGTTTTAAACAATATTATACCGGGCTTTGCGAGCCAAATTATTTTTGTATTTTTTTTGGTACTTTTATGCCCACATAAAGTTAAATCCAGCTGTGTAAATGGTTCATTATTTTCTATAATAAAAGTAAAAGATGGTTATGTTTATTATTTCAAACTTAAATTTATGCACTAAGCATTATGAAATCAAATATTTGTTTAATATTTTTTATAATTACAATTACTCTGGAATTATCCTAAAAAATACAAAACTCGAGTATTCCTTTAGCAAAAATAGGTCAGAACCTGGTTAAAATTGATGAAGTATTGGTGTAACAAAACAAAGATGGCTACCGTTTTTACGTTAATTTTCACAGTTTCAGATGTCAAAATGAATCATTTACTCAGCAGGTCATGTGACAATAGACTGAGATCAATAAAACTCAATATTTAATACTTAACAATACGATGTTAGTGAGTGATGTCTGTCGCACACAATCTTATTTTCATCTAGATACGACTTTAGCAAATAAATTCAAATTTGATTGGCGCGATTTTGTTACTAAAGCGATATATGGACGTAACTAGACAATTAAAATATAGTTGGCTTTATTCTAAATCGTAAATAAACGTTAGTCTTGGTTTATAATAACTTTACTACAACTAACAGCTGACTTAAACTCAGTATTAACGTTAATCTACATTTTGAAATAAAGCCTGTTGAGTTTAGTGAAAATCTAAGAAAAGTAGGGAATAAAGTTAATTTAAAATCTACCACGTTCATGAAATATTAAGTTATTTTTATATAAGTAAGAATTATTGTAGGTACTATTTTTTTTCTCTAATAATGTGATGTATGTATGTTTCAGTGTTACCAGTGTGAAAATAAAAACAGTTTTGGCAAATTAATATATATTTCAAAATAGTATATGTAATTATCATATAAGTCCAAACCATAGTCAGTTACGCCCATATAGTCAAAGTTAATTTCTCATAGCCACAACGCATTAGTGTACCTGTTTCATTATGGAAATATTTTGTTAGAGAATTACTTAAATTAAACATAATAATTTTTGGTGGGTCTTCTCGTATCGCATGAACAGTCGCAGATTCAGTAGATGTCCACGGGGTCATGATCTCCCCTTTAATTTTCACATAATGACCCAAAAGTGTAATCCTGAAACCGCGCCTGCGAGTGTACCCAAAATTTTCTCGAACCGTCAATCATCAAACATCCACAGATCTAAAAACTATTTGATTTTTTAATAATATACAAGAAAATAATAATTATATACAAAATATAAAGTATCTATACAACATTCGCGTAGAGCAATTATTATTTTAATATTATTTCTCGCGGAAATTGATAACAATAAGTACCTAGAGAGGTTATTTCCAAACAATTCTCCTAAAGTTTTAAAAATTTACATTCGATCATGTCCAATGGTAAAATTTTCAATAATAAATAATCTAAAAATAAAAGCGATTGTTTTATGTCGTGAGCGATAAATGTGGGAATTTCGTATGCTTTTAATTCGGGAGCTTTGTGATAAATGACGCTCTACCACAGGCATACTTCGGGCCCAGTTTTGTCGAATTCAAAATTGACATCAGTATAAAATAATTGAAGAATGAAAGGGCCAAGAGCTAAAAACGTTGCATATTTCTTTAAAGGATACAAAACAATTGATAAATTAAATTATATTATTGATGTGGCAAATAAACAATAAGTTTATTATATTTTTAGGACTTGCTCATTTCAAAAATGTCAATTTTCAATTCCACTTAATTTAATTTTTAAATACATGATTTTAAAATAATAAAATATAATGATTTTTCACATACATAACAGTGTTCATAACACGATAATGGAATAAGTGACGTCATGAAAAATAAAATTACAAAAATAAAACAATTAATGGTGTACGGCTAAGGCGTAGTCCCTTAGAGCCAGGCTCGTAGAAAGGGCAAAAACAAGAAAAATATCTGAAATATGCGAAACAAATATACTTTGAATGTAAATTTTTGGCAATTTTGTACTTGGTGATCGTCAGATGTGTAATGAGTGTGTTGTGTTGTGTTTGTTGTTGTGTTGTGTAGTGAGTGTGTCGCGGCGCGGGCGCGATGTCGTCGACGCGTGACGTCATCGACGTCGAGTCACTCTGTCGCGTGGAACTGTCGCCGCCCGCCGGCGGTAACCGTTCAGTCACAGAAACAACATTCGCCTTAGTACATATATCAACAAAATGTTCTACAATGTTAAACGTTACGCGTGTAACGTGTTGGCGGGCCGTAACAGATCGGCGAACATCCCGCAACATCCCGCCGCCATCCGCGCCGCGCACCTCCCACCTGGAAAAACAACAGTTATCATTGTTTTACATCATAAATGTCAAATCTTATTCAGTTTGCCAGAAGATCTACTCATTTAATTTAAATTCTACTGGTTTACTGGATTATATTGTAAGGAAATTTACTGATGTTTTGTTGAGGGTTGCCAACCAAAATCTGTTAAAAATATCTGGAATAATTGGATACAAAATCAGAATTATTTTTGACGTATGGTTTTTGTATTACGGATCTATAAAATAATTATAGATTTATGATTACTTATTGATCTTTTTAGCGCTTTTGGTTGGTTTTCTAACTTTAAGGTTGCAACGTGATCATAGTGCCATATCAGGCCCAAATTCTAATCCCAAGCAATTGTGTGTTGTTCTCATTGTGAAAAGACTTTATGTCACTTATAGTGATTGGGACTTGAACCCAGGTCCGCAGTTTGTCGACCTAAACACGCTGCCACTAGTTCTATATTGAATACTAGCTGTGCCCGCGAACTTCGTTTCGCCATCAAAAAGCTTTCATTCAAACTTTCATCCCATATTTGGGCCTTTTAGGGGTTGAAATTTAAAGAAAAATACCGTATGTTTAACTCTGGGTCATCAACTATATTTGAGCCAAAATTTATTGAAATCGGTTCAGCGGTTTAGAATTTTCATACAAACTTTCATCCCCCTTTTAAACCCTTCAGGAGTTGATTTTTGAAAAACATAGTAGCCTATGTCTTATTCTGATGTATAAGCTATATTATTGTAAAGTTTCATTAAAATCCCTTCAGTAGTTTTTACGTGAAAGAGTAACAAACATACATCCATCCATACTTACAAACTTTCATCATCATCATCATCATCATCAGCCACAAGACGTCCACTGCTGAACATAGGCCTCTCCCAAAGATTTCTAGACCGACCTGTTGGAAGCGGCCTGCATCCAGCGACTTCCTGCGATTTTTATCAGGTCATCTGTCCACCTTGTAGGTGGACGTCCAACGCTGCGCTTGCCAGTACGTGGCCTCCATTCCAGAACCTTTCTACAAAGTTTCGCGTTTATAATATTAGTAGGATTAGTAGGAAGAAATACCCACCTAGACCCTCGTGGAGCGCGCGGCGCGTCTGGTGCGTGTGTACGCGCTCGACACGTCCGTGCCGTGCGCGTGCGTCACGTGCGTCACGTGCGTCACGTTCGTCGCGTGCGTCACATGCGTCACGTGCGTGGAGTAGGGCGAGCGCGCACGCAGCCGCCGCGCCGGCACGCCGACGCCGCTGTCCGCGCTGTGCCCCGACACCAGCGACTCGCTATCGCTCTGGTTCGACGTGTAGCCTATCACGTCCACCTCGTCTGCAATTCACAAAGTTGCAAGTTATAATTTTTTATTACCCAACATTTAATTATTTTTGGAAAAATTGGACGATATTATAGAAAATAAATATATATTAAAAACATTTATGTATATTTATAGTTTCAAATGTATATTTAAACTCGGAATTATCATTTTTATTTTAATATTTTAAAAGAGATACAAATTTAAGGCAGTCGTTCAGAAGCAAATTTAAGCGACCTAAAAAGGATCTAAGTATCTAGATCCGGGGCCCTACCCAAAACTATTAGAGCAGTATTATTATAACCGTACGTTGACTTCCGTACACTAACGACCATAAAGTAACCTTATCATTTGCGCCAACGGAGGCAACTGTAGGGTTTTTAATAGTATACTGGAGTAGGAAAATTTGATAAGCGCATAAAAAAAAGTGTGCGTCTCGGGACGCTCGACAGAAGTGATAACTTAAACGAATGTGAGTTAAAGTGAGAGCGGAGGAGCCTGCCTACTACTGCCGTATGCGTGAGAGAAAGGGAAGCCAGAGTGGCGCCGTAACGCGTTACGTTACGAAGTCCGGTCAAAGTCTTGTCAAAGCCCTGTCAAGTCCGGTCAAAGTCCTGTCAAAGTCCTGTCAAAGTCCGGTCAAATTCCGGTCAAAGTCCGGTCGAAGTCCTCTCAAAGTCCGGTCAAAATCCGGTCAAAGTCTTGTCAAAATCCGGTCAAAGCCCGGTCAAAGTCCTGTCAAAGTCCGGTCGAAGTCCGGTTAAAGCCCGGTCTAAGTCCGGTCGAAGTCCGGTCAAATATCGGTCGAAGTCCGGTTAAAGTCCGGTCTAAGTCCGGTCTAAGTCCGGCCAAAGACCTGTCAAAGTCCGGTCATAGCCCGGTCAAAGTCCGGTTAAAGTCCGGTCAAAGTCCGGTTGAAGTCCGGTCAAAGTCCGGTTGATGTCCGGTCAAAGTCCGGTCCAAGCTGACTGGTCACTTTGTGACGCCACCTGGGATTTCGAAATAATCGATGTTCCAGGGAGGTCAGCTAACGCTGGCTGGTCGATGGACCGCTCGCGTTACGGAACGTTTCGGTTCACCCTCCCATAAGAAGTTATCACTTCAAAAATATTAATTACATATTTTTTTTTAGGTTCTTGGTTTTTTTATTCGGATGTGAACTGGCTCGGAAAGTCGGTGTGTTCGAAATAGCCATCACACCACCCCCGTGTTGGTAAAGTATACGTAAGATGGATTTTCCCCGCGCCAAAAAGGAGTTGCAAATAGTGCATCCACGGGAGCTTATTTAGAACAAAACTACCGCTATACCAGGGACAAATTCTAATACAATTTATGTGTGATTCTTCGAACAGAAAAATCAAACAAAAATTAACAAATAATAATTGCGCGATCTGAGTTTTGAGCCCAGATTCTCACGATCTGTTTAAGTACGCCGATTCTCCAAATACAAATATATATTAAGGTATTTGTTCAATTGAACAACATCAATAAATTGCAGAATGCCTGTATAACCTACGCCTATAATCACTAGTGATAACAACATAAAGCTAAGTCTGCATGATGGTGTAATTCATCGATTCATGCAATCACGTGCGTACACGAACAACAAGTTCGTGCAGACTAATTATAAAGCTAGCACGGAGCTCAGAGATGTCCGATGCAATATCCGCACATCGGATATATCCGATAGAACGTTCTGTAAAGTAATTAGTGATTCGAGTGAGTCGATATTGAAAAGCGTTTGTTTATTTTTTGTTCAGTCTGATTTCTGATAGAAAGCGCCAGATTTATCTAATTTAAATCATTATTGCACGTCTTGATATGTATATGCATAATGCGTTTTTAGAGACAACGAGTTAGTATCCCTGTCACTACCAATTTAAATGTAGAGTCATTGTGACATAAATGAAACCGGCATATTTACACGCCTACACATACCATGAAAAAAAACACTAATTACACTGGTTAATATCAATGGCTTCAATGTATACTACTAGATCGGCTGCGCGGTACATTGAATTGCGCCGGTAAGTTAGGGTCAATTGTCCGTAACTAAATATTACCATCTCGCTTAATCTTAACTAGAACCCGTCTCTCGCTTTGTGTCTGTCAGCTGTCAAATTCCCGCGTTATGTTACAGTTTTACTTCTCCTTTGCGGACGAATATGGAAGTTTATGCGTAATAAACGCATAAACTTCCACATTTAAATAATTTTACTAATCCCTAACTATTATCTACTAAATAATTCATTAGAGAAGCAAATTCAAATCAATAATGTATTAATTAAAACCGCGCGGTTGGACCGCCAGAACATTGGAAGCGTTAATGGCGCCCACCGTGGTGCACTCAATTGACACTGAAATAAAACCGAGCCGCTATATTACGTGATTATTTTCAGTTCCGACGAGCCTGTGTGGGATGCAATTTGGTTGTGGACCTGATATGAGCTGAAGCGGAACTGGTCGTGTTTTTTTTTGTAAAATGGTGTTGTGGATTCTGATTCCGTTTAGTTTAATCAGCAGAAGTGTATACTAGTATATGATATATGATACTATTTATTTATTTGGATTATGACAAAATTATACATAATATATTCGTATCGCGTATCGCAATACGCTATAAGATTTGTTATATTTCCTTCAGATTGTTTACATATTAAGTATGTATTCTAAACCCACATTATGACGGAAACAGCATGAATTAATCGCTCACGCGTATACTTTACCGCGATCGCTTCTACTTTGTAATGTAGCGAAGCATCTGTAACACTACCTTTGATCATATACATGACGAATACAATTATTTCGCGTCCACTTTACAACACGACTCGCTCCGAACGGACCTTTATTGCGAATGATTTGCGAGCGTTTAATATACTCAAATAGTATTTCAATATAGTTCATGTTTAAATAATGTTGTTTATTTAGTCACGTGAAATTTTTATTAAAATCGTAAACTATTTAATAAAAGTTAAACCTACTCAAAATAAATTAAAAAGCTCCTATTATGAATAATACAATTTATAGCATAGGCCGGTAAATGAGCAAGTGGGTCACCTGATAGTAAGTGATCTCCACCGCGCATGTATGCCCATAACATAAGAAGAATTGTGGGTGCGTTGTCGACCTTTATGGAAAGGGATAATGAATGCTGCAAGCTGCTATTTTACCTCGGTTGTTTGCGAGACAGTGGTAACAACCCGGTCTAGCCGCCCTAATCATGCTACTATGCTATGCATGCATGCTGACTGTCTACAGCGTGGCTCTACCACCCAAAAAGGTTTGTTAAAGTACGCTGCCACCAGATCAACCACGCAATAGATAGGTTATGTATTGGTGCTGCCACACCGGTGTTAGAAAATGTTATATAACATTTTATAACACCGGTGTGGCAGCATCATTTAGTAAACATTTCTTAACAATTTGTAACATTTCTTAACATTTTATAACCGCAGGCGGCGGTACTTTTGAGAGCGGCGCCGTCAAAGAAGCCGTCAAAGAAGAATGTTCAGAAATGTTAGAAAATGTTAAGAAATGTTATAAAATGTTAAGAAATGTTATAAAATGTTAGATTTAATGTTAGAAAATGTTTGTAAACATTTTATAACATCGGTGTGGCAGCACCATATAACATTAAGCCAAGGCCCAAACCTACCCAAAATTACGGTATACGTTTTGCACAGCACAAACGCCCTGTGTGTCGTGCCAGTGCCACGGGCCTCGACACACAACGATGCAATATTACGAAGCGAGGATTTATTTCCGACAGAAATTGGTTCGGAGCTGTGACCGTCCTGTGTTGCTTTGTGCAGTGTAGTGCACAGTTTCATATGTCACTTTTGTACATTTACTGTGGCGAAAGGCTTTCCCCTGTTGTAATCAAAGAGCGAGCGTGTTCAACTTTGAATTTATAAACGTTTGACTGTCCGGGGCAGGTTATTAAATTTTAAGCGACCAAAAACGAATGAGACTTTATATGTTAAAACACATGTAGATACATGGTGGATGTCTAGATGATAAATCTCTCGGAAGGCCGTCTGGGTTGGTACCAGCGCTTTGTCTGTTTCTGCCGCCGAGCAACAGTGTGTAGACATTGTTGTGATGTGTTTGAAGGATATTAAGGCCAGTGAAATTACTGGGAATTATGAGAATTAACATAATATTTTTTTTATATAATTGAATGTCTAATGGAGTGCTTTTCAATTGAAGGTTATGTCTGGTTTTGCATATATTTATGGATAGGCGTGACGCTTACCATCCGGCGAGCGTCCTGATCGTTTTGTCAAAAAACAAAAGCTAAAAAAAATAATTTAAGTCAGCGCTTTCTACCAACCATCGGCCATTAAATTACAATAAAACTGACCCAGAAGAAGTTAATTTTATTCTTAGTTATTTAGTTTTACTACAGCTTAGCGCAGAGGGCGAGAGCCGGCTGTGAAGCGAGAGCACGCGGATTCGATTCCCGCACCGAGACAAATGTTTGTGTGATCCACAAGTATTTGTTCTGGGTCTGGGTGTTGTGGGACCGTAAGTCCCTCGTAGTTTCTGATACCAACGATACAGGTTAACCTAGTATGGGGTTTTTGATTGCTGGGTGTTTTAAAAAAACGTGCATATAAAATCTTACATACATTAGTAAGTATGTACTAAACACTTGAATATATTGAAATAAGACCCGATTTATTAATGAACCCGTTAAATTCAAGTCTTGTGTTATGTGGTAGAGGTGGGGTCGGATGTCTGCTACAAACGCGAATAATGACGATCTTTTAAACGCTTTAGTTAGGCTTTTATAGGTTGTCTTTGAGTGATTAGAAGAGGAGAATATGAATTCCCACCAGTAAGATAGTATTTAATAAATTACAATATTACTATCATCAAATCCAAATCGCAATTTTTTTTAAATATTTTTTAGGATGTAGGTTTCTGTTCTGTCCAACGTCACTGTTTTTGAGCCCTATGGTTTTTACTAAAAAAATCATTTATAATGTCTTTGTTTAGTTACATAATAATAATATTTATAACATATCTTAAGGAACTTTCACAAATTAAAATTTTCAATGAAATAAGATTTTTCAAGTGCTCGTCCTGATAGTGAGACATCATAGCCTTACGTACTTGATATTATAAAAAATGGATGAGATTTGCGTATATTTACAAATTTTTGCCGCAATTAGAAACGTCTTTTAGAGTTCCACGATAATATATTAACTTCACTAATTAAGATCCAGCTTAAATCGAAAGTTAATTATAAAGATATTCGTCACATTTCTCACGCTGCTTTGACAAACTAAAGCGTTCAATTCCTACGACGTTTTCACAGCGTTTATCTCGAAAATGGGACCGAACCCCTATGCACTTGACATTTATAAATAATGGATTAGATTTGCGGATACATACAAATTGTTACCGTAATGAGAAACGCGTTTTAATCGCCGTGATAATGTATTAACTTCACTAATTAAGTGCCAGATTAAAGGGGAACTTCATTCCGACATAGCAGAATATTTGAAGTGCCTTAGATGTTTATAGAGGCGGATAATGATGGTGCGATGATTGAGATTGGTTACAACCTTCGAGGTATTTCCGGATTTTGTATTTAAATTGTATTTATATTTAATTAAATTTCCGGCTAAGCGTGTTTAAGCATGGCCTTTGTAACAGATGATTATATACTTATCAGGTGTAGGGAAGCGGACGATATTATTTTTAACCGAAATAAAATGTAGGTGTGTTTTTTTTGTGTCTATTTTTTTGGCCCTATGATGGGATGAACTACAATGAAATAGGCGACCCCTACAGTATCTTATCCCCGGGCCGAAGGGGAGGGGAAGGAACAAGGAATGGAAAAGGAAGTATACAAAGAGGGGGAAAGCCCCTTCGGGAGAACCAGATATACACTGGCTGACCCTGGAATGCGACCCACACAAGGTGGGTCACCACTATACAGAATTAACTGGTGTACGGTGGTCCCTATCCGGGCGGATACGAATATCCTCCCACCAGCCACAGAGTGATTTGATGATACCTTTTTCGTTCGAAAGAGCACAGGTCAAAGTTTTTCACACTTATTTTTTTTATATTTCATCCCTGTAGGCGTGAAATCGAGGACTAAATTAACTACAGTACTCAAAGACACTAATTAACTTTAATTTACTTTAAGTCGTTTCTTTGCATTCGATTTTCCTCAGACTTCAATTAAAATTATTTCCATAGTTCTTCTATCTACTCATATTTTAATTTTTGCTAGCCTTCGTGGTCACGGGGTGGAATGAGGTGTAGGTTGTCCCAAAATGTCAATGTTATAGGCTGAAAAGCTTTCGGACCAAAAATTAAAATAAAAAACCCGATAAGATCCGTTTAAATTAGTTTTATTTTAACTGTGAATGAATTTGTCACTCGTAGTAGACCTACAGGTATCAAGTTGATGTAGAGGGAAGGGAGTTAGGCGTCTGGTTTGGGACCGATATTTCAACGTTTGTTCGTCCCACGAGAACATAAATACAGTATCACCTTGGCAGTAAGTGGTGACTTAGTGCAGCTGTCTTACAGACTTTGCCTTTCTTTATTTGTTCGAACGAAGAATCTCATATAAATAACGTTAGGTATAACATATTATTAAGTTAGATCTATTGTACGCGTCAGTAAGCAAATTTTACAAATATAATTAAACCCTTTTCCCTTAGTTATTAAAGCGCCTGCCTTTAATCCATTAGGATTGATATGTACTACATGACAGTTCAAATTTTAACATAAAGTATCAAAACTTCGTTTATGTAACAAAAATTAAGTACTATAAAACTTTTGGGAGTTAGTTTATTAGGTATCGATAAATTGAATCATAGACGAAATAATACGAAAAAAATCAAATTCAGAACTGACCGATCACGTCACAATTGTGTTCAGTCGTAAACAGATTCAAATTGCATTACCGGGGGTCGAGTCCCCCTCGATACCCCGTCGGGTACGTGCCTGTAAACAACAGTGTGCACCTCTAAGGCAGGATTCACGATTTAAAAAGTTCTCTTATTTATTTATTTCGCATAAATTGCATTCAGTTGGGATTTGCATAACATGCCTATTTTTATCGGAGATTAAAAATGGGTATCGCGTATCGGAAGTCTTTGAGAAATGAAAGATAAAAGAAGTATGCTAGATTGGGGTTCCTGTACACCCACATTTCGCCCAGCCTATTTCCGTCCCATGATGTGATAATGGGCGAGCTTATATATACCGGGCAGAAATTCTAACCTCCGGGCTGATACTGAGCATTTCGTCATAGAAAAACCCGATATCATTTTTACCCGACCCGGGATCGAACCCGCGACCTCAGCAAATGCGCCACCGAGGCACTCTAAGTAAGTTAGAGGTATCTGTTGTATATTATACATTTTATACACTATGAGACCTGAATTAATGTAAAAATCGGTTTTGTAAATTGTACCACTAACCTATAGTTTCTAATGATAATTTTAACTAATCATTATCAGTAACTACGAGAGACTTTCGGTCAACAACACCTATACCCCGACACAAATATTTGTGGATCGCACAAACATTTGTCTCGGTGCGGGGATCGAACCCGCGACCTCTCGCTTCACCGCCGGCTACTCGCCCGCTGCGCCATGAAGGCTGTCGGTGGCACGGCAATGCTTAATTAACGTTTATAACTAAGGCTCCTTATGTTTATTGTCCAAAGTCTGCTGATGGTGGTAGGATATTCATATCCGGCCGGCATGACTGGTGACCACCGATAGACTCATTGTTTGTCAGTGGTCGCTGGTTTTTTGGACTGCACTACGCTTACCATCAGGTGTAGTGCAGTCACTTTATGGTGCTCGGATAAAAAACAAAACCCGAATCCTAGTTCAAAATATGTACAAAAATTCTGTCAATAATAACTCGTCAATGCAGTGACGCAAAGGGAAAAAACAGAAAGCTATTTGCGTGAAATTAGAATCTATAAGACATTTGACGCCGTCAGAAAATTGAATTCGCTTCAAATTGAAACGAGAATTAGATTGTTTACGTGTGGGATGTGGGACACGGGATTATGTGTTCGGGATGTATGTGAGGATGTGGATTGTCTCATACCACTTAATAGGTGGTAGGTACTACCATTGTGTCAATTTCTGCCGCTAAGGAGGACTTGTGTTTACGTTTGATAATGAATTTACTGGACTCTATGAGGCTTAACATCTTATCTCAATAAAATTCTTCTTTTTCTCGAGCACGGTAAAGTGATTTCACTACACCTGATGGTAATCACAGTGCATTCTAAACAAACCAGCACCACCGACTAACAATGAGTTGATCGGTGGTCACCCGAATTATGCCGGCCTGTATAAATACTTCTTCACATTTCGGAGAGGGATGAAACAAATCGAAGGGCCTGCGACAGGCGGATGACCGATGCAAGCATAAGGATACAATGATATACCCTTATACCCACTCCAACCAACAATCAAGTCATGTCGCAAGCCCCTCGGGGGGATCGGATATACGCTGGCTGATCCTGAAACGCGATCCACACAAGGTGTGTGGGTCACTATGGCAGGTTTTAACACTATGCGTACGGTGCTCGCTAGCCGGGCGGATATAAATATCCTACCATCAGCAAAACTTTATATTTTACAATTTAACTTACTGATGCCATTTCGCTACTTTTGTAAAACTCTAAAGATAAATAACACTTTGAAGTTGAAGGTAGCTTATTAGCTCAGTAAGATAAAATTCCTCAGAATAGGATTTCGTCCCTTTTATCAAATGAAATTAAGACGCTCAAACTTACTTCATTAATACATTATTTTGACAACCTCCGTGGCTCAGCGGGCGAATAGCCGGCTGTGAAACGAGAGGCCGTGGGTTCGATCCTCGAACCGAGACAAATGTTTGTGATCCACAAATATTTGTTTCGGGGTCTGGGTGTCGCGAGACCGAAAGTGTCTCGTAGTTCCTGATAGCCATGACACAAGACTCGTATCTTACTGTGGGGTCAGGACTATGTATGTGACTGTTGGGTGTATTTATCTATTAAATATCACAAAACGAAGCTTTCTTCTGACACGATAAAGTGAATATACTGGACCTAAATGGTGAGCACAATGGAGTCCAAATATAATAGGGATATTGCACTCGATGGTCGACAGAATTATCTCATAATGCCCAGTAATTTCACTGGCTTCAATGTCTTTCAAACTGAAACAACACACATTGCTGCTTGGCTTTCTGCTTGCAGAAAACATAGATAGGCTCACGCCTGTTTATTATAGAGGTAGGCAGAAATTAAGCATTTCCAACTCTAACGATCTTTGCACACCTTTTTAGCCTCATTACCTATTATAAATATACATTCATTACACCTCTACCTACCCTTTCGCGGATTACAACGAGTACGTATGTATGTATGTAACATACTTTTATACGTAGCGCTTACCATCAGGCGAGCGCCTTGTTCGTCTCGTCATTCAATCAAATAAAAAAAAACGTTTTTGATTTTCTATCTGAAATCACGAAATGAATTGGATTCACACGGTAATACGGCGAACTAAAAAAAAAATTGGTAAACTGAATTTGAACATTTACAAATAAAATTCAAGCGACTACGATGCACACAAAGCACTTTTCACACTGAAACAAAAAACGCGTAACTGATAAATTCCACCAGAACAAAGGCATCGGGACAAATATATTGAAAACCGTGCAATATTTGAAATACATGTTAACAAACAAACACGGACAAAGCGAAAACGGTTTACGTTTTTCCGAACGCGACGACAGACGCATCACATTTCGGATTCGATATAGAGTTGCCAATTTTATGTGCAAAAATACTACTTTTTTTATCCTGGCTCGGCAAAGTGACTACGCTACACCTGATGGTAGGTGTAGCGCAATCCAAGAATAGTGTCGACCAACGATAAACAACGTGTCCATCGTAGGTCGGCAAGATCATGCCGGGCTGTCAAAGGACCAAGGGGGAGGGTAAGGAAAAAGGGATGGGAAAAGGGTTAGGATCAGGGGGCAAGCCCCCTGGGGAGAACCTGATATACACTGGCTGAAACTACTAAAGTATTGAGAAATATTTTATTAGAATTTTTTGAGTGTTAGAGCCACGTTGTAGATAGGTTTGTGTAGAAATGAAACTCGCAAATAACTAGTAAATAAATAGTTTTTAAGTATATTAAATAATACATTAATTAAATGGCAAGAGGTGACGCGATGCGCAGACGACGAGAGCAAAAAGCAAAAAAGGACGGCGTTGCGGCGGGCCACGGACAAGTAAATTGTTCTGGCGCGTCGGTAGATGGCGTTGTCTGGCTAACGTTCCATTACAACAGTTTGTCTATGGTCCTAATGAGCTGGCTCGATCAGGTCGTTACCACGTTTATATAACACCAACGTATCTGTGAGACAGTGGTAATAACCCAGATAATATTATTACTATGTTTTCTTCTATTATCATATTTTTTATTTGATTGAATAACGCACAGGCAAGGCGCTCGCCTGACGGTAAGCGCCACGCCTGCCCATAAACAGAAGCAACACCTCACAGAACGTTGAATTACAAAGCACTGCATGGCACTGAACTGCGTTCGTCACCCTGCGATATAAGATGTTAAGTCTCATAACACCCAGTAATTACACTGGCTTCAATGTCCTTGAAACCGAAACACAACAGTGCTTACACACTGTTGCTCGGCGGCAGAAATAGACAAAGCGGTGGTACCAACCCAGACGGCCTCTCGCATACGAGGGACCTACCACCTTGTATATAAGTCTCGTGCAAAATAGTTTTTAATATCAATACAGTTGGCAATACCGTAATTCGCTGATGTTCCCAAACTGTGCATCCAGTTCACGCGATATATTCAAAACAAAAGGCGTTACCAACTTTTATTACACATGATATATTGTGTTCATAAAACGGATATAAACCATCCTTTGCGTATCTCATATTTTTCATCTCTCTCGCACGTGTTCGCGCTGATGTATCGCCGTCTCGCTCGATTTTCGACTTCGCCATGATTTTATCCACTTTTGACATTACTCCTTTTTATATTGCCAGAGTTTTTGTTCTGGAATCGAATTGACTCGCTTTTAGCGATAAGCACGATTTCTGGATTTGCATCGTAAAATGTTGATGGATGAAATATTTTTTTTTACAAGCCCTGTATTATACATGTCCCACTGCTGGGCGCGGGCCTCCTTTACTGAATTAGAGGGGTTAGGCCTTAGTCCACCACGCTGGCCTAAAGCGGGTTGGCAGACTTCACATACCTACGAAAAATCTTATCGAGTTCTCAAGTATGCAGGTTTCCTCATGATGTTTCCTTCACCGTTAAAGCAAGCGATAACTAACAATTAATATATATAAAATAATAAATATAAACATAATATGAAATATATAAAAGTATTAATATAACTAAAGTGGTAGACCTACAGTCTCCAGAGGTCGGTCTGGAAATCTTTGGGGGAGGCCTATGTTCGGCAGTTGTTTTAAGTAATGTAATTATGTAAATAACAAATGTGGTATTAAGCAAGGCTCTGTTGGCTAGACATCCCTCGCAAGTCGCATGTGAAGTGAACTGGCTTCGTATAAGAGTATTTACACGCTGCGAGGATAGTATGCGTAATTAATAACGCACCACGTCTAGGGTTGGCACTAAACACAATTTTCATCCTGGCACGGCAGTGTGACTACACTGCATCTGCTGATAAGTACTGTGCAGCCCAAATAAAACGCAACCAAAGCGTGTAAGCACTGTTGTGTTTCGGTTTGAAGGACATTGAAGCCAGTGAAATTACTGGGCATTATGAGACTTAACATCTTATGCAGCGCTTTGTAATTCAAAGTTCTGTGTGGTGTTGCTTATGTTTATGAGCAGGCGTGGCGCTTACCATCAAGCGAGCACCTTGCTCGTCTCATCATTCAATCAAATAAAAAAAGACCAAAGAGACATTGTCTTTACAACGAGACGTGAAATGGATTTTAAAAAATCCATTTTTTAAATAAAAAAAAAATATTTTTTAAACTCCCAAGTGGCAACCCTACCGATGGTGAAGGTGGCGAGAGGGCGCGATAAGCACTTTCCACTCTTAAATCAACCGAGCTAATGACACTGGTTGTCGCAAATGATCTGTTCGCTACTGGATGAGGCACCAAGAGTGAGAGCAGAGTCGTTTATTTAAGAAGAAGAATTCAAGATCACTTTATTGATCACTTTATTGGTAGAAGCGTACTGGATCCAAACCCAGGTCGCTAAATCATTAATAATATGTACTTTGTTTGAATTTATTATTCGAAAAAATCGAACACGGCCCGGAATTAGAATTTTTGTTCGACATGGTGATGCCGATGACATTTGTACTGCAACCCGCTTGTACGTACCGTAGGTAGTTGCACCTCCGCCTTCATAATAAGACATGCAAGGATGTAGGTTCTGAAATATCTATAAGAACATTAATCCCAGAAAAAATAAGTGCATTTTTAGAGCATGCAAACACAAAAATATATTACATACTCCACTTTTAATTATAACGCAACTAAAATAGTTTTCACTTCAATAATATAATTATAATTCACAAGAATTGGACACCTAAATTGCGAAGCGTTTGCTGTTTTCCTCGAAATCCATCATTAGAACTTACCTAATTTGGGACCATAAATGGAGTAAGCCCTATAGAAAACAAAACGAACCATAAAAATTGGTTCACATTTAACGGAGATATGGCGTAACAGACGAGCGTCCTCGTTTTTGAAGTCGGTTGGAAATAGAATTTCATTCTATTCAAAAACAAACATCACATGTTTGCTAAACCGTATAGAAACTTGAAAGCCAGAAAAGTATCACTAAATCCACGCTCATTTGTTCTCTAACTTTACGACCAAAATTAAGATCTCCATCAAAACGCACTTACATTCGAGTAAAACACATAGGTAATTCCATAGTTTCCACCTCCCGAATTCTTGTTTGTGCAACGTGACATGCGACACGGTCGCGGCAATATTTCCCCGAACTTGCGTAATTAAAATCACTTTTAAAAGAAAACTCTCGCGTAAATCACGTGGTAACTTTGCCCGGAATTGCCTTTTGGCAATCAACCGTCCATGTGTTAGATTTATTGACCAGTTAATAGAGTTTGCAATCTCCTTTGTGATTCTTGGCAATGGCCATAATTAAATACGTAATAGGTGACTTTTAATACCATTTTAGACATCGTATTTTTATGTTGTTAATATCCGTTTTGGTAACTTTAGGATTATATCGTGTACTGGGGGCTTAGCACATATAACACGGGATAATGTTGTTTCGTTTTGTAGTCAAAAACCAGTTTTATCTGGTCATCTCTAGGTGAATATAGAAGCTAGCATAGAATACTCGACTCGTTATGTCAATCGTAGAGATAAAGTAGGGAATATAATACTTTCAACCTCTTTGTGGTATTTTATTTATGAACCCTAATATGACGATGAAATTTTATCGACATTTTTATCCGACAAATTTATCTTCGATAGTTATCTTTCTTGCGCGCGATATATTATATTGTGGTGTTGCATAATATGCTAAGCCCCTGGTTATTGATTGGTTAATTGGTATTTAGATATTTTTTTATCCTGGGATGGCACCTGGCCCACTTTGGGAACTAAAGCTGTAAACAAAACTGTCTACAGCGTGGCTCTACCATTAAAAAAATACACCTACTTTTTCGAAGCATAAAAATCTCCATTAGATGTTTATTAAACGTAATTTTTTTGCGTTTACATAACCGCTGTGAGTTGCAACGCAGTTTACCGTTAATGTACCATTTAATTTCAATGGAGAGAGGAACATAAAGTCGGTGCAAGTTACACGAAAACGTCCCATTCCAGGTTGTTGCCGGTCTGATTAATTTAGTTTTAACTCAGTTTGTACAAGGATTTTAAATGTTTAAATTATTTAGTCTCGGAGGAGCAGCTCCTAGTTTACAACGGGTTGTGGTGTCTTTATAAAAAAGTATAATAATAATAATAACCTAAAAATGAAATAAATTATTTTGAGTCGTTGGTATTATAATAATTTAATAGCCAATGATTGATAATATTTTTTTTTGATACCGATTTATTTCTTGTTAAAAAGTTTTTATTTTACTATTTTTAGTGAAAGAATCATTAAATTCGCAGTTCGAGTCCAAACCAATAATCGCAGATGTCTCTGCCCTCCCCCAGTGGCCGTCCTGAGCCGAGGTTCGTACCCCAAAGGGGGTGCCGTCAGCGTGGTCACTTAATGTCAAGAGTTGAGAGCGCCTAAAGCGCTCACCCGAAAGTCCGGTGAAGCTGTAAACAGCCGACTCTCGTCAGGCTTACAGCAAGCGTCAACACAAAAAAAAAAGTTTGAGTCTTACATCTCCGATTTCAGGGCTCGCTTTCTTGAAATTAAAATAGAGCATGATCATTCAGTAATAGATAGAGTGATTCACGAGGAAGGTTTATATGTATAATACATACATATTATAGTACAGAAAAGCCGAGGTACATGCGCGCGGGTGAAACCACGAGAGAAAGTTAGTAAGTTTTAAAATTATGTTTGTTTTTGATGAAGAATTATGGAAGTTATGGCTTATTAAAACACCTTTGAGAAATAAATAAGCAGTTAGGCAGGCCGGCATGATATTACCGACCAACAATAGACACACTGTTTATCGTTGGTCGACACTATTCCTGGATTGCGCTACACTTACCATCAGGTGTAGTCATTTTGCCGAGCCAGTATAAAAAAAATGTGGTTATAGAGATTCTTTAAGCATTTAACGTTACGTTGAATGATTAATAAATTATAAAAAAAAAGTACGCTCATATTGCAAATGCCATTTCTATACAACAGTACATCGAAACGGTTCCCCACCTCGATTGTTCAACGAAAAAACAAACGTACATACTGCCCGGCGCCGTATATATAAACAATTATCCCGATGCGTCTCACTTAACAATTATTTATTTACGTGTTTTCGAACTAATTACGTTGGGCCGTCGTTGAAGATGCAAAAAAATACGATTTAATTTCTTACAAACTAATTTATTAATTAAAAGTTACAATTAAACTACATGCTAAAGGGTTGACTCTCCCGATCAAGGTTGGAACGAAAAGAGTGTCTGGAACCAGGCTACGGTATCTAATATAACCTTTAGTTTCGTAATCATCAATGACGCGATGCAGGTGCTACTGGATTCCACTAAATGCAGGTGATGGTGTGGTGGTTCGATGGGAAGCGACGAATTCTTGGTAGATGGCGAGGTGTTGTAATACGTCATCCAACCGCGCGGTGGGTCCTTACTTAACATCTCCCTCCGCAAGATCAGCATCTATTTGTAGACTTTTGTCGAAAATAGTGCGGATAGAGACAAGGGATCTCCGGAGCTGCTATCCTTGGCTTCTTGACCATTTTGCGTTTCGTTGTCATTAATCTTCAGCTCATTCCTTTGTAACTTGCGGCGTCGCATGAATACTGCTAGGATAATTAGTACTGATGCACCGAGTATCACGTAGACAGGTATGGTAGTATGATAGATAGTGTTCACCTTCGTTGATTCCAAAGGCATTGATTCTTGTACTGTTATCCTGGAGTTAGTCGAGTGTAGATGACTCAGGTCAATGGTATTCAGTTTCAAAATTTTCTTTGCAGGTACTTTGTATGAGTTCTTGCTAACTGCGATATTTAAATATATGTCCTTTAACTTGATCGTGATAGTTGTGCGTAGAAAATGATGGGGCGTGTAGGGCGACTCCTTTGGAATGATGGCCAAATAACTTCCTTGCAACATTTCATATTGGTCTTGAGAACAGGTTAAGTGAACTTTTGTTGGGCTGGGAACGCTCAGCACGTAGTGGCGGTCGTCCAACTGTTCCATAGCTTCGGAAGACAGGATTGCTGAAGTGAAGCGGCAGGACTCGTGCATGTTTTGTTGTAGTATCAGCTGATGGATGCAATTTGATTGTTCTCCAAAGTGGTGGCTTAAGTTGTCCTCGCAAAAGTGATCGTGGTAGTACTTCGGACATTCTGTCTCTATGTACAATAGACCTTTCTCGTGGATTGCTACAAATTGATAGGCAGGTATCAGGATTTTACTATCATGATTTGGAGCTAAGGATAACTTGTATAGGATGTAGTTAGTGGGAAAGACAATTGGAAATTGAACTACCAAGATTATATATCCTAGTTTTATTATATCGAAATATTCTCTGAAGCTAACGTTTAAAATGACATCCTTATTATATAAAATGCTTAATCTGCCTAACATATCTTTAAAAGTAGCTGGGCTAAATGAAAATGTCATGTCAGATTCGTGTTAAACATCACTCTGTAAAATAGAGTTGATAGTTTCTTCTAACTGTTTTTTGATTCGCAACGATATTACTCGTCACGTTTGAATTATCCGAAACCCACTGCTTGCTTAAGCTGATTTGGTTATTTATTGGCTAGATTGTTCTAATTTCGTTTCAGAACTGCAATGGCATTATCATATTTAAGTGTATCTGTATAGTCTAAATTCCCGGATATGCTTTTTATCACAGATCCAAGACCGTCTATAAGACCTCTTTTTACGCGTTGATTCAAAAGTAGCTAATTGATCTGAAATTCTTCTTAATTTAATTTCTAAGTATTTAATGTGAGGGGCGTATAATGATGACGTTTTATTATTTAACTGCGGTATGAGATCGAGCAACTGTTCTTTAACATAATTTACTTAAGTACGAGCATCATCTAAGTTTATAGTCCGGACGAATGAGTGGTCGTGTGAGATAACTCTAGTGGGTCCTAAGTTGAAGGGAAGGATCTTAGGCCAGGTCCATCTTATAGACTTTCAAGTGTTATCTTGTCCGCTTGGGCCAGAACGAGCACTTTTAGGTACCTGTTTTAGACGAGACTTGGGTACAAGTCCGTGTTTTTCTTAGTATAAATGTGTTGGTAGATCTTGTAAAAACTCTAACGTGCAGCAATCTTTTGCCTATGAGCCAAAGGGTTTGATATAAAGATTTGTTGTTCGGGTGTATAAGTCTGCTCGGGTTCGCGATCTTTATTAATGTTCTCGGTTATCATTGTGCGATTATGGAGTGAACTTACGTTAATTAATTCGTAGACCATCGACATGCACTTACGATGTTCCTGCATATATCCTTATAGCAAATGCTCAGTTATGTTTATGTCTAAGGGATCTCTAGGATCTAGATGGCCAGTTATCATGTCGATCGGTCGACATTTAGTAAAGCTATGTATCGAACTATTGTAGGTTAATATGGCGTACGTCATAAGATTAGAAACTGATTCTTTTCGATGTTCGAGTTTTAAAATACGTAAATGCTCCAACAGAGTAGAATGTAGACGTTCTACCATTCCATTTCCCTGTGTATTGGGGCATGTTCTGTGATAATTTTAAAATGATAATTTTATGCAATCTAGTGAAGTCTAGGAAAAGCTGGTTTGTAAGTTCTGGGCCATTATCGGTGACGTATCTGAGAGCCATACCGTGATGCGATGAGAACTTTAATAAAGCCTGAACTACACTAACGGCTGGAGCATTTCTCAGTGGATACGCTTGAGCGTACTTCGAGAAAGCATCGATTATGGTTAGGTACTTTTGAGTCTCTACATTAAATAAATCTAAGTGCACGACTTCAAAAGGCTTCGTTGAAGGTGGTACAATTTGAAGTCTTGGTCTAACTGGATTACGGTCGTATCTAGCCTGTCCGCATATACAGCATTCATTGATGTATTTTGTGACATAATCTTTCATTTTCGGCCAATAATACCTATGTGAAAGAGTGAGATAACATTCATTAATGCCTCTATGGTTGGCCTTGCCCTCGTGGTAATTTTCAATGATTGCTTTAAATAATCTTTGACGTTCTCAATTTCATTTTTAACTAAGATTAACTTCATTGCCGAATTTTTGAAGGTCCTTTGAATAACTGGTATTATGGAGTACATTTAAACTAAGCGTAGGGACACACATGTAAAGTAGTTAAGTATAAGGAGTCGCGAATAAACCATGCTACTCAATACTCGTGTATAATATCCTCATATCCTCATATTAGGTATATATATAGGTTAATAGAACCTAACCTATTATTAACTAAACTTAGGATTGATTAAAATTCCTGTCTTTACTTATAATGTGTCCAAGATAAGCTGTCTCTAATATCAAAGAAATCTGATTTATCCATCTGAATTTTAAAATTAGACTCGCGTAGTTTTTCGAACACTTTTTGGAGGTTAACTATGTGCTCCTGAAGGGATGTCCTGAACACTATATATGTCATCTAAATAGACTAGGAATAGTGGCAGTTACCTATGTATGGGAACTCCATGCGGAATTTGAAGACCTAATTATACCTTGTTCTAACATTTTACCAATCTGTTCCTGAACCTCTTATCTATGAATATATGGATATCTGTAACTTTTGGTGTAAACTGAAATTTCGTCAGTGGTTTTGATTGAATGCTTAATTTTATTTGTGAAAGTTAGGGGTTCACCGTCTAAGTAAAATACGTCCGCGTACTGCGCGCAAAGCAATTCTGAATTAGTACGTTCTTCCTCATTATGGTGGTTTGTTCGAAGGCGTGAGAGTACTTCTTTAACGCGTTGATGCTGTTTTTTTTTGTGAGGTACGGTCTCGAAGTTATACATCTCGGCGGAAATCGGTCTGTCCATCGAGAATATGATGTCACTTCGGCTAGGTTTGGTGATCTGAACTATGCCTCTCCTATCTGACATGCTAGTTAAACACTCTTCTATCGTACAGTTAGAAAAGTTTTGTCTCGGTATGAACGATTCTCTATCATGAGTGTTAATTAGAATTCTATCCAGTTTCTATGAATTTGCCGGTATAATGTCCTCATATAAGTTCGCGTTATGTGAATCATACACTTGGATCGGATTCGATGCGGTTTTAGTTCTGAGAATCTTATTTTTATAATCAATTACTGCTTCTCATTTATCTAACAAGTCCGTTCCTATCGGAAATCCTATATATAGTATCCTATCTTATCAGATCATCGAGCTAATTATGAAATTTGTAGATGAAAAATGTCGTACCGTTATTATCGCTGAATTTGTTAAAACTAGGCAACGTAATCGAATAGTTACATCTAGTTTTAGCATGCACATACTTCAAATGGGTCATAATTTAGTGGAAAACTGCTAAAGTACTTTTCAACTACAACAGGGCTTAAAAATGACTGATTTGCACCTGTGTCTATTAAAAGCTTTAACGGCGGTGATGAAATTTGAATAAAAGAAAATTGGCGTTGCGTTTGCAAATTAATTTCTATTTTAAGGTGTCGGATTTCTGATCCCGTTGAAAATCTTGTTCCTTGCTTGTCACATCTTCAGTTTTAGCAGAAGGCTGTTCTGAAGGATATTCCTGAAGGGAATATTCGACTGGCTGAAATTCTGCGTACTCATAATAATCATCGAAGTATGGTTCGTAATTATATTCAGGATAATACTGTCGTCGTAATTAGAATTAGTGCAATCATTAAAGTTCATTCAAGTTCAAGTTTCGTATTACATTGCTAGGAGTAAGCACCTGTGATGTAGGCGGCAAAGGTCGCGTGACGTAGTTGCTTACGCCACTCACTGGACGCGCATGATTCACCTGTTCAGAACGGCGCGGCGATATTGAAAATGCCTGCATCGAATAATGTTCGCGTTCGCTCGGTCCTTTATAAGCGTTAATAAAATTGTTAGGCGTTGGCACTTTCTTATCAGGCAACCGATTGTTCCTACTTTGCAAATACATCGCGTTTGTCTCTTCGTGAACAAATTCTAACGCCTATTCGATGGTTTCGGGTCGTATGCACCGAATACGAAAGCCTAAAGGATCGTTTAATCCTCGCACATATGCCTGTAGCGTTAATTTTCGGTATAAGTCACTCTTAGCGGCGACAGTAGTTCTGAACTGAGTCATGATGGTACTAAATAAATTTTGAAACTTTTTGTAAAAATCCTGAGCAGAGCTAAACCTGAGTTAAAAGAGCCAAATCGTTGTAAAGAGCGGTCTTATCTCTCTGATCTGCGAGATTATTAACTAAAGCGTTACGAATGCCATTCCAGTCACTAGGGATACCATTAGAATATTAAGCGAGCAGCAGATTCTACTACTTTATTGAGTATACCGTTAATTAAGGCGCACCTGGCTAGCTCATTACTTCCTTGTCCACAAAATTGTCATACAAACTGCTATGTGATTAGGTTTTTTAAAAAAACGTGTTAGTACGTCCGGATTTCCAATAAACTGCGGCACTAACCTAAGTAATTTATATAATATATAGATATATATTATATTTAGATATTTTATTATAATATCTAACTCAGCCATATCGGTTTCTTCCTCAATGACACTATAACTTAACACTTTAACTTATAAGGTTTCTTAAACTATCACTAAGTTTCTGTCTACTTATTGTAACTAACCTAGGGTCCAACGTTTTTTCACGATGAAAAAATCTTGGCATTTTATAATTACTAAGTTTCTTAAACTATCTACTATTTGTAGCTAACCTAGGGGTCCAAAGTTTTTTTCATATTAGTTGAAAATCTTGGTAATTTTATAACCACTAAGTTTCTTAGACTATCTACTATTTGTAGCTAACCTAGGGGTCCAAAGTTTTTTCATATTAGTTGAAAATCTTGGTAATTTTATAACCACTAAGTTTCTTAAACTATCTACTATTTGTAGCTAACCTAGGGGTCCAAAGTTTTTTCATATTAGTTGAAAATCTTGGTAATTCATATTAGTTGAATTGGGAAAACTTACGGCTAGGAATGAGCAACCACTAAGGATCTAGTGTACTCACATTAAATCGCCTTTTTTGCGTTATCAAGGTTTGGATACTTCTCGGGCGGCTCCACACGTAGATTCGGATGCTTCTTGACGCGGCGTAAAAACCACACGACCGGCGACGTTGAAGACGAAAAACGGAAATCTTCTTATAACGCGTAACCGATCGCGAGCATCCTACCGACTGCGCCAATTACGTTGGGCCGTCGTTGAAGATGCAAAAAAATACGATTTAATTTCTTACAAACTAATTTATTAATTAAAAGTTACAATTAAACTACATGCTAAAGGGTTGACTCTCCCGATCAAGGTTGGAACGAAAAGAGTGTCTGGAACCAGGCTACGGTATCTAATATAACCTTTAGTTTCGTAATCATCAATGACGCGATGCAGGTGCTACTGGATTCCACTAAATGCAGGTGATGGTGTGGTGGTTCGATGGGAAGCGACGAATTCTTGGTAGATGGCGAGGTGTTGTAATACGTCATCCAACCGCGCGGTGGGTCCTTACTTAACAAACTCGCATGCTGATGTAAATATTGATTCGCTAATTGCATGAATGAGGTTGGTTTGGCGATTCAAAACACGTAATAAGTTCACGCCTGTATCTCCGACAAGGTAGGCAGAGGTGCTAATACTAATTAATGTTAACCGAATTTATTTCCGACTGAATATTGGGCGAAAAGATTTTCTTTTAATCTTTTTATAGGCCGTCAAACGAGCAAGTGGGTCACCTGATGGTACACGATCTCCACCGCCTATGTACAATACCAAAAGAAACATGGGCGCCGTGCCGACCTTAAAGGAAAGGGATATGGGCAGGGCATGGGCAGTGGAAATCAATTACCATCAGGTGACCCACTTGTTTGTTCGCCGGCCTCCGATATAAAAAAAATAATCACATTATAAAGCAACACCACAGTCTATCTATCGAAAAACACAAATAGTTAAGTACATAGATAACAAATAACGTGGAAACATGGTGAAACTAAATCTCACTTCCATTATTGCAATTTCACACATGATTCAGGAACAATTTATTATTCGGCCTAAACACATTTTCTACGCAGGCATGTATGTAAATATTCAATTTGGCAACTATCTGCGTACGCCTAAACTGTTTTTCGGTAGGGATGACACCATCGAACTCGGTTATCGATATCGATAAATTTACACATATTCGTGTTCACATCATTCGTTTAAAATTACATGCCAAAAAATCCTAATCCAAAATATTACAATATAAGATGTGTTTTTATTTGTTTCATTGAATAACGAGTCCAGCGCGGCGCCTGATAGTAAGCGCCACGCCTGCCCATAAACAGAAGCAACACCACACAGAACTTTGAATTACTAAGCACTACATGGCACGGAATGCGCTCGTCGTCCCGAGACATAACAGGTGAAGTCTCATAATGCCCAGTACTTTCATTGACTTCAATGTCCTTCAAACCGAACACAACAGTGCTTACACACTGTTGCTTGGCGGCAGTAATAAACAAAGTTCTGTGTGATATTGCTTCTCTTTATGGGCAGGCGTTGCGCTTACCATCAGGCGAGCGACCCGCTTGTTTCACCATTCAAGCTAATAATAAAAATATCTCGGAATGAAGCGCAAAACGTATTAAAACTACTAACTTTCTGATTGTTAAGCATAATTCGTTGAATACAATTTTGAATATCGAATAATAAATGATCGATGAGATTATAGTATCAGGTATCAACGCTCAAATATACCGACACTATCGGTCCAACTCTATTTAATGTAGGGCCGGCGGCAGGCGTTGCGGGCGGGGGTCGGGCCACGCGTCACTTCGTACACGCGATTAAGATAATGCGATTTGAGCACCGCCGCTAGCGTTGCCCTTAATTAACGCCCGCTGACCGTCCGGTCGCGAATTCAATTTGATGTTCAGTTCGCGCTTCATGTAGCCTACAGCTGGTTATGCATGTAGGTGTGTGTTTAAACGGATTTAAGCATCTTTAAATCGGTTTAACTCTATGTAAACGGTGAATAAATAAATATTCTTATGACGTAAGCCTCGTTTTAAGCCCTCGTCACAAAAAAAATATAATTATGTATTCTGGTTCAATGAGTTTTTAAATTCTATGATTATAAATATCCATTTAATATATACCAACATGTAGAAAAAAGCGAAACTTATATAAACCTACTTAATACGCATGAAGAGTGACAAGAATTGGCTTTCATATATGAACTATTAACGACAACAAATGTTATAAAAGTGTATGGTAAATTTATTCCGCCTAACGTCTTAATGCCGACTGGGCCTCGGAAGCCTTTTATTTACCCTTAACATTCAATGGAGATAGAAATATATATTTTTATGAGAAGCAACATCAGCATGCAAACGATCGTGGCTAAGGAATCGTGAAAACGGACCCGTTCGCCCGGACAGAGGCGAAGCAGTGTCCACGGGGAGTTGACCGCACGAGCTTCGAATATTATTTTATGGTGAATCGGAATTTTCGACTGTCGATAGCATACAATATACTGTAAAATGTATTTCTTAAAACTATTTCATTCTATGTACCGTTCTCAGTTATCTTTGGGATGATTTAAAATACTGATATTAGTATTTTGTATTCTTTTCTTTATATCGCTTCTCAGAATTTTTATTACACTGCTATAACTAACGATCCGGATCACATTACAATTATTATATATTAGTATTTATAGGCCACCTGACCTTATCCTACTCGCAATAGAGTGGAAATGACATGCTTTTTATTTTAAAAACATGGTACAGATACAATTGGGTTGTAGTTTTTACCACTGGCCACCTGTCTGACGTCAGCCTTTATGTTGAAAAAAAAACACGTATTTGTGGATCACACAAACATTTGTCTCTGTGCAGGAATTGAACCCACCATTAAAATGATTATTAGTAACCTATAATATAATGTAAATACAATATACATAAAAACTCGTCACAGAATGAGACCCTGTCCTCCAGTCGTTTGTAGATCATCATAAATACGTCCTCAATGAGAATTATAAAGCCGAATGCGATATAAACGCGCCTAATGAGACGACTAATCGCCAACAAACTATTCATGCGCCGTTCCGACCGCCATCAGTTTAACATATCAATTCGATACAGAATAAAAACGTAATAAAATGCCAAACAGACAGTCTCTCGGCGACATCGAATTTTTGCCGTATAAGTGTGGGCCTGACAGTTAAATTGCCGAAGTTAATGCATAAATAAAAGGTAACAATATAGGCCGGCCGGGGAGGTGGGGGGGTCATTGTTCCCGTCACGTTTGGGATGTGTTCTTTTTGTTGTGAAGTTTGCGCGGTTAATGGTCCGTGACTTATTCGTGTTTGGGTTACGTGTCACTTCTTTTGTTGTGTTCGTGAATTATGGACACGTTGCGTATTACTTAATGCGTACCTGGTTTTTGTTTATTTGATAAGATCGTACATTTTTCCACACCAGCGGTTTACGTAAACATTAATATGGCTACGGGAATATAAACGGTGGACTCTCATTTATCACTCGGGGTGTAAAAAAGCTCATAGGGGTTAATACTTGGTTGCTAACTTTTCTAATTCTTATATGCCTCAAAAACACTTAAAGACTCCGTGCTCCATGTACCATGGTAGAGTAGCTTGTATTATACTGTCCCACTGCTGGGCATGGGCCTCTCCTCGGGCCTCTTCGGAGTGTAAAGAAGCATTTATATAGGCCGGCATGATTCTGATGACCACCGATAAACTCATTGTTTGTCTGTTCTCTCGTTTATTTGGACTGCACTACGCTTACCATCACTTACCATACGTGCACCAGGAAAGCAGCCATCAGAGAGGAGTGGCGCAGGCTTGTCAAGCGAGCCACAAACCCTGACGTGACGACCACGACCACTCTGCCAAGAGTGTAACGACTAAGAAGACGCTTACCATCAGGTGTAGTGCAGTCACTTTACCGTGCTCGGATAAAAAAGTTTCCACTCACCACTCTCGGAGACTGACGAGGGCGACCGTTCCGCCGTGGACACGCCAGACGATGACTCCAGTGAGGACAGGGAGTCAGCGCGTGTGGCGTGCCCGTGGATCGAGGAACTTTCCGATATGCTCCTCTGGTCGCGCGGCGCCGCGTACAGCTGCGTCAGCCGCCGCTTCAGGTACCGGTGTTCCCTCGCTAACTGCTCTTTGTGACTTGTGTGCCGTTTTTCTCTCTCCTCGAGGCTCTGTGGAAGATGATAGGAGTTTACTAGGTTTGCAACAGCTGGCTATGGCTGGATATGGCTTTATGATGTGAAAACTTTGAATTTCGAGTGGTAGAGCCACGCTGTAGACAGTTTTGTCTATAGCATGAATGAGCCGGCTCGACCGGGTTACAACTGTCTCACAGAAAACCGACGTAAATTAGCGGCTTGCTGCTGCGTTTCGTACCGTGAGTGAGATATCCGGAGGCCCAAATCCCCCTCTCCTTCCTAATCCCCAATTATCCCTTTCCTTTAAGGTCGGCAACGTGCCCATGATTCCTCTGGTATTGTGGGCGAACATGGGCAGTAGAGATCACTTACCATCAGGTGACCAACTTGCTCGTTTGCCGGCCTATGCTATATAAAAAAAAATTGGAACACCTTGGGGGCCTACAAACTTATTACTACACATTCCTAATTCACACTAAATCCCAGAATTAATACGTTTTTCGAAGTGTTTTTTCATCCGAGCACGGCAAAGTGACTGCACTAAACCTGATGGTAAGCGTAGTGCTGTTCAAAAACCCATCAATCACCGACAATGATTTCATAGGTGGTGACCATAATCATACTGGCCTGTATAAATACTCCAGGCTCCAATGCTCCCGACAGGACAGGCGGGTGACCGATGCAGGTACAGGGATACAAGGATATACCACTATACCCGTCCCAGTTTGGAAAACTTTTCTTTTATTATAATTAACACGAAATGTTAAATACTTACGGTCAAACATAAACCCGAAATATGTTCCCGATAGTAGACGTTATCCAGGTTTAGTTTGCGTAAATGTTCCGCCCGGATGGCGGTTAAATCAGCATTACTGAGATTAATGGAGGGGTCGCGGCTTAATTATTAATAAATCACCGCTTCTGAATGTACCAGTTTTGGTTTGAATTTTGTGGTAGATAGTTATGTACATACATACATAAAGCTCACGCCTTCATCTTCCAAGGGGTAGGTAGAGGCGCAGTTAGTGTTCCAATAGTGTTTAGCCTTGCTTATTTCCGTCCCATGATGTGATGGGATAGCTATTCCAAAACCGAGCTCAAAATCCAATCCCGAGCAATTCATGTGTGATTTTTGGAATCGGCTCGGACACAAATTGTGATTGCGTGACCCGGGAATTGAATCCAGGACAGGGGACTGACAGGAGTTTAATTTTTTACTTCATACTGCATTGTGAGATTTTAAACAAATTTACATGGGAGCACATCGCGGCTAAACCTCTATCTCTATCTCACAACACCCAGACCCGAAACAAATATTTGTGTGATCCACACGTGCGGGGATCGAACCCGCGGCCTCTCGTTTCGCAGCCCGCTACGCCATGGATGCTGTCAAAACTATATAGAATGGCTGTGGTGATGGAAGTTTAATTTTCAGAGATAAAAAACAATTTCCTTGTAAAAATAAAATCGTTTACACACCATAAAGGAAGCGTGGAAACAGATTTTAAATATAAATTTTTAAGCGAAAATCCGAATTTCAAATGCATGTTTATATTGCTTGTTTTACAAAAAACTTCGCTGTAAGCGCTGCATCCGTCAAAGTAAATACGGGTTGCTGTGCTTCAGGTATTTTTAGAGCTCCATTTCCTGAGGTTACGTGACCTCGTAATGTACAGGTGTCCTTCTAATTAGGAGATTATTTACTAGGTCTTAGGTCCTTGTATGCGAGAGGCCGTCTGCGTTGGTACCACGGCTTTGTCTATTTCTACCGCCAAGCAACGGTGTGTAAGCTGTGTTGTTGTATACCCACATATCGCCGACCGTATCTCCGCCTCATGACGTGATAGGGGGTAGCCTATCGCCATACCGGGCACAAATCCAAACTCCGGGCTGATACTGAGCGTTTCATGTTTCGTGATATGAAAGCCCAATATCATTTTACCCGACCCGGGGATCGAACCTGACACCTCAGCTCAGTCGTACCGCGTAATAAATACAACGCCAACGAGGCAGTCGAGTTAATAAAAATTATAAAAAAAACAGCTTGTTGAAGCACATAATTCATAAAACTGTTCACAATAACAGTCCCTATCCAGGGTTCGAACCCACGTCACTCACGCTACTAACTTTATTAAACACGCACAGTTTAAATAAAAACACTTCAACACGACGCGACAGGCGGTCGATCCATCATTTTTATGAGTCCCTTAAAAAGTTGCTTTTTTGAAAGTCATCGATCCGGATCCCCGAAATTTTTCCATAAAAACATGTCAATCAATTTGCCTTAAAGCCGGTTTGTTGTTATTGATTTGATATACCACAAGTGTTCTTTTTTTCTTTTATTCAAGTGAATGACGAGACGAGCAAGTCGCTCGCCTGATAGTAAGCGCCACGCCTGCCCATAAACAAAAGCGACATATAGAACTTTGAATTATAAAGCGCTGCATGGCACTGAACTGTCACCCCGAGACATAAGATGTTAAGTCTCATAATGCCCAGTAATTTAATTGGTTTCAATTATGTTTTTGCCGTATTTTTTGGCCAAACCGTACATGGGATATATTTCATGCACGATTTTCCAAAAAGTTACGAGATAAAATTAGTTAAAATTATTGAATTTAGTAAAACTAAATCAGTGTCTCCATTTGAACTTGCTGTGCGTTGGTTCCTTTTTACGTAACTAGGTCCAACTGTGAAGTGTCAATATTTTTACATCCCATCGCGGACCTCCAAAAAGGGCCAGCACATTCTCCATGCAGATTGAAAAACTTTTCAAATAACCAATTAAATTATAACAGACCGATATTCGGCGCGTCGCGTCCGTTCTAGAATGTTTAAAATTCATCACTCGGTTCATTTACATAGTTCAGTTTCGGCGCGCGGTTTTGTCTGTAATGTTTCAATTTTATGCTGAATATTTGTTCTGTTTAGCATAATTCTGGTTTATAATATGACTACGTTTCGCTCGCGGCGTCCTCCGCGTGAAATAAATTATACGAGTAATATTAATTCCCGTACAAATTTTCCAATGTTTCGCCCCTCGGGAGATGAATTTCGAAATCCCTTCGTAAACAATGTCTACAATATAAAATCAAATACAAAAAAAAAATTTTTTTGTTGAATTTATCAGTGTACAGATATTTCAACTCCTTTGTGCACGTGACCTTGTAATGTGGTTTTTACTTGTTTGGCAATGTTGCGTCAAGGTCAAAGTACACACAATCATTGTGTTTATATACACACATCACACACACTACTGATTAGAATTTCATCTCCTTCCCATTGTTGCCTGTAAGACATGCCCTGAGCGATAAGGCCGCCAATTTTACATCTCAATTTAGTTATATTTTTGTGTTCTGTCCTGTACTCCTTGTGTACAATTAAAAATAAAATATAGAATACGCTGTCTCTACGAAACTTTCGTCAAAACTGATGATTTCATGTAACCTAAACAACCAGCCAAATAAAATAAAACTGCACCCGTAAACAAGACCCGTCATTGGAGCGTTGAAGTGATCCGGGTGGGATGTACCCGGTTGTACCCGGGCCGCTGTATCGATTGCACGTGCATCGCCTGCCAATTATCAACTAGGATATCAATGGCTCTGTACTTCACTCGTATTGAAAGTGTATGAGTTCAGAATACGAGACGTATCGTTGTGAATATGATAAACTTTTTAATAATAATAAAATCGGCTCAAAAAACAATATACGCATTCTGTAATCCCCGAAGGGATAGGCAGTGATGTAACCAGAACACCCACATTTCGCCACATTTGACCCTGTAACGCGACTCGCCTGGATGAATACAATAGAATGAATATAATATAATACAAGATGGTTTTGTCTATAGCATGAATGCGCTGGCTCGATTGGGTTGTTACCACCGTCTCAGAGAACCTACGTACAGTATTATCTTGCTATTGGGTTTCGTACGGTCTGTGAGATATCCGGAGGCCCAAAGCAAAAAAGGGTAGGGGACCCTTCCCAATCCCTAATTATCCGTTTCCTTTAAGGTTAGAAACGCATCCATGGTTATTCTATTATTGTGGGCTTTCATGAGCGGTGAAGGTCACTTATCATGTGACCCACTTGCCCGATAGACACCCGCTGCTGGAATTTCATGATAGATGAATTCACTGGTAAAAACACACTTCATCGATCCTTAACTTGTCTAAATCTCATTTTTATAAATAGACGTCCTCGAAAATTTAATAAAGCTTTCGAAAGCCCAATAGGTGTTCGAAAAAAACACTCAATTGTTACTGCCATTGTACTTGTTTACAGGAGTGGGAGACACCTTAATTCAGACCTCTTACGATAAAATCCCGGGGCAAATTAAATTATTCGTGGGAATTGTTAGCACCGTGAACATGTTGTTTTTGTTATATTCTAGTTCGATGTAACTACCGACTAGTACTAAGTGCCTCTTTACAAGGTGAAATAACATTTAAACAGTCAGATAATGTAATAAAAAGCAAAATCAAAACATTTACTATATCGCTCCTAATCACGGAAAATGTTTAGTGACACCGTGAGTGTAGGTACTAGTTGCACCTCTGCCTACCCTATCGGGGATACAAGCGTGAGCAAATGTTACGTTAAAAAATATCTCATTAAATTATATTTGGATCAGTAGGGAGTCATTTTGCGTGATACAAAAAGCTAGACATTTTCCAAAATTACCAAAATTAAAAATAATTGCAACATGAAAGTGAAAGCTGTGCTTTTTATTATTACAAGGTTTGAAACGTGCCTCAGTACGCGTGAACCTATCGCATCTAGATCTGTGTCTTCAATTATTATTCAAATATAACAACGATAACATTTACATTGCTTATCTTTTGCTTGCGTTGCTAACTTATTTGAGGGCCACTTGTTCGAACAAAGCTTAGTAGATTTTATATTGATCATACTGTACTACTCTGAGGTACAGTTCTTCACCGTGCCAGGTAAAAAAAAATAAAGTGACTGTTTTTTTGTAGCAGACATATTTTGTTCTTATTTTTTGAAGTGAAACTTCTTTAGAATCATTGTGATTTGAAACTCTATGAAACGAAAATGCGTCACGACAAAGACAAACATGTCCATAAATAGGATTTAGCCTACGAGAGAATGAGATAGATGTACCGATGGCTGGTCGGAGCGGAAATAGAGGCCCTTTAACCATCAAGAATCAGATATACATTGGGTGATCCTGGAACGCAATCTACGGTGGTCGCGAATACCATACCATCAACAAATACAAAGGCACTAAAAAAGCTCTTAAGCAAATCATTATTCTCTAGCATACACGAGATCGTTATCCTCTCAATGGACCAGTCCCCGAAGTGTAATTCAAACAAAAACCAATAATTTTATAAAATTGCTTGTAATTTATACTTTACTGGCGACCCGCGCCGGCTTCACGCGTAAAAATATGTTTGTTACGACATCACATTATAAATCTTTGAATTTTTCGGCTTTTCTGTACTATAATATGTATGTATTATACTTATAAACCTTCCTCGTGAGTCACTCTATCTATTGCTAAAAACAGCATTAAAATCCGTTGAATACTGTAAAACATCTAAGCGAACAGACAGCGGAAGCGACTTCATTTTATACTATGTAAAGATAAATACGGCAGGTAGGGCTATTACCGGCTTTATGGGTAATAACGATCCCTAAGTTATAATTCCGAGTTACATTTACTACGTGAAAACAAAAATAAATCACCACATCGATGGCGGGGAGCGACTGGGGAGAATTTGTGTAGCGGCGATGGAAAGATTAAGGAAAATATAGAACATTACGGTGAATATTTTCAATAGGAAACTGATTTTGTCAAATTCAATATAAGTCTGTAATGGCTTTGTGCCACGCCAGAAGACGTGTTGTATATCAAGTGGTAGAGCTATGTTTACCCATTGGACTATAGAATGAATGGACAAGCTTGACAGGATGGTTTCCATAGTGTTATTAAAAAATAACATGTAGTAGCTTTGCTGTTGCCTTTTGTACGCTCAGTGTGTTTCCGGAGGCCCAAAATCCACTTCTTATTTACTTACCTATGGCATTGTGAATATTTATGGGCGGTCGTAATGACTAACCATCATGCAAGCCACTTATACGTTTGTTAAATGAAAAAGTACATTCTTACTTCTGTTCTTTGAATGTAATACAGCTGGTTTTTATGTATTTATCATTTCAATTGGAGGCCGATACAACGAATTCGATTATTCTGAGCATTTCTTTTATATATTTATTTATCTATTATATTTTATTGTATCAGAAACTATTAGTGTCTTACGGTCCCACAATATCCAGACTCGGAACAAATATTTAGGAGTCACCAAACATTTTTGTCTCGGTGACGGGATCGAACCCGCGGCCTTTCATTACATCTCTTTCTCGGCCTCTCTTTCAATAGAGTTTATCCATAAACTTTTATTTACAACATATACAAACTTCAATATACAACAAACACAATAATATTAATTACAGAATTTAATATTGCCAAAAAATATATACAGACTTTTTGCAGATATCCTATAATTTTTTGTGACTGTAACACACAAGTAAGCGTCATCAATAACGTGTGTGTCTTGCAAAACAATAAGCACTCGTTACGTATGATTATTGGAGCGTAATGTGTTTTTTTAGTTCTTTGGTATTGCCATTTATTTTTAGAGTTCCGTATGTGAAATTTCGAAACTCTATTCTTATAGTTTTTACGTTTTAGAATGTTTGAAAGAAATTATTACAGATATTTTTTACTAGCCTATAATGTGTCCCACTTCTGGGCAATGGTCTACCCTTTACTCTTCCACCGGATTGGGTCTTCTGCCAGCTTCTCTCATTTCGCTTTGAACGTGTCCAACTTGTCTGTCCACATCTTTATTATAGCCACAAACTAAATTTAAATTAAACGCATCCTAAAAAATGTCTTTCAGGGACTGTTTCATCACTTTATTTAAAAATCTCTTCATGATTTCTTGTGTTTACGGGAATATTATAATGCAATGAAATAAAAATAATTTAAACAGATTTTATCGCGGTTTTTTATTGTAAGCGTTTCAGGCTTCGTGGTCACTGGGTGGCTGAAATGTAGGTTGTCGCAAGTTAATATTACATTGACTACCTTCAGTACATTGACTACCTTCAGTTTAAAATTATTGTTAATATTTTTTTTCTGATAATTTCGAAACAGTGTGAACTAAATTAAACCGAGATAAAAGAACTCTTTTTAATTTCGTATTTTTTCATATTAAAATACTGATTGAATTGAAACGATCAGTAGATATACTAACGTTACTATTAAATGAATTTAATGATGCGTTAAAACAACCCCATTAAACATATCTTACACAAAAGCGACTCAAAATACGTAAAAAATGTACTGGAATAATTTAATCAGGCACAGTTTCGTAAATTAAAGCGTTGTCAAAGTCTCGCTTTATTTAATTATCGCAGTAAATTGCTCAAAATTCTTACTTTGCCAATTAACTTGGCGAGTTAAAGTTAAGCGAGGGATAATTCTTTTAAAAATACATCGAGTTTGTAATGTGTATGAAGCTTTTAAAAGTAAATTGGAATGATATGCTGTGATATTTGTTACAAAATGATTAAGAGGGATAAAACTAATTTATACGGATTTTATCGCAGCTTTTAATTTTAATTTTGGACTAATGTTTCGAAACCATTAAAAAAATTAACTGTAACAATAATTTTAAATTGAAGGTAGTCAATGTAACATTGTCATGTTTCGAAAGCTTTTCAGCCTCCGTGGTCACGGGGTGGACTGCGTCTTGGGGTCACGTAAGAAATCATAATGATTAAGAGGGATTTTAGGAGTTTTGGCATTATTTTTATTAAAGCCGAATTTAGCAAAATTTTTATTATTATTGGCAGTTAATGCTGTATATGTTTACTGTGTAATATTAAATACAAGCTTTTGCTTGTGGTTTCGCGAGTACAAAGGCTTTTTGGAACAAAATCAAACAGTAGTTCACATGCTTCAGTGAAATACGTATTTATAAAATACGTAGTAATCTGACCTAAAACATTTTATTTTTCATACAACCTTTCACACCACTTTCCATATCTTGAAGAATGGAATCTCAAAAAGCTATTGCTAATGGTTACCTATGTTATTATGGGAATGCGTTGACAAATGACAGCCTCCGTAGCGCAGTGGGCGAGTAACCGACCCTGAAACGTGAAACCGCGGGTTCGATCCCCGCACCGAGACAAATATTTGTCTGATACACAAATATTTGTTTCGGGGTCTGAGTTTTGTAAGACCGAAAGTCTCTCGTAGTTCCTGATACCCACGACACAAGACTGGTATCTTACAAGTCAGGACTATGTGTGACTTTTGGGTGTATTTATTTATGCCAATTTCATTTTATTATACATCTTAATTATGTCGCAGTCAAAACAATAAATCAGACTTTACACAATACAATTACCGTTTAACTGTGTTATTAAAACCTGCACGTACCAAACTCTACAACGCCGCGCCGGTGACAAATTTTAAAACGCCACAAAGGACTTCCAACTTGTCCCCGCGTGAAATATCATCCCCTAAGCCTATAAAAAAATAATTAAATAATCCCCGAACGCAACAGGAAAGAGTAGCACGGATTTAATTATATCATTTTTTACGAGGGAAATGCACGACGCCTATGTGACACAGAAAAGTGAGATGAGAGGGCTCAGTTTGCGAAAATAAATAAATAAAAACACCCAACAGTAGCACAGTCTTGACCCCTCATTAGATTAACCTGTATCGTAGGTGTCAGGATCTACGAGGGACCTGCAGCCCCACAATACCTTAGGTATTGGACTGCAAGTCCCAAGGTCCCACAATATTTTACAAGGTGGTAGGTCCCTCGTATGCAAGAGGCCGGCTGGGTTGGTACCACCGCTGTGTCTATTTCTACCTCCAAGCAACAGTGTAACTGTTGTGTTTCGGTTTGAAGGACATTGAAGCCAGTGCAATTACTGGGCACTGCATTGGGATGAGACTTAACATCTTATGTCTCGGGGTGACGAGCGCAGTTCAGTGCCATGCAGTGCTTTGTAATTCGACATTATGTGTGGTGTTGCTTCTGTTTATGAGCATGCGTGGCGCTTACCAACAGGCGAGTGCCCTAAAAAATAAAGAAAGCAGGTGGTATAGTTGTATGTCCCGGGTAGCGCACTCTAACTCACAGATAGCCGGTTTATCTATGCTTATTTGAACTTACTATTCTTTCTTAAATTTTGTCAAGGAAATAAGGGACGGACCGATAAAGTACCGAACCTATTCTCATTATGAGAAAATAAACAAAACCTCTGGCATTTAAGCGACCCGTCTGTAAGAATTACGCTTCCACGGCTGGGTAATAAAGAAAATTTCAGCAATAAAGCAAAGATATGGGCCGCGGGGGACCGCGAGCCCGCTCGCCCATTAATGACCGTGTACCTTTTGTGGTGAAATTAATATGTGCATAACAATGGCGGGCCTCCATCATTATCAGTACTAAGTTTTTACACATTAAATGTGGACGGTGTTTGGACTAATGTGGTTTTAGATTGTTTATATTCTATGGAGTTCTGTTTATGATATAAATTGGACGCGTGTGGGACTTGATTGGTAGAGCTACGCTGTAGACAGTTTTGTCTACAGCATGAATGGGCCGGCTCGGCCGGGTCGTTACTACTGTCTGACAGAAAACCGACGTAAATTAGCGGCTTGCTGCTGCGTTTCGTACGGTGAATGAGATATCCGGTGGAAAGGGATAATTAGGGATTGGGAAGGGGAGGGGATTTGGGCTTCCAGATATCTCACTCACCGTACGAAAAACGCAGCAGCAAGCCGCTACTTTACGTCGGTTTTCTGTGAGACAGTGGTAACGACCCGGTTGAGCCAGCCCATTCATGCTGTAGACAAAACTGTCTACAGCGTGGCTCTACCACTCAACAAGACATGTCACTCAACATGTCAAAATACATGACCTTAATTTAAGATAATCCATGTAGTATAGACACAGTGTATACACAGATAATTCGAAGTACATACAACCGTTCAGTGTAGACCAATGTTCGCTCTAATAACTTCGGCTTAAATGTTGAACTAACATTAGTTCTTGTCGCGAGCAGTGTTTGAAGATTTCCTGTTCAAATCCCGGTTGAGGCAAACATTTGTTTGAGACAGGTGTTTGTACTGAGTGTTTGTGTTCAGTGTAAAGGGCTTTATGGTGAGAAACGATATGTTCCGACTTCGATTCTTGTACTAATAGTAATTTTAGTGATTTAGGAACACATACGTATGTACGTATTCCTAAGGTTTGAAGGACATTGGAGCCAGTGAAATTACTGGGCATTATGAGACATAACATCTTGTGTCTCGGGGTGACGAGCGCAGTTCAGTGCCATACAGTGCTTTATAATTCAAAGTTCTGTGTGGTGTTGCTTCTGTTTATAGGAGGACGTGGCGCTTACCATCAGGCGAGCGCCTTGCTCGTCTGGTCATTCAATTAAAAAAAAACAAGCTAGTGTAGACCAAGCTTTAGTGATTAACACACAAACAGTTTCTTTAATTTCAAAGAACAACTTCTTTTACCAATCACAAATCAGTGAAAGCAGCCTAATCTATCGAAAATAAAACAACTGCCACAAAAGTGTCGCCGTATTCGTTTCTAGCGTCTTTATTCTGTAAATAAATCTATTTAACGTTCCGTAGACACGTATCCGTCAAAGCCTGCTATCGTATGCGACAATAAATAAATACTTCCTATCGATCGTACATCGTAAACGTCAGCGAAACGATCGCCGCGACCCTATTCTATGATGTTACTTTTACAGTTTACGACTTAGGCATTGTAAATTGTCATGTAGCCTGCCTCGGTGGCGAAGTTGTATTGCGTACGCATTACGACTGCTGTGAGGTCTCGGGTTCGATCCCCGGATCGGGTAAGAGTGGTATTAGGATTTTCTACTACGAAATGCTGGCTACGAATAGCCTCGCCCCATATCACATCTTGGTGCGTAAATACGCTCGGAGAAGTGTGGGTGTATTGCTTACACCTCTACCTGCCCCTTTGGGGATTACAAGCGTGAATGCGTATATGTTGTAAAAGTCTACTATTAGTGTTAAAAAAGTGTTGAGGATCCAGTCTGATGAGGTCAACTTAATTCATACTTTTGTCCCAAGAATTAACGTAATAACACAATACTCGTATTAAAAGATGTTAACGAACTAAAATTACAGGATTTAACTTATTTCAGTTCGATCCTCCTTCAAATCGAACCACAACAGTGCTTACACACTGTTACTTGGCGACATAAATAGACAAAGCGTTGGTACCAACCCAGACGGCGTCTCGCATACGAGAGACCTACCTTGTAACAAAAAGTTGTTTTTCAACGTTATAATTACAAAATAGCAAATTAAGAGGCATCCCGAATCCATCTCTATATATAATCCTAACTATCGGCCAGTTAACTTCGACTGTTGAGTAACAAACAACTCTCTGATGAGCAATTAATGGCGTCTAACGATCAATCCACCGCCTATAACCATTCATTACAGCTCGCTGTGCGATCGGCAACTGCAGATTGGCCAATGACATACTGCGTTGTAGAAAGATATTAGGTTAGAGCAGAGGTTTCCAGACTTTTTTCTCATAGACCACTTTCAAAATTTACCTGGTTCCGGTGGACCCCTTGCGGCGCTTTGCAAGTCTCGACACATTGTACTGAATATGGAATATGCAAGTTTTTACAAGTAACAGTCGCTGAGCTTCTGTTTCTATGTGGCGCTTAACACCATACAAGCGACCTGCTTGTAACGAAAGGAAAAAAAAGACGTCCAAATTCACAAACTCAGACATACAAATTATTACGCTGATAAAAAAACTAAGACGAGCCATATACATTTTATGATGTAAATTAAAATATAGTATAACAGAAAGTTACTCTAGAATATTCTACTTGTATTTACAGCTACAGTTAAATAACTTTGAATTTCGCGTACATTTTACGAGCCAACTTTACAAACATGAAAACGAACAATACAAAATATAACAAGCACAAACACGACACTCATTACTCCGCGTCAAAAACTTTACCAAGATCAGAAAATATTGCACACCAACAACACGAGCAATGAAACAACAAATGAAAAGGAGAGATAGATAATGGCCCATCTACAGTTCGGCGGTACGGGGGCCAGTTTACGGCCGGTCGTAAATCACGCGGGTTTGTATCGAAACGTTACAGAATACGCCCGCGGGCCGGCTTGGCTTCTTAATAATTCTCGTGCTTTCGGCCTTTAAGACCGCCGCTGGCTTATTGCTATTGGCGAGAGCCCGTCTGTGTTGGCACCACCCTTTGTCTATTTCTGCCGCCAAGCAAAAGTGTGTGTTGGTGTGTTTCGGTTTGAAGGATATTGAAGCCAGTGAAATTACTGGGCATTGGGCACTGGGCATGTAATGAGGCTAAAAAGGTGTGCAAAAATCATCGGAGTTGGAAATGCGTAGTCTCTGCCTGCCTCTATAGCAAACAGGCGTGAGTCTATTCATGTTTCCTACCGCCAAGCAGCAGTGTGTAAGCACTGTTGTGTTTCGGTTTGAAAGACATTGAAATTACTGTATATTTTGAGACTTAATATATCTCGGGATGATGAGCGCAGTCCAATACCATGCAGTGCTTTGTAATTCAAAGTTCTGTGAAGTCTAACTTCTGTTTATAGGTAGGCGTGGCGCGTCATCAGGCCAGCGACTTGCTCGTCGTATAAACCCAACATTCGCAAAATAACCTGCATCAACTGAGCGTGCATTGGGAGTTGCATTCCCTTTGTGTGTATCGTGGCACGGTAAAATTTCCAAAATTACATTTCAGTGCGATTGCGTTCTATTCAACGCTGTAGGCGGTAGTTTTTTTTTACACTTTTTATGGGTCTGCTATTTGATGAATTTGGATGGACCTTGTGCGTTTTTTGGATGGTTAAAAATAAACTGCGATCTCTGTCCAGTTCTATTCAGTTTACGTCGACTATATTAAAACAAAGGTTGTAAACTGAGGCTATGCGTATGTAGAGCGTTTCTCTATAAATTGCGAACAAAATTTTGGGTTTAATTTTTCAAATCTATCCTGAACCAGGAAAAGAGTCGTCGACATTACAACGAATTGATCGCAACGTGTAATTAGTCAATAGCGCAATATTTCTGACTGACTTTCAGATAGCAGTGAGACGACAATTTGTGTCCCGGATTGAAGGATATCAAAACCATTAAACTTACTGGGCACGAGAATGAGATTTATTATTATTATTATTTTATTCGAACAACGACTAAGTGTCTGCACTACATCTGATGGTAAGCTCAGTGCTGTTCATAAACCCGCGACCATCGGCAAACAATGAGTTTATCGGTGGTCACCAGAATTATGCCAGCCTGTGTAAATGCTTCTTCCAATTTGAAGAGGGAAGAAGCAAATTGAGGGCGCTGCGACAGGACAGGCGGATGACCGATGCAGGCACAGGGATATATGGATGTACCTTTGTAGACTATACCCGCCCCAACCAACCATCAAGTCATGTCGCAAACCCCTCAGGAGAACCGGATATACACTGGCTGATCCTGGAACGCGATCCACTCAACGTGTGTGAGTCATTATGGTAGGTTTTAACATAATGTATACGGTGGTCGCTATCCGGGCGGATATGAATATTCTACCACCAGCAATTTTATTTCACAGCCTGCTGTTCTAGGCAGTCGTGGCACTTACCAGCAGAAGAACTACCTGTTAGATTGTACAAAAATATCGTTTTTAATTAGGAATCGAATCGAAGCCCCTTTAGCGTGACTGTCGCCTTTTTCTTAACTTTACGAGCACGCTTAAATTAATTTCCTATACGTACCAGAATGTGGTGACATTTTTCCACAGCATCGGTTTCATTAGGCTGGACGTTTGCCGTTTATTTATTGGCGGGGGTCAACTGCCCCCAATTGTCGACCGCCCACATCTTGTAGACAGTGATGGGACGGACTAAGATTATATTAGTGGGTCAATATGATATTCTTTATGGTACATATAGGCCGGAACACGAGCGAGTGCATCATCTGAAGGTAAGTGATCTCCACCGCTCGTGACCGCCTACGATACTAGAAAAATCACACACGTCAACACGTTGTCGACCTTAAAGAAGAATGATAAATAAGCGATCAGAAAGGGAAGGGAGGATTTCAGCCTCCAATATAGATAGCCCAACTCACTGTATGAAACTCAACAAAAAAACTATTTGTTTGTTTGCTGTTATATTTCTTGTTTTGTATTTATTTGTCCGATCCCGTGGACGGCCCAAAAAGCTTTGGCTTGACGTATTGGACGGAGACATGAGAGCCAATGGTCTCACTACAGAGGATGCTCAAGATCGGGCGAAGTAGAAGCGTTTAAGTCGGAAGGCGGACCCTGGCACACAAGCCGGGATAACGCTAGGCAGAAAAAAAGAAGAAAGTATTTAAGTGTCCGAAAAAGGACCGAATAAGTGTTTTTCTTTCTATATCTATTTTAATCAATTCACCCGATGTATATAGAATGTGGTAACATTTTTACACTGCGGTAAGTTTAATTAGTGTGGGCGGCTGCTGTTATTTATAGGTGGTTGGGGTCAGCCGTTACTGCTCCCGAGATCCACTTGGCACGCCCATACCGCGTACTACGGGATGAGGGCACGAACTAAGGATGTTACGGTGGGGGTCAAATAATTGTAGGTAGCATATTTTTGAAATAATGATTATAATAAAAATAAACGCAAAGAAATTATGCTTACACATTTTTGTTTACATCTGTTTGTGGTTGAACAACAAACAATAATATTACATGATGGGTTAATCCTGTGTTGCACTTACTATAACTACCATAATATAAGTTAAATCTTTGCAAAAAGAAAGCCTAGGTAGCGCAGTTTTATTGCGTACGTAATATGACTGCTATGCTAAGAGGTCTCTGGTTCGATCCCCAGGTCGGGTCAAATGAAATTGGGATTTTCTATCATAAAATGCTCAGTATTGGACCGGAGTCTAGAATTGTGCCCGGTATAGTGATAGGCCGCTATCACATCATGCTACGGAAATACGCCCGGCGAAATGTGGGTGTTTATACCTCTGCCTACCCATTCGGGAATGACAGGCGTGAGTGCGTCTTTGTAAAAAGGATTATTGTAGTGTTAATTTTGCTGTAAAACCTAAATACATTTATAACACTTCCGACTGTTTTAGTGGGTTTAAGACCACCTAAGCTCCCATCCTAATCCGTGTCTGTTGGTTAGGTTAATTATGGAAGTGATTAGTACAAGCCGTTCGGATCAGACGCGGGACTAGACGGGGGGGGGGTGCTTCAGAGGGACAGGGAGGGCTTTTATTAATCGACGCTGTATGTTCCTGCGAATACGCATTTGTACCCCATTTGTTACCAGGGCTTTTGGTTCGCGCCTCATTTTAGGCAAAAATAAGGCAGTAATAATTAGCTTATTAGATTCTTTCTAATAAAAATTCTGCCGAGTGTGTGCTTAGAAAGTGCCAGCTAAGCCCGCCGGCCCCTCTACCGCCCATGTACGCCCAAAATACCAGAACAATCATAGGCGTGTTACCGAGGACACAGTCGAAGGTCTTCTACGAATCCAAAAACACAAATTGCAAAAATTTACTAAAAGAACACAAAACATAATATGACTTTAATTAATGATAGACATAAAATATGCATATAAAAACCACAAGTTTTTAGAAAGTACGACAATGCTGAACAAACAGCGCTTCAAACTATCTTTACCACTATGAAGTTATCAAGAAATTTTAGTAGGTACGACATAATATAACGACACTATACAGTTGAGCACTGTTTAAATATTCAAAAAGGTGCAATTGTCGGGAATTTCATGAAACAATTGGAAACAAGAAATTGAGACGCATTTAAATTTTCTGGACGTTGCTTTAACCCGCAATAAAAAGAGAGGTGTTATAAATTAATAAATAATAATTCACATTAATAATTAACAGTCACACATATAACCCTAACCCCAAATTAGGCTAAATTTGTATCGTGGGTATCAGGAACTACGAGGAACTTGCTGTCCCACAATACCCAGGCCCGAAAGATATATTCCCTGTTGTTTGTAGCATCATAGCACCACGACGAACGTACTGATTTCAATACTTTAATTTCAAAAGAAGTAGGAGAACAAGGAAGGAAAGTAAATAGAAAGTATCGGTAAATTGTTTGGTAAAAACAAATTTGTACGATCTCGCGCAATATGCCCCGGTAATTTTAATGAAATTTTCGACTATTCACAATCACATTTGGAGTGGGGCAAGCGCTCCGCTTTGCCCCACAGTAGGTACGCCACGCTTTACACAGTTTCGTCCACAGCATGAATGGGGCTCCTCAACGGAGATGGAACCATCGTGTGTCAGTAAATCATACTCCTCCTAATAATCTGCTGATACTTATAAATCTGCCTTTACTGATCCACACACAAATCCAAATGAATAATCGACGTAATTCGGCTTATCGATGGCACTTTAGTTCATTTCACGGTACAAGTGGCGTATGTCAGGAACGGTATGTTATCAGGCGGGTAGTTTCGGACAACAATAACTTTTCACGTGTTATCGACCCGCTTGGACAGTGATTGATAACTGGACCGTATTGGCGATGTCTTACATTACTTGTTAAGGGAAGGTTCTTGTTTTCTAGATTCGGAAGAATTTGAAATATCCGGGGGCTCAAATCACCCCTTCCCTTTCTACCTCTTATGATCCCTTCTAGTATCGTGAGCGTTCATGGGCGAAGGAGATCACTTACCATCAGGTGACCTACTTGCTCGTAAGCCGCTCTCTACTATAAAAAAGAGGAGATGGGATCATTAATCAACAGCAATCCGCTGCTTTACGTTTTTGTGAGACAGTGGTAACGACCCGGTCGAGGCGACCCATTCATGCTGTAGACAAAACTGTTTACAGCGTGTCTGCCACTCAATTCTGACAGCGGTTTGGCCTACCGTGAAATGAATGAATAAGCGAACGCATGAGTGAATGATTGAACAGCTCATTGGTAATTTAAATTACGTAACGTAGATAGCGTGTCGGTATCGCATGTGTTTTTAAACAAGTTCGTGTCGTGTTCAACTGTAGTGTTGCGATAGTTCTCTCCGTAACATGATTACATAATCCGGCTCACTGTTGGATATAATTGAATATGCAATTTAGAAAATGGCACATGTGGTTTATACATATAAATAAATAATAGATTAAAAATCTTCCAACAAAAAATAGAAAATATTTTTAATAAATTTGGAGAAAAACATGCATTTTATTGTAAAAAAAAAGCGTGGGTGCTTTTTAAGATATTATCAAAATGATAATCCTTCTACTCATATCTGTCAATAAAATATTTATAACTAACAGCACCACACGGTTTTTTTTTTACAATAAAATACATTTTTTTCATCAACTTATTAAAATTTATTTTCTATTTTTTAGTTGGATTTTCTATAAAAACGTGTTAGTTTTAGATTTTCTAAACTATTATTTATTTTTAATTATTTCTGCGTTGTCATGACAAAATAACAGGGGTCCACAATTCGTAAGCGGTTTTTTTGTAGACTTTTGAGGATATGGTAGAAATGTAGCTGCAGGGGGTCCACCGGAACCAGCTACATTTTGAAAGTGGTCTATGAGAAAAACATGACCGAAACGAATCTTGGACCGCAAATGACACATCAAATCCTCTAACCATAAATAAACAATTATAAAAATATGTACCATGCACTACCATAAACAACCTACAAATATTCAATAACAAATTTGCCTCGAAATACACAAAGAGTTGATATCAAAGGGTATTACAAATTGCACGCGTTCGTTAGAAATGGTGTATTTGTGAAATGTCTGTCAATACGAGCCTTTGATGGCTCTCGTATGAGTACAAGCTATTGGTTAGGAAGCTTATGAAATGACATAGCGCATTGCATATAGCAAATTATATTTATGTGCAAAATGTTATAGTTTAGGTAGATTTTACGCAAAATCCCTATTTTGCTTTCTCTAGCTCCATATTATTATTGTTTTAATCAATAAGCTACATTCCCCATAATCTATCATCGATTTTTTTTGTTATTTAATTGAATGACGAGACGAGCAAGTCGCTCGCCTGATGGTAAGCGCAACTGCCCATAAACAGATGCAACACCACACAAAACATTTAATTACAAAACATTACATGGCACTGAACTGCGCTCGTCACCCCGAGACATAGGATGTTAAGCCCCATAATGCCCAGTAATTTCACTGGCTTCAATGTCTTTCAAACCAAAACACAACAGTGCTTACACACTGTTGCTTGGCGGCAGATATAATGGTGGTTGGTCGGTATGATATAGGGCTGCATCTTTGTACCCCTGTGCCTGCATCGGCTGTCCGCCTCCCCAGTCGCATGCCCCTGGATTTGCTTCTTCCCTCTTCGGAGTATGAAGAAGCATTTATATACGCCAACATGATTCTGTTAACCACCGATAAACTCATTGTTTGTCAGTGGTCGCTGGTTTTTTTGGACTGTACTGCGCTTACCGTAAGGTGCAGTGCAGTCACTTTGCCGTGCTCGGATAAAGAAACAGACTTGATAGGATCGAATAAAATCTTGCATGGTGAGACGATTTTTAGTCTCCGACAAAAAGGAAATGTGTTATAAATTTGACTCTTTTGTCTGCATCATAACGCCTAAACTTCTCTACTGATTTCAATGAGTTTTTATTTAAAAGTTTGTTTAACCGACACGGTCAGCGGTTAAAAAATAAAGAAATATAATTTGCGAACATGCAAAGTTCCGTGTTCATTAACCACGTTGGCACTTAAAAGTGTGCTCGTAAAACGTTTATTATCAAATTATATTATAAAAACCTAGGGTTCATTTGTGAATTTATTACTGAAGAATTCTTAACACTGAAATGTTATACTATTATAAATAACACCATTTGTATAATGAATCATACATTACAGTACAGTTAAAGTTTTGAGCATCGGTATTTTTTTATTTGCTTGAACGATGAGACGAGCAGCACGCTCGGCTGATTGTAAGCGCCACGCCTGCCCATAAACAGAAGCAACACAACAAAGAAGTTTGAATTACAAATCACTGCATGACAATTGACTACGCTCGTCACCCTGAGGCAATATTAAGTCTCATAATGGCCAGTATTTTCACTGGTTTTCACACAATACGAAAAAACGAGCCGACATTTTTTTATTCTAAGCCCTATAAATAAATGTAATTAAAATTTAAAAAAAATGGTGTGTGTCGTGGGACACCAGGTAGGAACGAAGTTCCTTCGGCTAATGTAGAATCGACACAAATTGCAAAAAAATCAAATTATCAATTGAAATAACAAAATAGGTCTCTTTATTTTTGTTTGACAACATAAAATTACATAGAAATAGAATAGAAAATAGAAATAAAAAAAAAAATTACGGGTTGCACTCCGGGAGTGCCGACAGAAGTGAAAACTTATCAAACAAGATGCGAGAATACAAAATTATGGCAATATGTCCACTCGACATGATAAAAGTACATTCTACTCTCTTCGCGTTTATACGCGCCTGGTACTTTTTACGACAACATGTTCCAAATAAGAAAAACCTAAAAAGTTTTTCTTTGTCTAAATCGTCATTTGTTTATTAATTACGGCTACTCGCCATGAAAAATGGACATTCCTTCGCGTTTATGCGAACCTAGTACTTTTTTTACAGCACCATGTTCCAAATTATAAAATAAGTAAAATATGTATTTCTTTATCGATCGTAATTTTTTTATCAATATCAAAAACAAAATTACAGTAACATGTCTATTCGCCATAAAAAAAACGAACACAGTCCGGTCAAAGTCCTGTGAAAGTCCGGTCCAATCCGACTGGTCACTGTGTGACGCCACCTGGGACTTCGAAATTATCGAAGTTCCAGGGAAGTCGGCTAGCGCTGGCTGGTCAACTAGCCCGCGTGACGTCTCACAGAAGGTTCTCGAATATTCTGGAACCTTCCGCTCGCCGCCGCTCGCGTTACGGAACGTTTCAGTTCACCCTCCCATAAGAAGTTATCACTTCAAAAAAGACGTGTGGCACTCGGAGACTGCCGCGGTAAAGCTATTGTATAGCATTTTTTATCAACTTAAAAATAACGGACGGCCGTGTTCTATAATCAAAAATTCAAATTCAAATTTCAAACCGCGTCTACATTTCCAAATGTCATAAGTTTCACAACCATCTGTTTTATTAACGGAATTTCGACTTTAACTTTGTGTGCTAGATATCAAATTAAGTTAAAAAAAGTCTCATTTAACGGTTTTTATTCCACGCATTTTTCTTACGGTTTTACTATCACATTTTTTTCAGTTCGGTCACGCAGCAAAATCCCTATCCCCTCCAAGCCTGCCGTAAGGAACTTCGTTCCAATAATTAACCATATTACGTACATAATTAAAAAGAATACAGAATTCCTTTATATACTAAAAATGGCATTGGCGCAAAGCAATAAAAATTATATTTTTAACAATAATTGTTAACGGAAGGAAGGCACTGTAACATTAACTTTTCTGGACAACCTACACCTCAGTCCACCCCGTGACCGCGCAGGCTGAAAAGCTATCGAAACGTCGGGATCAAAAATTTATAAAATACCGCGAAAAAATCCGTTTAAAGCGATTAAATCCGTTTAAATTAGTTTTATTTCAATCTGTAATATTCGCGTAAACATAAGAAATCATCAATTACCATCGTTATTATGACTAGCCATACAAAATCGTATCAATAAATTACGAAAAGCAAAGTGCCGAAAGGGCGGGTCCACATTGTCAGCATAGAGGCGGTCGAGAAACGCTAAGTTTTCCGATTAGTAGACACCGACTCCCCACCCCAAAACAGGCTATCACCCCCTCGGAAATTGTAAATCTGGAGCTTCGACCGTGGAATTTATTAGCCATTAAGGGCAAAGGGGGGAAATTGATAATTATTTTTGTAAACGCACAAGGCTATAAATAATAAACTGGTTTTGGTAAAATATTGTGTATTATTGTGGCCGGAAGTTGTGTTACCGAAACATGGATATCATTTTAGTTTGTGAATCTGTCTTATCTGGCTATTAGGGTTGCTTACTCAAATTTTATCCACACGGGACCATATTACAAAGTTTATGCTATATTATGTCTGTCCTACATTGAAAGCGCTCTAACTTTGGAAACGATATAGAATTGAAGTAATCATCTGAAATTTTGAATATGTGATTTTTGGCCAAAAAGCTTGCTGGTGGTAGGATATATCCACCCGGATAGCGACAACCGTACACATGGTGTTAAAACCTGCCATAATGACCCACACACCTTGCGTGGATCGCGTTCCAGGATCAGCCAGTGTATATCCGATTCTCCCGTGGAGCTTGCGACTTGATAGTTGGTTGGGGCGGGTACAGGGGTACATCCCTATATCCCTGTGCCTGCATCGGTCATCCGCCTGTCCGGTCGCACGCCCTTCGATTTGCTTCTTCCCTCTCCGACGAGGGAAGAAGCATTTATACAGGCGGGCATGATTATGGTGACCACCGATAATTTCATTGTTTGTCGGTGGTCGCTAGTTTTTTGGACTGTACTACGCTTACCATCAGGTGTAGTGCAGTCACTTTGTCGTGTCCAAAAAAAACATTCATCCATTGTATAAAAATAAGAGTAACAATTAAGGTGGGTTGGTAAGGAACCCTCGATGCCCGAGTACGGCTTGCACTTGACCGATTTTTGTAATGGAGCTCTTTATTGTAGTTTTAACCGACTTGCAAGTCAGCATCGAGCTATTATTGCAACATCGGTATGGTAGAAATCATTTGTACAGTAGGCAGCAAAAACTATAACCGCTATATCTTTATTTCACGTCATACCTCCGTACAGTCTGCAACGGTGTCGTGTTTAATGTGACGTGTGAAACGAATTGCGCCGGAGGGGGTGATGGGGGGAAGGGGTGTGTTACTATTGGTTCTAGATTAATAAATAAATAAATACACCCAACAGTCACATACATAGTCCTGACCCCACACTAAGATACGAGTCTTGTGTCGTGGGTATCAGGAACTAAGAGAGACTTTCGGTCTCACAACACCCAGACCCCGAGACAAATATCTGTGGATCACACAAATGTTTGTCTCGGTGCGGGGATCGAACCCACGGCCTCTCGTTTCACAGCCGGCTACTCGCCCGCTGCGCCCCGGAGGCTGTCTAAGATTAGAGTGTTAATAGTGATTAGAATACATAAGCTCATGACTGTATCCCCGAAGGTCTATGCAGCGCTGATTGTTTCCGTATGCCTATAAGGAAGGCAATCCTATTGCCATATCAAGGTGCAAGCTTACAAGGTGGTCTCTCGTATGCGAGAGGCCGTCTGGGTTGGTACTACCGCTTTGTCTATTTTCTTATGTCTCGGGGTGACGAGCGCTGTTCAGTGCCATGGAGTGCTTTATAAATCAAAGTTCTGTGTGGTGTTGCATATGTTTATGGGCAGGCGTTGCGCTTACCATTAGGAGAGCGACTTGCTCGTCTCGATATTCAATGAAATATAAAAAAAAGGTTGTCTCCTATTTAAAATATTTAGGAGACAATACAATCATATGCTATAGCCACAAAAATATTTCTAGCAACACACAAAACAAATTGACATAATAATGTATCTGTGTACATTATCGTATACCATTAAGCAAGGGAACCAAAAAGTAAGTTACACGATTAATGCGGCCAGAATATCTCATGTTTCACGAGAAATATACAAAAAGAATGAACACTAGGATCGTCCATTCCTACACAGCACTCTCATCATTTAAACCCGAAGCAGTGCTCCGTTCTATACTGCACATTTCCTCACGACATTTTTCTCATATTCTCTTTCAGTATGACAAATTGTCGAATAAATCACGCTCGCGGCGTCTCGACACTCGACAGCAGACCAATAGTAGGGGCCGGGTAAACAATGCCGCGGTGACGAATGCGCGCAGTGTCCGGTGTCCGGTCATCGCTCATGCCAGCCGTCCGGCTGTCCGGCTGTCCGGCCGTCCGACCGTCCGGCCGACCGGCTGGCTGTGTGCCGTTATGGAAGACGATACGCTTGCTGATTTGTAAGGTATCTGTCTTGTTTGACGGTCTGTTATATTCAACGATAATGGTCAACCTATGGACGTGTGAGCGATTGTGTGAATTATATTAACTGGCTCAGTGTATGAGATGTTTGTTATGCTCATTCTAGCACAGCTGGTGTAGCCGGTAAGGAATTAACAAACTGCAGGTTTGAAATGAAACTAATTTAAACGGATTTTATCGCGGTTTTTTTTTAATTTTAATGTTGGTCCCGACGTTTCTAGCAATTAGTTTATTATAATGCAATTATAATTTGTTTCGAAATCCCTTACACAGAATAAACAAAAAACACATTTTTTTAACAACAGCTACATTAATCAAAAATATAGACCTACCAAAAAAAACAGGGCAACGTAATCCCCAGACATATTAAAAATTTTGGCGTAAAATATATATCGCCAGTTTCGCTCGCATTTCCCCGAAATGCACCTGAAAATAATGAACTTAAAAGTGAGATTGAAAACTACGCCTTTACCTCGAAAAGTAATTAACGGTGAACAAACATATTGTTTTACTTGTAACGGGAAGAGGGAATATTAAAATGAAATACTGAATTTAATTAATAATATGTGTTCAAAGTGTTGAATAAAAAAAATACGAAAATGAATGAGTTTTTACATTGTCTGATCTGAGATTTATAAACGTTACTTAAGCATTGATTATGACAGCCTCCGTAGCGCAGCGGGCGAGTAGCCGGCTGTGAAGCGAGAAGCCGCGGGCTCGATCCCCGCACCGAAACAAATGTTTGTGTGATCCATGAATATTTGTTTCGGGGTCTGGGTGTTGTGAGACCGAAAGTCTCTCGTAGTTCCTGATACCCACGACACAAGACTCGTATCATACTGTGGGGTCAGGACTATGTATGTGACTGTTGGGTGTATTTATTTATTTATTGATTAGTTAAACTCTTTTTACTCTGACATAGCGATTTATAAAGCTAGAAAGAGACGAAAACAGTAATTAACTAAGCAGTGCTAAGAAAGTTTATAAGTAATGCCGTTAATATGTAATATGTTGGTTTTTTTCTTATTAATCACCTGAACAAAGTGACAAGCAGTTCGCTGACGGAAATGGAAATGCATTAGCAACACTACACAGAATTTTAATTACAAAGCACTGCATGGCACTGCGTTCATCACCCCGAGACATGTTGTTAAGTCTCAAAATGTCTCATAATTTCACTGGCTTTCAGGTCCTTCAAACAGGGATAAAACAGTGCTTAACCGATGCTAATTGGCGACAGAAAACGATACAGTAGACAATCTACCTCAAAGTGTTGTGACATGAAAGAATATGGAAAGTCCATCCTATTAGGTGGTAGGTCGAGACCTAACTGGACCTACTTACGCAAACAGGAACCATCCCACAGCAAGTTCAAATGGAGATACTGATTTTGTTTTGCTAAATTCAATAATTTAAACAAATTTTATCTCGTAGTTTTTTTGGAAAATCGGGCATGAATTATATTCCATGTAAGATTTTGCAAAAAAAAATTGGTGTGTGTCGTGGGACACCAGGTAGGAACGAAGTTCCTTCGGCTAATGTAGAATCGACACAAATTGCAAAAAATTCAAATTATCAACTAAAATAACAAAATATGTCTCATTTTTTTTGTTTGACAACATAAAATTACATAGAAATAGAATAGAAAAATAGAAATAAAAAAAAGACGTGTGGCACTCGGAGACTGCCGCGGTAAAGCTATTGTATAGCATTTTTAATCAACTTAATATGTAATAATCTTTTAAAAATCGAAGGAGATATAAAAATACTTCAACTATAACTGGCTGAATGAATTTCATTTTAAAAAAGGAACTAACGCTGGCTGGTTATGCGACTGTCGCGCCTGCGCACTTCTCATTTAACGCTTTTATTCCACGCATTTTTCTTACGGTTTTACTATCACATTTTTTTCAGTTCGGTCACGCAGCGAAATCCCTATCCCCTCCAAGCCTGCCGTAAGGAACTTCGTTCCAAAAATACGGTATTGAAATCAATTTAAATTAATATTACCGTTTCCGTAAAATTCACAAATATTTTTTTGAAAAAAGAATTGTCAGTAGTAAGGGCATATTCTAATCTTGTTACGGAAAAAAAACTTTACTAATTTAACCCAATTTCTTTACATCGAGTAACATGTAAACTTACGACAAAATATACAGCAAGCTCTGCACCCCGGGGAATCCTTTCGTGGACGGGTGGCGGGCGGGGGGAAGGAAGCTGTGGCCCGGAAACGGCGGCTGGCGGAAGCGTGCGAACCCTTTGGCCCGCCCTTTGTTTACGGTGCTCTCTCACAACTATTACCGAGGGACATTAATAAACAGACGCGGGAGCTGAAGGCCATTTGATAATGAAAAAAGTTGAAAGACGTTTTTGGAGGGTTTTTGAATGCTTATGACACGTTCGGAAGTGTTGTTAGAGGATTTTTCGGATATTTTTTTTTTAAGATTTTTTTTACGATAATTGTTTTGTTTGATCAAACTATGCGGTGTGTTGTAAATTAATTTACTTAAAAAAAGGTTCAAAATAGATACGTTTTATAAACAAAATATTCTATATCACTCATGTTGCTTGATAAATTAATATTTATAAAAATTTTCAAATACATTTCTTTTAAATTTTTTATCAGTTCGACTGCACATACTTTTTTATATTTAAAAAAATCCAATTAATACCAACTCAAATTCATTAAATATAGGTAATCCAGTCACAGAAATAATAAAACATTATGATATTTAATTATATTCTACATAATATATAACTGCCTCGTATATTGCGCACGAGGTACGACTGCTATGCTGAGTTCCCGGGTTCGATACCCAGGTCGGGTAAAAGTGATATTAGGTTTTTCTATCACGCAATGCTCAGTATCAGCCCGGAGTCTGGAATTGTGTCCGGTATGGCGATAGACTCGCCCCTATCACATGGGACGGAGATACGTTCGGCGAAATGTCGGTGTACTGGTTACATCTCTGCATACCCCTTAAGGGATTACAGGCGTGAGTGCGTGTCTACATCTAATATTAATACTGACCTTTATAAACCTTTTCGCTTTTGTTAATAATCCTAATGTTGTGTGTCTCGATGCTTCTGGCCCTAATGGTACCATTTCTTTTAATTTTTCTAAGCAGTTCCTAAGGTGTGCCCTCCTGTAACAAAAAAAAATGTGATTATTAACCAACTGGTATTGACATATACCAATAGTATTCACAAGGTGGTAGGTCCCTCGTATGCGAGAGGCCGTCTGAGTTGGTACCACCGCTTTGTCTATTTCTGCCGCCAAGCAACAGTGTGTGTTTCCGTTTGAAGGATATTGAAGACAGTGAAATTACTGGACATTATGAGACTTAACATCTTATGTCTCAGCGTGACGAGCGCAGTTCAATGCCATGTAGTGCTTTGTAATTCAAATTTCTGTGTGTTGATGCTTCTGTTTCTAGGCAGACGTGGCTATAAAAAAAAGGAGGAAACACAATAATGCTTACACACTGTTGCTTAGCGGCAGACATAGATAAAGCGGTGGGCCCAACCCAGACGGCTTCGCATACGAGGGACCTACCACCTTGAATCATAACTATTATCCGGCGATATAAATTATAAAGCTATAAGTGTGACGTCATAAACATGTCGCGTGTATTGCTGCTGGCACTTGTAACATTAACAGAGAACAAAAAGGCCTAACGTTTATATAGATATACCGATAGAACGATACATAGGTATACTGATAAACTAAAACAAGAGTGTTTATTGTACTTCTTTTCATATGTACAAAGTTACAATAAAACCGTGTGCGTGCCGCGTAGCCACTAATTTATTTACACTACCACCTTTATTATCGAGTTGTGAGCATTCCGTGTGAACACACACAGAACGCGCTCCATAAATGTAATTATCTCATATTTTTATGAACGTGCCATTACTGCCAGTAGGCAAACCCCCCCATACGACTAGGGTTGGCAGGCGTTCGGATGAAGCCGGACATGGCTCTTATTGAACGATTATCCGGCGATATCTTTGCACCGTTTGAGATGCTTACTACGCATCTTACGTGAACGGAAATCCAAATATACAAATGAAGTATACCTGCCCCAACCAACCATCAAGTCATGTCGCAAGCCCCTCGAGAGTACCGGATATACACTGGCTGATTCTGGAACACGATCCACACATGGTGTTTGGGTCACTATGGCAGATTTTACCACCATGTGTACGGTGATCGCTATCCGGGCGGATATGAATATCCTACCACCAGGTGTGATAATGCTAACACCGCGGTCCAGTTCGCCCATTCATATTGTAGACAAAACTGTCTACATCGTGACTCTACCGCATACATCCTGGCAACCCTATCCCACCCCCTCTCTCCCTCCTGCCCAATTATCCACCGTGACAGTGGACAGAGCCCGTTCTTGTGAATTATGGTCACTTACAATAATAACCGCATAATTTCGACAGGTCTGTGTCGCTGGTCATGATTTTCTAACGTAAGCAGACAAAGGAAGTAAATGATGGCATTTTATAACAATGCGTTCATTTGTTTTATATTACCGAGGTCAGCGAACAACCTAGGGGTGGTGAGGTCACCTGATGGTAAGTGGTCGGCACAAAACCAGAAGAATCATGGACGCGTTGCCGACATTAACGGGATAATTAAGGGATTGCGAAGGGAAAGAATTTGAACCTTCGGATATCTCACTCACCGTGCGAAACGTAATAGCAAACTTTTTTTTATTTAATTGAATGACGAGACGAGCAATTCGCCACGCCTGCTCATAGACAGAAGCAACACCACACAGAACTTGGAATTACAAAGCACTGCATGGCACTGCACTGGGCTCGTCCTGAGACATAATACTTTAAGTCTTATAATGCATAGTAATTTCACTGGCTTCAATGTCCTCTAAACCGATACACAACATGGCTTACATACTGTTGCTTGGCGGCAGAAATAGACAAAGCGGTAGTACCAATCCAGACGGCCTCTCGCATACGAGGGACCTACCTTCTTATAAATGTATATGTATACATATGCAATTTGTACAAACATGTATATGCCTACTACATTACTGCAAGCCCCAATAAACACAGGCGATGGTATTGTCATATGCACTTCGATAATTACGATGTCACACGCTTGGCCTGTCCTTTCGTCCATTCAAGCGCGTTATTCAAGGCAGCGTTTGAAACGTCTTGCTGCTGTCCTTACTTGTATTAATGAAGCTTGAAGCTTAGAAGTATAAGGTTGTAGTTATATTATTCAAATATGATTTAATTTTAGGATGCTTAAGGATAAATGGAGAAGATTAAATGGGGTGCTAGAAGCTGCTATTGGATCAGAAGGCTGGTGAACGATATTTTCTCGATTGGGTTGGCAAGGTAATGGTAAAGGGATGTTATCCGCGGAAAAATTGGATGGCGGATCAAACAATGATTTTATCGGTGGTCACAAGAGTCATGCCGGCCTGTATAAATGCTTCTTTCCTCTTAGGAGAGGGAAGAAGCACATCGAGGGGTCTACCACAGGACAGACGGATGACCAATGCAGGCTCAATGATACACGGATGTACCCCTATACCCACCACAAACAATCATCAAGTTATGTTGCAAGCCCCTCGAGACATCCGGATATACACTGGCTGATCCTGGAACGCTATCCACATAAGGCGTGTGGATCACTAAGGCAGGTTTTTTAGGCTGTGTACGGTGGTCGCTATCCGGACGGATATGACCTTCTATCACAACGAAATGCTCCAGAAATAACCTCTAATATTAATGCATATAATTTTCACAATAGCACATCACCTCGGAAGAATCCGCGTCTAAAAGTAATAGCGTGCGGGTGGTACAATAAATAAGTAGAATAATACTCAGGTGGAGCAATAATAAAGCCACTAAGAGCGTATTACATTACAGGCACTGGCGTTTCTACGCTTCAGCACAAACGAAATGCACGCTCTGCCGCAATTTGCGACCGTTCTGTCACTACCATCGGTCCGTATTCATTATTATTTAGTGTTTGTTTTTGTGAGTTTGGATGAAATAATGGTGCTAAATTTGTTGTCTGTTAATTTAATGCAAGAAGTTTTCGAAGTGATCACTTCTTATGGGAGGGTAAACCGCTTCGCAACGTAACACGTTACGACGCCACTCTGTCTGGCTTCCCATTCTCACACGCATACGGCAGCAGTAGGCAAGCTCCTCCTCTCTCACTTTAACCCACATTAGTTTAAGTTATCACTTATGTTGAGCGTCCCGAGACGCACACTTTTTTTTTATTGCGGTTTGATATACTTAAAACAAACAATGATAATAAATTCCATGCATTTCAAAAGTGAGTATTGACAAAACGTAAAATACTTTTCTCGATCGGACTTAAAAGTATAATATACGTATACTACGTATACTACTACTTCATTCACACATTATTTTGTCAACCTCCGAGGCGCAGCGAGCGAGAAGCCGGCTGTGAAGCGAGAAGCCGCGGGTTCGATCCCCGCACCGAGATAAATGTTTGTGTGATCCACACATATTTGTTTTGGGGTCTGGGTGTTGTGAGACCGAAAGTCTCTCGGAGTGACTGATACCCACGACACAAGACTCGTATCTTACTGTGGGGTCAGGGCTATGTGTGACTGTTGGGTGTATTTTTATTATTTGTTATAAACGATTAATATACACTAATATTATAAAGAGGAAAGATTTTTGTATGTAACGAATAAACTTAAAAATTACTGGACCGATTAAAAAATTATTTTACCGTTAGAAAGCTACATTATCACTGAGTAACATAGGCTACTTTTTATCCCGGAAAAAGCAGATTACGCGGGCAGAGCCGCGAGGAAAATCTAGTTTGTTATAACCGATTAATTCTGTGTGAAATTCATTCGAAAACTCATAGTAGGGTCGCAAATAAGCTTTGTTAGCGAGCAGGAACGCGCCGCCCGCGGCCGACGCGCCGCACGGCTTTACGCGGCTTTGACGGCACATCTACTAATTTCATTCCACTCTTGTTTTAAAATAATAACAGATGCACTGTTAATAAAAGATTTATAAAGAATTTCCGACTGGCAACATCATTATCCTCCAGCGAGTTCTGTGAAATGTTTCATAAAACTTTTATTCTTTCGTTTGTTGTTTTATTCAAGTATAATAATCTCTTAATGGGAACACAAAGTTGTTTGTATTTCTAAATTGCTGTTGGATGTTAGTGCCATTTCCACTATATTTTTTAAAGAATGAATGAAACATTTTTATGTCTGTCTGCGAACCGCGCCGATAATTCGACATTACAAATCTTTGAATTTATTTGGGTTTTCTATACTATACTATGTATGTATTATACATATAAACCTTCCTCATGAATCACTCTATTTATTGCTGAAAACTGCATTAAAATCCGTTGAATAGTTTAAAGGATCTTAGCGAACAGACAGCGGAAGTGACTTCATTTTATACTATGTAAAGAGACGCTTATTAGCCGGTTTCGCGGAGACATGACGGATCGTTAGTATTGTGTAAACATGTTTGTAACGTGAACTTACACATTTTGATGAAATATGGTTTAAAAATGTATTGTTGTCTGATTAACGATTAACAACCTCTGTGACGCAATGGGCGAGGAGCCGACTGCGAAGCGAGAGGCCGTGGGTTCGATTCCTGCACCGACACAAATATATATGTGGTCCACAAATCCTGATACCCACGATAAAGGTTAATCTAGAGTGGGGTCAGGACTAATGTGTGACTTGGGTGTAGTTATTTATATACATATAGCATACATTTTAATGGGATCTCGATTCACGAGTGCGACTCGCACTTTGCCGTTTTTTTTTTACAAAACATGCAACATACCATCCAAGCAACGTTGCACACATTATACACGTATTTATTTCAGCTGCGGAGTTTTTCGCTCACCAACTGGCTTCCTACCTGCGCAATTAGTTCCCCCATATATTTTTTTTGTTGGAAATTATTTTTTCTCGTACTTCCATTCCAAAGAATAACATAGTAATAAATTAACGTTACAAGGGAATTATTTCGGGCGAAGATTCTCGTAACGAATGGTTGGTAGCGTTAAAATTATTGTTTAGTAAGTTTGCGAGAATTCTAAGTAATGTAGAGGGAAGTTGGGAATTAATTACGACTGTAATATCTTAGACGACAATCGGAAAACAAACGTAATGAATGTTGCTACGTTGAAACTATTCTTGTAACTTCCGTACGCGAGGAACTCCGAAACGAGGGCGCGGATTCGATTTTTAGAATGGAAATTATCATTGATCAAATTTATTTTTTTATAGCATAGACCGGTCAGGAGCAAGTGGGTCACCTGATGGTAAGTGATCTCCAACCTTGACAATACAAGAATAATCATAAGGACGTTGCCGACCTTAAAGGAAAGGGATAATGAAAGGATTAGGAAAGGGAGGGGATTTGGGCCTCCGGCTATCTCACTCACTCACTATGAGCCCTCATAGTAACGTTTATGAACACGGAGGTACAACTCTACCAACAATTCTTTGATAAATGTGGCAAACGCACATAAAGTCGACGTTCGGCTCACTTCCTATCGGATATTGGAACCGGTCGGACTCCTGTAACTGACAGGGCGGTACTCTAAGAGTACTCTACCTGTAACTTTGTACAGGATAATGGGAAAAAACGTTGTTTACAATAATGAACATAATATAAGCTCACTCATATATGCCCCAAGGTGTGGGCAGAGGTACAAGTAGTGCAGCACGTACCTACAGATCAAGGAGCTTTTTCGGTTCGAGTAGTTCGGTTTAAAAGTTTTTGGCGCTTTTTTTTATTTTATTGAAATGCGCTCGTCTGATGGTAAGCGCCTACCCATAAACAGAAGCAACACCACACAGAACTTTGAATTATAAAGCACTGCATGGCACTGAACTGCGCTCGGCACTCCGAGACATAAGATGTTAAGTCTCATAATGCCCAGTAACTTCACTGGCTACAATGTCTTTCAAACCGAAACACAACAGTGCTTACACACTGTTGCTTGGCGGCAGAAATAGGCAAAGCGTTGGTACCAACTCTCTCTCTCTCTCTCTCTTTCTCGGTCTCTCGCATAGGGACCTACCATCTCGTATATTAGTAACATTCCAAACTGGTACTTAGTGATTGACGGGTAAAATTTTAGCCGAGATTGTGAGGAAGGCCATAAGATAAACAAAATTGTATTATAACCACAATGTTTGTAAGTTACAATCATAAACAGTAGATAACGCAGTATCTGTAATGCAATGTAATATTGAAGTTGATGTAACTCAACAAGCCTATAAAATCACATCGTAAAATGAACGCGGAAACGAAATGTTTGTATTTGTTCCTGTAGCGGAAGTTGTAAACACACAGGATGCTGAAATATCAGACATTATAGTAAATAATGAAGATTATATAAATACAGTTGAGGCTGAAATAGATTCACATTTTGGGATTATATTAGGGTTTGCAAACTACTCAGATAAAATTAAACTATGGAGGTCGCTGTTGTTGATGTTTATAAATATATTCATAAAACTTATCGAAGGTTTTGGAAATTATCAAGCAAAAACAAAGCTTTAAATCTATTTCAAAATAATAAAACTCTAGTTTTAGAAACCACGAGCCAGTAATTGGATAAATAACCTGGATTTGCTCTTGAAATCAATCTATATCGACTGCAGAATTTCTAAAAAAGGATTTGACAGTTCGTTACAGTTTCTAAGCGGCAGTCGGTAACGAACATTTTTATTTCTGGGTAGTCACGCTGTAGACTTTAATTTACACCATGAATCGGTCGGCTCGACCGGGTTGTTACTAACTGTCTTTCAGTAAAGCGACTTGAAGACACAGCTTAGTGTTGCGTTTAGTGTACGGTGAGCGAAAATTTAGCCATCGATCTAATCTATCGTAATAAATTAGTGAATAAAATTATCATGAAATTTTAGAATGTCTCGATCTTGATAATATCCGGTGCATGAACACTCACTGTCATGTAATATCCTGTAATTATGACCACGCCTTTCTGTAACACGTTGTTTATGTAACAAGACGCCATACACTACCAGAAGGGTCTAACTTCATCGTAATCGTGCTTATATTTGCAACTTCATATTGTCTATAATGATTTCCTATGTTTGCGCGACTATTACTCATTGAAATAAAACTAATTTAAACGTATATTATCGCGGTTTTTTATTAATTTTGATGCCGACGTTTCGAAGACTTTTCAGCCTTCGTGGTCACGGGGTGGACTGTCCACAATCCGTTTAAATTAGTTTTATTTTAATCCATATTTTCTCTTTGTAGCAGTTTAGTATTACATAATACCAAAGAATATTAACCATTTTATGAGCGTACTAACTTTACTGTTATAATTTAAATTAAGTATGTATAGCTTTTCCAAAAATTTTCTCAGTGTATATAAATCTCATCAAGGCGATTCGGTCGGTAGATTGTCGTCGGTCGTAAAATTTCGGTTGCCGGTTTACTGCCGCGGTGTGCTTGATTGAAGTGACTATTAAGTGTCGTACACGACACACTGGAATCCTGGTTTAAATGTAACGATAGTAGAACCACAGGCTAGTGTAGATATTAAGATACGGAGTAGATGTTCCTACTTTGTAATCGACTTTAAAAAGGGAAGGTTCTCAATTCGGCGAAGTTTTTTTTAGCTTTTTTCATGTATGTACAGCGATTTCTCCGCCAAATGTGGACCTATTTTGTATGAAAAACAATAATTCGATAAATTGAAATTGACCTATTGAGATTGTTATTTTTGATTTCTCAGTGCTATTATTTGGGGTCGATTTTTAAGTTTTGCTAAATGGTATTTAATTGTTTAACTAATATTATAATTAATGTGAAAATATAAATGTTTATGAGCCTAAGGGCGCATTTATATGACAAGGAATCCCACCGCGTTGCGGCCGTGCGTTGGCCGCGCGGCGGCCGCGCGGCCGCCGCGTTCGAATCACTCGAAAAACTAATGTAAACTCTATTGACTAAGCCATAATGTTTAATACTTCGCAACGCTCCAACCACGCGGCGACTGCGCGATCGTGTAAACGGGAGCGCGACCGCCGCGCGGTTGGTTACTCACAAAGAATTTCAACGTTAAGTCCTAGTTAATAAGACATACATTTGCTATGACTGAAAAATTTCGTGCAGCCGCCGCGCGGCCGCCGCGCGGCGGCCGCACGAAATTTTTCGCGTCGTCTAAACGCAGCCTAAACTGTTGAGTCTTGAAATAATTGGGATTGTAGAAGCAAATTCTAACAGTACAGTTGCGGGCCACTACGAAAAGGTTTACACATATTTAGTACGAACGTGTCTATCAAGTGAAATCGAGAGCAAGAGGAGGCTCTATCGCAGAAGGATATGGCTTCAAAATCTACGCAACTACGAACTATTAAGTTCAATACAAGAACAAGTACATTATTCCATGCCACTACAAAAATTAACTTTAAGATCGCCGATCCCATAGGAGACGGTACTAAATAGAAAGAAGTACCGATCTTTACATCCGTGAAATAAACCATAAAGAAACCATCGTCAAGCCAGTAAAAGCCCGATAGTTGTTAGGACACCGTTCAGAATATTCAAACAAACACATGAAGACATTGGTGGCCTTTATACGCGATTCCCTTTGTATTCAACAATATCCATGTACATTGTTATCAGGGTGATAGGGCACGGAACGGCAACGTTTTACGGCCTCGTAAATTACCGTAGTACTAGAGGAACTCGTAAAAAAGTCATCAAGCCAAAATTGGGCGCACTCGACTATGATAATGCGGCGGACAATCGGTATAATTACGCTCACGGGGGCGGGGGGATGGTCTAATTGTTTACTAATAAAAATAGTAATCATGCTCGGAGACTTGATTGTTAACACGCTATGCTGGTGGTAGGGGCGTGGCTACAAATCAATGAGGCGACGTTAGTTTATATTTCAATATAATTTACAGACAATGTAAGCAAACTTTACAAGATGGCAGGTTCCTCGTATGCGAGAGGCCGCCTAGGTTGGTACCACGGCGCCGTCTATGTGTGCCAAGTACTAGTGTGTAAGCACTGTTGTGTTTCGGTTTGAAGGATATTGAAACCAGTGAAATTATTGGGCATTATGAGACGTAACATCTTATGTCTCGGGGTGACGAGCGCAGTTCAGTGCTTTGTAATTCGAAGTGCTGTGTGGTTTTGCTTCTGTTTATGGGAAGATAGAAATAAAACTAACCTAGTATAGAGAATGTTGACATGTAAAAGTGATATTTATGATCCAATTTGCAGAATAAATGATTTGAATTTGAATTTGAAGGCGTGGCGCTTACCATCAGGCGAGCGCCTTGCTCGTCTCGGCTTTCAGTCAAATAAATAAATAAATGACAGATTTTAGTGAAATAATCATTAAAATCAATGCATAAATGTTAAAATTTTAGTCTTTCACGCTCTTAGGGGTGGAATATAGCCGTAAAATTAACATTTTATACATACTCATTTAGACAATCTAATGTCGTCTTCTTTTCACATTTCGCTAATGTACTACATACTCATTTTCTATAAGAATTCAAACCATTCCTGTACAGCATTGTTATCAGCAAACCAAGCACAATTAATTACCCGAGTTAATCGTGATAAGTGAGTTAGAGCTAACAAAACGAAATAAAACGTTACTACTGGACGTAAAACTTATTCCGTGCCACGAAAAAAAGTATTTTCTGCTAATAAATATTTTTATAAGGGAGCTAAACACACGGAGTTCATTCGCATAACCGCCGTACGAGCGATAAACGCTTATTTCATATTTTACAAGGGAACTTCGTGCTGAAACTTGCACGGTTATGGTTGCCGCTTGACCTTTACTCGTAGGGTTGTGTGTAAGCAGTTTTTTGTAGGGTCATGTCTTGCAGTAACTATATATATATATATATATTATTGCCTTGATAGGCAGACGAGCAAGCCCGCCTGATGGTAAGCGGTTACCGCCGCTCATGGGCATCGGCAATACCAGGGGCACAGCCAAGCCACTGCCTACCACTGATAGTTACATATGATATAGTGCCTACATATGATAGTTATAGTCGCCTGCAATGATATGTATTCATTTTACCTTTTTTTTTATCCTGGCTCGGCAAAATGACTACGCCACACCTGATGGTAAGTGTAACGCAATCCAGGAAAAGTGTCGACCAAAGACAAACAGTGTGTCTATCGTTGGTCGGCACAATCATGCCGGCCTGATAACCTGATAATAATTATACCTTATTTAACTTATCTTCCACGTTTTGATATATCACGCAGATATTATTCTACTTTATATTCTATTACAAAGCACTACATGGCATTGAACTGCACTCGTCACCCTGAGACATAAGATGTTAAGTCTCAAAACGCCCAGTAATTCCACTGGCTTCCATGTCCTCCAAACTGAAACAACAGTGCTTACACATTGTTGCTTGGCGGGAAAAATAGACAAAGCGGCGGTACCAACCCTGCTTGCCTCTCGCATACGAGTGACCAATAATAATACCACCTTGTAATTGTAAGATTAGGATATACGAAATTTTTAAACCTACAAAGACATACATATTATTGGAATCGTGAACTGAAAGCTAGTAATAGTACACAGGGACAAATTACTGTGTGGCTGTCACTATTGACATAAATGTACGGCTGCTGCGTCACTGTGACACAAATCAAAGCAACATGTCTACAAGCTCACACATACGTAGCAACACGAGCAAAAATCGATCTATCTACACATCGATAACTACAATATATTTTTCTTTTAACCCTGCAACGAAGCGAGTTCGCGTATTACGTGTTCCTATTTGTCCAGTAGGTATGAACCTTGTAAGGTTATAAACGGCGTCGTTATTGTGATTGCCGACTTGTGTACATCCCCCGCCCCCTCCCCTAGGATAACTTACTTTTCACCCCCGTCTCCGGGCGACGCGAGACGTTTTGTCAAATGAAAATGGTGCTCTACGTAGGCAGGTGAAGATCCGTTTCGTTTTTTTTTTTTTTTGTTTTATTGTCTTCGTATCAAGCGAAGTTTTTTATGTAGCTTTTGCCAAATTGCGAACGTCCTTTGTCTTAAATTACTTCTTTGTAATGGCCGGGTACTGAACTCGTTTTAGATATAACGCTGAAACGTTCAATGTATCTAGTTACGATTATTTATATTGAAAACCGCAGATTCTTAGCCCTATATTGAAAAGCAAAAAAAATGATGTGGGTGAAAATTAACATTCGTTGTTTAGTTTTATAGAAAATGTACAACTAGTTTCAGATTTCTAATATTAGAATATTAAAAGCAAAAAAACATTAAACATTAATGTAAACTAGTATTGCCTGTGGTCAAAATTCGACTAATTGAGTATATAAAATAACGAATTAAACCTGGTTCTAATGTTTAAATCTGATTAGTTGAAGTGTTTAGTTGTAAAAAAACATATTACTTTATATGTAAAGTAATATGTTTTTATTTCGTAAAGGTATGCCTTTACGGAATTACAAGAAAAATATGCATAATACACATACATGATTTTTTTGCATACAGCTATAATTGTGTAGCACTTTCCGAAATAATTTCTATTACCCTCTTTTTTTAATTAATACTTAAAAAAGGTCTCAAGTTTTAAAAATCAAATATATTTAGTACAGTATTAAACACACTGTGTTTAGGTTCCTAGTATGTTTTTTTTCCATAACTGTCATCATTTGTATACGAAAATATGTACGAAGTTACACACTTTCCAATATTTATAAAATACTAAAACAACATTCGAACATCTTACCAATATTAAAAACAAGCATTAATAACAAAGAAAAAATATCTCAACCATTATTACATCTTTAACACATTTTCAACATTTCATTTCCATTTAATCGAGCGCGCTAAAAGCCTTTTTCGGACCATTTCATCTGTAAGTGCATTTTTAGCAAAGCACAAATAATAAATGGTCGTCCATCGAAAGTATAAACAATGTTCGGTTAATAATTAATCACGGCTCAATCCGTAGTAACGAACTACGCAATTTCGCACTCAACTTTTTTTTATGGGTTACATTAATGTATTCAGGGGATTTGGAAGTTTTGTTCCAGTTTTAAAGTATTTAATTTACAAAGCTTTTTAATGGATAAAGTTGCGTTAATTCTACACTTCGTTTAGGATGAAATAATTACGGGAAAATTATTTTGTTTATGCGTCATGGCTCATCTTATTCATAACCTTCTTTCAGTCTCGCGTTATCCCGGATTAATGCCATCACCTTCCCATAATGCTTTGACGTTGAATGTGGTATTGTGTAGAGCGAGCCGCCGTGTGACTCCCATAATCCGCAACGGGAGGCAAGCTTCGCCATCGCCTCGTCCGCTAAATAATCAGCAGATCCTATTCATAAGCTAACTGTTGAACACGTCCGAGGTGATTTAGACATGATGTCTAAATGTCTGAAGGGACTTCCTTCAAAGCAGAAAAGAACCATCTCAATTAAACCTAACTAAACTAATTAAGGGATTGAAAAGGGGAGGGAGATTTGGGTCTCCGAATATCTCGCTCACCGTACGAAACAAAAATAGCAAGCCGCTATTTTACGTCGAATTTCTGTGAGACAGTAGTGATAACTAGACTCATACATGCTGTAGTCAGAACTGTCTACAGAGTGGCACAAGCAACAGTGTGTAAGTAATGTTGTGTTTCGGTTTGTAGGACATTGAAACCAGTAAAATTACTGGGCATTATGAGACTTAACATCTTATATTATGTCTCGGGGTGACGAGCGCAGTTCTGTGCTATGCATTGCTTTGTAATTCAAAGTTCTGTGTGGTGTTGCTTCTGTTTATGGGCAGGCGTGGCGCTTACCATCAGCTGAGCGCCTTGCTCGTCTTTGTCATTCAATACAATAAAAAAAGATATGTCTCCGACTAACCCTGCCCACGTATTGGCCACTAATCAATAATGCAGCTAAACACAGACCAATTACGCCGCCGCTATTTAATTCAATTAATATTAAATGCACACAAGTTTATCATGAACACGTTGAACGCAGGGTTGCATATAATATAAAGATAATGTATACATAAAAAAACATATTTTGGAACGAAGTTCCTTACGGCAGGCTTGGAGGGGATAGGTATTTCGCTGCGTGACCGAACTGAAAAAAAAGTGATAGTAAAACCGTAAGAAAAAAGCGTAAGAAAAAAGCGTTAAAGCGCGACAGTCGCATAACGAGCCAGCGTTAGTTCCTTTTTTAAAATGAAATTCATTCAGCCAGTTATAATTGAAGTATATAAAAATACTCCTTCGATTTTTAAAAGATTACGCTAGCTCGTTATTATTTATAATTACATAAGTTGATAAAAAATGCTATACAATAGCTTTACCGCGGCAGTCTCCGAGCGCCACACGTCTTTTTTTTATTTCTATTTTTCTATTCTATTTCTATGTAATTTTATGTTGTCAAACAAAAATAAAGAGACATATTTTGTTATTTTAGTTGATAATTTGAATTTTTTGCAATTTGTGTCGATTCTACATTAGCCGAAGGAACTTCGTTCCTACCTGGTGTCCCACGACACACACCATTTTTTTTTTTTGTTGATAAATCAATTACTAGTTTATTAAATTAAAAAAAGCGTTAGAAGTGTATCCGCTACTAATTAAATGAACAAAAGGAAATGTGTAAAAATGAGTGCAAGGCGGAATTAACTGAAAAGTAACTTCGTGCATCATATTTTGTTGTAAATAAACGATTTAATACTATTGATGTACACTATGATAACGAAATAACCAACCCAACTTGAACATAATTATTTCCCTGAATAAATATTTTTTTTATAAATCATTGTTAATTCCTGGACTACGTCTTTAACCAGTACCAACCCTACTCGGGTTCAACGGTCATATTTACCTAATAATTAGTATTCCTGCCGCGTAAGCGCGTTCGCGCTACGAGCCTACGGTGCTACGAGCCTACGCAGTACCGTAGCACACGCTCCGCTACACGCGTAGTATAAGCGATGCCTACGTTGGTGGTTTGTTTTGTTCTGCGTGGAATACTAAGTTCCGTACAGATTTTCGTATGGATTTTTTCTATTGTATTTTGAGATAGGTTTGAGGTTAGTTAATAATTTCATAGATATACGACTGGTGTTGTGAACTGACGTAATGGAGAACGGGTTATTTACGTTCGTATATTGTAATGCAAAAAATACCAAGAGTATTAATAAATGTAAAATCCATGAATGACATTGACGTTATCGTTGGTAACTTAGTCATACTGCGAATTTGCTTTAAAAACCTTTATTCATATATACATTCATTTTAAACAAAGAGAATATCATATCATTGGAAAAAGGCTTTAGTGTAGAGTAGAGTTTTGCAAATGCAACTCTTTCGACGATTAAGACTTAATCCAGAAACAAGATTGATCACTCTTCACATCAATAATTTTCAAAAAACAATAGTTTTAGTTGCTTATAAGACTTTCGGAAAATGTAGTCAACTCAGTTCTGTTATATGTAATCTGTTAAAAAATCACAAAATATATCATAAGGCTGTAATATAAACATGTTCAAAAAAAGAATTGCGTCATTGGAACGATAAATAACTGACCCGTACGCACACACGCATATCTGATTAAAACTGAATGCAAAGCGTCCCTGGGGTATTGTCACAGTTGGTTAGGCAGTACATCAATAATTTTTTGTTTTGATATTATATTACTGTGACATATTTTAGAAATTTATTACGCATTTTTGGAACGAAGTTCCTTACGGCAGGCTTGGAGGGGATAGGGATTTCGCTGCGTGACCGAACTGAAAAAAATGTGATAGTAAAACCGTAAGAAAAATGCGTGGAAAAAATGCGTGGAATAAAAGCGTTAAATGAGACGTGCGCATGCGCGACAGTCCCATAACCAGCCAGCGTTCCTTTTTTAAAATGAAATTCATTCAGCCAGTTATTGTTGAAGTATTTTTATATCTCCTTCGATTTTTAAAAGATTACGCTAGCTCGTTATTATTTATAATTACATAAGTTGATAAAAAATGCTATACAAATAGCTTTACCGCGGCAGTCTCCGAGTGCCACACGTCTTTTTTTTATTTCTATTTTTTTAGTTGATAATTTGAATTACGATGTTTTTTTATTTTAAGTAATTTATTATTTCCTAAAATACTGAATTTCCTAAATACTTTCTTGTACTTAAATAAAAACTAATCATTTTGCAATTTGTGTCGATTCTACATTAGCCGAAGGAACTTCGTTCCTACCTGGTGTCCCACGACACACACCAATTTTTTTAAAAATATTACGTATTTTAGAAATTTAATAAACGAAGTTTAATATTTTCCGATACCCATCAGTGGCGTAACATAGTGTAAAAATTCTCAAAAGGGAAACCTATGCTAAATATTTCTCATGTTTACGCGAATGTTACACATTCAAAATTAAAAGGATCGCGGTTTTTATTTATCTATAAGATGGCTGAAAAGCGTTTGAAACGTCGCGATCAAAAATAAAATAAAAACCGCGATAAAATCTGTTTAAATTTGTTTCATTTCAGTGAAACTTATGCTACTTAATTAAATATGGACACGACGTTAAATGAAGAAACGATATCGCTGCTCGCCTGATGGCAAGCGCCACGCCTGCCCATAAACCGAAGCAACACCACACAGTACTTTCTGTCGTAATGCCTTGTAATTAAACTGATTATAATATCCTTCAAAGCGAAACACAACAGTGCTTACATACTGACGCTTGGTGGCAGAATTAGACAGGGGTAATATCCGAACGACCTTTCGCAAACGAGGCACCTACCACCTTGTAGAATATATGAGAATATTAACAGTTCTAACATCATCATCACGAGTGGGTATTACTAAAATAATAGAAGATTACATAGACCGGTGATTATCCGGTTGAAAATGGTAAAAATAGAAACAAATTTAGGGGCCGTTCAAGTATTACGTAAGCAGATTTATTGCAATTATTTACCCCCCCATCCCCCTTGTCAGCAAAAGTAAGCAAAGCTCTTACCCCCTCCCCCCATGCTTACGTAAACATTTGTCAATTAATGTATTGTTTTTTTAATTTTATAATGTTATAATTATAATTTGAAAAATAAGAAAATAGATTTAGGATAGAGATTATATTTTACTGAAACGGTATTCAACATAGAGTAAAGGACAAAAATATTATATCTTACTAACATAACAAACTTATTTGAAATTTTTGGTACATATATTAAATTCAAATTAACAGTCTTCAGTCCATGAAACCCGAATCCATGATTCTAAGTTTTCGATGACATTGGATTGCTTCGATTGCTGCTCAGTGTTGTGAGTCTGCTCGCTTTCATCCGATTTTGGAATGTCTACGTCATTCTCATCGAGCCATTCAACATCATGGTGCTCTAAATTTTGAATAATGCACATCAGTTCATTAGCACGACGAGCAGCGACTCTTACAGGTCTAACTTTCCTATCAGTGTGCGTGTTTACTTTCTTATGGATCTTTTCGATGTGACGATTTAGTGACTTGACGGAAGCATGATAAAGACCACACGTTTTGCATGTTCGACTTGATAGCCTCAATTGTACCGTCGGACAAAAATAATCGTATGGCATTTGCAGGAAATCTTTGAGTGAAGCACTTAAGCGTAGAGCTAAATTGACTGTAAGATTAAGAAATTGCCATCCTTCATCTAAAACCAAGTCATCAACTGTTTGTTTTACTTTTACAGGTGGTGGAAGAAACCTGTTGTCTAGTAATCTAAATAGTCCACTTCTTGGACGACAGCATTCTGTATTTCTACATTTTACAATTTGGAGCAAGTATTGGCTTTCACGCACATGTTCTGAATACCATTTAATGTCTGGAAAATCAGGAAGATCTTGTTCACCTGCCCCAACATATTTTGCATTAACATTATAGCCATCAATTTCCATTGAACTCCATACTTCAGCTAATACTTTTCCTGCAAATTCGAAATTAGATCTTTCTAAATGTTCATCAATTGTAACGCCACGTTCATCCAAATGAGACCCAAAATGGTCATGAGGCAATATTAAACCAGCCAGTTCCCGACTAAGAGGAGCCATTCTGCGCTCTACTCTGTTATACGCACTTCTTCCGGGAGCATTGGTAGCTAAAAACAATGCATCGAGATCATGTCGCTTAAAGTGTTGTATAGCAAACCCTATGACTTTTTGATAACGCGGATTTTCATCTGGCCCTCCATCAACCGTCATGATTACCACTGGTTTTACTAGTCCATGGTCAGTTTTAGCTAATGGTCGAAACTCTTCAAGTTCGAGAAGCGTCTCGAAATCCTGAGCATGAGTATTAGCAGTAGATGAACTATGCTTTCCACTTCGAATAGCGATGTATGTTGGTCCAGAATATCCAACGGCTTGCGGTTGTCCTAGCATATTGGAAGTGATTTTGATACCAGCATAAACAGATGGTATTAATTTATGACGCTCAGCGATTACCCAATCGTGATCAGGCAATTTTATTCTATATTCCATGTGCATTAGAAGAGGTGCTTGCTTATTTGCCGCAGTTACGCCAATAGGGACTCGAGCTTTATCATCTTGAGATATGAAAAATACTTGATCTGGTCCTAGTATGGATGCTATGTTCTCTAAATAATGGATTGATGTTTCAGCGAACTTGCTATCTAAGTGGCTCTTGTGGTGATCAGTTTGAGCCCGAATGAGCTTAACAGGGACTGTCGATACATGTCTTCGTCCCTCTGCAGAATTAGATTTTCTGGGAATCAAACGAAGATATGTCCCACTGCGACTAATGTCAAATCCCATTTTACGTAATTCTTGTGTGAGTTCATCAAGAGTTTTTACGCTGCGAATTGATTCCGTTCGTCTTCTATCATCTGCTGCACTCCCAAATAAAGCTATATCCGCGATTGTTTTCAATAGTAAAGGTTGATTGCTTTCAAGATTAGGACGTCCCACTGAATCCCTCAGAGATAGTCTTTTTTTCATTTCTGGATTTTCATGACAAATATCTTCTAACTTTCTTTTCATACCATCCCTGTGTTTCTTCTGGGCAACTGCGTTTTGAACCTTCCTGTTTAAAGACTGTTTTGCTGTTTTTATTTCCTCGCGCAACTTAATGATCTGTTTATCAACTTCAGCACGGATTGACATAGTATCTCTGGCAGAATACAAAGTATTCAAATTTTTTTCGAGTAGAGCAATCTTATTTTTCATAGCTTCCTGAGAAGGTTTTGGTCTCTGTTTATCTGTATTTTTATTAATTTCGCATTGCTGTTGTGATTCATTACCGGTTTTTATTTTATCTTCTTCCTGTTTTTTAATATTTGAAGCTGGCTGTGTAATTTGTGTTTTTTCTGCAGGTTTACAGGTTGCCTAAAAATAAAAACTTTCTATGGGTTCTGCTAAAGATTCTCTTATTAAGCTACATAAATACAAAGTATGGCAATAAATATGGTAAATACAAAACCCTATGGCTTTAAATCTAATATCTTTAAACGAGCAAATCGTTCCGGTCACAAAATACAGGGTGTTATAGTCTATTCAAGTAGGTATTTAAAAGAATATAAACAATCTTGATATGTCTTTTTATTGAAATATGCAATTATAAAATCAGATATCTGTAAAGGTGCGTACAGACATCGCGAGGCTTGCGCCGCGAATGGTTCGTCTCGCATACATCAACCTGAGGCATGCTACGGCACATGTATACGTGCGAACCATTCGCGGCGCACGCCTCACGATGTTTGTACGCACCTTTATGTACTTACAGAAAAGTAATTTTTTAATATTGGTTGAGTTTTTAAATGAATCACAACAGATTTTACACAGTTTACAATTTTAAACCACATATTTCAATAAAAAGACATATAAAGATTGTTTACATTCTGTTAAATACCTATTTGAATAGAGTATAGTTTTCTGTAGGTATATATATATATATATATAAATATGTATAAAACTGACATCCTGTATTTTGTGACCAATTGACGGAATCAATTATAAGAAATAAATCTATATAATGAATATTACCTCTATACTTTAAGATAGGCCATAATATTTTCTAATTAGCAAAGAGAAACTTTTTGGCGATTTCTAATATTTCTAGTAGGTACTCATAGGTACCTAAAATGATTTCGTCACTCACCTTAGAAAAAAAATGTAGTAAATTGGATTTATTGTTAGTCGCTGCTTTTTTTTTTTTTTTTTTTTTTTTATCCTGGCACGGCAAAGTGACTACGCTACACCTGATGGTAAGTTTAGCGCAATCCAAGAATATTGTAGACCAACGATAAACAATGTGTCCATCGTTGGTCGGCAAGATCATGCCGGCCTGCTAAAGGGCCAAGGGGAGGGGAAGGAAAAAGGGATGGGAAAAGGGGGAGGATCAAGGGGCAAGCCCCCTGGGGAGAACCGGATATACACTGGCTGACCCTGGAACGCGACCCACACAAGGTGGGCCACTATGGCAGGTTTTAGCACCAGTGTACGGTGGTCGCTATCCGGTCGGATACAAGTATCCTCCCACCAGCTTGCTTGCAATTCTTCTTCGATTCTCTTAGATACAATAATATCTAGTTCCTTGTCGGATTTTGCTTGTAATTTATAATTTCGCCACACTTCGTTAACTAACAAAAGTTTTGTACTTTCGTACTTGTATGAGATTTTTTAAAACTTTCAAACAATTTTTGGTATAACTTGGATTTGTCTATTTGAAATGACATCTTATTTAAACATTAAACTTTGGATAATGGAATGAATGGTACCACAAATGTTAACTTGCTTTACTATGCTTACAATACGTCTACTCGCTATAGCAGCCAAACGAAACAATACACTGATAGAGGAAATTTAGACAAGTGAACAGCGCGCGGTAATTCCCTTACTCGGTTCTAAAGCGAGTAGGGGAATTACCGCGCACTGTTCACTAAATGTATGTATTACTTGCGGGAATCCCCGAAAATGCTTTTCGTTTTCAAGCAAAGACAATGTGTGGGTTGCCATTCGTGTAAAAAAGAAAATAACTACCGATGACGTAATCATCATCTAGACTCCCCTACCCCCCATGTCATCCAAAATAAGCAAAGCAAAGACCCCCCCGCCCCCCCATAGTGATTACGTAATAATTGAACGGCCCCTTATAGTAGAATCAAACCCATTGTAAAAGGAAGAGAATACAACAAAATTGATAGGAAAAATAAATTACCGGCGATCTGAGGTCGGGAAGTGGGAAGGGGGGGGCTTTTAAGGGTAAAAAACGGTTTATCTCGATTTCCGGAAAAACTACAAGTCCTATGGAAAAAAGTTAAATCGCAAAGTTGTAGGTAATAAAAAGATCTACAACTTTTGTATACACACTTTCTTCACATAACCTCAAAATATATGTGAAAAATTCAAATAACCAAGTTTTTTGTTTTTATTTTTATCTATTATAATAAATCATTTGTTTTCACGAAATTTGGTGAAAACTTACCTTTTTGTATCCCAAATACACTGTAATTTATTTGATTTAAAATATTTATTTTTGCACCTTATTTTGACTTAATATCGAAAAAGCAGCCTAATTTTCAAACGAAAATTCTCACGTCAAAATATGAGCTTTTTTAAAAAAATCTGTTGGCTTCTTGTTCATTGAATTCTCTACTTTCTGATGGTGTAAAAAAATATATACATTACTATGGTAAATGTGCTCAGAAAATGTAATAGAGTAATGTTATGAACAATAGTTAAATCTTATTTTAATTATTTTGGAAATCCGTACAGCAAAAAAATGTTGAAAATAAATTTACATACTTTATTAACACCTGTTTTGAGGTATGGAATCGAGAGAGGCCACTGCAACGCTTGACCGATTCCATACAATTTCGTACAAAGCGCACTTGTTAGTATCGCTTGACTCGCGACACTCATCGTTGTCTCCCTATGTCGGTCCTGTGCCTCAAATAGGCCTATATCACCAAAAATTTTGCCCATTTTAACGTGAGGTTCAAAATTTGATATGATGATATTTATGTACCTACTTTATGTTAATTCGTTCAAAAGCCCAAACATACAAACAATAACTATTCGAAAATAAATACGTGCGCCGGGCACTAAACCCATGGTCCGACGATGGCGGGAATTAGTTGAAAACTAAACTCCGGCCCACGTCCGGCTCCGGTAATATGCAAAGTTTAATTCGGGGCGGCGGCTTTATAGCATGTGTGAACAGTGTGAAGCCCAAAAGCTAAGGAAATTGTGAAAATATGTGCCAGGCAAATGGTGATCGTTATATCAGCCGTGAGATTAATATTAGTTGACCTGTAGCTCGCAGCACAGCATACGTATCATTTTGATGTGTGCTAGGCGTTAGGTGGCCACTAAAGTTAAGCAAATATTCGCTATATAAAAAAATAACATTTAGTGATATATATCATTAAAAAACGGGTTAAATAAAGCTTAAAGAGTGATAAGAATAAAAATAAAATTATTGTTATTTCAATAAAGTTATTAAAATAAATAAATGGTTCTTTATTACTTTCAAATTATCATGATATTATATTTGAATAAATAAATATGACTGTAATATTTATTTTTATTAAGAATGGGTAGCAGGATATTTATGTACATTTTTTTCTCTTCACGTATTTAAATACAAACGCCCAAGTAAAATAATCAATAAATTACCCACACAATATAATATAATAGCATGCACGAAGTGGCATAATTTATACCATTTCACAAACACAACACACAAAAATATTTATTCCGACGCTCCGAACCCCGGCAGTATTAAAACTGCATTGCCTTTGTTTTCAAAATTAATTAAAGGCTGGTATTTCTTTCATCATTTTCCATATTCAAATAGGATCCAATATCAACCAGTAATTAAGCAAGTATATTAATTTATCAGGTAGCGTGGAATTCCTTGCACAATGGGCTTGCATACACGATAGCCGATAACCGCACCGGTACATTGTGGGGCATGTGCTGTTCGTTTGACGTGGCGTGTTTACAAATAGGGTGTATATGAGTGGTTGTTATTATATGGGACTAGCTTTTGCTCGCGGCTCCGCCCACGTGATTAAATAAACAAACAAACAATCAAACTCTACAGTTTTATAATATTAGTATAGATTTGATTTTGATCTGACAACGGAAGCCTTCAAATAATATTATTTTGGTAGCTTAGCAACGGAAGCCTTCAAATATGAATAATTTTCCCCGTTTTTGCAACATTTTTCACTGATGCTTCGCTTCTAATGGTCGCAGCGTAATGTTATATATCCTAAAGCCTTCCTCAATAAATGGACTATCCAACACAAAAAGATTTTTTCAATTCGAACCAGTAGTTCCTGAGATTAGCGCGTTCAAACAAACAAACAAACAAACAAACAAACAATCAAACTCTACAGCTTTATTATATTAGTATAGATATAAACACTAGGTAGACATAGGTAAATAAGGTCATTTGAATGGTCAGCAAATTGTTATCATGTTATGGGGCAGGGTGCATAACTAGGTGCTATTCGGGGATAGTGGTAAAAAAGGATGTTTTTTTATACACCCAACAGCCAGCCACACATAGCCCTGACCCCACAGAAGATACAAGTTTTGTCTCGTGGGTATCAGAAACTACGAGAGACTGTCGGTCTCACAACACCCAGACCCCGAAACAAACATTTGTGGATCACACAAACATTTGTCTCGGTGCGGGGATCGAACCCGCGGCCTCTCAGCTTCACAGCCAGCTACTCGCCCGCTGCGCCACGGAGGCTGTCAATAAAAAGATGTTGAGACAGACCGCTGTAGACAGTTTTGTCTACAGCATGAATAGGCCGGCTCGACCGAGTCGTAACCACTGTCTCACTGAAAACTGACGTAAAGTAGCGGCTTGTTGTTGCGTTTTGTACGGTGAGTGCGATATCTGGAGGTCCAATCTCCCTCCCTTTCCCAACCCCTTAATCATCCCTTCCCTTTAAGGTCGGCAACACGCCTATGATTCTTCTAGTATTGTAGGCGTACATGGGCGGTGGAGATCACTTACCATCAGTTGAGCCACTTGCTCGTTTGCCTAATTATGTTAGAAAAAAAAATCATGATATAAAAGAAAACTCGACAAACAATACACTAGTAGCGCCTCTGCCTACGCTTCCAATGGTATAGGCGTAGGCTTATCTCATAAGAGGTGGGATAGTGACGCGGCACAAAGGCACAAGGTGGACCCATGTATTTGCATCGGAATTGTTGGGCCGTCCAAAGATTTCGATCGCACACAAAGGTAATGCGACGGTTCCGAGGGCTGTGTAAGCTGGGTAAAGCGAGCGGACGCGAACATTGGCAAGGGACGGATTCAGACTGATATTCCGGGGGGTAAATAATTGTTTTAATATTTGGATCTTAAATCAAAAATTAACATACTGCTCTGCCTATCTATATGTCACAGTTGTTATTCTGAAACTATTTGATGTAGATGACTATTAGGCATAGTATCTTTTTTCGATGAGTATATTATAATTATGTAACTATAAAAGCGAAATAGCACTCAATAACTGGCTGACCTCAAATGCTACTAAAATTGGGATTATGAATTCGATAAGATAATATTTTGTATAATGTAGAGGCGGCTAGGAAAGAATTTTTGGAAATTTACATTTTAAGGGCTTACATTTCACTTAGTTAACTAAATTAGCGCGACAAGGTGACTACGATGATTACAAAGTATGATAAATATAATGTTAAATTAACGTCTTTCTAATTGCATTTTTTTTTCAAATAAATTTGAACAGGTTTTGTATGTGGTGGAAATTGGAATTTATTTGTTTGCACTTGGCACTATTCTAGTCGGGTTCAGATTAATTGGATGAATTATTTTTGGTAGTGGTATAATATGTTAGATTTCTATGGGGGTCACTAAACTCTTGATATTTACCAACGCCATCCCAGTACTGCATTGGAACAAAGCCCCAACCTACTCATCCGAGTACGCACCGACATAGAGCATTGAGTAACAGTACATCAATAATATACAAACGTGTAAATAGATGTGCCATAGTTGCGTGGATACAAACAGTAACACAATATATACATCCGATGACGCAATGACAAAATACGGATTTGTCTGTTGTGTTTGAGTAACTACTGGGTATTATGCGACTTATAAACGTCGTGATGAACGCAGTGCAGTGCCATGCAGTACAATTTGTAATATAAGGTTCGGAGTGAAGTTGCTATTGTTTATGGGCAGGCGTGATGCTTACCATCACGTGGTTGACTTGCCAATCTCGTCATTTAGATGTAAAAAAATTGCTATTTTTACGGAATTATTAGGAACAGATAATAGTGTAAATGATACAAAGTGCATTAAACCCATGAATTCGGCCTATTAACTTACGTATTCTCCACAGAACAATAATATTTTATGATTCGTCTTTAAATATTTTTTCTATTTAAACAAAACATGCCATAATAAAAGATGATGTAAAACAATATTTAAAAGTCAAACCTCACACACAGACACATATTCACACAAATTAATCAAATATCAAAAGCTGGCCAACTGTTACACACTCGACTGTGCTGAAAACGTGAGCCCATCTGAAGTGGGGGGTTGGGCCGGGGCGGACGGCGGAAGCTACCCGCTCGCCGGAAATGAGCTTTCGATATCCGCTCCGCCTCGCGCCCGCTATGCCCATATCAATTTCGTTTTACAACGTCCCGTGCGCCGCGCTCCTATGTCAGGCAAAATGCATCGCAAACATTCACAATGTATTCTTTATTTAATTATTGCACATTAACAAGAATGGTAGTTGATTGTACAAAGAATTTCTGGTTTAGTAAAATATATTTTATTTGTAATGTTCTGAGCCTACATTCGGATTCCCTGTCTCATAGTTGTTGGAAATTATCTTATTTTGTTCGTACTCAAACTTACAAATAAGTAGAAAAACTGAAACAAAAGTCTTTCAAAGACTTCGTAATTCGCTTGATTAAAGCCTTTCATTAAAAGAGAAGGTCGGACCTAGCACTGAGACAATACAATATAAGGATGATAAAAAAGGACGATGTGATTAAAATACGACTCAAACTTACTGCTGCAGTCAGAGATGCCATTTATATTTAACTAGCGACCCGCGTCGACTTTGCACGGGTAAAAATATGTTTGTTACGACATCACATTACAAATCTATGAATTTTTCGACTTATCAGTACTATAATATGTATATATTATACATTTAAACCTTCCTCATGAATTACTATATATCTATTGCTGAAAACTGCATTAACATCCATTGTATAGATTAAAAATTTCTAAGCGAACAGACAGCGGAAGCGACTTCGTTTTATACTATGTAAAGATGGACAATTAACGTTTTATAGAATTTATTGTTTTACACTCAAGAATTATATAATGTCTTAGTCAGAAATAATCCTGATAAATATCTCTGAGAAATTATCGAATTTTAAGAAATGCCTAATGGTCATTTAAAGTTAATAGCCTTCTTTGAGTACGACAGTAATAAACGACCACCGAACGTCTCAAACTTTAAAGTCAACGACCTTAGGTCTCCAAAATCATTATTCGATTATTTAAATGTTACGCGGTCTCACAACACTCACTTATCACCTAACGTGAAGAGGGTTGAACGTGAGGGGTAGACAGAGATATACGTGTGACAGATAGTCATTACGTTTGATATTAGCGAGCAATTGATCGGAAACCGTCTAATGTGTTCAGAGATGACTGCCGAATTGAGTTGAGAATATATGTCATAGATTATTACGTGTTCATGTAGATAAGTGAATTCTTTTATGGTAATACGGTTCTGTTGATAAGTACATACGTATTGTAATAAAAATGCGTATAATATTACACATCAACCAGCAGATCAGATATATCTTGAAATTACATATTATTACCAAACTCAATAAAATGAAATGGTAGAAAACACCGACTCAAAGTTGATTACATTAATTTATAGATTTTGAGTTATTTATTACTCGAGATAGTGGTACATATCTGAGATATAAACCTAGTTTAAAGTTAGAATACGTTTTTTAATAAGGCCATTAATGTTTAATCCTGAATTACACAAGGTGGTAGGTCCCTCGTATGCGAGAGGCCGTCTGGGTTTGTACCACCGCTTTGTCTATTTCTGCCGCCAAGCAACAGTGTGTAAGCACTGTTGTGTTTCGGTTTGGAGAACATTGAAGCCAGTTAAATATACTGGGCATTATGACACTTAACATCTTAAGTCTCGGGGTGACGAGCGCAGTTCAGTGCCATGCAGTGCTTTATAATTCAAAGTTCTTTGTGGTGTTACATCTGTTTTGGGCAGGCGTGGCGTTTACCATCAGGCGAGCGATCTGCTCGTCTCGTAATTCAATTACATAAAAAGAAATATATAAATTTGTATTCATAACTTAAATACATCAAATAACAATTTACATGATATATTCACATATAGAACTTGTTCAATTGTTCACTTGAGAAATGCGAGAATTTTATATGATACCATAACAACTTCAACAAACTGCTACCAAGTTATGAAGTAAAAGTATCACGCTCTCGCTGTTTATAAGAACTCCTACAAATGATACCTGTAAGTTATCCGAGTATACGAAACTTCAAGATAAAATAAACATTGTCATTTGTAATGTAAGTGGTATTTTTTTTTAGCATAGGGGGGTAAACGAGCAAGTGGGTCACCTGATGGTAAGTGATCTCCACCACTCATGTACGCCCACCACCAGAAGAACCATGGGTGCTTCGCCGACCTTAAAGGAAAGGGATAATTAGGGTTTGGGAAGGGGAAGGGGATTTGGGCGTCCGGATATCTCACTCACCGTACGAAACGCAGCAGTAAGCCGCTGCTTTACGCAGGTTTTTTGTGAGACAGTGGTAACGACTCGGTCGAGCCGGCCCATTCATATTGTAGACAAAACTGTCTACAGCTCGGCCCTACCACTCATATTATGGTAGACAGTTTCGTCTGATCGAATGGCTTGTTAGGCAACTTCATTCATTCGTTTCGTTCGTTCATTCGTTCATGTAGCCGTATCGCATCTGTCAATTATTCTATGCCGTTACATCACCATTCGTTTCCCTGTCTCCATCGAAGTTTCTACCATACATATGTCAATCATAATAATGTCGCGAGAAATTCGTCCCCCCTTCATTTCTCCGTGCCTTCTCCGCCCCTTTCCCTCCCATCCGCCAATATATGAAATTCAAAGGCTGGAACGCACGGCCTGTTTTGTTTCGTTTAATAATGCCATTTTTTGTATCAAATTATAATTTCAAAGATGAAGGGAATGTGTTATCATGTGTGTTTTAGGGGTTCAATAAATATTAATAAAATTGTGTTTGCATAAATATGCTATAATTGTGTTTGTATAAACATGCTATCTGACTGCGGGGTTCTCTGTTCCTTCAAGATATTTCAAATTAACTTAATTGTAAGGGTAATATCCTATCGTTTAGATACTCCTTTAGATCATTTTGCATTATTGATAATAATATTAACCCTATATTATAGATGCCTCTTTACTGAGCATGGGACTCTTCTACAAATGATAGTGATTAAGCCTTAGTTCGCCACGCTGGCCCAATGTAGATTGGTACTTGGTAGACTCACATACTTCCAATATTCTTATGGAGAATTCTCAGATACTATATCAACATCTAGAAACAACAAACAAACTAGCAACATTCAAGCTTAATTCACAAACCGTAACAGCGCTATCAATACGCGTCAAGGAAATTGTCTCGTAGAGCTTCTACGCGAACCGAGATCTACGTACTCGTAGCGGCGTAGACTTGTAGCACGAGCGTGCGGATCGCTCTCCCGAGTATCATTCGTCGCAAGCTCGTTAAAGCTCACGCCAATTTATTAAAAGCGATATATGGCTGCACGAAGCTTGGAAACAACAACGTATAGGGAGGATGGTACGGCATGTTGTTTAACTTAGTGTAAGTTACGGCGTGCATCAGCGAATTTGGATTAAACTCAGAATGCAAAAGACAATAATGACAGTTACGTTTAATGTTTTAATTTTTAAAAGAAAATGTAACAGTGAGTTTATCTTTATAGAAATACATAAATATAGAAATCGCTATTAAAAATAATCTTATTAAGAAAAAGCACTGTTTGGTATTCATTTAAAATATTTTTAGTTATTGAATTTAACGCTGCTTCTTAATTTAACTTGGGTATGCAGTTCTGCGACGTACGAGCCGCATTGTCCACTGACATCGCATAAATTTCGATGATTCATATAATTCATGCGGCGCGAATAGCTATACGTTTGCCCTTACTAAGCAATTGACTAGGTTGTCTTACTATACATTCATTATCTCATCGTCAACTTACTTTATACAGATTTAATGTGGCGCTTTGTGTTAACGTTTTATGAGATCACATACTTTGCGTTCAGCTAAGTAACCGTATAACTTCGTTGCTTATTCGTATGCTAAATAAGTTACGTTATTCGTGACTTATATCCAACTTAATGGTCTTGGCCAATGTATTACTCGTATACGTAGGAATTCTAAATGTACTTATTTCTCATTCTTATTCTAAATGCTTCAAATAAAATTTCGAGATAAGTCTATATTTGGTGAATGGAATTATATTTTGCCGAGTTATATTTTAAGATTGCTAAAAGATAAAACAAGAGACATTATTATAATAGAATTCGTTTTTTGCCAAATTGGTCTTTTATTTTTCATATCTCCAACTAATTTTATTTGCTAGAATTTGAATCGTTTTCTGATGAATATAAGGACAGTTTTTATTGCTTAAGTTTTACCTAAAAAGCTATATTATTTTATAAAAGTGTTCTTCCACGTGCCCTTCTCCCTCGCAGTGGACTCAGCGCAACATGTCTTTACACATGTTACGGCCGCCTGCCTGATGTCAACCCCTTTGAGAAGAAAATAAATAAATACACCCAGCAGTCACACACATAGTCCTGACCTCACAGTTAGATACGAGTCTTGTGTCGTGAGTATCAGGAACTACGAGAGACTTTCGACCTCATAACACTCAGACCCCGCAACAAATATTTGTGTATCACACAAACATTTGTCTCGGTGCGGGGATCGAACCCGCGACCTCTCGCTTCACAGCCGGCTACTCGTCCGCTGCGCCACGGAGGCTGTCTATAATTTTATAAAAGTAAACAAATATAATTAAAAGACATAATATAACAATGTCGGCAAAACGTTTAGCGACCTATCGGTAAGCCATCCGAATAATAGTACGCGATTAAAACTCTGCGCAAACATGGTGGGCCGGACGGTCGCGGATTACGACTGTAATTAATCAAGAATGTGGCCGTTCCAGGGTTGTCACTAAAGACAAATGGCGGCATTTTAGAAATTTCATAGGTCAACATCAAAAGGGTGGCAAATTATGAATGTAGCTAAAGGTGGTCTGTAAGATTATTAGGAACTCATTAGTAAGCCATCAGAATTCAGAATGTACCTATGGGGTTGGCACCTACCGAAATTGGATGAAAATACGTATTCTATGAAATGTAAATACCTTCTTTTTGCATCAGACTTTCAGCCAATATTTTTGCTCTACGGAGCTTGTATGAGATTCTTTAACAGACAAAAATCGTGAAAAAGCAGAAGTATAAACATATACTACACCAAAGACATGTTTAAGATATATTTCGGAAACTACGTTTCTCGTAATTTCTAATACTTTAAAAGGACTTTTTCAGAATCTCAAGTATTATCCATTCGAGCTTTTATAAAGAGGAAATGAAAATACCTAATTCACCATTGGTAAAACAAATATTTAATTTACCAGTATTTATATAATCCAGTCAGTTTTACAACCCTAGATCGCCGACCCTCCATCCCCTCTACGTCGACATTCCAAGGCTTTATTTTTACAGCTGGAGGAAACCTTCATTTCATTAGAAAGCGACAAAAGAGGCTTTCAGTTCGCCTATCTAAGAATACGACTCTCGTACCATGTGTTTCGAAGGTTTTTTATATCTTTATTTAATTAGAGGTTTTTTTCCAAAAGGATGTGTCAAACCCATCGCACTTATTACAACTGATACAAAACTTACATAAATACACTTTTAGAATAAGAGAAAACTAAAAATTAATTAGTTCATTTGATTATTGGTAAAAAATGCTGAAACTTATTAACCGGCATATTTTTTGGCAACTTTTGATCTTGGGTTCGATAACATTAATTTATTCTATCCCCATGTAAATTTCATAAAAATAATTCATAATATTGAATTGTCAATTATTATTTGAATAAAATAATTAATATATGAAATGGTGTACGCGGTACGACTACTGTGTTCAGGTCTCGGATTCGTTCCCGGGTCGGGTAAAAGTGACACTGAGTTTTTCTATTACGAATTGTTCAGTATCAGCCTGGATACTGGAATTGTGCCCAACATGGCGATAGGCTCGCCCCCTATCCGATCATGGGACATTTGAAATACTTTTAGATTTTTGAGTGGTAGAGCCATGCTGTAGAAAATTTTGTCTACAGCATGAATGGGCTGGCTCGACCGGGTCATTACCACTGTCTCACAGAAAACCGACGTAAGGTAGCTGGCTTGCTGCTGCGTTTCGTACGGTGAGTGAGATAACCGGTAGCCCAAATCCCCTCCCCTTCCCAATCCCTAATTATCCCTTTCCTTTAAGGTCGGCAACGCGCCCATGATTCTTCTGGTGGTGGGCGTACATGGGCGGTGGAGATCACTTACCATCAGATGACCCACATGCTCGTTTGCCGGCCTATGCTATTAAAAAAAAAAAAAAAATTTACAGCTTTTATATTGGACGACACGTTCAATAGTAGGGGTCATCGGCACATACATAAAATACTTTGGGACATCACTAATGCTAGAGTGTTTTTTTTTGTAAATTCACCTTCAGTGAGTCAATTAGCAGGAAGTGTAGTACCTGAAACAATGAAAAAGTATTTGTTAAAGAACGCATATCATCACTTCACGTCGGTTTTTTTCTGAGACAGAGGTATTACTCCGGTCGAGCGCATTCATGCTGAAGACATGTTTGCTGGTGGTAGGATAGCGCCCACCGTACACATGGTGTTAAAACCTGCCATAGTGATCCACACGCCTTGTATGGATCGCGTAACCAGGTTCAGCTAGTGTATATCCGGTTCTCCCGAGGGGCTTGCGACATGACTTGATGGGTTGATTGGGGCGGGTATAGGGGTACATCCTTGAAATACTGTGCCTGCATCGGTCATCCGCCTGTCCTGTCGCAGGTCTCTCGATTTGCTTCTTTCCTCTCCGAAGAGGGAAGAAACATTTATACAGGCCGGCATGACTCTAGTGACCACCGATAAACTTATTGTTTGTTGGTGGTCGCTGGTTTTTTGGATTGCACTACGCTTACCATTAGGTGTATTGCAGTCAATTTACCGTGCTGAAATAAAAAAAAGGCAATATGTACAGCGCAACTCTACCACTTTCATAGAATTCGTTTAATAAAAGTTGGGGTTAAAACATTATAAAATGCTAATTTCAAAACCCAGACAGCACACACAACGACAGTGTCTCAAAGAACTGTTTAAAATACAAACACAGCGTCAAATCTTATATTCAAACTGGTTTTAATTGGAAAACGTCGGAACGTGTGCATGCATCGCCGGCGCTTACTTTTTACAGGGGCGTAAAGTGGCGCTGTAAAGATACGGCGGAACGTCCGCCCGATCCGCCCAGTCCGCTCGCACAGTTGATAGCTAACGTGCCGGATGTCGTGGCGAAATGTTGGAGTTTTAGACTTTATTTTAGTGTGTAAGATAAACGTGAATAACTAGCTAGACCTACCACCTTTCTAGATAGAAAGGTGGTACGTCTAGCGACCTGCGATCATTTACCGTTGATCGACACTAATCTTAGACTGCACTACACTTAACATCACTGTGTAGTGTTGTTACTTTGCAGAGCCAGGATTTAATAAAAACTAATTCACGGTAGATACGGCTTTTGAACGTTTGTGTAAAACTACAGCCTTGCGGGATCTGCGACCATTTAGAAGAAAACTTTTGCTGTAGAATAAGTTTTCTGAATAAACATTTTACGTTAAACTGTTGTTTGAAAATATAAATGTAAGTCCCACTTTGGAATATGACGGTAGTTGTGCTAGAAGCTTCAGCTTTTAGTGAATGTTATGTGTTAGTGTTTAGTTAATTAAATTGTAAATTTTTTCGTTTAAATATAAATAACTCGGATAATACAAAATAGTACTACAGTAGTATCAATATATCGAATTATAGAAGTTTCTGATGAAATGTTTTGGGAGAAAACAGAAATAACTGCCGCACTCAAATATTACCATTATATACTTTTTGAGGGTAATTTATAATATTTAAATAACTTTTATTACCGAAATAAGCTCGGCAAACCGTAGTTGCAACTCTGCTTATCCCAACAAGGATACAGGCGTGAGTTTATATTATGTTAACTTTTGTTATCGTAACATTACATTCGCAGCAGTGTGACCGCGGGCCGTAGCCGGCACTTGGGACTAACTACCGATACAGGCGAAAGAGGGCGATTTATCGTAGCTCATAGCACAGCGGAGCCTCGTAGCGGCGCGCTAATAGTAACAGCTACGCGATGTAGCGGCAAAGCTTAAACATTCTTGTTTTAAGAACTTTGTTGTTGATCGCCAGAGATGTTTATTAATATTTATTTTCTACTAGACTTTCTAGTGGCGAAGGGGAGCCGGTACAAATACTTCTTAATTAAATAAAATTTATAAACGTGAATTAAATTACTATATCAATAACATTTTTTTTTTTAATTCAAGTGTTTTACTGGGTTTTAGCGTCTTAAAATATTATCTGTCCAATATTTTAGTTCTTCACTATCGAAAGCAGTTAAATTGTCCCCGCTTACGAATTGTGAACCCCCATTTTTTTGTCACGCCAACGTAGCAGGCGGAATATATAACACCTCTCTTTTGTGTAGAGAGTTAACAATCATAAATCAAAACATGTTCAAAGCTTAAGAAAATAAGTTGCGCCGACACCATACTTGTATACGAGCAGAAAGAACACATAAATAAAGACTTAATTTATATAACACCACATAGCATCGCTTTCACACACACCCACCCTAAATTGCTAACTGTTACAGCGCGAACGTTTTAATGTGCTCGTTTTATTGCACCACAGTAAACTGTTACGTATAAAAATATGAATTTAAAAGGTTAACTCAACGTTTTCTCTGGCAGCAGTCCAGCGCGTGCGACGCGATCATCGCTTGTGTTATGTCAAATAAATTTTAGTACTGCCTTGTTGCACGATACAAAGTTTCCAAAGTTGTTTGTAATGATTTGTGTAAAGAAAAATGGCAATGCGCTTCTGTTTCTACCTATCTGGTTTGGTTTAGAAGTGGCTCTTCTTCGTTGGGTTTATTATAAAACCTAAATTAACTTTCTTCTAAGTTACGTGTATATTCATTGTTAATTATCGCTTGCTTTAACGGTGAAAGAAACATAGTGAGGAAACCTGCATACCTGAGAACTCTATAAGATTTTTCGAAAGTATGTGAAGTCTGCCAACCCGCATTAGGGCAGCGTGGTGGACTAAGGCCTAACCCCTCTCTTTCAGTAGAGGAGTCCCGTGCCCAGCAGTGGGACATGTATAATATAGGGCTAGTAAAAAAACCCCCTTATCATTGAGTTCTTTTTAAACGACTTTATAAAATGTATGTACTAAGCCACGCATAGGCGATAGCTATCACTATAACGTGTCTGTAATCGGCTTAATTCAATGCTCTGATGAATGCGATGCACTTCGCGGTTCATTAAAATGCCCGACTGCGGAGGATTATCGCTACATACCAGTCGATAGTACAGTATGTTGTGTGCGATGGCCTTTACAACAGTTGTGTATGATAAGTTTTTTTCTATAATGTTACATGAGTATATGGCGCGGCGAGTGAGTCGTCGACTGTAAAACGCGAGGTCTCGGGTTCGAGCAAATATTTGTTACGGGTTTTTTAAAAGCCTGATCATTGATGATGATGAAAATAGCAGGTCGTTCGCCTGATGGTAAGCGCCACGCCTGACCATATAAAGCAACATCACTACACAGAATTACAAGGCACTGCATGGCACTGGACTGCGTTTGTCATCCCGAGACACAAGATAAGTCTCATAATGCCCAATTTTAATGGCTTTAATATCCTTCAAAGGGAAACACAACAGTGCTTAGACAATGTTTGACGGCAAAAATAGACATAAAACATGTGGTCGCTAAAACATTAGGAACAGTTCTGTCATACGCATTCACACCTGTAATCCCCGAAGGGATAGGCAGAGGTGTAACCATTACACCCACATTTCGCCAAACTTATTTCCGTCCCATGGTAGAATCGTGGACGAGCCAAACGCCATATCAGGCACAAGTTTCAGGATCAGGGCTGATACTGGGCATTTCGTGATAGAAAACGCCAATATCACTTTTACCCAACCCGGGAATCGAACTCGAGACCTCAGTACAGCAGTTGTACCGCGTACGCAATACAGCTTATTTATTTTTCTTATTTTTTTTATATATGCACCCAACAGTCACACACACAGTCCTGACCCACACTAGGTTAAACCTGTATCGTGGAACTACGAGGGACTTGCGGTCCCACAACACTCAAACCCGAAACCAATATTGGACCACACAAACATTTGTCTCGGCGCGGGAATCGAACCCATGGCCTCTCGCTTCGTAGCCGGCTACTCGCCCGCTGCGCCACGTAAGCTGTCAGCCATATGGTGTTAACTAAATAAGGGTTACGGTCTTCGTTATCAAACTAATATTATAAATGTGAAAGTTTGTTTGTTTGGATGTTTGGATGTTTGTCCGTCAATCACGCTGAAACTACTGAACGGATTTTGATTACGAAATTTGGTATACAGACAGGGTATAAGCTGACTTGGGTGATAGGATACTTTTTATCCCGATTAAATGCTCCCTTGGGGTAAAACAGGAATCTAGATATTCATCAATCACATCGAAAATTCTGAACGGATTTTGTTGAAAATTGGTATAGAGACGGGGTAGATCACGCGGGCGGAGCCGCGTGGAAAAGCTAGTTGAATATAAAGGTGACTACAGAAACTCATAACAACCAATCACACGGTACAATGGCGGTATGAACTGAACGGGCGAGCGAAAAGGTCAGCGCATGTCTCGAATAACCCTAATCCTAAATGATCAAAGCGGTAAGGGCTCGTACATAATCAATTGCAATATATCGGTACGTAGGTTGGCAGCCTGGGTTTATGCATAATGTTATAATGATAGGTGGTAGGGCCCTCGTATGCGAGAGGCCGTCTAGGTTGGGACCATCCGCTTTGTCTATTTCTCAATCCAAGCAACAGTGTGTAAGCACTGTTGTGTTTCGGTTTGAAGGATATTGAAGCCAGTGAAATTACGGGACATTATGACATATGCGATGAATATGACAATTGTCATAAGCGCTACTTCAATCGCCTACATGCTTTGTAATTTAAAATTCTGCAATTCAGCAGTAAGCCGCTACTTTACGTAGGTTTTCTTTAAGGCAGTAATATAATACTAATATCAAATTTTCATACGATTTCAAGTTTATTAAACACAACATTATAGTGGCTAAATGTGTCAGGCTCATAATGCTCAGTAATTACACAGGCCTACACACTGCGTGACGAAAAATCAAAAGACAAAGCGGTACCCATCCAGGCAGCCCATATTATCACGAGGGATCCTCCCATCTAGCGTAAAGCATTACCAAGTCTAGGTTCCACATGGCCTATTCTAAACCGAACCTAACACGCCAAGCGGACGGGTCAGCGAATATAATGGAATTATCCCAGATTGGCGAGCTTGCGATAACTACAGACCGACACAGCTTACACCGTGCCATAATTACACAGGTTTTTGTATTTTTATCCGAGCACGGCAAAGTGACTGCACTATACCTGATGGTAAGCGTAACGCAGTCCAAAAAACTAGCGGCCACCGACAAACAATGAGTTCATCGGTGGTCACCAGAATCATGCCGGCCTGTATAAATACTTCTTCCCTCTTCGGAGAGCGAAGAAGCAAATCGAGGGGCCTGCAACAGAACCGATGCAGACATAGGTATACAAGGATGTACCGTAAACCTTGCTGAATATATTCTCTAAATTATAGAGAAAACAGCAACTTAATCCGCCGTATAGTTAAGTAGAAATAACCGGATAGAAAAAAAGACGGAGAAAGCGACTTTGTTTTAAACTATGAAGAAACGGTAATATCTGTACATCTTAATGGTCACACAGATTATTTTATTTTTTTATTTAATCGAATGACGAGACGAGCAAGTCGCTCGGCTGATGGTAAGCGCCACGACTGGCCATAAACAGAAGCAAAACCACACAGAACTTTGAATTACAAAGCACTGCAGAGCATCCGTCACTGCGCTCGTCACCCTGAGACATAAGATGTAGTCTCAAAATGCCCAGTAATTTCACTGGCTTCATTGTCCTTTAAACCGAAACACAACACAGACTATTCCTTGGCGGCAGAAAAATACAAATGTGGAATTGATAACGACCATTACTCCTGAAAAGAAATTAATCAAAAAGCCACTTAAATCAGCAAAACCATCATTCAAAACTATCAAAAGACATATCATTATTCAACTATTCGAAGCGTATGTACCGTTAACGTACGGCAAATTGAGATAAATCACTGAATAAATTGTTAAACATCGGTACCGCTGGGGAGGATCAATAAAAACGCTTTTACCTGCTAACGTGTAATTAATCTTCCAGACGTTTCATACATTATGGTCAGGGATCCCTGAGCCATTTTTCCACTTGATTACTATCAAGCTAATTTTCCGTGAGCAGCTTTCTTTTCGATGAGACGCCCAACAACTCCCTATGCGAAAATTCTCTATTGTGGTAGCTAACAGAGGTAGCAAGGATAGAATATTTCGATTTGATGAGTCCCAAAAATTTATTATTTTATTTGTAGGGCAATATGACTGTTAAATTATATAAATATTAACTAAGTAAAAACAAAAAAAATCAGCTGGTTAGTAATCATACCTATTGGAAGGAGGGGCTTCCAATAGGTATCGATAACGAGGTCATAAAAAATTATTACTAACCAGCTGATTTTTTTGTTTTTACTTAGTTAATATTTATATAATTTAACAGTCATATTGTGTTAGCTACCACAATAGAGAATTTTCGGATAGGGAGTTGTTGGGCGTCTCATCGAAACGAAGCTACTCACGGAAAATTAGCTTGATAGTAATCAAGTGGAAAAATGGCCCAGGGAACCCTGACTATTATGATGGAAAAATGTTAGAAATATTTGCAACGGTACATTAGACGCGTGTCGTGATTTATCCACGTACATTACTGCTATCTAGGAGCAAAAAAAACAGCTATTTCAACGCTTTCATCTCTAAATTATTTGATATGAGCCATTAATGATGCAAACAGTTCACCCGCTGTGATAATGGTTGATAATTTAATTTTCTTTAATCCCCGACAAAAAAGAAGTGTTGCGGGATTGATTTCTTTGATTGTGCGCGTATTTATTTGTTGCATCATAGGGCTTAAATGAAAGGAATTAAATGCAGTGTTTATATCCTACTAATATTATAAACGCGAAAGTTTGTAAGAATGGATGTATGTTTGTTACTCTTTCACGTAAAAACTACTGGATGGATTTTAATGAAACTTTACAGTAATATAGCTTATACATCAGAATAGGACATATGCTACTTTTTATCCCGGAAAAAGCAGATCACGCGGGCGGAGCCGCGAGCAAAAGCTAGTTTTTTTATATAGCTGAGACTGGTACACTTGAACACCTGTATGTAGACACTGACGTCGCGACCGGGTCGTTACCACTGTCTCACAGAAAACCGACGTAAAGTAGCGGCTTACTGCTGCGTTTCGTACGGTGAGTGAGATATCCGGAGGGCCAAATCCCCCTCCCTTCCCTATACCTTAATTATCCATTCCCTTTAAGGTCGGCAACGCGTCTATGATTCTTTTAGTATTATAGGCGTACATGGGTGGTGGAGACTTACCATCAGGTGACCCAATTGATCGTTGGCCTGATGACTGTAGACAAAACTATCTACAGCTTGGCTCTACCACTCATATCATGTTGGAATTGTGGTCGAAAGGCGATCGGCATTTCCAGTAGCATAAACTATTGTTGTCAAAAAACTGCTCCTAAATTTAAAAGTTCTATTCGCCTCATCTTTAAGTCTTATATTTTTTTATTTATAACAGTATCAGATAATATTCAGTTCTAGTACGAAACGGTGTGACAAAGATCCGAATCTTTTGACTGTGAAAGTCATTTAGCCAAATTTCGGTTTCATAATTTTCCATTTTCATCGTTGAAGGTACATTTGGGAATTCTTTAATGGCGGCGATTCAGTGTGGCGCGCTAAAATCATTCCGATATTTTTATATAAATAACAATAGTCACTTGATTTTACCGAAAATCATTTTCTCTGTTTACTTTTAGATGCAAATTTTCTGCCGCCAAGCCGTTGGGTGTAAATATTGTGGCTTGATGGCATTGAAGCCAGTGTAATTGAGCCTTAATATGTGACTTATGTAGTCCGGATCACGAGCGTAATGGTGCTTTTTTATTGGCTTGAATAACGCGACGAGCAAGGCGCTCGCCTGTAGGTAAGCGCCACGCCTGCTCATAAACAGTAACAATCCACACAGAACTTTGAATTACAAAGCACTGCATGGCACTGAAGTGCGCTCGTCACCCCGAGACATAGATGTTTATATCATAATGCCCAGTAATTTCATTGGCCTCAATGTCCTTCAAACCGAAACACAATAGTGATTACACACTGTTGCTTGGCGGCAGCAATAGACAAAGCGGTGGTACCAACCCAGAGGGCCTCTCGCATACGAGGGACCGACCACCTTGTGTGATTTTAATTTGTTGTGATTTTAATTGTAGTGAGTCTCATTTGAGAAACAGCCATTGTGTATTTAGATATACGTATTAAAATAATAAAAAAATAACTATTAACGTCTGTTCGTCATGATTAGTCCAGTGTCTCCTACAAACGGTCAGTATAACATATTTTACATCATCAGCGGTGGTTGCTAACCAGATTAATATAAATACCTTGGTAGCTATCAATCCAATTGTCAATTAAAACGCCTTCAAATTGCCAATAAGTCCACAAAGCCATATTTCACACAGGCCGTTCAAAACAGCATAGCAACCGACAGTGTACAGTCGGTGTAGGAACACACACATGTAAACTGTAAACTAGGTTACGTAGCGTGAAGCATGCGAGTGACGAATGTAATATATGCTTAGTAGTAAGATTTCTAGATACATATAGTAGCGGCTGCGCCGCGGATAAGTAGTTCTTAAGTAGTTCTTAGTTAGTTCTTAATATACAGTCGCGATTAAACCATGTGAATCAACACTTGTCTATAATTGTCCATCCTCATCTTAGGTAATAGACGCCACCTCTATTATTACCTAAACTGGTGACCCCAGATAGTACCGAGTGTGGACAATGGTAAAATAAGTGTTGGACAATGTACCCTAAAGCCGTTGTTTGCGAAGGCGTTCATCTGCGATCGGTTTCCGCCATTTACACGGAAACACGGTCGACGAGATGGAGGTTGGCACGACGGGAACACCATGCGGAATAGGCACCTTCCGTCAGCAGTGATGGAGGCGTCCAGGCCACCGGAGGTGATGGAGCTCGCGAGGCACATATCGCGGACCCCCAGCACCACAGAAGAACTCATAGCCGCATTGGAGGAGTTGAGTCTCGAAGTTGCCGAGTTACGGCAATCAAGACATCAATACACAGGTCGCGGCGGGGCAAGAGGACACATTAACCGCTCAAGATCGCGGACGCGGGACGCTAGGAAGAATCGTAAGCACCCAGATTGGCTTTGCTTTTACCATTACCGGTACGGACTTAAGGCCGAAAAATGCATCCGACCGTGTAATTGGAAGAAAGGCAAGGCATCACCGCGTCCGGCGGGAAACTGAAGGCGATACAACCGAGGGCGGAGGCTTGTATCGACAACATTAATCACCGCCTATGCGTAACTGATAGGAAAACAGGTCTTAATTTTTTAATTGACACGGGCGCCGACGTTTCTGTTCTCCCTGTGTCAAAAGTGTGCGTGTCCGGGAAATTCGCGAGTGATTCCTCATATAAGGTTTACGCGGCAAACGGCACGGAAATTAAGACCTATGGTACGCGAACGTTAGTGTTAGATTTAAATTTAAGGAGGGCGTTTAGATGGACGTTTATCATAGCCGCTGTTAAACAACCCATAATCGGAGCCGACTTTTTAGGCCATTATGGTTTGTTAGTTGATTTAAGCGCGCGGAAATTGAGAGATCAAATTACTCAACTAAATGTCCTCACTTCAGTTGTTAGAAATATTAGCTGTGAGTCATTAATTAAGACTATAGATTGTAACAATACATGGCATGAACTTTTAGGTAAGTACCCGGAATTGACTAGGCCTGTATCATACAAAGATACTCCTAAGCATTCCGTGTATCATGTGATCGAGACCACCGGACCCCCGGTGTATGCGAAAGCAAGACCTTTACCGCCCGATAGGTACGCTAAAGTCAAGGAGGAATTCCGGATAATGACCGAGTTAGGTATCTGCCGACCGTCTAAGAGCGCATGGGCAAGCCCTTTGCACGTGGTACCCAAGAAAAACGGGGAACTGCGGCCATGCGGCGATTATAGACGCTTAAACGCGATGACTAAGCCCGATCGTTATCCGATTCCCAGGTTGCACGATTTTAAATATTTATTAGCTGGTAAGAAGACTATATTTACTAGGCTAGACTTAAATCGTGCATATCATTTTATTCCAGTTGCTCCGGACGACGTCGAGAAAACTGCGATCATAACGCCATTTGGGTTGTTCGAGTTCCCACGGATGACTTTTGGGTTGCGCAACGCTGCCCAGTCATTCCAAAGATTTATGGACAGCGTAGTACTACGAGGACTAGATTTTTTATTTACTACATCGATGACGTCATCATTGCCAGTGAGACTCTCGAACAGCACAAAGAGCATTTGAACACAGTTTTTAAACGGTTCAACGAATATGGTATCACGATTAATGTGTCTAAATGTGCTTTTGGTAAATCTAGTCTTGAGTTTTTAGGTTTCGAAGTGTCAACGAACGGGCTCAGACCACTTGACGACAAAGTGCAAGCCATCATTAATTTTCCGAGACCCGATACAGTGGCGCAACTGCGACGATTTCTAGGTATGTTAAATTTTTACAGATCGCATATACCTAGGGCTGTCGCATATCAGTTAGAATTAAATAAATATTTGCATAAAGGTACAAGTTGGAAGCGGACGACATGACGCAGCAGCAGACGACGTGTCGCAACGACACTACTGGTTTCTATGTATTTCTATGAAATTACATCCGTAGTCAGCGACACGAAGCTAGCGACGCGTCGTCGAGCGGCCGACGCCAGTGTCGTCCGACCGCGGATCAGTAGTGCCGCTGACGACGGAGCAACGACACGTCCAGCGAGTTTATTTTCAAAATGAATTTCAAGATTCAAACGACAATACTGTCTGAATTCTTTAATATCGCTTTCCAAATGGTTTTTAATCAATATTGAATAGGTTCCCTCACTTGTTCTGCATTTAAGTATGGCTTCTCGTCTTTTTTTGTACAAGTACAACAAAAACAAGTCATCATCGTCTTATTCCTCTTCTAATAAAAGATATAAAAAAATGCATCTTGTTTCACGGAACACTCGGTACCAACTGGATTCCATCTGCTGTTGCCGTCTGCAGTCGGGTTCGAAATCATGACTGCAGCGACACGTCGTAACGACGTGTCGTTGCGACATGAAGCGACTACACGTCGTCTGCTGCTGCGACATGTCGTCCGCTTCCAACTTGTACCTTAACACTAAGAAAAATGATAAGACCATTATAGAGTGGACCGATACAGCAATCGAGGCATTTAAGAAATGTAAGGAAAGCTTACAAAGCGCCGCTACATTATCTTATCCTTTGCCTGACACCACTTTAGCGCTGATGACAGATGCATCAGATACTTGTATTGGTGCAGTTTTGCAACAATTTGTTGACAATGTTTGGCAGCCACTCGGATATTTTTCCAAGAAATTAACGCAAACAGAAAATAAGTATTCTACGTATGACAGAGAGTTGTTGGCAATATTTATGGCTATTGAACATTTTAAAAGCTTAATAGAGGGTCGATCATTGACAATTTTTACAGATCACAAACCCCTTAGGGCTCTTTCAATTTAGACGTTTCGTGTCGGACGGCTGCGGTGCCGAAGCAGTGTGTTTGTCGTACTGCACACGGACGGTCGTTTGTTTTCATACAAAGCGCGCGGTGCGGCAACAGTGCGGCGTCGGTACCGCGAACGCACGACAACAAGACGGCAACGTCACAAACAACACGTGTTCATTTCGCTGCTAAATAGTGCGGTGAATAGACGACTAATTTCATCGTACTTTCATTTATTACTTAAAATGGATGATATAAACGTGGCAGAATTTATAAATAAAATTGAAATACGCCCTGCTATATGGAACTCCAAAAGCGATAAACACAGTAATCGTACGGAAACAAAAAATGCTTGGGAAGGTATCTGCGAGAAATTTATAGAGGATTTTAGAAATAAAACTACAAACAGAAAGAAACATTCTCTAGACATTCTTAGGTAATTAAAAAAACTGCTTGGTTTTAACCTAGGGTAAAGATTATGGAAATCACCAAAATTACATGTTAACGAAAACATCGGTGACGCTCTTTTACGGCGGCATCGTTTTTGTTTCTGTTTGATGTTTTTCAACAAGAGCACTAACAGTAGTGTTTCTTCGTCAGAGTCCATGTCGTAACTGCTGTCAGATATATTTAAGACATCACTAGTATACAAACGCACGGCAGTCATATACGCTTTCAATTTAGGCGTTTGGTGTCGGACTGCTACCGCACGGCAGCGGCACGGCAGCGGTTTATAACCAGCGGCACGTTAAACGTGCGACAGCGGTCCGACATGAAACGTCTAAATTGAAAGAGCCCTTATTTTTGCTTTTTCAAAGATTAATAGTGATAAAGAGAGCCCGAGAAGAATACGACAACTGTCATACATCAGTGAATTTACCACTGATATAAAATATGTGAGTGGCAACCATAACGTTGTGGCTGACGCACTGTCTCGCGTTGAAGCAATTAATTGTCCTACCGTGTTAGATTTCACTGAGGTAGCAAAACAACAGACTCGTGACACATATTTACGGCAGGCGTTAGGCTCATCAGGCAGTAATTTGCAATTTAAGCAAATATGTTTACCAAACACTGGTGTCAATATTTATTGCGAGACTTCGACAAAAAATATAAGGCCATATTTACCGAAATCGTTTAGGGAAATAGCATTTCGTTCTGTCCACGACCTTAGTCATCCAGGCATTAGAAGTAGTAAACTGTTAGTTAAGCAGAAATTTTTCTGGCCGGACATGGATAGGGATATTGCGAAATGGGCAAGATCGTGTATGCAGTGTCAAAAAACAAAAATTACAAGACACACCATAACCGGTCTAGGAGAATTTGAGCGATCGGACAAATTTTCACATGTGCACATTGACATAGTAGGCCCACTCAGTACATCAGTTGATGGCTATCGTTATTGTGTAACAATGATAGACCGTTTTACTGGATGGCCTGAATGTTATCCTGTACGAAATATTACAGCGGAGACGGTAGCTAGGGTAGTGTTTGAAGGATGGATTTCTCGTTTTGGATGCCCTGAGAAGCTAACGAGCGACCAAGGCAGACAATTCGAGAGTGATCTATTTCATCATTTAATGAAATACTTAGGCATCCATAAATTACGGACTACACCTTATCACCCACAAAGCAATGGCATGATCGAACGATGGCATAGGGCACTGAAAGTGGCTCTTATGGCACGTTTGAATTGCAACACGTCATGGGTCGACGAACTGCCAGCCGCGTTACTAGGTTTGCGAGTGGCACCTAGAAGTGACAGTGGCGTAAGCGCAGCTGAGTTGACATATGGAAAAACACTCAGACTACCAGGCGATTTTTATGACAATGCAAAATTTTGTGGTTCTGACTCTGAATATTTGAGTAAGCTCAGAGACACTATCACTAAATTGAAGCCTAGGCCACCTAGTCATAAGAATTCACGCTCTCTATTCCTTCCCAGCGATCTCGCTAAGTGCAAAAGTGTTTTTGTGAGAAGCGAGGTAATGCGAAAGTCTCTACAACCTCCTTATGATGGCCCGTACAGCGTCATAAGAAGGCAGGGCAAGACTTTCGTCATTAAGGTAGGGGATAAAGAGACGACCATTTCGGTAGATAGAATTAAGCCGGCGTATGTAATTAACGACTCACAGGCTACAAATATGTGTGATAATGATATTATTGTTAGAGATAGTAATTTTTGTTCCGATAACGCAGACACTTCTAGCAAAGTTTTCCATCCGAAAACGACGCGGAGTGGACGCATTATCAAAACGCCCATACGTTTTGCGCTTTAAGCAAAATAATGTATGTTAGTAATGTAATGTATGTTAGTAGGTCACCTACTGGTCACATTTTGTAAACAGTGTAATTTGCTTTTATTTTCGTTTATGTGTTTTAATATTTCTATGTGTTTGTGTATTTTGTTTATCTTGTGGTGTGTCCCTGTATTTTGTATAAGTTTTTGTACCCCATATCTGTGCAGTTGTTTATTTTTTGTAAGAGGGGGAGTACTGTAGGAACACACACATGTAAACTGTAAACTAGGTTACGTAGCGTGAAGCATGCGAGTGACGAATGTAATATATGCTTAGTAGTAAGATTTCTAGATACATATAGTAGCGGCTGCGCCGCGGATAAGTAGTTCTTAAGTAGTTCTTAGTTAGTTCTTAATATACAGTCGCGATTAAACCATGTGAATCAACACTTGTCTATAATTGTCCATCCTCATCTTAGGTAATAGACGCCACATCTATCATTACCTAAAGTCGGTATGAAAAGGGTCGGGCCAAAAAAAGAACTCTTCCTGGGACCAAATAAATTGTCGCGGGAATATTATGAATTTAAAAAGATAAAATGACAGATTCGAATTCGAAAAAGGAACTTTGATAAATGAAAGGGCATAGAGTAACCGCAGACCGTTTAGATTGATTCTGTAGAAATGGACAAAGGAGAAATTCGTTGATTTTCACGCCGCCTCATTAATTTTCTTTTTCTGCTCGTTTCTTTTTTTTAATTTGCCCCTTTTTATTATTCACGCTATTCTGCCTAGTAATAAAGATAAATTTCTTCGTGAATCGGCGTAATTTAAAACATGTTTTTCTTTAATTATGCCGAATTGATGAAGAAGTCGGTCTGCTTTAATAATAGTTATTTGAAAATAGAAACGGCAATGAAAATAAAAGTTAGTCGCAAAATAGTTATGCTTTTAATAAAAAATATCCTCGACACAATAATGCAGTGTTGCAATAATGTTTTATGAGTGGTAGAGCCACGTTGTAGATACTTTTGTCTACAGCATGAATGGGCCGGCTCAATTGGGTTGTTACCACTGTCTCACAGAACACCGACGTAAAGTCGCTACTTTACGTCGGTACGAGCCGCTGCTTGCTGCTCCGTTTCGTACGACGAGTGAGATATCCGGAGGCCCAAATCTCCCTTCCGTTCCCAATCTCTAATTATCCATTTCTTTTAACGTCGGCATTGCGCCTATGATTCTTGTAGTATTGTAGGCGTACTTAAGTGTGGAAACCTATCATCAAGTGTTTCACTTGCTCTTATGCCCGCCTATGCTATAAAAAAATGCAGTCAGTCAGATAAATGTACATATTCCATCTTAATGTCTCGTTGGGAGCAGACAGATTAGATTTTTTTTTACGTGGCAGCTATTTATATCTAGCTCTGTCGAACATTTATTCAAGTAGAATTACCATCCAAATTATCATCAAAATCTTTGGGCTCCTCAATAAGTATCCAAAACTCGATAATAATCCCTTTTAAGCCAAAGAAACTAAGCCAAACAGCCTGGCATAACTATTGTGTTGGAAACAAACTTGAAGCCAGCCAGCACGTGCCGGTTCGCATGGCCCACGCAACTTGCCAAGCCCGACGGTCGATTAGCTGAAATTAACTATTGAAACTCAAATAGCTTTAATCGTAGCTAACTGTACCTTGACTGCGGTGCATATTTATATGATTAAACGTGTTTTGATTACCATTATAAATTATAGGTTTAAATTAATTCATGTATGCGATGACGTAATTGACAATCTAGTGTTTTAATCGCTTGACTGTACTGTAATTGTCATAGATGAATGTAAACCTACAAGGTGGTAGGTCCCTCGTATGCGAGAGGCCGTCTGTGTTGGCACCACCGCGCCGTCTATTTCTAAGCAACAGTGTGTAAGCACTGTCGTGTTTCGGTTTGAAAGATATTGAAGCCAGTGAAATTACTGGGCATTATGAGAAATAACATCTTGTGTCTCGGGGTGACGAGCGCAGTTTAGTGCCATGCAGTGCTTTACGTACGTAAAATTACGTACGTAAAACGTACGAACTGGTAACGCAACCCACTCGTGTTCCAGATGTTGAGACCCACGAACCTTCATTGTTGGACCTTCTGCTGACTACACACCCTGACGGATACAGGGTGGTGGTCGATGCCCCTCTAGGGTCATCTACTAGTCATCTACTAGGGTCGGCCCCTGCTACTTATCGCTGTCGCTCTTCAGCGACTGGGTCTCGCAGGGTCTGGCGTTATGGGTCAGCAGATTGGGATGGACTACGTGAGTTCTTTGCGTCCTACCCATGGAAGCAGCTCTGTTTCTCTTCCGAAAATCCTGACGCTTGTGCGGACTGCATCAGGGACGTGGTGCTTTTGGGGATGGACTTGTTCATCCCCAATACCAAAATACCACTAGGGCGTCGTAGCCGGCCTTGGTATAACAATGCCTGCGCCGAAGCTGCGCGCCTCAAGCAGTCCGCATACATAGCGTGGAATGACGCCAGAAAGCGTCAGGATCCAAACGCCAAGGAAGAGAAGCGGAACTTTAATGCTGCTTCCAGGTCCAGCAAGAAGGCTATAGCCAGGGCCAAGGCGGAGCACATTGGCAGAATTGGCGAGCGACTAAAGAGTTATCCCTCTGGGAGTCGTGCTTTTTGGTCGCTTGCCAAGGCTGTCCAAGGCAACTTCTGCCAGTCTAGTCTCCCGCCACTGCGTAAGCCTGATGACAGTTTGGCCCATAGTGCAAAGGAGAAGGCGGATCTTTTAGCCCAATCCTTTGCCTCGAACTCGACTTTAGATGATGGAGAAGCCACACCGCCGAAGATCTCCCGGTGCGAGTTTACCCTACCTGAGATACGCATCAACCAGCGTGCGGTCAGGAGGGAACTAAGGCTTCTCGACATCCGTAAGTCGAGTGGGCCAGACTGTATCCCCGCGGTGGTTCTTAAAACGTGCGCCCCTGAGTTGACCCCCGTTCTTACGCGCCTTTACCGTCTTTCCTATTATACTAACAGGGTTCCCACTTCATGGAAGGTGTCTCATGTCCATCCGATCCCTAAAAAAGGTGACCGGTCGGACCCTTCGAGTTATAGGCCGATAGCGGTCACATCTTTGCTCTCCAAAGTTATGGAACGAGTCGTTAATGCCCAGCTGATGCGGTACCTTGAGGAGCACCAGCTGATCAGTGATCGTCAGTACGGTTCCCGTCACGGTCGATCAGCTGGTGATCTTCTTGTTTATCTCACACATCGCTGGGCAGAAGCTTTGGAGGGCAAGGGTGAGGCTATGGCTGTCGGCCTTGACATCGCGAAGGCGTTCGATCGGGTATGGCATAGAGCCCTTCTATCGAAGCTACCATCCTACGGAATCCCCGAGGGACTCTGCAAGTGGATCGCTAGCTACCTGGAAGGTCGGAGCATTAAAGTCGTCGTTGACGGCTGTTGCTCCGAGACTCTTTCAGTCAATGCTGGCGTTCCACAGGGCTCGGTGTTGTCGCCGACACTCTTCATCTTGCATATCAATGACATGCTGTCTATTGACAGCATGCATTGCTATGCAGATGACAGCACGAGTGATGCGCGTAACATCGGCCACCAGAATGTTCCTCGGTGCACCGTAGAGGAAAGACGGTCTCAACTTGTGTCTGAAATCGAGAGCTCTCTGGGGCGGGCCTCCAAATTTGGAGAAATGAACTTAGTTCAGTTCAACCCCACGAAGACACAAGTTTGCGCATTCACTGCGAAGAAGGACCCATTTGTCATAGCGCCTCAGTTCCAAGGAGTACCTCTCCGGGTTTCCGAGAGTATTGGGATTCTCGGCGTCGAAATCTCGAGCACAGTCCAGTTCAGGAGTCATCTGGAGGACAAAGCCAAAATGGCTAGTAAAAAGCTGGGTATCCTGAACAGAGCGGGGCGATACTTCACGCCGGGCCACAGATTGATGCTTTATAAAGCTCAAGTATGGCCCCACGTGGAGTACTGCTCTCACCTCTGGGCAGGAGCCCCCAAATACCTACTCAACCCACTTGACTCCTTGCAAAGACGAGCTGTTCGAATCGTCGATGATCCTGATCTCACGGATAACCTGGAACCGTTAGGACTGCGGAGAGACTTTGGTTCGCTCTGCGTGTTCTATCGGCTGTTCCATGGGGAGTGCTCTGAGGAACTGTTTAAGATGGTGCCAACGTCACCATTCTACCATCGCACCACCCGACACCGCAGTAGAGTTCATCCATACCACCTGGAAACAATACGGTCTAGTACCGTACGTTTCCAGCGTTCATTTATCCCACGTACGTGTAAGCTCTGGAATGAACTCCCTGCCTCGGTGTTTCCCGAGCGCTATGACATGTCCTTCTTTAAACGAGGCTTAAAAAGAGTACTCCTTCAACGGTAGGCAGCGGCTTGGCTGTGCCCCTGGCATTGCCGATGTCCATGAGCGGCGGTGACCGCTTACCATCAGGCGGGCCGCTTGCTCGTCTGCCTATCAAGGCAATAAAAAAAAAAAAAAAAACTTACGTAAAATGTCACTTGAACACCACATTAAAACAATTCTCACAGACATAATGGACATAAACAATATAATATGTAGAAATGTGAGTAAAAATAACCCCACTCAAATGCCACCCATTATCCAGCCGGAAGAATATAAATCATATTTGCAATAAAATTATGCAACCGGGGTTAGCTTTAACGCCGTACAGAAAATTACTGTGTGAACGAATAATGCCTTGCAAGTTGGCCGGCGTTTGTTTAGGCTTCTCGAATATTGACAGTTTTACTTTCAGGTCGGCTTGATACGTTTTTCGTAATGTGAAAGAAATGGATCGCCAGTTTATTGAATGAAATATTTTTATCATGAAACAATGTTGTAATAACGCAAAATAAAAGAGTACGGAAATTAAAATACGGAAAAAACACCACCACTTTGTCTACTTCTGCCGCCAAGCAACAGTGTGTAAGCACCGTGTTTCGATTTGAAGGACATTGAAGCCAGTGAAAGTACTGGGCGTTATGAGAATTAACATCTTATATGACGAGCACAGGTCAGAACCATACAGTGCTTTAAAACTCAAAGTTCTGTGTGATGTTGCTTCTGTTTATGGGCAGGCATGGCGCTTACCATCAGACGAGAGACTTAACGGATAAATAAAAAACTTTCATACATAACAACGAAAAGCTACCGTGTAAAAATCAAATTAAAAGCAAACTTTAATCGCGTGCCTGAGATTAGATCAACTGACCGTGCGAGGCGGGCCTTAATTCGCTCGCGTGATATCACTTAATAAATACATTGTTATAGTGTTAAACACACTTGTGTGCAGTCTTTTTGTGATGTTTGATCAGCGCAGGCCGCATGCAAAGCGTCGGAACGCGGCGTGCGATCCATTACAATGCTTCAGTTTGAACGAAAGACTTAGCTTTTACACAAAGAACTCTTTTGTTTCGTAACGCTTGTACCAGTTTTTAAGCGGAATAGAGTTACATAGTGAACTGTTACTAAATAAAAAGCAGGACATTTGAACAGGCGTTGCTTATATGCAATTTAACGTTAAAGTTGTATATTCTTCGCAATAGTATACTTAATACACATATTTTTTAAAACATGACTTTCGAAATATAACTAATTTAAATGGATTTTATCGCGGTTTTATATTTTAATTTTGGTCCCTACGTTTCGAAAGCTTTTCAGCCTTAGTGGTCACGGAGTGGACTTAAACCGCGATAAAATCCGTTTAAATTAGTTTTATTTCATGAGTAACATTCGCGTAAACGTAAGAAATCTACATCCCCGAAAACGTTAGCAGATGTACAACTAACGCAATCATAATTCACAGAGATATCCATCCCGTGATGTGATATTAGCGAGTGCAATTCCATGCAACTCATGTACAACATTTTAAAGCTAAAATCAAACATAAAATGGTATTGCCCGACCTAGGTTAAAAAAAGTCGGATTTTTTAAATCGCTGCTATTATATCCACGAGGCGATTTACTATAAGCATTTCATTTAATATACAAAATTATATGAAATAGTTCACACAGTGTTTGTGTTTAAAGAAAAAATATCTTAATGAACCCGGATCGCATGTATCGCGTGATTCGCTCCATAACCACAGAGCCGAAGCGACGTAAGAACTAAATACTTTCCCATGAGTATATTCAACCGTTTTGTATAATAAACAGTTCTTGTGGAATTAATTAACACTTATTATGCAAGATTCAATTGCTTTTTCAACCGACGCCAAGGAATTCTCTGTTTGTTTTATTGATATGTATTTTTTTTGTTGTTGCTTGGTTGATGTAGTGGCAGCGTACTGAGGCTGACGACCGGAAGGTCTTGGGTTCAATCTCAAGGTGTGGAAACGCAATAGGTGTTTAGAGCTTTTCGAAAAATCACACATAAGTTGCAAACCAGCTAGTGGGTCACCTGATGGTAAGTCTCCACCACCCATGTACGCCTTAAATACTAGAAGAACCAGTGGCGCATTGCCAACCTTAAAAGAGAGAGATAATTTAGGATCTGGGAAGGAGAGGGCGATTTTGCCTCCGGATATCTCGCTCACCGTACGAAACATAACAGCAAGCTGCACATCCATTTTCTATGAAACAGTGGTAGCAACCCGGTCGAGCCGACCCACTCATACTGTAGACAAAACCGTCTACAGCGTGGTTCTACCTATAGAAAGTGTTCTATATCAAATAACTTTGTAAACCGAATCGGCTATTTCATCTACAGGAGTCTAGTTATTTCTTCAGATTTTCTTTTATATACTTCATTGTAAAGTATAAAAATAAACATTATTCCATGTAACACAGTAGACTAAGTGCTCATTCACACACAGCGATAATTACCACGACAATGTAGACAGGGGCGCAACTTCCAGCAGACATAAAAACGCACGTTTTATTACGATTTTTATGAGTTTACTTTGAGAGTCGTTGGGGACGCATTGCACTATGGCTTAGCGCTGAGTGAAAGGACAGTACCGAGTAGAAATTTACGCAGATTTTGAGGAGTTCTTATTTTAAATTGCGTCAGTTTTGTTGGATAAAGACTATTCATCAGGTCGTCTGTCCACCTTGTAGGCGGACGTTCAACGCTGCGCTTGCCAGTACGTGGCCTCCATTCCAGAACCTTTCTGCCCCACCGTTTATCGGTTCTGCGAGCCATGTGGCCTGCCCACTGCCACTTCAGCTTGCTAATCCGCTGAGCTATGTCGGTGACTTTCGTTCTTCTACGGATCTCCTCATTTCTGATTTGATCACGCAGAGAAACACCGAGCATAGCTCTCTCCATAGCTCGCTGAGTGACTGTGAGCCGTCTTATACTATACGAGCGCCTTGCTCGTCGCGTCATTAAATTAAAAAAAAAATGATTTCTAAGATTATAAAAATAAGATTGAAAATCTATTTACATGCAGATACTGCGTTACAGTACAGTAAGTCTGTACTCTCAGTAAGCGTCGCGTCGCGTCGCGTCGCGTCGCGTCGGTCTTAAGTGATTAAAAACGCTGCGTTCTAACAAAGAAACGTTCGGATGAATTTAAATGGAGGCGAGGACAAAAGAGTGGCGTGGGGATGCACGATGCCATCTTGTGACGAGTGGGCTCGTACGATAGGGGAGACATGGCGTCTCAAGTTGTTTCCGAAATATTATTAGCGTTTAGTGGAATCAACGGGTATTTGGTGTCGCGTTACTCGTAATCATTTGCTGATCACAATTATTGGTATAAGCAATGTATTATATCAATGAATGTTTATGTTCTGACAATTCATAATAAACATTTTTCTTTTTATTTGATTGTATGACGAGACGAACAAACCGCTCGCCTGATGGTAAGCGCGACGCCTGCACATACACAGAAGCAGCACCACAGAACTTTGAATTACAAAGCACTGCACATGGCATTGAACTACCCTCGTCACCCCGAGACATAAGATGTTAAGTCTCATAATGCCCAGTAATTTCACTGGCTTCAATGTCCTTCAAACCGAAACATCTCGCATACAAGGGACCTACCTCCTTGTAAAATAATGTCTAATAAAAGCTCTTTCTTTCTGAAGGCTTCTATTTGGGTAGAGGCGCCGCATAACATCACGCAAACGACTTACTCCATTCGATCTAATGGAATAAAATATGACAAAATTTCGAATAATAAAATCTAATGAACAATTCCGTGAATCGAACCTACGCACTGCTTTGTGATTCAAAGTTCTGCGTCGTGTTGCAACTTTTCACGGGCAGTCGTGACGCTTACCATCAGACGACCGGCATGCTCGTCTCGTCATTCGTTTGTATATTTTTTTTTACTAGCCCTGTATATATGCATCCCATTGCTGGGCACGGACCTCCTCTACTGAATGATAGGGGTTAGGCTTTAGTCCACCACGCTGGCCTAATGCGGGTTGGTAGACTTCACATACCTTCGAAAAATCTTATCGAGTTCTCAGATATGCAGGTTTTCTCACGATGTTTCCTTCACCGTTAAAGCAAGCGATAATTAACAATTAGTATACACGTAACTTAGAAAAGTTAGTGGTATGGTCTTGGAGCTGGTTTCGAACTTGCGACTATCGTCTCGACAGTCCACACCACTCCCCGCTGAGCTATCGCTGCTGCTATAAAAAAATTGGTGTGTGTCGTGGGACACCAGGTAGGAACGAAGTTCCTTCGGCTAATGTAGAATCGACACAAATTGCAAAAAATTCAAATTATCAACTGAAATAACAAAATAGGTCTCTTTATTTTTGTTTGACAACATAAAATTACATAGAAATAGAATAGAAAAATAGAAATAAAAAAAAGACGTGTGGCACTCGGAGACTGCCGCGGTAAAGCTATTGTATAGCATTTTTTATCAACTTAAAAATAACGGACGGCCGTGTTCTATAATCAAAAATTCAAATTTCAAACCGCGTCTACATTTCCAAATGTCATAAGTTTCACAACCATCTGTTTTATTAACGGAATTTCGACTTTAACTTTGTGTGCTAGATATCAAATTAAGTTAAAAAAAATTATGTCGTGACAAATTTTTCGTGCCAACTTTTCGTACCAATTTTTTCCGTCTAGCCCCCTTTCGCAACGCGCGATAAGGAACTACGTTCCAAAATATATAAACATAGTAAATCTTTTACTATTGACATAATCTCAAATCTGTACATCACAGAAGAAATTTTGCCTAAAGACAAAATATATCTGGTTACATACGCGCTGCTTAACGAGCCAATTTATTTCTCCTTTCCTGTGACCTTCGCTACAATATCTTCTTATTAGATTACCGGATTGTCTCCGAAAAGAATTCTGTTACATGTTTCTGAAATTGTTTTGTTAAATTCGATTAGGTTTTATTTGCTGCTTTTGTTAGTTTATGTCGTGTACAGATGCCGTGTCTTATTACGAAACGCGTCTGTTCATTTTGAGTTGATGTATTTCATAAGAGAAGTTTTGTTTTTCAACAAAAGTGCCAGGAAATCTAGCAACTAGGTCGTCTGATAGTAAACAATATTAAGTGTCAATACAGACAATACCATAACTCTTGTGCAGTGCCTTTTTTAAAAGTTTATTTTTACATTTTTAAATATTGGAACGAAGTTCCTTACGGCAGGCTTGGAGGGGATAGGGATTTCGCTGCGTGACCGAACTGAAAAAAATGTGATAGTAAAACCGTAAGAAAAATGCGTGGAATAAAACCGTTAAATGAGACTTTTTTTAAACTTAATTTGATATCTAGCACACAAAGTTAAAGTCGAAATTCCGTTAATAAAACAGATAGGTGTGAAACTTATGACATTTGGAAATGTAGACGCGGTTTGAAATTTGAATTTGAATTTTTGATTATAGAACACGGCCGTCCACCGTTTAGTAGCCAGTCTAAGTCTAAATTAATAAGTTTTTATTTATAATTACATAAGTTGATAAAAAATGCTATACAATAATAGCTTTACCGCGGCAGTCTCCGAGTGCTACACGTCTTTTTTTTATTTCTATTTTTCTATTCTATTTCTATGTAATTTTATGTTGTCAAACAAAAATAAAGAGACATATTTTGTTATTTTAGTTGATAATTTGTATTTTTTACAATTTGTGTCGATTCTACATTAGCCGAAGGAACTTCGTTCCTACCTAGTGTCCCACGACACACACCAATTTTTTAAAATTATAAATGACATTTCAAAATAAAAAAAAAAATACTGAATTCATCTCCATTTGAACTTGCTGTGGGATGATTCCTGTTTGCGTAAGTAGGTCCATTTCATAGCTGTATCTTTATCCTGGCTCGGCAAAGAGACTACGCTACACCTGATGGTAGGTATAGCGCAATCCAAGATTAGTGACCAACGACAGACAATATATCTATCGTAGGTCAACATAATTATTCCGGCCTGCTTAATCGCTTCCTCACACTCCGGATAGAACAAGTATCTGCAATTTCAGTACCGAAAATAGTATTGAAATCATCAAACAACATTTTTTGGGAATGAAATCTGACACACCCATCAAATTCCACCACCAATTTTCGGGCAAAAAACAACCGCCGTTTTTTCGAATAGAATTTTAACCAATCAAGCCTGAAAAAAGAGTCGTCGGCAATTATGACAACCCTACACGCAGCTCCCAATTAGCCATGCGGGTGTAGTACACGACTAATGATTTGCATAGCTCTCAGCCGTGTCTGCGTCGTGCTTTCGTGCCACCCCTGTCCCTTGGCACAGTCTAAAAATTCATAGCCTGTCGACGAACACATCTGGACGGACGTTCGTGGAGCGTGTTTACGGGTGTAAAAAATATAAAATTGAATTGTAGGATTTATTTTCTATAAGAGCATTATTGCAACATTGATACTACATAGCTGTTCGGGTGAACAGCTATGTAGTATCAATGTTGCAATAATGCTCTTATAGAAAATAAATCCTACAATTCAATTTTATATTTTTTGCCATATTCAAAAATGATTAGCTTGTGTAATACGGTATTTGTTCGGGTGGACTGTTTTGGAATTTAAATAATATCCCAAAGCCCGGTATGGCAATAGGATCGCCCCCTATCACCGAAAATACGCTCAGCGAAATATGGATATTCTGGTTACACCTCTGCTTACCCCTACGGGGATAACAGACGCGTGCGTATGTATGTATTTTTCTTTAACATCAAACACTTTGACAGACTATGATTTTTATGCGGTGCTTTCACCGCCCATTCCCCGCACCCCCGCTACCAACGTGTGTCACTTCATTATTCGCGTTCAGGAATTTTCAATATGTTTAATGACGGGCGACTGGATCCACGGGCTGTGGCTCGTATTACAAATGGGCATGTGTTTTATTCGATGTTTTAATTGTTTTTGTTCATTTGCTAATTAAACAATAATTACATGATGTTTTAGCTATGTTTGGAGAAAATCTGTTCGGTTAAACTAAAACAAATATGTTTATTTGATGATAAATTATTTTTATACTAGGTGTTTAAATATTTGACTCAGTCTAACTACTATTTAATTTACTAATTATAATTTGTATTTTTCAGGATGAACATGGACAAGACGAAGGTCATGTCGAATGTCCATGTTGTGCCCACCCCGATTACTGTTGGAAGCTCATTTATTTATTTATTTATTTGGACAACCAATGGTATACAGAAGAGGTTAAGTTACATAATAGATATAAAAAAATCCAATTACAGGTTATCACGACTACACATTAAATTAGAAACAGAGTTTTTGAGAGCATTACACACCACTACTGTATATGTACAAATCAAAATAGTTAAATTTGTTAAACGTTAATATAAGCTAATGAAAAAGAGCTAAGCTACAGGAAAAAACTATCACTAAGCTGCTTCTTGACTGATGATACACTTGCACAATAAGGATCCAATGAGTACTTTTTGCATATATCATTAAAATCTCTAATTGATCGCACCATGTAAGAGTTTTGTCTATAATTAGAAAACGCGGAAGGGACATATAAAGGTGGGTTATATCTAATAGTTTTAGAAGGAACGTTAAATTTAAGTTTATGTAAGAGTTCAGGACAATCGATTTCGTTTCGCATAATCTTTACTAAAAATAAACTGTCAGCGATTCTACGGCGATTAATTAGTGGAAGAATATGTAACTTTTTACAAGTATCTATGTAGTTGTCGAAGTTGTCGACGAATATGTCTATCTAGGACAAGTAGTCCAATTAGGCAGGTCCAACTTCGAGAGAGAGGTCAATCGTCGAATCCAGCTCGGCTGGGCAGCGTTCGGGAAACTTGGCAAGGTCTTCTCGTCCAAAATACCTCAGTGCCTGAAGACCAAAGTCTTCAACCAATGTGTGTTACCAGTGATGACATACGGGACTGAGACGTGGCCTCTGAATATGGGCCGTATAAGACGGCTCACAGTCACTCAGCGAGCTATGGAGAGAGCTATGCTCGGTGTTTCTCTACGTGATCAAATCAGAAATGAGGAGATCCGTAGAAGAACGAAAGTCACCGACATAGCCCAGCGGATTAGCAGGCTGAAGTGGCAGTGGGCAGGCCACATAGCTCGCAGAACCGATAACCGATGGGGCAGAAAGGTTCTGGAATGGAGGCCACGTACTGGCAAGCGCAGCGTTGGACGTCCACCTACAAGGTGGACAGACGACCTGATAAAGGTCGCAGGATGTCGCTGGATGCAGGCCGCTTCCAACAGGTCGGTCTGGAAATCTTTGGGGGAGGCCTATGTTCAGCAGTGGACGTCTTGTGGCTGATGATGATGATGAATTTGTATTTTTTTTATAAATAATCACATGCATAGCTGGCACAGTAAGATACCAGTCTTATATCGTGGGTATCAGGAACTACGAGAGACTTTCGGTTTCACAACACCCGACACAGTTATTTGCGGATCACACAAACATTTGTCTTGGGGCGGGGATCGAACCCGCTACGGTTTAGACTCATAGGGGATAGTAAGAATTCTGAATTATAAAGTTGAAAAACTACAAATGAGCAAGGTTCTAAGGAAATAATTACATTTAATTTTAAGTGCTAAGACCACTTTGAAGATAGTTTTTTCTAAAGCACGAATGGGCCGGCTTGTCCGGGTTTGTTACCACTATCTCACAGAAAACACACAAGAAGAAGCGATTGCGTTTCGTACGAAGAGTGAGATATCCGGAGACCCAAATCACGTTCCCCTTTCCAATCCCTTAATTACCCCTTTCCTTTAAAGTCGTCCGTTATTCTCTGGCATCTGGTACTATCAGAGGACCCACCTATTATTTGCAGTCCTATGCTACAAACAAATTACGAAAGGAGAATTATATGTTTTGTGGCAAATATTAAGAAAAAGTAAAAAAAGAAAGGAAAAGTATGCAATATATAATTGATGGCGAAAAAAATAAGCCCGGAGTTTCTTTCTGCCTCTCTTCTTCGGGTCGTCATAAGTAGGCAGCTAGAGAAAGGTTGGTAGGTTAGCTAGGCTAGGGATATTCCTGCCAGTAAGGTCCACGAGACATCTCCTTACCTTTTAAACCCTTACAGATTTTTTGTTAATTTACCATATCCTTTCCACATCCTCCTAGTCCGTGAATCCCTTCACTTAAGGATGCCCTCCTTTTTCCCATGCTTGTTAGTGTGCCTTTTCCTGCCAGCCTATAGCGCGGCGGTTATTCCAAAGTTCCCATAATTTTTAATTCTAAGTTAGTCGTATTAGTGACAAATGTTCTGTACTTGACCTGTCATAAGCGCTTTCTTAGCCTACATGATTAATTAAGATTTTGATTTTGAATATTCGGTTATCAAGTGACGAGTTATGTCAGGTGTCTGCCCCATCGCCACCTATCGATCGTGTCGTGCCGACGAGTCCGGTGTTCGCGCTTCGCCGAGCCTCATGTGAGCCGTGGACGGCCACTGCCGCTCCGGTTCACCGCGATCAAATTTAGTACACGGTTAAGGTTACGTGAAATTTTCGTAACATTTCACATAAGTCTTTATAATTAGACGGGCTTTACGTGAAATATATTATCTTGTAATAATTATCTGATAGCAAGAAACCTTAAAATTGGCGCATGGTGGTTTACAAGGTGGTAGGTCCCTCGTATGCGAGAGGGGCGTCTGGGTTGGTACCACCGCTCTGTTCATTTCTGCCGCCAAGCAACAGTGTGTAAGCACTGTTGTGTTTCGGTTTGAAGGACATGAAGTCAGTGAAATTACTGGGCATTATGAGGTTTAACATCTTATGTCTCAGGGTGACGAGTGCAGTTCAGTGTCATGCAGTGATTTGTAATTCAAAGTTCTGTGTGGTATTGCCTCTGTTTATGGCCAGTTGTGGCGCTTACCATCAGGCGAGCGACTTGCTCGTCTCGTCATTCAATTAAATAGAAAAAACCTAAGAAATCTCAGTTACAAAGGTTTGACAATTCCCAGTAACAGAGGTATTTCAATGCAAAAGTGTCGGGACCTCATTGCAACTACCCATAACAGAGGTTTCTCACACATCCAGGGCCCACTTATCCAGGTTTCACTGTATTATAGATAACGATTACACGTCAAACATGACCGAAGTCTGATTGATGATCACCAGCCACCGGACAGTTGAAGGGCCTTTAATTAATACCAGCGAATTCCTAGTTAATTGTCACTTAACCGCCTCTAATTAATATTATATCTTGTGTCGTGTTGTCATTGTGCGGTCAACAGAGGGCGGTAGTTACAACGCGTCGATAGCTTGTTCTTGTATCTATTTACCTTAATGTTCATGTAACGCTTTAAATTCTTCTCAATGGAATTACCTGAAACAAAAGAAAAATTACATAAAATACAGAAAAGCAACTCGCTTGCCTGATTGTAATCGTTATGCCTAACTTAACAGTCTAAATCGAAGCAACACTACACGTTGCTGCTTGACGGCAGAAATAGTTAAAGCGGTGGTATCTACCGCAATTTAATTTTGGTTCCGACGTTTCGAAAGTTTTTCAGCCTTCGTGATCACGGGGTGGGGTGGAGTGGAAATAAAAAACCGCGATAAAATCCGTTTAAATTAGTTTTATTTCAATGAGTAACATTCGCGTAAACGTAAGGAATTATATAGTTATAAGTCCTTTGTATTGTATTTATTGTAGCAGTATTTTGAGATGTGTCGATAGTGCGAAATAAAAAACCGCGATAAAATTCTTTTAAATTAGTTATCAATGAGTAACATTCGCGTAAACGTAAGGAATCATATAGTTATAAGTCCTTTGTATTGTATTTATTGTAGCAGTATTTTGAGATGTGTCGATAGTGCGAAATAAAAAACCGCGATAAAATTCTTTTAAATTAGTTATCAATGAGTAACATTCGCGTAAACGCAAGGAATCATATAGTTATCAAGTCTTATGTATTGTATTTATTGTTGTAGTGTTTTGTGATGTCGCGATGGTATGACGTATTCAATAAATAAATAAATAAACTCAACCCCACGCAGTAAGCAGATATCGACGCGATTGGCGAAAAGCTATCCCATATCGATAACCGCACACCGTCCGTCCTGCGAAGCCCCGTAACACGAACGTAGCTCGCTTATGAATCACTCCTTGCCGTTTAATTTCGAGTGGGGAAGCCACAGGAACGCGACGAAAAGACCGCTGTCTGGGGCTTGTGGCGATAGTGACAGCGAGAATATCGATTTATGGCCTACTAGCTTTTCCTCGCGGCTCCGCCCGCGTGATCTACCCTGTCTCTATACCAATTTTCAACAAAATCCGTTCAGAATTGTCGGTGTGATTGATGAATATCAAGATTCCTGTTTTATCCCAATGGAACATTTAATCGGGATAAAAAGTATCCTATCACCCAAGTCAGCTCATACCCTGTCTGTATACCAAATTTCATCAAAATCCGTTCAGTAGTTTCAGCGTGATTGATGGACAAACATCCAAACAAATAAACTTTCACATTTATTAGTGTAATGTAAAAATTAAAACGCGTCCAACCTTTGTGGATCGCGTTCCAGGATCAGCCAGTGTATATCCGTTTCTCCCGAGGGGCTTGCAACAGGATAGGTTAGTTAATTGGGGCGAGTATAGGGGTACATCCTTGTATTACTGTGCCTGCATCGGTCATCCGCCTGCCCTGTCGCAGGCTCCCCGATTTGCTTCTTTTTATTTGGGAGTGTGAAGAAGAATTTATACAAGCCATCATGATTCTGGTGGCCCTCGATAAACTCATTGTTTGTCGATAGTTTTTGGAATGCACGGCGCTTAACAACAGGTGTAGTCACTTTGCCGTGCTCGTATAAAAATAAAATCTTTTTACAGTACATAACATGCCCGCAATGAATAAATGATCCTGCCTTAATTAATGCCCCACCTCCTATAAACACCTACATAATTAGAATAACCATGGGGCGTGTTCGACTTTTACGGAAAGGAATGGGGATATAGGTGCTTATTTTTGTGACACGGCAAAGTAACCACACCGGGCACGATATTGAGTACTACGTTGTCCATCTATAATGTCGACCGTCAAGAGCTATTGGGTCTTCGACGGTCGGCAGAAATCAACTCAAAAATTCAATTCAAACATGATACTGCCTAAAAAATATAAGCAGTTTTATTTCGCGATTTTTCAATTACATTCCTACATCACAATTTCCCGCCATTCCCAGCTTGCCATCGGATCGTAAGAGTATAATTTGCTTATTGTAAAATCTTAGAAACATGCTTACCCGCTTACAGCTGCACCGCGAAACTTCGTTAGAAATTGAAATAGCATCCGCTCAATACCAAGATCGGGTTGCGACCGCGTAATTCAGACGATTCGCAACTTTGACAGACAATATGCGGTCTCTTTTGTAACGTTTAGACGTTGATTACTAAATGTTCGCAGACCATTTAAAATATCTTTGCGGTTATATGATATATTGGGATATTATTGTGTGAGAAATGAAGTCTGTCGTATATTCATTTCATTTTCAGATCCGGACCTTTTCCATTCCAAACCTTGTCACTTTAAAGAAAATATGACAAAATCTTGGTTTAATGGTTCTCCAACTATCTAACAGCTGTATATAATGTATAATGTAAATTTTTAAAATCCGTTATATCCTTCTTTTACCACCAGCAAGCGGTATTGTGTCACACTTAGTTATATATACTTGTGAAGACAAGTAAATGTATAGCCTTAGTTATTTATTTAGTTACTTTTCTATGTATTACCACTTTGTTTTCCTAAAAAATAAAATTAAATAAATAAATATTAATGATACGGATAGCGACCGCCGTACACATGGTTTTAAACCTACCATAGTGACCCACAACCTCGTGTGGATGACGTTCCAAGATCAGCCAGTGTATGTCCGGTTCTTCCGAGGGACTTGCGACATGACTTGATGGTTGGGTGGGGCCATGGACTTGATGACTGCATCGATTATCCGACTGTCCTGGCGCAGGCCCCTTGATGCGCTTCTTCCCACTTCGGAGTGTAAAAAAGCATTTATACAGGTCGGCATGATTCTGGTGACCACTGATAAACTCATTGTTTGTCGGTGGTCACAGTGCAGTCATTTCATCACTTTGCCGTGCTCGCATAAAAAAAGTCCTCAACGTTCTATTAGCATATATTAAGACTAAAGAGTATCACCCAAGCTAGGACGCACATTCAGGTTCAGCCCAGTAATTTAACCGAAGTAAAAAAGCAAGCACTCCTTTTGACGTGACATGTAATTTCCATCAAGTAACTAGAACAGAACATTAATGGCGTACAATGTACGAAGGCACTAATTTCCTTCGCCTCAAGTCTTGGCACAGTAATTATTTCTGTCTACCACGTAATGAATATTTGAACATACCTAATGGTGTCATTTGAAACAATTTTCACATTAGAAGCCTTGTATTATGATATTTTTTAAATATAGCGTGCGGTTGGTACGAATGCTATGAAATTATGTTGCCTAGTTGATGTTGGTATTGTAGAACGCTTAACTACAATTTCCTGCCAGTAAGGTCCACGACACATCTCCTTACCTTTTAAACCCTTACAGATTTTTTGTTAACTTACCTTACTCCTTTTTGCCCTTGTCCCGATTTCCATATCCTCCTAGTCCGTGAATCCCTTCACTTAAGGATGCCCTCCCTTTTCCCATGCTTGCTGGTGTGCCTTTTCCTGCCAGCCTTTAGCGCGGCGGTTAGTCCAAAGTTCCCTTAATTCTAAGTTAATCTTATTAATGACAAATGTTCTGTACTTGACCTGTCATAAGCGCTTTCTTAGCCTACATGATTAATAGACTTTAATTTTTGATTTTTTTTATTTGAATAATAGCTTTAATAGCTGACTTAAAAAGCAAATAAACAAATGTTAATAATGCAACACGCGTAATTGTAGTTAGCATTTCATCAGGATGATTATTTTATGTAGAAAACTGTCCGTTATTTCTCAGTAGCCATCAAGGTTTCCTATAAAACATGCACTCGCTACGGCTTGCTTGGAAATGATAGCCATGTCTAGTGTACTAGTGCATGCAAAACATTTTAACATTGACTGACTAGACTTCTTCAGTGGCGCAGTTGTAATGCGTACGCGGTACGATTGCTGTGTTGAGGTATCGTGTTCGATCCCCGGGTCGGATAAAAGTGGTATTGGGTTTTTCTATCACGAAATGCCCCATACTAGTTTGGAATGATGTCAGATGTGCCGCTAGGATGGCCCCTTATCACATCATGGGACGGAGATAAGCTCAACGAAATGTGGGTGTATTGGTTACCCTCGGTTACCCTACGGGGATTACAGGATTAAAGTTAATCTCTGACGTTAACTATTACCACACTACACGAAACATCACAAATCACAAAATATTCCCACAAACGTAACATATTAAAGCGGATCGCGTTTTCCACCGGAGTGTCCGGGTGCCGACCTTTCGGAAACCATTAAAATCGCTGCCACATGATATACGGCCCCGAACTGTCGCACTCGAATTATCTATGGGCATAAATGGCACTAAAATTGGGCGATAGTTTGGTGTGCTTGCACCACGTTTGTGCCGATTCGCCCACGTTCGTTTGTAACGTTATTTTGCGGTTTGTAATTACCGGTGCTTGGCCGTGCCTGGAGGCACGTTGCCTTTATACATATTGTGGACTTTCTTCATTGATTTACAAATGTTTCGTGCAAAGTATAGCTATGGTAAACTTCATATATAAACATTTCGTGTCACGTTGTTTGTCCGCGATGAACTCCTAAACTACTGAACCGATTTTAATCAAATTTTGCAGTTTGATCCAACTTGAGGGATAGGATAGTTTGTATCTCAATTTATAGTCGCAGTATTTTTTATTGCAAATTATTTGTTTATTATAATATGACAAAGAGTTATAATTATCTGTGAGTTCCATAAGATTCTAACAGATGGCGGTGTAAGGTAATTTATCGGCTAGTTTGAGTAAGTATCTAATAGATGGCGCTTAATATTTGAATAGTTTACTACAATATAATTTAACAAATAGCTTAGCCGCAGCAACGCGTGGCCGGGTCTGCTAGTATTATATTATATTCCGTGTATCTATTAACCTCCTAACTTCGTTTAAATCCGAAGCACGTCTCACAACCAACATCCTCAATCACACTCCAACAATACTATGGCCTCTTTCACAACAGATTAACTATTAAACAATAACCATGACATTCTAATACAAACTCGAGCACAAACACAAAGACAGGGCTCCATTGAGAATGAATGGGAATTACCATGGCAATAGCGCACGTGTACTGTAATAAAACTTATTTATAGTGATGTGTGTTCTCGAATGTTCGGCGGATTCACCGGTACCGGTTGTAGGGCACAGGAGTACGTCGGTAGCGAACTGAGCCAGATGTTACCAGGGGTATGATCCCGCGGATGGCCTAAAAAGCGTTTGCCGGTATTAGGAGACATGAAAGAAAGAAAAACATTTACATATACATTACAAGGTGGTAGGTCCCTCGCATGCGAGAGGCCGTCTGGGTTATCTATTTCTATCGCCAGGCAACAGTGTGTTAGCTCTACCACTCTTACTATTGTACATCTTTGTTGGTAACAAAGTCGATACCGTAAATTCGTGAATGAATAGTGTATACACTTCTAGTAATAAAAGATGAAGCCGAAGTCCAACCAAAGTAATAGGTATATTCTTAGAGACTTTATTATATCCAGTTACGGTATATATCTACAGAAAGCCATATTAATTTACATAATCTTATACATTACATCCGTCTTTACCGAAACTGCGTACACGGCACATCACTAAATCAAGCGCGAAGTCAAAGCCAACATAATTCAGAATCGTAAATCAAAATCGTACAAAAGCGAAACATAATCCGCGGACGAATGAATGGAGCGAATGGGAACGACTCGAAGAGCAGACATATTTTTCACTATGACAACACCATTAGTGTATTCAAACGTTTATCGGACAATTTCAATAACGTAAACACAATCTGAATCTACAGATCGATCCTGAAAATAAACGTATAAAACTATAAATCATATCTAAGTGTGCTATTCATAAAAATATCTATAGATTTGGATTTATATTGTATAATGAAGTAAATACTGCACAAAAGGGAAATTGGTTTTGTAATTAGCTAAGAAACTAGGTGGTCTCTCTAATGCGATAGGACACCTAGATACGTACTGCTCGCTCCGTATAATTCTACATCAACAGCAGCGTTTAACATAAAAGAAATCATAAAATGTTATTTAATTGTATATTGCATACATACTATGTATGTTAGAAGCATCGAAATTCGACAATTAGATAACTAATCAAAATTAAAATTAAAAACCGCGATAAAATCCGTTTAAATTAGTTTTATTTCAATTAGATAACTGTTTATATTTTTTTTCTAATAATTTGACTCTCTCCTGTAAAGTTTACTAAATGTCGCTTAGTGATTTTTGCTTTTCAAGCGTGAATATCCTGTCTATGTGTGCTCATCTACATAAAGCACGTAATAACATATTATGTCAGAACTGTGTTAATGTCCGTCACTCCGAGACATAAGATGTTAAGTCTCATAATGTCCGGTAATTTCACTGGCATCAATGACCTTGAAAACGAAACACAATAGTGCTTACACACTGTTGCATGGCGGCAGAAATACACAAAGCGGTGTACCAACCCAGACGGTCTCTCGCATACGACGGACCTACCACCTTGTAGGTCCTTCGTATGTACCAGCATTAATGGAGGTGTCACGGTTCCTTGTAATGGATACATCAATTCCTTTTTGCACGTCTTAAGTGTGTGTGAACTTGTAAATATGGTAATACGATTTAAATGATGTGCTTCGGCAATTCTCGTTTTGTTGTATTATCATTCAGGATACATAGACCTTAATGAAGAGGAAAGAAGATTAGAAAGAGGGGGATTGGGGATTAGGAAAGGGGATTGGGGATTAATGATGTCTATTATGCTCAAATTGCAGACAATTATGCACAAACAAACAAAGAAAGTGTAAATAAAGATATGAAGTGTACAGCATAACAACAATATTTGTAAGTTAGCGAACAGTTACTTTGCTGGTGGGAGGATACTTGTATCCGACCGGATAGCGACCACCGTACACTGGTGATAAAACCTGCCATAGTGGCCCACCTCGTGTGGGTCGCGTTCCAGGGTTTATTTTATTTTATTTATTTTATTTATTTATTAAGGAAAACTTACAGCTATGACACTTATTGATACAAAAAATAATTATAGAAGGCTAATAAAAAGTTTTCACAACTAGAACATATAATATGTGGCTGAACATGGCATTATTGAAGTTACTTGCTCCCATCATGCCAGTGTATATCCGGTTCTCCCCAGGGGGCTTGCCCTCTGATCCTAACCCTTTTCCCATCCCTTTTTCCTTCCCCTCCCCCTTGGCACTTTGGCAGGCCGGCATGATCTTGCCGACCTACGATGGACACATTGTTTATCGTTGGTCGACACTATTCTTGGATTGCGCTACACTTACCATCAGGTGTAGCGTAGTCACTTTGCCGAGCCAGGATAAAAAAATAAAAACATCCCATAAAATTGTTAGCACCAGCCGACCGGTCATTAAACGGTAAATTAAAGCACGCAGCCGAATGGTTGCCGACACGAACGCTTTACAATGTGTCACAAATTATTTCGTACCACGGATATTGTTGTTTTTGTCCCGTTTATTGATTGAACAAATATTTACGAACACGAGCTATGCCACGATTCAAAATGAATTTTATGGCGAACACAAATTCATTCGCGTTTCAAACACGTAATAACAAATTACAAGGGAGGTATGAGTATATGCGAGAGGCCGTCTGGGCTGGTACCACCGCTTTGTCTATTTCTGCCGCCAAGCAACAGTGTGTAAGCACTGTTGTGTTTCGGTGTGAAGGACATTGAAGGCAGTAAAATTACTGGGCATTATGAGCTTAACATCTTATGTCTCGGAGTGACGAGCGCAGTTCAGTGCCCTGCAGTGCTTTGTAATTCAAAGTTCTGTGTCATGTTGCTTCTGTTTATGGGTAGGCGCTTACCATCAGGTGAGCGCCTTGCTCGTCTCGTCATTCGATCGATATGTACATGTCTTTGTCGAGACGCATCTTCGTTTCATCGAGTTTCAAACCACAACGATTCTAAAGAAGTTTCACTTCAAAATCATCCGAGACCGTAAAAAGCATGAACACATAAACGTTCCGAAGCGGTCCAGCGAAACAATCGCTTCTCAGTTCGCGTATGATAGTAGTTTATGTGTTGGTACGTGAGTTTTACGACCGTTTAATCCGGAGCGGGGGTCCAGCCATCGTTCAACAAATTGTACATTACAAGCAGTTCTTCACAATTTTTATAGGTTACATTTTTTTTATTACTTCCTAATTGTGTTATACAATGGGTATGATTATGTTTTACGACTGACATTTCTATTGAATGCGTGTTGTTTCTCATTGAATAATTTAGGCAGGACGAGAACGGATTGTTATGGTTAGTTTTTGGAACGTAGTTCCTTATCGCGCGTTGCGAAAGGGGGCTAGACGGAAAAAATTGGTACGAAAAGTTGGCACGACATAATTCTCCGGCCAAGAATAAATATAATATTAATTTGATATCTAGCACACAAAGTTAAAGTCGAAATTCCGTTAATAAAAGTAAAACTTATGACATATGGAAATGTAGACGTGGTTTGAAATTTGAATTTTTGATTATCGAACACGGCGCGGCGGTCCACCGTTTAGGCTGCGTTTAGACGACGCGAAAAATTTCGTGCGGCCGTTTACACGATCGCGCAGTCGCCGCGTGGTTGGAGCGTTGCGAAGTATTAAACATTATGGCTTAGTCAATAGAGTTTACATTAGTTTTTCGAGTGATTCGAGCGCGGCGGCCGCGCGGCCGCCGCGCGGCCACAACGCGGTGGGATTCCTTGTCATATAAATGCGCCCTTAGTAGCCAGTCACCAAATTACCTATCATAAAATATTTGAATGTTGGCTGCTTCCAGATTATACAGTGTCTAATATATAGTCTACGGGATGACTGTTTAATATTACGACTCACATCGAATGTTCTGGAACTCTCTAGAACGTTCGGTGTGACGTCACGTAGACTGTAAGACCGGCCGGTGCTCGCCGATTTACGGGCTGGGCGACGTAGCAGCCGGTGTGCTCCCTTCGGACCCTCCGTCCCCCCCGAGATCGAGATCATTTTAGTCAAGCCCGAGAGGTGGTCAAGCGCGAGCAGTCCATCGATCAACGGAAGGTTCGAGAGAAATCGAGAACCTTCCGGGTGACGTCACGCGCGCCGATTGACCAGCCAACGCTAGCCGACCTCCCTGGAGCTTCGAGAATTATGGAAGTACCAGGTGTTCAAACCCGTTCCCCCTACCCCCACCCAATTTGTCCTCACCCCCCCTCGGCCTAAATCGGTAATTTTTGAGGCTAGAGGGTCGTGCGACGGCTTGTCGCAATCGGCTTATTGAGCCCGACACTTTGGCCCCAATAAAAATAAATTTCGACCCCCCAGTAAGAAAGATCTGTAAAAATATCTCTAAAAATTCAAATATCTCAGAAACTACAATAGATAGACAAATAAAATTTTATTAAAATTCCTTCACTAATTAATCGAAAGGAACTTCGTTCCATCCGGGTGTCCCTTGACACCTCTCAAGTTTTTTTTTTTTCATAGCCGAGGTCGGTAAGTGTGTCATTTGATTGTGGTATCCAAACACAATATCGAAGGAATCGCACCTATACGATACTCAAAGGGACGGAATGGGATTTTTTTTTATTCAATTGGATGACGAGACGAGCAAGGCGCTCGTTTGATGATAAGCGCCACGTCTGCCCATTAACAGAAGCAACACCATACAGAACTTTGAATTACAAAGCACTGCATGGTACTGAAATGCGCTCAGCACTCCGAGACATAAGATGCTAAGTACCACAATGCTCAGTAATTTTACTGGCTTCAATGCCCTTCAAACCGAAACACAACAGTGCTTACACACTGTTGCTTGGCGGCAGAAATAGACTAAGCGGTGGTACCAACCCAGACTTCTAAAAAGCTTCTAAAGCGCTAAGTACAGTTGATATAAGCTGGAGAATAAATTAGACTTCTATTTTAGGTCGTTTCAAAAAACTCCCATATTCTGTAATGTGTTATAATAATTCAGGTGTGATGTATGTCGTAATATCACCAGAGGTAATAAGTTTCAGCGTATCATTTCACGCGCCTCATTTACTTCATTCAAAGTATGTGTTTTTTTCTTCTTTTTATTACTGTTAATGACGAGGCGTTAGTTATTTTATTATTTTAGTTTTATGATTTGTTTCGTTGTCATGTTAAATATTTATTTTTTGATATTTGTTTGATTTTATTCAAATGCTGTTTCACACCTATAATTACGAGAGAAGACTAGTCTCATAGTGTGTACCTATTTAATATCTTCTAGTAATATATACGAAAATAGCTTTAGCCCAAAAGTAGCCTAAAAAGTAACCTATGTTCTAACACAGGTTATGGTCTACCTGTGTGCCCAATTTCATCCAAAATCGTTCAGCCGTTAAGGCATGATTGACTAACAAACTTCCAAATTCACAAACTCACAAACAACCAACTTTTTGCTGGTGATAATAGGGTTCATATCCTTGTATCCCTATGCCTACATTGGTCGTTCGCCTCCTCGATTTGCTTCTTCCTTCTTCAGAGCGTGAAGAAGCATTTATACAAGCCGTCATGATTCTAGTGACCATCAATAAACTCATTGTTTTTCGGTGGTCGTTTTTTTGGACTACACTGCGCTTAACATCAGGTGTAGTGCAGTCACTTTGCCGTGCTCGGATAAAAAAAAAACTTCCACATTCAAAACAGAAGATTAACTGTTGGTGTGTCATTAATATAAACAAATATAGTCCCTTTATATCCAAACACTCATAACAATCTTTAACACAAACACCTCGTATTTTGCAAAACAATAATGACATTCATACCCGGGTGCAGTTCAGCCGGGTAATGACTCGTGAAGCGATATCGACTCTGTCCCTCTCGCACCCCTTTCGAGGGGGGGGCGTAATTAGCGAATTTGAAGTTCAACTTGATACCGACGCAAACGGAGTTTGACGGTTGTTTCACGTTTAGGTATCGATGGGAAATGATTTATGAATGGGTAATCGGCAATTGATTAAGATCAAAATTGATATGAATTGACTATTGTATACAAATCTAAAACATATTTATTTCTGCCGTCAAGCATCAGTGTGCAAGCACCGTTGTTTCGGTTTGAGAGACATTGAAGCCAGTCAAATTACTGGCTATTATGAGACTTAACAACTTATGTCTCGGGGTGACGCGCGCAGTTCAGTGCCATGCAGTGCTTTGTAATTCAAAGTTATGTGTGGTGTTGCTTCTGTTTATGGGCAGGCGTGACGCTTACCATCAGATGAGCGCTATGCTCGTCTCGTCATACAATGAAATAAAAAAAGGGTGTCCTAATAAAATGAATTGCAGCGCAAAGATCTCGCTAAGTATGAAAGTTTTAAATAACACAATCATAACAAGAAGCAATTTATCTTAATTTAATCATGCGACCGTTTTTCTGTCTTTTACAGCTTCACAAGCAGATTCATGAGCCACTGAATGTCAAAGGCACATATTATACATGCCAAGCTTTAGCGTGGTACAAAGAGATGCAAAATGCAAACGCATTCACAAGTGACGCTAGTGACAGTACTAGCGCAATTCTAAATGTGCTAACAGTCTTGAAATTATGTCGATTGTCAATTTATGATTCACATGGGGAATAATAAGCCCTTATCTCTATAAAGTTACCTTGGAGACGTTATAAGATGCGACAAATAGATTCCCAGCGGCCATCTTTTCTATTTTGTAACAGGGTCTTTACACTCCCGTTTGAATAGCGACGTGTAAATATCCGGGCCGTGTCCAAAATTACAATATAGGCCTATTTCTGTAGCAGTTTCTTTATAAATAGGCATTTAGGATCATCTATTCTATTGTCGTCGTTTTTTTAGAAACTTAGTATATTATAGTTTAGTTCCCGGTCGGTCTGGAAATCTTTGGGACGCCAATTTTCAGCAGTGGACGTCCAGTGGCTGATGATGATGATATATAGTTATAGTTTCATAGTATTTTATAGTTATGAAATGTAAATATAACACATTTTTTGAGTGGTAGAGCCACGCTGTAGACAGTTTTGTCTACAGCATGAATGGGCTGGCTCGACCGCTCGTTACCACTGTTTCACAGAAAACCGACGTAAAGTAGCGGCTTGCTGCTGCGTTTCGCACGGTGAATGATATAACCGGAAGCCCAAATCCCCTCTCCTTCCCAATCCCTAATTATCCCTTTCCTTTAAGGTCGGCAACGCGCCCATGATTCTTGTGGTGGGCGTACATGGGCGGTGGAGATCACTTACCACCAAGTGACCCACTTGCTCGTTTGCCGGCCTATGCTATAAAAAAAACTGTAAATTATCGTATCGAATGCCGTATGCACATCACTATTCTTGTAGTGTATGCTCTAGGAACAAACACGAGGGCGTAGGCTCTGAGCGCTGACGCCGCGGGGCACTTGTTTGACCAGCACGTCATCTTCCGCACCGATGGATGTGATGACGGGTTGGAAATTTGGGGACAACGAAATGACTTTTATGACGTCAGCCATCGAACTGGACCGGCGGGCTTTAGAGGGGCTGGAGTACAGAGTATGCAAATTAAAATTGATAGCAATTTGTATTTAGCAGAGAATATTTAATGCGCGTCTTTGTAGACCTGTATAATGGAATGATTTCTTATTTTACGCGAATGACTGAAAAGAACTGGTACAACTGACGAAGCGCTGAAGGTTGAACTTATTCCCAAAAAACGAAGGTTGCCGAAGGGCATAAGCTTAATGATACCTTTGTATTGTCTGTTTATTAATTTTGAATATTAATTTAACACAATTTAGTTCATGTTAGTCAGTTTTGACTGTTTTTGGCGACTTTAACTTAACCCCATAAATAATATTTGTAGCCACTAAATATTTACGGCGCAAATATAAAAAACAATCTTCATTTTAATTTCACGAATCAACCAACGAACTGTTTGTAAGGAGGTTTATCCCATGCGACCCACTCTTTAAAATGGTAGCTCGTATTAAAAAAATCTTTTCCTAAAAACCAGCAGTTAACAATGCAATTCTAATCCAGACAATACAGTCCAAACGGGTTGTTATTTAAAAAAAAAACACCATTTTAAATTGTAAACAGCATTATCGGGAAACGCTTAAAACGGAATCGCTGCAGACGTTTGTGGGCGCGAAAAAAATAATCTAAAATATCCGAATGCTTTCACAATATTCCATATTTGCATAATGGCACTGCATTTGTTCTGGGTTGCCAGTAATCGGATAAAATATTCCTAGTATATTTAATAGTGTGTTGAGTGAACTGGTAGCTTGCATTACGAAACCACAGACAAAGGTGCCTAATACATAACACTCCTCATTTTTGTCTGGTGTATATTTATTTTGGGACCAAGTTGTATTCATAGTTCACTAAAATGTAAGATTAGGTTAATTTTTATCTTATAATATCTTAGTAGGATAAGGAGGTAGGTACCTATTGATATTTGGTATTGGATACTTGGTGCATAATCCGTTTGCTAGTCTCATCCAATGTATTTGAACGGGACAGTACAACCTGAGTATCTAAGTGGTAGAGCCACGCTGTAGACAGAGTTTTGTCTACAGCATGAATGGGCTGGCTCGACCGGATCGTTACCACTGTCTCACAGAAAGCCGACGTAAAGTAGTGGCTCGCTGCTGCGTTTCGTACGGTGAGTGGGATAACCGGAAGCCCAAATCCCCTCCCCTTCCCAATCCCTAATTATCCCTTTCCTTTAAGGTCGGCAACGCACCCATGATTCTTCTGGTGGTGGGCGTACATGGGCGGTGGAGATCACTTACTATCAGGTGACCCACTTGCTCGTTTGCCGGCCTATGCTATAAAAAAAAACCTCCTTCTGTCCCGCAAACGATACAACAGTGAGGCTGTTTTCTTGCACATTATCGTATAAATCATCAGGGCGCTCTAGCGAAAATATGCACTGCAGTTCGCTGGTGGTAGGATATTCGTATCCGCCCGGATAGCGACCACCGTACACATGGTGTGACCTGCCATAATGACCCACCTTGTGTGGGTCGCGTTCCAGGAACAGCCAGTGTGTATACGGTTCTCTCGAAGGGCCTGCCCCCTCTTCCTATATCCTTCTCTTCCCTCCAACTTGACCCTGGGATGAGATACTGCAGGGGTCGCCAGTATCCCATTAGATGGGACCCCTGTAGTTCATCCCAAGGGTAAAAAAATGCACTGCAGTATCGCGGCAGCCCTAACACCATCCTGAACGCATTAAAAACAATCGTTTTACGTGCAACCCTGAACCTAGCAAACTCTCGTAGTTCGATATGGATCATATGAGGGTTTAGAGTGCCTGCGAGCACGGGACACCAAAAAAAAGCACTTGACGGACATGCCGAGCTATACATACGCTCGATATGAGGCCCTCCCCTCCTATATGCTTCTCCAATTGATAGTTAACAGTTTCACATAAATAGGTATGTTATAAATTTAATCTTTTTGTGTGTCTCTCTCTGTCTGTGCCTGTGTCGACCAAACGAATGGATCGATGTGCGGATGCTTGAATGACTGGACACAATCGTTGCTCGACTTGTTCAAGTCGCCTCTGTACTGTATATCACATCATGCATGTGTAGGAATTTGTCCACTTAAACTCCAATATTTAAGACGACAACATCTTGTAATTTTATTTTTATACACAACATTCATTAATATAAACTAATTTTATCTCGTAGTTTTTTGGAAAATCGGGCATGAAATATATTCCATGTACGATTTTGCAAAAAATACGGTATTAAAAACAATTTAAATTAATGAATTTAACAAAACAAAATCAGTATCTCCATTTGAAGTTATTGTGGGTTGGTTTTTTTCTGCATAACTAGGTCCAATTATAGGCAATTCAGGTATGTAATAGTACTAAAATTAATAGTTAATGTTCAATCGGGGGTTACTATGTTTTAATACACATGTAATACATGCAACAAAACATAAATATCACTTTTTTATTGAGGTTAAAGAATGCTGATACGGTATCGTCATGACAATCGTGTGGAGGCGCTCTAATGAGGGGCACGGCTTCTTCCAACGTCATCTCGCTTCTTTGTCTTTTATATGCAAACAGAAAGAGACTGCGCGACAATTAGCAGGAACTTAAACCGGCCTAGTTTGGAGTTTACATAATTAAGATCTTGTGTGAGATCTGAGAATGCTTTGTGTTCAGTTTGATACGTGATTACATAACATTTTTAGGACTTGTAGCACGCAAGCAGCAAAATTTCGTACGGTATATTTCGCAGCGACAATGCCTGGAAACCCACGTCAATTCTATCTTTAACAAAACCAAAATAATGATTTCTTACGTTTACGCGAATGTTACTCATTGAAATAAAACTAATTTAAACGGATTTTATCGCGGTTTTTTATTTTAACCACGAAGGTGACCACGAAGGCTGAAAAGCTTTCGAAACGTCGGGACCATAATTAAAATAAAAAACCGCGATAAAATCCGTTTAAATTAGTTTTATTTCAATGAAAAACCAAAATATCTATACCCTGTAGGTATATCCCATATATGTGGTAGATCTCTCGTATGCGAGAGGCCGTCTGGGTTGGTACCACCGCTTTATCTATTTTTGCCGCCAAGGAACAGTGTGTAAGCACTGTTGTGTTTCGGTTTGAGGGGCATTAAAACCAGTGAAATTACTGGGCATTATGACACTAAACATCTTATGTCTGTCATGCAGTGCTTTATAACTCAAAGTTCTGTGTGGTGTTGCTTCTATTTATGGGCAGGCGTGGCGCTTACCAGGAAGCATGTATTTGGAGATATTTGGGGTATTGATGTAGTTGGGGAAGCCAGCCTTCGAACTACAATGTACTTACATAAAAAAATATATCGTTTCTATTTATACATCGTTAACGCGGATAAGGTTACAAAAGAAGGCTGAAGAAAGAAAGGCTGTTTAATATACATTAAGGGCTAATATAGCACTTAAGAATGTATATCCGAGAGCCGGGACAAGCGACGTCGTGCGGCTTAGTGTTTAATAATGCAATTGTTATAAATTAGTCTTTAATGCGTCCCGTCCTTTTAATCGCATTAAAAAAAAAGCGTTTTAATACTTGTAGCTCACGCCAATGACCTCGACGATTTGCACCATAGAAAAATCTATCGGAATGGAGGTTTCGCTCTTCCGAAATACTGCGCGATGGTAGGGGTTTTAATAGGTTTTTAATTGTTAATTTAGCTTTTTGATTAGGATATTGTAAAATAATGCGTCGCGTCTTTTTTCGATCAAAAGGATTATTTTATATCTTACTAGCTTTTCCTTTTGATCTGCTTTTTCCGGGATAAAAAGTAGCCTATGTTATTCAGTGATAATGTAGCTTTCTAACGGCAAAAGAATTTTTGAACTCGGTTCAGTAGTTTTTAAGCTTATTCGTTACATACACAAAAATACAAATCTTTCCTCTTTATAATAGTGTAGCGTAGATTTATCTTTTTGATTAGAATATTGTTAAATAATGCGACGTGTCTTTTTTCGATTAAAAGGAATTTATATGTGATAGTGATAGGCTCGGCCTCCCCCTATCACAACATGGGATATCAGCGAAACGTGAGTAAACGCGTAAGTTTATGTTTGCGGGTTATTTTTTTATGGACGGATCGCAATACCATGATACCCACGATACAACGTTAGCTGGTAGGGTCAGCATTATGTGTGTGACTATTAGGTGTCATTATTAACCGATTTAAAAGGCGGATTCTGTGTTAGCACTACAACTCTCGTGTGGTAGTACCATTCAATTACATCGCAAAGTGACGATCTATTTCACAGAGCACATCGGTTTATCGATTTTCGACTAAAAAGGTCTTTAGTTCGACACATCGACAGATGCAATTGTAGAATTCCTTTCGCGAGTGAAATATAGTATGCAATTTGTATTAAGCACAAGTTAGATTTTAGTTCAGTAATGTTTGAAGCGATTTCTCTGAAATAAATGTTCGAATATGATCTCAAAATAATTGTACAACGATTTTTATTTGACAGCCTCCGTGGCGCCGCGGGCGAGTAGCCGGCTACGAAGCGAGAGGCTGTGGGTTTGATTCCCGCACCGAGACAAATGTTTGTGTGATCCACGAATGTTGATTTTGGGCCTGGGTATTGTGGGATCGCAAGTCCCTCGTAGTTCCTAATACCCACGACACAGGTTTAACCTAGAGAGCCCTAACCCTGGCTATGTGTGTGACTGTTGAATGTATTTATTTACTTTTTATTTATTTTTAGGTATAGCATAATTTTATATTATAAGACTACCTCGAGTCGATCCCATTCGGATCTGTATAGACATAAAACAAAATCATTAGAAAGAAGATCTATGAAAATCTCATCACCTTCTGCAACTTCTTAGAAAAGGCCAGTTCGCTTATCGTACAAAACGCAGCAGCAAGCCGCTACATTAAGTCGGTTTTCTGTGAGACAGTGGTAACGACCCGGTCGAGCCATGCCATTCATGCTGTAGAGTGTAGACAAAACTGTGTACAACGTGGCTCTATCATTCAAAATCTCAAAGTGGGGTAGGCGCAACAAGCTTTTTAACACGTCATGTAACCGAAAAATTCGGCTTGTAATTTTTACAACCGGCCGCCTGCCTGACGTCAATCCCTATGGGGAAATTATATTTAATTTATTATATAATCTTGTTTAATTTAATCTAAACTAAAATAACGGACCATGTTGTCTGGAAATGAAAATTTATTATTATTATAAGAGTATATTAGATACAAATTCTACTCCACTAAAGGAAGGCCTAAAATATCAGAACCGATTTTAATAATAAGGCACTTCTAAAGCTGTAAATAGCTCTTATATATACCTTTTACGTTGCTAACAGAATTTAAAGCCGTATTCAAGACTTACAACCCACGCCACCCATAAATAATATCGATATTTAACAATTTCCAATAAGATACCTCTCGACTTTGAAGTGTCGAGATATATTGTTGTGAAGTATTTTTCTTTGAAACATAATTTATTACTACTTATATTCAATACTGGCTATTGCTCGCAGCTCTGGCCGCGGTTATGTCCATAAATTATAAAAAGTAGCCTATGTTTTTATCCACACCATGGTTAATCTGTATACCAAATTTAATCCCACCTCAAAGGGAAGGGATGATTTAGGTATTGGGAAAGAGAAAGAGAGGCAGATTTGGGCCTCCGGATATCCCACGCGTACGAACCGCAAAAGTAAAAAAAAAATAAGTAAATAAAAATAAACCCAGGCTTGGAAAATGTGCCTGAAATGGCAATAGCCACCTATGACATAAAATGGTAACCGTGGGTGGGAACATAAGTTGCCCCTAGTACTACCCTTTCGGTGACACAGTAAGTTTACGCATATTTTTTTACGTATACATACGTTACACATTGTCACTAAAACTCGCTTTGACATCAAACGAAAACATCGCGAGGAAACCTATGACAAAGAATTCTAAAGAATTTCGAAAGTATAAAAAGTCTACCAATGCACAATGGGCCAACATGGCGAAGGAAAGGCTGAGCACCTACCATTAGTAGAAAAGAAATTTTAAGCCCTATTCGAGACTCAAACGGCCCACGCATATTTCTTCGTTAATAACACGATATTCCCGAGAAGATGTCTACTCGTATCTTAACTTTTGAAGTATGAACGCATTGATAATAGTCAGTTAGCAGAATCAGAAATATGGAATTGAAAATACATTTTTTTCTATTAATTATTCGAATATATATTCGTGTTTACGCCTACATTAAGTTCACTGATTTTATCGTTTGGCAGTAATAAGGTCGACCGGTTTCTTTTATTGAAGTGAAATTTCTTTAGAATGGTTGTGATTTGAAACTGGATGAAACGAAAATGCGTCACGACAAAGACAAACGTATTCATAAATAGGATTTAGCCTGCGAGAGAATGAGATAGATTACTAGTATGCTATCACGTGTCTGCGCCTCCGTACAACAAAGCCTTCGGAAAATGTGTCATAAACACCGTGGTGTTTTATTCACGTGTTTTTTTTTGCATTTGCGTATTAAAATTTGTTGGTTAATTAATTTATGTAGGAATGGTTTTCTTTTTATCCTGGCTCGGCAAAGTGACTACGCTACACCTGCTGGTAAGTGCAGCGCAATCTAGGAATAGTGTCGACCAACGAAAAACAATGTGTCTATCGTAGGTCGGCAAGATCATGTCGGCCGGCCTAACTGTTTTTTCGCAATCTGTCTAAATAAAAAAATAATAATTAAAATTTAATTTTTCTATCCAACCCGAAACCTTAGCAATCGTATCGCATAACAACTGGGCCATCGAGGCTGGAACCAAGGTTCTTATACCTCAACAATAACCCAAAAATTATACACTCTATTCTGATCCATGGGGGAAGCGACCCTTGTCCGTAATGGGAGATTTTTAATTCAGCAAAATCATAGCGTAATAATGAACTTCGATACAATAATGTTCAGTGAGCCATCGTTGGATGTAGTGACTATACGTAACTTAAGCCTATTCTGGGCCTTTGAGGCGGAAAATAACACGGGACCTCGTTAAACAGGCCCGTGATATGTAGACGATAAGTTATTTCATAAAAGTTTAACCGCCGACGTAAGAAGCGGAGGTGATATGTCTGTCTTTGTATCTGTTCGTGACATAGTAGCTTCTAAACGGAAAAAACAATAGCTGTAGAGTGTTGGTCTATAGCATGAATGGGCCGGCTCGACCGGATCGTTACCACTGTTTCAAGGCCTAGCGACGTAAAATAGCGGTTTGCTGATGCCTTTTCTACGATGAGTGAGGTATCCAGAGGCCCAAATCCACACCCAGGCATCATCCACCATACAAGCCCACATGAATTACCTGGGTTTTATTTTTAGTTTTTTGAGTGGCGGCGCCACGCTGTAGACACTTTTGTCTACATTGCAGACAAGACAGACTCTACAACATGAACGTCGGGATCAAAGTAAATAAAAAACCGCGATAAACTCCATTTAAAATAGTTTTATTTCAATGTGTAATATTCGCGTAGACATAAGTAATCATATAATATAAACATTAACTAAGTCTCACAATCCTCCGTAAGCTCAATATGCTTAAAAATGGGCACAAAGTTGTCTCTTCACGTATAAATATATAGATTATACTTTCGACTACTAAGTTTATACACAATCCGAATGATAAATAATGGTTATTTATACATTTTATTGTTCAACCACGACCCAATGACTTCTAAACTGTTGGTCGCCGGCCAGACAGTTGAAATGGACCGTCTGCTTTTGATCGTAAACTAGTTTTGTCATATGTAACTGAAAGCGTATTTTGAGGTACTCAGCCGAGACGCGAGACAGCGACAGACGACGAAAGCGACACATCTGCTTTGTATGTACCACGTTTTGATGAATGCAACCGTGACGGGACACCGCGACATTTTTTTTATCCGAGCACAGCAGTGTGTAAGCACTGTTGTGTTTCGGTTTAATGGACATTGAAGTCAGTGAAATTACTGGGCATTATGAGATTTAACATCTTATGTCTCGGGGTGACGAGCGCAGTTCAGTGCCATACAGTGCTTTGTATTCCAAAGTTCTGTTTGGAGTTGCTTCTGTTTATGTGCAGGCGTGGAGCTTACCATCAGGCGAGCGTCTTGCTCGTCTCGTCATTTAATCAAATAAAAAATAAAAAACATGTGACTGCAGTACACCTGATGGTAAGCGCAGTGTAGTCCAAAAAACCAGCGACCGACGATAAACAATGAGTTTATTGATGGTCGCTAGAATCATGCCAGCTATATAAATGCTTCTTCACACGCAGTAAATTGTTCTTTGATTTAAATGTGAAACATTTTATGATATTAATAGGATACGTCGGAGAAAACTCGATCATAGGCGTCGCTTGGCACTAGTTAAGTTGAAATGTATATTAAATTGATATATTTTCTATTATTAACATATTCATTGCGACAGGCTCCGCAGTGGGCCAGCACTCGCCTGTGAAGCGAGCCAAACGAAAATGGATTGAACTGTGAAACAAAAGTGTTTCTTAGTTTTTTTTTATTCTGGCTCGGCAAAGTGACTACGCTACACCTGATGGTAAGTGTAGCGCAATCCAAGAATAGTGTCGACCAACGATAAACAATGTGTCCATCGTAGATCGGCAAGATCATGCCGGCCTGCCAAAGGGCCAAAGGGGAGGGGAAGGAAAAAGGGATGGGAAAAGGGTTAGGATCAGGGGGCAAGCCCCCTGGGGAGAACCGGATATACACTGGCTGACCCTGGAACGCGACTCACACAAGGTGGTCGATATCCAGTCGGATACAAGTATCCTCCCACCAGCAAATTCGATCCCCGGATAGAGTTACATATTTGTATGATCCACAATATTTGTTTCGGGTGTGTATGTGGGATGTAACAGAAAAACCTTCGTAAATTTCTCACATAACGTGTTCTAGTGTGTAATTACAAGGTGGTAAATCCCTCGTATGCGAGAGGCCGTCTGAGTTGTTACCACCGTTTTGTCTATTTCTGCCGCCAAGCAACAGTGTGTAAGTGTGTTTCGGTTTGAAGGGCATCAAAGCCGGTGAAATTACTGAGTATTATGAGACTTAACATCTTATGTCTTAGTGTGACGAGTGTAGTTCAGTGCCATGCAGTGCTTTGTAATTCAAAGTTCTGTGTGGAGTTGCTCCTGTTTATGGGCAGGCGTGGCGCTTACCATCAGGCGAGCGCCTTCCCCCTCATCATTCAATCAAATAAGTCCAAATGACAACATATTGGCTGTACTTGATGTTTATTTCCTTCGTCAAATTTTAAAAGGCCGAGACTGCACCCCCACTTATGAAGGCACGCTATAATCCGGTCTCGCGTTGCCGAGCCGCCGCGCCGCTCCCTGGAGCCGACAACGCTCAGTGACTATCCGCTTACACGGAATTAGCGATTTTATGACCTTCCACGAGATTGCTTTTAAAAGTATCACGTTACTCGATGCGACTGAAACTTATGGTTGCGACTTGTGTGCGACCGATTTATTGTATGATATTAAGGCATGTTTTGAAGTTCGCGATCGAGGCAAGAAACTGCTTAGGCAGTGCGTGTCATGCTGATTTAAAATTAAGTAATAAAATTGGTTTGATAAAATAAAGCGGCCCAAAAAGCGTTGGCTTGACGTATTGGAGGGAGACATGAGAGCCAATGGTCTCACTATAGAGGATGCTCAAGATCGGGCGAAGTGGAGGCGTTTAAGTAGGAAGGCGGACCCTGGCACTAAGCCGGGATAACGCAAGGCAGAAAGAAAGAAGAAGGTTTGATAAAAAAAAGCAAAAAAAATTTAAAATTAGAACACGAGACGAGAGATGAGATGAGAAATAAAACGATTGCGAATAGTGAAGATGGAATTATTATTTGCTTACAAAAAGTTATTGAAGCGGAATGGCGCAAATATTACAATAATCGTAGATTTTTATTATCAATTTTTTTAATTAGAGGTTATTTAGCTCTTAGTCGTATGTAAGCAATGTATATTATAGAAAGAATAATCTGTCTATAGATTTGCGTACACTTCATGTAACCATTAATTGTTAAGCTCCAATTAAAAGGAAATACTGCCGCGCATTTGTAATGCGTACGCGGTACTAATAAGGTTTCGGTTCGATCCGCGGATCGGATGAAAGTGATACTAAGTTTTTCTAACACGAAATGCTCATTATCAGCTGGGAGTCTGGAATTTGTATGGGGATAGGCTCGCCCCTATCATATAAGCTCGAAAAAATCCATGTGTACTGGTTACACCTCTGCCTACGCCTTCGGGGATTACAGGGGTGAGTGCGTATGTATGAAAAAGAAACGAGTTTCTCATATTATATTGACGAGAATATAGACTTAATTTTTTTATTTAATCATAGATAATTTGAAACGGCATTAAAATATGTTGTCAGTTAATAGACGACCATCATTTACGAGGCGACGTTATGCGGTATTTTTTTCTAATATGACGAGCCCTGGATATACAAGAGATGTTTCAATAAACGAAAGATTTAGTAATATTCTCGTCTATGTCATCCCATAAACTTTCTTCATCTAAATGCGGCTTTAGCGATGTAAATTAATTTTGTAAGAGCGCTGGCAACATTGTAATGGCAACACAGACGCCTCTATCATCAGCTGACGTTTCAAAACGCGGCCATAAATTAACGGGCGGCACACGAGTCGCGCTCGCGCCGAAAACCGCCGCGAATTAACATAATAAAAAAGGAACGCTCAAAAACCGCTCGTAAATAAAGTTTTATAGCCATCGCTCTAATGCCCGGAGAATGTCGCGCGAGAGGGTGGCAACTTAGTGCCTGCGAGCGCCCGTCTCCCGCTCGGGGTTGCCATAATAAAAAATTCAAAAGAAGAAAATCCGGACACGAGGCCTGGTCCGGATGCATAAAAAATGTTGTGCGCGAGAAAAAAAAACGCCATTAAACATACGGAGGCGGTGACGTATGCCTTTTGTGCTGCGCTAAATAAAATATTGCGGTGTGAAGCTAACTGTATTATTTTTTTCGTTTTTCGAACGCCGCCGCGCGTTCGCCACAGCGCGTCGAGTGTGGATTAACCATTAAAATTCGTCGTGCGGTCAGTTTACGAAATGGACTTCTGTACAAAGAATGAAAGGGAATGAAATATAAGTCTTGATGTGTTTTGGACAGATTACACTTGATTCATGAAAAAAGCCACCAACAGTGACAGTTGTACTTCTATAAGCCATAAAGTTTCAATATAATCATAACCATGTTTTAAATAAAAAATAGTTTAAAAAAAACTAAAAAACACGCTTTTATAGAAAGTCTAACTAAAAAATTGAAAATAAATTTGAAGAAAACAATGAATTTTATTGTAAAAAAAGCGTGCGGTGCATGGTGTAAATAGTAATCAATATTATATTGACACATATGAGTAGAAGGATTATCATTTAGATAGTATCTTAAAAATCACCCCACGCTTTTTTTACAATAAAATTCATTGTTTTCTTCAAATTTATTTTCAATTTTTTAGTTAGACTTTCTATAAAAGCGTGTTTTTTAGTTTTTTTAAAACTATTATTTATTTTTCATTTTTTAGTTAAAATATTAATATATTGTAACAGAGAGTATAATTTTAATTTTAAACCCGAACATCAAAAAAGCGCCATCTATTGACACTATTAGATACTACGATATTCCCTATAATTAACGAAGATCCAGAGAGTACAATTTTAATTCCTAACCTGAATATCAATAATTAATTAAATTAAATTATTATTTTATTATTATTATTATTAAATTATTATTATTTTTTTTATCAAATTATTGTATTGTCATCGGTCCTCGATAAATCTACAAAGTTTGAACGAAATCTGGCCGTTTAAAGTGGGTCAAAATCGTGCCCAAAGGAGTCGGTTACAAACATACAGGTGAAGTTAATAAAAAGCGTGTAAAAACGACACTGTTCTAGGTAACTTAAGCTATACAAGCTAAGCTAAACAAAATCCAATATAGCTGTAGATTTTTTTGTATGGTCCATCGACCGTCTGAAAAAAACGCCTAGCGGAGACAAACATACCATATTGTGAAACAAGCCCTCATAGCTATAATTTATTCCGTTGCTAAAACCCGAATACAAAACTTACATCACGACTTATGTCTACTACATTTCTGGACATATACCATCTCAATAACATCCTACTCTTGCACACCGAGCGATATTTCCCCGATAAGAAGCAATTATCGGATCGATTATTGGTTCGCATTTATCAAGGCGATTTATCTGGCATTTACCGTGAAACTAAGGAAATGAGGCTATTAACGGTCAGGGCAATTGATATAATTAGTTTACGCATTAGGAAAGGCTTGATGGCCCCGAAGCTGTTTTTAAATTTCGAATGCAGATTAAGGGAGAGGACCGTTGGTGGGAACCTAATCTTTTTTAATCCGACTGGATTGCAACCTGGATGAACATGAACACAGCCCCGATACAAATATTTGTGGATTACATTAGGCTCGTTACGAGAATGGAACCAACGGCCTCTCGCATTGCAGCCGGCTACTCGCCCACTGCGCCACGGAGCTATCAATATAATATATTCTTCAGTCATAGTTCCTTTGGAATAAAAGTCATTACAAAAATTATTAAAAAAAAAACATATTAAACAACGCCGGCGGCATGGTGCAAGAGGTTGCACTTGCACCCCCCTGTCAGCAGGCAGCGGGGATTCCCCGAGCAATAACGCAAACCATCGACTACAGAGTTTAAGTGTGCTTTCGATTAGCGAAACATATTCAATCAAATACCCGTGCGATTTGAATTTGACATTACATACATTTACATAACTCCCTGAAAGTAATCCTGGCGGCGCCCATGCTCCTGTAAAAAAAAAACTAAAACAATGTCGACAAAAGTGCATATTAACATTTAACTCACGACGAACATTTAAAAACATTCGCAACTCGTTAACAAACCGGCGAATATTCACAATTCAGTCGCAAACTAGTTAGCGTGTTGTGCTCGGGAACTACTGCGGAGTTGTTTATACAAACGGCGCGGCTTCAAAACCGTTTACACTTTCCGTTTTCTTTGCAAAATGCGCTAAACAGTTTTCGCCTTCGTGTTTCTTTGTAATTTTGTATTATTGAAAGTTCGTGTTTGAGACTTATTTGTGATGTTGGAAAAATTGTAACAGCTCAGAGAAGAGTCGCAGTTTCGAATCCAGCCCTAAAAGCATACGCCTCTGGCTTTTCTAAGTAACGCGTGTATTAATTGTTAATTAAAGCAATTAACGGTGGCGGAAAAATCGAGAAGAAACCTGCATATTTGAGATGTTCTCCATAAGAATTTCGAAGGTGTGTGAATATGCCAACCCACATTAGACCAGCGTGGTGGACTAAAGCCTGACCCAGCAGTGGTACATGTGTAATTTGAGTGGTAGAGCCACGCTGTAGACAGTTTTGTCTACAGCGTGAATGAGCCGGCTCGACCAGGTCGTTACCAGTGTCTCACGGAAAACCGATGCAAGGTAGAGGCTAGTTGCTTCGTTTCATACGACGAGTGGGATGTCTGGAAGCCCAAACCATGCTCCCTTTCCTTCAAAGTTGCCATTGCCAACACGCCCATGATTCTTCTGGTATTGTGGGCGTACATGGGCAGTGATTACTTGCTCGTTTGCCGGCTTATTTTATAAAAAAATACGTGAAAGTACTGACAATAAAAAATACTTTTGTATTGACATATAAGGCAACAAATCAAGAAAGGAAGCATTACTAAGGCCATGATACACTTTCACAAAACTCCGGATATAATAATAAGAAGAAAACATATTACAATCATACAAATGTCACGAAATATTCGCAAAATTGTTCCCAGAATCTAGATCTTGATATCACCGGCAGACAATATAGGCGTTTGGTTGAAACGCGCGTCGTTTGGCGTGCGATATGGGAACGGGCGGAATGGCCACGACTTCTCTGTCAAGAGGATGTCACAGTGTAATTGAAGGCAGATAAACAATACACGGTAACACGAGACAGGCTTGACAGTGTGGATGGCATCAGATATTGAATTGTCCTAGGTTATAATATTAATTGTAACAATGTATTCAGTTGATGTCAAGATTTTATGGCACGTTGTCAAAGTAAGGGATCTATTTTGCTATGGTAAAATTATAATACAATAAGATACGAATGGGTGGAAAAACAATGCAAAAAATAATTGAACAAAAACGTATTATACTAATTATTTCTAGGAATCACATAGTGGTCGAAATTCCACCGTAAAAATAATATTTTTTAAAATTTTGTTCTACTACGTCAACAGTGTGATTTGACATTCAGACATTAATAGTATGAACGTAAACAATAATGGTCTTATTATAAAACGTACAACGTTTACAAGGTGGTAGGTCCCTCGTATGCGAGAGGTCGTCTGGGTTGGTTCCACCGCTTTGTCTATTTCTGCCGCCAAGCAACAGTGTGTGAGTACTGTTGTGGTTCGGTTTGAAAGACATTGAAGCGAGTGAAATTACTGGCATTATGAGAATTAACACCTTATGTCTCGGGGTGACGAGCGCAGTTCAATATCATTCAATGCTTTGTAGTTCAAAGTTCTGTGTTGCTTCTGTTTATGGGCAGGCGTACGTGATTACCATCAGGCGAGCGCTTTCCTCGTCTCGTCATTCAATCAAATAAATACAAAACAGAAACGTATTATAACCACAAACTGGGTTTATATTGGCCAGTTACTAGTTGTTAGGAACCTAGTTTAAAGTTGGATTACGTTTTATAATAAGGCCTTGGTTTAACTACGATTTACCAAAGGGGCAACTTGCACTACGATTCATAATCGTATTTAATCGCTGAACATGTTTAGAGTTCTCAACTTTATATACGATTTCAGGCTTCATAAACACGTTCAGTGGTTAAACACGATTTATGGATTGTTGTGCAATGCGACCTTAATGTATTTGTTACAAATATTATATATAAATAGCTTTCTGCGTTGCTTCTCCATACAAATTTAAGTATACTAAATCTCACACTCCTCCGTGCGCGGCAAATTCTTAAAAAGGGGTACAAACCCTCTTCACGTATTAATGTATAGATTACATATTTTATGTTAAAATTTTTAGTCACTTGAGTGTCAAATGAGCAGGTCAATCGCCTGATTTTAAGTGTCCCGCTTGCTCACGATCCAAAAGCAACATTACCCATATCTTTGTAAAATACGCTTAAATACAACATAATCAATTCACCACCAATTACAAAATTCTAAAGCAACATAATCAAACCATTTAATTTATTTTATCATACAAATCCAAATATACGTAACAAAAGTATAAATATAGCCGACATCATCGTCACAAAACATGTCTCCACATTTAATTTTCAACTCGAGTCCGGATTGTGACTTCTCCCTTCGCCTCAACTGCACGCACGACGCGACGTCGGCTTTAGATAAAAGGGCCGCTTTGTCCCCGGCGTAAATATAAATTGCACCATAAATGTCAGATGGACACAATTGTCCGTGAGCTGTGATTCCGACCCTCGTCTGAAGAGTGCACGCTTTGCGCAGATATTTAAATTGAAATTGGCGCGGGCTGTTGATTCGAGAATATTTTTGATGGTTGAATTTGGAACTGGGCTACTATTCTATTAAACGATAGGAAGCGACGAAGTTCGAAAACGTAGACTTAATGTAACATAGAATATCCAACACAATAATAATATTTCTACTATAAAATATAGTGACTAAAATTAATCAGTCGGTAAAAACATGTATGTAAAGGGGAATATTTTTTTATCAATATAACATGTCATGTTGGAATTTGTCTGAAAGAAATCGCCCGTTGCGATAAGTCCGCCCTTTGTATCACCCTTGCTCTATGATCCTTACTTTTTAAGTAACATTATTTGGTGTGCAATAAAGAATATTCTATCTATCTTAGTGATACTAATTTATATCAAAAATATTATTATAATGGCTATTCTATACCTACTTTGCTCTATGTATGTTCCAAACTTCGTTGCTTCGTTTCGGATTTATAGAATAGGGTTTTGTATTGGTTCGACAAGACGAAAATATTGTTGAAAATCGTTTTTGAATTCAACCAATGAAAGATGAGTCTACGCCACTTAATTCTTGACACACAATGCACACACGAAAACGGAAATCTGCTTGAAAGGTATCAATGCATGCTATCTGACTGGCGTCACTTGCCATCTTTGGGCTTTAGTGAAATTTCCAAATTCCTGGCACTGTACAAATCTAGTCGCTTTACAAACATAACGTTCAATCGGGACTCGGGATGACATTCGCAGAAACACTCGCCGTTTGCACCGATAGTCAAAGAGCTTTCGAATCAAAACCAACGTCCAAACCACCAAGCGATGCATACTGAAATATCAATATAAATCAGGTTTATAGAAGGTTTGAATGTTGCTCGCATGATATGGATGCGAATATGCAATAACATTTCAACCCACATAAAGTAAAAATTGTGATGTTGATTTTATTTTGCTAAATTTATTTGATTTAAGTAGGTTAAAGGAAAGAAAAGAAAAAAGGTTCTGGAATGGTGGCCACGTACTGGCAAGCGTAGCATTGGACGTCCACCTACAAGGTGGACAGACGATATGATAAAGGTCGCAGGAAGTCGCTGGATGCAGGCCGCTTCCAACAGATCGGTCTCGATATCTTTGGGGGAGGCCTATGTTCAGCAGTGGACGTCCTGTGGTTGATGATGATGAAGTAGGTTAATTTCTGTATCTTACAAAAAAAAACTATAAATTGAACATTAAAGTCCATTTCAAGTCCATTAAACATTAAAGGCATTAAAGTCCGCCTGTATATCATGCGTTTATACAAAGTTTAATAAATAAATAAACATTTCCCACGTACAATTACGCAAAATAACATTATTGATTTAAGTTAACGAATTTAGCAAAATAAAATTGACATCTTAGTTTTTACTTGATGATGAAACCTTATTGCATATTTGCATCCACATATACCCCCCATAAACCCAACCAACACCACAGACAGCTTTAAATGACAAAGTAATGTATGGTGTTGATCACCCCTAGACATAAAATGTTAAGACTCTTAACGCCCAGTAATTTCACTGGCTTCAATGTCGTTCAAACGGATTACAACAGTGCTTATATACTGCTACTTGAGGCAGAAATAAACAGACCGGTGGTGCTACCACGACAGCGTCTCGCATACATGATTAGGTGATTAAAATAATGAACGCAATGATCAGGACAAATAGTATTTCTAAATAGAATAACTATAACGGAAAATCGATAAGGAAACTGTGATAAAAAATTGCATTTTTTCAATCTAAAAACACGTGTACTAAGTTTAATTAAATTTTGTTATAATAATAGAATTCAAATGCGTTGATATTAAATTAATTATCGCGGGTAAATACCCGAACTATCTTGTTGCCATATGTAATTTATAATTTAATAATGCACATATGTACATATTTGTATTAATTTAATTAGTGTTCGTGTTAAATACTTGACATTGTTTGACATAGCAACGAGTAATGTATTATTGTGTTACGTATCTAATAAAAAATATGCCCATGAACAGAAGCAACACCACACAGAACTTTGAGTTACAAAGCACTGCATGGCACTGAACTGCGCTCGTCACCCCGAGACATAAGATGTTAAGTCTCATAATGCTCAGTAATTTCACAGGCTTCAGTTTCCTTCAAACCGAAACACAACAGTACTTACACACTGTTGCTTGGCGGCAGAAATAGACAAACCGGTGGTACCAACCCAGACGGCCTCTCGCCTACGAGGGACCACCTTGTAAAATGGTGGTAAATGTGGTGGAATGAAACTCCATGCATCAATAAATGTATCAATACTCGGTAAAATATTCAAAGAATGTTGTACATACATAGAACATTATTATATTTATCAATGCATCACAATCGCGACCACCAACCGTCGCTCCATCCGATACAATATAAAAGCAATAAAGATACCACCCGTATACGCCATACGTATCGCCGATAGCGGCGGCAATTTGCGGAATTCCCGCGGCAGAATCCCGGACTCTCGGTCCCGGCCAACAATCCCGGACTATAAAGGGTGACCTCCGAAACGATATCGGGGTGAAATAAGATAGGTATTTCTCGCGAGAATGTCTTAATATCTGAGCAGATGTATTCGTTTCTACTAACGAGTATTGTATTGGACCGGGGCTTCGGCAAAAAAATTCCCGCGCCGAAGATATTGTGCCGAAAATTCGGGCTAAAATGTTGGTGTTGTGTTTTATTTTTACGGTTGTGTTGGAGGGCTATGTTACAATAACGAGTGGATTTATAGCGTAATTATATTAACTTTAAGATCATATTTGATAGAAGTAGAATAGGATTTTTTTATAGCACAGACTGGCAAACTAGCAAGTGGGTCGCTGATGGTAAGTGATCTCCACTGTGTATGTACGCCCACAATACTAGAAGAATCATAAGCGCGTTGCCGACCTTAAAGAGAAGGGATAATTGAGGGTTTGGAAAGAGGAGGGGGATTTGGGCCTCCGGATATCACACTCACCGTACGAAACGCAGCAGCAGGCCACTACTTTTCGTCTGTTTTCTATGAGACAGTGGTAACGACCCGGTCCTAAAACTTCAAACGAATAATAATAAAATAACAATACTAACCCCGTATTATATACGTCCCTATGCTGGGCACGGACTTCCTCTACTGAATTAGAGGGGTTAGGCCTTAGCCCACCACGCTGGCCTAATGCGAGTTGGCAGAATTCACAAACCTTCGAAAAATCTTAGCGAGTTCTCAGGTTTCCTCACGATGTTTCCTTCACCGTTACGAATAATCACCATATTAAAATTCAGACAAATCGGTCTCCCGCTTAGCTCGATGTAGCTCAAGTTATATGGTGCATCGGGAAGCTAACTGCATTCATGTAAAATACGAGTATAACTTCACATCGAATACTAGAATCTTATGCTCGGTAAATGGCGAGTTAACGACCTTGATGTTTCTTACGGAAATCGATTCTACGTCCGATAGTTATGAGATATTAGCGATTACTTTTCGATTTGTAGATATCTACAATCAAAATACGTGTGACCTAGTTTCTAGTGCTTCTTCTCGTTTCATAATTACTTTATTGTAGCGTAAAATTTAATCTTACAGTAAGACCTCGACTGACGATACCCCGTTTTACTTGAACTCGGAGATACGCAGTTTTTCTTTTAGATGACCACGCGTATCAGCTCTCCCACTCTACCCTGTTAGTGTTCAGTTTAGGACAGGTTTAAAAATAACAAACTAAGTAAACTAGGCCGGAAGCCCAAATCCCTTGCCCTTCCCAATTCCTAATTATCCCTTTCCTTTAAGGTCGGCAACGCGCCCATGATTTTTCTGGTGGTGGGCGTACATGGGCGGTGGAGATCACTTACCATCAGGTGACCCACTTGCTCGTTTGCCGGCCTATGCTATAAAAAAACTAGTAACTTTTAACCTTAGCCAAGCTGCTGATTGTCGCTGGTTTTCTACGAGATAGTGGTGCCGCCCAGTCAGTCCATTCGACAAAACTGGCTACAGCGTGGCTCTACCATTTACAAAATAAATGATGACCCAAGAATATATCTGTCCAAAACGGATGATTGAACTAAGAAAACACATTAAATATTGTCGAGACGTTTCAATGTTCAACGTCTCCAAAGTTACGAAACCGAAGAAATATTAATAATTCATGTCAATTAAGCTGATGTACATTTCTGAACAAATGGATACACAGATAACATCTTAATTTCTACTCCATTTTGACTGAAATCAATTTGGTAGAAATTATAAGGCGCCACGCGCATTGAAGGGACGGGCCGAGGCAGAAATGTTATTTAAGATTAATTATTTTAAGCGCCTATTTATTCACATCGGAGTTAATTGTGCTCTTAAAATATATTGAAACACGTTCAAATATAAATCATGTAGCAATATACCGCCAGAAAGTTGTCTATTTCTGCCATCAAGCAGCAGTGTATAAGTACACAGTTGTGTTTCGGTTTTAACACAACTAAATTACTAGGCATTATGAGACGTAACATCTTGTGTCTCGGGCTGACGAGGGTAGTTCAGTGCAGTGATTTATAATACAAAGTTCTGGGTGGTGTTGCTTCTGTTTATAGGCAGGCGCGCTTACCAGGCGAGCGACTTGCTCACCTAGTCATTCAATCAATAAAAATAATAGTTTAAAAAAACTAAAAAAACACGCTTTTATAGAAAGTCTAACTAAAAAATTGAAAATAAATTTGAAGAAAACAATGTATTTTATTGTAAAAAAAAGCGTGCGGTGCATGGTGTCAATAGTAATCAATATTACATTGACACATATGAGTAGAAGGATTATCATTTAGATAGTATCTTAAAAAGCACCCCACGCTTTTTTTTACAATAAAATACATTGTTTTCTTCAAATTTATTTTCAATTTTTGAGTTAGACTTTCTATAAAAGCGTGTTTTTTATTTTTTTTTAAACTATTATTTATTTTTCAGTTTTTAGTTAAAATATAAATATATTGTAGCAGAGAGTATAATTTTAATTTTAAACCCGAACATCAAAAAAGCGCCATCTATTGACACTATTAGATACTACGATATTCCCTATAATTGACGAAGATCCAGAGAGTACAATTTTAATTCCTATCCCGAATATCAATAATTAATTAAATTAAATTATTATTTTATTATTATTATTATTAAATTATTATTATTTTTTTTATCAAATTATTGTATTGTCATCGGTCCTCGATAAATCTACAAAGTTTGAACGAAATCGGGCCGTTTAAAGTGGGTCAAAATCGCGCCCAAAGGAGTCGGTTACAAACATACAGGTGAAGTTAATAAAAAGCGTGTAAAAAAACACAAAAAATTGTCTCAGTGCGGGATCGAAGCCGCGGCTTCTCGTTTTATAACCGGCTACTCGCCCGCTGCACCACGGAAGCTACAAATAGAAAGTAATAAATAACATCTAATACGAAGTAATCTGTCGCGAGCCTTACGAATAAAACAACTGTAAATTATGTCACAGACTGATAAATAAATAATTTCCAAGTTATTTTCAAATTCGACAGTGTCGCCTTTTGATAAATTACGAAGTTTCGACACGGACGTCGCATCGTTAACAAATGACAAACAGAAGTAACAAAACTTTAGTGTGAGAGAAAACGTCTCGAATTTCGCGTATCATGGACCTCATTTGTGATAGAAATAATCCTACTAATATAATATAAAGTTTGTAAGTATGGATGGATGGATGTTTGTTACTCTTTCACGTAAAAACTACTGAATGGATTTTAATTAAACTTTACAATAATATAGCTTATACATCAGAATAAGACATAGCCTACTATGTTTTTCAAAAATCAACCCCTGAAGGGTTTAAAAAGAGGACGAAAGTTTGTATGAAATATCTAAACCGCTGAACCGATTTCAATGAATTTTGGCACAAATATAGTTGATGACCCAGGGTTAAACAAAGGGTATGTTTTTCTTTAAATTCCGACCCCTAAAAGGCCCAAATAGGGGATGAAAGTTTGAATGAAAGCTTTTTGACGGCGAAATACTTTTATCGCTTCTGGTAACATTATAAATGTGAATGTAAGTTTGTTTGTTACGCTTTCATGCAAAAACTACTTAACCGATTATCATGAAACTTTTTACACATATTCTTAGAGGTATTAGAAGTAACATATGCTACTTTTTACCCGGGAAAAAGCAAATCACGCTGGAGGAGCCCCGAGAAAAAGCAAGAAATAAATAAATACACCCAACAGTCACACACATAGTCCTGACCCCACAGTAAAATACGAGTCTTGTGTCGTGGGTATCAGGAACTACGAGAGACTTTCGGTCTCTGGAGCGCAGTGGGCGAGTAGCCGACTGTGAAACGTGAGGCTGCGGGTTCGATCCCCGCGCCGAGACAAATATTTGTCTGGCCTACAAATATTTGCTTAGGGTTCGGGTGTTGTGAGACTGAAAGTCTCTCATAGTTCTTGATACCCACGACACAAGACTCGTATCTTGCTCTGTGGTAAGGGCTGTGTGTGTGACTGTTGGATTTCATTATTGGATATTAATGAATGTTGGATATTATTATTATTATTCCACTTTCATAAGTTATAAAAAAACATTAACAAACATCAAAGACTACGAACATTTAGTACATTATCTTCAAAGAAACTAAACGGAAAGAAAACAAGCGTCTCGAAGACCGCCTAATCGTTTATTTAAGGGCCCTACAAGGGGTCGAAAGCTTCTCGAAGGGTTTATTATCAATAATTATTCAACAAGGGATAACATGATTAGGTATAGGGGTGAACTGTAGATTGTAGGGGCTATCCATATGTAGGCGTACGATGTTTATGTTTTTGCTTATGCCGGACAAACCCTTAGTTAATAAAATGTGTTTTATGAGTGGTAGAGCCAAGCTGTAGACAGAACTGCATGAATAGCTCAGCTCGATCGGGTCGTTACCACTGTCTTACAGAAACCCGACGACGTAAAGTAGCCGCTTATTGCTGCGTTTCGTACTGTGAGATATCCGGAGACCCAAACGCCCCTCCCCTTTCCAATCCCTAATTATCCCCTGACTTTTCTAAGATACGTGTGCATTCGTTGTTAATTATCAGTAATTTTAATGACAAAGGAAATACCGTGAAGAAACCTTTACACCTGAGGTGTTCCTACATAAAATTTTCGAAAGTCTGTAATGTCTGTGAACACGCATTAGGCTACCGTGGTGGACTAAGTCTTACTCTATTGGTAGAGTAGGTCCAGCAGTGGGACAGGTAATATAATACATAGTTTAGTTAAAATCCAAATCGATCCAGATTTGCCGCATATAATCCGTAAAATTCATAAAAATATGCAATGGAATTAAAGTTGTCCTTTCTTGTCCTTTATTGATTTTGTCATCTATAAACTTCAAATAAATATACATTAGGTATGTTATTCAAAAACAAGGCAACCAATTCGATATAAAAAATAAAAATATTTACATATAAAAAAAAAAAACAATAAAAATCACTTGATAGCTGGCATTAAACATACATCCGCAGTTTGCACAATTTTTATACTTAAACCACCCAAAAACACCGGCTTACGAGACGAAGGAAACCGCGTTCAGCCGGTAACCCTCGTAATAGGGTGACTTGCAGAAAGCCAGGCATTTGTTTGAAAGTTAACCGGAATATTAACTGTTCGTAATAAACTTCGCGACTGCCGAGTCACTATCCGCGGTTAAAAATTTCCGAACTCTGTTTCGGCGGTGTATTTAGTTATTTGGGAAAATATTTTTACTGAAAATTAAATTTATGAGTGGTAGAGCCACGCTGTAGACAGTTTTGTCTACAGCATGATTGGGCCGGCTCAACCGGGTCATTAACACTGTCTCACAGAAAACCGACGTAAAGTAGCGGCTTGCTGCTGCGTTTCGTACGGTGAGTGAGATATCCGGAGGCCTAAATACCCCTCCCCTTCCCCATCCCTTTCCTTTAAGGTCGGCAACGCGCCCATAATTCTGCTGATATTGTGGGCATACATGGGCGGTGGAGATCACTTACCATCAGGTGACCCACTTGCTCGTTTGCCGATTTATGCTATAAAAAAAAATTGCGTTAAGGTTCATCTGTCATTAATTGCAGTTGGTATTACGGATTACTATTTTTTTTTTATTTGAATAAATGACGAGACGAGAAAATCAGTGCATGCCACTGAACTGCGTTCGTCACTCTGTGACATAAGATGTTAAGTCTCATAATGCCCAGTAATTTCACTGGCTTCAATGTTAAAAAACAAAATTCATTGAAAATATCGACGAAGGCCGTTGAGTTATCAGCCTTAGTACGTCGGGACCAAAAAAATAAAAAACTGCGATAAAATCCGTTTTATTTCAATGTATAACATTCGCGTAAACGTAAGAAATCTTTATTAAAAATAGACTAAAGGATTGCTGATCTAAGTTTTTTTTATCTCCCTTTAAGTTTATACCCGTTAGCAACGTGTTCAGGTTACGGCGTCCTCCAAGGTATAAGGTTACGACAACCTTTGAATGACTTAACACTAAAAACCTATAATATCAACTGACATGACGTCACATGCCACATCGCGTGACGGCGATACACGGCACCGAAGAACGCCTTTGGATAAGCCCGCATGTATATAATTTTTTAACACCCGACAAGAAAAAAGGGTTTTTATAGCATAGGCCAGCAAACGAGTAAACGAGACACCTGGTGGTATGTGATCTCCACCGCCCATGTACGTCCACAATACCAGAAGAATAACGGGCGCGTTGCCGATGGATGATTAAGGGATTGGGATTTGGGCTTCCGGATATCTCACTAACCATAACGCAGCAGCAAGCCACTACTTTACCTAGACTGTATTCTGTGACAGTGGTAAAATTTCGCAGGCCCATTCATGCTGTAGACATAAGTGTCTATCCCCTTTGTCTGTATATCAATGGAAATAAATAACCATACAATCATTCGAGAATATTCCGTAATGACAATGCAAAGAAACAGTCCGAAATCCCGAATGTTACAAAGGGCCAATTGAACGGAACCGAAAGCTTAGGTACTTGGTACCGCATGATTAATTGTCCAACAAAAAGGGCGCGATACAAATTATGTGCAGTACAAAAAGAAATTGAATTGAAAATGTACGAAGACACGGTTATGTGTTAAGGTACGGTTTGAGGTACAGTGAGACCACGACCCGTGACTTAAGGGGCTTTACACGTGAAGCGGACAACGTGAAATAAAAACGTGAGGTTCTGAAATTCGTGCATATTCGGCCTGATTGTACATCTATAGGTTATGAATAAACAATTTTTTTTTCTTGTGGGCTTTAAAAAAGGGCGTAATTTATTTAAGGAGGGTTTTTTTATTGATTTAATAAAAATCGTAGTGGATTGTATCTAAAATTAATTGTACTTTTTAATTTTCAAGTCAAATTCGATTTTTTTAACGTAAACTATACGTCATAGAAAAAAAATATATTATGACTTCACATTATACCTTCTAGAATTATACCTTCTAAATATTTTTCGCTTCCCGCTTCACGTGAAATGCCCCATAAGTAAGGTGATAGTGACACGTACGCGTTATATGAAATTGTATGGAAACGGTCGCGCGTCGCGCCCCCATGTCTCGGGCGCAAAGTTGTAAGGGGAGGGCGTCGGATTCAATGTTGAAAGAATTGGACAGGGAGCCCTCAGGTAGCTGATCCACTTGACTACTATCAAGCTCATTTTCCGTGAGTAGCTTCGTTTCGATGAGACGACCAACTATTCCCTATGCGAAAATTCTCTATTGTGGTAGCTAACAGAGGTAGCAAGGATAGAATATTTCGATTTGATGATACTCAAAAAATTATTATTTTATTTGTAGGACAATATGACAGTTAAATTATATAAATATTAACTAAGTAAAAACAAAAAAATCAGCTGGTTAATAGTCATACCTATTGGAAGGAGGGGCTTCCAATAGGTATCGATAACGAGGTCATAAGAATGATTACTAACCAGCTGATTTTTTTGTATTTACTTAGTTATTATTTATATAATTTAACTGTCATATTGTCCTACAAATAAAATAATAATGTTTTGAGTATCATCAAATCGAAATATTCTATCCTTGCTACCTCTGTTAGCTACCACAATAGAGAATTTTCGCATAGGGAATAGTTGGTCGTCTCATCGAAACGAAGCTACTCACGGAAAATGAGCTTGATAGTAGTCAAGTGGATCAGCTACCCGAGGGCTCCCTGTCTAAATGTACATCGACGGTCTTAAGTATTAAAGAAATCAAAAATGAGTGTGACTTATTATGAATATTTCTTATTTTCAACGTGAAGATTGATGTTAATAACAGGAAGTATTTAAATAATTTTGAACGTTTAAAAAAAAACGAGAAATTAACACTGAGTTAAAGTTTAGGTTTTTTTAGTCCACGAGACGAACAACTTGTCCGGTTGATGGTAAGCGTCACATCTGCCCATAAACAGAATGAACCACGCAGAACTATGAATTACAAAATAACGGCGCTACAATGTGGGACATGAGATGTTAAGTCTCATAACGCACAGTAATTTCACTGACTTGGAAGTCCATTAAACCGAGACACAACAGAGCTTACAAATCGCTGCTTAATTTATTTATTTACCTTACAATAGGTTACCGTTGCCAAGATTTTCTCACATATCAACAATAAAATTCAATATCAATGTCTATTTTTATATATGAAAATTAGCATTAATTACAAGATAGTAAACATCGACAATAAACATAGTACAATATAAAAATAATTAACAAACAAAAGGTCGTAAACAAGCAAGTTACAATGGGGTGTATTTACATTACTTTAAAAAACAATGAAATAATGTAAGGGAATGATACACAGATCTCATAAACCTGTCTGTTCTAGAAGAAGCTAACAGTAATAATATGCCGAGATAGACATAGTGAAATAATATCGATTGTTTAGAGTTATAATTAATACTAATATTGGAGTTTTGGCGGGAATTCTGGCAATGCGGTTCATCGCTTATTTTAATTTATTTCATAAACTAGTTTAGTTGTGTTTGTTGTATAAAAGTGGTGGGGATTTGTGTAATAAACATTGACGGTGATGAACATTGTATGGCATCATTGAAATAAGTGAATTAAGCATCTTATTAGAAGGAATTCACACCAAAACTCAAACAAGACTTTGAAAACATGCACATCCTTATTTCATCGTTCTTGTGAAGACCTGAGAATAAATTGTACTTGTCATTGGCGAAATGCATAATAATGCGAATAAAAAATTAAAAAGAAAAAGAAGCAAAATACTAATATTATATTATATATAGTTTTTGAGTTGTCATTTCTATTTGACTGTATAACGAGACAAGCAAGTCGCTCGCCTGATGGTAAGCGCCACGTCTCCACCAAACTACTAGGAATTTTGGATTATTATTGCCTTTGTCACCCAAAGACATAGGATGTTAAGTAATTAATGTCCAGTAATATTTTAGAGTGGTAGAGCGACGTTATAGACAGTTTTGTCTACAGCATAAATGGGCCGGCTCGCCCGGGTTTTTACCACTGTCTCACAGAATACCGCCGTAAAGTACTGGCAAACTGTCGCTAAAATAATATCATTTTGCTGTAGTGTAATAGTATTACCTAGTCACTACAAAAAAGTTGCTAAAAATGTGGCTAAGAATATTTGACATCTTTGGCTAAAGGAATATTAAATATGGCCAAAAATCTATCCAATAAATAGCTAGTAACCTGGCAACACTACGTAGCAGCAGCAGACAGACACGGCCTGGCACCGGTTGACAGTTCTTGGTGTGAATTGTCAATTTCGTGCCGGTCCGTGTCCCGCCATGAATGGTGTTCATCGTTGAGCATCTGTCCTCGAATCCATACAAAGCCTGTCACTTTGACACAAATCTAAACCTGATTTAATTTAATTTCTGCCAGTTGGCTGTCGCATTGATAAATTAATGAACCACTAGTAACTAACAGGCTTTCACACTAAAGGATGTCCTATTACGCAGACTATTATGTAGTGATTTTTATAGCATAACCCGGCAAACGAGCAAGTGGGTCACCTGATGGTAAATGCCCACCGCCCATGTACGCCCACAATACCAGAAGAATCATGGGCGCGTTGCCGACCTTATAGGAAAGGGATTATCTCACTCACCGTATGAAAATGCAGCAGCAAGCCACACTATGCGACGGGTTTTCTGTGAGACACTGGTAACGACCCATTCATGCTGTAGACAAAACTGTCTACAGAGTGGCCCTACCACTCGATAGATACATAAATACAATGCATACACACATTATTTAGAAAAAAGAACATGTCATGGGGCTAGTCGTAACTTCCTTTCGTCTCGTCAGTCACATAACATTCCCCACTGAGCAATCACAGTATAAATATTACAGACACATAAACTGAGACAAATATTCTAATCCCGGATCCCAGTATTTGCACCAATCAAATCAACGTGACGTGATGGTTTGACAAACAACGGGATTAACTGTATGGGTCGTATCTTTTATAGATGCCATTCACAAAACTCATACATCAAATAAAAAACAATGTCTTATCAATGTATAGAAGTTGAGCGGATTCATAAAGATCCGGAAGGATAAAATTCCTGTATTATTCCGTTACGAGATTACCTCTCAGCCTTAAACTACTGGCTTTAACTATAGGATATATGAAAAAGAAATAAAAAGGTTTTATACCATATATAATTCTATTGAAGAATAGTTTAGTGCTGTCTGAACTTATAGTTTCAGTTTTTGCCAGTTATCTGCAAGTCCCTCGACGGTCGGCAGAATTATGCCGGCCTGCAGAGGTTCCTATACTTTGTTTCTCATAGAACACTTTCAAAATTTTGTTGGTTCCGGTGTACCGCCTGCAGCTACATTTCTACCATATTCCCAAAACTCGACAAAAAATGTGACGATTCGATCTAAAATATTATCTGCCTACATTGATAGGTGATGTCAAACCAAGATTTTAGTTCTTCACTATCAAAAGCACATAGATTTTCGTGGTCCCTCGCTTACGAATTTTGAACCCCCATTTTTTGTCACGCCAACATAGACCCCCGTCGAGTCTCCCGTGAACCCCTGGGGGTCCACCTGGACCACTTTGGGAACTAATGTATTATTGGATATACACTATCTGACCCCGGATGCAACTAGCCAGACCTATACTATGGCAGGGTTTTCACTATGTGTACGGTGGTCTCTAGTCAGTCGGGTACAAAATATATTCATTTTTTTTTATCTGATTGAATGACGAGACGAATAAGGCACTCGCCTGATGTTAAGCGCCATGCCTGCCCATAAACAGAAGCACTGCATGGCACTGAGCTGCGCTCGTCACCCCGAGACATAAGATGTTAAGTCTCATAATGGCCAGTATTTCATTGGCTTGAACGTCGTTCAAACACAACAGTGCTTACACAATATAACGGCAGAAATAGACAAAGCGGTGGTACCAACCCAGACGGCCTCTCGCATACGAGGGGCCTGCCACTTTGTATTATATCGTGTACCCCTTGTACCCTCCAGCAGTATCAAATTCGCCCAATTATTTATGATCTGCGCTCATCGTTATATCTATCCTTAGCATATGAATAAACCATCGACAGGAAGCAAAATAAATATAACCATAAACAGATGTTATTTACGATCGTATAACCGTAATGTATATACGTAGCGTTGACAGATAACCCATATGTACCATGAATCATATTGAGTCTACTGCGGGCTACGGTACTAGCATCTTTGATTTGTTTTATAGATTTTTTTATATAATATGGGCTTTACTAATAAATGTTGTATACGAGTGTCATACTTATACAGTGTTTTGTCTCGCTTCTTCTTATAATAAATGTCACTCAACATAGCAAGACAAAGTATTGTATAACTATTACCAACATATACAATGTTTATTAGTTAGGTTATGAGAGTTTATTTTACGAGTGGTAGAGCCACGCTGTAGACAAAATTGTCTAATGGGTCGGCACGATCGGCTTGCTACGACTGTCTCACAGAAAACCGACGTAAAGTAGCGGCTTGCTGCTGCGTTTCGTACGGTGGGTGAGATATCCGTAGTCCCAAGTCGTCTCTCCTTCACAATCCTTTAATTATCCCTTCGTTTTAATGTCGGCAACGCGCACATCCCATTAGTTTTTATTTTTTATCTTTTACAAAAACAAACAATTAATGCAAGCCATTGACGATGAAGTTGATTTACTTGTAACTTACTGACAGCCCTATATATCCATACAATCAAATAAAAGTAGCTCGAATCACACAAATTAATCCAACCCGTAAATGGAACATGGGGGGCACATTGTAGCCGAGTTGACGAAATGACCCTTACCACTGGCACAATGGAGCTCGCTTACACGTCGCGAGCCAAATGTCATCGCCGTAGCGCACGTGCATGTGCAATAATAGCTGTAATATCGAATAATGCCACCGACCCCGCTGACCGTCGCTTCGGTCGCAACGACCCACGGTGCCATACAATACGAGTTTAAAAGGTTTCGGGTCATTGAGTAATTGTGTACATTGCTCCCGAGCTATGAATGTTACATCAATATTGGATTCTTTAAGAGTCAGCGAATTCAAAAACTTGACGAACAAAGTACCTACTTACAAATTGTATTGTTAAAGTTAATGGTTGTAAGGTTTTAAATGTTTCAAAGTTTTCTCGAGTTCGTTAAACAACTGTTGCAACATTTAACGACAATCATACTGATGGATAAATTTTTCTCTATATATTAATCGAACTTTATTTGCAACTTTGAAATTTGGTACTCATAACCAAACATTTATATAATTAACTATTCATACAACAGAGAAATATTCCTTTATTGATATAAGAGGCATCTCACTAAAAGGATAAATTTTGTTAATACCGTACACCTATACTAATATTATAAAGAAAGATTGGTATTTTTGTATGTGACGAATAAACTTAAAAACTAGTGGACCGATTTGCCGTTAGAAAGCTACATTATCACTGAGTAACATAGTCTACTTTTATCTCGGAAAATGCACGCGGGCGGGTCGGAGGAAAAGCTAACTAATACACAAATCGACGTATCCAAAAAAAAAATACTAAACACAAAGTCCCATTCGGAAACATAAAAGGACACAATCGCGCATCTGGCTAAAGCGACCGACAAAAAGCAAACGGCACGTTGCGGCTTTAAAAGAAAACTGCCCGTACGGTCAGCGGGCGAATAAAGCCGGGATGCGGCCGCCGATCGCGATAGCGGCGACATCGCGCGGCTTATCGCCCCTTTCCGCGGCACTTAAGACCCGGCCCGGTCTAAAAAGGAAAGTTTAAAGTCGCCGCTGCACTGGAGGGTTAAAGGGCGACTTTTTATTTTGACTTATAAATGAGGTTGGTTTATGATTTATTTATGTCATATTGCTCTCGTGTGGTGTAAGGCGCTTTCTGGTTGTGCATTATTGATGTGTGTTGACAACGGGCAGTGGTGGATGGAAAGGTTATGTCGAAGGGGCTTTTATTGTGTTAGTGTTTGAAATATGTTATAGTTAGATAAATAACACGTAGGTATTTAGAAATACCTACGTGTTTACTTTACTAACTACTTACTTTTTTTGGGTGTGGGTAGTCAGCCCAATAAGATAAAAATTCAGAGCTCCCAATATAAATTTAATTTAAAATTCAGTTTTGCAATTAGTCTTTAAATTAATGACAATTTTAAAAAGTTAATTGTAGCTACTTGCCGGTGTAGTGTTATCTCCTATCAAATACTACTTTTAATTCACTTGCACTTCACTTAACTGCACTTCAATTATGGACTCAATCAAGGAAACCCTGGCCGATATGATGGAGATGTTCCATAAAAGGATGGCAGATTTTGATGCTGAGTTACAGAAAACTTCAACTTCGGCCTCATCATCCACTTCCAGTGTGGCATCGGACTTCTCACTGTTCCGCACATTCATAACACAAGCACTTACTAATCTCCAACAACAAGTTGAGATGCTTGCCCGCAATGTGGATAATATGGAGATGAGAGGCCGTAAGAAGATCTTGTTGCTGCATGGTGTTCCAGAGGAGACCAAGGAGGACACTGCACTCGTAGTGTCAAACATCATCAAAAATCGCCTTAAGATCCCTGACTTCACACTTGAGGCGATCAAAAGGTGTCATAGGATGGGACGACCTTCAAGTGGTAAGAAGTCACGGCCTATTCTTTTTAAGTTTCGCGATTCAGCGGTCCGCAACAAAGTCTGGAGCGCCAAAACCAAACTGAAGGGCAGTGGCGTTACTGTGTCCGAGTTTTTGACCAAGGCTCGGCACGACTTGTTCATGTCTGCTCGGGAGAAGTTTGGTGTTACAAAGTGCTGGACTCAAGAGGGCTTTATCTATGTCCTTGGGTCGGATGGCGTACGGCATCGTGTCATCACAGCGCACGACTTAACCCAGATTCGTCATGAAGAGCTATCCGAAACTCCCGTAGCCGTGGCCGCAACTTCAAAGTCCAAGCGTGTTGCCACTAGGAGACGATGAGGCGGATCTGTTTTGTTGTAGACTTTAACTTTCGTGCAGTGTGGGTAATTTGTACTATACTTAAGTACCTTAAATAGTATTATTCATTACACTATAAATAAGTAATATGTGCGGTAGCATTTTTGTTTCACAATAATATTGTCGTGACATGTGTGAACTGTCAGTTGTCAGTTTTTTTTTTTTTTTTTTTTTCTCTTTGATTTTTGGCTAGTACTCCCTGTCTTTTTAGCATATCTGTGGTACTGCGATATGATTACCCGTTTTGTATTTGTCTATGTTCCGCTATTTTGCAATAAGTGTTAAAAGTAAGTGTTGTTATTATGTTTCGTGTTTTAGTTTAATTAAGTTCAACCATCGGCAATGTGCCTAACACAACCGGCAGGTGGATCGAATGTTAGTTGTTGATTTTATTTGTTTATAAATTTAAGTATTTTTAGTTTTTATTGATATTTATATATTTATTTTATATTATGTATGATGAGAATAATGATTCAGATGATTTTCACTCTGCTTGCAGTGACAGTAACAGCTTTACGAGTATTCCTTCACTCTGTGACACCCTCTCCTCCAATTTCTCTGATTTTCCTAAAAATTTCAATGTTGTCCACATAAACGCTCAGAGTATTCCGGCTCATGTCCCCGATATGCTGGCCAGCTTTGACTGTACGAATCTTCATGCTATCCTTGTTTCCGAATCCTGGCTCAAGCCATGTCTTCCTTCTGTTTCTTATAGTCTGCCTAGGTTCCAGCTTATCAGGAACGATCGTGCTGTTGGTGGTGGTGGTGGGGTTGCCATATATCTGCGTAACTATATTCCTTTCTCTATAGTACAAATGTCGCCCCAACCGCCACCGTCAAATGCTGGTGAACATCTGTTCCTTGAGGTTGAACTCCAGCACACCAAAATCCTCCTTGGTGTCTATTACTGTCCTTCACTACGTATTGATTACTTTTCTTCTCTTGAAGCTATTCTAGATTTTCTAATCCCTTCGTACAGTCACACTATAGTCATGGGCGACTTTAACACATGCCTTCTTAAGAAGGATCATCGTTCTTCGTCTCTTCTTTCTGTTTTAGGCTCTAATAACCTTTCCGTTCTACCTCTCAACGCTACTCATCACTTTCCTAATTCTATGCCTTCTTTGCTTGATCTCATCTTTGTTTCCTCTCCAAATCTGGTTGAGAGTTATGGACAATGCTCAGCCGATGCGTTTTCTTACCATGACCTCATCTTTTTGTCACTTAAAGTTCGCCTTCCTAGAGCCAAACGGAAAGTTGTGATGAGACGTAGTTTTCGTGGGATGGACTTGAATAAACTTCGTGAGGATGCCGGCAACATTGACTGGGCTCCAATATTTTCATCAAAGTCAGTTGATGATCAAATTAATTTTTTTATAACTAAGCTGATTGATTTATACGATGTACATGCCCCAATTCGCGCTATAAAATTAAAACATCTCCCAACACCATGGCTAACAGACGAACTCAAAGATCTCATGCATAAAAAAGCTATAGCTAAGGCCAAATACAAGCGACGGCCGATTTCCCGCAATTGGGATAATTATGTGGCTATCCGTATTCACTGCAACAAGATGTGTAGGAACGCACAACGCCGACATATCCACGATTCTGTAGAGAATAATGATCCAGCAAAAGTTTGGAAATTTCTTAGATCTATGGGAGTTGGGAAATCTCAAAATACTGATCCTAACAATTTAAACATTGATTTACTGAATTCCCATTTCACTGCGTCAGCCAATTTTGATAGTGCTACTAAAACAACACAATTACACATCTTTCTACTCTCCCGACTCCTAAGTATCCTCAATTTGTCTTTAGTCAATTTTCTGATTGTGATGTTAAAAAGAGCATATTATCGATTGCCTCCGATGCTGTCGGAAGTGACTGTATTAGCCGCAAGATGATCATACCTATCCTCGACCAAATTCTTCCTATCCTCACTTATATCCTTAACTCTTCAATTTCCTTTGGTGTCTTTCCTTCTACATGGAAAAACGCTGAAGTTATTCCTTTGCCTAAACGACGTAATCCTACAACTTTTTCCGACTATCGTCCTATATCTATACTTCCCTTCCTCTCTAAAGTAATTGAAAGTTTAATACATCACCAATTGAGTCTTTTCCTGTCTATTAACAACTTGCTTAATCCTTTCCAATCTGGCTTTCGACCTGGTCACAGTACTACTACTGCGCTAGTGCATATCACTGACGACATCAGGGCGGCAATGGAAAGTGGTAAGCTAACTGTTCTAGCCTTGCTAGACTTTAGTAATGCCTTTAATACTGTGGATTACGATGTTCTGATTGAAATATTATGCTCTATTAACATATCTCCAACAGTAATTGACTGGTTTCGTAGTTACCTGAAGGGCCGTCGGCAGCGTATTCGCTTGGAAGATGCACATTCTTCTTGGTGTGATATATCTGCTGGCGTTCCCCAGGGCGGCGTTTTATCTCCTTTACTCTTCGCGTTATTCATTAACTCTATTTCTGATCAACTTATTTCTTCCTACCATCTTTATGCAGATGATTTACAAATTTATTACTCTGCGCCAGTCGATCGCATCACGGAAGCCATTGGTGCAATTAATAAAGACCTTACCAAGATTAATGAATGGAGTAAGGCTTATGGTCTCAAAGTAAATCCTACGAAGACCCAGGTCATCGTTGTTGGCAGCTCCAGGATGATTTCTAAACTAGATTTTGGTAGACTTCCCCATGTTTTATCCGATAGTTCTATTATACCTTTCAGTGATAAGGTTAAAAACTTGGGGATACTGATTGATAAAAATTTATCTTGGGGTCCCCAACTGCAAGAATTGAGTCGCAAAATGTTTGCAGCTGTGGGGTCTTTGCGACGTTTACGTAATTTTCTGCCTATTCCTACGAAAATTGCACTTGTGCAGTCGCTTCTATTTCCTCTCCTTGACTATGCTGATGCCAGCTATCTCGATCTTACAGAAGCCCAATTTGAAAAACTTGAGAGGCTTCAGAATTTCTGCATCCGGTTCATATTTGGACTACGCAAGTATGACCACATCTCTTAATTTCGGACTAAACTCAAGTGGCTACCTATACGCCTTCGCCGAAATACTCGAATCTTATCTTTGTTGTACCGTGTTTTGTTCCTTCCTACTTCCCCCTTCTATCTTAAACACCGTTTCCACTTTTTGAGCAGCACACATGTACGGACTTTACGATCATCTGAGAATTTAGAACTCGAAATTCCCAAGCATACCTCCAAATTCCTCGATAAGTCTTATACAGTCCATGCTGCCCGCTTGTGGAATGATTTACCTGTGTCAGTAAGAAGTGCTAAGTCACTGCCCATTTTTAAAAGGCTCGTTAAGCAGCACTACTTGTCTCTTTAATCTGATTGTCTATTGTTCTCATTTCTCTTTCTTTCCTTGGTTTTCTTTTATTTTTATATATATATATATTTTTTTTTTTTTTTAAATATATATATAATGGATATATATTAATATGATTTGTATATATATGTTTGTAGTTTATGTAGATATTGTATTTATTTATATATATTATGTATATACGTATATAGTATTATTATATTGGTAAATAGTAAAATATGTACGTCTATTCTTTGTAAGTTCCGTTTATATGTTGACCGCCCGCTCATTTACCTATCAATCCAGTCCATCCAAAGGTTGCCTGGAAGAAATTGCCGTTAGCAATAAGGCCGCCAATTGTACTTCTTTTTTATTATTTTTAGATGTCTTTTGTGTATTATTAATACTTTATGTTGTGATGTACAATAAAGTTATAAATAAATAAATAAATAAATAAATAGAAAGTGGTAGATCCCTCGTATGCGAGAGGCCGGCTGGGTTGGTACCACCGAGCCGTCTATTTTTGCCGCTAAGCAACAGTGTGTAAGCACTGTTGTATTTCGGTTTGAAGGACATTGAAGCCAAAGAAATTACTGGGCATTATGAGACTTAACATCTTATGACTCGGGGTGGCGAACGCTGTTCAGTGCCATGCAGTACTTTGTAATTCAAAGTTCTGTGTGGTGTTGCTTCTGTTTATGATCAGGCGTGGCTTACCATCAGACGAACGCCTTGCTTGTCTCGTCATTCAAACAAATAACAAAAAAAAACTCGGCGACCTCCTTCGACCGCGTACCTCAAAACAGGCCTTATAGTCTGTCTTTTAAAAAAACATCTTAAAATCTTAAATAAACGAAGCAGCAATACTTAAGAATATATTTTCCAATTTTATTAAAGTATATTAAAGTGGCGCATGATGTATTGAAAATGAATGATACTTTCTTGCAAACTTATATGACATCACAGACAAATAAAGCAATAAGACGCCACATTCAAAGGTGAAAATTCTATCGTTGGGAGTGTGCGCGGCTTTTCTATTCCTGCCTATAAGCAGTAGCGAATTGTTATGGTCCGTTTTGAAAGATAAACCAGTAAAACTATTGGGCATCATGATGGGTATTAGGGATTGGAAAAAGGAGGGGGGATTTAGGCCTCCGGATAGAGGTTAAAAACGTAACAGAAAGCTATTAGATCACGTCGTTTTTCTATGAGACAAGGGTAACAACCCGGTCCGGTCGCCATTCATGCTGTGCACAAAACTGCCTACAGGGAGACCACTAATAAATATAATACAATTTAGGCTGACGATAACACTTCATTTATTTCCCACCCCATATAAAACTAAAGTAGCTCACATAAAACTAAAACCATGAGTCGTCTTTAGATTTATTGTTCTGTGCGTGCCACATATTATAATAATAGCTGCCTTTCGAGGAAATTGTCGGTGCATTATACACTGAATAATAAATGTACAAATTACTGCAATCGATACTTCTTCTTTCTACTTCTTCTTTGAAATTACTAGTTTATTCGATGTCGACATGACAATCGATACGAGACAGTTGTGCTAATAATAGACACGATATGACACAAGTGATGAAGTAATATTTTTCCTAAACATGACGTTAAGTACAGTGCAGTTTAAAATAATGCCGACCTCCAAGAGTCGGCATAAATATGCTTGCCTATCTATCTATCTATATCGAATGGTTAGTGGCCAACCTAGTGTGAAAGTTTTCAAACGGCCCGTAAACCTCCGACTTAGCTAACACAATTTTAAAGTTTATGTTTGCCGCTATTGACGAAAAATAAATAAATACACCCACGGTCACACACATATTCCTGATTCTACATTAGGTTTATATTTAGGGATCGCACAAACGTTTGTCTCGGTGCGGGTATCGACGCCACGACCTCTCGCTTCGCAGCCAGCTAAAGCTAAAGCTATTGCAAATACCCGTCCCAACCAACCATTAAGTCATATCGTAAACCCGTCGGAAGAAGCGGATATACCCTGGCTGATCCTGGAACTCGAACCACATAAGGTGTGAGGGTCACTATATCAGGTTTTACCACCATGTGTACGATGGTCGCTATCCGGGCGGATATGAATATCCTACCACCAGCAAATCTAAAAATCAATGTCAGAAATAATATTGAATACAAATAATGGTGTCAAAAACACGTTCGTTACATATGAAGGGTTATTGAAAAGGTGAGAGCGAGGCACCGACACGTGAATGGTGGTGGTTGGTGGAAATATATATATACTTGTATGTATGTATGTGTATGTGTATGTAGGCCGAAGAATCAACGCGACATAAATTGCAAAAAGACGCCGCCGCTAGCAACGGAATCGTCAAATGGCGCGAACGAGATACATTTTAGATATCGGCAGGGTTGCTACTTTAAAAATTTGTGATATATTTTTTATAAATGTCGCGTCTAATGTAGCGTATGAGCTAATAGATCTATGAGCGTTGATTTACGGTGGCTAGATTAAGAAAACCTCACTCAAGATGTAACAAAATGTTACACGTTTAAATTAAACAAAATCCTCTCATATTCTCACTTTAATTCAACGTAATATTCTAATCTTACACGTTAATTAAATATGTAGGAGGGAATAAACACACGGCAGTGTATCAGTCAAGTTCGTGAAAATGCCGACGCACCGGCATGAGTACACATAGCCAATATTACACGAACCGTTTCGAGCTACTTTCGACGCTTTTCAAAAACTCTAAAACTATACACACATTTGTAACGCGACTTTCACTCTCACCTTGTTCTCAATCTTTTTAACAGTGACGATATGACGCCGCTGACGCGACGACTCTGAACGTTGTTGTTTTTGTTTTTTATTCGGCAAAAGCTATGTACTATACTTGTAAATCTTATAACCACCTAACAGTTACACACATACTCCTAACTTTAAATTAAAATATTATGACTCCAGGCGTAATCGAGGCCATCAAGACCTACGAGGGACTTACGGTCCCACAACACCCAGGAATGAAATTAATAATTCTAGCTCACACATATACCCTGGTACGGAGATCGAAACTGCTATCTGGAAAATTGATTTACAGCCGATTAAATGACTACTATTCCACGGATATTGTTAAATTAATATTAATCAATGAGTAGATCTGCATTAAGAGTTTGGTTAAATACCACCGCTTTGTCTATTTGTGCGACCAACAGCGTGAGTCTTTTTGTGTTTTCGTTGTGGTTTGAAGAACATTGAATCCAGTGAAATTGCAGACCGGTATGAAACTTAACATTTCACGTCTGACGAGCGTAGTGTAGTGGCATGTGTTACTCCATTGACCATTAGCAAATAATAAAAAAAGTTTAAAAAATAATCGTAAACTAGCAGCCCTATCGAAGCGGTTATTGGCGCGAGCGGCAGCTCCCGAACTCGCGCGCTCTGGGCAATCTACGGCGTGAATTTATGTGCTGGCTACCTATCGCACGCGGCGCCGCTCACTAACAACCCATTTCATCACTTTTCACATTAGCTGATAAAATTGAAATTGTTTTTGTGCGGGTTTTGTTACTTTAAAGGCAATATTATAGTATTTATGAAGCGGTAACTTCAAATCTATTCTATTCTGTAGTCATAGGACTAATCTTAAACCAAATTAAGTTGATATTTTTTAGTTTAGTCCTGTTTAACTCAGGCCTATCAATATCAATACGAGGGACATAATATCATATTCATATAATCAAATCATGCATTATCGGAACGGCAACTATTTGAATTTCAGGAGAATTATCAATTTATGAATAAAGTATGAAAATCACTCTAATAATATGTCTCCAATAATATACTCCAATTGTTGTAAACGTCTGAATATTAACAATTTATGGTAAACTAGTGATGGAGTGGTAGAGTCGCACTGTAGACAGTTTTGTCTATAGCATGAATGGGCCGGCCCGACGGGGTCGTTATCACTGTCTTTCAGAAGACCGACGTAAAGTAGCGGCTTGCTGCGTCATTCGTACGGTGAGTGAGATATCCGGAGGTCCAAATCTCCTTCCCCTTCCCAATCCTTTAATTATCCCTTCCCTTTAAGATCGGCAACGCGTCTTCTAGGATTGTAGGCGTACATGGGCGGTGGAGATCACTAACCCACTTACTCATTTGCGAATTCGAACGAATTTTAACTGTGAACGTATTCTTAACTCATACTAGACCACAGAAGAATGTTTTTTGCGGACATTTTTTACACTGATGCCTGTGTTTCGTCAAGCCGTTAGTAAGAGATCGTATAGTTTTACTCAAACATTTTGTATATAAATACTACATTAAACTGCAATCTTCCTCAACTAGAGACCAGTGAGCACATCAAACAAGTTAAACGCCCAACGTTAATCCGTTAATGTGGGATTAAAAGATACAAATCTTAAGTGCTTGTGTAGCGTCCATTGATTTATTAGGATGTACAGAGCTTAAAGTATTTTAAAACTCTGATACGAGTGTCTACAGGGGATATCAAAATCAAGCAAAAAATCTTGTATACATGTCCACTTGAAAATAAGCAATACTTGAAATTCAAAAAGTTTAAAAAATAAATGTGGCATCTAGTTTTTAAATGTGAATGATTTTTTGGGATTATTAAGGTAAAAAATGAGTTGTATTGTGTTATTGTGGTCTCTTTTCCAATTATGCTAATAATCGAATAAATTCAGTAAAATGTATAGGAATAGTTTAAAGTATGGAAAAAGTAAGTTAATAAATGTTACCTACATGAGAACAGCAACTCAAACACCTACATACCTGAAACAAAAATAAATTCATTAATTGTGACACACAAAGTTGATTATTATAATAAATAACCAAAAACATATTACAAATCTAATTTCTACGCAATATAAACTTTTCCGACTCGAAAAATACAACTTCAAGAAACGTATATTTTAAATATTTTCTCAAATATTTAATAATTATCATTAGAGCATGTCACGAGACGTGAATTTTTAATTGAATAAAACATTTCATTTTGCTAGTCTTCAGAATACCTGTTTTACGTAAAGTCGTAAAAAATTTGGAGGTACAATATATTCACCCGATGTCACAAAGATGGGTGTTTCATCACGACTTTCGGCTTTAAATGAAGGTAAATGGCCTTATAATGTAAATATATGAATAACACTGCGTACTTCATACAATAAAGTTACATTCAGTCATAAACTAGGCTGTAGTCTCGGCCATTTTGGCGTAGGTGATAAACAAAGAAACTGTATCTTTTTAGGATTCCGTAAAAAGGGATTCTACTGCTTAATGCTTAGCTCAGATTTTACAGAATATGTTTTATTGTTAACAAGCAATCCGTGGCACACTAGGCGCGTATCCAGCTGTGAAGCGAGAGGCAGCTGGTTCAATTCCCGCACCGACACAAATGTTTGTGTGATACACAAATATTTATTTCAGATCTGCGTGTTTTTTCCCTTAGAGTTGACGCCAAGTAGGTGGCTGGTAGTAAAAACTAACCTGTAAAAGTTAAGCAAAAACTACCTGCTGGTAAGCGCCACGCCTGCCCATAAACAGAAGCAACACCACACAGAACGTTGAATTACAAAACACTGCATGCCCAGTAATTTCACTGGCTTCAATGTCCTTCAAACCGAAACACAAAGTGCCTACACACAGCTGTTTGTCAGCAGAAATAGCGAAAGCGGTTGTGCCATTCCAGACGGACATTCGCATAGCAGAGGCCTACCACCTTATCACTAACAAACATTTAAACTTTAACATGTTTAATATTGAGAGGAAGGGTGAGAGGCCATCGATAAAAAAGTCAAGTATTACCACCAAATCGATTTCCATTATGCCAATGTCACACCTGGCACCGAACCCGCACCGACTGTCAATCAAACGCTTGAATATGAAAACGCCTGTTTCCACAAGATATGTTTACGAGCATAGGGTTGGTATGGGGTGTGTTTTATTACTTCACGTGTGGTTTTTTTTATGATTTTTACTGTACGTGCGAATATGTATTTATTTAACCCCTGACAAAAAGAGGGGTGCTAGAGCTAAAGGGGAGGGGAAGGATAAGAGGATGGATGGGAAAGGTATGGCACAGGGGGCAAACCCCCTCGGGAGAACTGGATATACACTGACTGACTCCGGAACGTGAGCCACACAAGATGGGTCACTATGGCAGGTCTTAATACCGTGTATGGTGATCGCTATCCGGGCGGATACGAATATCCTACCACCAGCTGTAGGTGTATGTTAAGTGGGCCTTAACGCAAACGGACTGATAAAGATTTTATGATTATTTATTTTTTTACTTCACGCCTAATCCCCGAAGTGGTAGGCAGAGATGTAAAGCAAGTGGCTTCTAGCAGCACAATTTTTGTATGAGGTTTGACACAGGATTAGTTAATTTTTCCACTGATCAGCCTTACAGTAACCCGGCGTAAGTACTGCTACTTTTTTTTACTAGCCCTGTATTATATACGTCCCACTGCTGGGCACGGGCCTCCTCTACTGAATAAGAGGGATTAGGCCTTAGTCGACCACGCTGGCTTAATGCGGGTTGGCAGACTTCACATACCTTCGAAAAATCTTATCGAGTTCTCAGGTATGAAGTACTGCTATAAGAAAGCAATTTTATTGTGCGACATGACCTACGACAAAATACCCTCACACGGCCCGACAGCCTATATCACTGAGATAAAGCCCATACTTTCTGCACTGGCCGACGCCGTATTTCAGATCTCTACTTCAGTTAAAAGCAAGATTTTCGAAAATCTTGCTTTTAGAAAATGCTCTGCGAAAACCTTTGTAATGTAACTCCTTTTCACAGCTTGCAAAGAAAGGAACTATAGCGTGCATTTCGAGGGCAAGTAAAATCGAAAAGGATTGTTAGTGTGTTGTAAAATATAAGTAAAATATATTAATGGGGATGAATATTTGAGTAAAAAAACAATTGTAGTTTTTATATCAACACAGCTCAACATAAACAACAAACATAGACCTAATGTAACATAGAATATCCACGACAAAAACAATATTTTTAATAAAAATACTTTGACTAAATTAAAGCAGCCGATAAAAGAGGAATATGTGTTTTATTATTGCAACTTGTTATGTTGGAATTTTTATGTAATTATTAATTCTTTTTTATCATTTAAACAAAAGTATTTATTCCTTGAAACAACAATGAATAGAAAAATTAATCATATTTTCATATGCATTGTCACTTACAAATTAATCATTGTGGTTGTATTTTATATCAAAAATATTATTGTAATGGCTATTCTATATCTACTTTACTTTGTATGTTCCGAACTTCGTTCCTTCGTTTCGGATTTATAGAATAGGGGCTCTGAGCACAGCAGTCTTGTCGCGTACTAGGCGCCGATTACCTACACAATTATTTAACCCCTGAAAAAGACATAGACCATATAGCCCACTGAAAAGTTACGAACGTTGGCTCTGGCCCAAAACATTGAGGATCTGCATTAAGGCATCGCATTTAATTTGGAAACAATACCGGATCGTATATCATGTTATTCCACGTCTAGACGATGGGTCAGACGTCGTGGGCGATATATAGAAATGGGGGCGGACAGTCTGCACACAACCGTTAGCTGAGTTATAATTTTCTTATTGATACCTTGTATTTCTTGTCCTCGTCAACAAGGCAGATACAATATTCTTTCTTAGAAATACCGTTTTTATTTAACATCCATTCGTCCGTTAATTATTTTCGAGATAAAGGTGTTATTAATCGTACAGATCGTCGATATGATGTCGCGGGTTCGATTCCCATGCCGAGACAAATATTTACAAATATATAACTGAGTGGTAGAGCCACGCTGTAGATAGTTTTGTCTACAGCAGGATTGGGCCGGCTCAAACGGATCGTTACCACTGTCTCACAGAAAACTGATGTAAAGTAGCAGCTTGCTGCTGCGTTTCTTTTTTTTTTTTTATCCTGGCTCGGCAAAGCGACTACGCCACACCTGATGGTAAGTGCAGCGCAATCCAAGAATAGTGTCGACCAACGATAAACAATGTGTCCACCGTAGGTCGGCAAGATCATGCCGGCCTGCCAAAGGGCCAAAGGGCCAAGGGGGAGGGGAAGGAAAAGGGATGGAAAAAGGGTTAGGATCAGAGGGCAACCCCCCTGGGGAGAACCGGATATACACTGGCTGACCCTGGAACGCGGCCCACACAAGGTGGGCCACTATGGCAGGTTTTAGCACCAGTGTACGGTGGTCGCTATCCGGTCGGATACAAGTATCCTCCCACCAGCAAACACAGCAGTTTCGTACGGTAAGTGAGATATCCGGAGGCCCAAAGGCCTTCCAATCCCTTAATTATCTATTGCCTTTAAGGTTGGCAAAGCGCCTATAATTATGTAGTATTGTGGGCGTACATGGGCGGTGGAGATCACTTACCATCATCATTACTTGCCCGTTTGCCGGTCTTTGCTATAAAAAAAATATTAAATGTTTTTTTTTTGGGACTGGGTGTTGTGAGATCAAAAGTCTCTCGTAGTACCTAATACCCATGTTACAAGACTAATGTATTGGTGTGTTGCAATAATAATACTAGTCCTGTATTATACACGTCCCACTGCTGGGCACGGACCTCCTTTACTGAATGAGAGGGGTTAGGCCTAGGCGTGTAGACAAAGTTCACATAACTTCGAAATTCTTTTGGAGAACTCAGGTATGTAGGTTTCCTCACCATGTTTTTCATTGTCTCATCCGTTAATCAGCAGAGTGTACGTGCAGGTGTGGCTGGCTTGGGGCCGTAGACGTTGATGGCCCACTTACATTCCAATACTCCATTTGCATATGAATTAAACAAAGATAAACAATCATTGTATGAGTAATATACATGGATATATACATAGTAATCATGCCTTTTATGTTCGATAATCACAATTCTACTATACAAACAGAAGTGGTAAACAAAAATATAGCCCACCTTTCTTTTGTTTTTATGTCATTGAATGACGAGACGAGCAAGGCGCTCGCCTGATAGTAAGCGCCACGCCTGCCCATAAACAGAAGCAACACCGCACAGAACTTTGAATTACAAAGCACTGCATGGCACTGAACTGCACTCGCCATCCCCAGATGTTTAGTCTCATAATGCCCAGTAATTTCACTGGCTTCAATGTCCTTCAAACCGAAACACAACAACAATGTTTACACACTGTTGCTTGGCATCAGAAATAGACAAAGCGGTACCAACCCAGAAGGCCTCTCGCATACGAGGAACCTCCCACCTTCGCGTGGTCGGTTAAACATATTTCAACACAAAGCGTACCGGCTGCATGATGCATAACACATATTACGCAACAGTAGCAGTTAATCATCCATACTATTTATTCATCGTTAACTGCGCACGCGCCACGCTGTCTGTCAATATCTTATTTATAAATTTTCACCAGATGGCGTTACTTGTACTTTTTATAACTTGTAAGTTGCAATACCGTATGGCACTGCGCTACGCTCGTCTTCCCGATACGTTAAATTGTAAATCTCATAGTGTTCTATATTTTCACTAGCTTCAATATTCTACAGACCGGAACAATAGTGCTGACAGACAGTTATTTAAAAATTTACATAACGCTGGCTGAAACATTATTATAGTTTATTGAAAAGTAAAGTAAAAACGACTTTCGTTAGTCCATTCATAAAACAACACAAATATCTATTTACCGTCCGAAATAAATGTATTATTTGGGGGACATCACTTTTTTCGCGTGACAGGAGAGTTTTCGCCTCACTCGGGGCCACAGGGTTGCCACTCGCCAATAAATAAAATTGCAAAACAATGTTGCCATGAAAAATGACAAACAGCGGGCTATTTATTAACGATAATTGGAACGTAAAGACTACAAAGTGCATCAAGAATTTATTATGACTCCGCAAATGGGTTTCTTTTTATTTTTTTCAGTGGGAAATAACGTTGTGTTCGTGAGAGTTCCGAACATCTGGCGTCGGGTTCGCAGAGGCTCTCAACCGAGTTATGCAGCTTTGCGGAGGATTAATTGTATTATTTGTAAAAATATCATTTTCCAATACTACGAGTATTCGGATTATTAAATGGAATTCTTTGAACGATCATCTTTGTTGTGGTGTTTTAAAGGTAATAATTCTTCATTTTATATGTTATACGTGTCCACCAGTACCTATTAAGAAGAGAACGACATAGGCGATTATACTGTATCAGAAAAACGTCATAAAAAGTTTTTCCAAACTATCCGAATTATCATCAGCCACAGGACGTCCACTGCTGAACATAGGCCTCCCCCAAAGATTTCATATTGGAATTTCTGCATCCAGCGACTTCCTGCGACCTTTATCAGGTCGTCTGTCCACCTTGTAGGCGGACGTCCAACGCTGCGCTTGCCAGTACGTGGCCTCCATTCCAGAACCTTCCTGCCCCATCGGTTATCGGTTCTGCGAGCTATGTGGCCTGCCCACTGCCACTTGAGCTTGCTAATCGGCTGGGCGGTCGGTGACTTTCGTTGTTCTACGGATCTCCTCATTTCTTGATCACGTAGAGTAACACCATAGCTCGCTGAGCGACCATGAGCCGTCTTACACGGAATAATAAATGTCCGAATACGGCCTCTTAATAAAAGTTTTCTGAGGGCTAACTCAAACAACTTGCGAAAAAGTATTATGCAATTCTTTTTTTTAAATTTCGTACTTAAAGCTGGTTTTCAAGAAAGAAAAATATCTAAATAAATTTTAATACTATATTAGTATACAGTCAATTTCACGTGTTACTTTCCTACGTCAGTATATTAAAAACAGCGTGAAAAACATTTAAATAGATCGGCATAATCATATCGGCCTTCAAAAGTGCCATTCATTTACACAATCCTAGTACTACTCTATCCACTACTATGTACATGTATTCACATGATCATGGTAATCAAAAGTATCACGCTTGTATCGCCGAATGTGTCAGCAGAGGTGCAACCGATGCTGCGTCCACGGATCATCAAGCTTATTTCCGTCCCATGATGTGACAGGCGTGCATGTCGTACAGGGTGGTAGGTCCCTCGTATGCGAGAAGCCGACTGGGTTGGTACCACCGCTTTGTCTATTTCTGCCGCCAAGCAACAGTGTGTAAGCACTGTTCTGTTTCAGTTTGAAGGACCTTGAAACCAGTGAAATTACTGGGCATTTAAGACCTACAATATTATGCCTCTATAAGTAGATTAAATTAATTAAATCCAAATGAAAGATACCAAATTCATTCCTTTTTTCGGAGATCGATTCATTTCAATTATGATTTCTCTTTGGAAGTATATTTAATTCTAAAAAGACGTAAACGCCAAATGACGTCATATATACGGAATAACGGTGTTTATAACTTTGCTTTGCCTTTAAACAAAACTGCTAGTTGACGCAAAAGGTTATTTTGGTGTTTTTAGAAATGACATTTATGAAATCAATCAATATAGTTTTATTTTTAACTTATAGAGAAAGGACAACCCTAACAGTGCACCAATAAAAACTAGACAACACGTTTACACAAGTAATGCTTGGGTCAACAGACCGGGATCCCGTTGGACCCCGCCTGGGAATGATCCCCGGGAATCTTTTTTCCTCTCGGCATTTTCTTGGGAAATTGTACGTTGAATTGTGTCCGACACAGTTGTGTACACGCTTAGTACAATGACTACGGCTTAAACAATTTTTTTTTTATTGAATGACAAGACGAGAAAAGCGCTCGCCTGATGGTAAGCGCCACGCCTGCCCATAAACAGAACCAAAACCACATAGAACTTTGAATTACAAAGGACGACATGGCACTGAACTGCGCTCGTCACCCCGAGACAAAATATATTATGTCTCATAATGGCCAGTAATTTCACTGGCTTCAATGTCCTTCAAACCGAAACACAACAGTGCATACACACTGTTGCTGGGCGGCAGAAATAGACAAAATGGTGTACCAACCCAGAAAGACGGCCTCTCGCATACGATGGACCTACCACCTTCAAAAATCCCTTTCCCCAATCCCTTAAGCATCCATTTCTTTTATGATCTGCAACGCGTCCATAAGTCTTCAGGTATTGTGGATGTTCATGGGCGGTGGAGGTCACTATGAGGTGACCCACTTACTCGTTTGCTGTTCTCTGTTTAAAAAAGACACAATTCGTGATTGCTCGACCTGGGATCTGACATGACCTGATAGACTAAAATGTTATTATCACAAGAAAATAGTTAAGTAACAAATGACGTGAGTCCTGACTTGTGATAGATACATTACTCTTCATGTCATTACGTCAAGGTTTTTTTCCAATACGTTCAGAAATCTAAATGTAAACGTCTGAAGTGATTGATCTGACGGCCTCCGTGGCGCTGTGGGCGAGAAGCCTGTGAAGCAAGAGTCTGTGGGTTCGATTCCCGAGATAAATGTGTGATGCACAAATGTTTGTCTCGAGTCTGGGTGTTGTAGGACGGAAAATCCCTCGTAGTTCCTGATACCCGCGACATAGATTAATGTGTTAAATATGGAGTCAGGACTATGTGTGACTGTTGGGTGTATTTTACAAAGAGTTGTGTAAGGATCGTAACAGGTGGCAGTCCGTTGTGTCTGCCTACCCCTATGATAAACAGGCGTGAGTTTATGTATGTATGCAGGGATATTTTCAATTCACGACACGGAATTAATATCTAGTGCCCAATCTAACTCACTCTGCTTTTGGAGCTGGTTTCGAACCTGCGACTTTCGCGTCGACAGTCCGTACCACTCCCGCTGAGCTATCGCTTGCTGCGTATACTTACACAACAACAAATATAATAGAAACATCCTCTTTTAGCTAACTAACAAGACTAATCCCGATTTGAGCTCGAAACCCCGTAAAGTCCCAGCTTCGAACCAGTTTCTTTATTTGGTCGGAATTATTGCATGTAACGATGGCACGTCGTCTAAAATGGCATGTTTCCTATATGGTTATAATGTGTATGGCTTATTTATACATAACAGTAAGCTTTAGTTACTCTTAGTAGGAGGTTTTATGGGGGAATTAATCGTTAAAATCCAACGTACGATGATTTAATTGTTAATTTAAAAAAACATATGCAACATTTAAATAGCTGAACAAATTTGTCTTCAAATATGGTTAAAAACCATCTTTTAATGACAGTCTCCGTGGCGCATCGAGTGAGTAGCCGGTTACGAATCGAGAGGCCGTGGGTTCGATTCCCGCACCGAGACAAATATTTGTGTGTGTGTGTCTACAAATGTTGGTTTCGGGTCTGGGTGTTGTGTGATAACCTGTGACTAAAATAAAGCACCCGGTAAAAACATTTTTTTTAATTTGATTGAATGTGCAGAGCATATTCTTTCCTGAAAGGCTGGCAACATATTTGCAAGCCCTCCGGTGTTGCAGGTGTTCATGGGCGGCGGTGATCACTTTCCATCAGGTGAGCGTCCTGCCCATTTGCCCCCTTATTTCCATAAAAAAAATGACAAGACGAGCAAGTTGCTCGCCGATGGTAACCGCCTGCCCATAAACAGATGCACCACCGAACAATACTTAAGTTAGTGGCAATTTAACCTACCAGTTAAAACATAGAAATCCTTTTATAGTAACTCCACGCATTTACTATCAGTATAAATCCTAATAAGTCGGCAAGCGACTAATGAGTTTCTTTACCTCGGTTTAATCGCCGTCTAACTATGTCAAACTTTCCATTAGGCATGTAGTAAAGCCGAGACATTTGATGTTGGTTCATTACAAATGATGGTTCATCCACCAAGATTATGATCTTTGAACAATTTTAATCAGCTTTTCTATAGCATAGACCGACAATTTGCTGGTGGTAGGATATTCATATCCGCCCTGATAGCGACCACCGTACATATGGTGTTAAAACCTGCCATAGTGATACACATACCTTGTGTGGATCGCGTTCCAGGATCAGCCAGTGTATATCCGGTTCTCCCGAGGGGCTTGCGACATGACTTTATGAATATGACTTTATATTGGGGCGGGTATAGGGGTACATCCTTGTATCCCTGTGTCTGCGTCAGTCATCTGCCTGTCCTGTCGCAGGCCCCTCGACTTGCTTCTTCCCTCTTCGGAGTGTGAACAAGCATTTATTTATGATTCTGGTGACGACCGATGAACTCATTGTTTGTTGGTGGTCACTGGTTTTTTGGACTGCACTACGCTTACCATCAGGTCTAGTGCAGTCACTTTGCCGTGTCCGAAAAAAAAAAGACACACAAACGAGCTACTGGGTCACCTGATGTTAAGTAATCTTCACCATCCATCTGCACCCACAATACTCGCTATGCAAGTACAATGGGTTTGTACTCGGTATGCTTGTGAATACTTTACAAGGTGGTAGGTTCCTCGTATGCGAGAAGCCGTCTGGGTTGGCACCACCACTTTGTCTATTTCTGTCGCCAAGCAACAGTGTGGAAGCACTGCTGTGTTTCGGTTTGAAGGACATCGAAGCCAGTGAAATTACTGGGCATTATGAGACTTAACATCTTATGTGTCGGGGTAACGAACGCAGTTCAGTGCCATGTAGTGTTTTGTAATTCAAACTACTATGTGGTGTTGCTTCTGTTTATAGGCAGGTTTGGGTCTTACCATCAGGCGAGCGCCGCGCACGTCTCGTCACTCAATAAAATAAAAAGTGTAGCTTGGCGAAGTATGGCTGCATTAGTTACAACACTACCAGCATCTTGGGGGTACAAACTCACTCCTGTGTTGTCAGGGATCGAACCCAGCACCTTCTCATGCCACCACCAGCAGGGTAATGAGGCGATGTTTTTAATAACAGTCCTGTGTCGGGCCCCGGGAGCGCAGATGCGACGGGATTACGCGGGCCCGGTACACGAGCCGCCAAATTAATTTCCCAGCGATAAATTCCGCCGCTTTCGTACGAATTATGAACGCAATATAAATTATAATGTGGGCCGGCACTTATTGTTTTTGTATTTGCGTTCGGTGTAATTTACAGATGTTATTGGTATCTCCCGCGGCTATGTAGCGGTTGTTATGTTTTCGTTTGGTCTTTCAAAGCATTGGGCAAAGATAGTGTCCCATTGGGGGGACAAAAGATTTAAATTGTTTTTTTTTTATCCTGGCACAGCAAACGCACTACTGGAGATAATTGTCTCATAATCATAAGGTCTTATGATAATCTTGATTCGATATTAATAATACTTTTTCTATTCTACTTCTAGAATAGATTCTTTTACTATTCTATGATCTGTTTTTATTGTGCTTTTACCGTTTTATTTTAATTTTTACTTCAAATTTTCGTCTACTTTCCTCCTTTATTTAATAATGCTATTGGTTGGAAACTTTGTTATATTAGGTGTTAAAAGTATTACAAGTCATGTACTATTAGTTATATTTTGTCTGTATAAAAAATAAAATAAGCTCGGTCGGTTGTTAAGATCGCGGGTCTAACCTGAATGTGATTGGCTAGGGAACGTGGCAAATGGCATGATCAAAAAGAAGCCTATAACTAACAGTGGAAGCCTTGAATCTGTTGATAACTATTTTTTAAATGTAATTTACTTGAATCTTCAGGTATAAGTTGATACTTACAGAATCAAAATACACGTGCAACACAAATAACCGTCAGCCGCTGCGTAACATATTACTTGTCATGTAAACCCGACGCCATGTATGGCTTCAAACGCAAATTCATACCACTTGCACAACAGACAGAGTGGCGCCCTGTGTTAATATACACAGTAACTTTTAAACACATGCACGGTGCTTGTTAGACTCGCGTGTGCAGGTGTAGTGCACCGCTTATGAAACTACCTTCGACTTGAAGCACATTAAACTCACAACTTCGGCAGTTACGAGCATTGTTATACCAATTAGTTCTACGGGATTGTGAGTGTGGAGTTCGTGTGGATTAAATCTGGACAGCCTTCGTGGCGCAGCAGGCGAATAGCCGCGAGATGCCGTAGGTTCGATCCCCGCCCTAGACAAATGTTGTGTGATCCGTAAATATTTGTTTCTGGGTCTGGGTGTTGTGAGACCGAAAGTCTCACGTAATCACTGATACCCGCGAAACAAGACTCGTATCTTACTGTGGGGTCAGGCCTATTTGTGTGACTGTTGGGTGTATTTAAAGAAAAAAAACTGTAATCAAATTTGTTTGCAGCATGAATTTGTGTGCAACCGACTCGACTGGGGTTATTACGTCAGTACTGATGTCTTACATAAGTTCCTTTGTAAACACCAAACAGAAAACAGCTATTAACAATAAATGACTCTCTTCATCGACGTTTGCCTAACTCTAGTAGATTCCTAAAGTCCAATACACATTAAAGTGATGACACGTATATGTTTAGCACTGCTTTACTGTTGGGCGTTAAGTGCCAACTAAAATTAAGGATATATTTGAAATAGAGCATGAAACACCTGATTTCTATTCTCCTCTCTCATCTCTTCCACCTGCCTTTATCCCACTCGCAGTGGGATCGGGACAGTATACCTTTTAACACATAATATGGAAAGATTTGGCTTGTCTCTCGCGCGTGGCTCTACCACACGTTTTCGAGTGGTAGAGCCACGCTGTAAACAGTTTTGTCTGCAACATGAATGGGCCGGCTCGACCGGGTCGTTACCACTGTCTCACAGAAAACCGACGTAAAGTAGCGGCTTGCTGCTGCGTTTCGTACGGTGAGTGAGATATCCGGAGACCCAAATCCCCCTCCTCTTCCCAATCCCTAATTATCCATTTCCTTTAAGGTCGGCAACGCGTCCATAATTCTTCTGATATTGTGGGCGCACATGGGCGGTGGAGATCACTTACCATCAGGTGACCCACTTGCTCGTTTGCCGGCCTATGCTATAAAAAAAAATGTAGTTTTTTACGACCGACCCTCCTGTCTGACCTCAAACCCAGATCCGAAACAAATATTTGTCCCTTTGCGGGAAGCGAACCCGCGACATCACGCTTTACAGACGGCGATGTGCCCACCCCGCCACGATAGCTATCAATGTCAATATTTCCAATCTTGTCTAATTAAAAAAACAACGCTAAAGTGAGACGATCTCATGCGCATTTTGTCCTTAATTAATAAGATAAAAACAGTAGTGTATAGGCCCTAAAACGGTAGTTAAGACGCGGGCGTCCATGAACGCAGGCCTTTAATAGGCGATTACGTGAACTCGTAAAAAATTCAATATACCGCGCGACACGGGCCCAGACGCGTATAAATATCACTATCGTAGTTTGTGAATACTGTTGACGATCAGGCATATTGATACTTAGGTATAAAATATATAGCATAGGCATTTTTTATATCGCTTAGGCCGGCAAACGAGGGTTTTTGTTTAATTGATTGAATGACGAGACGAGCAAGGCGCTCGCCTGACGGTAAGCGCCACGCCTGCCCATAAACCAATACAACACCACACAGAACTTTGAATTACAAAGCACTGCATGGCACTGAACTGCGCTCGTCACCCCGAGACATAAGATGTTAACGTGATGATGTGATGGTCACCTTATGATAGAGTGGCGCAGCTGACGATTAGCCGACTGTGAAATGTGAGTCCGCGGGATCGATCCCTACATCGAGACAAATATTTATCTGATACACAAATATCTGTTTCGGATCTGGGTGTAGTGAGACAGTATTCAAAAACAGTGAAGATTACATAACATCAGGTGACCCACTTGCTCGTTTGTTGACCTCAGCTAATAAAAAATGTCATTAACATACTAGCCTAATATTTCTTCAATGTTTATAACATGGTACGTTACTTAAATATGTTTTTTTATTCGATTGAATGATGAGACGAGCAAGGCGCTCGCCTGATTGTAAGCGCCACGCCTGCCCATAAACAGAAGCAACAGCACACAAAACTTTGAATTACAAAGCACTGCATGGCACTGAACTGCGCTCGTCACCCCGAGACACAAGATGTTAAGTCTCATAATGCCCAATAATTTTACTGGCTTCAATGTCCTTCAAATAGAAACACAACAGAGTTTACACCCTGTTGCTTGGCAATATATGATAGAAATCTACTAAACATGGTGTTTAATACCATACGATTCACATGACGCACTTACGCATAATGACTCTCTCTCTCTCTAACAACTCCACGGCACTATGGTTTTGAAACTTTACCTGAAACAAACAAATACTTTATTACAATACAGTATAGAAGTGACAAAAATTTTGATTTATTTAGATTTTTGACTTGAGTGGTAGAGCCACGCTGTAGACAACTTTACCGGGTCGTTACTACTGTCTCACAGAAAACCAACGTCAAGTAGCTTGCTGCTGCGTTTCGTACGGTGAGTGAGATATCCCGAGGCCCAACTAGACAACAAAGAAGGTTGTTATAAAGTTAAAGCCTATCTGTCGGGCACCGTAGCGTCTTAACTGATGGACAGATTTGAATGCGTTGTCGTGATAAGTTATTTTTTATGGAATAGGTGGCAAATGACGAAGTGGGTCACTTGATGGTAAGTAATCACCACAGCCCATTGACACCTACAACATCAGAGGAATCATCGTCACTGCTGTAAGCAACAGTGCTTACAACAGTGTGTAAGCACTGTTGTGTTTCGGTTTGAAGGACATTGAAGCCAGTGAAATTACTGGGCATCATGAGACTTAATATGACGACGTGACGAGCTTAGTTCAGTGCCATGCAGTGCTTTGTAATTCAAAGTTCTGCATGATACTGCTTCTGTTTATGGTCAGGCGTGTCGCTTCAGGCGAGCGACTTGCTCGTCTCGTCATTCAATCAAATAATAAAAAAAAATTGTTCAGCCATTCAAACGTCAAATACGTTCTTATTTAACTCATCAGTTATTAACGGTTCGGTTATATGTATAAGATTTACATGTATAAGTGCGTAAGGTATTGTAAGGCAGGAAAACTTGTTTGCACATGTAACACATTTTTCTTAACAAGTACACAAACACACCACGTCTCCGTTTCGTTAGTCATCGATATTAATAAAGTGCATTGTGTTGCGGTTATGTTGAAAGTATGCGCAATTTCCGAAAAAACTACGGATGCACGGCTTGCGACATGACTTGATGGTTGGTAGGGACGGGTGTAGGGGCACATCCTTTTATTACTGAGCCTGCATCGGTCATCCGCCTGTCCTGTCGCAGGCCCCTCAATTTGGAGAGGGAAGAAGCATTTATACAGGCCGGCATGACTCTGGTAACCACCGATAAACTCATTGTTTGTCAGTGTGTGCTAGTTTTTTGGACTGCACTACGCTTACCATCAGGTGCAGTGCAGTCAGTTTGCCGTGCTCGGCAAAAAGAATACTTCACGCGTCATTTCAAATTCTATTTTTTTTTTGTTTTTTTATTTATTTACACAAATTACACATATTTCACAATAAGCGAGTCCCCTGACTTCTGAGTTATATGTAAACCTGCGTTACAGAAGTCAGATTGATTCAGATTGGACGAGCTACTCATATAAAAACCTAGCTTTTCCTCGCTGCTCTACCTGTATGCCAAATATCATCCAAATCCGATTAACCGTTAAGGCGTGAACTATTAACAAACATCAAAATTCACAAACTCACAAACATCCTCGTTTATAACATTGGTAAGAAGTAGCATTAAAGTAGAATTACATCCTATTGGATCATTAAAAACATGTGGTACTCTTATATCACGTGAGAATTTGCTACCATCTAGCCATATGACATAATGTTTAATTTCACACTACACCACGACGTAACTACGTGCGTGTAGCCACGTGCCCCGACCTTGGTGCGATGCAGTCTGCAACATTATGCAGCTAGCCGCGACCTTGCGCCGTGCCCTCCGGTGACTCGGCTTAATCATCGCGGGGATATCGCTCCACTCCATCGAGTTTAAATGCTCGATTTTTCATTAAAATGTTTAAAAATACGTCTTCTGTTAATAGGTCTGGTGGTATTCGCTGGTGGTAGGATATTCATATCCGCTCGGATAGCAACCACCGTACACATGGTGTTAAAACCTACCATAATGAGTCATTACACACTTTGTGTGGATCGCGTTCCAGAATCAGCCAGTCTATATAAGGTTCTCCCGAGAGACTTGCCACATGACTTGATAATTGGTTGGGGTTGGACTTGATATAGGTACATCCTTTTATCCCTGTGCCTGCATCGGTCATCCGCCTGTCCTTTCACAGGCGCCTCGGCTCTTGCTTCTTACCTCTTCGCAGCGAGGAGAAGCATTTATATAGGCCGGCATGATTCTGGTGACCACCGATAAACTCATTGTTTGTTGATGGTCACTGGTTTTTTTGGACGGCACCGCGCTTACCATCAGGTGTAGTGCAGTCACTATGTCAGTGAGTGATTTCCGGAGGAGGCACCTACCACCTTGTCGTCAACAAGAGAAAATAGACATGGAAATCGAATTGAAAGTAAGACACACAGCCATTATGAACTAGGTAGAGAAGACGAAGAAGGATGCAGTATCAACTTTTATAGACTAGAACTCTGATCATTCCGAAGATTAATTAATAATATGATCTATTTCTGCTCCTTATATAGTTTTGCTGTTAGGGCATACCCTAAGTTATGACATTAATAGGGTATTTTATTGATGCCAAGAGCGATTCATTAACGCTAAGGGGATGGTATTACTAATGAAATATTATATTGTTCTTTATTAATATGTTTTCAACAACATAAATAATGTCAGATATCGTCTATCGAAGATAGCCGAAGCACCGAACTTAAATCTTTACTGTAGGTTTATTTTTCCTTTTTATTTTATGACATAGACAAGACTCATTGAAGTTTGAATATCTAAAGATGTAAAATAGTGAGTTTTCAGTCAGAATATTTTAAAATAAGCCTAATAATATAAACTCTATAATATCACTGTACGGGTAAATAGTAATTAATTCGAACCTTTTGAACTGTAATCATAATTAGATCTTAGATGTGTCTTCGTAATTAGTTTAATCTGAATGCTTAAAGGATTCCTTAAAGTAACTGAAGTAAACCTTTACTTTTGAATATGACTCGTCTGGATGAGTTATTTTTAAATTTTAGATAGAGATATTTGTATGAGCCGCTTATAACGCAATCTTATGGGCACTACTTGAAACGCGACATATACATGCGACCGCGACGTGTGCAATTACGATGGATTCACACTACAGTGATTGTCGTGACTCGTAATGCATCAGAATGTCTATAGACACCGTATATAGTGTACTTACTTTCCGCTCACGGCTCTGTTGGCATTACATACAAACTTTTCACCCAATCACCCAATACGACTGATGATTACATACAAACTTTTCACCAAATCACCCAATACGACTGATGACACGTCGAAGTGTGCGCACGCCATATAGAATACTAGCATTCGCTCGCGGCTCCTCGCGCGTGAAATTCTGCACCGATATATTATCGCCATCGCTTATGTTCATCGGAGATAATGTGGGATTCTAATGATGATAGAATTTTTCAAATCGGTCAGGGAGTTATAGAGCCTATTCAATACAAACAAACAATCAAATTTTTCCTCTTTATAATATTAGTTCCGACATACTATATCAATAGTCTGATGCATCCCTACACAACACACTTTAGTATGCGTCCAACTTCACTTAATGCAACAGTGTCTCGATCTTCCATGCTGTGTCGCGCGTAGCTGTCGTTTGTCTCGGTCGCGGTCCTTAAAGTCTACTTCTATGTGTCGTAATCTATTATTTAAATTGTCAATTCTATAATAATTCCAATAATTGCCTTCAAAGTTGTAGGCATTATTAAAAACGACAATATCTTCACTTTACCAACAACATACAGAATCGAGAACAATATTCACAACGTATTGTTTCTTTAGATATCTGTGACGAAAAAAATTCAAGGTTAGGGGTCAACGATCGATAAACTCGCTAGTGTCATAGTCACGGACCTTGAAACATAACAATTTGATAAACATTTGAATTTTTATAATCATAATGTTCGATAATAATATTGTTTTTCGATCTTGCCTCGTTGTTCTGTATGAATATAAAGTGTTTATATGTTATAGGCGTAAGCCATAATTCATCATCATCATCAGCCACAGGTTGTGCTGAACATAGGTCTCCCCCAAAGATTTCCTGACCGACCTGTTGGAAGCGGCCTGCATCCAGCGACATCCTGCGACCTTTATCAGGTCGTCTGTCCACCTTGTAGGCGGACGTCCAACGCTGCGCTTGCCAGCACGTGGCCTCCATTTCAGAACCTTTCTAACCCATCGGTAATCGGTTCTGCGAGCTATGTGGCCCATTGCCACTTGAGCTAAGAAATTAATTAATTCACTCAATATATATTTACAAATAAGTAATATTTCTAGATAATTCTATACAAATGAAGTTATAAGTTTCTTATACGATCCGATAGAGGCATATCGTGTGTTTGGTATCGAAAAACTCGAACTAAAACTAAATAAGACATAACACCACACATTACTTTGAATTACTAAGCACTACATGGCACTGAACTGCCTTCCTCATCCCGAGACATTAGATGTTAAGTCTCACAATTTCCAGTAATATACCAGTAATATTCTAGTAATATCCACTGGCTACAATATACTTCAAACTGAACTGTGCTTAAACCAGTGTGTAATGCTTTGCCAATTTCTGCCAGACAAAGCAATGGTACCAACACAGACTGCACCTCACATACGAGGAACCTACCACCTAACTACTACACGGTTCCTGATGATAAATGCAGGACAGCGATATAATGACTGCCACAGTGACTCACAAACCTTGTGTGGCGCGCGTTCCAGGATCAGCCCGTGTATATTTGGTTCTCCCGAGGGGCTTGCGACATGACTTGATGATTGGTTAGGTTAGGTTAGAAGGGTACATCCTTGTATCCCTGTGCCTGCATCGATCATCCGCATGTATTGTCGCAGGCCCTTCGATTAACTTCTTCCCTCTTTGGAGTGTGAAGTAGCATTTATACAGGCCGGCATGATTCTGGTGACCACCGATAAACTCATTATTTGTCGATGGTCGCCAATTTGGACTGCACTACGCTTACCATCAGGTGTAGTGCAGTTTGCCGTCCTCGGATAAAAAAAAACTCAACCGTCACCGAGTTCCCCCAAACCCGTGACGTCACCGACTCACGACCGATGAAAACGTGACTCAATGCCGGCCAATGTCATTGCCAAGTTCGTTCGTCGGCACATTAATGTGTGTACAGGTGACATCGTCTATCTATCACGTATGCACACGATAACGTACAACTTGTCACATTCGATATACCTACATTATGATGTTTGTTTTGTTACGTAACTCGACCTTGTGATAAGGGCCGGGTATCTTTTATTTCTGATGGTATTCCGGCTTGTTGCCAGAGTCCGCCTTCCTACTCAGACGCATTTTTTATAGCATAGACCGGCAAACGAGCAAGTGGTTCATCTGATGGTAAGTGATCTCCACCGCCTACAATACTAGAAGAATCATAGGCGCGTTGCCGACCTTAAAGGGAAGGGATAATTAAGGGATTGGGGAGGGGAGAGGGAGTTGGGCCTCCCGATATCTTACTCACCGTACGAAACGCAGCAGCAATGTTGCTAAACAGCGTTCAGGGTGGGGTACCATAGAAAAAGATAAACAGATTTCACTGTACTTTTTTATTAAATCGAATATATTGTCCCTAGTGCAAAATAAGATAGTAATACGACGCTTCACGCCATTTCTTTACCGCGCTTCTGTCACAAACTAAAACCCAATGATATTATTGTCGAGATAATATTTATTGTAGCAAACATAAGGAAATCACGATTTATTTGTTGGCGCTTAGGACGACCTTGCGTGATGTTTTTTAATCCGTTTGAAAATAGAATTTGACGGTTTTTCTACAACAACGATCGCGTCGGAAGTATTTTTGTTTCAAGTCTGACAGCAACATCTATATATATAAAAATGAATCGCTGTGCGTGTGTCTCGCAAAAACTCGAGACTGGCTGTACCGATTTGGCTAATTCTGATCTTGAAATATTTGTGGAAGTTCAGGGAAGGTTTACCCGGTGAGAAAAAATGAGTAACATAAATAATAAGTAAAGGAAAACACTAAAAACGACAACTTAATTTTCCAGTACAAACTGTTCCTGGGTATGATAATAAGTAAAGGAAAACACTAAAAACGACAACTTAATTTTCCAGTACAAACTGTTCCTGGGTATGAAAGAATTGATGTCTTTTTGATGACAGGACGGGACTGGACTGGACGGGACTGGACGGGACTGGACGGGACTGGACGGGACTGGACGGGACTGGACGGGACTGGACGGGACTGGACGGGACTGGACGGGACTGGACGGGACTGGACGGGACTGGACGGGACTGGACGGGACTGGACGGGACTGGACGGGACTGGACGGGACTGGACGGGACTGGACGGGACTGGACGGGACTGGACGGGACTGGACGGGACTGGACGGGACTGGACGGGACTGGACGGGACTGGACGGGACTGGACGGGACTGGACGGGACTGGACGGGACTGGACGGGACTGGACGGGACTGGACGGGACTGGACGGGACTGGACGGGACTGGACGGGACTGGACGGGACTGGACGGGACTGGACGGGACTGGACGGGACTGGACGGGACTGGACGGGACTGGACGGGACTGGACGGGACTGGACGGGACTGGACGGGACTGGACGGGACTGGACGGGACTGGACGGGACTGGACGGGACTGGACGGGACTGGACGGGACTGGACGGGACTGGACGGGACTGGACGGGACTGGACGGGACTGGACGGGACTGGACGGGACTGGACGGGACTGGACGGGACTGGACGGGACTGGACGGGACTGGACGGGACTGGACGGGACTGGACGGGACTGGACGGGACTGGACGGGACTGGACGGGACTGGACGGGACTGGACGGGACTGGACGGGACTGGACGGGACTGGACGGGACTGGACGGGACTGGACGGGACTGGACGGGACTGGACGGGACTGGACGGGACTGGACGGGACTGGACGGGACTGGACGGGACAAGACAGGACAGGACCTGGTGGTGCAGTACCTCACTTAATTGCATTTAATGTAAATGAAACATTTGTATTAGTTTTTACCACATTTTACACAAATATATGTAGGTGATACGAAGTTCACCGGGTCATCTAGTAGAAAATAAAATGATTTGTGTTGAAGACTGCTTCGGTGGCGCAGTTGTATTGCGTAAGCGATACGAGTACGACTGCTATGCTGAGGTCTCGGGTTCGATCCCCAGGTCGGGTTAAATGATAGTCTTTTTTAATTTGATTGAATGACGAGACGAGCAAGGCGCTCGCCTGATGGTAAGCGCCAAGCCTGTTTATTTCTGCCGCCAAGCAACAGTGTTTCAGGCAACAGTCTGATTATAGATAGACGAGCGCTTTGCTCGTCTTATCATTCAGTCAAAAAAAATGTATTCCACTGACTGCAAAATAACCTCATGCTCCAAAAAACACGGGCGAGTTAATACAGCGGAGTGGGAAACAGGATTGTTTTAGATGGTGCTTATTGCTCGAGATTTCACAACCAACTTAAAGAGCCACTTATGAAGAATGAACTCCGTTGTTCCGTGAAATAAAAGAAAAAACACGCCAGCACTTGTGCAGGAAACGGAAGTGAAATTCTTCGGACTCGCCGGCGCGGCGGCTGCACTGTTATTTACGTTTACGAGTGTCGACTGTCGGCTCAGTCGTTATCGCTGGATCGCGACCGTGTTGTACCAACTTCGATATTGAAAGGGCAATTGTTGTTTGGAACTTTGTTTATTTTAAAACATTTATTTTTGTCTATACAAGTGGTAGGCATAGGTATAACCAGGACACCCACATTTCGCCGAGCGTCTTTCCGTCCCATGATGTGATAGCGAGCCTATCGCCACACCAGGCACAATTACAGACTCCGAGTATAATACTGAGCATTTCGTGATAGAACCCAATATCACTTTGGATGTACCCCTATACTGGCCCCAACCACAGTCTCAACTCTCGCGGGAGCACCGGATATACACTGCCACACGTACAATCCACACAAGGTGTGTCTGTCACTATGACAGGTTTTAACACCATGTTTTTTTTATCCTGGCTCGACAAAGTGACTACGCTACACCTGATGGTAAGTGTATCGCAATCCAAGAATAGTGTCGACCAACGATAAACAATGTGTCCATCGTAGGTTGGCAAGATCATGCCGGCCTGCCAAAGGGCCAAGGGGGAGGGGAAGGAAAAGGGATGGGAAAAGGGTTAGGAACATGGGGCAACCCCCACTGGGGAGAACCGGATATACACTGGCTGACCCTGGAACGCGACCCACACAAGGTGGGCCACTATGGCAGGTTTTAGCACCAGTGTACGGTGACCGCTATCCGGGCGGATATAAATGTCCTACAACCAACATCAATAATCCTTCGGGCATACGTATGACGTGTTAAAAATAAAAATACATTCTTAAAAGGTGACAGAGGTCGATAAGAAATTCATACAAACACGCAATTATATAATTTGTTATTGCGCGGAGTGAAATGTAGAAAGTTTGATAAGTCGGTATCAGCGCACGGTAACGCTGGCGATAAGCGTATAGACTGCCAGTCCACTTCGGCACACGTGCAGGCGTTATCGAATGTTCGTGTATGTTTGTTTATACATTTTTTTTGCTATTTGCCTGAATGACGATACGAACAGGTCGCTCGTGTGATGGCAAGCGCCACGCCTGCCAATAAACAGACACAACACCACACAGAACTTTGAATTACACAGCACTACATGGCACTGGACTGCGTTCATCGCCCCGAGACATAAGATGCTAAGTCTCATAATGCCCAGTAATTTCACTGGCTTCAATGGCCATCAAACCGAAACACCGGCTTACGCACTGCTGCTTGACGGCATTAATAGATAAAGTGGTGGTACCAACCCAGAGACGAGGGCTCTACCACATAGTCATATATAGACTCATGCCTGTTTACAACACAATAGGGTTAGGCAGAGGATTTCCTCCCGCTACGATCGCGATCCTAGATCACCTCTTCGGGTGTCATTCACTCTTATTTTATTGTAAAATTATAGCTTTTATTCCACTGATTTAAAGGAAGTGTTTCCCGAGCGCTATGACTTGTCCTTCTTTAAACGAGGCTTACAAAGAGTATTCCTTCAACGGTAGGCAGCGGCTTGGCTGTGCCCCTGGCATTGCCGATGTCCATGAGTCGCGGTGACCATTTACCATCAGATGGGCCGCTTGCTCGTCTGCCTATCAAGGCAATAAAAAAAAGGAAGCTGACAATTATTCTATTTTTCTATGAATAAAAAAAACAAATCAAAGAGGAAAAGATATCAACGCCAAATTGGGACCAAAATTGACGTTACTTTTTGTATTCGATATGGTTTATTAGTCATAAAGGGTTATGCCCTATAGAGGATAGTGGGCCAAAGTGTATGTACCTATCTCTACCAACCAATAACGACCATACAAAGGAAAACTTATTACACTTTGAAAAGCTCTTTCCGCGTCGGTTATTTGTTACTATGGCAGTGAGACAAATTATTTTGGGAAAAAACGTAACTATATGGTTAATGGTATAATGAATGAAATTAATAATATAATGGTTATTTTGGTTTTCTCTCTATTTATGTTCTATTCTATTTAAAAATTAAATATAGCCAAGAGCCGTTTTCGTGTCATTGACTTGCAATCCAATTTAAATATTTTACTTCATTTATGGTATAATAACCATATTATACAAAAATAAATCATATGAAACGATATGCCAATAATCATTTCCATATATTAATATCTCATTAATATAAGAGCTGAAGCATGTATGGGCTGGCTCGATTGGGTCGTTACTACTGTCTCGCAGAAAACCGACGTAAAGCATACTAGCTGCTTGCTGCTAGTTCGTAAGGTGAGTGAGATATCCGGAGGCCCAAATCCCCCTCCCTTTCCCAATTCAATAATCATCCCTTCCCTTTAAGGTCGGCAACGCGCCTATGATTCTTCTAGTATTGTAGGCGTACTTGGGCGGTCGAGATCAATTACCATCAGATGACCCACTTGCTCGTTTGGCGGTCTATGCTAAAAAAGAAAATAGACGAGGGCCAGTCCTCGACTCTTATAAAGTCCGAATCGTTGGTTTGGGCTTCCTTTACCACATACAGGATTCAACGCGGCGTGACTCTACCCTGAGAAGATCCAGCTAGACAAACTCAGTGGCCTTGTTTTTGGTCCGGTCTTTCAATCCAAATTATTTGAGGAAATACAAAGTCCTATACTTAGTTTTACGGGAGATTTATACGGACCATGAGTAATCCAAATTATTGTTATATAACTACCACCGGCTCCAAACGCGAAGTCTTTTCACTAACAAAGTACAGTGTTGTCCAAGTAATTTCACTATGTTTAATCAAAACAAAAACATTACACGATCCCGATCATCTAAAAAGCATCAAAACGTTGTAAACACGAAAAACTATCCTACAGGATAAACATGGCTGACGTTAATCATAATAATTTTCCCGTAATTTAGTTGATTGATATCATTCAATCTATGCAGTATGGTGGGTGGATTGCTGGGGTAAATTGACAGGCAATCACATCGATCCAGTGCCGGTGTGTTTGTGAATCACGGTGTACGTAGACAATAGTTACACGGGAAAGTCAGGAGGTTTTTTGAATCAAAAATATGTGAGTAGAACTCTTCTCGATGAAGATTTATTTTAGACTAAATTAAATCGAACAATTATCCTTATTTATACTCGTTAACTTATTTACATTGCGTATTCAGTTCCAGGAATTTTGATCATAACAAGGCTACCTGCCAGACAGAGTGGTCAGCAGCTTTATTGTCAACATGTTTTCATTTAGTTCCAAGAACTTTAATCAAATCAAGAACACCTGCAAAATTCATTGGTCAGCGAAAAATTATCATTTTTTTCAAAGGATAGAGCTACAATAAAGTTCTTACATTTGTAAAATGCTAATTTGAATGGTCAGCAAATTGTTATGACGTCATGAACGAGTGCAGGGTGCATAACTACGTATGGTGATATGTTTTTTTTCTACTCGTATATCTAGCAAATTTAGCAATAATGTCCTGCCCAATACGACATCACATCAAAGATATCAAGCCATATCATCAAAGATATGGCTTGTAATTTTTACGACCGGACGCCTGCCTGACGTCAACTACTCTGGGGAGAAACAGCGTAGCTCAACCTACCAATTTAATCTTTAAGTCTGTATATAATATCACGGCAGGAGACAGGTTAAATAATAAATATTTTTAAACCAAGACGTTCTCAACTATAGCATCGCATCTATATAGAAGAAATTAACATAAACCGGCCTTTAATATCATAATTTACAATGACAACGGCGGGCGCGGTTAATTAACTTTCAGGTATTAAACCGAACCAGATTTCAACTTAATTACAAAGGAGATAGATATTATATTATGCAATTAAAATTGTCTGCAAAAAGACGCGATAAAATGTTTTTATTATTTTTAAATGTATTGTTTATTAAAACTGTCTTGCGGAGGGAGCCACAGCTTCATGTCCTCCATCTCGGCTCGATCTAAAAAGTTCGCTAAATCTTCTGCCGAACCATTAATTAAGCTGTGGGAAATAGTTTATAATACGTGTTCCCTTTTTCCTATAACATGGGGTCCTTTAAACGTGGTATGACGAATCAATTAGGCTGGCCGGCATAAATATGCCGACCTACACTGTACAGTCTAGACCAGTATTTCCCAACGTGGGGCCCACGCCCCACAGGGGGGCAATTTGATAGTTAAGGGGGCAATTTAAAAATGGACTCGACACTACTTTAACCCTTTCGCTTTGAGTTATTTAAATGCAATGCTGGATATCAGTGACAAATTTAACAAAAAAATGTTAAAGTGGGGCATGGTCTAAAAAAGGTTGGGAAACACTGATCTAGACACATCGACTGCTGTTGATAGAAACTATTCTTGGATTGCGCTACACTTACCATCACTGTGTAGTCACTTTACTGAGCTAGTACAAAAAAACATGTAAACCACTGCTGGTAGAAAGATATCTGATAAATCATTGTTTAACTGTGTAATGTGTACTGACTATTTTTTTATTAGCCTGTAATCCCCGAAGGGATAGGCAGAGGTATAACCAGTACCAGATCGAACCCGAGTCCTCAACACAGCAGTCGTACCGCGTACGCAATACAACTACGACATACAACTATAATAGAATACAAAAGTATGACATCTACCTCATCATCATACCATCTATCACGACCAACGAAATACCAGTATACCCATCACTGAGTATTATGTATATAATCACGTGTTCATACATGTGACAGGGTTGGATGAAGCCTGAGAAAAAGTTGATAAACAAAATTTAAAAATCAATACCTGAACATTCTTCTATTTACGTTATACGCCAAACTTTAAACCAAGTATACAAAGAAACAAAAATCCACTGCCCCAGCCTACTCCCCACCCCCAAACGACGCCCAAAACTCGGTCAATTATTCCTGCCCGCTCGCCTGAGATAACTAATTTGAATTTTCTCAATTCTTTCTTAAGTAACAATCTCTTACACTTATTTATTAACGACGTTACAAAAAGCCAAACTTATTTGAATACATTTCAGTTATTTATTGTGGTATTTGCGAATGTAACACATGAATAAATGTATTTCATTGGATTTATTTTCATTCTTTTATAGCATAGGCCGGCAAACGAGCAAGTGGTTCACCTGATGGTAAGTGATCGTCAGTGCCCATGTACACCCACAATACGAGAAATATCAGGGGCGCATTGCCGACTTTAAAGGAAAATAATAATTGAGGGATTGGGAATGGGAGACTGGGAGCAACTACTTACTCTTTTTATCAATAAAAACCCCAAGCATTATCTTCATACAATAACCATTCAGCACCGAGTACACGAGGCGCATATCCGTGCGATACAAACAATTTTATTGTGACAGAACCACGCGCGACGTATAAACACGGTAAATTACGCGCCAATTATGCAAATGCATTTAAAATCCACGCCATTGTCTCGTGACACGTGGAGTAGAGCGGAACGTGTAACGCAGTGCTAGACTTAACTTTACGAATGTACTCTTGACTGTATCTGATATTTTACCCGGCTGTATACTAGCCCAGCGGATTAGCACGCTCAAGTGGCAGTGGGCAGGCCACATAGCTCGCAGAACCGATAACCGATGGGGCACAAAGGTTTTGGAATGGAGGCCACGTGCTAGCAGGCGCAGCGTTGGACGTCCGCCTACAAGGTGGACAGACGACCTGACAAAGGTCGCAGGAAGTCGCTGGATGCAGGCCGCTTCCAACAGGTCGGTCTGGAAATCTTTGGGGGTGGCCTAGGTTCAGCAATGGACGTCCTGTGGCTGATGATGATGTATATCGACCCCGACACATGGAGAAAAACCCGCCATAGTGACTAGTTCAGGCTAGTCGCGTTCCGGGGTCAATAAGCGTATATCCACACACAGACCTCTTGGACGAGAGTGTACAGCTATCATTGAATGTCAAAACTCTATCTAGGTTCTAATGACAGAAATGACGTCAAAGATAAGATGTAAAAAAAACACAGCCTCCGTGGCGCAGTGCGCAAGTAGCCGTCAGCGAGGCGAAAAGCCGAGTACAAATTTAACGTTATTAATTATAATGCAACGAAGTTTCTAAAATCACAAGCACAACGAATAAATCCGACAATCCATTTCTTTATAAAAGAATTCAACATTTACTTAGACAAAACAAAAGGCTTACAATTACACAATCCGCTGGGAGATTGTTTTTTTTTTCTATAAATTAGTTTACACAGTTAAATAAGGTCTGTTAAAACAGTCTTAACATCTGAGAGTAAATTAACCGCTCGGTTGTTATCATTAATTAAAATGGTTTAACGTTAATTTTCTGTTTGATGGACATTCAGTCTTATAACATGGAATCTTCTTAAATATTATGAAACAAAGTTGCTATCCGCGTCTGTTTGTAAGTTCGCTTAGTTTTGTTAAACTACGCAGTAGATTGTAATGAGGTTTTAATTAATATTTAGACAATTTCTTCCGAAAGTTTTATATGGCTATCAAGTTATATTCCATGGGATCAGACCAATAGTGTGCGCGATGGTGAATCCGCGAGGCACAACTAGATAGAATTATAAAAAAATATATTCAAAGTTGCAATCATTTTATTTTGCTTTGATGTATTTATATTGACATACATACTTATGTACTCGTCAGGTATTGCGTGATTTTATTTCATAAGATATTATAATTGACTGCCTCGGTGGCGCAGTTGTATTGTACACAGTACGACTGCTGTGCTGAGATCACGGGTTTGATCCCCGGTCGGTATAAGCGATATTGTATTTTTTTAGCATGAAATGTAGAGTATTAGTCCAGTGTCCGGAATTGTGCCCGGAATAGCGATAGACTCGCCTATCATTTTAAGGGACGGTACTACCTACCCCTTCAGGGATTACAGGCCTGAGTGCTTATTATAAGCTCTGTCTTATGAGCATCCTATGCTAATGAGACCGGCTTGGTGTTACACAGCCGACTAGTAAATATTTGTTTTAGGTCTGGGTGTTGTGAGACCCGTAGTTTATAAATAAATAATCAAGTAATTCTTGATACCCACGACACAAGCTTCGTATGTGAGGGCTCAGCATTATAGATATTCTTGTTGGGTGTTATTTATTACCGATAGTTATTACAAACAACCACATTTTTTAAGCAATATTAAAACGTAATCACCCTGTATAGTTCATATATAGATGAATAGATAGCGGGCACGGTCAGTTGTCACGGGCCGGCCGGCGTGACGTAGTACAGCGCTGCAGCGCACTCACGGGTCAATTTGTATGCTAATCGGTAATTATGCGGGGAATTTGTTTAAAATTTAAATATGTCAACGTACTGTGACTCATACGTTTTATAGTGCTAGTATTTCATTGCAATATTTTGTTTTATCCGAGCACGGCAAACTGACTGCTCTACACCTGATGGTAAGCGGAGTGCAGTCGAAAAAATCAGTGACCACCGACAAACAATGAGTTTATTTACCGATAAACGCTCCTGCCCTCTTCGGAGAAGGTAGAAGCAAATCGAAGAGCCTGCAACAGGACAGACTTAGCCTGATGAACTTAATATCTGACCCGATACAGATTTAGCTCTGGTCCGACACTACCAATGATTGCAAATAAAAACAATTACTATTACAGTAACAGCACTAGAAATAAATAAATAAATACACCCAACAGTCACATACATAGTCCTGACCCCACAGTAAGATACGAGTCTTGTGTTGTGGGTATCAGGAACTACGAGACTTTCGGCCTCACAACACCCAGACCCCGAAACAAATAAATGTGGATCACACAAACATTTGTCTCGGTGCGGGGATCGAACCCGCGGCATCTCGGTTCACAGTCGGCTACTCGGCCACTGCGTCACGGAGGCTGTCAACTTACTATACGATGTCACTTGGGACAACCTACAATAGTACTACAATCACGTAGTTCCGTAGCACGAGCAGTACTTCATTATCGCGGTTCACCCAACAATAAAGTGAGACTATTCTTTCACACGTACCTAATTGTCAATATTTATGGAGTTTAATGAACGTATAAATGTACGTTTTTTTTATAGCTTAGGCCGGCAAACGAGCAAGTGGGTCACCTGATGGTAAGTGATCTCCACCGCCCATGTTCGCCCACCACCAGAAGATGGGCGCGTTGCCGACCTTAAAGGAAAGGGATAATTAGGGATTGGGAAGGGGAGGGGATCTGGGCTTCCGGATATCTCACTCACCGTACGAAACGCAGCAGCAAGCCGCTACTTTACGTCGGTTTTCTGTGAGACAGTGGTATCGACCCGGTCGAGCCAGCCCATTCATGCTGTAGACAAAACTGTTTACAGCGTGGCTCTACCACTCAAACTCAAACTTCGCAAATACCATCATAAATATCCGATACAGTAACAATGAAATGACTTATCGATCTTATCAGGCCCAAAGGTAACTGGATGTATGCAAGGGAGCGTCCCGAAATGCGACACACATGAGCGCCTTTGAATTTGTCACTAAGCACGATGATTGCTTGTTGGATAAACTCTACAAAGCCAAATTTCCATTCGGTTCGGTTTACGCACGACCCTTCGCATAATTCGGTCGAACATCGATGCTAAATTGTCAAAATTACTGTCACGGTGATCGTGGTTAAATTAAATTCGCATTCAGTATTGACTATAATTTCTTTATCTCATTTCGGTGCATTAACCAGTCCAATGTCGAGTTTAGCGTTTCCGTTTACCGTAATATTTTCTCAGCACGATTCTGTAAGTAGTTTTTCAGCATTAGTGCGCCGTTTCAAGCTAAAATCTAAAGCGAATCTTTATACAACTTTTTAGTTTTTTTTTTTTATTTGATTGAATGACGAGACGAACACGGCGCTCGCCTGATGGTAAGCGCCACGCCTACCCATAAACAGAAGCAACACCGTACAGAACGTTGAATTACAAAGCACTGCATGGCATTGAACTGCGTGCTGGTTATACACGGGTACTACGGGGGAAGGGGAGGAGTGATTTGGGCCTCCGGATATATCACTCATAGTACGAAACGCAACAGCAAGCTGCTACATGACGTCAGTTTTCTGTCTGATAATGGTAAAAGCCGGCTCATCCAAGTCTGTAGACAGTTTTGTCTACAGCGTAGCTCTACGACTTATAAATGTTCGAACATTGTCTTACACGTGTAAGCAAAAATCACGGAAAGCAATTATTTTCAACAAATTACATTGTATTTTATTTAGCTAATACAACAATTTTATTTCACTCACGTCACTCTTATTTTAAACATCAGGCTTCTATTAGGTAATTAGAAATTACTCCGTCTCTCTTGGCATAAACAAACCAGATTTACATTTTATTTTTCAAAATCTTTTATTTAACTTAATTTATATTAATTTATTTTTATTTGACTTAATGACGAGACCAGCAACGAGCTCGCCTGATGGTAAGCGCCACGCCTGCCCATAAACAATTATCGAATTTCCAATATACTAAATACGCTGACGTGACTGCCTGTGTGCCACTACTATGCTGAGTTCTCGGGTTCGATCCCCGGGGGTAAAAGTGATATTTTCTATCACGAAACGCTCAGTATCAACCCGGGGGCTGGAATTTGAGGCGCTATAGCGGTAGGTTCGCCCCCTATCACAGTGTGGAGGTACGCGAAATGTCGCAAGCCCCTCGGGAGCACCGGATATACCAGTGTATATCGATCAGCCAGTGCTGATCCCGGAACGCGATCCACACAAGGTATGCGGGTCACTATGGCAGGTTTTAACACCAGGTGTACGATGGTCGCTGTTCGGACGGATATGAATATCATAAATATAATGGCGAACCACAATCGAATAACAATCGACATGATATCGATAACTAGTAGTAAAGTTGATATTACACCACACAATCTCAAAGAGTTTATCCCATCTCCCTAGGTACCTCCAAATGTCCCATCTTGCCCCACCGTGGGTACGTCCATGCACCAACTGACCTGCACACTAGGGGGGCACTGCCTTAACGCATTGTTTATTTTAAACATAAACAAAATTGCCAAAAATAGAACAATTTGACTCATTAACATCGCGTGTTTGTTCGAGCCACGTCTATTTTTACCCCTTTAAAGCGCGTTGAATTATAATCAACTTATCTGATGAACATTTTCCACAAAAAAAAAACACGGAAAAACCGCCGGCCGGCGAAATGGGACGGCAAAAAATTTACGACCACCGTTAACTATAAACTGTGGTTAATTTATTGACAGAGATAAAGGTCCGACCTGACTGGCCCTTCGCCTTTAGTATAGAGTATCGCAACGCTTATTTGAATAACACCGAGTAATTACAAGTTCATAATAAACAGGGTGTAGTTAACGAACTATCAGTATGTATATTTAGATTGTTATCAAAGGTTAATAAACTTACGCTGACTTGCGCGATGATCTCAAATTTAATTACTAAACATGTTTACTTACAATGATTTCTTACGTTTACGCGAATGTTACATGTTGAAATAAGACTAATTTAAACGGATTTTATCGCCGTTTTTTATTTAATTTTGGTCCCGACGTTTCAAAAGCTTTTCAGCCTTCGTGGGGGTGACGTCGGGACCAAAATTAAATAAAAAACCGCGATAAAATCTGTTCAAATTAGTGTTTTTTAGCATGTTATGTAAATTTTTATGCAACTTATTAAGTTTCTTAAACAGATGAAAAACACAAGGTGGTAGGTCCCTCGTATACGAGAGGGCGTTTGGGTTGGTTCAGAACCACCTTCTAAACACATTAGCAGCATCCACGCAAACATATACAGCATCCACATCGATCGCTCTCACACAAACAAGCCCAATAAACACATTAACAAAATCAACAAGCGGTAACGAATATAAACAGTATAGCAACTCGACGCGCTATTTCGGTTGCACGACCTTGACATTGGAGGCGCGCATGCGCATCGGCTCAGTGTAGGATTCTGTAAAAATAATAATACATTTTGGTGTCTAGAATTAAACATTTACTAAAAAAGGTTAGGAATTGTTACATTTTGTTAGGAATTGTTAGATGTTTTAAGTGCTCCCACACCGACGGAAAATGTTTGCAAACATTTTATAACATTTTATAACATTTGAAAACATGACATCGCCTGGATACATGTTTACAAACAAATGTTAAAATATGTTACAAATTATTAAGAAATGTTTACTAACATTACCTAACATGAAAACATTATCTAACATTGTGATAAAATGTTAACAAATGTTTAATAATGTTTGTAAACATTTTATAACATTGGTGTGGCAGCACCATTAATAACATTACCCGTATTTAAACCTCACTATCACGTCTAATATTGCGCGCCTAACCGATAGGGACCGTTACATATGATGTGATTGGTCTATTAATAAATAACTATACATAGCAAATTCCTCAAATAAGTGTTATTCTTGCATAAAGACTAATACCCGTATTCACAAAAAACACTCAAGAGCTCTTTGCTAATTGAGATTAGTTACCATCAGGTGACCCACTTGCTCGTTTGGTATATGCTACAAAAAAACCGCCAGCATTGTCGCAGATGTGTATGTTTACCAGCTCTGAAATTGAATCCAGTGGTAAAGTAAACACACTAAGTTTTTTCGCCGACTCTACTCAGGCTGGGTCATCTTGTATACGATGGTAGGAAGTTTTAAAACAAGTGACGTTTCGGTAATGCCCATGGTCCGTATGGACTCCCCTTAAAACCCAAAACAATATAGGACTATTTAATTAATACTTATACTTGTTATATACTCTCTTCGCATACTATGAATAAGCGCAATATTCAATTCAACGCCTAACGCGCATTATAAAACCTATACACACCGCAATGGCAACGTCTCTCTACCTTCTAAAAATGAGCACAGTTCTATAAATCAACGTATCTACAATAACCGTGACCTGTACTCAGGACATTGCATCTTTGACCTCAAACTGAGCTATTTTTTTTATAGCGTAGGCCGGCAATCGATCTAGTCGGTCACCTGATGGTAAGTGATCTCCACCGCCCATGTACGCCCGTCGCCCACCACCAGAAGAATCATGGGCGCATTGCCGATCTTAAAGGAAAGGGATAATTAGGGATTGGGAAGAGGAGGGGATTTGGGCTTCCGGATATCTCACTCACCGTACGAAACGCAGCAGCAAGCCGCTAATTTGCGTCGGTTTCCAGTGAGACAGTGATAACGACCCAGTCGAGCCGGCCCATTCATGCTGTAGACAAAACTGTCTACAGCGTGGCTCTAACACAATTTATTACCATTTTCAGACCTCGATGTTCCCATCTCTCTCTAATAAGCAATCTATTAATATTTTCCGCAGTTAAAAACGGCACGTGAATGCTATGCGGTTTATTTATCATTTTATAGTGCGCGGCGCAGTCACGGCGCGCTATTTCAGCGTGACCTTGACATTGGACGCCAATCGCCACTGCGCATGCGTCACGGACGCACTCGCGCGCTTACTGTTGATGTTCGTATGTTGTTGGCATTTCGGATGCAATACAGTAATACCCCGGACTTACGCGATAGGTGGGACCGAGCTATAACCGTGTAAGTCAAATTCGCGTAAGTCGGGGTACAACTTTGCATGCACTTTTGAGTGACATAATTTGAGGTTATCAATAAAACACAACGTACGTAAAACAATTCAACGCGGAACACGTTCGAACCTGTCGTAAACGGACCACTAACATGGGGGTCATTCCATGTAAAATCGTCTTATGGAAAACAAAATTTTCCCGACTCATTTTAGATTTTGGTGTAACTTTGAGAAACTCTACTCTAGGGTCCCAAAGAACAAAATTTACACGAGTTTGATTTTTACAAGCGCTTGTTTCCGCCTATTTAAACATAAAATTTTAAAAATCGATATTTTTAAACCTTATCAACATTTGCTGTGAAATTTTTCTGTTTGAAGCTATCTGCATGATCAAGACGGAATTCACAGTAGGAAAGATAGTAGTTTAAGTGTAAATGAGGAGAATTGGCTCGGACGATCCCTTTGAATAATAGCACCATGCTGAAAATGAGTGTTTTTTAGTCATTTTTCGTGAATTTTAATCGACTCTAGCGTCTTAACTGTTGAGAATTAAAAACTTATGCTCCGCGGGAATTAAGTATACACATCATAGACAAAATTCAGCCACAAGTTGACTTGAGCAGCCCACTCTTCATAGAAAAAAACTTTGCTTCAAATTTTGGAATTTTAAAAAATCCCAATTTTCAGGTTATGAAACGAACGTGTTGACTGCGAGATAAAAATCTGATACTCACAGAATCTACTGTTTTTACCTTCAACTTAAAATGACTACATCACTTGTTTTGTTATTTTAATGTTTAGTGCATGTACGAGCCGTTTTTTTTTCACAGCAAACATCTGGACGTTTTTACTAATGGATTAAAACTAAAAAAAAGAAAAATAAAAGAAAAAAACAAAAAAAAGTAAAAAAAAAAAACTACTAGGTATTTCAAAAAAAAATTGAGTAAACATGAAAATAACAAAACAAGTGATGTAGTCATTTTAAGTTGAAGGTAAAAACAGTAGATTCTGTGAGTATCAGATTTTTATCTCGCAGTCAACACGTTCGTTTCATAGCCTGAAAATTGGGATTTTTTAAAATTCCAAAATTTGAAGCAAAGTTTTTTTCTATGAAGAGTGGGCTGCTCAAGTCAACTTGTGGCTGAATTTTGTTTATGATATGTATACTTAATTCCCGCGGAGCATAAGTTTTTAATTCTCAACAGTTAAGACGCTAGAGTCGATTAAAATTCACGAAAAATGACTAAAAAACACTCATTTTCAGCATGGTGCTATTATTCAAAGGGATCGTCCGAGCCAATTCTCCTCATTTACACTTAAACTACTATCTTTCCCACTGTGAATTCCGTCTTGATCATGCAGATAGCTTCAAACAGAAAAATTTCACAGCAAATGTTGATAAGGTTTAAAAATATCGATTTTTAAAATTTTATGTTTAAATAGGCGGAAACAAGCGCTTGTAAAAATCAAACTCGTGTAAATTTTGTTCTTTGGGACCCTAGAGTAGAGTTTCTCAAAGTTACACCAAAATCTAAAATGAGTCGGGAAAATTTTGTTTTCCATAAGACGATTTTACATGGAATGACCCATGGCGAAATAGTAGAGCTGACCCGCTTGGCCATCAAAAAGAATAACCGCGTATCTCCGAATTCGCGTAAAACGGGGTAGCGTAAGTCGGGGTATTACTGTACTTTGATTGCATTACGTGGTATCTACAAGGTGGTAGGTCCCTTGATTGCGAGATTTCGTAGGTTGTTACCACCGCTTTATCTTTTTCTGCCGCCAAGCAACAGTGTGTAAGCACTGTTGTTTCGGTTTGTAGGACATTGAAGCCGGCAATGGAGGCCACGTACTGGCAAGCGCAGCGTTGGACGTCCGCTTACAAGGTGGACAGACGACCTGATAAAGGTCGCAGGAAGTCGCTGGATGCAGCAGTCCTGTGGCTGATGATGATTCTTAATTTTAATGTTGTCACAACTATAGGCGACCACGGCATGCACAAGAATATAGCGATGTTATAGAGAGTCTAACAGCTACAATGTTACAGAAAATTACTAACAATACAAAACAAATATTTTTTCTGTAAAGAATAAATCCCCCCCCCCCATTATTAATTATCCCTTGCTTTAACGGTGAAGGAAACATCGTGAGGAAACCTGCATACCCGAGAACTCGATAAGATTTTTCGAAGGTATGTGAAGCGTGGTGGACTAAGGCCTAATTCCTCTCATTTAGTAGAGGAGGCCCGTGCCCAGCAGTGAGACGTATATACAGGGTTAATTTTAAAACACCAGCAACCTCGCAGGACCAGATAGCTGACCCCATACGGAACAACTTTTGTTCTACGAGTTTGTATATAACTCAATATATTTAAAAAAAATGATTTTACAAGTTTTTGTTGTGTCGTATTTTTCTTCGTAGCGTTCGGCGTGCGCGCGCGACTCAAAGAAGCCGCTCAGCTGGCTCGGGCGATGACCTTCAACGCTAGCCCCGTTCCCCACGCTTCGCGTGTTTGCTTACGTAATCTGCGATGCGTGTAGGTAACATTTAAGACGGAAATTAAATGAATACTTATTTTTGTATGAAAATAAAATCTAACAAATTATCAAAAGTCGTAGAACAAAAGTAGTAGCTTATAACCTTAGGTATCTACCCCTGCGAGGTTGCTGGTGTTTTAAAAATAACCCTGTATAATAGGGGCTAGTAAAAAAAAAAAAATTGTAAATTATGAGATTAATCTTGACGTATGATTTGATGATTGATCTACCTACTTATTACTATTATATTTTTTATTTCATTGTTTGAGATCATTTACCATCAGGTGATTCGCCCAGTCGTTTTACAGCTTTCTGCGATAAAATCTTATATCTTTAAATGAGCAATTCTTGTATATATATAATTGGAATCTCGGAATCGGCTCCAACGATTTTCATGAAATTTAGTATATGGGGGGTTTCGGGGGCGATAAATCGATCTAGCTAGGAATCATTTTTAGAAAATGTCATTTTATATTTTTTTTTAAGTGATAACTTCTTATGGGAGGGTGCACCGAAACGTTCCGTAATGCGAGCGGTCCATTGACCAGCCAGCGTTAGCCGATCTCCCTGGAACATTGGTAATTTCTAAGACACGACTTTGACACGACTTCGGCAAGACTTCGACACGACTTCGACACGATTTCGACACGACTTTGACACGACTTTGACACGACTTTGTCACGACTTTGACCGGACTTTGACCGGACTTTGACACGACTTCGGCACGACTTTGACACGACTTCGGCACGACTTTGACACGACTTTGACGCGACTTTGACACGACTTTGACACGACTTCGGCACAACTTTGACACGACTTTGACGTGACTTTGACACGACTGTTACACGACTTTGACACGACGTTGACACGACTTTGACACGACTTTGTCATAACATTGACCGGACATTGACCGGACTTCGATTGGACTTCGACCGGACTTCGACCGGGCTTCGACCGGACTTCGACCGGGCTTCGACCGGACTTCGACCGGACGACTTCGGCACGACTTCGACACGACTTCGACACGACTTTGACACGACTTTGACACGACTTTGTCGCGACTTTGACACGACTTTGACACGACTTTGACACGACTTCGACACGACTTCGACACGACTTTGACACAACTTTGACACGACTTTGTCACGTCTTTGACCGGACTTTGACGCGACTTTGACACGACTTTGACACGACTTTGACACGACTTTGACACGACTTTGACACAACTTTGACACGACTTTGTCACGTCTTTGACCGGACTTTGACGCGACTTTGACACGACTTTGACACGACTTTGACACTACTTTGACACGACTTTGACACGACTTTGACCGGACTTTGACACTACTTTGACACGACTGTTACACGACTTTGACACGACGTTGACACGGCTTTGACACGACTTTGTCATAACATTGACCGGACATTGACCGGACTTCGACCGTACTTCGACGACTATGACACAACTTTGACACGACTTTGACACGACTATGACACGACTTTGTCATGACTTTGACCGGACATTGACCGGACTTCGACCGGTCTTCGATCGGGCTTCGACCGGACTTCGACCGGACGACTTCAACACAACTTCGACACGACTTCAACACGACTTCGACACGACTTCGACACGACTTCGACATGACTTTGACACGACGTCGGCACGACTTTGACACGACTTCGACCGGACGACTTCGGCACGACTTCAACACGACTTTGACACGACTTCGACACGACTTTGACACGACTCTGACACGACTTTGACACGACTTTGACACAACTTTGACACGGCTTTGACCGGGCTTTGACCGGACTTTGACACGATTTTGACACGACTTTGACACGACTTTAACACGACTTTGACACGACTTCGGCACGACTTTGACACGACTTTGACACGACTTTGACACGACTGTTACACGACGTTGACACGACTTTGACACGACTTTGTCATAACATTGACCGGACATTGACCGGACTTCGACCGGACTTCGACGACTATGACACGACTTTGACATGACTTTGACCGGACATTGACCGGACTTCGACCGGGCTTCGACCGAACTTCGACCGGACGACTTCGGCACAACTTCAACACGACTTTGACACGACTTTGACACGACTGTTACACGACGTTGACACGACTTTGACACGACTTTGTCATAACATTGACCGGACATTGACCGGACTTCGACCGGACTTCGACGACTATGACACGACTTTGACACGACTTTGACATGACTTTGACCGGACATTGACCGGACTTCGACCGGGCTTCGACCGAACTTCGACCGGACGACTTCGGCACAACTTCAACACGACTTCGACACGACTTCGACACGACTTCAACACGACTTCGACACGACTTCGACACGACTTCGACACGACTTTGACACGACTTCGGCACGACTTTGACACGACTTTGACACGACTTCGACCGGACGACTTCGGCACGACTTCAACACGACTTTGACACGACTTCGACACGACTTTGACACGACTCTGACACGACTTTGAAACGACTCTGACACGACTTTGACACGACTTCGACACGACTTTGACACGACTTTGACACAACTTTGACACGACTTTGTCACGTCTTTGACCAGACTTTGACACGACTTTGACACGACTTAGACACGACTTTGACATGACTTTGACACGACTTTGACCGGACTTCGTAACGTAACGCGTTAAGGGGCCACTCTGTCTGGCTTCCCTTTCTCTCACGCATACGGTAGCAGTAGGCAGGCTCCTTCCGCTCTCACTTTAACCCACATTAGTTTAAGTTATCACTTCTGTCGAGCGTCCCGAACGCACACTTTTTTTTTTTTCACCCGAGCAAAGCTCGGTCGCCCAGGTACTAACCTTTAAATCACCAACGCAAAAGGCAACGCGATTAAACCAAGTGGCGTACGTGAATGTTACACGCGAATGGACTAAACATATTATACTGATTCTTTTTACGACACCTACCTTAGGTTTCGAGAGGCATAAACCGACATTTAGAGGCATAATCTTAATACTTTATTATGACCGCACACGACTTCAAATTTGTTGACACACGACACGTGTGTTGAATGGCTTGTTTTTACCCGACAACGTCGAAGGAGTTGTGTTTTCCATTATATGATTGTGAGTCTATTGCTTTGGTGCGGTTGACTTGAACGTATTGAGAGATTTAGTGCTTCGTTACAACCAACAGTGCTAAATGGTCGCACCACGGTTATGACGTCATAGTATGATTGTATAGCTTTATATCGCTGGCTAATGATAATCTCTGATTTATTTTTTTATTCAATAATTATCATTTCAAACAGTTATTTAGCATGAAAGTCACATGTAATAGCATAGACACAACACGGTTATGACGTCACACTAAGATTGTACAGCTTTATATCACTGGTTATTGATATGGTAATCTCTGATTTATTTTTTATTTTGATTATGAATGTTAGAACATGTTCAATATTTATAAAATAAATTATACACCACTATTTTTTAAATACCAAAGAAAAAAAATGAGCTGATAGCTGCGAGTGTTACTAATGTCTTGGTGAATCTATTTTTTAAATTGTACATAAGACAAAAAAGTTATAGGCAGTCCTAGTTTATACAATTTGTACAAAAAATGATGCCTACTGTAACGCTGCCGCCGTCGCCGCGGCAACGGCATTGCGCGCGCGCCCCCTTGTTGCACGCCTGCCCCCGCGCTCGTCTATCGTACCTAACAAGTTACTATACGGAAAGTTGTAACAATAATTTAAGAGGCTACAGCGAAAATAATCCGTAGTTTGGTGGGCGGGGCTTGCACCCGCTCGCGGGGAGCTCCGAAGGCATAGCACGCGCTCGTGCGACAAGCCGCGCTCGTTTGTCGTCGGGCGTTCGACTCGTATTACAAAGCTGTACACTCTGCGCAAAGTGATATAAGTCTAAAAGCATATGTTTTCGGTCTAGTCGGTATTCCTGTATCTAATATAGAACGGAAAATAAAATTCGTTCGCAATGATATAAGGACCACCTTTGGTCAATTTTTATAAAAAAATTGTGTATGCTGATATTACTTTAGGAATATTAAATTGAACTAAGGCCTTATTTTAAAGCAAATATGTTTAATTTGTTATATCTCAATTTGTAACATTGTATGTGTGTACTTACAATTAATTACGTCAGATTTGTGCGCAATAATACAATTAAAGCAAAGCAAAATGGTGATATTGAAGTATTTTTAACTTGACACAGTAAAGTGACTTGGTATTAAGTACAGTCCAGTTCAAATATATTTGCGACCAACAAGATTAATTTTGTTAATCATCGGCATTATGTGGGCCCGAAGCTACTGGATATACAGTGGCTAGTCCCGAAGTGTGACATGTCTGATTAGACCACTATGGTGAGTTTTTCGCCATGTGTACGGTTTTCGCTATTCAATCGATACCCAAATGTATCGGTTACCCTCTCACCAGTGACACCAGCAGTTCTGCCTGGGTTGATCTTAGACTAGTACTTACGAATGTTTCCACTTCACCGTATCTTAAATATCCTTTTTATAAAGACAATTGACTCTCATAGCTTTCTCTAGTATATCAACACATCGATTTTTTGGCCATCGGCACGAACGTACCTTTGGTACGATTTAGCATGGGTGTTTGTGACCCACGTACTTTTGTGATTCTCTAAAACGTAAAAATATTACCTTAAGCGACCTTACTGGAGTTTACCTGGCACGTTATGGACACGTACTCCCGTAGGCCATAAATTTGGTTTCCACCACATTTCTGTCCGCCATGTTCAAGTGTTTAGTGCACCCGATCCTAAAAAAGGCAACCGCTAGGATCCGTCCAATTACAGGCCTATAACCATCGCCTCCTTGTTCTTTACGATAATGGAATTATCAACTGTCAGCACCTGCTGTACCTAGAGGAGTACCGATTGATTAGCGACCGCCAGTACGTCTTTCGTCGGAGTCGCTCGCTGGTAATCTTCTAATTTACCTGACATATAGATGGACAGAAGCAACTGAGACCAAGGGGGAGGCGCTTGCAGCCAATTGGGGCTTAGCGAAGACCTTTTATCGGGTATGGCACAAAGCACTTCCTTAAAGCTACCTTCCTTTGGGCTTCCAGAGAAATTATGCAACTGGATCACTAACATTTAAAAAATCGTATAGATAGAAGCGTGTATACCTCACGTTACGGATAGATGTTCAAAAATCAATCACCATCTATTAATTTTTTTTTAATAGATGGAGAGATAATCGCTTTCAAAGGTATAAAAAGTGTAATATTAATCCAACAAAATGTGTTCATAAGATATTTTTGAAGTGATAACTTCTTATGGGAGGGTGAACCGAAACGTTCCGTAACGCGAGCGGCGGCCAGCGGCGAGCGGAAGGTTCCAGAATATTCGAGAACCTTCTGTGAGACGTCACGCGGGTTAGTTGACCAGCCAGTGCTAGCCGACTTCCCTGGAACTTCGATAATTTCGAAGTCCCATGTGGCGTCACACAGTGACCAGTCGGATTGGACCGGACTTTCACAGGACTTTTGCCGGACTGTTTTCGTTTTTTTTATGGCAAATAGACATGTTACCGTAATTTTGTTTTTGATATTGATAAAAAAATTTAGATCGATAAAGAAATACACTTATTTTATAATTTTGAACATGGTGCCGTAAAAAAAGTACCAGGTTCGTATAAACGCGAAGAGAGTAGAATGTCCTTTTTTCATAGCGAGTAGCCGTAATTAATAAACAAATGACGATTTAGACAAAGAAAAACGTTTTAGGTTTTTTCTTATTTGGAACATGTTGCCATAAAAAGTACCAGGCTCGCATAAACGCGAAGAGAGTAGAATGTACTTTTATCATGTCGAGTGGACATGTTGCCGTAATTTTGTATTCTCGCATCTTGTTTGGTAAGTTTTCACTTCTGTCGGCACTCCCGGAGTGCAACCCGTATTTTTTTTTTTATCCGATCACGGCAAAGTGACTAAACTATATCTGATGGGAAGCGCAGTCCAGTCCAAAAAACCAGCGACCATCGACATACAATAAGTTTATGGGTGGTAATGCTTCTTCATACTCTAAAGAGGGAAGAAGCAAATCGAGGACCCTGCGACAGGACAGGCGGATGACCAATGCAGGCACAGGGATACAATGTTGGACCCTTATACGCACCTCAAACAACTATCAACTCGTGTCGCAAGCCTCTCGGTAGAACTGGATATACACTGGCTGATCCTGGAACACGATCCACACAAGGTGTGAGTCGCTATGGCAGGTTTTAACACTACGTGTACGGTGGTCGCTATCCGGGCGGATATGGATATCCTACCACCAGTATAATAGTTTCCACTTTTGTATATACATTTATTCTTTACTATGGAATCCTAAGTTTGTCATATGTAAGTAAAACACACACTTCGTTGGTTTTGAAGGATAATGGAATGACAGACAAAATTTTGTCATTTTCATACATTTGAAATGAAAATGAAATAGTCAGTTATCCGGGTCCATTTTTGCACTTGATTACTATCAAGCAAATTTTCCGTGAGTAGCTTCGTTTCGATGAGACGCCCAACAATTGCCTGTGCGAAAATTCTCGATTGTGGTAGCTAACAGAGGTATCAAGGATAAAATATTGATGATTCTCAAAAATGTATTACTAACTAATTATCTAAATTATTCGAAAAAATATTTGTCCTACAAAATGTATGGTTTGATCAAAGAGTCCCCTCCTTCCAACATGTATCGATAACGAGGTCATCAAAAATGATTACTAACCAGCTGATTTTTGAAGTTATACTTCTTTAGGCGCGTTATGAAAAAATGATGAGAGTGAAATTTTAAGATGCGCGCGCACCTGTGACACAAAATTAACAGTATGAAGTTAGGCGCGTTATGAAAAAATGATGAGAGTGAAATTTTAAGATGCGCGCGCACCTGTGACACAAAATTAACAGTATGAAGCCGTCTGCTTAACCGCTCATTAAGTCTCGAAAAAAAAGCTACCAACAAAATAGGAATTGAACCTCGATATTAGTCGCGCATGTTGGTACGCTCGTCACCTCTGATCACTGTTTTCATATTTATAATATTTATCAACATGTCTCTAGTTTATACATTCACAACACGTGTTTGAGTTTCATGCAAGTGCGAATTATATATGTGCTAATAAATTATATTCAGTAGTGATTTAAATTGAATATTTTGATTGATATTACTTACTATTTGTGAATATTAGTGAAAAAAATTGTGCTTATATACTTTTTCAAGTGCTCCAATATAATTGAGGTTAACTATCCGTATGTATTATTTATTGATATAAATTAAAATACTTTTATTTAATATAATTAACACTAAATATTATTAAATTATTAATGTTAACTACTTATTATTATTGTAATCAATTATTTGCATGCAATTAAAAACTATTTTTTAATGATGCCAAAGAAGTATAACTTCTCACGCGCGTACATAATTTTATTTGTATTTAGTTAATATTTATGTAATTTAACAGTCATATTGTCCTACAAATTTCGTGGTACATTATCCCGGTCCTACGCTCAAAAGTAGTAGAATAGATCCTTGATGTAAAAATAATTACTATCAAGCTGAATCTTCGTGAATAGCTTGGTTTCGATGAGACGTCCAACAATTTCCTATACGAAAATTCTCGATTGTGGTAACTCATCCAAAATACATAATATCCATCAAATCTTAATATTTTCTAAACAGACTTACTTCCAGCATTTTAATTATTTTAACTCCAACCCTATCAGATAGAAGTTTTAAAAAAACTTGTGCCATTTAACACATGCATTTATCATTATACACATATTAACTACTATAACATATGGCTAATGATATAAATTTAGTTTCTTTTTATTATCTCATATTATTGTTGTTACTATAAACAAAAATCATAGTACATTTATGTTAATAGCAAGTAATCCCAATCCATCAAAGTTAAAACATCCTGAGAATAGAATAGAGTAAAAAAAAGTTGTCGAATTTTTAAAATAGCATCATATCATTAAATAGTTTTTTCTCAAAATTCGGTTTTCAGACTTGTATCACTTTTCACAGAGGGTACAGAAATATACGCATATTAGGACGAAAAAATATTTATTATGTACTTACACTGTGACATTACGCTCATCATCTATGGATACTCATTTATGTTAAATGAGTCTATTGATGGAAGTGGCTTGGTTGAAGATATTATGAGATCTAACAAGTGAAAATAATATAATGTATGCGTACATCCTATAACTATTTGCATTATTAAATATAAATTGACTTTGAGGGTAAATAAAATCATATTAATGCATGAAATCACGAAAATCCGATCTGCAAAAAAACGGCATAGGTCCGTCCACGATAAGGCGCTCCCGCCGACTGATCTATTGAGGGAATGAAAGTGACGCAATTACTTTTGAAATGCAAAATAAGAGATGGCTATATTGAGTGTACTTTCAGAATAAAACAACGTATGTGCCAAAACGATTTTTCTTGTTTTCTAATAAAACTCATTATTAAATCTAAAACTGCTTTGACCAAACTTTCATACGATAATTCTCCATGTTTTAAAGTAAATTTAATTGTCTTATTCATGAGGGTTACGCTTCGGCAGCCAAAAACGTAGAAAAATAGATACAACTTTGCGATTTTTTTCTATCGAGAAAATTTCATTGAATCGTGTATTCCTTTTGAACAATCCTAGAGCAGAAAGTCAAAAAACGTATACCAAAATATTAAATCTCTATTCCACGTACACAATTATATACACGAGATAGAAATGTCCCATTTTTTTCAATGTAGGGCCTTAATGTTTTATGTTCTAAAATTTTTGATATTTTTGTTTAATTTTTTAATGTGATATTTGGGTTAGGTAAATGATACTGATACCCCTGATTTTTTTTCTTCTATAATTAAAAAATAGTAGTGTATAATAATAATAAATTATTGATTCGCGTTTATTACAGTCGGTGAAATTGCCGAGTTCCTGAAATCCCCTTTTTCCCCGAATCCATATTAATTTCCATACACAGACAGAGTTGTCTGTGTTTCCATAAAGGCAGGGAACACATTCTTATTTCATTGTGATTCTTATGTCATCATGAGCGAAATAGATCACTCATAACACGATGACCAACTTGCTCTTTATAAAAAAACGTTATATTTACAAGCGCTCCACATTATTATTTAACGATGGATAAATCAACACTTTAAAATTACGAAACGCGCAAATGCACATCATAAAACACATGTTTTACATCGCAATAAAAATGAAACAAAATGCTCATTAACGTAACATAGTTTACCGATGTGCGTTGCATGTGCATACAAATTATTTTAATAACAGCCGCGATACTCCGTGACACGTGACACGGTTTTGGCTCAATTCTGACATGATTAACGTAGGTTGCGAGTTCGCCGCGATTCAGGTTGACAGCACACGTCACACGTAGTGACGTGACGGATTCAGTTTTGGATGTTGATAAATAAATTTAATTAAATAAATACATCCAGTTTCGGAGAAATAACATCTCCCTGTCTCACGCCTCTCTGTAGTGGAATTGCCTTCGTGCAGTGGGCAGGCCACATAGCTCGCAGAACCGATACCTTAGCCATTCTGGAATGGCGGCCACGTACTGGCAAGCGCAGCGTTGGACGTCTGCCTACAAGGTGGACAGACGACCTGATAAAGGTCGCAGGAAGTCGCTGGATGCAGGCCGTTTCGAACAGGTCGGTCTGGAAATATTTGGGGGAGGCCTATGTTCAGCAGTGGACGTCCTGTGGCTGATGATGATGATGAAATACATCCAACAGTCACATACATAGTCCTGATCCCACAGTAAGATACGAATCTGGTGTCGTGGATATCAGGAACTACGAAAGACTTTCGGTCTAACAAAGAAGAAGAAATGAAAGAAGAAAGAAATTCAATTATTATTGGTTTCTGGTCTGGGAGTTGTGAGACCTTAAGTCCCTGGTTCCTGATACTCACGATACAGGTTAATCTAGTGTGTGGTTAGGACTATGTGTGTATGGTAGGTGTATTGATTTAGTTAACAATATCATCGAAGATTGACAGCCTCTGTGGCGCCGAGGACGAGAGCCGGCTGTGAAGCGAGAGGCCGTGGGTTCGATCCCCGCACCGAGACAAATGTTTGTGTGATCCACAAATATTTGTTTGCGGTCAGGGTGTTGTGAGACCGCAACTTCCTCGTATTTCCTGGTACTCAAGATACAGTAGTTTTCGATTGATCTGTGGTAGGTGTTTAAAAAGAACTTTTTTTATTTATTTAAAACATTTGCGTTAGTGGTTAAGTAATCCACATTGGCGTCCACGGATCTGAAATCCGATATAATGTGCGAGCGCAACACTAACAAAAAACACTTGCGTCATATTATATCAATGAGAAATACTGGCAAAGAATTAAAACAGTTGAACGGCGATCGGTAAACATGTTGTTTTGTTGGCGCAAGTCAAAATAATGTTGTTTTTAAAATTCTTACGTGAAAGATACATCGTATATCATTTTTAATAAAAAATGCTGTGGAAGTAAAATTTGTAATGTGAATAAATCATTATACTCAATAACCATACTAGAACTTCGAGGTTTCGAAAATTGAGTTTTTTTTTAAACACCCAACAGTCACACATAGAATCCTGATCCCATACAAGGTGGTAGGTCCCTTGTATGCGAGAGGCCGTCTGGGTTGATACTACCGCTTTGTCTATTTCTGCCGCCAAGCAACAATGTGTAAGCTGTTGTGTTCGGGTTTGAAGGACATTTGAAGGACAAGGAGTTCAGTGCCATGCAGTGATTCAAAGTTCTTTGTGGTGTTGCTGTTTATGGAAAGGCGTGGTGGCGTTTACCATCAAGCGAGCGCCTTGCTCGTCTCAAAAACCTAAACAACAAAGGCCAAAAGCAAGCCACGGTGGTTTTAATGACACACTTTGAACTGAAATTACAATGAGCCAATACAACTCTGACACAATAATATATTTATAACTGATTACAAAAAAGAGCTTCGTATTATGACACGAGTTAATCATAGTCATACAAACACGTGTCAGGCCGACCTCAATAATTTGACAATAATGTTTTTGTGCTGAAGTATATCAAAGAGTTTTTGTTTCTTTTTTTGTCGGCCATGGGCGCCGCGATAAAAAAAACGACACAAAAAAGCGTTGTTCATAATTGTTGTATGTAAAAACACAGGGCTTTATTATAAACTATGTGCAGGGCGAACTGACTGTGACTGACTGTGGACCGACGTACCCCGCAATCTTCAACCAACTAAACTCCTTTGCAAAAAAAACGGGCACCTTACACACACACTTTACCTTAGCTTTTCTATGGGTAAATATTATTATATTTTTAGTATGTCATTAGCTTGGATGACTAGAAATTTCTTATTATCAATGAGAATCTAGTTTTTTAACACTTTTATCCTGGTATCGGTGTTTTAGTCAATGTAAACAGAGAGCCGTGTTAAAATGGACATTTTTATGGGTATAATGAAATTAAGACTACGAGTATTTTTATGGTATTTTAATAAAAGAGACATTAAAAAATAAAAATTAATAACGAGTATGACCTCCTCTTGCAGCGATTACGGCATGTAATCGTCTTGGCATGCTTCCCACCAGGCTTTTGATGGTGTCCTGTGGAATGTGTTCCCACTCAGTCGAGATTACACGTTTAAGCTCTCTGATGTTTTGTGGAGGTGGTTGGACAGATCGTACTCGCCTTTTTAGGAGGTCCCAAACGTGCTCAATGGGGTTAAGGTCGGGGCTCCGCGCTGGCCAATCCAAACGACGAATACCGACCTCTTGCATATAAGCATCTACGTCGCCAGAACGGTGGGCCCGAGCATTATCGTCCATGTAAATGGCATCTTCACCAATTACAGTCAGTGCGGGTTGTGCATTTTGAGAAAGGATTTCTGTTATGTACCTATGCGCATTTAGTGAGCCATTTTCTATGAATACTATCTCGGTACGATAGTTGGAAGTTACGCCCGCCCAAAACATAACGGACCCTCCACCATAAGGGGTGATTTCTTCAAAACACACATCGGCATAGCGTTCCCCTGGTCTTCGTAACACTCGCCGACGTCGGTCCTCACCATGCAGACAAATTCGAGCCTCATCGGAGAAGAGTACGCTACTCCAGTTACCTGGTGTCCAAGATAGGCAATTTCTAGCGAACCTCAACCGCGCAATCCGGTGCTCACGGAGTAACTTGGGGGCCCGCGCTGGTCGTCGACTACGTATATCAGCAGCTAAAAGTCTTCTCCTCACAGTCCATAGGCTAACTTGTGCTCCTCGTACCTCTTCAAGGTTTCTTTTGAGGTCTATGTAACTGCATTTGCGGTTCCTCAGCGCCTGAGTCACTAAAAAGCGATCGTCTCGCGGCTGTGTGCAACGTTTTCTCCCAGAACCTTGCCTTCTCTGAACGGAACCTGTCTCTTGGTATCGAGTCCAGGTTCTTTGTACGGTTGAACGACTCACGTTTAACCGCTGTGAGACGTAACATTGGCTACACCCCTCTTCCAGCAGCGCTATAATTTTACTAGCTCTCATTGCTTTTTCTGCCATTACGATAGACACAAAGATATCTGTTTTAAGTCACAATAAGGCAGAATTATGCGATAAACATAAATTGTTGTACTAAAAATAACGAAAAGTTACTTTTAGTTGCTTGATAACCTTTTAACCGCAAACCCGCGAAAAGTGTCACAAAATGAAAAAGGGATTAATAATTTAAAAAACAAAAGTTTTGAATTTGGAATGAACTTTTTTTCATACCCAGACTCTTTATTAAGTGCCAGTAACATAGTTTGGCTATTAAAACCTCTGAAGAACTAAATTATTACCAATAATGTTAAAAAATCAAACCCGCCCGTTTTTTTTGCAAAGGAGTGTATATCTACCGCTAAGCAACAGTGTGTGTTGTGTTTCGGTTTGAAGGACATTGAAGCCAGTGAAATTACTGGGCATTATGTGACTTAACATCGTATGTCTCGGGGTGACGAGCGCAGTTCAGTGCCATGCAGTGCTTTGTAATTCAAAGTTCTGTGTGGCGTTGCTTCTGTATATGGGCAGGCGTGGCGCCATGCTCGTCTCGTCGTTCAATTAAATAAAAAAAAACCAGTGACCAATATAGTAATAAATAATAATGTAATATCAACAATTTATTCACTGATCTAACTAAAATTCAAAATACATACGTCCAATATTAATATTGATGGTCGTAAAACAATTTGCGATCGCCATCCGCCACCAACAGCGCTTGCGCACGTGTACGAGTATCCCCGTTCGATGGCCGGGTTAGGCAAGCGTTTCCGCGCGGGGTCTATGCGCCGGCATACTTCGAAATCGGCAATATTTAAGTTCTATTATAAAATTATGTTGCTAACGCTTGTCTGTGTATTGGCTATTATCTTTCATTGTATTTTTTTTTTATCCTGGCTCGGCAAAGTGACTACGCTACACCTGATTGTAAGTGTAGCGCAATCCAAGAATAGTGTCGACCAACGATAAACAATGTGCCCATCGTAGGTCGGCAAGATCATGCCTGGCCTGCCAAAGGGCCAAAGGGGAGGGGAAGGAAAGGGCAAGCCCCCTGGGGAGAACCCCCAGATAGAGAGATATACACTGGTTGACCCTGGAACGCGACCCACTCAAGGTGGGCCACTATGGCAGGTTTTAGCACCAGTGTACGGTGGTCGCTATCCGGTCGGATACAAGTATCCTCCCACCAGCAAGCAGCATATTTTTTAAACTCAAATCATATTTAGAGCCTGTTTCACAATGCGATTAAATTTTAACCGCCAGATAACACATTACGGACCGCTTGATGTCTTTACCCGACTGCCAAGGAAGGGTTATGTTGGTAGTATCTTGTATCGTATCTTGTAGGTATATTTCTAAATTTATTCATTTTTGTATTTTGCAGTCTAATAAGTCTATGTTATGTTACTCGGACAATGTGAACCAAACACAACAAAAACGTGTGTCTCACTTCGTAAAAAATATTATCATTGTTCTGTCAAATATATTCAAGTTTTTTGTCATCCAAGGTCATGACACCACCTTGTAATGTCTAAACATGTTTTGATAAATTCATTATAATAAGAATAAGCTTGATATATACTTTTTTACAACACACAAATAAATCTAAATTGGTGATAAATATTCTTTTATCTTTCATGTATTCGTAGCCGGTGTATATTTTTTTGTAGTGGTACGGCAATACAAATATAAATAAATAAACCCAACAGTCACACACATAGTCATGACCCCACAGTAAGATACAAGTCTTGTGTCGTGGTATCAGGGACTACGAGAGACTTTCTGTCATACAATATCCAGACCCGAAACAAATATTTGTCGATCACACACACATTTGTTTTGGTGCGGGGATTTCAACTGAATGTCTCCGTGCTTAGAAAGGCACATAAAAAGCACCTCCCGGCTGCTATCATCTGACTGCAGCCGTTAAGTCAAAGTGATACCAACCCAGATGGTCGATTTCACGGTAGACCCACTTAGTGGATTCTGACTAGTAGATCCATAAAATACACGATCGATATCACAGGCTGTACGTAGCATACATTTCGGTACATTCACGTGTGCGGCAACCTCTACGTATGGACTTCCCGGAAGTAACACAGGTTCAAGCAACGGTACTTCGAGTACAAAGCATTTAGGATTAGATTAGGATATTTCGATGATCGCATTAGTTGTCTCTAGTAGCAGCGTACTGAGGCTGAGAAACGGTGAGATCCTGGGTTCAAGTCACTGGTCGGCCAATCACAGACTGAGTGGCGACCATTGTACTCAAGATGGGAAACCAAATACAGTAGCTCGTTCCAGCAACTAGCTGTCAGGAGTCATTCGATTATTAAATTATCGGTGTCTCACAGAAAACCGTATGGTTACTGAGATATCTGGAGGTCGAAATCCCCTTACCAATTTTTTATCATTCCTTTCCTTTAAAGACGGCAACGCGTACTTATTTCTTCAGGTATTGTGGATGTTTGTTGGATCATGTTAAGCGGTGGAGATCACTTATCATCACGTGACCCACTTGCTCATTTGCCGTTCTCTGATATACATAAAAAAACGAACATTTCCAAAGCGCTTAATTTGAATCGTGCTACTGAACCTACTCAATTGTAGTCATAATATGGTTCACAAATCACAGCTTCAACACAATCATTTTTTGCTCTCAAAAACTTCATGAAGACATTCCAAATAGCCATATTTATATTCTAACAATGTTATCTAGAAAAACTTTACGTTTGATTTATAACACACCCATCGATCATACGGAATCGTTTCATGAATAAAAATCACAAGAATGGTGCCTTTTCTATTCATTCTTATTCTTGGGTGAAATGATGTTTTTATTGACGATTTGAATACGTTTATTTGTTTGAAAATGGAAATATAACCGATTTGGTGAATAGTTGTTGGGGATTCTGGTCGCCAGACGTTTTGTAGAAGTTACAAGACTAAATATGCCCTAGTAGATAAATTTCATTCGGTTCATTTACCACGTCCTGCTATATTTTCGTGAGCTTGTAAATAAGTTTTCTTATTTTAATGGTCCTTCGAGCCGGATCACCTTTGAATCTAATGAGGTTAGCTTCTGTTTAAATAGATCGTATGAAATAGTAGTTGTAATGGATTAATAGATCGGTACAGTTTTGAAGTGTATGTTACAATAAGTGTCGTAAAACATGGGTGGTATCACGCTGGTATACGTAGCCTGTGCTGAGCGGTCCTTCGAGCCGGATTATCGTTAAAATTTACAACATTAACGTAGTAGTTGTAATAGATTCATAGTCGGCACAGTAATATGAAGTGTATGTCACAACAAGCGTACGGTTTACGAGTGTCGTCCTACACGGGTGGTATCACGCCGGTATAGATACAATCTATTGCGTCTTAGTTTCTCTTTTAGTGCGCGTTCGAGCGTGAATTACGTGACGTTGTGACGATGATATAAAGATACTAGTGAAGGCAATGAAAAGGAAAAAAAGTCGAGGTAAAATATGAGAACTGCGGGGAAGTAACTACTGTAATTGAGGAGGGGAGGAAGCAAGGTCTTGCAATAGTACAATAAGAAACGCATGTGTCGTGGCACCACTTTTCTGTGAGTTCGCATTACAACAATTATTTTTAATAAGGATTTGTCTCTTTGTTGACTTTGTCCTTTTTTATGGCAGAAGGATGGCTAACGAGCAGGTGGGTAATCTGGTGGTTGGTGATCATCACCACCCAAGGAAACCTACAATGGCTTAGGAATTTATTTCTTAGGCAACCAGTTTTAAAACTCCTCTGTTTTTTAATCAATTTTAATGCAGGATTATACCACTTATTTAACACTAGGGTAAAAATATGTTTGGTACGACATCACATTACAAATCTTTGAATTTTTCGGCTTTTCTGTACTATAGTATGTATGTTTAATACATATAAACATTACTCACGAATCACTCTATCTATTCCTAAAAACAGTATTAAAATCCGTTGAATAGTTTAAAAGATCTAAGCGAACAGACAGCGGCAGCGACTTCATTTTATACTATGTAAAGATTATCCTTTCTCTTATTATGAAGCGTAGTTTCCATTCAAGTTCCATCTAGGGCATCAACTATCTATAACAATTCAATATCAAGTTATTTACTGCTTACGCATAATGACCGTTTCATTGGCTCATAAACTGTTTTATAAACCGTCACAGAATTGTTATGAGATTTTGATTTGTCATTTCGCTCGGCCAACGGATATTGTGTTCCGCTAACAGCATTGTAAAAACGTTGTTAGCGTTTAATTCAGCGCTTTTCCGACGCGTTTAATATGGATTGTGACAGAACGGAGCAATGTGTGAATAGGGGCATAGTTTTTTTATTAATGCACGCTTGTGTCCTTAAGGGACAGGACTGCAACTAGTGCACCAAAATTAGCGAAGCTTATTGCCGTCCCATTATCCCTAAGGCACAGGAGTTCAATACCAAAATTAGCCAAGCTTATTGCCGTCCCATGATATGATGAGGCGTGAGCCAACCGCTGTATCAGTCTCTAATTCCAATTTCGGACATTGATGTATTTATTGTATAAAAAACTCATATTTTTTTGTTCACGACCTGGGTATTTAAGGCCTAACCGCTTTCACAACCTTAGGCTGTATTATAACTAATTAATGTTTAACACAGCTGCTTTTGAATGTACTTAGTAGATATATTTCTGCCGGTACGTCAGTGCGTGACATTGTTTTTAAATTGAATTGTATGACGAGACGAGCAAGTCGCCCGCCTGAGGGTAAGTAAGCGTTACACCTCATAAACAGAAGCAACACCATACAGGAAATTCAATTACAAAGCACTGCATAGGACTGAATACTGCATATACAATTAATAACACTGCATAGGTGATGTTAAATCTCATAATGGCCAGTAATATCACTGGCTTGAATTGCCTTCAAACCGAAGCACAACAGTAGCTTGCTTGGCGGAAGAAATAGACATAGTGGTGGTACCAACCCAGACCAACCTTGTAAAAGTGTATTTGAACGTGTTACAATTGATGACTACGATTTATTCTGAGATGTTCACGGGCTTATGGAAAAAGAAAGTTACATAATAACCAATTAAAACTATAACTGCATATAACGCATTAACCATAATAACACACAAACTAAGATGTAACGTCCCGCCGCAACGGATGATATTAAATTTTAACACAATTAATACAAAGGGCCGACCGCAAGTTTTGATTAAGCCGCGTTCCAAACTGCGTATTGGATACGCACTGTGTAATCAAGGCTCGTCCCAGATTGCGTATTTTCAACCGACGTCAAAAAGTGGGAGGTTCTCATATTCCCTGTTTTTTTTTTGTGTATGATATACGATATGTCCGCCAAATGTGCGATATCTGCGCCAAATGTGGTCCGAATTTGATGAATCTTTCTGGGTTTACCACGAGGATTGTGACTTGCTTGTTGTTGCTGTGACCAGCCATCTACTACAGAACATTATGTACACAGTTTACCTTCGTCTTGCTGGCGATTAAGGCTGCGTTGCTTTAACCCAAAGTGGTCTAGGTGGGGCCCCAGAGGTCCACGGGAGATACGACGGGGGTCTACGTTGGCATGACAAAAAAAATGGGGCTTCACAATTCGTAAACGGGGTACCATGAAAATTTATCTGCTTTCGATAATGAAGAAAATGTTGGCTTGACTTCACCTATCAATGTAGGCAGATAATATTTTAAGAAGCTCGGTGACTGTTACTTGTAAAACTTGCATACTCCATATTCAGTACAACGTGTCGAGACTTGCAAAGCGCCGCGGGGGGTCCATCGGAACCAGCTAGATTTTGAAAATGGTCTAGAGAAAAAAGTAACCCCATAGTTTCCAAAGTGGTCCAGGTGGATCCCCAGGGGTCAATGGGAGACTAGACGGGGGTCTACGTTGGCGTGACAATCTTCACATTTTTGTCGAGTTTTGGGAATATGATAAAAATGTAGCTGCAGATATTCTACCGGAATCAGCAAAATTTTGAAAATGGTCTATGAGAAAAATAAGTCTGGGAACCTCTGATCTACAGCATGAAAAGGCGGGCTCGACCGGGTTAGTACCACTGTCTCACAGAAAACCGACGTGAAGTAGTATGCTGTTGCATTTCGCAAGGCGAATGTAATTTACGAATACTCAATTCCATATCTCCATTCTATTAATAAAAGGTCGACGTAACGCATCCATTATTATTCTGGTATTGTGGCTCTTCATGGGCGGTGGAGATACCTGACCATCAAGTGACCCAGTTGCTCATTTATTAGCCTTACAATTACGATTACCTTTACGATTTAGTAAAAGGTTTTATAGTTATGTAATTGTTTATTTCGTAATCGGGGGCGTTTAATACCAATGCATATCTTAGGTCAGGGATTCAAATAAAAACCAAGGTAAAGGTAATGAATATTTTTAATAATAAAATTTCTCGTACTTGTGCTACATTTTATAATTTGGCAACAACTAACGGTAGGCAGCAGTTTGTCTGTGCCCTGGCATTGCTGAAGTTCATGGGCGGCGGTGACCGCTTACCATCAGGCGAATTGCACGCTCGTCTGTTCTTTTGTACGCAAATACCTTCCGAACGTCTCAACAACACAGTGAAGTGTTTAATTTCAGTCGCGTGTTACGTGAAACCGCTCCGTCATTCCGCCATTCTGTTAGAGCTTTTCCACACGTCCCGGCTCCCGGCAGCGCCGGACACAAGGCGGAGAGAGAGAGAGAGCAGAGGTGGAGGAGGTAGGAATTCGGTAGCACCTGCATCCCGTCATTGCTGATTGCGAAACCAAAGGTTATATCAGTTAGCGTATTCCGATTTTGGGTACTCTTTTGTTCTAACGTCGACGACGATTTTAATTTTAATTTAGTACTTTAATTGTAACTTTATTAGTAATTAAATAATTTTGTAAGAAATTAAAAGTATTTTTTTGTATCTTCAACGACGGCCCAACGTAATTTCGTTATAACCCAAAAAAATAAAAAAAAAACAAATAAATTTCTGGCCTCAATGCTTTGTAAACGTGCCAGTAAGTAATGAGTATGAAAGCTCAATACTGTGATATTCACTTGATAACGGGGCGCCTATTCTATAAATCCGAAACGAAGTTCGTAACATGCATATAAGTGCACTATATATATATATATAGAGTGAGTTATAGAGTGCACTAAGTATAGAATAGCCATTACAATAATAATACATATTATTGTTTTATATTACTATCACAAAGATTAATTTGTAACTAAAAACATATGTAAAAACTGATAAATTTTTCCCTAAAAAAGAATTAAAAAATACATAAATTATTTTTATTCTAACATAAAAATAAGACGTGTACCCCTTTATAAACATGTTTTAACGACTTTTTTATTTTAGTCTCAATAGAAAAAATATTATTGTGATAGATATTCTAGGGTACATTCAGTCTACGTTTTCGAATTTCATTGCTTCGTACCGTTTTATAGAATAGCCACTCGGGTATCCGACGCGGCTACCCGACAACCGGGCCGTGTGGATACGCACTAACATTGCCACTCCGGCACGCCGTCACTCCGCCTCAAAGCCCTAGTAATTACTATACAAAGAGGTTCGGAACATGCGCGCCTCGACTCGTAGATTATCCTCACTACTGTTGTTATGCGCCATCTAATCCATAGGGTGTGGTGCGTGATGTAGGTACGAGCGGATTATAAGATAATGGCATTTTTCTATTGTATGTGCAACAAATGCAGTTAAATATGAACATTTACGAAAGGTAAAAGAAACATATCGACAGTGGAATGACGAAATGGCTAAAGCGCTCATACGTGAACTTTATGTTAGAGCGTTTTAAAGTTATTTTTGTACTATTTAATTTACCTACTGGATAGAGTAGTAGAGTAGTTTAAGTACAAATAATATTTTGTTTAATCATATTATTTCCATTTTTTTATAGTACAGGAATAACTTTAAAGCGCTCTATCGTAAAGTTTACGTATTCGCGTTTTAGCCATTTTGCCTTTCCACAGTCGATATGTAGGAACGAATGTTTATGTCATCGTACAAAAATATACACCTTTTAATATTATTAATAAAAAAAATTGGTGTGTGTTAATCCAGTCATTTTAGTAGGTTCACCTCGGAATTCGAGATACCCGGCTGTAACTCTGTAAATACTTGTGTATTGACACCCTAAAAGTTGTCTCAAAACCTACATATGGTAGGGTGTGCGCAACTATTAAATTTCAAGGTCAAAGGTCACAAAAATCGCTTTTTTCGTAAATATCTCATTTCCTATGGTTTTTTTGCTATACATGTCCGTTATCAATATTGTAGAATACAAAATTCTCTACAAATTTTGTTTAAATTTTTTTTTCATACGGTGAACCGTTTTCGAGATAGAGGGCGGAGAGCGCGCGGTCACAAGTCCGTCATTTTGAAAGTTACATAAACGAAATTTTGTATTTCGGTTATTGACGTAAAATAAATAAATATGTGTTTCAGGAATTTTGGAAATTTTATTTATTAAGGGATGAAAAAGGGGGTGAAAGTTTTCACGCTTTCACGCCTAAATCACTAAACCGATTTTGATGAATTTATCTACAAAGACAGATGGAGCCCTGCAGACGGTTACAGGCTACTTTTATCCCGGAAAATGCTGTTCACGCGGGCGGAGCCGCGAGCAAAAGCTAGTATAACATAATAGTTAATAAAAATTGACAAATATTTATAATCATTGATTTATGGATAGTTCATCAACTATATATGGCGCGTTTTCGACCGGAGGCACCGTTTTACCTGAACTGATCCTGTGACCGCGCGCTCTCCGCCCTCTATCTCGAAAACGGTTTACCGTATGAAAAAAAAATTTAAACAAAATTTGTAGAGAATTTTGTATTCTACAATATTGATAATAGATACAAATAGCAAAAAACCCATAGGAAATGAGATATTTACGAAAAAAGCGATTTTTGTGACCTTTGACCTTGAAATTTAATAGTTGCGCACACCCTACCACATGTAGGTTTTGAGACAACTTTTAGGGTGTCAATACACAAGTATTTACAGAGTTACAGCCGGGTATCTCGAATTCCGAGATTCTTACCTAATTTAAGCTAAAATGACTGGGGTATGTCGTGGGACACCAGGTAGGAACGAAGTTCCTTCGGCTAATGTAGAATCGACACAAATTGCAAAAAATTCAAATTATTAACTAAAATAACAAAATATGTCTCTTTATTTTTGTTTGACAACATAAAATTACATAGAAATAGAATAGAAAAATAGAAATAAAAGACGTGTGGCACTCGGAGACTGCCGCGGTAAAGCTATTGTATAGCATTTTTTATCAACTTATGTAATTATAAATAATAACGAGCTAGCGTAATCTTTTAAAAATCGAAGGAGTATTTTTATATACTTTAAGTATAACTGGCTGAATGAATTTCATTTTAAAAAAGGAACTAACGCTGGCTGGTTATGCGACTGTCGCGCCTGCGCACTTCTCATTTAACGCTTTTATTCCACGCATTTATTCCACGCATTTTTTCCACGCATTTTTTCCACGCATTTTTTCCACGCATTTTTCTTACGGTTTTACTATCACATTTTTTTCAGTTCGGTCACGCAGTAAAATCCCTATCCCCTCCAAGCCTGCCGTAAGGAACTTCGTTCCAATAATATTTGAAACTGTATCTCATGTCTTGTATATTCATTATCACATACATATACTCATATCATAGAAGGCAAGCCATATCAGACACAAACACTGGGCAAATAATGTGATACTCAAATAGAAAACTCAAAGATAATTTGCGATTGCCCCATCTGGGATTTATGTGGGCCACACAAGTTTCTCAGCTTAAGTACGCTGTTACTGGACCTATGAGGTGATTTTTTGACGTGATAACGTCTTATAATTCGATTATAGAGCCGGCTGCACGCACGAAAAAACATGACTCATGCGTCGTTACCTCGCTAGATGTCACGTTCCATGTAAGGCTTGAAAGGCAAGCGAGAGCGCGGAACGAGCGACAAAGAAGCACAATCGGCCTTTGCGACTTAACATGACTTAACAGGACTTAACATGACTTAACAGGACTTAACATGACTTAACAGGACTTAACATGACTTAATAGGACTTAACATGACTTAACAGGACTTAACATGACTTAACATGACTTAACAGGACTTAACATGACTTAACAGGACTTAACATGACTTAACATGACTTAACATGACTTATCAGGACTTAACAGGGCTTAACATGACTTAACAGGACTTAACAGGACTTAACATGACTTAACATGACTTAACAGGACTTAACATGACTTAACAGGACTTAACAGGACTTAACAGGACTTAACATGACTTAACAGGACTTAACATGACTTAACATGACTTAACATGACTTAACATGACTTAACGTGACTTAACATGACTTAACAGGACTTAACATGACTTAACATGACTTAACATGACTTAACAGGACTTAACAGGACTTAACAGGACTTAACAGGACTTAACAGGACTTAACAGGACTTAACAGGACTTAATAGGACTTAATAGGACTTAATAGGACTTAACAGGACTTAACATGACTTAACAGGACTTTGATATGACTTGTTACATGTTTTGATTGGGTATCAAGTGCAGTGAAAATTGAATGTGGTGTCAATTGTTTATAGCAACGATAATTACAGCGATAAAGGTAATGATTCTTTCGATATTAATTATATATTCAGTGATATATTGTCGAATATTCGTGCTTTCATCATTAAAATGAATAGCATCGGTCCGCTAGTGCAGCGATTGTAGGTTATGCTATAATTGTCAAAATTAAAACAATAAGTTAACAGAACTATTTCACGATGAGTAAAAAATCGATGGCTTTACTATTCAATCGAAATATTAAACAAACGAAATTAAAATTTTCTTTTGAAAAATGCTACCATTCCATCAGTATTTTCTTAAGACGTTATCACGTTCAACTATCGTCAGTAAACCGACTTTGCAGACAACCATTTTTTTGCTTAAATGACGATACGAGCAGGTCGCTCGCCCGATGGTAAGCGCCACGCCCACAAATATACCAAACACCACATAGAACTTTGATTTACAAAACACTACATGGCACCGAACTACCCTCGTCACCCCGAGACATAAGATGTCTGTCATGTAACTAGCTTCAATATCCTACAAACTAAAACACAACATTGCTTACTCACTGCTGCTAGGCAGGAGAAATAGACAAATCGTTGGTACCAACGGCCACGTGCTGGCAAGCGCAGCGTTGGACGTCCGCCTACAAGCTGGACAGACGACCTGATAAAGGTTGCAGGAAGTCGCTGGATGCAGGCCGCTTCCAACAGGTCGGCTGGAAATCTTTGGGGAGGCCTATGTTCAGCAGTGGGCGTCCTGTGGCTGATGATGATGATATAACATAACATATAATTTTTTCATATAATTACCACCAAGAATTAGAAAGTCCTCCAAATCAAAATGCAAATATGAAAATGTGTAGAACAGTGTTTCCCAATGTGGGGCCCACGCCCCACAGGGGGCAATTTGATAGTTAAGGGGGGCAATTTAAAAATGGACTCGACAAGACTTTAACCCTTTCGCTTTGGGTTATTTAAATGCATTGCTAGATATCGGTGACAAATTTAACAAAAAAAAATTAAGATGGGGCATGGCTTAAAAAAGGTTGGGAAACACTGGTGTAGAAGGTAATAAATCGAAATGAATAAAAACTAGACGAATAGCGTGGGATGCAACGATGGCATCACGCATAAATATTCAATACATCATCGGAATATGCTAAAACGTTTAAATTAATTTGTTATGTTTATGGTTGTATCCGTCATTGTTTCTATTAATCACAACAATCTATTCGGGAAACACATGACGTATCTCCAGAGAGCTGAGCATATGAACAGGAGATTAAGTTGTCCTCGTTTAGTAGTGCAAAACAAGTTTTACCTGGTTATCTGTATTTTATTTTTCATTGTATGACGAGTCGAGCAAGGCGCTCCCTTGATGGTAAGCGCCACACCTGCCCATAAATAGAAGCAACACCACAATATACAACTTTGAATTACAAAGCATTGCACTTGCACTGAACTACACTCGTCACCCTGAGACATAATATGTTAAGTCTCACAATGCCCAATAATGTCACTGTCTTCAATGCCCTTCAAACCGAAACACAACAGTGCTTAAACACTGTTACTTGGCGGCGGAAATAGACAAAGCGGTGGTACGAACCCCGACGGCCTCCCGCGTACGAAGAACCTATCACCTTATATGCCTATGTGCCGCGACGATAGACGGCATTACTTTGCAGTATTAATTTGTATGAGACCAATGCCGACATAATATGACTGCAACTGCCGCGCGACAGGTTGTGACTTGTTTTGACGCGTAGCGACAGACGGCACTCCCGCACAAATAATACTGCGTGCAATGTAGTAAACAACCAACGTTGCCACTTTAGTGATTTTATCACTAGATTTTGTGATTTTTTGGAGTACAACAGTAACTTGAAAAAAAATTACTAAAACAATATTTGGTGATTTTAGTGATATTTGTGGATTCTCGAAAAATGTAGAAGTTAAAGTTGATAATGAAGAAAAACGAAATATTCTTTAAAAATCAAATAAGTCTAATGAAACTGATCCATCTCAGCCTTCTATATCCAGATATAGCTTTAAAAAAAACATCAAATACCAGAACAAGTATTTGATGTTGTTTATTTTTTAGCTATTCGATATTATTTTTGTTAATTATTTTTGCAATTACATTGTTTTGTAATACCTATCGTGTAATTTTCTTTTAAACTATTTAGTTATTTCTAGTGATTTTTTTAGTTGAAAATATCCTGAAATCTAGGGAGTTTTGAGACCAAATCTAGTGATTTTTTTCTGCAAGGTGGAATCACTGGTGGGAGGATACTTGTATCCGACCGGATAGCGACCACCGTACACTGGTGCTAAAACCTGCCATAGTGGCCCACCTTATGTGGGTCGCGTTCCAGGGTCAGCCAGTGTATATCCGGTTCTCCCCAGGGGGCTTGCCCCCTGATCCTAACCCTTTTCCCATCCATTTTTCCTTCCCCTCCCCCCTCGGCCCTTTGGCAGGCCGGCATGATCTTGCCGACCTACGATGGACACATTGTTTATCGTTGGTCGACACCATTCTTGGATTGCGCTACACTTACCATCAGGTGTAGCGTAGTCACTTTGCCGAGCCAGGATAAAAAAAAAAAAAAAAAAAAATCACTGTAAACAACGCGTGCGATGTAGGCTTTGTAATATGTTCCTACTCTTCCAGTACGGAACCCTAACTATGCTATAATAGTCAGGGTTGGCAGCTGAACGGGTTCCCCGAGACACGAAGGGATTGTAGTTTTAGACCAGTGGTTCTCAAACTTTTTTGGTGACGGAACCCTTTTGGGAAGCTAAATACTTGATGGAACCCTACAAGAAAACAATAATTTTTAAAAGTATATTCTTTATTAATAAGCATAATAAAAGTACAATGTAACAGTTACTAATTATTACTTATTTTACCACATGGCAAGTACAATAATAGAAGATATTAAAAAAGAAAAAATCTAACTAATGGGAGGTATGAAATTGTTTTTTATTTTTCATCAATTGGTTGATATCAGGTTTGATAGAAGACAGTTGAAGTCTCATATCAGGTTCGGCGTCCAGTCTATTGCGATATTTTGTTTTTGTGGCTGCATAGGTTGAGAATCCTGTTTCGCACAAATATGTTGTTGGGAACGGGAGAAGAATATTCAGAGCCATTTTGCCAAGCATTGGATATTCATCACGGATTCTGCACCAAAAATCGTTGAGAGGCATCGTTTTGAACAGTGACTCCATACTTGTGTCTGATGACATTTCTAAAAGAGATTCATACATTTCGTTTGACATACTTTCGGGCTTTTCCAAGTTGGGTAAAAAAGGATTATGAATCCATGAATTCAGTTTCATTTTTGTATTCTGTTCTTCGGGAAAATACTTTTCAAAAGATGCGCGCATCGAACTGAGATATTGGACCAATTCTTCAAACACATCATCTTGAAACATTTCTGAGTCGTTATCGCTAACAAACTCACTGAGTGACGTAAAGCTTTCTATTTCTTTCTTACCAACGCAAATAATCCAAAAATCTAATTTTCTTTTGAAGGCAGTTATTTTGTTATAGGCCTGAAACACTGTTGTCTGTTTACCTTGCAATGATAAATTCAATTCGTTCAGTTTTTGAAAGATATCCGCCATAAAAGACAATCGGAACAACCAAGTTTTATCATACAAACGGTCCTTCAAATTAAAAGAAGTATCTGCTGAAAGAAACATTTGTAACTCGGCTCTAAGTTCAAATAGCCTTGTTAAAGTTTTACCCCGAGACAGCCATCGCACTTCTGTATGGAGCAGCAGTGTTTTATGTTGGCTGCCATAATCTTCACACAATAATGAGAACAATCGGGATTGTAGTGGTCGTGATTTGATAAAATTAATTATTTTTACCGCTTCATCCATAACTAATTTTAGATTTGACGGCATTTGCTTCATCGCAAGTGCTTGTCTATGCAGAATACAATGGCTGGAACTACAATTAGGCGCTTTCTTTTTTATTCGTGACACTGCTCCTGCTGTTTTACCTGTCATCGCCTTGGCCCCATCTGTACAAATGTCAATGCAATTGTTCCAACTGAGATTATTTTCTTCAAAAAATAAATTTATTTTATTAAAAATTTCTTCCCCGGTAGTGTTTGTGAGCAGCGGTGAACACATAAACATGTCTTCTTCAAAAGAACTTTCATATGGATATCTCACGATAACCAGCAACATAGCCAAACCAGCGACATCAGTTGACTCGTCCATTTGCAAGGCGAATCGTGTTTTTTGTAGACGTGTAACTAGTTCTTGTTTGACGTAGCTTTCCAGATCATGGATTCGCCGTGAAACAGTATCGTTTGATAGCGGCACAGTAGAAAGATGCTTTGCAGATTTTTCATCGAGCATACATTTTGTTATGTCTAATACACATGGCTTTATTAAATTCTCAGCAATAGTGTGCGCTTCACCTGCTTGTGCAATGCGATAGCTAACTAAATATGATGCCTCCGTGGCCTTTTCGTTGATAGTTTGTGTTACATGCATCATATTTTTTTGACTTTCCAATAACTGATTTTTTTTACGAACAAAAAATTCTTTATTCTTGTCTTTAGACTCGGGGTGTACAGTTTCTAAATGTCGGCGCAATTTGGCAGGTGCCATGGAACTATTAGGAAGCAGTTTACTACATAGCATGCAGAGAGGTGAGCCGTTGGAATCAACAAATCCGAAACTGATATATGATTCATCATACTTCCTTTTTTTCGTCTTTGAAACCGTCGAGCTTGACGTCGTGGCATCATCGTCTGGATCGGTGATTGCTATATTCTCCGCGCGGACTGCTTTTGAACATTCAGCGTCATTAGAAGATGTTGTTGCAACACGTTTAACACCTTTAAGCCAACGTTCCATTCTTCTTTATTTATAATGTTATACGTCAGGATGGTGGGATCTAAATAATGCACAATCGTTACTGCGTATAAGAGACTAAAGTACAATGAAGAAATGTATAAAACTGAGACAACAGAATACAGCGGGCAGTAGAACAATGAACACTAGTTTCTCGCTAACGAGCTTGTAAGTAGGTAGGTAGGAACTTATCGCTCCGAATACTATTCGTCAACTTACTGACGAGGCGCGACGCGCGATCGCCGCTTTTATACTTAGTCCTAGACTCGATCTCGAATATTCTCGAAAATACTCGAGTCGGTGCCTTTGATAAACAAAAAGCAAAAATAAAAAGAGAAATATAAAAATTGCGTTGTAAACAATTTCGACTTTATTGTTTGATGTTAGAGTCGAAAGTCGCTTGTTGACAACTATAGCGTCTAATTCAGAGGCGGCTTTTATCAAAGGGACTGCGCGCTCACAAGTATACTAGTATACATGTTGATACCAAACTTATGAGATATTGTACCAGCTATTGTAACACATGTTTATACAAATACAAATAAATAAATAAATATACCTACGCGCGGCCGCGGAGTCAAAACGTTCGACCAGAGAGAGGTAATTTGATTTTTTTTTTCTAAATTCTTGCGGAACCCCTACAGAGGTATCGCGGAACCCTAGGGTTCCGCGGAACACACTTAGAGTATCGCTGTTTTAGACGAATATGGTAATGAAGTAAAGTTGGATCGCGTTAGGATCAAAAATATAAACACATTAGCATATTATTACTTTGATAATTCGGCCAGGATAGTAAACGTTGCTTTTGAATTGCTATTTGAGATAGCAAATTACAATTATGCTAAATAGAGACGATAAAGTTTACATGAAAACTTATTTATGAGTGGTAGAGCCACGCTGTAGACAGTTTTGTCTACTGCATGAATGGACTGGGTCGACTGGGTAGTTAGGTACCACGGTCTCACGGAAAACCGACGTAAAGTAGAGGCTTGCTACTGCGTTTCGTACGGTGACTGAGATATCCGGAAGCCGAAATCCCCGGAACGACCTGCTATACTGTGGTCTCGGATTCCCCGGGTCAGATAGAAGTGATATTAGGTTGTTCGGAATCCTCAGTGAAAATTTTAAATCCTAGTCTGAAATTTCGCCCGGTATGGCGATAGGCTAGCCCATATCACATAATGGGACGGAAATAACTGAAATGCGAAATGGCGCAATCTGAATCGTTACATCACTGCCTAATTCTTCAGAGATTAGAAACGTGAGTGCGTATGTATATGTATGATGCATAAAAAAGACCAAAGAGCGTTTCAAACATGTCACAACAAGCTTCGATACTAAACGGCTCAACCTTGACCGGTTCCTGGTAAATACCATGCGTGACCAATCAAAACCGGTAGCTATAGGTAGCGCTAGTTGGTAAAGTGCGGGCCGACAGTTTTTTTTGTTGTTTTTTACAGATTCTCATAAAGCCCGCTCCACACACTGGCAAGACAAGGTTCTGGCCTCAACACACACTAACGTCTCGCTGATTAACTCGAACAAGTACCTTATAAAAACAGGGTTTAGTTCTTTAAAGGTTTATCATTCTTGGGATGGGAACTTCGTTGGATTATGTAGGTACATACTAAAATTTGATTGATGTTAAAATTGGCCCGTGCCCAGCAGTGGGACGTATATATCTAAATATAATAGAATTCTGCTATTTTTATATATCCATGCAAACTTGAGAAAGTTATAAAAATTGGAAAAGTGGAGGGGAAGCGATAGTGAGGGCACGTGCTTAGCCGTTGGTCTGATCAAACAAAACTACTCACTCAGTAACAATAGCAATGTGACATGTCAAGGACCGACAAACCTGGATGAAGGTATTTTGACAATTGCAAAATGAAGAATGCGAGCAAGAAGAAGATTGTTAGATTATTATTAATATGTAGGTACGATCCCGTGGACGGCCCATAAAGCGTTAGCTTGACGTATTGGAGGGAGACATGAGAGCCAATGGTCTCACTATAGAGGATGCTCAAGATCGGGCGAAGTGGAGGCGTTTAAGTAGGAAGGCGGACCCTGGCACTAAGCCGGGATAACGCAAGGCAGAAAGAAAGAAGGCACGGGCTCCAGTTCTGCGAAAAAAATATAACGAGTCTGTTAGCAACAGAAAACCAGTCTATAGGTGACGCTAGGACAGTATTGTGACCGTCAAACGAGCATAGCCGAGCATTTTTAACCTGAAATAAAAAAGGGGTGTTATAGTTCGTGTCGCTTATACAATTTTGTCAAGCAAGAGCTCTCCTAGTGTAGCGGTCTGAGAAGGCTGATGAATGAAACTGATTAACAAATAATATTTTATTTACATGCTTTTATAAGTCGAACCATGCTATACCTAGACACTTTTGTCTATAGCACACTTTTCTTTTACAAGGTGGTAGGTCACTCGTATGCGAGAGGCCGTCTGGGTTGGTTGGTACCACCGCTTTGTCTATTGTTGCCAAGCAACAGTGTGTAAGCACTGTTGTGTTTCGTTTTGAAGGACATTGAAGCCTGTGAAATTACTGGGCATTATGAGACATAATATGTCTCGGGGTGACGAACGCAGTTCAGTGCCATGCATTGCTTTATAATTCAAAGTTCTGTGTGGTGTTGCTTCTGTTTGTGGTGGACAGGCGTGACGCTTGCCATTAGGCGAGCGACGTGCTCGTCTCGTCATTCAATAATAACACCCCCGAGACATAAGTATCATATTGCCCAGTAATTTCACTGGCTTCAATGCCCAAACCGAAACACAACAGTACTTACACACTGTTGCTTGACGGCAGAAATAGACAAAGCGGCGGTACCAACCCAGACGGCCTCTCACATACGAGAGACCTAACACCTTGTAAAGTATTAAAAGTAGTCGTTGACGGCGGGACAAGTGCATAAATGACTTATCGGGGACAGGTCAGACACGTGCCGACGCCGGCATAATGATAATAATTGTCGCCGCGTCGCGTCGCGCCGTCCAAACCGGTAGATCAGCGAGGCAGGCACGATCCGTCTGAACCGGTAAGCGCCGGCGGCCGTGGCTTGCGCCGCCGGCTAACGGTAGGTGGCAGTGAACAGGCCACTCACCCGACGGCAATAGATGTTCGCGAATACTGAAGGTACGGTACGCACGTGTAGATTAGTGTAACTTTGAGTAGAATGCCTCGGTGGCGTAGTTGTAATGCGTACGCAGTTACACTGCTGTGCTAGGGTGTATGGTTCGATCCCCGGGTCAGGCAAAAATTATACAATAAAATACAAAACTCTTTATTGTATAACCAATAATCACTTAAAATAATTTAGCATCGGACTACTTAATGGTTTTACAATGGGCGGTCTTATCGCTACGAGCGATCTCTGCCAGAAAACCTTTGGATGGACAGAAGCTGACGTAAAAGAAGTCACGGCTGTGTACAATAAAGAAATAGAGAAAGAGAGTGAGAGATATAGGATATAGTAATAGTAATAAATTAAATTAAATTAAATGAATGATATGATAATGGGTTTTTCTATCACGCAACAGCTTGGTAATAGCCCGGAGTCTGTAACTGAGCCCGGTATGGCGATAGGCTCACCCGGTATCACATCATGGGACGGAACGGACGAAAATAAGCTCGGCGATATGTCGATGCACTGATTAAACATCTGCCTACCCATCAGGCATAGGTGCGTATTTATGTATGTATGCATATACTTTTTTATAACACAAACACACGCTCATAACCTCGAAAGGGTAGAAAGAGATGCAATTAGTAGACCCAATTCAGTCGATCTCCCTTCCGTCCCATTATGGAGAACAAAAGAACATTTCCGTTCCGTCCGACAGCCTCCGTGGCGCAGTCATGAGTAGCCGACTGAGAAACGTGAGGCCGCGAGTTCGATCCCCGCACCGAGACAAAAATTTATCTGATCCACAAATATTTGTTTCGGGGTCTGCATGTAGTCTGCGTGGATTGTCATTCAGATGACTGACAAGAAGTATTGTGCAATTTTATCGTGCTTAGTGGACGGATCTAAAGAAAGCGCCCGAGGAGAACAGATCTTGATCAAATAAATGATCGACAGCAGCACAAAGAATACATATTATGCGGTTGTGGAGGCAACACATCACTAATATAAAAAGCAATAAAATAACTGGGAAATCAAATATTTATTTATTAAAATACACTTAACAGATTTTGAGAATACTAATACTAAGTTGCTTAATATATTAGGTATAGTTCTGAAGTCTAATCAAAATCCAATCCAATCAAAATCCAAATCCAATCAATATAATATCATCTCGATGCAACCCATTTTGAGTTGAATTTATTTTTGTTATTAAAAGAGGAAAATAACTGGTGAATGTTACTCAATTTTATGGACAACTCGTGCTTAACTAAAGTATTAATTTGCTAAATTGACTGACAAGAAGTATTGTGCAATTTTATCGTGCTAAATAGACAGATCTGAAGAGAGCGCCCGAGGAGAACAGATGTCGATCAAATAAATGATCTACTCAGAAAAGGGCAAGTCACACTAATGTACAAGAGGCGAGAGGTCAGTAGTCTCTGCCTACCAATAGTACCATGCGTGTGTCTAAAAAAAGGGCCAAATAAATAACATCCAACAGTCACGCACATAGCTCTGACCCCATAGTTAGATACGAGTCTTGTGTCGTAGGTATCAGGAACTACGAGAGACTTACGGTCTCACAACACCCAGACGCGAAACAAATATATGTGGATCACACAAATATTATTGTATCGTATTATAAACATTTGTATCGGTGCGGGGATCGAACCCGCAGCCTCTCATTTTACAACCGGCTATTAGCACGCTACGCCACAGATGCTATCACAATATATAGTTAATAATAGAAACTAGGCAAGTACACGCACAATTAAATTTATAATGGTATTCAAATTTGATGAAAGTACCAATAATTGAAATAAAACCAATTTAAACGGATTTTATCGCGGCCTTTTTATTAATTTTGATCCTGACGTTTCGAAGACTTTTCATCTTTTTCGGATCACGAAGGCTGAAAAGTCTTCGAAACGTCGGGATCAAAATTAATAAAAAAAGGCCGCGATAAAATCCGTTTAAATTGGTTTTATTTCAACATTCGCGTAAACGTAAGAAATCATTATGAAAGTACCAATATTAGATTTAATATTTTTTTTGTTAAGTTGCCCATCAAGATATCCAGGCATTGTCACGACAAGCCAACCCATTGGCAAAAAAAGATAGTATCCGAAAGATGTTGGTTGGACTCCCATACAGCGCCAAAATAGTAATTTGATAAAAACAAAAACAATTGCGTGCAATAACAGCGTTAAATTGTGTATTCATAATCCCGGATAAGTTTCGGCTCAGGAATCTAATTTTACGGCTGAGTGGATTTTGTATTAATATTTTGTTATACAACATTTGGTGAATGTATTTCCGTCTATGTCCTGTACATACATCGGGCGTGTTCGGGTAAACAACACTCTGAGTAATCCTTACTATAATTGGATGGAAATATGCAATAACATTTCATCCCACATCAAGTGAAAAATTTGTAGTATTCGAGTACTCAATATAATAATAATAATAACTCGAGTATTCGATTTATGTAATTTAAATTATGTATTTTTCCTAAAAATCATAAATAAAACATTCCCCATGTACGATTACTAAATAAATTATTACGATTACCAAACAGAATTTTAATTTAAGTTAATGAATTTAAATATAATTAATATCTCAATGTAATCGCATATTTGCATCCAATTTATAAATAAATATCTATACATACAATATTACATGTCTTCTGAGACTTATTCATAAACGACCACACCTAACCGCCTATTCTGTTCGATTTGCTCGTTTCGTCATTCAAACGAATGAAAAAATGGAGCAACTTTTATACCAGTTAAACTTTCACGCGGACGAAAAGCTCAACATCCATATTAATTTAACACCCTCCCCGTTAGAAATGAGCAACAAATCCTATCGAGGTATGAAACCCTTAAAAGCACGACAATCATAATTCACACGGGGAAGCGAAATTTTAACGACTCGCTCACAAACTAACCACTTCGTTTCTCGAGCGATACCATAAAATAATTTATAGACGGCATTACGTTTGGATCGGCTCTACGAAGACATCGCTTCGTATCGTGGAACGTTCACGTTTACGTTTACGACAACCGGCGCGTTTTACGACGAGTGAAAAAAAATATATAACGTTCTCAGGCGAAAAACACGACAATTATTTAGAATAGGGTTGTGATTTAGATCCGTGTTGTTTTCGATATGATGATAATGTTATCCATTTTCGTATAAATATTGGTACCTACACAAAAATAAATAAATTCGTATCGATAAATTCGGACCGGAAACACTGCAAACAACCCAATATAATAAAGACGGTTTTCAAATTAGATAGTTATATTCACAAAGCGTTCTTTTATTTTTATACAGAATTCAATGATTCATGAAATTAAACTACTTGTAATTATCTTAATAATGTGTTATTGATAAAATCAAATTACACGCCTCGTCAGTTTTATAATTAATTAAATTATGCATGTAGAAGTATATTTATATACGCCGAAATACCTAATTACCCAAATAAATTAATATCGCTACACTTATAGCTAATGAAGCTGAATCCATCATTAATTAAAAATATTTTTAACACATTCTATCTATAGTCACGTCAAAAAATAACAACTGAGCCTAGTCGAAATGAACTCTGCCCCAGCCCGGGTCCTTGACCCCACGTAAAATCAACCAACATTCACCCATTATGCAAAGCTAGACGACGCGGTCGTGCGATTGTCATATTAACCGGTTGGGTGTTCCAAAAAATGCCTACTATATGATGTTTGAAGCACAAAGAATACATATTATGCGGTTATGGAGGCAACACATCGCTAATAGAAATATCAATAAAATAACTGGGAAATCAAATATTTATTTATTAAACTTAACAGATTTTGACAATACTAATACTATGTTGCTAATATATTAGGTATAGTTCTGAAGTCTAATTAAAATCCAATCCAATCAAAATCCAAATCCAATCAATATAATATCATCCCGATGCACCCATTTTGAGTTGAATTTATTTTTGTTATTAAAAGAGGAAAATAAATGGTGAATGTTACTCAATTTTATGGACAACTCACGCTTAACTAAAGTGTTAATTTTGTTAAATTAGTTTTCATAAAATTATTTAGTATAAGTTTTCATATTAAGTTTTTCTACATCTTCTATACTTTTCAGTTTTATAAATCCCCCATAATATTATCACAGTAAACAAGAAACCACACTGTATGTATAAGCCATGACAAGTTCCGTACTTATGTTTATTCCGACTCACATATATCATGTCGTAACTGTCGATTTACCTGTAACAATAACTGTCGATTTACCTGTAACAATAAACAATCCATTAATAACACGAATATTATTCAACATGAATATAATATAATATGACTATTAACATTTATATATTTGGATCCGGAGGCCCAAATCCACCTCCCCTTCCGAATCCCCAATTATCATTAAGGTCGAAAACGCGCCCATGATTCTTCTGGTATTGTAGGCGTACATGGACGGCGGAGATCACTTACCATCAAGTGACTCACTTAATCGTCTGCCGGCCTTTGCTATAAAAAATGCCTCCAAAATAATATTTGAATAAAAAACACTTCAAATGTAAGGAGAATTCTCTGGTATGCGGGTTTCTTCACGATGTTTTCGGTAACTATCAACATACTGAAATATCAATCACAAATTGATAATGTGATTATATTGAAATTAAACTAATTTAAACGGATTTTATCGCGGTTTTTCATTAATTTTGATCCCGACGTTTCGAAGACGTTTCAGCCTTAGACTTTTAGCGTTATGGACTGAGGTGTAGGTTGTCCCAAAAACAACAATTTTTTGGGACAACCTACACCTCAGTCCACCCCGTGTCATACCACGAAGGATGAGTAACATTCGCGTAAACGTAAGAAATCATAATGTGATTATAAATATATTCACAGCCAATGTTCTGTTATAATGTTTGTGAACACTCAGTGAAGGCCCGCGAGTGAACGCACGCACGAGTGTTGTTGGCGTAACGTAGTGTTATCCGGTTCAAAATCAATGTTTGACGGTTTGTTTGTACGTTGTTGATAACATTGTTAGCGGAGATTGTTTACTGAGCCTCTTCACTCGTGGACCCGTGTGGAAAACTAAGGGTGGAAGTATTTATTCTACTAGGTCGCCAGGACGCTGTCTGGGTTGGTACCACCGCTTTGTCTATTTCTGCCGCCAAGCAACACTGTGTAAGCACGGTTGTGTTTCGGTTTGAAGGAAACTGGAATTGAAGCCAGTGAAATTACTGGGCATTATGACACTTGACGTCTTTCGTCTCGGGGTGAAGAGCGCAGTTCAGTGCCATGCAGTGATTTGTAATTCAAAGTTCTGTGTGGTGTTGCTTATGTTTATGGGCAGGCGTGGCGCTTACCATCAGGCGAGCGCCTTGCTCGTTTCGTCATACATTATTTTTTTTTACTAGCCCTGTATTATTTATCCCATTGCTGGGCACGGGCGTCTATCTTATCGAGTTCTCAGGTATGCAAATTTCCTCACGATGTTTCCTTCACAGTTAAAGTAAGCGATAATTAACTATTAATATACACGTAACTTAGAAAAGTCAGTGGTGTACGCTCTTGGGGCTGGTTTCGAACTTGCGACTTTCGTCTCGACAGTCCGTACCACTCCCCGCTGAGCTATCGCTGCTTGTCATTAAATAATTAAACAAAACTATGTAGATGGCAGGTCGGTAAATGGTAAAGTTGAAGCTGGTTGCAAATCACCCGGCACGCGCATGGCGCACAGCACGCGGACTACCAATCCGAAAGTGTCGGTATATTTGCGTAACGCCGAGACGCGCTTCATGTCGTTCACCTCGATCCTCGTTCAATAAACACGCACTACGCTCAAATAGGGTTGCCGTATCGAGTGTTTAGGCCTCAACGGATAAAAAAAATAGTGTTTTTCTGTTGTTTTGTTTATCCGTTGGTCGGAACTATCTGTCTGTTTATACAGAACAGTGTAGACGAAACACAATGTCAAAAAAACATCGGCTGCCTTGACGTTTCAAAAAAACCCACCGCAAAAAATCATTTATCAAAAGTAGTTCAGTTTTCAGATCCTGCTATGTGCACGTATCGTGTTTATATAGCGACAGTGACTGTGTGTCTCTACCACGTTGACTTAAATATACAAACACGCTGATGGGCTACTGTCACACAAGCCAAAACTACATATTAATAAGCTCATGTCAAAAATAAACCCATCTAGCTATTTATGTGAAAAAGCAATTAGGCAAGCTGGCAAAACGTACGACAAATGCATCGCCACTGATAAACCCACACTAATTTTGGACTGCACCACTAACAGGTGGTTAACTTACCGATCCCAAAAAAAAACCAATAGAACTTATTTTCTGCTTTATATTTTCTATATAAAATAGTAGTTCTACGTACTACAACCTACATATATACTAATATAATAAAGCTGTAGAGTTTGATTGTTAGTTTGTTTGTTTGTTTGAACGCGCTAATCTCAGGAACTACTGGTTCGAATTGAAAAATTATTTTTGTGTTGGATAGTCCATTTATCGAGGAAGGCTTTAGACTATGTAACATTACGCTGCGACCATTAGGAGCGAAGCATGAGTGCAAAATGTTGCAAATACGGGGAAAATTATTTATATTTGAGGGCTTCCGTTGCTATGGTAATCAAATTGTTGCTATGGTAATCAAATTGTTTGATTCCAAAGCGTTATCAACATAATATTATTATTTATCCAAATAAATGTATTGTTGATTAAGAGTATTTCATTGTAAACAATAATTTATAAAGAAGAAATATTTGTATTTTTGTATGTAACGAATTAACTTAAAAACTACTGGACCCATTTAAAAAATTCTTCCACCATTAGAATCCTACATTATCCCTGATAAACATAGGCTACTTTTTATGCCGGAAAAAGCAGATCACGCGTGCGGAGCCGCGAGGAAAAGCTAGTAGTAATATATAAGTGTTGGCATGTAGCAACCCTACATTACACCGGTTGCTACTCGCTAGTGGAGCGGCCAGATAAAATTAATCTAAATCGTTTTATATCCACGCATCGGCGTTGTTTGCGCCCGTCTATCTAGCCTTTACAAAAAAATCTTTAGGGAATAGGTTGTTTGGATAGTACGTGCTTGGCTTGATTTACGCCTACTTTTTGGGGCATCCATAAAGCGTGGAAGGCGTTACGTACGGCCTGCTGGGTTGGAAGTATCTATCCATAGATTACTCGTACGTCCTTTAGTCCGCACTTATTATACGGTTTAGAAACTATGGGAATTATAGAAATTTATAGCAGGGACTAGAGAGAAACTGGATCACTTGATAGTCAGTGATGAATTGATGATGAAAAACACTGCCAGAAGAATAATGGACGCGTTAGTGACCGCTTTAAAGTGAAGGGATATTTAGGGGTTTGGGGGGATTTAGTAGTGTGGTTTCTTTTAAGTTAGGATCTTCTATATTCAGAACATACAAGGCAACAACATATGAATATAATATTCATAATAACTGACTTATAAAACGAAGTTACGCGAACACAGGATGTTGCGGGAATTCAATTTTCATCAAACGGCGTGTTCGTAACACAATAGCGAAGGTATTCCTGTATGACTGACAGATTTATTACATTTCATATAGCACACATTTTATAAAACGTATAAGATGCCAAGAAATAACCTTAAACGAATTTTAGAGAAGACATCCCGTGCTGGGAGTAAAAATATATTACATATAGATATGAGCTCTATAGCCACTAAACCAGAGGTTTTCAGGCTTTTTTCTCTTAGACCACTTTTACCTGGTTCCGGTGGACCCCCGGCGGCGCTTTGCAAGTCTCGACACGTTGTACTGAATATAGAATAAGCAAGTTTTTACAAGTAACAGTCGCTGAGCTTCAAAATATTATCTGCCTACATTTGAGAAGACACGCCAACATTTTAGTTCGTCACTATCGAAAGCAGATAAATTTTCGTGATCGCCCTCTTACGAATTGTGAACCCCCATTTTATTGTCACGCTAACGTAAACCCCAATCGAGTGTCCCGTGGACCCCTGGGGCTCCAACTGGACCACATTGAGAACTAAGTCACTAAACGTTAGTACTGTAAAACTGGTAAAAGCTGCGTTTCGTACTGTGAGAGATATCCAAAAGCTCAGATCCTCCTCCCCTGCCCAATCTCTTAATTATTCTTTTCCTTTAGGGTCGGCAACGTCCCATGACTCTTCTGGCATTGTGAGCGGACATGGGCGGTGGAGATTACTTACCATCAGGTAACCCACTCACTCGTTTGCCGGCCTATGCTATATTTTTTTTGTCTATAGCATGGATAGGCCGGTACGACCAGGGTGGAACACTGTATCAAAGAATATGAACGAAACGAGCTTTCCATTATATAGTCAGAATTTCTGATATAATTAAATTACCCTCGACGACCGATGAAAGATTATTTAATGGCCGTGATCGAGAGACGCTTAAAAATGTCTTTCGTTGTATAAAAATGAGTTTCTTTGCCGAAAGGAACAATTTACTTTAGTTAGTTATATTCCCTTGTATAAAAAACAATTTAAAAACTTTTTACGGCAAAAACAATTCAATCCCGCCTTTATCTATATTTCAAACTTTATTACTTTGATTCTATAAAGGGACCTATCTCCCTTCCTTTGCATGACAACACAAAAGAACTGCCCGGGTTTACGTTGATCTATTCTTTATCTATAAATTGACCATAAACCAGAATGGGGTCCAATGAACTATTTTGATGTATGCCTCCTTTGTGTTTTTTTTTTGTTCGACTACCCTCGGCTTCTGTCTACTCAATCCGGTCTGAATTGTTTATGGTATGCATTTCCTGTATCAATATTGATTGTGTTCGGGAAAATTCGGATTTACTGGCAACTGTAGTTAAATTATGGGTGGTGTTTTTTCTACCACACGACATTGAATTGGGATTGTGTAATTTTTATAGCACAGGCCGGCAACCTAGCAAGTGGGTCACCTGATGGTAAGTGATTTACACCCATGAACATTCATACTACTAGAGATTACAAGAAGAATACAAACATAATAGAAATTAATTATTTACACCACTCAATCCGAACCTAACATCCAAAATCCATCCATAAAATCAACTTTCACCAATGTTCCATTAAAACAACACGAACGTACGTACTAGTAAACATCATCTACCCAAAGCCCGAGGCTTGTTATAAAAAGCTTATCTCGCTACTGGCCGGCATAGTTACTGGGCGAAATTGGATCGGGTGAAAAGTTTTTGCCGATTTTTTTTTTCAAGATTTATCTCGAACTGCCAACGCGTTCCGTGAGGCGATGCTTGAAGGATCAGTTTGTGTTGTGGGTTCGAGTGCCCGGTGGGGCTAAGCTTTCGATTCGATTAAGTCAAGTCTCACACTGGCACTCTCATATTCAAATTAGATTTAGATAGAGAGAGATATTAGATAGAGAATTTTGTAGCGTGAAAATTAGAAATCAAGTTTAGGTGCTAAAGATAACTATATCAAATCAAATCAAAAGGTTTATTTTGCAAGTAGGCCACGTCAATAATAGACAAATTACATTGAAACGTCTCTACCGGTGCTTCGGATGCCCACTGGTCTGAGAAGAAGCTAAAAAAACTCAGCCTATAGCCGGAGATATAATCGGTGAAATGTGGGCGAACTGGCTACACCTATGCCTATCCCTATGGGGTATTACAGGCATGAGTGCGCATATGCATACCTCAAAATTATACATTTCAAACCACGCAACCCCTCAAAAATAACACAATAGTTTACGTAAAAACCTCAATTACTTTCCAGAGCCGTGCGCCGAGTTACAGGACAGGCAAAATTAAAATGTACAGACATTTACCAAAATGACAAATCAAGGCCCGCCGGCAAGGAACCCTTGCTGACGCGAAAATATTTTATGCAAATTGAGATTTATACGTACCGCCTAGGGAACGCTGCAAACTGAGAAAATGTACGAAAATACACTAAGACCATTAGATATTTTTTCGCGTAGTTTGTTGGTTAGGCAACTTTTTTAGAGAAAAGGTTTGATGGTGTTCCTCGTTTCCTTGGAGGGTGTCGGTAAAAACTTATCTTCAGATACGCTTACTTGCGAGTGTAATATTTAACAATTCTGGGCGTTTTAATCGTAAAATTGTGGGAAAATTAATAGATAAATAAATAGATTTAGTGTAATTGCCGAGTGTATTTTGATGTTATGTATGCTATGTATTCATTAGTTTATACTGATTTCTGTACACAGGTTTCCTATTTTTGTACTGACTTGCATATCCTAAGCGCTATTTTAAATGCCTACATCTTTACATACTATAAAATGAAGTCGCTTCCGCTGTCTATTTGCTTAGATCTTTTAAACTATTCAACGGATTGTAATGCAGTTTTCAGCAATAGATAGAGTGATTCATGAGGAAGGTTTATATGTATATCACGGTATGACCCATGAGAGCACGACAATAACATACAGGTGAAACCGCGAGGGACAGCTAGTGATTAATAAACTATTTCAATTCATTTCATTTCAGTGTTGTGGTTGGTTGGTGTTTTTGAAATATTTTATTGTTTGTGTTATACGTAATTTGTTTTTGCTCGCGGCTCCGCCCGCCTTATCCTGTAATAAAAAGTAGCCTATGTTCTAACTTAGGTCATGGACTACCTGTGTGCCAAATCTTATCCCGCAAAATGCCGCTCAAGCGGGCGGAGGCTGCGAACAAAAGCTAGTTGTATAATATGGTAAAATTCAAAGTTAGCAATCTACGTATCCAAGCTTTGTGTCAATTTTATATTAACTAAATTGGCTATTTAATCCCTTATCCGAAGATACACTTCATTCGGACATTGAAAACCCGACTCAATTGAATTGTAGTTTCAATAGTATTGAAACGTGTTCTCGTCACGTATGTATTGTAGAAGGGACATTAACTCGAGAGGATTGCGCCGAGCCCTGAAGGCACTAAGGCACTGTACGCACGGCAGGGACTCATCTCCACGCTGACAGAATCACAATCAATACGCGTTATAGACATGTCAGTAAACAAGCTACGGAATAACGGAGACGACGGTTCACTATACGCAGGGCTGCCACTACCGGAATATGGGATTCGGAATTGTTTTTTTTGGAATTAACGGATTATTTTTTTTTTAATCCGATTTGTAATTTTGCTTATATTTCTTAATGAGGCACATTATAAACAGTCTAAGTTCAGATTCGCAAAACGATGTAAACCTATGAAGTAAACTTACTTCGCAACTACATATTAGAGCGTTGAAAATTCTGTTAATATTGTATTTACTAATTTCAGAAAGGGGTAAAATTTATTTTATTAGATTATAGGGGATAATCTATGGAATTACTGAACCTATTCTAAAAAATATTTCCCTTATAGTTAGCTACATTGCTGGATCTATTTTCCCCTTTAGAGAGCCGGTCGAAAAATGGCAAATATTTCTGTAACATGTTAAAAACATGCTGCGCCATCCTCACTGCGAATGGGATAAGTGCAGGTGGAAGAAGAAGAATATGATAAGCTACAATATCCCCAAATCAGTAAAATAGGCTAGATTTTATAACGATAAAAATATTTTCGCAGGACCACATGCCCTGTCCAATCTCACTTTAGTTTGGCTTTTTTTCCACGTGCGTAATATCTAATATTTAGTCCAAATTTAGTTCAATAATTCTCATATTACACTTGTTATATAACCCTACGCGGACACAATACAAACATTATGAATAGAATGAATAGAAACTGAATTCTCTTTGGGTGGCAACCCTACCTATATTTCGGTTTGCCACCCTACATAGAAAGGTATACCGTAACATCCCACTGCAGGGAACACCACTCACATGATATTTTGGCAGGTGAATAATCCTGCCTCGGTGGCGCAGTTGTATTACGTGCGCGGTACGAATGCTGTGGCGAGGACTCGAGTTCGATTCCCGGGTCGGGGCTCAATATCAGCCCGAAGTCTGGAATTGTGCTCGATGTGGCGATAGGCTTTTCGAGTGGTAGAGCCACGCTGTAAACAATTTTGTCTACAGCATAAATGGGTCGGCTCGATCGGGTCGTTAGCATTGTATCACAGAAAACGGACGTAAAGTAGCGACTTGCTGTTGCGTTTCGTACGGTGAATGAGATAACTTGAAACCCAAATTTCCCCTCCAGTTCCCAATTATTAATCATCCCTTCCCTTTATAGTCAGCTACGCCATGTCCAGGTCCATGATTCTTTTCGTATTCTGGGTGCCCATAGTCGATGAGTATTACATACCATCAGGTGACCCAATTGCTCTTTTGCCGGTCTGTACTATAAAAAATAACATCATGAAACGGACATAAGCTAGGCAAACCAGTGAATGCACCTCTGCCTACCGCTTTGGCGTGAACATATGTGTGAAATATTTTCCTTCCATTTTCGTAACTAAACCACGATTCCAAAATGTCAAAGCACACATAAAAAGTCATGTAACCCTCTAAGCAATCACACCCAAACGTCCATAACCATGAGCCGCGCGCGGGACAAAATTGCCAACCCGAAAAGTATTTGCGGAAGGCTTAATAAGAACCGTGTAATTACCCACAAATCCTCAGACGATCGGCGCTCATATCCGTAAAACACTTGGGCAAACTCGGTTTGGGATCGGCAGGGCCGCACTTGGATTCAGAGGGCATAGTACAAATTCGTAACAATTTGTGAGTCTTGGTTCCCGTTGCGGGGTATGGGGGTCAGACGGCGGGTCACTCCATCCAAATCCACCGTGAAATCGTGCTTGGAACATGGATTCCGTGATAACATCGGGCAGAAAAAGAGTAGTCACTCCAAAATAGATATGCCTTATGTAACAAGGTTTTTGATAAAGTGAGTTCACTGCACGAGATAAGTACTGTGACGACCGTCGAGCGAGTTATGTAAAATTCGGTAGGTACGGCGATTTAGAAGCTGCGGGTTCGATCCTTACGTCATGTTTTTTTTTGTATAATACAAAGATATTGTGGTACCGTAAAACCCTCAAAGTTCAATACCGTGAAGATTGTATCTTTGTATGGCATCACAACTATGTGTGACTGTTTGGTGACTTGAAGTTAAAGACCCCCGGAACAAGCCAACTGGCGAGTCTATACCATGAGTTACTATCCAGTACAGATACCCTAACAATAGCACCGTTTAAATAAAGCTGTCACATCCTTCCTTTCATATTCTCTCATCATCTTCTTACATCCCTCCCTCTAGCATTTTCCTCCCTCTTATTTCCTCCTATCACCCTCTCCTCGCTCCCATCCTTATTATAACCACGCCTTACCTCTCAGCTCCCTCACCCAAAACTACTTACCCTCCTACCCTACAACTCGGGGATGAAATACTACAGGGGTGCCAGTATCCCATTAGCAGTCCTACAGTTCATCAGAAGTGTTAAAAAAAACTGTCACTGCTTAATGCCATTGAGGGCATGGCCCCTCTTTACCCGTACTAAATACGGCCCCAAACAGTAATAACTTTTTGCCTAACTCAACAGCGAAGTAAAGTCTGTCGGTTAGTTATCCGACGGGAATCTGTAAACTTTTAAACGTATGCTCACGCTTCACGGAGCTCGGGAGTGGGGACAGTACTCGTACAAACTATATCGTGGAACTCCGCTTAAGCTAACCGCCTCGGTAGGCGTTATCGAATATTTCAGTTTTAAAAAGTTTTTTTTTTTTTTGTTTTAGGCAGTTTTGCCTACAGCATGTGGGGCTGGTCGAACGGAACGTTACCGCGTTTTTTTTTAACCGACGTAAAATAGCGACTTATTGCTGCATTTCGTACAGTGTTATCTGGAGGCCCGCTACCCTCCCTTTCCTTTAAGGTTGGCAACGCGCCCATGATTCTTTTGGTATTGTGAGTATAGATGGGCGGTGGACATCACTTGCCATAAGGTTATCTGACATGGTTTGACAGCCTCCGTGGCGTAGCGCGCGAGTAGCCGGCTGTGAAACGAGAGGCCGCGGGTTCGATCCCCGCACCGAGGCAAACATTTTGTGTTATCCACAGATATTTGTCTCGGGGTCTGGGTGTTGTGAGACCGAAAGTCCCTCGTAGTTCCTAATACCCACGACACAAGACTCGTATCTTAGTGTGGGGTCAGGACTATGTATGTGACTGTTGGGTGTATTTATTTATTTATTTATTTATCTGCTCGTTTGCCATCATATATTGCCTATACAGCTAATCCACTAAGCATTAAAAAAAAAGAAAAATATACTTTGACGCAAAAATATGACGTCGCCCAGCAGAGAAGTAAAAACTACGTCGAGTCACATCTCCGCCTGCCGACTCGCCGCAAATTGAATTGTGACGTAAAATTTAACGTAGACATTTTGCTACACCGCCGTGGAAATTACGCGACTCAGTATCCCCCCCTCTCACCACCGCCAGTGTCCCCCAGCCGGGAATGACTTATCATGTAGCTCGTTTAACCCCGCTATCAATAAGTCGTTTTGTAATTTTATTTTGATGTCCTCGGCTAACTCGCGATTTTGCGGAAAGGAGTGAAACGGTGTGTCGGTATTGATTAGCTTTAAATGGTACTATATAAGTACTATGGTTGCGTTCATACATTACACTAGTAACATATGGCATTGGTACATATGTTTGTGTGGTTCACGAATACTTGTTTCGGGTCTGGGTGTTGTGGGATCGCCATCCCAATTTCCTACCCTGCTGGTGGTAGGATATTCGTATCCGCTAAGAGTCCAGAGTCCGCAGAGTGATCCACCTTGTGTGGGTCGCGTTCCGGGATCAGCCAGTGTATATGCGGTTCTCCCAAAAGGGCTTGCCCCCTCTTCCTATATCTTTTCCATCCTTTATCCTTCCCCTTTCCTTTAGCCCTGGGATGATGATGAGGGGTCGTCAGTAACCCATTAGCAGGGACCCCCGCAGTTTATCCCAGAGTTAAAAAAAACCTTTCAACGCCAAATAAATTAAGATCAGGAAAATCATGGTTTCAAAGACACCTTCAAATAAAATCACACCAATTAAAACCGGGCTAGTGTATCATCCATTACCAGACAGACATTTTCCAAAAACAACCGGCAGACGCAACGAGAATAGATGAAAGGGATGTTCTTATAAACAGAGTCCTACCTAAACATATGTGGGGATTGAATCCCAAAAAAATATGGTTTGTGGTATAATTGTAGATTGACCGCGGTTAGTTTCAAGTCGTGTTTATTTTTAATTAATCATACAGTATTTAATATTACACACGCCGCCACTCCATTTCAAATCTTACTACATACACATTAGTTAAAAATATGGTAAAATTGAAATATAAATAAATAGACTTTGTGTAATTGCCTAGTGTATTTTAATGATGCTATCTATACATTAGTTGGTATTAATATATATCTATACATAAGTTTCTTTTAAATTTCTACTGACTTATCATAAGCGCTGTATATATAACCCGACTACAGAAATTAACGCTGAAAAGTTAAAAACAACAATAATTTCTTCCATTTTTGTTCAACTTTGAAGTATAAAGCAATTCATGGCACTGAACTGTGCTTATTACCTCAGGCCATATGATATTATACAGCTCATAATGCCCAGTAATTTCACTGGCTTCAATGTCCATCAAACTTTAACACAAGTGTTACATAATAATCACATAAGAATATGTATGCAGAATTTAATGAGAGTGAAGGAGACCAAAGAGGTAAGGATCGTAGCTGACGAAGTCCGTTATCTCTGCCTACCCTTATGAGAAACAGGCGTGAGTATGTATGTAATAACAATATGAACAATCAATGTTCACCTACAAAGAGGGGCAAACAAACACGTTCCAACCAAACCACTTTACCGAAGAAGCTCAACGCAAGAAAACGAAAAACACCGGGCGAATTAAGTCGTGCCCACTTTATCTAAAATTTCGCGTACACAGTGACATGTTTGTGGAATCCCCCTTTTAACAGATGAGTATGCGCGTGCATGTGCGAAAGCACTCGGCTGGCGGGCCGGGCTCCTTGGGGAGCGGTTATAATGCGGTTGAGTCGGGCTGCGATTTCCGTGCGATTTTTGATATCAGGAAGTTTGGTCGAGTTGCGATTGTTGTGAGTTTTTTTGTTGAGAGTATTTCGGTGCTTGTAATATAAGGTTGGACAGGAATAAAACTTGATGCCGTCATGTTTAGACTGTTTATTATCAGCATGAGTTCATTATTTAACAAAGTACGTACATTTTATACTAATTAGTCACTTATACAGTGTGAAACAGCGTTTTCACGCCTCAACTGTTTCAAGACATCTAATATGGACTGAGCTAGACCACATTTAAAATATCTTCTCTCCAACCACTTTACAAATATATCGTCCATAACAACAAAAATGAAGCAATAAATATCCTTCACACAAGATATTTTCCAGAACAGGTAAATAAATATTTATTAATAATCGAATGAATAAGAAATTATGTTATAAAATGCAATTTTTTGAAAAGCTGTTTTGATTGCATTATTTATTTTCGTCGCAAAAGTGCCTAGGTTAAGCTGCAATTATTAAAAAATCTGGCGCAAAAACTGGTGTTAATTTTTTATCAAGTTTATTGCTATATAACAAATAGTGAAACAACAAAATTTAGATGACATTAAATGTCAATTTTCTTTACGTAGATAGAAAAATAAAAAAATCGCACCCAAACCCAACCCTCCGTGCACACGGCCGTACAACGACACAAACTGGAGTGTTTGCTCTCGCCGCGGAGCTGGCGCGAACGTATCGCTTCCCTGATATCGGTAAACAATTTACACGTTTCCTACACAATATACCCGTGAACGTGTACATACGACACGTCACGGGCATATTCTGCGGGTAAAAACTACCCCCGAGTCGCTGAAAGGGTTGAATGTTGGAATGTTCGTATTACTTCGTAAGTAAAGAGGGATCGCCTCGTCGGTCTAGTGACGGCATACTTTGAGGGATCGGTAGGATCTTGGGTTCAATTCTGAGGTCGGACAATCATTATTGCCTAGGATTATACAATGTTTCTCTCACAGATCACATTATAAGTGCACTGTACTTAACATTTGGGTCCAGTATCACTTTGCCGTGCCCGACAAAAAAGGCTTACATAAAAAAGCCACTCTGTCAGAAGATATCCTCAATGACGGAGTTGTAATGCCTACGCAGTACTGTGTTGTGCTGAGGTTCGATCCCCAGGTGGGGTAAAAGTGATATTGGTTTTTCTATGACGTAGTTAGAATTGTGCCCAGTATGGCGATAGGCTCGCTTCTATAACATCATGGGACGGAAATAAGCTTGGTGAAATGTGAGTACTGGGGACATCTCTGCCTACCCCTTCAGGGGTTACAGGCGTGTGTATGTATGTCCTTATAATAAAAGTAGTTCTAACACTAGATTTAAGTCTAAAAATCCACTTTAAAATTACCAATTTGTTGGCAATGTTTGGACTTCATGATGGAGAACCCCTGTGGCGTAGAGAACGAGTAGCCGGCTGCGAAGCGATAAGCCGTGGATTCGATTCCAGCACCGAGACAAATGTGTTTGTATGATCCACAAATATTTGTCTGGGGTCTGGGTGTTGTGGGACCGCAAGTCCCTCCCTGATACCTACGACAAAGCTTAACCTAGTGTGGCGTCAGGACTAGGGGCCTTACTTATAAACGTTACTTAAGGATTTATTAGTGAAACACTCTTTTGTCTTCTCTGTCAACGCGATTTATAAAGTGGGTAGAAAGAGACGAGAATAATGTTTAACTAATTAGAATGCTTAAGTAAGTTTACAAGTAAGGCCCCATGTGTGTGACTGTTGGATATATTGATTATTTTATTATTATTTATATCCTAGAACTCTATAAATAATTTTAACACCAGTGAAAATAACCTAAACTTGAAGAGGAAAACTTAATGCAAAACATTTGCAACACACGAATCCAAATAAATCACACAACACATATTATATACGAAGACAGCGTATCAGAACATAAATCACGCATCCATCCACATACGTTTCGTGTGAATACATAATATTACTCGTATGTAACATCGCAATGTAACGTAAATAAATTGAGATTGATTCGTAACACGGATATTTACAAGGTGGTAGGTCCCTCGTATGCGAGAGGCCGTCTGGGTTGGTACCACCGCGCCGTCTATTTCTGCCGATAAGCAACGGTGTGTAGGCACTGTTGTGTTTCGGTGTGGAAGACATTGAAGCCAGTGAAATTACTGGGCATTATGAGACTTAACATCATATGTCTCGGGGTGACGAGCGCAGTACAGTGCCATGCAGTGCTTTGTAATTCACAGTTATGTGTGGTGTTCCTTCTGTTTATGGGCAGGCGTGGCGCTTACCATCAGGCAAGGGCCTTGCTCGTCTCGTCAGTCAATTAAATAAAAAAAAGTCAGGTATGCAGGTTTCCTCACGATCTCTCCTTCACCGTTAGCCGTATAAGTTAAACAAAACAAAATAACGAAAAATTAAAATTTATTAAAACAAAAACTGCCCGTGTAAAATGTTGAAATTGCACAATTTGCCGTCCGTAGCAGAGTGGAGTGGAGCGGGGCGTACTGTCGGAATCGATTCCGGGACGGGCATTCGGTTGTCATATCAGCGTGCTCGGCAATTACTCAACACGCGGTCCGGCTATCTACAACTAGACGTGCACTTTCAACGTGCTTTAAATTGATGATGAGAAACGATGGGGTGTTGGGTTCGATTATCACTATAGGAATTTTGTATACCTTTTACGTGTCTGTGCGTTATGAAAGAAAAATTGGAATAAAAAACAAATGGATAGCACTCATGTTTTTTTTCAATTCATCTTTTGTCAAACGTAGGCAATAAAATTATGACTATTAAGTTATAGCTCGCTAATCTAAAATGACACGTTTCACTAATCTTCACACTGCCTAATTTTTAGTGCATTAAGATTCAAAATTGAATACACAAAACATTGTTCACTAAACCGTCCATATAATCAACCCGAAAATCGATTAAGCATCTCAATCACAAAAAACACCAACAAAAAACCTACATCACGGCAGTAAAACGCCTAGCCGTAAAGCCTAGCCGGTAAATTCCGGCGCGTCCGTATTCCGTAAAAGCCGGCCGCGGCTGTCTGAACCAATCTACCGGCAACAGCCGGCCTGTCATATCGGCGCGCTTGCCAATTACTCACCACCTGCGATCCGCGACCCGACACTGCTTAATACACCGCCTTTTCGACACTTTAATCTCGGTTAAGTTATTTACGCGGCATTGTACCAGCAACATTAACGCAACACGACCGAAAAATGGCGGCCCGTCTTTGTTTAAATTGATTGTTAATTATGCAGTACTAATTATTAGCTAGTGGTAGGATATTCATATCCGCCCGGAGAGCAACTGTGCACATGGTGTTAAAACCTGTCATAGTGACCCATACACCTGATGTTGAAGGCGTTCCAGGATCAGTCGGTGTATATCCAGTTTTCCCGAGGAGCTTGCGACATGACTTGATGGTTGGTTGGGGCGGGTATAGGTGTACATCCTTGTGGTACATTACTGTGCCTGCATCGGTCATCCGCATGTCCTGGCGCAGACCTCAGTAGTGAGATTATTGATTCCCATTTGACTAATACCTTAGGCCAGCGCTTTTAGAATGTCCGCGGGAACGAAGCCTTAACACGATCTGGCACAAACACCTGCGACCTGTTTCCTAAAATCAAAATATTTATTGGAATCTGTAAAATGATTTAAATAATTTAGCTTCAATCAAATTGTAACTCTACGGCTTCAGAATGTTGTTTCGTTAGCTAAGAACGGGCTAGAAACTCTAACGTTGATATTATTTAAACTTTACAATATATTAATTTTAAATTAGAACTGCTTAATTTATGCCAATGGGGAAAATATAATTAATTTATATTGATTTTTGTGCATGATACTCACGAGTACGGTGAATTAATATTAATACTACGAAAAAAAAAATCCGAGCACGGAAAAGTCACTGCATGACACCTGATGGTAAGCATAGTGCAGTCCAAAAAACGAGCAATATCAATCAGCGCAGACCAGTCCACACAAGCAGGACCCGTTCATGTAACCTCAAACCCTGATTACCATAGGCGTCATTCCCGTAATAAATTAATAACGATATTTATACGATAACAAATCACAAATAAAATGGTTTCACCATTATGTTTATAATAAAACTTGTAAAAGATACCGATGTTATTGTGATATTTTAGTAGTAACTGAGACCATATTTATAGCAAAAAAAACATCCAAAGGTTGTCTGAAAGATATCGCCGATAGCGACAAAATATTATCGTGTACCTTTCTTATAATGTTTAGTTTAGCGAATTTGCTATTTTGCCGTAGAAATAAGAACAACACTCAATTAGTTACATTATTATGAAACCAAACTAAGCAACTACTAAAAATACACGATGTTTATGCTCTCATGTTTTACCGAAAAAAGCCTTTAGCAATAAGGACCTAAATTAAAATATAACAGCGATGTTTCGTCTCATTTATTTTCGACAGTAGGAGGAAAGTAGAAAAAGTTGATTTTGATTTTGAATAAGGCTTCCAACAGATTGGTCTGGAATTTTTTGGGGCAGGCCTATGTTCAGCAGTGGACGTCCTGTGGCTGATGATGATGATTAAAGATCAAACGTACGACATCCAGAGGACTCTTTGGAGTTTGTGTAATTTCAGTTCAAAACTAATACCGACTACACCACGAAACTAGATTAAATTAAACAAGTTATTACACAACAAACAAAACACAATTCAGTTCACTAACATTGCCTTCTTTACTCAACCCGAAAAACCTCCATTAACCAAATGAAATTTAAATAATTAGTAAACTTAAGGGCTCGTACATCAGGGTTGCCGGTAAGGGCCACATTGATCTCAATAAAACAGGCGTGAGCGTGCGGGCAGGCGTTTAACCGCCGCATATATGCCCTAGGTTGAAGCTGCTGATTTACAACTGTGCTGAAAACTCCGCCTCGACCGCCATCACCTGGACACGATGGACTTCGAACGATCGGGATATCGGGGTATTAATAATAAATACACCCAACAGTCACACACATAGTCCTGACCCCACAGTAACATACGAGTCTTGTGTCGTGGGTATCAGGAACTACGAGACTTTAGGAGACTTTAGGTCTGACAACACCCAGACCGAATATTTGTGGATCACACAAATGTTTGTATCGGTGCGGGGATCGAACTCGCGGCCTCTCGCTTCACAGCCCTGGCCACGGCTGTCAACTCTATTGTATATCACGATATTTGACTATGTAATAAACCACAAACAGAGCCAATTTCAATGTATTAAATCTACTATTGGAATGCAACAAGATTCAATTTAATAACCAACGAGTCGCGTTCCGAGTTCAAGCAGTGTATATACCAATAGCATCAGGATGGCAAAATTTCTGCTGACTTTCGAGGAATGCAACGTCTTTTTTCGATCGAAATTATATTTAAACTGCACTGTTGTTAACATCAGGTCCACTCTGTAGTGGAGAATAAAAGATATCTTATTCGATTTAACAATAATTTTCTTAACTTAAAGCATATAGTTTTATTTCAATTTCATCATAGTATACGCCATCACATTTAAAATAAATATTATTATGATAAATTGTATAAAATTTCCAAAACTTAATATGAAAAACATGCCATTAAAGAATGTTAAAACGATCATTCTTGACTGACACGAGCGGTGACGTCATGCGATACTGACGTGAGACGGGATGGATATTTCAATAACAAGCAACCGTGTTAACGCCACGGAGTCGAATATTTGGCATCAAACTGCATTTTATGGTGCTGCCACACCGATGTTATAAAATGTTCACAAACATTTTCTAACATTAAATCTAACATTTTATAACATTTTCTAACATTGTCTAACATTTTATAACATTTGAAAACATGACATCGGCCCTTCTTCTTTGACGGCTTCTTTGACGACGCCGCTCTCAAAAGTACCGCCGCCCGCTGTTCAAAAATGTTCAAAAATGTTACAAAATGTTACAAATTGTTTACTAAATGTTGCTGCCACACCGCTGTTATAAAATGTTATATAACATTTTCTAACACCGGTGTGGCAGCACCATTACATTCACACACACGTCGCGTTGGTCCAATCATTTTAATGCAAGACCGATGGTAAGAGGAATGAATGAATAGCGTTCAAATTAATAATCCACGAAGACCGACCTATCATCATCATCATCATCAGCCATAGGATGTCCACTGCTGAACATAGGCCTCCCCCAAATATTTCCAGACCGATCTGTTGGAAGCGGCCTGCATCCAGCGACTTCCTGCGACCTTTATCAGGTCGTCTGTCCTCCTTGTAGGCCGAGGTCCAACGCTGCGCTTGCCAGTACGTAATGACCGACCTATACTAGACATTATTTTAAAGATTATTTAATAGAATTTCTTAAATTATTAATTTATTTAATCTATTAATTAATTAATTTGCTGCTGAACTTGTTCTAGATTCTCTAAAATTATCAAGATCAATCAACTCAACCAGAAACTAAAGACGTCTCGCACTACGATCTTTAATCACTAAATATGTTTATAAAATATTCATACGATTTTACACTTCTTAAACATGTTTCGCGGTTAAATATGATTCGAAAATCATTGTGCAAGTCGGCCTTAGACCAATTAATATATTCTTTTCCTGATTGATATCTAGGTTTATTAACGGTTATTTTACTTTTTACCCATTGCAGCATATCAATACTCCATATTGTAAGTGATCAACTGAAATTACATTCACTTCCATTTTATTTATTTATATTAAATTGCGAGTGTTAATTTTTTAAGCCATGTTTTTAATCTATTATTTTGCGATTTCTAGTACTTGTACCAATATCAAAAGCGGTCTAGATCTGTTCGTTCGCTCACGTTCGCGTTGAGTCAGTTCTTAAGCGAGGCTGAGACGAGCCTTCCGAGATAAATTACTTAGTTTAGACATGGCAGATCTCCTTTGTCTGGCGGCGGATTGAAACTGTCCATGACCGTGCCATTATGCCCCGGTTTTAAATTTATATCCGACAGGCACTCGTGTGCGGTTTTATAATCACTGTGCTATCCACTGATAATATATTCTACACCTGGTCTTTAGGTCTCTACACTAGAATAAATCTTGGGCTTACGCTAGCAATTTCATTCACACCTTTATTATGGAGGTGCGAATGAATATCGGCTGGTGGTAGTATATTCATATCCACCCGGATAGCGACCGCCGAACACATGGTGTTAAAAGTTACCATAGTGATCCACACACCTTGTGTGGATCGCGTTCCAGAATCAGCCAGTGTATACCCGGTTCTTCCGTCCTTCCTTTTTCAAATCGGTTTAAACTCATACTCAAACTTCACACGCGAGATACATTTACATGTTTATACGCGTTAGAATCAGCCAGTGTATACCCGGTTCTTCCGTCCTTCCTTTTTCAAATCGGTTTAAACTCATACTCAAACTTCACACGCGAGATACATTTACATGTTTATACGCGTTAAGGACGTGGTGGATGGGGTGGTCAAGGGTTGCGGATTACGTTGGGGTAGGTTGTGATCACCCCTGCCAAAATTTTGATTTAATGCAAGGGCGCGTGGCGTTTAATAGTAAATATATTTATAGATAATCTTGAGGATTGTAGTAACGCAATAAAGGAGTGGACTAACATTATATGCAATGTTTGATTCCTGCTAGATTCAGACCGCTAGATTGAATATTTGTGTATTCCGAAGAAATAAACAAATACCGACCGAACAAAGCATCCGATGTCTCCGAGGCGGTAATAGTGATTGGGTGTAGAATTGAGGATAAATAACGGGACCTAGCACCTCCCAATTAGGATATTATAAACTTTGACTGAACATATGATAAACTACAAAATGTCTACCACAAAAAACCTGCATTATTTTTCATAAGATTGGAAGCCGGTCCATGCCGTCCGCCCCAGTAGGTGGGCCGGCTAAATAAAATATATCAGGCATCCGACGGCTTCAGGGCGGTACGAGTGGCTGGGTGTAGGATTCAGAGTAATATGCGGGGGCTAGGACCCCCGCTCTGAGTTGGTTTCTGTTGGATAGTGTGGTGAGCGAAATTGTTGAGGGATTATAAAGGCAGAAAATATTCAGGTTTAGAGTCCTAAGTCAACCTAAATAGGCGTTTTTATTTATTTTTTGATTGAATGACGAGACGGACGGCTTGCCTGATGGTAAGCGGCACGCCTGCCCATAAACAGAAGCAACACCACATAGAACTTTGCATTACAAAGCACTGCATGGCACTGAACTGAGCTCGTCACTCCGAGTTGTTAAGTCTCATAATTCATTAATGTAAAGTCACATAATGCCTAGTAAAAACACTGGTTTCAATACCAATGTTTTAATAATACCTTATGAAATAATGTATTCAAGTCAATATTTATGTGTCTGTCGATATTATTTATTTACGTGTGAAGTGTGACTGTGGTTTTGCGATTATAGCGAAATATTTCTGTTTAATTCCCTAATTAATACAGAGTGCGGCTTAATGATATGTAAATATACCTTGAGTATGTCAAATCAAATGCCATTGCAAAATAACTTACATCTACTTACATAATATATATATAAGGGAACTCGGTAAATCTTTCCACATTTTCCCCCACTTTAGTATCGCTTCAGTGCTTACCTGTAACAAAGAGGAAAATATTTAGAATAACATTGTTGTATGCAAAATGTCTTGTCATACAACAAACCATTTCAAACAGCTACTTTAAAAGCGGAATTTTTCACAAGTCGAGCCACTGCTTACTCTCTCGTCTGCTTGAAAATGTAGTTTTATTCCATTGTGTAAAGAAGAAATTTATTTTATATATCTAAACTAACCTTATAAAGAGTAAAGAGTTGTTTGTTTGCATTGAATAGGCTGTGAAACTACTGGACAGATTTGAAAAATTCTTTCACCATTAGAATCCTACATTATTCCTGATGAACATAGGCTTTTTATCCCGGGAAAACATATCACGCGGGCGGAGCCGCGACGAAAAGCTAGTATTTGATAAAGCTGACCTGGCAACGTCTGACATTCCGATCCCACACGGATATAAGTATTGTATTGTAGGTATCAGGAACTATGAGGACTTAAAGTACCATAAGACAAAGACTCAGAAGATAAAACCTATGGACCATACAAACTATAAAATGTGTACTTTACTTCAAATAACTTAGCATTAAACTTTATTTAAACAAGCCTATTAGAATAAAAATACGTGTAACTTAAAAAATAACATCGTTTCTCACTTAGTAAATATTATTCAAGGATTCTTGGTGAGGAAAAGGCTCTTTTTTAATTTATTTAATTCAATGACGAGCGAGCAAGTAGCTAACCTGATGGTAAGCGCCACGCCTGCCCCATAAATAGAAACAACACCACACAGAACTTTGAGTTACAAAGCACTTCATGACACTGAACTGCGCTCGTCACCCCGCGAATAAAGATCTTAAGTCTCATAACGCCTAGTAATTTCACTAGCTTCAATATCCTTCAAACCGAAACACAACAGTGCTTACATACTGTTGCTTGCCGGCAGAAATAGACAAAACGGTGGTACCAAGCCAGACGGCCTCTCGCATACGAGGAACCTACCACCTTGTAAAAGTTTGTTGAGTGTTCCGTAGGTTTATAAGTTTGAGAAACGCTGCAACATCAGCCGTGAGTGTATTCAGGGTCGAGAGACAAATCAGCCGCGGCACAGTTCACGATCGATAGCCACACGTGCGCCCGCCGGGTATTCATTGTCCCACGACTTATCACTACACCCTTTAATAAATACCGGGCGATATTTCGAAGCGCGTGACTTAAGGGCCGTCCGTGAGCAAACGACCTTGACTGACTCGCGCCATACTGAATCGTGTACTCAGCGTGTGCAGAATATGCACGTATTTAGCGAATAATTGATTTAAAAAATCAGGCTTTGGTCTTTTCGAAAATTTAAAACGGGCAAAATATTCGTTATTAAATTGCCTATCTAGTGATGTTAATCTCATTTGATAACATTCTGTACTTTAAAAGGAGACGCACGGAATGTTTGCATTTTTCTCATTTTTATGGTTCATTTATAACGACAATTTAAAAATATATATCAGCATTAACATGAATTTGAATCGAACAAAGTAAAGCTGACAGATTGTAGAAATATATTGTATATTTTTTTAATCAATATTTATTTTAACTAATGACTAGATAGCCTCTAAAAACCACGATCGCGCGTTGTTTTGCTCACGGACGGCCCTTAAGTAGAGATCGCGTGTTTTACTGGACAGTGGAATGTGTCAGTTATAGTTATAATTGATGGGGTAGCTTTGATAATAAACGTATCTATATTCTATATATAGAAAAGCGAAACACCACTCACTAACTCACTGATTAATCACGATATTTCGAAAACTACCAAAGTTAAAATCATGAAATTTGGCCGCATGATAGTTTGTGTAATGACGGTATCCACTAAGGCTTTTAGGAAATTTAAATTTTAAGGGGGTAAAAAGGAGAATAAACTTTTTCTTTCTAGCATAGGCCGGGAAACGAGCACATAGGTCACCTGATGGTAAGTGATATCCACCGCCCTAGTACGCCCACAGTACTAGAAGAATCATCGGTGCGTTATAGGAAAAGGATAATTAAGGGATTGGGAAGGCAAAGGGCATTTGGACAGCAAGACTAATTTACGTCAGATTTCTGTGAGACTTTGGTAACTATCTGGTCATGCCGGCCCATTTACGCTGTAGACAAATCTGTCTACATCATAACTCTACCACTCAAAAGAAGTAGTATTCAAATTCTTTATATAATTAGGCTGCCAAAGGCACTTTTATACGTCATTTGAATCTACCGGTGCTTCGGAAATGCCGACTGGTCTGAGAAGAAGCATCAAGAAACTCAGCCGTTGGTCATTTGTTATTTTAATCTATAAATCAATCCAGTATATCAATTTGACTATGTCGGTTAAATTGGGTGTATAACATCGCGTAAATCCAACTCGTAATAATGACTTGACGTTTTATCAACTAGGCCTCTGGACATATAACAAAAACAACTTTATGCCATAGTCGTTAAGACTTTCAATTCAATGACAAACAATAACAATTTGACAAACAATATTGTACGAAATCTGGCATCTAAATAGAATGTTTTGTTAGTGGTAGGATATGACTATCCACCCGGATAGCGACCACCGTACACATGGTAAAGCCTGCCATAGTGATCCACACACCCTGTGTGGATCGCGTTCTAGGTACAGCCAGTGTATGTCCGGTTCTCCCGAGGGGCTTGCGACATGACTTGATGGTTGGTTGAGGCGGGTATAGGGGTACATCATTGTATCACTGTGACTGCATCGGTCACTATATACTATGAGCATTTCAATCTTTCGAACTATTACTAAATCTTATGCTATTTTATTTTAATAGCATAAGGCCGGCAAAGGAGGAAGTGGGCCACCAGTAATTGTTCTCCACTGCCCATGAACAAACGTCACACTTACAAAACATACCCTTATATCATTCCTAAAGCCCAGTAAGGAATTCACCCTTATCACCGCATAATCTAAGGCGATTGTTTTTCGTTATCACAAACTGTCAGGGGTGGCCCGTGATAAGAGCACCGCGTGTCCACCGATAACTACGAATTAACTATTGCATGTTTAGCAGCTGATAGGGTATTTAAAGTTAAAAGAATAAAAACACCTTAAGTAAAGTTTCAAATGTGCTGCCGCGGTATATTTGAGAATCTTCTAATGACAATAATTATTAATGAAGATAATGATTTACTCATTTTACCTGTTTATTTAGGCCTGTTTTGATATGCGAGAATAGGAGACAGCGCACGTGTCACGAGTCAGGCCTTTTTTTACTTATATCTATGAAGTCAGGTGACAATAGTTTCTACTATAATGTTTATTTAAACGTGTCTTTATCGCGTAGTATTTAAAAGTATAAATACCTTTTTTCACACACATACATACTCACCGGCGCGGCGCGCACTCACACACATATCAGGCGCGCAAACACACACGTAGTTTTAATTTATCATTTAATTATGAATTTAATCAATCCTGTTCACATTTTCATTTCTTTGTTAATATGAAAAAGTGGAAGAGGACACACTGACTTCTGTAACACAGGGTAATAACCTAGCTCAGAAGTCAGGGACTTTATATGATGGTTGACAAATGTATGTTGAGAAAAAATAACATTTAATTAATTGAAATTGTATAGCCACGCGACACGGAGCCGTTTCCGTACCTCAAAACCTGCGTAAGTAAAAATAAACTAGTGTAAAGAATTTTGACATGTAAAAGTGATATTTATGATCCAATTTGCAGAATAAATGATTTGAATTTTGAATTGAATTTGAATTTAAGTAATTGCAAAAAGCGGACATGTCGCTGACGTTTTGTGTCGCGGTCTCTTGTCTCAGTCGCGCATCGCAAACAGGCTTTAATACTTTAACACTATTTCGGTTCTATTCTATTCTGTTAGAATACGACATATTGAACCCCGACGAGCGATGCCCACGATGTAGTAAACTTATGCATCGATTTAAATGCAATTTTTTATTTGAAACTGATTTAATCCGACAGGCAGCCTCCGTGGCGCCATGAGCAAATAGTCGGCCGTGAAACGAGAGGCCGCGGGTTCGATCCTCACACTCAGACAAATATTTGTCTGATGCGCAAATATTTGTTTCGGATGTTGTGAGTCTCTCAGGCCGCGGACTCGAACTCAGCGGCAAGCGGCGGCGGCGCGGGTGCGGTGCGTTCAAATGCATTGATTTAAATGCACCCGGTCTCGAAAGCCGCGGCGCGGCGCGGGCGCGTTGAGCGACGTACGAGCGGCGCTCGTTAGTCGAGCGGCGCCCGCGCATCTGCATTGACGTAGTGTTGTGCATTATCAAAAATGCCCGCCGACGTGATGGAGCAAATGATTTCATTGATTTTGATAGGACTCCAATATGGAACTGTGATTGTAATGTAAATAATAAAGGAACTGTGATTGTACACTGATTATAAAGAATCTTTTGATTGTAGGACTAATCTGTCGTAAAAATTATATCTGTGATTTTAGAGACCAATGAATATAACTGTGATTTTAGACATAAGATTATCATTATAGACCTTGAAACAAAAATAATTAGGATAAGTGCATGTCATTAGTCTTGGAAAAAGCCTGTGATTTTTAAGACAAAATGTAATTTTTAGATGTGTAAAAAAAGTTGGTACCTATTTCTTAAAAAATAACCGCATTGTTTTGTTCATGTCTACGTAAATAAATAATTAAGCCTGATTAGTGGGTCCAACAAAAGGTAATCCATAAAAATTACGATGTCTGGGAACTCAACTGTTGTAAAATAATTAAATTAATGCATAGGTAGTTTATTTATTTATTTATTTGGGAAACATACAGAATAATAATAACTTAAGGTACATGTAATATTTTTAGCACTTAATCCAAAAAAGTAAAAAGTTAAAGTTAAAGTTCATGTAAAATTCCATTCAAAAACATATTTACAATAAATGACCCGAACACGTGTTTCACAGGTGCGCTTATTTTGATCAGCATTCCTAGAATTCAATACCAATGGTAAGTATAGAGTATAAATAATAATAAAGCTTCATTGCGAAGATTTGTATTCTTTTTAAAAATCTTCGGCTCTCCTATATAACTTATCTAGTAGTCATAGAATTTATCGGGATATTGTCTCTGTTCTTCATAATTCCGATGAAACTCGCCTTTTTGTTTCCTTGCCAGGTTGTAGAAATTCACATCTTCTTTTGCCCACAATAAATCTAAGGTTACGAAGAAATTTGTATCAAAAAGATATTGTCGTCGCTGTTTAGACATTTCGTTCGCGAACACTAATTTCTCATAGCACAACACTACGCCGCTCTAACGCCGCGCGATCTGCCCGCTGACTTCGAGAACGGGTGTCCGCCGCGCCCGCGCCGCCGCCGCACCCGCGCCGCACCCGCTGAGTTCGAGACCGTGGCCTCATAGTTACAGACACCCACAATACAAGATGTCTATGTCTGTCACTTTTGTGTGTTATTTATTAATCTATATGATTCTTAGCTGTATTTGGAGAAAATCTCAGTAATTACACATATTTTTCTAATTGATAAGGAAAGTTTTTAACCGACGCAACATTACCTAATGTTGCGTCTGTTCTACGTTCGACGTTCAACTTTATAAAAGGATGTTTCTCTTTTTAACAAGTTATGAATAAATTACCGTACACTTTATTTTTCTTTATAATAAATACCACTAGCGACCTGCGGTGGCTTCGCACGGCTAAAATATGTTTGTTACGACATCAAATTACAAATCTTTGAATTTTTTAGTTTTTCTGTATTGTAATATGTATGTATTATACATATAAACCTTCCTCATGAATCACTCTATCTATTGCTGAAAACTGCATTAAAATCCATTGAATAGTTTAAAAGATTTGAGTGAACAGACAGCGGAAGCGACTTCATTTTATACTATGTTTAAATATTTAATAAAAGATAAAATAAATGAAATACATAAATGTCTAGCCTAAACCAAAGTGCATTAGAAAGTGATGACGATCCGCTGAACACGCGCATAAATTTGCACACATCCATCTATATGGTAAAAAAAACTTTTTTTATACCATTGACCAGCAAATGTGCAAGTGGGTCACCTAATGCTAAGCAATCGACTTCACCCATATGTCCCGACAATAACAGAAAAATCATAGACGCGTTGACGACTTTAAAGATAGGGATAATTAAGGGATGGGAAGGGGAGAGAGATTTGGGCCTCTGGATATCTCACTCACCGTACGAAACGCAACATCAAGCTGCTACTTTAGGTCGTTTTTCTGTGACAGTGGTAGCGACCCGGTCGAGCCGGCCCAGTTATGTTGTAAGTTTGTAACAAAACTGTCTGCAGTGTGGCTCTACCACTCAATAATTTGAATTTTATTTCCATTTTAGTATGTAAACAGAACTGTATCAACTAATCTCCCGTCTCGTCTAACTCCCACACGAACTAGCAATGGCCTGGCGGATCGGTTGCCATGGCAACGCGAGATCACAAGTTCACGTGACCGATCCCATTTAATAATCACTACGGTCGTGCACTCCGATATCGGGTTATGAAATAACATATTAATTAGTTACATAATTGGATTACAGATAGTTTTGATGGTGTATTTATAATTTAATAATGAGTGTCAATTTGCATATTTTGCACCCACTGTAACCCGGTAGGCACAGATGCAACTAATGCACCCACGTTTCGCCGAGCTTATTTTCGCCCCATGATATGATTGATCACCGTATCGAGCACTAATATACTTATGATGTTCTAAAAGCAAAAAGCTCATACACAAATAATGGTTGCCTGAGCTAAGATTTCAACTCCGTACCACATCGGTTTCTCACCCTAAAATACGTTGGTAGTGGGCGATTTTATCTTTTGTATTGATAGAACCACTTATTTTATGTTTTAATTTATAAGTTTTAGCTTATTTTGTTTTATAATATGGGTCCTTTTGCCTGAAATAAAGACATGGTAACTATTTATTTACGATGGAATTTTCTATTAATAAATATGCCAATCTATTATGCCAATCAGAACTTTAAATCAAGACAAAATATGCAAACCCGAAATAATTTTTGAAGCCATAAAATGTTACAATATGTACATTATTTACAATTGCGTCAAAACTCTACCGCCAGTACGACACGCTGTTTTGCTAGAACTGGCAAGAAACTCTAGCATTGCTTTTTCCAAGTTTGCTTACAGTCATTATACTTTTCAAGTGTCTGTTCTACATGATAACGCAAACATTTAGGCTTCAGAGGTAACATAAAGGAAGATTATCATGTACCAAACAAACTACTGAAAATCCAGAAACACACTAACAAACTCCAGTAATTAGTAAACGCTAACCCCATAATCAGTGTAAGTTTGTTGTAACTACTGGTAAGTTGGCAACAATGTCTCAAATAGTGGTCTTAAGCCAACCCGTCCGCGTCCGCTGCGAGTCGGGCAAAACATGTGACCATTAGTTTTCACACCCAAGGACAATGACGCGAGCGACGCTACTTCCAAATTAAGGGAATTGTTTTAGATGTAGGAGTTTAGCCTTATGTGAACGTTTGTTATAAGTTTACTGTTATTGTCAGTATATAAATATGCTAGCTTTTCCTCGCGGCTACGCCCGCGTAATCTGCTTTTTCCGGGTTAAAAAGTAGCCTATGTTACTCAGTGATAATGTAGCTTTCTAACGGCAAAAGAATTTAAAATATCGGTCCATCCTCTTTATAATATTAGTGTAGATTAAATATATTGAATTTGAAAGAAACACATTTATGCGGCACTTTTTTTATAAACATACAAATACAAAAATAAAAATGTGAACAACAGATAACACTACAAAAATTACAATACCAAGAGATTTACATAATTAACAGAATTTAGCAGCAATTATCAAATAACGATTGCTTTTATATAAGTTTTTTTTCCTTTTCTCTTATAAACGAACGTCCCATTCTTTACGCATTATTCATCACACAAATATTATATCACGTTTTTGAATAAATGCTTGGCATATCCCTCCGCTTACAAGACCTTATTATACAAATCAGCACTATCTCAGATCACAAACATGTCCCCAAAATGCACTGAACGTGGTCTTAGCAGCCATCCGTCATCGATTACGCGTCACGTCGGCAAACATTACCGCGGCCAAGTTTCGTCGTTAGCCCCCGAGTCATTAGTCATCGGGATTACGTCCGCTGTCCACACGTCGCGTATTGATTGCCGTCCGGGGTAATATTGACCGGTGGCGTGTACTCCGCCCGATATTATGTACACTCGCGCTGGACGGTTGAGTGTCATATGCGTTCCAATTTCAAAATCGCTTTATTTGATTGGCTGATGAGTTTGTTCGATTTTTAAATGAGTCGTTTAGTTTGTTTTACCGGTGATAGATGATGTATTCAAATTGCTTGAGGTGTGAAATGGCTGAAAAAACCATTACCTAGTAAATTACTCGTACGAGGCACGTCGACCAATAATTATAGTGAGCAGGTCCAATAATTTGTAATAATTTGTGGTAGGCAGCGGCTTGGCTGTGCCCCTGGCATTGCCGATGTCCATGAGCGGCGGTGACCGCTTACCATCAGGCGGGCCGCTTGCTCGTCTGCCTATCAAGGCAATAAAAAAAAAAAATACTAACCTCAAGTTTAACTAAAAGTTATAAACAGTCTTCAAAGCCCGAATCTTGGGGCGTTTTAAATTTTTTTTTTGTGCCCGGCAGATCTTTAACCAAATTTATATATTCATCAGACTCATCAAAATCGGTCCACTTTTAGGAGATATCGTGGGACATATACATAATCAGTCAAATTAAAAGTATTTTAGAAATACATTAGAATTTAGAGCCCCCTTTTTTAGTCGATAAAAAAACGGAGTTGGACAAGTCGATCACTACTCCTTATCAGAACTAACACTACAAATTATTGCAAAACAACCATAACCTGTGGAATATTTTTTACAATAATATAATATAATATAGCTCGTCTAAAAACTGGTTTACATGACAGATGATCTCATATGTCACGCATCAAGCTGCTAGCGGTCAGCGGTAAAATTTTCCCCACCATCCAAAAAAGGCCACCTGATTTTATTACGTTAGTCACATATCTTTGTTGTTCGGTAAATGGTCATTTTTGGTTCCTTAATGATAAATATTCGTTTCGGCACACTGTCGCTATTTGGTGTTAATTTTTTTTTTTTTTTCTGTTTATGTTTTGTCTTGAATTTTATATTAGTGTTTTAAAATAATTCATAAGTTATAGGCTTTATATTCACAACACGTTAATGAGTAAATGGTACCCCAAGATACAGGTACAACTTAGTTTGGAGACCTCAATCAATATCTTATAAATATATTTAAGACTAGCTTTTGCTCGCGGCTCCGCCCACGTGATCAAACAAACAAACAAACAATCAAACTCTACAGCTTTATAATATTAGTATAGATTTGGGTAGGTGGTGACAGTGTTAACAACTTCAACGGAAGCCTTCAAATAATATTATTTCGGTAGCTTAGCAACGGAAGCCTTCAAATATGAATAATTTTCCCCGTTTTTGCAACATTTTTCACTGATGCTTCGCTTTTAATAGTCGCAGCGTAATGTTATATATCCTAAAGCCTTCCTCGATAAATGGACTATCCAACACAAAAAGAATTTTTCAATTCGAACCAGTAGTTCCTGAGATTAGCGCGTTCAAACAAACAAACAAACAAACAAACAAACAAACAAACAATCAAACTCTACAGCTTTATTATTAGTATAGATATGCCAAATTATCATCATCATCATCATCAGCCACAAGACGTCCACTGCTGAACATAGGCCTCCCCCAAAGATTTCCAGACCGACCTGTTAGAAGCAGCCTGCATCCAGCGACTTCCTGCGATCTTTATCAGTTCGTCTGTCCACCTTGTAGGTGGACGTCCAACGCTGCGCTTGCCAGTACGTGGCCTCCATTCTAGAACCTTTCTGCCCCATCGATTATCGGTTCTGCGAGCTATGTGGCTTGCCCACTGCCACTTCAGCTTGCTAATCCGCTAAAAAAAATTCCAAATTATGCGTTTACTTTTTAATTTCTCTTTGTTTGTAATTATGTGTTTTTGACGCAATAAAGTTTCTTTCTTTCCTCCTCTATCCTAAATAATGTCAAGAAACACCTGAGACATATTGCTTACGTGGATTGACTAATCTTTATCAGCCTGCAAAAAAAATTGTCGTAACGTGGATGGACTATTCTTTATTTGCCTGCAACAAATCTGTCGTCAAATTGAAAACCTCCTACGTTTTTTCATCGGTTACAAATACATGCAACATCTTTACTAGGTGGTTGAGATGCAAAATAACGGAATCAAACCTGCCACCGGTCATTTGCCAACACAATTCCCCGCCCGCTGCGTCAAGAACTCGATATAAATACAAACCTTTTTTGTTGGTAGGATAAACTAATATAATTATGCAAATGGAGGCACAACAAAGAGTGATTGGAGGCTTTCGAGCCGACAGGCCTTTTAAAACGTCCGCCCAGTAACAAATCTTTGAAAGTTACGTATAGATTAAGTCATTTTTTTATTTTAAACAATGGCCTTTGAATACCAATCGCTGTCGTGTTTTTTTTCGCAATCTATCTACAAGCTATGCAACCAAGGAGTAAGGTTTACATGACGCTGTCGATGTATTATCGTTTTTTTATATATGTATATTTTCGTTTTCGATTTTTTTATGTTTGCATGTTCACTTGTTTTTTGTCTTTGTATTTGTGCTGAATAAATGTTTATTTCTTCTTTCTTTCCTTCAGGTCAATTAGTTCCCAGTGATATAAAATTAGACATAAATTACCTTAATTAGGCTAAGTTTATACATGGTAGAGCCACGACGCATATAATCGACAGCCTCCGTGGCACAGTGGTCGCCCACTGTGCGAGTATACGGTTATAAAGGGCTCTCGCTTCACAGCCGTGTACTCGCAAAGTAGACAGACCCGAAAACAATATTAGTGGATCACACAAACATTTGTCTCGGTATGGGAATCGAACCCACGGCCTCTCACTCCAGCTACTCGCCCGCTGCGACAAGGAGACTGTCGAATTCCCATTGCTTTCTGTAACCATAACCCTTGATTCTTCTAGATTTTATGGGTGTTTATAATTTACAATCATTCGACCTATTCGCTCGTTCGCCGGTTTACCGATAAACAGTAAGCGTTGTTTTCGCTCGAGGCAAATAAAAAATACATCCAGCCTTGAACTTGAATGGCCTTAGAGACAATCGTGAAAGTATACGCAGGTGTTCCGTCACATATTGGTTCAATACATCGACTTATTGTTTTCCATATGTTTCTTTGAAGCAACAAAAATATGTTTTAACAAAACTTTAAAACCGACTTCAAAAAATAACACGGAAAAGTGAAAAATAACAATATCTATGGTTCTCTTTGGAGTCGATGCCTGTGTCGCTGAAAAACTAACTGAAATTGCACTAAGAGGCCTATGGGAATGGTTATTTTTGGCTCTGCAGTGTAATTTTTTATGAAGTCGGTTTTTAAATGCAGTTAAACTTTATTAGGTACAACAGCTATGGTATGTAAATTTCAACATAATTGCTTCGAGTTTGCTGTTTTCCGTTGAAGAGTTGCTTGTTTTTACTCCGTACTCCATCAATAGGTCTTAACTCTATAGTATCAATTTTTATTCTGGCAAAATTGGTCCATAATTGACGGAGAAATCGATGTACATAAAAAAGCAAATAACGTACCGAACTGTACCTCAAGAACCTCCGTGTTTTTTGAAGTCGGTTTAAAATTTAAAAGGTGTTTGTTAGTAACTGCGTTGGAATGATTTGGGTTCAATCCCGGATGGCGACGTATGTTTCGCTTGGTAAATAGTAGCAATCGTTTTGTAAAAATAGCTTTTTAACCGACTTGATGTTTAGTAATGTTAATTGATCGTGAGTAGGTATAGTTGTGTTATAGTTGTGCCATATTACAACATATGGACGCCGATTATGTTCAATTTAAATAACATTTAATACGGGAAATATTGAAAATTAGGCGATATACACGTTTAATTAATAGTGTTAGAAGTCATTATTACCAAGTTGGAAATGAAGTTTTTACTAGTTTAGCAGTAGCCTCGCGTGCGAAAGGTCGTCTGGGTTGGTACCATCGAGTGTAAGTACCGTTGTATTTCGGTTTGAAGGATATTGAAGCCACTGAAATACGGAGCATTATGTAAATTAACATCGTCTCGAAGTGACGAGCGCAGTCTAAGCCATGCAGTGCTTAGTAATAAAAATTGGTGTGTGTCGTGGGACACCAGGTAGGAACGAAGTTCCTTCGGCTAATGTAGAATCGACACAAATTGTAAAAAATACAAATTATCAACTAAAATAACAAAATAAAAAAAAGACGTGTAGCACTCGGAGACTGCCGCGGTAAAGCTATTGTATAGCATTTTTTATCAACTTATGTAAAGTTCTTTTAAAAATCGAAGGAGATATAAAAATACTTCAAGTGTAACTGGCTGAATGAATTTCATTTTAAAAACTGATTGAGCTGAAATTCGCACACAATATTGGTGCAGGCCAAAAGGAACTAACGCTGGCTGGTTATGCGGCGCTTTTAACGCTTTTTTCTTACGCTGTTTTCTTACGCTTTTACTATCACATTTTTTTCAGTTCGGTCACGCAGCAAAATCCCTATCCCCTCCAAGCCTGCCGTAAGGAACTTCGTTCCAATAAAATTTTCCGTGTGAAAAATTGTTTGTATACCTCTATACCCGCCCCAATCGACCACCAAATCGCGTCGCAAGCCCCTGGAGAGAACCTGATATACACTGGCCGATCCAGGAACGCGATCTACATAAGGTGTGTCATGTGTGGGTCACTATGGCAGGTTTTAACACTATGTGTACGGTAGTCGCTATCCGGGCGGATATGCTTATCTTAACACCAGCTGTTGTGGATCGCTCCACAACACAACGCTGATTATCGCCAGCCACGTAATTGAATGATACATTAAACGTGCGGATCACACCGTCACAACCCTCCCGCGTAAATAATAAATATATATACACCCAACAGTGACATACATAATCCTGACCCCACAGTAAGATACGAGTCTTGTGTCGTGGGTATCAGGGACTACGAGAGACTTATAGTCTCACAACACTCAGACCCGACACAAATATTTGTGGATCACACAAACATTTGTCTCAGTGCGGCTACTCGCCCGCTGTGCCATGGAGGCTGTCAAATATTTAAATTTAAACCACACTCCACAGCTCAGAATACCTAATAAATTAAATGTACAAAGGTCACTAGTTATTTCGGTGCAACATTATACGTTAACTGTACGTAACAGTTTTCTCAAAAACCGATTATATTTAGAACGTTTTTCATTTCACCTTGTTGAAAGTCAAACGATAGGTTAAATCTGGCAACGCTTTCATATGTGCAGTATAATCTAACATTCTGCGATATAGTAGATAAGCTGTTTTAATTATTTGCTGTTTCAGGCTGATTTTTCAATGTTTATTAACATTTTTTATGCTGATTAGACAGAGTGGTACTGTAACGGATCATAAGGAGGCCGTCTGAGTTGGTATCACCACCGTTTTGTCTATTTCTGCCGCTAAGCAACAGTGTGTAAGCACTGTTGTGTTCCGTTGTGAAGCGCACATCAATCAAATGATGCATTTTTGCAAGTCGGTCACAAATAAATCTAAGATTTAAATCATTTTAATCACAATATAATATCGCTATAAGGAAACATCTTGAGGAAACCTGCATACCTGAGTAGTTGTATAATAATTACGAAGGTATATGAAGTCTACCAACCCGCATTAGACCAGCGTAGTTGACTAAGGCCTAACCACTCTCATTCCGTAGAGAAGGCCCAGCAGTGGGACGTGTATAACACAGGGCTGGTATTATTACTAAATTAATCATAATAACACTAGTTAATTTTCATGTTTGTCAAAAATTAAAGTTGTTTCTAGTTAATTGTTCTTAATTTGATATAAACGTGTCATTTTTGTTATTTAATAATATCGTACGTTTAGATATAACACGTTTGGCAAACAAATTATTTGACGAGTTCAAAGACCCCATTGCGAGATATCCGCTTTATCTATTTAACAGGAACTATAGCCGTACAAAACTGCCATTGTATATACATACATACTTATCGTTTTATTCATATTAGTGTCTAGGATTTTAAATTGTATGTCTGGCGAAAAGTATTAATAACCGGATATTGCTGTAATTTTTTGTCAAATAAATTGTAAGGCTTGTGGACGTGTTTTTTATACTTTACTAGCTTTTGCTCGCGGCTCCACCCGCGTGATTTTCATTCAAATCATTTTATCCCCTATTTTATCCCCTTGGGGGTAAAATTTATCAAAATCCTTTCTTAGCGGATGCCTACGTCATAACATCTACCTGCATGCCAAATTTCAGCCCGATCCCTCCAATGGTTTGGGCTGTGCGTTGATAGATCACTATGTCAGTCAGTCACCTTTGAGTTTTATATATATTTAGATACAGACTGGCAAACGAGCAAGTGGGTCACTTGATGGTAAGTGATCTCCACCGCCCATGTACAATACAAGAAGAATCATAGGCGCGTTGCCGAGCTTAAAAGGAAGGGATAATTAAGGGATTGGGAAGGAGAGGAGGATTAGGGCCTCCGGATATCTCATTTACCGCACGAAACACAGCAGCAAGCCGCTAGTTTACGTGGGTTTTCTGTGAGACAGTTATAACGATCCGGTCGAGCCGGCCCATTCATGCTGTAAACAACACTGGCTACAGCGTGGCTCCACCACTCGACCGAGTACGACAAAGTGACTGCCCTACGCCTGATGGTAAACGCAGTACAATCCAAAAAAGCAATCATCAGTTTATCGGTGGTCACCAGAATCATACCGGCCGTTATACACTCCGAAGAGGGAAGAAGGAAAAGGAAGGAAAGAAATGAGGGGCCTGCAAACAGAACAGGCGGATGACCGATGCAGGCACAGGGATACAAGGGATGATGTCATGTCGCAAGCCCCTAGGGAGATCCGGATATACACTGGCTGATCCTGAAACGCTATCCACCCGACGTGTATGGGTCACTATGGCAGGTTTTAACAGCATGTGCACGGTGGTCGCTATACCGCCGGATATGAATATCCTACCACCAGCATGAATATTCTATTGTGTTTTAAATAACAATTATACCGCTCTTTAATACGACTATTATATTCTTACGTCAAAAGCTTCAGCTCTATACAGGCTGAATATAGTCGGACTATACAGAGTGATTTAAAACATGTAAAAGAAATCCAATGTGCGTCGAGGGCTTGGTAGTTGAGGCGGCATCCACTCAACCATCGAGCCACTCTCGCGTGCGCCGTATTGTGATATAAGCCGCCTTTGTGACGCGGACCTTCAACGAAATGAGAATTCACTAAGTCCCCGCGAATTGGATGAGCTCGACGCTCCATCAACGGGGAACTGAACCTATGTATGTGTGGTGTAAATTGTGACTAAGCTTCAGCTATTCCGAAAATACGAACGTATGATGATAGAAAAGGAGTTACAACATTAGAATAATTGGACCGTGTGACGCAAAAAGGAACCAACCTACAGCAAGGATGGTAAAATGGTAAATGATGATAAAATGGAGATACTGATTTTGTTTTACTAAATTCAATAATTTACATAAATTTTATATCGTTGTTTTTTTGGAAAATCGGGCAAAAAATATATTCCTGTACGTTTATGACCTATGATAATTCATGTGCCAGACATAGGCTACCTTTATACCGGAAACGTGACGGAAATGACTTCCACGTGCGTGCGAAGCCTCGAGCAAAAGCTGGTGATTAAGCCCCTAAGCATTATCTTAGTGTAGTTGACCATTTCCAGCTGCTGTGGTATAGCTCGGAGGTCGCATTAGACCCATTGTCGCACCTCCCCCTCCCTCTAGCCCCCTCATACCCCTCCTTCACTGTTCGCTCAGATAACGCTGTGTAAAGCGTTCACGCGGGTGTGACAGAGTGCCAATTCGAAAGTTGAGGGAACAAGCTACATTCTAGTATATATTATATTCATATTTACCCGACTGCGTTAGGAAGGTTATATTATTGACAGCCTCCGTGGCGCAGCGGGCGAGTAGCCGGTTGTGAAGCGAGGGGCCGCGGGTTCGATCCCCGCACCGAGACAAATGTTTGTGTGATCCAAATTGATTTGTTTCGGGGTCTGTGTGTTGTGAGACCGCAAGTCTCTCGTAGTTCCTGATACCCCCGACACAAGACTCGAATCTTACTGTGGGGTCAGGACTATGTATGTGACTGTTGGGTGTATTTATTTATTTATATTTCTTTTATTTATTTATTTTTCAATTACCCGGTCACATGAGTTAAAAAGCACGTCACGCCGATTTCACTGCGAGTGGGATAAGGGCAGGTGGAAAAAGAAGATAGCTACTTACTGTACATATAATAAGTATAGCCTAACCTAACATTTTCTGCCTCGCACAACCACTCTGTGGAACCAGCTGTCGCCGGCGGTCTTTCCGAACCGACCTGGGAACCTTCAAGAAGAGAGCATATTCTTTGCTTTAAGGCCGGCAACGCATTTGCAAGCCCTCCGATGTGGCAGATGTTCATGGGCGGGGGTGAATCCTTTCCCTTTGGTGAGGCTCCATTTCCATAAGCCAAGAATTTTTTTTTTTTTTTTTTTTTACTAGCCCTATATTATATACGTCCCACTGCTGGGCACGGGCCTCCTCTACTGAATGAGAGGGATTAGGCCTTAGTCCACCACGCTGGCCTAATGCGGGTTGGCGGACTTCACATACCTTAGAAAAATCTTATCGAGTTCTCAGGTATGCAGGTTTCCTCACGATGTTTCCTTCACCGTTGAAGCAAGCGATAATTAACAATTAATATACACGTAACTTAGAAAAGTCAGTGGTGTATGCTCTTGGGGCTGGTTTCGAACCTGCGACCTTCGTCTCGACAGTCCATACCACTCCCCGCTGAGCTATCGCTGCTTTTTTTAAGCCAAGAAATACAGCCTGAAATTTCAAAGAAAACATTATTTCAGAAGTTTACACGTACGAGTGAATTGACGGTACAAATTGAACGTGTTTATTTTAACACCCGTCCATTAGTTAAACGGCACTAGAGTTAACAACGCTGTTACATTACATATTAATACATTGGTTACTGGCAATAGCTTAGGTGACTTGATTTTTTTTTAATTATTTAAATCAATAAGCTAGGTTATTCAAAACCTATTGCAGATTTTTTTGTTTGGCATTTATGCTCATTGCCCGAGTCGAGTCGGCTGTTTTAGGCGCTCATTAATCCGTCTATATACAAAAATAAATTAAAATATATTGAAATCTGATGGAGGGGGAACTTATCAAATAGCAGACGACGCAAACTTTGAGGTCACTTGTAATATGGCTACCTCAATACGCGGCCACCTTTGCCCATACCAATATTTAAAATCACAACTGCTCATTTTTGAACCGATTTTGACTGTTTTGTGTATGTATGTACTTAAGAATGTATCTTAAACTTTCCGTTTTGGTAAATATTTTGTCTATAGACCATAATAACCTTACAGACAAAATACATAATAAATCAAGTCATAGGTAATTTTCTTGAATTAATTAAGAAATTAATAACCATTTCACCCTGAAACAATCACATATATTTTAACCATCTTTCATGTTTTAGAACACAAAATACTAGAAATCGTGCGAAAACCTCGCATCGGGCCGCGCGGCAGTGATACGGGAGTTCGTTCACCCCGCGCGCTCTCTCGGCGCGGGCGCGGTAAAAATAACCCGGTGACGTCACTTGTTTATCAACGTACGCAAGGTTACGCGAGCGCATGCGCAACAACCACGCACCGCTAACTAAAAACGCGCCAAACTTGCGTTCACTACTGTACATTGCTGTTATATCATACAAATGTTTATCATACTATTTTTTATGATGCGTACATGGTGAAGGTTGATTTGTGGTGGTGTTTTTTTTTTACTATCGCACAGGAGGTAGTGGTTGAGCGTCTGTTTCACCACCTTTGAGTGGTAAATGCTTACCAAATAAAATATCACACGTTTAAATACATACAGGAAGGAACATGGCTTTCATAAATAGCTAACGCCCGAATACATACTGATTTTAATTAATAACTGCAGAATCGCTTCTCAAACCGTCCAAATGTTCTTTCAATCGAAACGATACGCAAATACCATACAGCGTTTGTTGATTCTAGTCAGTTGATCGACAAATATTGAACCTTGTGAACTCACTATAGACTAAAATATAATCGCCGCGCCGTGGCCGATATTAGCTTGGAAGACGTCAAATCAATCCACGTGCCTTAAAGGAATAATCAGGTTTTTTATCATATAGGTCGGTATGCGAGCTAGTGGGTCACCTAATGGTATGTAATCTCAACCGCCCATGTACGTATACCAGAAGCATTATGGGCGCGGTGCCGACCTCAAACGAAAGGGATAATTAATTGGGAGATGTAACCGACCCACTACAAATTATTAAAAATTAATAAAAGTATTTAATTGTTAACTTAAAAATAATTGCAACATATTGTATGTACCTATGCAATTCAAAATTAAAGGAAAAGCCGAACGCTCGCTTACAAATCAATTTTGCTACCAGCGAGGGCCCAGGCCCAGCATGAATGGGCCGGCTCGACCGGGTCGTTACCACTGTCTCACGGAAAACCGACGTGAAGTAGCTGCCTGCTGCTGCTGCTGAGATATCCGGAAGCCCAATCCCCCTTCCCTTCCCAATCCCTAATTATCCCTTTAAGGTCGGCAACGCGCCAATGATTCTCTGGTATTGTGGGCGTACATGGGCGGTGGAGATCACTTACCGTCAGGAGACCCACTTGCTCGTTTGCATATATGCAAAGCAACCAACTGACACAAATTCAAACATCTAAACTAATATTATAAAGAGCAAAGATTTGATTGTTTGTTTGCATTGATTAGGCTCTGAAACTACTGGACCGATTTGAAAAATTCTATCACCATTAGAATCCTACATTATCCCTGATGAACATAGGCTACTTTTTATCCCGGAAAAGACATCCACGCGGACGGAGACGCGGGCAACAGCTAGTAATTAATGTATAGATAACACAAATCCCTAATACAAATATAGTAGATCTATACATTATGCGTGCAGTCATTGAACTCTGTAATCAGAGTATGAATGCCGCTTTGTGTTGAGATGTAATTCGATTAGCGTTTGTAATTACATTGAACACGGCTATTAATGTTATGTTTATCATTTGTACACCATAAGTTTAGAATAACACAGCTACGTTGTAAAGTGTACCAAAAATGCAGTATTGTTATGGGCTGGGTTACCACTGTCTCATAGAAAACCGGTGTGAAGTAGCTGCATAAGATGTTATGTCTCATAATGCTTAGTTTCACTGGCTTCAATGCCGTTCAAACTGGAAGATGATGCATACTTGCTTAGCGACAGAAACAGACAAAGCGGTAGTGCCTATCCAACGCACTCTCGCAAACGAAAGACTACCCACCTAGTAAATATAAATAACATCAGAAATAAAGAAAGAAAAAGCATTTATCAGTCATTGAATTTTTGGGCAATCATAACCGTGTATTGGTATAGTGTATAATATCACACCTGTATGCCCTGAAAGCGTAAGCAGAGTCACAACTAGAGCATCCACGATTATCCACTCCACTACTTTTCCACCATTTACTACTTTTCCACATTACTCAGCAGCCTCCGTGGCGCAGCGGGCGAGTAGCCGGCTGTGAAGCGAGAGGCCGCGGGTTCGATCCCCGCACCGCACACCAAATGTTTGTGTGATCCACAAATATTTGTTTCGGGGTCTGGGTGTTGTGAGACCGAAAGTCTTTCGTAGTGCCTGATACCCACGACACAAGACTCGTATCTTACTGTGGGGTCAGGACTATGTATGTGACGGTTGGGTGTATTTATTTATTTATTTTATTTATTTACTTATCCACTCAGCTTATATCGATTCTATGATGAGATTTATTCCACGTACGATTTTGTAAAATAATACAGTCTTAAAATCAATTTAAATCAATCAATTTAGCAAAACAAAATCAGCATCTCCATTTGAACTTCTGTGGGTTGGTTCCTGTTTGCGTAAGTAGGTCCAATTAATGATCGTAAACGTGTCCACTCGATAAATCGATAAGGATCAATCGGTGACGAATGGCAAGCGTTACATTAATTCTGCGGCGTTTGCAAACTATTTTATTCGGATTCACTGCCAGCTGTATAACCTAAAACCTAACACTGACTGAGATAAAATTGATTTGAAAAAATCACAAATGTTTTATTTTAATTGGCATGGTTTTTAGTGTTCCGTACGCAAAGTATACAAACGGAGCACGGTAAAGTGACGAGACTATACCTGATGGTAAGCGCAGAGGAGTCCAAAAAAAACAACTAACAAACAATGGGTATATCGACCACCAGAATCATGCCGGCCTGTATAAATGCTTCTTCACTCTTCATTATTGGTATATAGCGTTTACTCTGACATGGTGAAACAGGCGCTTAAAAATGCACTGAGCATTTGATTAAATGGAAATGTTTATGTGAAAAATCTACAAATCTACCCAGCGTGCCAATAAACTTATCGCAGTACATAAGTCATTGTTTACCATCAATAAATGTCAATATTACTATCCCACGTCACTTACAATTAACACTAATCTACGCAGTTCAACAACGCAAACATAAAATTTCACTTCGCGCTGGCCGCTAAGCGTACAGTTTGCGAAATTCGCACATTTCTATTTGGTTACGCGCATTTCGCCACGCGCAAAACGTATCGTTGTAATTCACACACGCGCTTTTATGTGTACGTTGACCCCAACTAGCATGTCGTGTTTAACAAGCCACCATTCCTATTTTTTAAATTTACGGCTCGAGCATTATGTATTGTTTCGGTTTGTTAATTGAAGTCCATGCCTTGTGTAACTACCTTTACAAACAATACGTTGCACACTACGGGTTCGCTTTTGTTAAAATAAACTTAAATTTTAATACATTTTACAAATTTAATTCTCGGTTTTAACTCCTTATATTTGAAACGATTATTGGAAATGTAAATAAACGCATATTTATTTACATAAAATAAAATGTTTCAAACATTTTATTTTATGTGGTGCGATTGTGAATTTGAATTTTATTCTTTTTATTTTGTTTATAAGAAAAGTCATTTAATAAATATAACATTTATCACATTTTATGTAAATTTAATCAAAATATATTTTAAAGATAAAACATGTGTTTGTTAAATGAGATAGCACCACATTTTAAACAAAATTAAGCGTTAAAACGATTATAAAAGTAGAGTTTTACGTAAATAATGCGCCAAAATGCCAATGTTAAGTCGGTATTTATTCGACGCACAAAACTGAAACGTTTCAAATACTCGACTAAAAATACCCACTAGATTTTTACGTACGTCGGCCGTCTTTCACGACCAAGGTCACGAATTCGATTCCCGAGGTCAGCGGTTTCTGTATTACCTACAATTTCCAATGACTCAGTTGTTTATCGTCGACCGTGACTGGTTTTATACCGGTGGGTGTGGTATTCATATCAGACTTTATACGACTGTCTTAAAAGGTAAAAAAATAAAGATATAAACACGTTTTATAGGCAATTTAAGCAATTTATCGTTCTCTTAAATATACGAAATAGGAATCGTGTTCAAGGTCGGTTAAGTTATAATATCGCGGTTAAATTATAATCTCGAAGTGGACTGTCATATATTTTTGAAAACTTTTAAATAGTTTATTTCATTATTAGGTTTTATTATAATAGGTTTTGAGGAAACCACAGGAGTACGTGGGTTGCAAATACCTTGGTGTCACTATTGGGTGACAGATTGTACCAGTGCAGAGGCACGATCCCGCGGACGGCCCCAGAAGAACTGAGGGCCAGTTCTAGTAATTAAAAATATTAAAAATATCATTCCGATCTTTTCAATGCCAAGAAAGTTGCAAATGGCATTCCGTAAACCATTAATAAACGTCAAATGTGAACATAGACGGTAAAGAGATCGAAAGTATATTGAAAATTAACCGAAACGCTCAAACGGCATTCGTGACATGTTAATTATGACACAATGTGGTAGGTTCAATGTGGTATACGAGAGACCGTGTGGGTTGACACCACCGCTTTGTCTATTTCTGCCGACAAGCAATAGTATGTAAGAACTGTTTTGTTTTGGATTGAAGGACACTGAAGCCAGTGAAATTAGATTACTTAACATCTTATGTCTCGGGGTGACAACAGCAGTTTAGCGCCATGCAGTGCTTTGTAATTCAAAGTTCTGTGTAGTGTTACTTCTGTTTAAATCAGGGAATAATAACAAAAGGTATTATTTTCAATAAATTTTACGGCTCTGGATGTTAGTACTTTGAGCCTGTAATAATAAAGGTTATATCATCTACCATTAGAAAAAATTAACGCGTATTTTTTCATTCACTTTTGACAGAAATCCGAAAAACGGATATTAAAATTAGTAGTAAAAACATGGGATATTACACAATCAATTAATAAACTATAACATGTATAAAACAAATTATAAAATTAATAACTTCCTGTACTAACATTTCCAACAAATTCAAATCGCAAAAAATACCCATAATGCGAATATATTTTGTCGGCCGGCAACTTTATTATAACATTGGATTTATATGCAGCCTAATCTCAGTTCGGTTGAAATTCAGTCTCAGTTAATGTTAAATATGAAAATTGGCCCTTTGGTTTGATTTATTACAGGAAGATGGTCTCATTAAGAAAGACATTCAAGACTGGACTAAGTGGAAGCGTGTAACTAGCAATCTGTATCGTGGCGAAAGACCAGAATAACGCCATGCAAAAGATGGCTTTTATATTGTTATGTAGGAATAAACGCTGATTATGTATATAGAAAAAAATAAAAAAGAAAGAAAAACATATTTAGGCTTTTTTGACACTTTTTTTTTTTTACTAGCCCTGTATTATATGTATACGTCCCACTGCTGGGCACGGGCCTCTACTACTGAATGAGAGGGATTAGGCCTTAGTTCACCACGCTGGCCTAATGCGGGTTGGCAGACTTCACATACCTTCGAAAAATCTTATCGAGTTCTCAGGTATGTAGGTTTCCTCACGATATTTTCTTCACGGTTAAAGCAAGCGATAATTAACAATTAATATACACGTAACTTAGAAAAGTTAGTGGTGTATGCTCTTGGGGCTGGTTTCGAACCTGCGACTTTCGTCCCGTCAGTCCATACCACTCACCGCTGAGCTATCGCTGACAGACACATAATAAATAATAAAAAACGACAACAAGTACCTAACCTAGCATTAATTTAAATCTACCAAGGGATGAGCAGCGTGTCTATAATATATTATATACGTTTTATAATTATAAATAAACACCCAACAGTCACACATACAGTCCTGACCCCGATACGATACGATTATCTTGTACTTGCGTATTAACCACGAGACGCTGTCGGTCACACACTCCAACACCCAGCGCCGACCCAAATATTTGTGGATCATACAAACATTTGTCACGGTGCGGGGATCGAATCCGCGGCACCACATTTTAAAGCCACGGAGGCTGTCAAAATGAACACCATACTTGATAAATACAGTAAAGATTTTTAACTAAATACATTGGGTTAAAAATACACGTTTACTCGCGAATATCGTTAAATACATTAAATAATCTTTACATAGTTTAAAATGAAGTCACTGTCTGTTCGCTTAGATCTTTTAAACTATTCAACGGATTTTAAGGCGGTTTTCAGCAATATATAGATAGAGTGATTTATGAGGTAGGTTTATATGTATATCACGCTATGACCCATGGGAGCAGGGCAGTAACATGCAGGCGAAACCGCGAGGGACATCTAGTTAAATATAATTTCTCTACACATACCCATCATGTTATTCTTTAGTACGTAGTATTCATCTTATTATTTTCTACGTATTTCTAAAGGGAAAATCCTTTCTTTAATGTAACAAGATATGTTCCTTGTAACAAGAGTAATTTTCATTTATTTTACATAACAATTAAAAAAAGAGCTTCGGTGGCGCAGTTGTAATGCTAACGTAGTAGTGTTTTGCTGAGGTCTCAAGTTCGATCCCGGGTCAAAAGAGATATTGGATTTTTCTATCACGAAATGCTCAGTATCATACCGGAGTATGGAATTATGCCCGGTATGGTGATAGGCTCGCCTTATAACCTAAAGAGCGGGAATAAAATGATATAAATAAACATTCCAAATTTGAAACAAACATTCAAAATCCAAACCGTATTCTGATTTTAAAATCATCAAACAAAACATATTCACTCAAAACGTACACGCAATACGCATATAGAACAGTGAGGCACGAACTCGTTCCAATTACGAATTACGCCAAAATAATAACAGCACGCAGTAGACACGATAACTGAGCGTCGAACATCGAAATGTTTAAATTAACGTCTTATTCTAGCACAAAAGGGATCTTGCTGAGAGCTAACAATGATGAATGGTGTTCTGCAAATAATTGTCCTTGCGCTGGGCGGGGCTGAGGGAAGCTGGATGGGCGCGGGTGGCGGGCGGTAGTGGAGGGGGGGGGGTGTGTGATCAGTGGGCGCGGCAGGGTCGTGACGTCACGAGCCCTGCGGTCGTCGAACCGAACAGCTGACGGCGTCGCTACCTGCACGTAACGTACCGCTCGTGTGCCTCTGACGTAAGCGTATCGGTTCTTATACTGATTTTTTGTATGTCGATCAACGTACTGATTGGAAATTGGAGTAGGTAATTGCATTTTTATTTTTACATTGCCGTTTGATTGAATTGTAATTGAAATAAACGAACAGCAAATTTCATAAAAAAATAATATTTTTTTTATTATGTACTTAAATACATAAGGTACATTATGAAAACCAATTTAATAAAATAAAAATATTTAACAGATACATAACGTAATTCTAATCAAACGCTATTAACGCTAAGCATCATAAAAAAATATAAAAATCATAAAAACAAAATAAACAATGAAATCCGATATTGTTTCAACGGACTGTGATAAGAAAAAGTATATAAAAACTGTTGCAAACACTTTAAAAACGATAAGTTAAGTATGAGACGTTAATAGTACTACAAACAATGAACCAGATCACGGCCCAACACTTGGACACACACACACACATTTATAATCACTCTGACCTATTTATTATGAAAACCGGATTTAATACGTAACAAGCACTCACGCCTGTAATCCCCGAAGAGGTAGGCAGAGGTGTAACCAGTACACCCACATTTCGCCAAGCGTATCTTTTTTTTTATCCGAGCACGGCAAAGTGACTGCACTACACCTGATTGTAAACGTAGTGCAGTCCAATAAACCAGCGACCACCAAAAACAATGAGTTTATCGGTGGTTACCAGAGTCATGCTGGTATGCTTGTATAAATGCTTCTTCCGTCCCATGATGTGATAGGGGGCGAGCCTATCGCATATATATATATAGAGATAGCCACACGCACTTTGTTGATCAACCGTGCCATATAGTCAGTTTTTTGTTGATCCAAAAACGTATGTTGATCCGGGTCATGATTTGTTGATCCATTACAACATCCGCATGCACATGTGTATCCGTTTGGAGCCACAAGTGTTACGGCCAGAAATAATAATAATTACGCCATTTTTATACAAATCCACCTTTTTGGCATGTTAGCAGTTGTTGATCTGATTCAAATGGGCCAATCACAGCTTGTCATCGTTTGTGATTGGACTAAAGAGAGAGATGGAAAGAGTGGGACAGAGACGGAGCGAATAGATGCGTAGTAAATAGATAAAATATAATAATATTGGATTGCTCTGCACTGCACTGCACTCCAGTCAGGTAAAAGTCCTGTGTAAGTCTTTTTTTTTTATAGCATAGGCCGGCAAACGAGCAAGTGGGTCACCTGATGGTAAGTGATCTCCACCGCCCATGTACGCCCAACACCAGAAGAATCATGGGCGCGTTGCCGACCTTAAAGGAAAGGGATAATTAGGGATTGGGAAGGGGAGGGGATTTGGGCTTCCGGTTATCTCACGCACCGAGCAAGCAAACGCAGCAGCGAGCCGCTACTTTATGTCGGTTTTCTGTGAGACAGTGGTAACGATCCCATTCATACTGTAAACTATCCACAGCGTGGCTCTACCACTCAAAGTCCGGTCAAAGTCTAGTCAAGTCCTGTCAAAGTCCAGTCAAAGTCCTTTCAAAGTACGTTCAAAGTCCTGTCAAAGTCAGGTCTATGTCCTGTCAAAGTCCGGTCACTGTCTGGTCACAGTCCGGTCAAAGTCCTGTCAAAGTCCAGTCACAGTCCGGTCAAAGTCCTGTCAAAGTCCGGTCAAAGACCGGTCACAGTCCGGTCAAAGTCCTGTCAAAGTCCGGTCAAAGTACAGTCAAAGTACAATCAAAGTCCTGTCAAAGTCCAGTCGTAGTCCGGTTAAAGTCCGGTCAAAGTCCTGTCAAATTCCGGTCAAAGTCCTGTTAAATTCCGTTCAAAGTTCGGTCAAAGTCCTGTCGAAGTCTTGTCAAAGTCCGATCAAAGTCCGGTCACAGTCCGGTCAAAGTCCGGTCAAAGTTCGGTCAAAGTCCTGTCAAAGTCCGATAAAAGTCCTGACAAAGTCCGGTCAAAGTCCTTTTGAAGTCAGGTCAAAGCCGACTGGTTATTGTGTGAAGCCATCTGGGACTTCGAAAATTCTCAAAGTTCCAGGGAGGTTGGCTAACGCTGGCTGGTCAACTGGCCCGCGTGACGTGTCACGGAAGGTTCTAGTTCTCTTCCGTTGATCGATGGAGCGCTCGCGTTACGGAACGCATCGGTTCACCCTCCCATAAGAAGTTATCACTTCAAAAATAATTTTCGAAATCATCCCAGGCGTAGTTAAATAATCGGGGAATATACACGAAAAACAGATTCCGACTAATTGTCAGTTTATTCCTTTTTTATATAACGCATATATACGATCTGCAACTGTTACCAATATCGTTACGATAACCTAATCGCGTAAAATACCAAAAAGTGTGTTGTTAGCTGTGCACGTGGTGTCCGTAACTCGGAAACTAATTAAAAGTAAAAAATAAAAAAATGTGTGCGTGTACTAGTGTACACACGTAAGAAGTGAAACTTCTTTATGACCCTATTTTTCGAAAAATGATCTACTGCAACTTTACAGAAATTAGTTAAATAAAGTTAAATTAGATAAAGTTTAAACATAAGGCTTTTATTATCGTAGACATGAATGCAACAAGAAAAGTGTGCGTCTCGGGACGCTCGACAGAAGAAGTCCGGTCAAAATCCGCTCAAAGTCTGGTCAAAGTCCGGTCAAAGCCTGGTCAAAACCCGGTCAAAGTCCGGTCAAAGCCCGGTCAAAGCCTGGTCACAGTTCGGTCAAAGTCCTGTCAAGTCCGGTCAAAGTCCTGTCAAAGTCCGGTCGAGACTGGTCAAAATCCAGTCAAAGTCCTGTCGAGGTCCGGTCAAAGCCTGGTGAAAGTCAGGTCAAAGCCCGGTCAAGGTCCGGTCAAAGTCGTGTTAAAGTCCGGTCAAAATCCGGTCAAAGTCCTGTCGAGGTCCGGTCAAAGTCCTGCCAAAGTCCGGTCAAAGCCCGGTCAAAGTCCTGTCAAAGTCCGGTCAAAGTCCTGTTAAAGTCCGGTCAAAATCCAATCAAAGTCCTGTCAAAGTCCGGTCAAAGTCCTGTTAAAGTCCGGTCAAAATCCAATCAAAGTCCAGTCAAAGTCCGGTCTTCGTCCTGTCGAACCGAAAAATGTGATGCGTGACGCGTAACGGAAAAATGTGACGATTTTATTTTTCTAACGCCAATAAAGAAGTTTCACTTCAATAAGTCGATAGCCGATGAAAATGGCGGCAAAATTTGAATCTTTGGTGTTCGGAGCCAACAAAAACTCCACAACGCATATGGAATATATCCGCATCAAGTATATGTGAGATCAACATTAGTTCAAAATTTGATAGTATAAATGGAATCACCAATGCATTGTAGTTGAACAGAGATCAACATAATACTCCGGCTTTAATATATAAAACGGATCCAATAAGTACGTAGGCGTATCAGAAATTTGACCGTTGCGGAGCTGATTGAGTTCAAAATTATTGGAAAAAAAGTTGCAAGTATATCGTTTTCTCATAGAATATGTACCTCCGTCTCGATCAGTTGAAGGCGACGTTGCCACTCCGAGCAAAATACGCGCAATCAGAGTAGAGTTATTCTAGGGAAAAGGTGGACTCAGTAATGTACGGGGGCCCGGCTGGATCAACATAATGCCCAGGTTGGTATTTATATATATATATATATATATATATATATATATATATATATATATTATTATATATGTGTGTGTGTGTGTGTGTGTGTGATAATCGCCTTTTGCTGCATTGTTCTTAATCTGCATATTGTATAGTTGTTTGGTTCTATTTCTAGGAAAGGTACTTTAAAACGTATGATAAGATGTTAATTTGTAACATTAACATTTCCTAATCGAAATTTATAAAAATAACGTTGCTGTAATTGTATGTGTCGGTGTGACGAGCGCAGTTCAGTGCCGTGCAGTGCTTGGTAATTCAGAGTTCTGTGTGGCATTGCTTCCGTTTATGGGCAGGCTTGGCGCTTACTATCATGCGAGCGCCTTACTCGTCTCGTCATTCGATTTAATAAAACAAAAAAATAAAGTTAAATAATAGAGTTTAACATAAATTCAACCTCAAAATACTATCGTTACATCCCGCTTCGCATATGTAAATTACTAATTGAATAAAGTCCATACATTTTTGTTGTACAACAGATTAAGCCGTTTAAGACACGTGGTTAAGCGAGACATGATTTACGATTCGGTCCCGAGTTCGATGAGTCATTGACTCGACAAAGAGGTTTCGGGTCTCGGCTGAAGGGCCGTGATCGTCGCCCAAATTAAGCATTGTTTTTTAAACGAATGCCGTGACCGAGTTCGCGTGCGTGACTGTCGGATTGTTTTCGGATGTTTTTTTTTTGTTTACATGCAACGGTGATTTGAACGTATTGTTTTTAGATTATGCTCAGTGGTTAGCTTCATCAAATAATATATTTTTTATGCGGTCCATATTGTAGCTTAAATGTATTATGAGAATTTAGACTTAAATGTATTATGAGAGATTAAATATGACGACGTTGCATCTCACGACTTATGCCTGAATGATGCCCGATCGATGTTACTGGGTATAAACTGGCTGACCCTGGAAGACGACTCGCCGGAAGCAGCCACAAAAAGGCTAACAAAAAGCCACTTCACGTCAATTTTGTGTTAGACAGTAACAACCCGGTCGAGCCGGCCTATTCACGCTGTAGGCAAAACTGACTCTACCACTCAATAAATAATAAATAAATTAAATAAATAAATACACCCAACAGTCACATACATAGTCCTGACCCCACACTAAGATACGAGTCTTGTGTCGTGGGTATCAGGAACTACGAGAGACTTTCAGTCTCACAACACCCAGACCCCGAAACAAATATTTGTGGATCACACAAACATTTGTCTCGGTGCGGGGATCGAACCCGCGGCCTCTCGCTTCACAGCCGGCTACTCGCCCGTTGCGCCACGGAGGCTGTCAATAATATATAGCGGAACCCTTCCATCAGTAATAAAACTACGATTTTAATTTCACACATTCAAAGAAGGTAAGCACCACTGGCAAAATGAAAATATCTCCAACACACATTCCTGTACCATCATCCGTACCATCCTAACCCTTCCAACCTACACAGCGATAGTTGAACAATTAGTAACAAAGTGGGGGGGCGAAACTATCCAACTTCGACGAACTATCGACAACAACCATCACTGCCCACCCTAATGAAATCATGGACACGTTATTGTGTTTAATACGTACGAAACTTGGCTAAGTTAACTAAGAGTGGAATTGGAGGGCGTAATTAGTATCGATGGGTGTCACTGACTTTTATTCTTGTGATTACCATAATAATATCTAGTCTGAGTAGGATATACTAGTTGTAGTATTACTTTTGCAGATGGTAGGAAAGTATATCCGGACGCCCAAATCCCTAACCACTTCCCAATCCTTTAATTATCCCATTAAGGTCGGCAACTCATAATTCTACTCGTTTTGTGAGCATACATTGGCACTGCAGGTCACTTATTAGATGAGCCACTTGCTCGGTCGCCGGCATATGCTATTTTTTTATTTAATTGAATGACGAGACGAGCAAGTCGCTCGCCTGATGGTAAGCACCACGCCTGCTCATAAAAAGAAGTAACACCACACAAAACTTTGAATTACAAAGCACTGCATGGTACTGAACTGCGTTCGTCACCCCAAGACATAAGATGTTAAGTCTCACAATGCCCAGTAATTTCACTGGCTTTAATGTCCTAAACCGAAACACAAAAGTGCTTACACATTGTTGCTTGGCGGCAGAAATAGACAAAAATTCCAGTCATGTGCTACAGTCACCTGAATATCGATAACCAGTAACATCACCTCGCACGTACCACTGTTATTGGCCTGGTGTTATATGCAAATTACACATCTTCCTTCTAAACTAAGCCAAGGTTCCTGCACAGTACTGACTAGTAAGAATATCTAATAGTATTCGGTAAAGTTATGATTGGCTCGCAGCACGACGCAGTGGGATTTTTGGAACGAAGTTCCTTACGGCAGGCTTGGAGGGGATAGGGATTTCGCTGCGTGACCGAACTGAAAAAAATGTGATAGTAAAACCGTAAGAAAAATGCGTGAAAAAAATGCGTGGAAAAAATGCGTGGAATAAAAGCGTTAAATGAGACGTGCGCAGGCGCGACAGTCAATGTGTCAATTTTAATGTCAGTCATTTCTATGTAATTTTATGTTGTCAAACAAAAATAAAGAGACATACACTCCTTTGCAAAAAAAACGGGCGGGTTTGATTTTTTAACATTATTGGTAATAATTTAGTTCTTCAGAGGTTTTAATAGCCAAACTATGTTACTGGCACTTAATAAAGAGTCTGGGTATGAAAAAAAGTTCATTCCAAATTCAAAACTTTTGTTTTTTAAATTATTAATCCCTTTTTCATTTTGTGACACTTTTCGCGGGTTTGCGGTTAAAAGGTTATCAAGCAACTAAAAGTAACTTTTCGTTATTTTTAGTACAACAATTTATGTTTATCGCATAATTCTGCCTTATTGTGACTTAAAACAGATATCTTTGTGTCTATCGTAATGGCAGAAAAAGCAATGAGAGCTAGTAAAATTATAGCGCTGCTGGAAGAGGGGTGTAGCCAATGTTACGTCTCACAGCGGTTAAACGTGAGTCGTTCAACCGTACAAAGAACCTGGACTCGATACCAAGAGACAGGTTCCATTCAGAGAAGGCAAGGTTCTGGGAGAAAACGTTGCACACAGCCGCGAGACGATCGCTTTTTAGTGACTCAGGCGCTGAGGAACCGCAAATGCAGTTACATAGACCTCAAAAGAAACCTTGAAGAGGTACGAGGAGCACAAGTTAGCCTATGGACTGTGAGGAGAAGACTTTTAGCTGCTGATATACGTAGTCGACGACCAGCGCGGGCCCCCAAGTTACTCCGTGAGCACCGGATTGCGCGGTTGAGGTTCGCTAGAAATTGCCTATCTTGGACACCAGGTAACTGGAGTAGCGTACTCTTCTCCGATGAGGCTCGAATTTGTCTGCATGGTGAGCCGACGTCGGCGAGTGTTACGAAGACCAGGGGAACGCTATGCCGATGTGTGTTTTGAAGAAATCACCCCTTATGGTGGAGGGTCCGTTATGTTTTGGGGGGGCGTAACTTCCAACTATCGTACCGAGATAGTATTCATAGAAAATGGCTCACTAAATGCGCATAGGTACATAACAGAAATCCTTTCTCAAAATGCACAACCCGCACTGACTGTAATTGGTGAAGATGCCATTTACATGGACGATAATGCTCGGGCCCACCGTTCTGGCGACGTAGATGCTTATATGCAAGAGGTCGGTATTCGTCGTTTGGATTGGCCAGCGCGGAGCCCCGACCTTAACCCCATTGAGCACGTTTGGGACCTCCTAAAAAGGCGAGTACGATCTGTCCAACCACCTCCACAAAACATCAGAGAGCTTAAACGTGTAATCTCGACTGAGTGGGAACACATTCCACAGGACACCATCAAAAGCCTGGTGGGAAGCATGCCAAGACGATTACATGCCGTAATCGCTGCAAGAGGAGGTCATACTCGTTATTAATTTTTATTTTTTAATGTCTCTTTTATTAAAATACCATAAAAATACTCGTAGTCTTAATTTCATTATACCCATAAAAATGTCCATTTTAACACGGCTCTCTGTTTACATTGACTAAAACACCGATACCAGGATAAAAGTGTTAAAAAACTAGATTCTCATTGATAATAAGAAATTTCTAGTCATCCAAGCTAATGACATACTAAAAATATAATAATATTTACCCATAGAAAAGCTAAGGTAAAGTGTGTGTGTAAGGTGCCCGTTTTTTTTGCAAAGGAGTTTATTTAAAATGAAATTCATTCAGCCAGTTATAATTGAAGTATATAAAAATAGTCCTTCGATTTTTAAAAGATTACGCTAGCTCGTTATTATTTATAATTACATAAGTTGATAAAAAATGCTATACAATAGCTTTACCGCGGCAGACTCCGAGCGCCACACGTCTTTTTTTTATTTCTATTTTTCTATTCTATTTCTATGTAATTTTATGTTGTCAAACAAAAATAAAGAGACATAATTTGTTATTTTAGTTGATAATTTGATTTTTTTGCAATTTGTGTCGATTGTACATTAGCCGAAGGAACTTCGTGGTGGTGTGTGTCCCACGACACACACCAATTTTTTTTTATCTGACCACACTACACCTGATGGTAAGAGCAGTTCAGTGCAAAAAACCCAGCGACCACCAGAATCACGCCGGCCTGAATAAATGCTTCTTCACACTCCGAACAGAGAAGAAACTCGAAAAGCCTGCAACAAGACAGACAGATGCAGGCACAAGGATAGAAAAATGCACCCCTATACTCGCCCCAACCAACCATCAAGTCATGTCGCAAGATCCTCGGAAGAACCGGATATACATTGGCTGATCCTGGAACACGATTCACACAAGGTGTGTAGGTCAGGTAGGTATGGCAGGTTTTAACACCCGTGATCGCTATCCAAGCGAATAAGATGTTTTTTATAGCATAGTACGGCAAACGAGCAAGTGGGTCACCTGATGATAAGTGATCTCCACCGCCCATGTACGCCCACAATACCAGAAAAATCGTGGACGCGTTGCCGACCTTACAGAAAAGGGATAATTAGGAATTGGGAAGAGGAGGATTTGGGCCTCCGGATATTTCACTCAAACGTACGAAACGCAGCAGCAAGCCGCTACTTTCATCGATTTTCTGTGAGATAATGGTAACGACTCGGTCGAGCCGGTCCATTCGTGCTGTAGACAAAACTCTACAGCGTGGCTCTACCAAGAAGAATGAATATCATACCACCAGCAACATAAACTATAAGTCGATGAATATCCCTTGATAATTATACTCTTGCGTCAGCGACATGACACGGTACGTCGCGTCACGTCGTGTAACACGTCACACGCGGTTCGCTACATAATGTAGCGGAACGTCATTGTAACCGTACTGAACATTACTTCAAGAAACTATACGAGCTCAACACTCGTCCACGGTTGGCACCTCATGCACCTCGGATGGAAACACCTATCAGTTTGATGATTCTCATTTGTTAATGTTTACAACACTTACAGATTGTTTTAACACACAATGTTACATGGGCGCCGCGCCGCCAGGATTACTTTCAGGGAGGTGCATCTGCTACACATTATACTATTAACTAATATAAAATGTCATCATATTTTATACTAGCTTTAGCTCGCGGCTCCGTCCGCGTGAACAGCATTTAAATATTATCATCCCCTATTTTGACCCCTTTGGGGCAGAATTTATCAAAATCCTTTCTTAGCGGATGCCTACGTCATAACATCTACCTGCGTGCCAAATTTCAGCCCGATCCCTCCAGTGGTTTGGGCTGTGCGTTGATAGATCACTATGTCAGTCAGTCAGTTAGTCACCTTTGAGTTTTATATATTTAGATTATCAAACAAAATCAGCATCTCCATTTTACCTTGCTGTGGGTTTCTTGTGTAACTAGGTGCATTTATTGTAATGTCGTAACTGGTCTGATTTACATCATCATGATACGTTCTTATCTTCGGAATAGCTGAAGCTGCCGAAGTTCACAATTTAACGTAGTGAAGAAGGTTACGCTATTTGAAGTGCAGACTGCACATTCACAAGGTGGTAGGTCCCTCGTATGCGAAAAGCCGTCTGGGTTGGTACCACCGCATTGACTATTTCTGCCGCCAAAAAGCACTGTTGTGTTTCGGTTTGAAGGACATTGAAGCCAGTGAAATTACTGGGCATTGCGAGACTAAACATCGTATGTCTCGGGGTGACGAGCGCAGTTCAGTGTCATGCAGTGCTTTGTAATTCAAAGTTCTGTGTAGTGTTACTTCTGTTTATGGACAGGCGTGGCGCTCACCATCAGGCGAGCGCCTTGCTCGTCTCGCCATTGAAACGAATAAAAAAAAGGTGCCGAAGCTCCCTTAACTTTCAATGAAGAAGGTTAAACTATTTGAAGTGCAGATTGCACATAGGGACATTATACGTATCTATACTATAAGGTCGGCTCACACGCCTTGACATTACAGAGTTCTCACGATCGCTTTTATTTATAAAGTGGAATTATGTTTTTGTAAGTAGATCCACGCTGCAGACATGGACGGACCGGCTCGACCGAGGGCACGTATGCGGCTCGATCTTGCACGTCTTGTTGTGTGCGTGATGTTTTTTTTTTTCTTGAATGATGAGACAAGGAGGACGCTCGCCTGATGGTAAGCGCCATGTTATTTTCACATATTTGTGTTAAACAACGGTGAAGGAAACATCGTGAGGAAACCTGCATACCTGAGAAAAGATTTTTCGAAGGTATGTGAAGTCCGCCAACCCGCATTAGGCCAGCGTGGTGGACTAAGGCCTAACCCCTCTCATTCAGTAGAGGAGGCCCGTGCCCAGCAGTGGGACATGTATAATACCTACAGGGCTAATAAAGTAAAAAAAAAAATTGTGGCAACCTCAATTAACTTATAGTGGCAGACGTGGCTCTATCTACCACTTTCTAGCACTTCACTTAGCAGTTTAATGTTGGGTTTAGTGTAAGATATTCGGAGTATTAAGATATTCGTGTAGTAAGATATTCGGAAATCCAAATCCGCTTCCACTTCCCGATCCCTTAATGATCCCTTTACTTAAGGTCGGCAACGCATCTATGATTTTTTAGGTATTATGATGTTCATGGCAGTGGTCACATACAATAAGGTGACCCATTGACTAGTTTACAGACCTTATTCTAAATGTACTTGTTTTTGCGGAGTTTTTAGACGTACGACTTTCGGATGAAACATTATATGAAATTTGGTTGTTTACATTGAACATATTTTTGGTGACTTCGTCAAATTGGTGAAAATTATTATACCCGTTTTTTATTGTATGGTAAGAAAGTGGAACAACGATTAGCGTTCTTCGTTTAGTTTCAATTAACGTATTCACGCGGCTTTAGCAGCGTGAAGTTGTCCAAAAAAAAATTCCAATACAAGCTTTGTAGCCTGCGCCACGGACTGTCGAATAAAGAAAAAAGTAGGATAGTCGAGAACCTTCTTAAACTATGCCTACAACGTAAAATCAACACCCTGCCTTTCCAATTTCCACCAGTTTGTGGTCGGCGATAATGAATCAGCTATTGCACTTAGTTTTATAAGTCAATGATGGAAACCATCGGCTAAATTGGTTGAATTAGGAGCTGATGATTTTTATGAGGAAATAAAAGGTCGCAGGAAGTCGCTGGATGCAGGCGGCTTCCAACAGGTCGGTCTGGAAATCTATGGGGGAGGCCTATGTTCAGCAGTGTTCCTGTGGCTAATGATGATGATGATGATTTTTATGAGTCGGTATATTTTTGTAAAAAAAATATATTACAATTTTAGTAAAAGAATTATCAAAACCAGTCCATCAATGTTACAAGTTTTAGTATTATATCACAGATTTCACCCTACTTAGGGGTGATTTCAACCCGGAAGTAGATTTTCGCTCCTTCAAATGGCATAACTTTGGCGTGCATTAAATACAATAAGAAATCATTTAAATCGGATTACTCTGTGATAGAAAATGATCATACATTAATAAAAGCCGCAGAAAAAATATATATGTCGGATTGATAACCTCCTTTTCATATGCGTCGGTTAAAAACAAATAATCCATTCAAATCAACTACACAGCGTGTGCATGTTGCAACACTCTCGTACCATCACGTACCATTGTGCAACGACAATTAACCGCTTGCACAAGGTGGGTCCCGCGGATTCGCACGCGCTGCCCGAGCGGCTCGCTCGCATACGTGAGCGGTGCCATTCGCTACTCTGTGAAGAAATGTTGTTAGAAAATGTTGTTACGTCATCTCATCGGACCAGTGGCAAAGTGGTTACAAGGTGGTGGGTCCCTCGTATGCGAGAGGCCGTTTGGGTTGGTACCACCGTGTTATCTATTTATGCCAGCAAGCAACAGTGTATAAGCACTGTTGTGTTTCGGTTTAAAGGACGTTGAAGCTAGTGAAATAACTGGGATTATGAGACTTAACATCTTATGTCTCGGGGTGACGAGCGCAGTTCAGTGCAATGCAGTGCTTTATAATTCAAAGTTCTGTGTGGTATTGTTTCTGTTTATGGACGGGCGTGGCGCTTACCATCAGACGAGCGCCTTGCTCGTCTCGTCATTCAATCAAATAAAAAAAAAACTTAACCAGCCGAACCGTGAAGTCCTCCGTTCAAATCTTAGGTACGATCACAGACATAGGTTGATTTGTCTGTGGGTACGACAATTAATACAATATGTTTTGAATTTTCGAATGATTTTGTCTCAAAAAAATCAAAACGATTGTTATAAGTTCTTTTCTAAACTCTTAACCTATATTATCATCGAGTGAATCAGGCCCTTCTTGTTTGCGACTCAGCACATTTAAAACACCCGTTCTAACCTGTTTTAATCTTATCATGCGATGTTTTATCCAATTACTGGACGCTATGTCTACAGCGACCAATTAACTAGCTAACGCACGCGACACCACTTCGGTAACCTGGAGTCAAACTGATGCATCATGACCGTCTCCAAGGGAGACAAAGGGAAAATCTGCCCCACTTCCTCTAGAGGCAAGTAAAATAATCTTTACATAGCAAAAAATGAAGTCGCTTCCGCTGTCTGTTGCTTAGATCTTTTAAACTATTCAACGGATTTTAATGCAGTTTTCACCAATAGATAGAGTGATTCATGAGGAAGGTTTGTATGTATAATACATACATATTATAGTACAGAAAAGCCGATAAATTCAAAGATTTGTAATGTGATATCGTAACAAACTTATTTTTACCCGTGCGAAGCAGGCGCGGGTCGCTACGTTGTCATATATTTCGCAATTCACAGTTCCGTAAAGAGGGATATTGACTTGCGTGATACAAACCACCACCGAAACTCTTCGAATAACCCTCTAAACTTTCGTCTTATCCATTAAACCGTCCGGTTGAAAACTATAATTCATAATGGTATGAGTTTTGCATTTGTCTAGGTCGCCAAGCGTTGTAATTTTTAGCAAAACTTTATTTTTTATTTGATTGAATGACGAGACGAGCAAGGCGCTAGCCTGATGGTAAGCGCCACGCCTGCTCATAAACAGAAACAACACCACACAGAACTTTGAATTACAAAGCACTGCATGGCACTGAACTGCTCTCGTCACCCCGAGATATAAGTTGTTAAATCTCATAATGCCCAGTAATTTCACTGGCTTCAATGTCCTTCAAACCGAAACACAACAGCTTACACACTGTTGCTTGGCGGTATAAATAGACAAAGCGGTGGTACCAAACCAAACGGCCTCTCGCATACAATGGCCTACCACCTTGTAGAACAACTGTGTCGTCAAGTGTACCGTGCCACATGTTCGCAGTTTCTACTCAAGTAGTGTGTAAGCGTACGCAGTTCGCGGTGTAACGGGCCGCATAGTCCCCCCCCCCCCGTCCCCTCCCGGCCCAATGTAAACAATCGGCGGCCGTTGACCCACGCCGCTCGCACGCTTACCAAATCGTGTGCCCTACTTAGGGCTCCTCACTTATCCGACGCGATTTGCGAGATCCACGCCGAATTGATAACACGATTTGCGTATTCACGAGCTGGTTTTTTTTTTTTTCAATATATGTTTTGACTATTAATGCTGGAAATACAATTTGTATTTTAATTTAATGTGTCTCCATCATTAATTTAATGTACCTATTAAGATAAGATTATCCTGTTAAGTTCTTAAAAAAATAAGGATGCGTTGTTTCAAACGGTCAGTAATAGTTAAAGCGTAAAAAGTAATGTTTAAATTTATCAATTACGGGCTGCCCCTCGCGGTTTCACCTGCATGTTACTGCTCTGCTCTCATGGGTTATAGCATGATATACATATAAACCTTCCTCATGAATCACTCTATCTATTGCTAAAAAATTGCATTAAAATCAGTTGAATAGTTTAAAAGATCTAACAGACAGCGGAAGCGACTTCATTTTATACTATGTAAAGATGGTTTATGAAAAGAAATGAAACATCCTTAAAATAACGTATGCCACTGCTTATTAGGAACACTATTACTGACAATTGTTTTTCTCTTTTCCTGACTATTTATCCCACATGGTGGTAGGGTCAGCCTTCCTTACAATTTTCCACCACTTCGCCCTATCCATCCGTCATCGAAAACATTGCATGCTATCATAGCTTTTTACGAAATTGTAAAGTACAGACTATTGAAACACATGCATAACATATTACGCAATCCTACTAATATAAAAAATATATTTTTGTAGTTATGTCAGCTTGTGAATTTTAATTTCTCACAAACGAACAAACTTTTACATTTATAGTATTAGTAGATAGTATTTAACGTTATATTTAGATATTCTGAAATAAACACAAAATGTTTGATCCCTATACGTTTTCATTCGAGACATCTGTCTTTAATTCTGTATGTAGTATCTACTAACTACTAACTAAGTCATATCGGGAACTACTAGCGTAGTACTCGCTTGCAAAACAGTTGAAACGTGTCGTGACTACAACATGTTCTGTGTTCACTTTACAAATCCTTACAACAAATAGAATCTTAAGTAGTACTTTACTTTTTTTTTAAACGGCGATGGTCGGACTGTCGAGACGTAGTTCGTAGGTTCGAAATCATTATAAGGGCACAGAACTCGGTCTTTTTGAAATTACGTGTGTACATAGTTAATTATCGCACGCTTTATTCTTAGGCATTATTCTTAGGTAAAATAAACTTAACACGTAGAAATTTAAGTTTAAACAATACTGCTTATTAGTCTTAAAGGCAAGATTGTAAACTATTATTAAGAATCTAGTGTTTTCCAACAAAGCATAAAATTTAATTTTCAAAAAAATCACTATCAATAATTATCTCTATTAATGCTGTAATGCTTAAGTATTGTCTATCAGGTTCGAATTGCACGTGAAAAATAAAAGAAACCAAAAACACATTTTATCTAATATCAATAGATTAATGTAGTTTAACGATTGTGTACAAACCTCGTTAACGCACAAACAAGCGAACCACAAGATTACATATGCATATGCCCGCCAAATCCACAACGCATATGATAACATCACACCATGACCTGGTAACAATGAACAACCACCCGCTCACCATATCTCTACATCTGTACTTAAATGTCATTTTAATATTATTATTTTTTTTATTCGAGCACGACAAAGCGCCTGCACTACACCTGATGGTAAGCGTAGTGCAATCCAAAAAACCAGCGACCACCAACAAACAATGAGTTTATCGGTGGTCATCAGTCATGCCGGCCTGTATAAATGTTTCTTCTCTCTTCTGAGAGGAAAGAAGCAAATAGAGGAGCCTGCGACAGGACAGCCGGATGACCGAAGCAGGCACAGTAATGAATGTACGCCTATACCCGCCCCAATCAACCATCAAGTCATATCGCAAGCCCCTCGGAAGTACTGGATACACACTAGCTGATCCTGGAACGCGATCCACACAAGGCGTGTGGATCACTATGGCAGGTTTTAAGTTTTTAAAACTATGTGTACGATGGTCGCTATCCGGGCGGATATGAATATCTTACCACCAGCAAATTCAAGCTTAATGTCTTTATAAAACACCAAACTTTGCGTTAAATACAATTTAAAAACTAAAGAGGCGGCATACTATCACCAGTTTTTATCATCATTACATAGTATAAAACAAAGTCGCTTCCCGGCTCCCGCTGTCTGTCTGTCCCTATGTATGCTTAGATCTTTTAAACTACGCAACGGATTTTAATGCAGTTTTCAGCAATAGATAGAGTGATTAATTAGCGGTTAGGGCCCCAGAATGAGGAACCTCCTCACAATGCGTGCCGTGTCGAAACTAAATTAAACAGAAAAAAAAACAAATTGATAACTATATAACACATAATAATGTATAATACGACATAAATACCAATTTCTTTCATTTACGTAATAAAATGAATTAATTAATTTAATTAATTAATTTTAATTTGTTTATATGAATTTGTGAATAATGCATATTCTAATAAGAATAGTTTTTAACTTTTCATGTCTCGGGTTAGTGTTCCAAATAAATTATTTCTTTCTTTCTTTAATAAAGTTCGTGTTTTATAGTACTTAGTAATAGTTGAATATACAAAGATACTGTTCTTACTGGTACTTGAGAGTAGTTTATACAAAGCGATCCGTCGACAGGGAAGGGAGGAAGTGCAACGGACAGGCAGGCTCAGTTTGCAAGTGAAATTCGTAGTGCAGACCAATTTGCGATGTCTGCCCCACTGAATTTCGTACTATTAGCAGATATTTCTGAAAGCTTGTCGACGAATCCCTCAGCGATATGATTTTACTAGCGGACTATACAAACTTACACAAATGTCGAGTGTTCCATAACTGCGCGATTTTTTAAGGCATTTTCTGCCTCGCACATCCACTCTGTGGAACCAGCAGTCGCCAGCGGATTTTCCGATACGACCGGGGAACCTTCAAGAAGAGAGCATATGAGCACTGAAAGGTTGGCAACGCATTTGCAACGCATTCGGTGTAGCAGATATTTGTTTTGGGTCTAGGCGTTATGAGACCGAAAGTCTCTCGTAGTTCCTGATAGCCACGACACAAGACTCGTATCTTACTGTGGGGTCAGGGTTATGTATAGGAGTACATCCTTGTATCCCTGTGCCGGCATCTGACATCGGCCTGCCTTGTCGCAGGCCACTCGAATTGCTTCTCCGAAGAGGCATGATTCTGGTGACCACCGATAAACGCCTTATTTGTCGGTGGTCGCTGGTTTTTTGGACTGCACTACGCTTACCATCAGGTGTAGTGCAGTAACTTTGCCGTGCTCGGACAAAAAAAAATATATGTGACTGTTGGGTGTTATTTATTTATCACGTTCAGATTCATGCCGTGGATTTAATCGGTTAGGTAATTCTATATTATCACAACTAATTATTCAATTAGTTTCGAGTGATAAAACAAATCGCTTCACTGGTGTGGAATAAGCCACCAAAGCGTGCTAAATCTTATCATTCACAATTTCCGCTGAACTGCCAATAACCCGAGTTTCATACTATTATTCGTGCAAAAACATGACGTCCAAGACAAAAGTGGTTCACTTGATGGTAAGTGATCACCAACACTCGTGAACACACAGAATACCAAAACTCGGTGGACCCAAATTTAAGTAAAAAAATGGGTGCGTGTACTTATGTACGCGCGTGAGAAGTTATACTTCTTTGTTATTTATTCAATTTAATAGCAAATATTAAAAATTAATATTATTATTTGATGTTCAATTTTAATTTTTATCACAAACTTTTTATTAAATGTTTTATTAAATTTATTTCTTTATTTTGTGAATATTAAATAACCAATAATAAGTATTTAACATTAATAATTTAATAATATTTAGTGTTAATTATATTAAATAAAAGTATTTTAATTTATATCAATAAATAATACATACGGATAGTTAACCTCAATTATATTGGAGCACTTGAAAAAGTATATAAGCACAATTTTTTTCACTAATATTCACAAATAGTAAGTAATATCAATCAAAATATTCAATTTAAATCACTACTGAATATAATAATACATACGGATAGTTAACCTCAATTATATTGGAGCACTTGAAAAAGTATATAAGCACAATTTTTTTCACTAATATTCACAAATAGTAAGTAATATCAATCAAAATATTCAATTTAAATCACTACTGAATATAATTTATTAGCACATATATAAATTATAAAGGACATTGTCAAAAATGGCCTATGAATCAACACGCATGAAACATTTACTATAATAATAATTATTATTTATAATGTACATTATAATTATTATTATAGTAAATGTTTCATGCGTGTTGATTCATAGTTTCAATAGAACGGACACTTATTAATTTCGAAAACAATTTAAAAAGTATTCACTTCCGTCATAGTCCTCGGTATTATAATTTTTGGTTCAAATTCGGGTTTTTAATAGGCAAAGGTATTGTAGCTCATACAGCCAAGTCTTTGTAACAACACTCTTAAGCTTCGCATTGTTATGCATTTCGCCAAAGACAAGTGTAATTTATTCTCAAGTCTTCACAACAACGATGAAATATCGTAACATTAATAATTTAATAATATTTAGTGTTAATTATATTAAATAAAAGTATTTTAATTTATATCAACATATCCACTCGACATGATAGAAGTACATTCTACTCTCTTCGCGTTTATGCGAGCCTGGTACTTTTTACGGCAACATGTTCCGAATAAGAAAAAACCTAAAGAGTTTTTCTTTGTCTAAATCGTCATTTGTTTATTAATTACGGCTACTTTCACTCTCATCATTTTTTCTTAACGCGCCTAACTTCATACTGTTAATTTTTTGTGTCACAGGTGCGCGCGCATCTTAAAATTTCACTCTCATCATTTTTTCATAACGCGCCTAAAGAAGTATAACTTCAAAAAAAGCAGTGTCGAGAATATTTTTTGAACTCTGTTAATAACACAAGAGACCACAATGGCCCGCTAAAAAGCCATAACTCAACGATGTGAGAAACTCGAAACCTTTACACACAAAATGCAATCTCGAGAGCACCATTAAGGAAGCACGGCCACAAATCACGCATGGGCTGAAACCGCAAGATTCATAGTGTGTTTGAAATGTCAGGTCGGCAAAGGGCGTACGAATATGAGTTGCTCATTGCGAAGTTCGACTCTATAATTTAGTTATCCATTTCTAGTTAAAAAAAACTGTGTGTTGGCAATTCAAATACGGCAGAAGTGAAACTTCACAATAATTATCATAAATTGATTAACGGATTAGCAAGCTGAAGTGGCAGTGGGCAGGCCACATAGCTCATAGAACCGATAACCGATGGGGCAGGAAGGTTCTGGAATGGAGGCCACGTATTGGCAAGCGCAGCGTTGGACGTCCGCCTAAAAGGTGGACAGATGACCTGATAAAGGTCGCAGAAAGTCGCTGGATGCAGGCCACTTCCAACAGGTCGGTCTGAAAATCTTTGGGGGAGGCGTATGTTCAGCAGTGGACTTCCTGTGGCTGATGATGATGATGATTAATTAACCAACGAATTTTAATACGCAAAAGCAAGAAAATAAAACACACACAAGTACAGTGAGATGACCCCACTCCACGCCCACCTTTGCTCATAACCACGTCCAATTGCGAGTTCATTTTTGAGCCAATTTTAATTGTGTTTTAACAAAAGGGTTTCTTTTCGTATTATTTTTTGTTGCGTATAAAACAATGTATAATATATAACATAGGAAACTACCCTATTATTCGGAGGAACGTATGTGTTGGTTGTTAATTAGTCGTTTCATGATCAAATCGTGTGTGGATTGACTTTTTTCATTTGATTAAATGACGAGACGAGCAAGGCGCTCGCCTGATGGTAAGCGCCACGCCTGCCCATAAACAGAAGCAACACTACACAGAACTTTGAATTACAAAGCACTGCATAGCCCTGAACTGCGATAGTCACCTCCAAACATAAAATACACCTCTCGGGTCAGTGTACAATACAAGGTTGATAAAAACATCCTAAGCCGATAAACATTCAAACATGAGTAACAAATACTAGAAGCCAGCCTGTCTGTCTGCCACTCCCCTCCTTAGCTTGTAGAAAGCGTGGCCAATGCACACCATATGTGCGGTGCACGCGCATTGCATACGAATAGTCCTGTTGATTGGCGTCCGGACAAGTGGTCCGCAAGTTCGATCCTGGATTATGTACTATTTATTTTTAATCATTATAATACGTACGTGAACCTTAATAATATAATGGTGTAAATATGAATTCGTTACAAAAATGATTATTGTTATTCGGCTCGGCAATTGGACCTATTTACGCAAACAGGAACCAACCCACAGCAAGTTCGAATTGAGATACTTATTTTGTTGGTATCGTACCTTTCGTTTTACATTATTATTTTTCTTACCGACCATTACATAAAGGTTGTTAAAAACGGTAAGGCAAAACAAACATTAGATTCATATGTGTAAACACACTGTAAAATATACGTTAATTATGTGTATTACAACAAAAGTACACATTAATTAAATATTTTATTAACTTCAACCAATTCTCATAACATCATTCCAATTTCGTTTTTCACGAACAAAAACATATTTGTACACATCTATACTAATAATAAAGCTGTAGAGTTTGATTGTTTGTTTGTTTGTTTGTTTGAACGCGCTAATCACAGGAACTACTGGTTCGAATTGAAAAATTCTTTTTGTGTTGGATAGTCCGTTTATCGAGGAAGGCTTTAGGATATATAACATTACGCTGCGACCATTAGAAGCGAAGCATCAGTGAAAATGTTGCAAAAACGGGGAAAATTATTCATATTTGAAGGCTTCCGTTGCTAAGCTACCCAAATAATATTATTTGAAGGCTTCCGTTGCTAAGCTACCCAAATCTATTCTAATATTATAAAGCTTTAGAGTTTGATTGTTTGTTTGATCACGTGGGCGGAGCCGCGAGCAAAAGCTAGTCTAATATATAAAATTCTCGTGTCGCGGTGTTTGTGGTTAAACTCCTCCGAAACGGCTTGACCGATTCTCATGAAATTTTGTGTGCATATTGGGTATGTCTGAGAATCGGACAACATCTATTTTTCATCAGTCATCAACAGTCACACACATAGTCCTGACCCCACACTAGGTTAACCTGTGTCATGGGTGTCAGGAACAAGAGGAATTTGCGGTCCCGCAACACCCAGACCTAAAACGAATATTTGCGTGGGGAACACACAAATATTTGTCTCAGTGCGGGGATCGAACCCGCGGCCATCATTAAATCATCATCATCAGTTACCGTCCTGACCCGTATTACCCCACAGTGGGTGCCCTCAGCATGGTCGCTTTAAGGCTTGAGTATGCCTAAACCGGCCCACGAGTCTAGTGAAGCTGAAAACAATCGACACACGTCGGGCTATCAGCACAATTGCCAAACAAAAAAATGAATTATTCTTTCTTGAATTTCGATTCCCTCGTCAGCGGATCAGCACAAGTCACCCAGAACAAACCCGACGTTTGTAAAACCGCGTCAAATCAGAGATCATTTGAACTTCGACTTAAAATAGATATAACATGAAGTGTAAAATTCGCGTGACATTCGCCAAGACCTCGTCCCGCGTAAGACTTATGTAATATGATTGACACAACACGGTGACACGCTACATATAATCATTAAAATAACTCTGGAATCACATTTTAGGCCAAGGTAACATCGCTTGAAGAATGTCCAATCAACATATTATTAATGATGTACATTTTTACCATCATATTTCGCTACGACTATTGCACGCGGCTCCGATATTTTTGTTACTGAAAGCTTACTTGTATCAAAAGGAAAATATCCTATAGCGCTCGGGGTAAATGTAGCTTCCTATTGGTAATAAAATTTAACCGAATCGGATCAGTAGTAACCGAAATTCTACACTATAAACAAACTCAAACAATAACAAACTTTACCTCTTTGTCATTGGTCTAATGGATGCTGAGAACCGTGAAGTCCACGGCTTCAATTTCTACGTCAAGCAATCACAATTTTAGTTTGAATTTCCGATTCGAAAAATTACACATTAATTGCCAGGGTGGTACGGAAATAGGCGCGGCGAAATGTGGGTATACCAGTTGCAACTCCGCCTACCCTTTCTGGGATAAAAGCATGGACTTTATATATGTTCACATATAGCACAACATCGTAAACCCATATGTAACAATTTAAAAGGCATTAAGTGAAACGGAATATTTTCAATAGTTACGTTGAAATCGAAAGCAAGGCTGAACATATTACAATCGCGGACAGCTGTTAGCTAATGTCAATGTTTTTTAATGGTGAACATTTTAAATGTAGAGTACAGTCATATCTTCACGACTATGATTTTTTATTTTTATTTGATTGAATAACGAGACGAGCAAATCGCTAGCCTAATGGTCGCCACGCCTGCCCATAGTCAGAAGCAACAGCACACCGAACTTTGAATTATAAAGTACTGCATGGCACTGAGTTCCGCTCGTCATCCGGAGACATAAGATGACAAGTCTCATAATGCCTGGCTTCAATGTCCTTCAAACCGAAACACAACAGTGCTTACACTCTGCTGCTTAGCGGCAGAAAGATGAGCAGGTATGATATATGATTTGATTTAATAATTAAAGTAAAGCCGGTCTGTGACAGCCTACGTGGCGTGGTGGGCGACTAGCCAACTGTGAAGCGAGAGGTCGCGAGTTCGATTCTCGCACCTAGACAAATTTTCGTGTGATCCACGAATATTTGATTCGGCTCTGCGTGTGTGTTCCCAGTGGGTTTGACGTCAGGCAGGTGGTCGATCGTAACAACTACAAGCCAAATCTTTCTGTAACATGTGTTAAAAGCATAATGTTGCGCCGAACCTACTGAGAGTGGGGTACGGACAGGTGGAGGAAGAAGAAAGTAAAGCCACTCTAGACATGAATATCCCGACTCGACTGTGATTGTCTGTCTGACAGAAAACCGACATGAAAAAGCAGCGTGATGTCGAGTATCGTACGGTGAGTAAGATTTCCGGAGGCAAATCTTCTCAATCCCCATTCCATTTCTTTAAGATCGAATCGAATTTTGAATTATCGAATTCCGAACACATTTTTATGATTCGCAAAGATAGTGTGCTCTAAATTTGAGCATTTCGGAGCGAGGTTATTCTTAGGAAAAGGATTTCCTATCACAGTAGCTATCGGAAAATACCCAGGACACGGGAAATCCTGATATCGAACGCGACATAAAATAGCATCGGTAAGGACTAAGGACTGTCTGAAATGTTGCTATAAATTATGAATTAATCGTAATTATGCAAATAACATGTAAAATATTCAATAACTTTAATGCAATATCATTTCAATTCAATGCAAAGTGGACTTAATCGTATAATTTCGTAAATTACCAGTGAAGCTATAATTGAAAATAAAACGATCACTTTAACCGAAAACAGGTTTAATTTATATTAATTTATACACGTTGCTAGGTGTTATAATAAATTAAAGTTTATTATGGGCATCGAAATTTCGGCATTTAATACTTTGAAGGAACAACATATTTTTATAGAGATGTTTCAAATACAAATACTACGTAATATTAGTATAAGGTCTCACGCCTGTCTTCCTGGAGGGGTAGGCAAAGATGCAACTAGAGCATACGATGTTCGCCACGGTTATTTCCCTCTTATAATATGGTAGGGAACGAGCCTATTGAAATACCGGGCACAATTACCGATCCTGGGCAATTAATGTGTAATTTTTCGAAACGACAAAGCGCAGAATGAGTGATTATTACTCAATCGAAAAGAGTTTCCATGGTGAAAAGGAATAATTTAAATATATAAAACTCAAAGGTGACTGACTGACTGACTAACATAGTGATCTATCAACGCACAGCCCAAACCACTGGAGGGATCGGGCTGAAATTTGGCATAGTAGATGTTATGACGTAGGTATCCGCTAAGAAAGGATTTTGATAAATTCTACCCCCAAGGGGATAAAATAGGGGATGAAAGTTTGTATGAAACTTTGTCAATTTTAAACGTTCATGCAGGCGGAGTCGCGAGCAAAAGCTAGTTGAAGAATAAAATGCGTCAAACGAGAAACTGGCTGATGTAATATGCACGTACCCACATAAACTTGTTGTGTACCTTTCCATAAGTGACTAATTTTATATTATTATGGCTAATATACATTAATCTTTACCCACTTATAAATAAAACATTAACGTATTAAATTAAACCTACCTAAAAAATGTTAAAAAAATATATTTTTAAAATGGTTTTCTTGTAACTTTTTGCTTTTCAAGAGTTGTACGGTTTTACAGAACTGGTTAATTTATTATAATTAAGATTGTACATAGCCAATGACCTCTACTTATTCCACATTAATAAAATTTTAGGTAACGTACTGTACACAAAAAAATCACACCCGAAACAACAATATAACTATTTAAATATGATGATTTCTTATGTTGACGAGAATATTACACATTGAAATAAAACTAATTTAAACGGATTTAATCGCGGTTTTAGGCTTTTCAGCCTTCGTGGTCACGGTCATCGGACCACTAACAAAATAAAAAATAAAAATAACAATAATTGGAAACTGAAGTTAGGCAGTGTAATATTCACTTTTTTGGACAATCTACACCTCAGTCCACCCCGTGACCACCATTGGACCTATTCAAAAAAATCTTTAGCCGTTAGAAAGCTACATTATCACTGAGTAACATAGGCTACTTTTTATCCCGAAAGAGCAGATCATGCGGGCGGAGCCGCGAGGAAAAGTTAAAGTTTTACAAGTTAAAATAGTGACATAACACCACTGGTTATAAATTACTCGGTTTAATATTAAACGCTGTACAAGAGATTTTCAAATTTCAATCATCTACATCGTTGCCGACTTCAGTCTCAAAGCAGATCATATCATAAAAGAACAGCAACAATCATACCGGAAAGTAAAAACGAAAAGGACAAATCAAACAAAAACCAGAATGATTGATGAATATTAAACGAGGCTCTGCATCCGACGTCCAAATGAACTGATGTCAAAAAACACCGCCCATTATACCCAACTAATTAAATCAAAGTTAGCAATAAGCGAGACCCTTCGTTTTGATTGCTTCCATGTAAATTTCGTCGTTATTCCGTTTGGAAACCGGAGCGAATGAAACCGCAGCTCGACATTTAGTTAACTGATATATTTTAATAAAGGTGAATAGACACAACAGTGTCGTGACGTGTCGAGGTGTATCAGAATATTATGAAAACCAAATGCACCGACGGTAAGTCGAACTTACTTCCGTCCCTCAAGCGGGGAGCCCGTCGCCGTTTCAGGGCCCCTATTCTATAAATCCGAAACTAAGTTGGAAACATACATAGAGTAAAGTAGGTACAGAATAGCCACTACAATAATATTTCTGATATAAATTACTAGCACAGAGATTATTTTGTAAGTAATAACGTATATAAAAAAATATTAATTTTCCCCATTTAATGTTGTTTTTAGAACATTTATATTTAAGCGATAAAAAAAGAATAAAAAAATACATAAAAATACCAACATAACATTTGCAATAATAAAACATAATATTCCCCTTTATAAACATGTTTTTACTGACTGCTTTATCTTAGACACAGTATTTTATATTACAAATATTATTATTGTGATGGATATTCTATGTTACATTAGGTCTACGTTTTCTAACTTCATCGCTTCGTATCGTTTTACAGCATAGGGGCCCAAGTACAAAGATAAAAGTATGGCATAGGCCGGCAAACGAGCAAGTGGATCATCTGCTGGTAAGTGATCTCCACCGCACATGAACGCCCAGGATACCAGAAGAACTACGTATGCGTTGGCGACCTTAAAGAAATTAGCATTGGGTATTGAAAAGGCATTGGGACCCTGAAACGAAACGCAACAGCAAGCTGCCACTACACACTTAGTTTTCACTGAAACAGTGGCAACAATCCAGTCGAGCTAGTTCATTCATGCTGTTGACAAAACAGTCTACAGCGTGGCTCTCCCACATACAATTTAATTTCCAATTTCTTACAAACAACAACGCGCCGTCTCTGTTGTTGCGAATCATGATATTTGTTGCCTTAGTAACGTCCCAAAGACATCGATGGCTAATGGATTGCAAGACACAATTTCAAATATTGATTTCAATAACTTCGCATCATTACTCCATCCGTCCAGTCTACGCGAATAGTTGAATAATAGAATTTTAACCAAAGCATAGAGTGTCTGACTTAGTTTACCAACCACTTTGCAAATAAACTAAATTAAAGTGGCATACGAGGCTGGGAAACTAGACCAATAACTGAGTTAATAAATGATTGACAACATTTTGCTGAGGTCTTGTTGATATATCCGTTCTGAAGTATTTTTTTGTTATAATAGAAGACAGCATTCCACCAAATGGATCACCTGATGGTGAGTGATCTCCACCGCCCATGAACCTCCACAATACCTGAAGAATTTGGGCCTCTGGATATCTGTCACCGTACAAAATGCATCAGCAAGCCTTTACTACTTAGAGGGGACTCTTGACAGAGTGGTCGTGGATGTGTTACAGCCTTATCAACCTCGTCAGTCTTCTTGGGAGTGACCACAAATCTATCAATGCTTTACAATTGTTACCGGTTTGTACCGTTACACATGCACTTTGTTACAGGAGACTGTGTGGTGTTTTGATCATATTAGTCGAACCTCCGTGCCTCGGAGGGCACGTAAAAAGTCGGTCCTGACAGTTATTAACTGATAGCCTCAGAGGCCTTCAAGCGGCTTTAAAAACTTTGACACTAGATTGACAAATAACCATTTGATATAGAATAGTCTCTGGTCTGTCTCTAACTCTAGAATTTACTTTACACAAATAATCCCATAGTCTCGTCACGTTCATTAAAACCTAAGCTATCAGATAATAGAGGTGCGTAATTAACATCGCCCCTCGCGTGTTTTCATAACCGCCAGTCGTTGTATTAGATACGTGATGTTACTGACAGGGGGTTGGCTTTGTCCTACGTCCCCTTCTGAGGTCTTTTAGTGAGGTATATTAATACAGTATGTGATCAAAGGCATGAATATCATTAGAGATGTCAACTTTTTTGGAGAAAGTTAAGATCATTCCGGTTCAACCGTGGTATCACATTCTCACAGGAAACTGATGTAAAGTGTCATATTGCTGTTGCGTTGAGTGTTATTTCTGATCTACTAAATAGATCGATGGGTTTCATCAGTCATCCTTACGCTGGTATAGTTACCATCAAAATTATTGTATCCTTTAATTTTCCCAGCCTAGGCCAAAAAAGCCCACATTCGCCAAATCTCGCAGTAGTAGCCCCAGCACTAAGAGAATGTGTACTCACGTAATTACCTAGTAATCGATATGTCTCCAGAGTCCCACGCAGGAAGTACCTTCGTGGAGTATCGCGACATACAATGCCTCTCAACCCTTCCGCACAAAGCGGTTGTTTTTACCACCCCGTTAACTGTTTGCCTCTATTTATTGCACTCGCTGCTTGTTATTATTGTGCAAATATTCTTTTATCGTGGATTTTGGGTTCATCCGAATATTTAACAGTAACGACAAAACTACTTTAAGATTATTGGCCAATTAGTGTCACATAAAGGCTCTGTCATTTAATAATACGACACAATAGTATTGAATACATATTATGATTATGACCAAACTCGATAGAAAGTTCAAAAAGATTGGCTATAAAAGAAAAGTTCTCTCATTGAAAACACAAACTAGAAATACATTAACTGGCGCCGAAGCAGAAACCACGGGAATTACTCAGATTTTTCGACTTGATCGTTATTTTGGTATACAGACAACAACCCGGCTCACAAGCTCCAACATAATAATAATTACCATTATCATCAATTTCCATCTATGTTTACCCACTACTCAGTTTAATTTCTTTTATATTAGACGTCTTAATCTCACGCCATCCACAAATAAGCACACCCAGCGGAATTACAAAAACAAAACACCAAGTTAATATAAAGGATATACACACCTTCAATGGCGAATATAGTCCAGTAACTGCAGATGTATTTAATTGACAATGTATGTGACAGCGGATGGGAGCGAACGAGCGGCCGGCTCGGTTAATAGGGTCAACGAAATTGAGAAAACTGAAATGGTGGCACACCGACGGACTTTTATAACCGGACGGATGGACCCTCGTCGGTGCCGTGTAGATGTACAAACTCTATACTATTCAGTTGTTTGTTAAAGATTCTGCAGAAAACGATGTAATTTGCCTTAACTGCTATTTTACGTGTATTTTAAAAGTTTTCCGCTCGATTTACAAATACATCGACACTTAATTAACTAACAAAGAATCTGCAAAACCACGAAAGAGGTCACAGCAGGCCTAGGAGATGGCGTAACGAGCTGGGCTCGTTTTAAGAAACTGATCAAAAAAGGCACTTAACAGAGGAGAATGGAAAGGGCTTCGAGAAACCTTTGGCTTTGAAGTTGGAGAGAGCATTGAGACAAAAACGGCTAAAAAAGATAGTAGTCGTTAAAGTCAAGTCCAGAAATACATTACTTTAGGTACCCGTTTCGAATCCCTTGACGCAAATATGGTTAGATAAAATCATGTTGTCATATTTAACATCAATTATTTTATGTAAAATGCAATTATTTCTTAGACGTGCCTGTAAAGGACGTTTATGAGTTAAGAATAAATTAATTTTATGTACCGTGGCGACTATCTTTCATCTTCTTAAATGTCGTCGGAGGAGCGGAAGCGAAAGCGGGAGCGGCGCCGGAGGCAGAGGCGATGCAACTCGCAGAACAGCTTCGTTTATAACAACTATAAATAATTAATTAGCCGTGGCGGACGGTAGCAGACGAGGGCCGAGAGGAGGGGAGCTAACTAGGTGGTGGTTACGCGAGCTTCGCCGCAGTTTACCCACATCAAACTTGTGACATTTTAATGGCCTTTTAAACGCGCATCCACGTGAGCCTCCGGCCTATTGTGTAACGTATAAATAATTGAATATCAAGTCACCGCACCGCCACCGCCGCCGCAGCGAGACGCGCGTCTCCGGCAGAAAAGATTGGATAATTATTTCCGCTTCCAATATTCGCATTCGCATGCACGAGCCAACAAAGCCGGGGTCGGTTACTCGGCCGAGTGGCCGGCAGTCGACGAGCGCATCTCCATACCTCGCTCGGTGCGCCCAATCACGATGCGACGCCGACAGATCCCGAGTTTCAAATCAGTTTGCCACTATTGAATTATACGAGAGTTGCAGCCGGGACGTCATACGGCAAAGTTTAATCTCCCGGAGCGGCGGACGGGCTTATTATGCAAATAGTCGGCGAGACTCGTCGGTCATCTGGAGTCACGTACACGCCGCCACGTCCCGCGTCCGCCCGTGAGGCGCACCCGTACCGCGCTGTTTACACCGCCTAAATTGGTGACATTAATCTGCCGCGACCGGGCGCGCGCCGAAATCATTTAGCGAAACATCTTCATTACGATAACGCGCTCCGGCGAGATAAAATTATTCGACTGTCAAAAGGCGGCGGAAAGTTCGACGCGGGCAATTTATAGCCGAACGGGGTGCGATCTGAAATACGAAATGAGAAGGGGGTCCGGCGGAAACGAACGGAAGCGGGGCGAGGTTCAACTCTTTCTTGCGAGCGGGACGAGCAGGCGCGGGCGTTAATTAAGCGAAAATCGAAACGTCAAAGCGCTCGGGCTTTATGCAAATTCGCGAGAATGGAGTCGACGGTCGACCGCGTTAGAATTTTTACCAGTCGTCTGTTTGAACGAGGTAATTAGGGAGCGAGCGAGCGACGCGACGCGTGCCGCCGCGCCGGTGCTGCGCCGCTTTCTTGCGAACTGCGTCCGACACACAAATTACTGTTGCCGTTACGCGCACCGTGTTTTGGTTTTTATTTCACGGTTTGTGTGATAAAGTCCACATCGCATTTATAATATTTATCGTCAAACAGAACTACTGTCAAAGAAAGAAATAACTGTATTTCCGCTCGATTGTTTTTTTTATTTTTTCACCGGATTTGGCGACCGGCTGGCCTCCATCACATGATGAGACGAAAATAAGTTAAAACCACCTTTGATTATTAATTCAGAAAATACAGGCGTGATCTTATATTATGAAATAGTCGAAACTAAATTACATGATAGTCGAAAATTATAAATACATACTTATCGAATCTATAAATTATTATAAGTATATTATTTAGTTACCTTTAAACATAAACCCTAGTCGACAGGACATGATTGATAAGTAACATAAGGTTCTTCGCATCTTGTCTAACGGTGCTCATGTCGGCGTGTAAGTCCATACAACACAAGGCATTAGGAGTTGAGTTTTTGCCACATATACCGTTGGAACACTGTTATGGGAGCATCGCGTGCGACCCTGGACAGACCAGCCTTTCCTGTTTTTCTGGTTGTTTCTAGTTGTATCTAAACAGTTTAAACACGTAAGCTATATTGTAGGATATATAATGGTGTATCTGAGTACCCATGATGGCAAAAATTGTCATGGAAATACGTTTTGTTAACTGTAATTAAGAATCGGTCAGTTTCAATACCTGTTAAAGAAAAGTCTATTAATGATAGCGTGTCGTCTCTTGTAATTTAACGAATCGATTAACGGATCGGGTTAATTTTCAATTCAAATGCACTAAAAACTGCAATGACAATTGCAACTTTAGAAGCATTTCTGATGTTAACTCGTCAGCTATCACGACTAAAACGCGCGGGTACACCTGGACATAGTCATCTATAAGTTCTAGGCAGGTAACGGTTGGTTCAACATAAGTCTATTCTATTTATTGCCAGCTAAAACACGGTGTAGCCTTCATAATTACAATTACAACTAGATAATATATCTTCTGTGGCAAAACAGTACAGATAAATCTATAAATACACAGACTCTTTAGACATGATTACTTTGTATTGTGCTATGCGAGCGATGTGAGCGTGCCGCGGCTGTGAGCGGTGAACAAATATAATCATTACTAGCTTTTGCTCGCGGCTCCGCCCGCGTGACTTGCTTTTCCCGGGATAAAAAGTAGCCTATGTCTTATTCTAATGTGTAAGCTATATTATTGTAAAGATTCATTAAAATCCATTCAGTAGTTTTTACGTGAAAGGGTAACAAACATACATCCATCCATACTTACAAACTTTCGCGTTTATAATATTAGTAGGACTACACATTAATGAGAATTCAAAGGTGCATTACAAAACATAAATTAACAGGAATGAGGATTGGGAGCGGAGGTTCTTTTGGGCTCCGTAAACCTAACTAGTCAGTGACCTACAATAGTACAGTCATACTAGCAAGCCACCACCCCACGTCGTCGATTTCCTGTGATACAATAGTGCCACCCCTATAATAGCATCGTCATTTTCTCGAACCGAAACACACACCACCCGAAAATCTTAACGCCACTTACGAACACCAAATCACACAAACAATCGGAACTCAATCGGGGATCACGCACGCGGTCGGGTCATAAAAAAACTTTTGTAATTACCACGGCGGAATTAGCCGAGTGTAGTATATACAAGCAAGGGGGTTGAGGTGCCGTGAGCAGAAACATTTAGCGCCTTATAGGACCCGTGTCGCGTGACGTCATTACAGTTATGGCTGCCACAAATTTATTTGTCATTTAAGTGGTGCATTTGTTGGACCGTTTGGGAATTACTATCTGTTTTATGGCGTAAATAGTTTTTGTATTAATTGTTTGGAAACTTTTATGCAGCATTTATACAACCCATAATAGACAGCTCGTTAATTGTTTAGTGGATTATGGGCTAAAGAAAACGGGCGGCTTAGGTACAACTTCCATACTTTCTTATTTTCAAAAACGGAGTAGGTTTTCAATCAGTCTGTATTACATTTATTTAGATTTGCCGATTTTGATTATTCCATTTGTCTTCGATAAGGTTTACTTCAAAATTGGTCCCATTGCTTATGATCTAATGATGGAGTACACAGAATAACAGTTATTTTAGTCCATTTTTAAGTCTTATGTAAACGTGTGGTTATTTTACTATCTTGTTACGTATTAACTCCTGTCGCAGATTACGTATTTGCAGCAACACTTTGTTTATTTGACATTCTGGACACTTGACATTAATATAGTGAGGCATAGGCTAGTATATTCATTTTTTATTCCTTACCATTATAAAAACAATTCAATGTTTATCTGTGTTTCCTAGCCCGATAAATTTCGGAAAATATGTGCATATTAAAAACCTCTATTAATTTGGTTATATTTTATCACTACCAATTTCAAAGCAGCGTCAATGTTATGCGCTTTAGATGCAGTATGCAGCTTCAGCAGTAATTTATTTATGTAGTATTATACCGACTTAAATAGTGTATATTATGTTAAAAGCTGGGCATAATTGGGTTGACATAACCACAAGGGATAAAAGCCCCTAAAAAAACTGTATCGCAGAGGATCTTTAACTCGCCGAACATGATTATTTTGTTCGATTTAAATGTACAAACAATAGGCACACAATGTGGCACACTCCATTGTCACAAGTTTCTCTATTTAGCATTATATCAGAAACGGGCGGCGACCCGTCTATCCACATACGTATGTATTTGGATCAAACTACACCATTTATTTTTCGCTTGATCTCTATATTTTTGAAGTCTTTGTGCTGTCTGTTTTCAATGTTTATTTATCAATCAGCTTTAAAACATAGGAGGATCTTAATTCGGCGGTTTTTTTATGATACGTTAGTTTTCAGCCAAATGTGGACCAATTTTTTTTGTATATGCCGGTAAGAGACAGTGGTAACGACTTGGGCAAGCCGGCCCATTAATGCTATAGACCAAACTCTACAGCGTAGCTTTACCAATCACTTTTTCTCTAAGAACATGCACATCTGATTTTTTCAAGTTATCCGTATATTCATTGTTGATTATCTCTTGGTTTGACTGTAGGAAACCTGCATACGTGAGAAATCTTCATAAGAATATCGAAGACATGTGAAGTCTACCAACACGCATTAGGTCAGCGTGGTGGACTAAGACCTAGACCATTATTAGAATCCCGTGTCCAGCAATGTGGCAGTATAATTCAGGCTTATAATTATTCCACATAATATAACTGAAACATAAAAATGTGTGGCTCGAGTAGTACGGTGGGCGGACACTCTTGGCGCGAGCAGGCACGTGTTGGCACTGGGCAGTTGGCAGTTGGCACCCGACCACGTGGCACGTTACTACTGGAGCGTGTGACGCGAAGATGAGATGCACTGATGTGCCAATGATACTGATCGAAATACGACGGTTCGGTTGCATTTACGAATAAGATAAATTTCACCATCCGCACTGACGTATAACTACCCATCCGTAACATCAGTAGTTATTGAAGCTAGCGATGGTTGCGTTATTTAAATGTTTCATCGTTTATTTTTAGAACAAATAAAATAACAAAATCCGTGAATGTCGTTAAGCATTGCTTCATGCAATAACTTTTTAACTGTAATTATCGGAAGGTGCAATCCACACTAACTGTTGATGTAATAAGCATCAATCTATCTTTCTGCCTGGCGTTATCCCGGTTTAGTGCCAGGGTCCGCCTTCTTACTTAAACGCCTCCACTTCGCCCGATCATAAGCATCCTCTGTAGTGAGACCATTGAATCTCATGTCTCCCTCCAATACGTCAAGCCAGCGCTTTTTGGGACGTCCACGAGATCGTACCCCTGGTACATGGTAAATGGTTGTGTGATCCACAAATATTTGTTTCGGGTCTGAGTGTTGAGAGACCGTAAGTCTCTCGCAGTTCCCGATATCCACGTCACAAGACTCATATCTAATTGTGGGGTCAAGACTGTGTATGACTGATGGGTGTATATATTATTCATTGAAATAAAACAAATTTAAACGGATTTTATCGATATTGATTTTATCACGGTTTTTTATTCATATTGATCCTGACGTTTCGAAAGCTTTTCAGCCTTCGTGGTCACGGGGTGGATTAATAAAAACCGCGATGAAATCTGTTTAAATTAGTTTTATTTCAATGTGTAATATTCGCGTAAACATAACAAATCATTATGTTTTTATTATTATTTGGACCATTTGTTAAACATATTCTCTAAGCACATACATCTTGTCCATCAAACCGCCTGCCGTCGACCCACCTCAGGGATACTCGTGGAATCAGATTGGAATATTCCCATTACAATGTTATAATGAGTGGCGTACATTATAGTCGGTGCAACCATCACCCGTTAAATGAGTTCTAACTGGCTGCCAACAAACAGGCACGCCTACGGATGCGTACATATGAGGAAGGTACGGCTTGTAATCAGGGCTGTCATGAACCTAATAAAAATATTATAAGGTGGTAAATTTTTTTCCAAGGTGGTGGTCCTTCGTATGCGAGAGGATGTCTGGGTTGTTACCACCGCGTTGTATATTTCTGCAACCAGCTTCTGTTTATGGGCAGGCGTGGCGCTTACTATCAGACGAGCAACTTGCCCCTCTCGTCATTCAATTAAATAAACAAAAAATGGATATTGATCATTCGGTTACAAAGATTTTTATTATCTTTACAGTTTCCATGGCTCAGTGGGCTAGCAAGTAGTTGTGAGACGAAAGGCTGCGGAAAAGGTTCAACTAGTTACTAAGTGCTAACTAGAAATGGTCTTGAAATATTTCTTCCTAAAACTACGAAGCAGTTGCTTTAATTCTTAATGACCACTTTACTTTGCAAGACCTTTCTTTGAGACGAACCTCAAGCGAAGTGAAACATTGTACATTAGAAACAAATTCTGAAAGGCTTTGTGAGTTTATTGAATTTATATTACATCTTAATGGCTTATGATCTACGTCATAAGTAAAGAGATCATAGCGTGGAGCGGGGAGTAGAAAGGACGAAACTAGAGATGCGACTCGAGTAGGAATTTGTGACTCGAGTCACTCGAGTAATTTTTACTACGTCACTCGAGTTGTACTCGAGTTTTCGTGTCATTCGAGTGACATTCCTTACAAGTCGAGTTTTCCAGTCACTCGAGTAACATTCCTTACAACTCGAGTTAGTAATGCGACTCGAGTCGTTTTTTACTCAAGTGGCTCGAGTGAATTTGTGAAACTAGTATTTGAGTGAAAACAAATTTGACTCAAGTTCGTTTGTACTCGAGTTACCTGGTCAACTCGACGCGCCGAGTAGAATATTTGTTGAATGAATGTTAGTTGTTATAGTGTGTCCACACTTTCGAGACATTTCGCCGTACAGAGAAGCGCGAGCGTGACTGTGACAAAGAAACCGATAGACTCAAGTGTGGACGGTTGTCAAACATCATATCCTTCACGGACCCTCTATTGAAAAGCACATCAGTGTTTTCATACACACATATCACCGTGTGCACAAATGTAGTAGCCGGTTGCGAATCGAGATGCTGTGGGTTTGATTCCTGAGACAAATGCTTGTGTGATCCACAGATATTTGTTTCGGGTCTGGGTGTTGTGGGACCGCAAGTCCCTCGTAGTTCGTGATACCCACGATACAGGTTCAAGTGTGGGTTCAGGACTATGTGTGTGACTGTTGGGTGTATTTAATATTTAAAAAAAATCAATGTTTCTGTATCCAACTTCGGAATAGAAGTGAATATAATTCGAAACTCTTAAATTATTTTACTACTTTGTGATTAGTTTCATTGTGAATTCTATGAACAAGTTAGTGTTCTGCGAGAAGCTATGAGCCTCGGTGCTCTGGGAATTTACCGTCTAGCTTGGAGTTGAATTAGTGGCTTGTATATTCTCACATCGGGATTCGTTATCTCTCTCTAAATTTGTCTATTCAATGAAGCATTATCAATAAATAATATATTAGAGTTTACTTCTAGTATTATGTTAATTTATGAACAGAGAAGATCCACGTTTATCTTTACATAGTATAAAATGAAGTCGCTTCCGCTGTATGTTCGCGTAGATCGTTTAAACTATCCAACGGATTTTAATGCAGTTTTCAGCAATAGATAGAGTGATACATGAGAAAGGTTTATATGTATAATACATACATATTATAGTACAGAAAAGTCTAAAAATTCAATTATTCGTAATGTGATGTCGTAACAAACAATTTTTACCCTTGCGAAGCCGACGCGGGTCGCTAGTACTATACAAAAACAAAACACTTCCAGTTGTTAAAACCATATAATTATTCGTAATCATAGCACACAGCAAAACTCTTTAACGGTCAAATGTTATCGTGGATCAAATGATTGCCTTACAATCGAACATGTTGTGTAAAGGTGGCGAGCGACAACCCTGGGGCCGCGCAACGTTCAGTAATGGGCAAATAATGCGCACCGCCCGCCCATTATAACATTATTTGAGGGTTACGAATTATTGCTAAGGATTATTACGTATGCCATCCGAGTTGGGTGTTGGGTTATTACTGCTTGATTACTTTTTTGCAAAGACCCTTGATGGCGAGAAGCGAACTTATACGAATAAAACGGTGGTTTTAAGTGGTAGAGACTGTAGATAGTTTTGTCTACACTCTAAGCATGAATGGGCCGGCTCAACCAGATTGTGCCATTGTCTCAGCGAAAACCGAAATGCGTTTTGTAGTTAGATTTGTAGAGTCCTAACCTCCTATTTCCAATCTTTTCAATACATATTGGCAACACATCCAAGATCCTTCTAGTATTGTAGGTGTCCGTGGGATCACTTATCATCAGGTGACCCACTTACACGACAGCCGGCCTCTGCTATGAAACGATAAGGCAAATCGTCACTCCATTCATTCGCTCGTAAAATGTATAAAAAATATAATCTAGCGTAGGAATGATAAACAAAATATTTGTAAACAGTTTTTCATTAATTAATACGCCATTTCACTTCAATACTCCATAGACCTTGACAATGGTCTAAGCAAGGGTGCAAACGTGACAATTACCATTAATCTATCCCCTGATAGAAAACGCTGTAGGCACGCATACATATTTCCATACATAACGAGTAAGGGATAGCGCGGATTAGAGATTTTTTGCGAAAATGTATCGAACTTTTATTTAAACATTTCGTACACTAAAGCTATACGAATTTATTTAATTTATGGTTAAATTATTAACTGTGTAACCTTTGAGCATGAGGAATTTTAAGTATAACAGCTTCCTGATACGTTTTGACTCTAGCCATATGACAAGTTTGTCTAATGTCTTAGACGCTTCTAATTTAGAGTATTATAGAGGATTACAACTACAAAACGTGTTCAACCCTAATCGTCACCCAATATTAGTAGAACTATAGCAATTAACCAATGTTTTTTCACGCCTCAAGGCAAAATAATGTCAGACATATAATTGTAATGTAAAAGTACCAACAAATTGTACACATATGTGCAAAATAAATTAATTTGATTAACAATTCATAAAACAAAGATAGATTTTAAATAGTGTTTTTAAGTCGGATAATAATAACGCCTCGTTCCATCTGTGACAGGCAAAAACAGCGCCAGAATAGACCTCTCCCCAAACGTTGCATTGGAAATCATTATGACATTAAAATACCCAAAATAGTCTAAAAATAAATTTTTCCTGTCTGTATGGTACGATAACACATACAAAACTGATAGTGTGCGCTGAACTTTATTCTCATTCAAACTACCCGTAACAATTGAACGATTTATAACGTCCAAATTAATTACAAAAGGAAAACGTTGTCACAGCGTATCAAGGTAATTAAAAAAAGCAGGAAATGATACATAGTATTATCGTTTTTAGGTTTATTTTTAAATAAATTCACTCAACAGTCACATACATAGTCCTGACCCCACATTAAGATACGAGTCTTGTGTCGTGGGTATCAGGAACTACGAGAGACTTTTCGGTCTCACAACACCCAGACCCCGAACCAAATATTTGTGGTTCACACAAACATTTGTCTCGGTGCGGGGATCGAACCCGCGGCCTCTTGCTTCACAGCCGGCTACTCGCCCGCTGCGCCACGGAGGCTGTGAGTCGGGACATTATTTCTAAGCCTACGCCGCCTGCGCCTGTCCATCTTTAAAAGGCTCTTACGTGTGAAGATCAAATAAATGAGCAAGGATCGTAGCAATTGGAAATCGGCTAACTCTGCCTACACCTATGGGAAACAGGCGTGAAACTACGTATCTATGTATCCATTATATAAACCGTTATATGTAGCTGGGTAAAATTTTAACAGAATGTGTTATTATAATGAATACCTATGAAATAAAGACAATAAGTAACATTCTAAGTGTACGAATCCAATTCGCACTTGGCTATTTTTTTTTTAATTTAAAGTAAATATTTTTACAATAATAGTGATTTATTAGGTCAAGGCCGTCAGTCACGTTATACTAATGAATTTCCGACATTATTAATGAGGAAAACTTACTGCATGGAATTACAGTTGTGTAATATTATATGTGACTAGCTTTTCCTCGCGGCTCCGCACGCGTGATCTGCTTTTTCCGCCATAAAAAGTAGCCTATGTTTATCAGGGATAATGTAGGATTCTAATGGTGGAAGAATTTTTGAAATACATACTCTTAATCAACAATACATTTATTTGGATAAAGTAATATTATGTTGATAACGCTTTGGGATCAAACAATTTGATTACCATAGCAACAATTTGATTACCATAGCAACGAAAGCCTTCAAATATAAATAATTTTCCCCGATTTTGCAACATTTTTTACTGATGCTTCGCTCCTATTGGTCGCAGCGTAATGTTATATAGCCTAAAGCCTTCCTTGATAAATGGACTATCCAACACAAAAAGAATTTTTCAATTCGAACCAGTAGTTCCTGAGATTAGCGCGTTCAAACAAACAAACAAACAAACAATCAAACTCTACAGCTTTATTATATTAGTATAGATTTAACTTACAGTCGTGAGCCGCAATGGAGTGTTTGGAACATACCTGAAACAAAAAGGACTCAACATTAAAACAAAATCACTGGCATTCTCGAATTTTTCATTGGTCTTGGGTTCGAAACTCAGAGCAAATAAGGTTTGATTTTATCGATTTCAAAAATCACAAATTACTTGACAGGTGTTGGAATTTGGGTCCGATATAGCGGAAGGCTCGCGCCCTATCACATCATTAATTGGAAATAAACTCTATGCACCTTTGCCTATCTCTTTGGTGATACAGGCGACATTATTTATGTATGTATGTTTATCCTGCAAGGAAAAAAACCTTATCAAATTGCCAATCCGCATTTCAAATTCGAATTTCAAAAACCACGTTCGCTTTTTAAATTACGAACGCGAACAATTTGAAATGGGAACATCGCCGCACTGGTACATAACAGTGGTGTATAAACGGAAAGCTAATTAGCGACGAGACAACTCGGAGATCGCTCGCACTTCGCCCGCTGTAATAAATGCACGGAACTTGCGCAGACCTTGGCACCGACTCCCCGTGTGTTCCGACCCGAGCTTCGCTATTCGCACTACCTATAGGCGTGTTTAAGTTTGCAACTGAACTAAAGACAGCTAACAATTAAGGAATATCTATTTTATGCTATGTTTAATAGTATTTAAACACGTTTTTGAACGAAGTTATTTTTATCAGAGTTTGTGAATCGGCAATGCAGGAATAACGACCTTGCCTTTTCCTGCCAGCCTATAGTGCGGCGGTTAGTCCAAAGTTCGGAGTTCCCTTAATTCTAAGATAGTCTTATTAATGACAAATGTGCTGTACTTGACCTGTCATAAGCGCTTTCTTAGCCTACATGATTAATAAAGATTTTGATTTAACAACAGAAAATAACTTCCTGTCTGGCGTTATCCCGGCTTAAATGTTTTTTTTCTAATTAGTATGTCACGATTGTACTATTGGGTAAGTATAAGTCTCGAACACACCAAAAACATCGTAAAGAATCACTAGAGCCGACTTACAGGACGATCCATAATCTATCCAATATTTAACAGCTAAACAATGTTTAGTTAATGTCAACTTTTGATTTGACGTTTTTTAAACATTTAGTTTAGTGGTTAAATGTGTTTTAGCATTGTTGTGCAAGTGGTAAATAGATGTTAAAAATGGAATGACATCTACTTTACAACATCTAGCAATAAAATATATTAGGAGTGTTTAGTCGGGTACATATTACGCTTCGAAAGTATCTCTCTTACTTTAAAGCAAGAGAGAGCCCTTTCAAGATAAGACAGAGGGACAGACAGATGTCGTAAGCGGAATAACAGAATTCCGTTGGCAGTCCTTTTGTACAGAACCCTTATAACGAATGTTACAGACCACAATGGCATTACGTATTCAAATACGTAATTTCGGAACCTCCTAAGACCTCGCACTTAGTAATAATCTAGCGGTTCTTATCCGTACGTGGGCGTGCGAGATACAGACGTAATTTACACAACATTCTGAACTTTTTTTTTTACTAGCCCTGTATTATATACGTCCCACTGCTGGGCACGGGCCTCCTCTACTGAATGAGAGGGGTTAGGCCTTAGTCCACCACGCTGGCCTAATGCGGGTTGGTAGACTTCACATACCTTCGAAAAATCTTATCGAGTTCTCAGGTATGCAGGTTTCCTCACGATGTTTCCTTCACCGTTAAAGCAAGCGATAATTACCAATTAATATACACGTAACTTTGAAAAGTCAGAGGTGTATGCTCTTGGGGCTGGTTTCGAACCTGCGACTTTCGTCTCGACAGTCCGTACCACTCCCCGCGGAGCTATCGCTGCTTCTGAACATTTGGGGACACCAAAAATCGCTAAAAAAATCTAAATACATTGCACTGAATCACTTATAAGTACTATATGTACACCTTTCTTTGTTTTAGTATGTGGAAAGCTGTGTTTGGCCTTCCATAATTTTAATTACGCATTACATTATTGTTTAAGGTTGTTGCTATCCCTAATAAATAAATTAAATTAAATAAGTGTTTCATTTAAACAAATGTCGACCTTTTGTTTACTTCAAACAACGACATTCTAAAAAAATATATTTCCCGTATCTATGCCATATAAATGTGCCATAACTCGTATATAGACTGTTTTTTTCAAGATTACCTGTAGCAGATATAATAAAATAATAATAAATACAACCAACAGTCACACACATAGTCCTGAACCCCACACTAAGTTAAACCTGTATCGTGGGTATCAGAAACTACGTGGGACATGCTCCACAACACCCAGACCCGAAACAAATATTTGTGGATCACACAAACATTTGTCTCGGTGCGGGAATAGAACCCACGGCCCCTCGGTTTGCAGCTCCACGGGGCTGTCGATATATTTTAAATATGATACTTAACTTTATAATTAGCAGTAAATAAATTCTTTTCTATAAATAGCGCACCCGAACCAGCAGTAGAAATCGATACTACATAAATATTTAAATAAATTCTCTACAAACTGTACTAACTGCCTCGGTGGCGCAGTTGTATTGCGTGCGCTGTACGACTGCTGAACTGATCTCTCGGGTTCGATCCCGGGTAAAGTGATAATGGGTATTTCTATCACGAAATGCTCGGCCCTGAGTCTGGAATTATGCCCGGTATGGCGATAGGCTCGCCCCCTATCACACCATAGGACGGAAATACGTCCGGCGAAATCCGGATGTACTAATTACACCTTTGCCTGCCCTTTAAGGGATTACAGATATGAGTGCGTATTTTTTTTTAAATATACAATCCTCGAATGCACCCAAGTCCCACGACATTGCACCTGTCGGAAATCTGACGAGAGATATTTTTGTTTACACACTCTCGGCCATATTAATAACCGTATAACGCTTCTTAGAGTTGAGTCGTTAAATTCCGGAGTAATCTTTAACACTGTTACCAACAAAGTGTGGGTAAGGGCGCGGTCAAAACGTAAGCGACGAGTGACGACGTACTTGAATATATTTATTTATTTAATTCTTTATTGTACACAAATATATACAGAGAAAGAAAACAAAACAGAAAAGGCATAGAAACAAAGTAAAAATGGCGGTCTTATAATATATTGTGAAATAAATTTTAATCATTTCCCATCAAGCGATCCTTCATACTTGTTTACTCCTTTACATAAAACAACTTAGCAAATGGAATCAATCGGTTTTAATTCTTCGTTAATACTGAGTAACAAATAGGAATAAGTTAATCAATTTAAAATAGAACCAACATAATTAATTTTACTATATGGCGAAAAGAATAAACCAAAATCGATCATTCAAGAACGATATAATAAGCCGTGGCGCAGCGGGTGAGCTGTGAAAAGAGAGACCGCGCGTTCCAACCTTGCACTGAGACAAATGTTTGTGTGATCCACAAATATTTGTTTCGGGGTCTGGGTGTTGTTGAGACCGAAAGTCTCTAGTAGTCCCTGATACCCACGACACAAGACTCGTATCTTACTGTGGGGTCAGGACTATGGGTGTGACTGTGGGTGTATTTATTTATAATATTGTACGACGAATATCCCTTAAATCCAGTAATTTCACGGTCGACGAAATCTAAGCTGAAATGACATCCACGTTTTTCCTTATAACAATAATCGTGTGTAAGGCAAACTCTACTATATTTCCTAAAAATATTTTATGTTATCGGGGACAGGACAAATACGCATTAATCAGTTTTAAACACTGTTTTCCTTTTTGTTATTCAACATTTACCGCGTTATTTATAGTCAACAGCTTAATTAAGGTAGTTTAGTCAGGTTCAAAACTAATAAATGTGATAATTTTGATGATTATCAGTTTATGAATTTGGATGTTTGTTAACCACTTTGACGATAAATAAATTTTAATGATATTTGACACACAGAAGAACACCTGGATTAGACCGTAGCTACTTTTATGCCGGTAAAAGACCGTCCTGCGATCAAAAGCTAATAAACTCATAAATACCAAGAGAACCGTTGATACACTAGAAGTTTGAAGGGTAAGAAACACTCACGTGTTCTTTGGTGTTCCAGAATTTAAATTTAAACATCATTAATTTTTCATATTATTATTAATCGTCTTTGACAGGTAGGTTGGTCCAAATATCGCTAGAGCGATATCGGTGACCTGTGGCAACGTTAAGCCAGTAACTGGTGACAGGTGATGCAGGACTGGCATAGCTGAAGGGCTCTTGTTTAGGAGACTAAGACTCCCTTTCTATCACTAAGCCTGCGGAGTTAGTTATACATTGTAAGTCCCTCGTACACGAGACGCTGTCTGGGTTCCACCGCTCCGATTGTCTCTACCGCCAAGCAGATATGTAAGCAGTGTTGTATTCCAGTTGGAAGGAGATTGTAACCAACGATATTAACTAGCGAGCGACTTGCTCGTCTAGTTATTAAGTCTAATAAAAAAATTATGAACCGCTCTCTCACACGGTGATCGCTGCACGTGCCACCACTTCTCTACCACACTGATATGTAAGCAGTGTTGTATTCCAGTTGGAAGGAGATTGTAACCAACGATATTAACTAGCGAGCGACTTGCTCGTCTAGTTAGTAAGTCTAATAAAAATAGTTAATTATCAACCGCTCGGTCACACGGTGATCGTTGCACGTGCCACCACTTCTCTGTCACACTCGCGCTGTAATTACAATCGGTGGCTAATTATTAACACAATTAAGATAAGGTGGAGTTATCTCGTATGTTTGCTCGTCCGATCGGCCGTGACTAGCGCGTTACTTATCATTGAATTAGTCTGTACAGCACGAATGTGAGTTTTACTTAGAATACGGATTTTCTTTTAATTTTAATAAATAATAAATATACCCAACAGTCACATACATAGTCCTGAAACCTGACCCCACAGTAAGATAAGAGTCTTGTGTTGTGGGTATCAGGAACTACGAGACTTTCGGTCTCACAACACCCAGACACCGAAACAAATATTAGTGGATCGGGGATCGAACCCGCGGCCTCTCGCTTCACAGCCGGCTACTCGCCCGCTGCGCCTCGGAAGCCGTCAACCATATTTCGACCATATTTTGATATACCTGTTTAGCATAACCGTATTCCTCTAATCAAAAAGCAGATGAGTTTAGATATTACAGTGGGATCTTATAGTATACTAGCTTTTGTTCGTGCCTTCACCTGCGAGAAATAAATCTGTCCAAAGATATTATTTGCAACGCCTTCTTTGCAATTCTTAAATGATATTTATGACATACTAGCTGTCCTTCGCGGTTTCACCTGCATGTTACCGTCCTGCTCCCATGGGTCATAGCGTAATATACGTATAAACCTTCCTTATGAATGACTCTACATATTGCTGAAAACTGCATTAAAATCCGTTAAATAGTTTAAATGATCTAAGCGAACAGACAACGGAAACGACTTCATCTTATACTATGTAAAGATAATCAACACCTTTCCAAAAGTTCAAATTACTATTAATAACGATCTACACCATCCGGCATGATCTTGCCGACCTACGATGGACACATTGTTTATCGTTGGTCGACACTATTCTTGGATTGCGCTACACTTACCATCAGGTGTAGCGTAGTCACTTTGCAGAGCCAGGATAAAAAAAAAACTATTATACCCGTTAAATACCCGTTGGTATAAAATACATGCTTCTGAATTTTAATTCACGTTTAGTCTATTCTAAAATGTCGTAACTCAGTGAACCATCGGTAATACGAGGACGTTATGTAGATTTGACTATCAACAAATGTTATGTAAAACATCTAGTCTGTATGCATAACCACACTGTTATGACATGCATTATAAGCGATATACGTTTTTGTTTATTACTTAAGATTATTCTATCTCCGCCCCCTCATATTGCTTTTACTTTTCTATAGTCAGTCAGCGGGTCAGTCGATGGAGGATACCAGTCGACGACAAGCTAGTCTAATTTGACCTTCTGGGACACCTCCATTCAACAAGGTCACAAGGTGATAGTGGAGCGTGATCTCACGTCATTCTTAAATGAAAAAATATATCTAAATATATAAAACTCAAAGGTGACTGACTGACATAGTGATCTATCAACGCAGCCCAAACCACTGGAGGGATCGGGCTGAAATTTGGCATGCAGGTAGATGTTATGACGTAGGCATCCGCTAAGAAAGGATCTTGATAAAATGTACCCCCAAGGGGATAAAATAGGGGATGAAAGTTTGTGAGAAAAAGCAGATCACGCGGGCGAAGCCGCGAGCAAAAGCTATTCTGAAGATAAAATTTCAAATTGAATCAGATTGTAACATATTTTAACCGATTTCAACAAAGAATTAAGTTCTCAATTCGGCGCGTATTATTTTTTTTTGCTTTTTTATGTATGTACATCGCATTGCTCCGCCAACTGTGGACGGATTTTGATGGATAAATAAATTTAGTTCCATGGAATTTGCCATATTTTTTTTGGAAAAATGCTAATGAAGTTAAAAAACGAAATCCTCAATGGATAACAACAAAGTCGTCGCGATTGCGTTATTGTATTGGAATTTACATGCCATGTTTTAACCAAACTTACAGTCCACTTAAAATGGTTAACTTAGCAGTAGGCAGTTGCTTGGCTGTGCCCGTGGCATTGCCGATGTCCATGAGCGGCGGTAACCGCTTACCATCTGGCGGTTCGTTCACTACTCTGCCTATCAAGGCAATAAAAAAAACTACACTCAAAGTCAAAAATAACAAATTTCTATAAGTCTCTGGAGTCGGTGCAATTTCAGTTGACAGGCTGCGAGACAGTTAAAGCCACACAGGTTTATGAAATGTAACATTTGAAACTGTCATCTAATGTTGCACTACTATGAGCTTGGTGATATCTTGAATTAGACCATTCAAGTGGATGTCAAACCTTAAGCTTTGTATAAAGAGTTTATTCTTTTGAATGTTATGAATACATGCTTTGTGACTAGTGTCTGAGCTATGTTTAGCATTGCGTGGGACGTGTATTATGCTCGCTTTACAATATGCTTAATGAAGCTCTTTATTCTTAAGTCGTGACTACATAAATAATCTTTAAAATGTATACTACCCACCGCTTTTTATAGCATAAGCTGGCAAACGAGCAAATCCGTCACCTGATGGTAAGTGATCTCCACCGCCCATGCACGCCCATAATACCAGAAGAATTGCATTGCATTGCTAACCTTGATGAAAAGCGATAGTGAAAGAATTGGGAAGGGGGGAGGGATTTGGGCCTCCGGATATCTCACTCACCGTATGAAACGTAGCAGCAAGCCTCTGCTTTACGTCAGTTTTCTGTGAGACAGTGGTAACGATCGTGTCGAAACGGCCTAATCATGGAAGACAAAACTGTCTACAGCGTGGCTCTACCACTCAGTAACTTTATTTACTCAATATGAAACAGTAGTAGGTGTAAATTATTGTTGTTTCCTAAAATTTTATTGTTTAAATAATAAAAAAATACATAAAAAATCCAACATAATAAGTTACAATAATAAAACATATTCCTCTTTTTAAACATGTGTATACCTACCACCTACTACTACTATATACTACTACCATACCTACTGCTTTATTTTAGTGACCGTACTTTAAATCAGAAATATTATTATTGTGACGAATATTGTATGTTACATTTGGTCCATACTTTTGAACTTAGTCCCTTCGTATCGTTGTATAGAATATTGGGCCTGGTGATGGACTATGACGAATGATGGTAAATGTTTACCAACAAAAGAAAGAAAGAAATGTATAAATAAATAAATACACCTAACAGTCACACACATAGTCCTGACCTCACATTAAGTTAACCTGTTTCGTGAGTATCAGAAACTAAGAGGGACGCAATAACACCCAGACCCGAGACAAATATTCGTGGACCACACAAACACCAGTAGTCAGTTTGCCGAGGCAGGACAACAAAAAAATGGGTGCGTGTACTTATGTACGCGCGTGAGAAGTTATACTTCTTTGGCATCATTAAATAACCAATAATAAGTATTTAACATTAATAATTTAATAATATTTAGTGTTAATTATATTAAATAAAAGTATTTTAATTTATATCAACATATCCACTCGACATGATAGAAGTACATTCTACTCTCTTCGCGTTTATGCGAGCCTGGTACTTTTTACGGCAACATGTTCCGAATAAGAAAAAACCTAAAGAGTTTTTCTTTGTCCAAATCGTCATTTGTTTATTAATTACGGCTACTCGCCATGAAAAATGGACATTCTACTCTCTTCGCGTTTATGCGAACCTGGTACTTTTTTTACGGCACCATGTTCCAAATTATAAAATAAAAACCGCATCTATATATAATTATATATATATATATATATATATATATATATATATATATATATATATATATATATATTTATTTATTTATATTTATTTATTTATTTTTTTATTTCACTCTCATCATTTTTTCATAACGCGCCTAACTTCATACTGCTCTCGCGCCTAACTTCATACTGTTAATTTTTTGTGTCACAGGTGCGCGCGCATCTTAAAATTTCACTCTCATCATTTTTTCATAACGCGCCTAAAGAAGTATAACTTCAAAAATCTACCAGCCCGTACACTTCATCAAGCTTAACCCTAAGTATGTAAGTAGAAGCTATTATAAACCGCTATTAATAACAAGTAACCATAAAACAGTCATTTGAATGAATAAGGGCGCGTTCAGAACGCCGCGTCACCTCGCCGATCGTCTACCGGGGTGGTTAGAGAAGTTCCTTAAGCGTCGGTTTACGAGTCAGGTGGGCCCGCCGTTTTATTTACGACTCTATAAATTTTTAAAGCACCTGAACCTATTTATGTAGGCGCGAACGTGTTCAACTATAGGGATAATGTTTGATAGGTTTTGTGTCAAGTGTATCGCTCTATATAAATATATGCACTCACGCCTGTAATCCCCGAAGGGGTAGGCAAAGGTGTAACTATATTTCACTGAGAGTATTTTCATCCCATGATGTGATAAGCGGCGAGCCAATCGGCATACCGGGTACTAAGTGAGAATTTTGTGATAGAAAACCCAATATCACAACACGACCTGGGGATCGAACCCGAGACTCAGCACAGTAGTTGTACCGCGTGCAATATAACTGCGCCACTGCGGCAGTCATAAACGTTATAATAAATTACTAATAATTTTCGAGCCTATTTACCAATATTGGATTCAGTATGGGTGGGCCGGACCTTGGACAGCTTTCGTGGCGCAGTGCGCGAGTAGCCGGCTGCGAAGCGCGAGGTCGTGGGTTCGATTCCCGCACTAATACAAATGTTTGTGACCCACACATATTTGTTTCGGATCTGGGTAGTGTGGGACCCTCGTAGCTCCCGATACCCACGATACAGGTTAACATAGTGTGGGGTAATTAAACGTAATTATGAATATTATATTCAGACGAAAAACTAAGATAATATATTACATAACACTACAGCATCAAGCACGTAAATAATAACATTCGCCACAATTCTTGCAACACTCTGAAACTCAACATCTATTTCGTAATTCCACACCGACAAATTCAAGATAAAATAACGTTAACAAAGAGAGTGAGTTGTCAAAAAATACCGGGTAAATATACCCGGTGTTACATCTCACGATACCGCAAGTATCTAGCGGGTGGAAGACAGCGGTATCTAACGGGACTACGGGGCGTTCATGACACGCGTCCTGAGGGAACCGCGCCACGCTTCCATTCTCCGAATAACTTCAACAACAGTATGAACTTGTATTAAAACTTGGCGATGGTATCTAGTGTATAGGAATCTAGTATTTATGTACTTTATGTTCCGTGTATTGTGGAGCACAAAGGCTGTCATATCTACTACTAGTTTATGTGCGAGGCACCGCCCGTGTGCACGTCTAATACTATATTATATACTCTATATGGTCACGCCTTTATCCACAAAGGGGCAGGCAGAGTTGCAACTAGTGTTGCACCCACGTTCTCCGAGCTTAGTTTCGTCCCATGATGTGATATCGTGCCTATCACATCGGGCACAAATTCCAATGTTGGTCATTTCATGTGTGTTTCAAAAAAATTTATATTGTCGGACCTGGGAATTGAATCTAAGACCTCACGGTCACCAGGGTTATAATTCTTATATTGAAAAAATAAATAGGCTTTTGGATTATACAGCTTCTTATTGGTAAAATAATTTTCCGAATCAGATGCATAGCATAAAAAATTAACTCCAAAACTCACAAAGACACGAGCTTATTATTTTTATGACAACTACTCGCCTCATTAATTAGATCGAGAAATCGTCGAGGCCCCGAGTTCGATCTCCAGGTCGGGCAATAAAAATTATGCTGAATTTCAATTCAGTTACAGAGCCACAGGCGCGGCCCTCTCAAATACGGGGCGGAAATACTGTTGAATTAAAATTTAATTGCCCCACTGCCTACTCCTTCGGGGATACAGGAACGGTATGTTATTATTTAACAGACCAATTAGACACGAAAAAGGACTATAAAAATTATTCTTTCACATTACTTCATTCATTATCACCATTCATTTTGTATTCCATACATATAAAATTATATGTACTGACTGACTGAATGCCCAGGCCAAACCAATGGGACCTAGAAAATTTAAATTAAACAGCGTATTCCGATAATGACAGATACTCTCTAGAAAAGATTTTTTATTATTCCATCCCTAAATTAATGAAAAGAGGTGTGATTGGTCTGGTCTAATATAAACGAAATTGTGTATAATGAATTTTTTAATTAAGAAAATACGTAATTCGGTATTTTTTTTCTCAGTTCAGAAAAGGGATGACAAAGTTTCTATAGGAGAACTAGTTTTTCTCATTGAAAAAACTATCACACGAGCGAAGCCGCGAGTAATCCATTAGCAATAACTACAATAATAGTAATTAAGAAATAAGTTAATTTAACCGCGTGCCGTATAATTTTAAACACCAAACAGCTTTTTGGCGTAATTGTTTGAAACTCGTTGTATAAGTGACTTTGATCGATGGTTTACATATTAACATATAAACGATGGTATAGTATAATAATAAGCCACTAACAGGGGAGGAAAGGGTGGACAGACATGGTGCAATTAAATTAACGTATGCAGGAGGGCGCCATTACCAATTACGGATATTTTTTATAATAAGCAAGCAAATAGGTACAAGTTTTGATCGATTGAAGATTTATCTTTTGTATTCATAGCGATTTTACGCTATGAATACAAAAGATAAAGCCATACGGCCTTATTGTGAAACGTTGGTTTATATGGTCAACTTAGTCTAACAAAGTCTCTCGTAATTCCTGATACCCACGACACCAGACTCATATCTTACTGTGGGGTCAGGACTATGTTATACTGTACCTTATACTATTGGGTGTAATTATTTAAAAAATATAGTATGGAAACTTGCCATAAGTAAACATGTTAAACCCAATTTAGGTTGGTCATGCAAGTAGGCCTTAGTACCATATAGGCCAAATACCAATAACAATTTAAATAATTCTCACAATTGCTTTTTTTATCAGAGCAACTAAAATTGTTACAGATTTATCAACTTAAATATTTTTTTTGAGACAATCTTTAACTGCCATTATTTTTGGAGTGCTATTAAACATTTTTTTTCTTGGACTGAAATAAGCTAGGAGAACAGTGGATGCACTGGTAGCACAGCTGCCTGCCCTTTCGGGGATACAGTCGTGTGCATATATAAGTGAGTATCATGAGTAAATTATTGGACTAAAAAGAAACAGTCCTGAATGATATAGTTATAATGGATAATGTCCTTAGACCCATTATATAATTAGTGGCGAAGTTAAAGGCCGAAGGGAAGACGTTGCGCTAATTTGTCTAAAGTTTTAGTAATAAGTGAAGTGTTTTTATTTTTAAAGATTTTTTGCTTATGTTAATTAATATCGCAATCATTATTGTTAAAACGTTATTCGGCATTTTTATTTAATTGGGAAGACTAGCACCGCATTTCCATCATCCATCGCCTCCAGTCGCATTAGAAAACCCCATACAATAAGCCTGTACAGATCTCTACTAATATACTCGTATTTGAGACCCCAACATCACACTACAATTTAGCTACACACATAAAATGTATACGATATTTGACGTTAAACTAACGTTGCTTACAGATAGAAAACACAGATAGCAAAGAAACCGCATTACTGAGGGAACATCAAAATCCCTTTTTTATATATTGAATATTGTTATTATTTCTTATTCAATAATTTCTTTAGTATTACTGTAATACACTCTAAAATTAGTTTTCCTTGGCTAATCTGAACGTGTAGGACTAGAATTTAATAAAATATAGTTCATTGGCACAAGCTTAGTAGCCGTTCTGAAAAGATTTATGTATGTATGTATCATTATTTGCCTATTACGACAGTCTCACATACATTGTCTCGCAAAGAAACTATTAATCTCAATTGAGTGGTAGAGCCACGATGTAGACAGTTTTGTCTACAGCATGAATGGACTGGCTCAACCGGGTCGCTACCACTGTCTCACAAAAAACCGACGTAAAGTAGCGGCTCGCTGCTGCGTTTCGTACGGTGAGTGAGTTTTTTTTTTTTTTTTTTATCCTGGCCCGGCAAAATGACTACGCCACACCTGATGGTAAGTGTACCGCAATCCAGGAATAGTGTCGACCAACGATAAACAGCGTGTCTATCGTTGGTTGGCACGATCATGCCGGCCTGCAAAGGGTCAAAGGGGAGGGGAAGGAAAAAGGGATGGGAAAAGGGTTAGGATCAGGGGGCAAGCCCCCTGGGGAGAACCGGATATACACTGGCTGACCCTGGAACGCGACCCACACAAGGTGGGCCACTATGGCAGGTTTTAGCACCAGTGTACGGTGGTCGATATCCGGTCGGATACAAGTATCCTCCCACCAGCACAAGAGATAACCGGAAGCCCAAATCCCCTCCCCTTCCCAATCCCTAATTATCCCTTTCCTTTAAGGTCGGCAACGCGCACATGATTCTTCTCGTAGTGGGCGGACATGGGCGATGGAGATCACTTAACATCAGGTGACAAACTTGCTCGTTTGCCGGCCTATGCTATAAAAAAAAAGTTAAAACACAATTATCGAAATTCTTTAAACATGCACATAAGTGACTCGTTCAAGCGACTCGCATTTCGGGATCAGCCAGTGTACATCCAGTAACTTCAGGCCGGCATAATTTTGCCGACCATCGAGCGACGAAATGTCTTCTGAGTTCTGACGATCGACTTTATATTTGGACTGGACTGTACTTACAGGCCCACTGTAGTCAGCCTTTCCTTGCCAGGAAAAAAAAATTACAGTAGAAAAGCAGCCTTATTACATAAAAAAAACCCGAGCAAAGATTCTCGTATACTAAGTTACGTGGATCGAGTAAAGAATGTGTTTAACTTTATCTGCTTGTTATTTAGTTAACTGAGGAGGGTGGTTTGGGGGGGATGGTATTGACTGATGTCTCCACACTTAGCCTAGGGTTAGCACTAACAAAAGCTCAGTTGACGTGATTATCAAGACTGCATATTGAATTTTGAACCCTCGTTTTCGCATCGATTGAATGCAAGTCTTTGATTAAGCACAGCGTTAGGTATTCGAAGGGTTGTATGCAAAGTACAATTAGGTACTCGTGTATCTATTCTACAGGATAAAAGGGTGACATATTGATTCAAGCTTTAATATTTTTTATTTGATTAATGACAAGACGATCAGGGCGCTCGCCTGATGGTAAGCGCCACGCCTGCCCATAAACAGAAGCAACACACAGAACTTTGAATTACAAAGCACTGAACTGCGCTCGTCACCCCGAGACATAAGATGTTAAGACTCATAATGTGAATTGTCAATTTTTTTACTTTCTGACCGACTTCAAAGTGAGAGGCTTTCATAAAAAAAATCCCAACAGTCACATACATAGTCCTAAATACGATGCACGTACACGTATGCCAATCATAATTATGCTGAGTCATAATCACACAATTTATTTATATACTTTGCAACTAAGACAATAAAATAACAAATAAATAAGTTTTTTTATAACGTGGGGCAAACATTTACCCACCAATCTGCCTGCATACTCATCTCTCCAACAATACATCATTTAAACACGAAAAATGCTCAAACCATTTTTAAATGTACCTACCATTTTGAAAGCTCAAAAAAGGCCATACAAAATTGGAACCCCCAACCCATCACATATATGACCCATAATCAAATAAACACACGATGATGACATCCGCAAGCTCTGAACCCTATCTGAATCTATCCGAAACTATGAATACTCGATTAAAATCCCGGCAGAGGGCGCGTAGGGCCGGATATTGCGTTGCATCGGCCCCTATCTGACCTTCCGAGCAACGGATTTGTCTATAAAATTAAAGAGGAATTCAATCACATAAGCAGCGAGAGTACAAACTGCCGAGACTGAAGTTGCGGGTTCGAAACCAACCTCCAAAAAAATCTCTGATTTTCATATAGCCTAAGATCCGGCAGTAGAATCTCTACGTTCATGACGTAGATGCTCAAGCTCAAATTTCTACATTCATTTCGAATAGGACAATACATTGATCATAGGGTGCCAGTCAAAAAGTGCCCGCATAATATTTTTTTTTTTTAAATACAATTACATTTTGGGAAAAAATTTCGTTCATGGTGTAGTTAAATAAAACATTGTTCCTATTACACAGCTATGTATGTAGAGAATTCAAAAAACCATAGTTGCCGTACAAAAAAGTATTACCTGTCTACACCTGGCTGCCAAGTAGTTGCGGCCGAGTAGGCAACGGCACCCATGGTTTTTTGAATTCTCTACATACATAGCTGTGTAATAGGAACAATGTTTTATTTAACTACACCATGAACGAAATTTTTTCCCAAAATGTAATTATACTTTTAAAAAAAAAAAAAATATGCGGGCATATTTTGACTGGCACCCTATGATCAATGTATTGTCCTATTCGAAATGATTGTAGAAATTTGAGCTTGAGCATCTACGTCATGAACGTAGAGATTCTACTGCCGGATCTCGTGCTAATAGCATATGCCGACAAACTAGCAAGTGGGTCACCTAATGGTAAGTAATCTCTAGCACCCATATACTCTCAACAATACCAGAAGGAGCATGGACGCGTTTCTGACCTTAAAGGATAAAGATAATTAAGGATTGGGAAAGGGAGGGGGATTTAGGCATCCGCATATCTCAATTACCATACGAAATGCAACATCAAGCTGCTACATTACGTCAGTTTTCTGTGAGATAGTGGTAACGACCCGGTCGAGCCGGCCCATTAATGCTGTAGACAAAACTGTTTACCTACTGACAAGACGCTACCACTGATTAATTATCCTTCGGTTTTAACTATCGAGAGGAAACCTGAACACCTGAGAGTACAAATAAAAAAAATATTGACATGTAGAAGTGATATTTATATCCAATTTACAGAATAAATGATTTGAAATTGAATTCACTGTGGTAGTTTATCGAGAACCGCGTAAATACACTGTCACTACTACAATGAAACGACAAAATGTAATATAAGTCACTGCCACACGAAGTGCCAACAGAGAAATAGCCCCTTAGTAACACGAATGGAAAACAGTAGCAGACGACGCAAATTAGGCTGCAGACGCGAGAATGATAAACACAAAACAAACATACTCGAGGCCGATGCAATATGCAACAATCACCTTACATCACATGTTTAAATGACCGATCACTGGAAACGTTTTTCAGACATCATAAATTCGTCATAATTTTTTTTATAGCACAGACCGGCAAACACAACAGGTCACCAGATGGTAAGCGATCTCCATCGCCCATATACGCCAATACTTGAAGAATCATAGCCACTTGTACGTCCGACCTAAGAAACTATTCTTCGATGCTTCTTACACTACCATCTCGTGATTGTTGTTGTAAACTAATTCGTCAGCTATCTAATAAACAAATGAAACACGCAAAAACTACCTGCAATTTGTTAATAACGACGGTTATATAAAATATGTCGCTATGGCTACAAAAGTATCCTTGGACGTACAACCCACCTTTTTTTTGGCTAGAAAAGTATCCTTGGACGTGCAAGTGGATAAGCGCGTTGCCGACCTTAAATGGAAGTGATAATTGGGGGAATGGGAAGGGAGGGGAATGTCAGCCTCTGGATATCGCACTGAGCAGTAAACCACTACTTTACGTAGGTTTTCTGTGAGACAGTGATAACGACCCGGCGGAGCCGACCCATTCGTGCTGTAGAAAAACTGTTTGCAACGTGGCTCTACTACTCAAGTATGATACTCTGTGTATACGTGATTAAGTTTTGCCGAACCAAATACGATGAATAACTTTAAGACTTATACATAAGTATTAAGATCTTAAATAATAATTTTGCTCTCAATGTTGCACGTGCCTCTGCCGCTCGGTGCCTCAGGCGTCATTACGTCGTGGTCCCGAATATCGTTGTAAAAAAAAAACGGCAACAAGGTCAGTGTAGTGCAGCGGGCAGCCCGTTCACTTGCGATTTCAACCTGGCATGGAGGTGTTCGCGGCGTGTACTCCTCCCCCTCCAACCCCCCCCCCCGGTCCACCCCCCCCATGCCTCTCACCTCCTCCCCGGGAGACGGTGCCGCCGTATTGCGCGCCAAAACTCAAGGTGATCCGGTGTTGTTTACAAGAGAGTTGTGCACTCCGATGTAGCGTAACTATAAGTACGTATAGTTGATGATCGCACTTCGCGACTCGCAACTCATTTGTTGATTATATTGTATGGCATATTTATTTGTTGTTAAATGGCTATAGATGATTTTATTATTACAATATAAAGTTGTAGACACGCATCCAATAGTAAGTAACAAATTTATAAAGTCACGCTGGTCACGTCTCTCACGGCTCTCACGGAAAACCGACGTGAAGTACGTTTCATACGGTGAGTGTAACACTCTTTCCAATCCTTAAATTATTCCTTCCCTTTAAAGTCGACGTCACGTCCATGATTCTGATATTTTAAGTCATGGAGCAGTGGGCATGACTTACCATCAGGTGACATCATAACTTACCTACTGACTGACCTAATGACGACATTGGAAGGCTAATGATCTTTTATGTAAACATTGGTAAAATTATTGTCCTTTTGAAATACAGTAATAGAATGTTTTTTGTGTACAAATATGACGTATAATTTATAATATTATAGTCGAACCAATCAAGATTCGTAAAGTTAAAGGGGTATGTAGTTGAAATGATTTCATAAATAAAATTGATATTATTAATATAACTTTAATAAATAAGTTATGTTACCCAAAACCTATTACAGGAAGAATTATATTAATCCGTCCATAAAATAATAAATTAGAAGCCATTCACATCTGCAATTGTCAAATAACCGACGACGCAAACTTTGACGTCACTGTGTAATATGGCGACGCATGCGTGCGAGTGAAATGTGAGATGTCCCCACTACGCGTCCACCTTTGCTCATATAACATTTTGACGATTTTGACTGTTTTAAAAAAAAGGGTTTCGTTTTCGTATTATTTTCTGTTGCGTATAAAATAATGTATAATATTCAACATTGGAAACTACCCTAATATCCGAATAACAGTTAGTGGAATAAGGAAGTACTGTACAATATTATAAACATGTTCAGTATTTTTACACACGCTATGTGTTCCTGGTAATTAAATTAACGAAACAGCTATGTCGTGACGGCATTTACCTGTCTGATGGCCATTTCTACACATCATTTTACGGATTTTAAATACGATCATTTAAGATCCCAATGAATTATAAAAATTATAATTTTTGCAATCAGTTTTTTTTTATTGAATAACGAGACGAGCAATATGCTCGCCTGATGGTCCACGCCTATCCATAAACAGAAGCAACATCACACAGAACTTTGAATTACAAAGCACTGCATGGCACTGAACTGCGCTCGTTGCCCCGACCAATAATTTCACTGGCTTCAATGTCCTTCAGACCGAAACACCATGCTTACACACTGTTGCTTGGCGGCAGAAATAGACAAAGCGGTGGTACTAACCCAGACGGCCTCTCGCATACGGGGATCCTACTACCTTGTATTGTTTCGACAGCACGGGGATTCCAACACATTTTCCAGCGCTTGATGCCTGCCACCAACGGTCAATACAAAAAAAACTTACACAATATCGTTTGATATAACAATAACAACACTTATGATATCGAATCATAAAGATCGCATTTACGACCGACCGGTGATTTCTTTGATACAAAAAAAAAGAACTAAAACGTTCCGTCCTGTTGGAGAATGTATAAAAAATATCGCAGGCATTTATTTTATAGGCCCATTGTGTGTTTATAACCCTTGCATTTTATCGTATCAATTCGAGTAAAGTAAGTAGTTAAGTTTAATTTATTAGGACTATTACATATATAGGCGGGACAACACGTATAGTCAGCTGGTGGGAGGATACTTGTATCCGACCGGATAGCGACCACCGTACACTGGTGTTAATACCTGCCATAGTGAGCCTCGTGTGGGTCGCGTTCCAGGGTCAGCCAGGGTCAGAATTATTACAATAAAACTCGATCCACAATTGACGGAGAAATTATTTTTTATGAAATAATGCACCGAATTGAGAACCTCTTCCTTTTCTTGAAGTTGGTTAAAAATAAACTGCGACATTCGTCTCGGCAAACCATACCCGCTGAGCTATCTCTGATTTTTACACTATAATGTTTCATTAAAACATACGCACACAAGACTGTAACCCCCGACGGGGTAGTCAGAGGCGTAAATAGTAAACCCACATTTCCCCGTGCTTATTTCCGTCCCATGATGTGATAGGCATCGAGCCTATCACCAAACCGGGCACAAGTTCCAGACAAAAGATACTGAACAATGCGTGATAAAAAAAACCAATATCACACACGATCCGGGATTAAAACCCGAGCACAGCACAGCACCTCAGCACAGCAGTCGTATAGCGTAAGCATTACACCTTTGCCACCGAGGCAGCCATTTAAACATTTGTCCCTATTTCGCCAGTCATATCTCACATTAGAAAGCGATGTGTGGCGATGGCACGGGTCAGCGGTGAGCAGCCAGCACGCGTGTCCCAGCACGTGGGGAAAGTTATACACACGGCATCACAAACGTACACGGCTGATTCTCAAAAAAAATCGAAATTGATGTCCTTGATCATTTTTATAAACCAGGATCGTCAATTATGAAAAGTTTTTTTTTTTTAATAATAGGACTGTGCTAGATCTACGAATGTATGAAACAAATTTATTTTTTATATGATAAACAGCAAAGATATGTCCAAGAAAGTACCCTGAAAATCATTCCCTCACTATGTCCCAAGCGCTAAATTTGAATATAATCATTAACTTAAAACGTAAAATTCCTAGGAAATTGTTTATTATCATATTTTTTACTTATATAGGATAGTATCGACTATACCTATATGAGTTCATAGTTTCCCAAATGCGAATGGAAATATTTTTAAATATAATTCAAAATTTGTCCTTAAAAAAAGTATCATTCCCTCACCGTTTTGTAACAGTGTGATTAGAGCAATACTCCAAGGCCTACCAAGTCCCACTTTAATTTTTTTTGTAGTTGGCAACATTGCCCTTGAGAACATACACTAGAGTAGACCATTGAAGAAAGGATGTTTTCTTAAAATCAATTTGACAATAAGTTTTTTGAATATTACATTTTTTTATGTCATTCCCTCATGTAATGTTATCAAAAGGTAAGCATTTTTTTATTTAATAATCATAACATATTTTTACATGTTTTCGGTAGTAAAAAAGTATTTTTTAAAATTCGTAAGAAAGTAAGGTTATGTTCCTCAGTTAGTAGCAATTTTGTTTCGTTTTGTCATTCCCTCACCGTCATTCCCGCATAAAATTTTTTAATGAGGGAATGATCTCGGTGAGGGAATGATTTATTTTCTAATAAATTTAGAAAACTTATGTTTGTTTGATTGGTTTCAGTACCCTGAACATCTATAAAATTATTTAATTATTATAGTTTTGCAATAAAACAAATGATTGGTGCATTATTAAGTTTTTAATTATAGTAGAATCATATTAAAAATCATTCCCTCACGAATCTGTCAAACCCTCATTTTCAAATTTTTCATTTTTTTTTAAATTCGTTTCAAACTCAAAACAGTTGGGGACCACTTCAATATTTTCTTCAAACGAGGCATATACTACGACTTGAGCAAAAAAAAATTCGATTACGAGTTAAAAAAAAACTGATCAACTCGATAAAGCCATTTTCGATTTTTTTTCAGAATCAGCCACACACATTATATGTAAATAACGTATGATCACGCACCACGCGAATCATATGCTTCATTACTGTTATTATCGTGAATGGCGTCTGTTTGTTTCACATTTTAACATACATATAAATTGTTTTTATTATACAACGTGTTACGGAAAGGTGTGGTTATATTTAAGGGTCGTTACATACACCTGAAAGTGATGGTTTGGTCAAACAGCGAATTCAACGCGACGCTGACGGCAGCGTTGCCACTTTACCGATTTTATCACTAGATTTAGTGATTTTTTTGGAGTACGTCAGTGTTTTTTTTTAAATCGCTAAAACTATGTTTGGTGATTTTTTGTGATATTTATTGATTCTCGAAAAATTTAGAAGTTAGAAAGATAACAAAGAAAACCGAAATATTCTTTAAAAATCAAATACTTAAGTCTAATGAAACTGATCCATCAAAGCCTTCTATATACAGATATAGCTAAAAAAAACATCAAATACCAGAAGAAGTATGATTGATGTTGTTTTTTTTTAGCTATTCCATATTATTTTTGTTAATTATTTTCGCAATTACATTGTTTTGTAATAGCTATCGTGTAATTTCCTGTTAAACTATTTAGTGAATTCTAGTGATTTTTTAGTTAAAAATATCCCAAAATCTAGGGAGTTTTGAGACCAAATCTAGTGATTTTTTTTCTGGAAGGTGGCATCACTGGCTGACGGGACTGCGCATAGATAGTCGATCGTCGAGCGCAACGGTTCTGTGTGACATTTTCTATATTGACTAATGCATTACAACTGCTCACGTCCCGTCAGCGTCGCGTTGCCGTCCCGCCCCGTCCGCTGTTTAACCAAACCCTAAGCGTTTATGTAGCGTATCTTATAAAAATCTAGACACGCAAAATAATCACCAAGCCAAGTAAATGATATCTAAGACAACAATATCACACTGTCAACAAACACAGAGAAGCATATAAAACATTTTACTTGTTACATTCACTGCTATCCCATAAAGTTTAAACAGACACACTGAAACAGGTTCTAAGTTGAGATTATTTTTAGAAAAAAAATGTGGAATTTCTATCTAGATTATAAGACAAGGTCAGGAAAACTACATTTTATATTTTCTTATGAACAAAGCCGCGGTTATTTTCGTCGAGTATAACCGACGTATGCCATCAGACCAATGAGGTGATCAAGAAATATTATATGAGCCTCATCATTCCCCTGATCCCATTATTCCTGACAATGTAATCTTCTTTAATCGCCTGCCACATGACCCTAGGGAACATACAGCAACTATATTAATAACCTCATTACCTATAACTACAGAAACAATACGAGACTGTTTATTAAGCGTTTGAAAGCCTCCGGGGCGTACTTGGCAAGTAGTTGACTGCGAAGCTAGAGGCCGCGGGTTCGATTCCAGCACGGAGACAAAGGTTTGTGTGATCCGCAAATACGTGTTTCGGGTCTGGGTGTTGTGGGACCGCAAGTCCCTCGTAGTTTCTGATACCCACGATACAAGTTTTACCTAGTATAGTAGAAGAGGCAGATAAAGAATTAGATACGATTAGTGATCCCACAAATCCCAACATAAACTCAAACAAATCTTTGACTCCCTAACCTGAGGATTAAAAGTGACAATTAGAATAAATGCGTTTCCAATACCAGACGAAATATAAAATTCTACATTTTGAGTTTGACCAAACTAACGGTCACAGTTCAGTGTCCCGCGTAGGACGATAGGTGGGCGAGTCCCCAAATATTATGTCTACGGGCAGTCGAAACACCAATACCAGTTCGATTGTGTGTCTATTTGTCTTCTAATACGCTTTTATGATCAATTTAGTTGGTTTACCATATTTGAGTTGAAATTTGAAACGTAGGCATAGGAAATGTGCTAATGAATTGTGCTTCCTTGTTTACACTGTGTAATAGTATTTGTAAGACACAATCTGTGATGAAATTGGAATGTTCAATAGCGTCTTTCATGCCTGGATCTAAAAGAGGGGGGGGGGGCACCTCCCACACGGCGAAAGCTGGGGCGGAGGGGACAAAACCGACTTCAGATTGAATTTTGAAGCCTAAGCATAGCTCTCTCAATTTATGCAACTCTAGGCAGTTGTAGAGAAGGTGTAGGTACACCTTCTGCTTCATATGAAAGAAGATTCAGCGAAATGAAACTTATAAAAAAAATATTAACGTCCGACAATATTCCAAGAACGCTTGTCAGGATTGGCAACATTATCGATTGAGAGCGAAACGGCCAACAATCTCAATAATTCTATTTTAATTGGCGATTCGCTGAAAATATTTCGAGAAATAATTATTTATAACTTTATTACAGAAATAAACATTTTAGAAGTATTAGTCTTTTATAGCACAGGGTGGCAAACGAGCAAATGGGCCACCTGAAAAGTGGTCCCCACCGTCCAAGAAACGCCTTCAATACCAGAATTCTTAGTAATTAATTTGTTAAATATTTTACCTTTAGGGCGATAAATTGGCAATTTGCACCCGCCGTTTATAAAATGTAGATTCGGTACTAGCGCCTTTACACTAACAAGGAAAGTGATAAATTAAGTAACAAAGGCTGAAGATTAAAGAATATTGAGACCCCACCCAAAGTGTATTCCCGTAGCTGGTCTTTTCTTTCGCCTTGTTGACGAGTCGGTTAGCTCGCCTGATGGTAAGGCTTGCCTATAAACTATAGCAACAGAAAAATGACATTACTCTGCGTCCGTCACCCCGAGACATGTCATCCCTGTAATGTCATTATCACATTAATGTCATTCAAACCATGTTTACATAAAACCGGTGGTACATACTGCTTAAAATTTCCACCTATTCACTAGGATGAAAGAATTCACCTTGAAAAAATCTTAAAAATACACATGACAAAATAAACAACAAACTAAATGTCAATACAATTAATATTTCCTTATTGTCTCGAGTCAGAGACCGAGTACTTCACAACACTTTACCTTACAATTTATCTTCACGACCAGTGAAGAGAGTAGACAGATTCCAAAAATTAGAATAATAAAAAGAACTTAACCTAAGTGGGTATAGGCGCAAATTACGACATGACGTTAAATGAAAAAACCATGTTAAAATACACCCATGCAAATTATCTCCGTCGCAAATGTATTTTTACTTAAGGGCTTAGAACGATAGGAAAGACGCTCATTGAGTTTAAGGGCAAGATATAACTGTTGTTAATAAAATCTGAAACTTAACTCACAGTACTTTATCGTGTATTTTCCGATCAAGAATATTAGACACTGTTTAAGCAAATTAAACAAATGTCTATAGGTAGAACTACCCATCAAATTGGCATTTCTACTATTTTTCAATTTTACTAATTTCGTTGCGGGATAAGGACAATTTAGTATTCCCAGAGACTCGTCAAACTCTACTCAGTGGGACCGAAATACGACTGTATGTGTAATGATCCATGCTTACAGTAATTACAGAAAAACATTTGACATCGTACAGATTTTACCGATAAAATATACAAAAAAAAAATGAGTGTTTGTCTGTATGTCCTTTATAGAATCGTAAACTATGCATTCGATCATGTGATGATCTTTAGCAAAGTTGACGTGCATGAGCCTAAGAAGGTTTCTGAATTGGTACGACCAATTTTCGACAGATGGCGCCACTGTTAGGCTACTTTTATCCCGGAAAAAGTAGATCACGCGGGTGGAGCCGCGAGGGACAGCTAGTTAGTAATAAAATTGCATTACCAAATACAAAATATTTAAAAACATGTTGCCAGATAGTATGTTGTAACCGAGAAATACAGGTATTTTTCATACCCATTTCGGTCCGTGATTAAAATACCTCTTATAACAATTCAGTACACAATAAAAGAAAGATAAGAATCAGAAATAATATCAACTTATGCACAAAGCATACATAGCATCATCAACAATACAATAAATCAGTATATTTTTATACATTGACGTTTAAAAGACAAAGAGCTATTTACTGTAATTTGTCACTCCAACCGAATTCCGATACTGCGCCTTAACCAATATGTAAAACGAGGCTCTCGCCGTTTTTTTTTATCCTGTACCTGTCACGGCGCGCAACAAGGGCGTAGATTAAAACAACACGTTTTTGAAGTGCCTACAGCTATCATTTTAACATATTTATCAACATAATGCAAATTAACACATAGCTCAACTGATACTATGTTGATACTCTAGTGTTTAGCTTTTTTTTTACATTTTAGCCTATTGCAAGGCAAATACGCGCTTTTTTATGAACTAGCTTTTCTTCGCAGCTCCGCCCGCGTGATAGCTTTTTCCGGGATAAAAAGTAGCCTATGTTCATCAGGGATAATGTAGGATTCTGATGGTGAAAGAATTTTTCAAATCGGTCCAGTAGTTTTTAAGTTTATTCGTTACATACAAATATAGAAATTTTTCCTCTTTATAATATGTGTAGATGTAGATTATAAGGGATCGGACCACAGACCAAAGAGACAAACTAGATGCCGTATCGCATACTACTTAGCGTGTCCGACATCTCGCGTAACTTAATTTGAAACGCGGCAACTCACACTGTATAGTTTAATGAATAATCCTCCCATTATATGAAGAGAAGTCATTAATTACATTGCAGTCTTCACACTGATAAGTTGCCGTAAACTAGGAAATAAAATTCTAGACATGTTATTCAAGTATAGAACATAAATCGTTGCAAATGCATAAATAAAAAAAAGCATAGGAGAAATAAATTAAGCATTTTAAACGGTAAAAATCTAGACAGAAAGACAGAACCGCTTAATCTTACGCGCGATGAGCAAGTATAATGTGAACAGTTATTTATTATACTAGCTGTCACTCGTGGTTTCACCCGCTTGCATGATACTGCTCCGCTCCTGTGGGTCATAGTATGATGTTATATAGTCAGGTTTTTGAGTGGTAGAGTCACACTGTCGACAGTATGTCTACAGCACGAATGTGCGAAGCGTTTAAAAAGCTCTAATCGCTGTCCGTTTATTAGAAGTCATGTGTCATTTTGCTGGTGGTAGGATATTCATATCCACCCGGATAGCGATCACCGTACACATGATGTTAAAACCTGCCATAGTGACCCACGCACCTTGTGTGCATCGCGTTACAGGATCAGCCAGTATAATAGGCCTATATATTATATCCTGTCCGAGGGGCTTGGGACATGACTTGATGGTTGGCGGGTATAGGGATTTAATCCCTGTGCCGGCATCGCTCTTCCGCCTCTCCTGTCACAGGCCCCTCGATTTGCTTTTTTCTTCTTCGGAGTAAAGGAGCATTAATACACGCCGGCGTGATTCTAGTGACCACCGATAACTACTTGTCGGTACACTTCGCTTACCATCAGATGTAGTCCAGTTACTTTGCCGTGCTCGGATAAAAAAAATGTGAGTACGCAATTACCAATATTCACACAAAACCTCTGTCACAAAAATGTAAACTGATGCGTGTGTAACAGAACAATCTCTAACATCCTTTATAAACGTCCAGAGCAAATATAATCCACACCCGAAATCGCAAACAATTTCATCGTTTGAATACGTCTCATTGTGTGAGGTAAACGCGGAGTGTGGACCGTCTAGTCTAGACACTTCACAAAACACCTGTTCCTCGCAACATCGCCACAAAGGTGCGTCGACATGGCTATAATGCGACAAGGCGTCATACCGACTGTTCGTCAACCGCCCACGGCACATATCGCTCGCAGACACAACACTATTGTGTCTGCAACATATATTAGATACCATTTAGTTATAAAACACACAAATACTCGTAAAACAACTTGTCTTTTATGTCTCAAGATTGCATGAGTTGAGATTAAATACCATAAGCAAACAATGCATTTTATGCATCTTTAAGTACAAATTACCAGTGCCAATTCTGTTGTTACAATCCATTAAACAAAAGTAAAGAATAAAAATATTAGGACCGCGGGGTACACATGAGAACTAATGGTCTAAACGCAGATGATATTCAACACCGGACATAATGGAATCGACTACTTAGGAAGGCGGACTCTGGCACTAAGCCGAGATTACGCCAGACAAAACGAAAAACATAACTAACATACAACGTAAATTGACACACAGAACAAGCAGTGTTCTGTCGGTTAAAGTTAAGTTATTTTAACAAGTAATGGTTTACGACAGACGAAAACACCTACACAGGTGTGTCAAATTGATAAGTCCTTAATTGGCTGTTTACTTATAGCGGGTAAAATTTGAATGGAAATTGTAGAGTCACGCTGTAGACAGTTTTGTCTACAGTATGACTGGGCCGGCTCAACCGGGTCATTACCACTGTCTCACAGAAAACCGGTGAGTGAGATATCCGGAGGCCTAAATACCCCTCCCCTCCCCAATCCCTAATTATCCCTTTCCTTTAAGGTCGGCAACGCGCCCATAATTCTTCTGATATTGTGGGCATACATTGTGGGCGGTGGAGATCACTTACCATCAGGTGACCCACTTGCTCGTTTGCCGATCTATGCTATAAAAAAAAAAAATTGGTGTGTGTCGTGGGACACCAGGTAGGAACGAAGTTCCTTCGGCTAATGTACAATCGACACAAATTGCAAAAAATTCAAATTATCAACTAAAATAACAAAATATGTCTCTTTATTTTTGTTTGACAACATAAAATTACATAGAAATAGAATAGAAAAATAGAAATAAAAAAAAGACGTGTGGCGCTCGGAGACTGCCGCGGTAAAGCTATTGTATAGCATTTTTTATCAACTTATGTAATTATAAATAATAACGAGCTAGCGTAATCTTTCAAAAATCGAAGGAGTATTTTTATATACTTCAATAACTGGCTGAATGAATTTCATTTTAAATATGTCTCTTTATTTTTGTTTGACAACATAAAATTACATAGAAATGACTGACATTAAAATTGACACATTGACTGTCGCGCCTGCGCACGTCTCATTTAACGCTTTTATTCCACGCATTTTTTCCACGCATTTTTCTTACGGTTTTACTATCACATTTTTTTCAGTTCGGTCACGCAGCGAAATCCCTATCCCCTCCAAGCCTGCCGTAAGGAACTTCGTTCCAAAAAGAAGAATAATTTTATCAAGCGATAAAAAAACTGTCTCGTAAAACATACTGGCCAGTGACAATACTAGTTTAAAGTCCCATGGTAATAACAATTAGTTACAATCATCCTTTGTGCATTGTCTAGCCGTACTCGTACTTATGTGATTGCACCACTTTACCACGAACGTGTCTTAAGATACCCTTTAAATGGAGCTCAAATAATGCGGATTGTTTTTTTTTTTAATTCCAAAAAAAGGACGCCATTGTATTTAATAATAATAAGCCCCCTAAAGAGACAAAGGTAGATATATATTTTTTACAGCTAATCATAAAATATATACGTACTTCTAATGTCATCGATTTGAGAAACTAAGGCATATATTATATTACAATCGAGTAACATTTAACTATTAATGTAACGTAAAAGAAGGCGCAGCGGGTGAGAAGCCGGCTGTGAAGCGAGAGGGCGCGGGTTCAATCTCCGCGCAGAGACGTTTGTGTGATCCACAATATTGTTTCTAGTCTGGGTGTAGTGTGACCGCAAGTCCACACTATTTACTGCCTACCTTTACTGTTATAATACCGAAGATATGTCTACTATCGCGCACGTTATAAAACAATTCAAATAATTCGATAGTTAAACAATCACTCTTCTATTTTCGTATAAAAATCGATAAAATATTGCAAAGATGTGGGCGTCGTTGTAACTATATACATACATCGCATCGTGTAGACGATTGTATTCAATATTAAGCGGTTTTGATCGCGTGCGTTTTGCGTTCTATAATTCTATCTACGGACACAATTTGCCGTATAAACTGACTAAACGTTAACAATTACGTTCTGTTTGATGTGTAATTAGTGGGTAATTTAACGCGAAACTATTTGAGATAATTCTTTATTGTTTTTTTTATTGAGAAAATGGCTAACCTGGTGTTATCTCCACCGCCATGACAAAAAACAATTATTGGGGCGTTGCCGACTTTATAGGAACGTCATTGCTGCGAAAGGGGAAAAGCGAAAATTCTCAGGTGTTCAGATTTGCTCACGATATTTCCTTTCAGCGTTTTAGCAAGCGATAATTAACTATTAACACATGTAACTTACAAAAGTCAGAGGGTTTGTGGTAGGCAGCGGCTTGGCTGTGCCCCTGGCATTGCCGATGTCCATGAGCGGCGGTAACCGCTTACCATCAGGCGGGCCGCTTGCTCGTCTGCCTATCAAGGCAACAAAAAATAAAAAAAAAAAATAGGTGCATGCTCTTGAGGCTAGTTTCGAACCTGCGACTTTCGTCTCGGCAGACCGTACTACTCCCCGCTGAGCTGCTATCTCTTAAACTCAACTAGAGCTCGAAAACTTATTACTAAACTTACATACCATCATAAGTATGTTACAGACCATAAACTTATTATAAAACGTAAACTAACTTTACATTAATGCCGGGTTTAAACTTTAAATCAACTAGTTACGGGTACGAGTTTGAATTGCTATGCACTTTTAATTTTTAATAAAGTTTCTTCCAAAAACATATTCATAATTTTGCCTCTAACTAAGCAGGTAGCCGTATAATAAGTCGATTTAATGTTACATATGTAAATATGATGTAACATTTCAAATTAAATTATATATTTTTATCTGAATATATATATTTTATCTGCATTTACTACCCGTGACCATCCCAGATAATCATTGGCGAGCGTTACTTATAAATACTGCTCCAACTGAAAATTTACTAGAACTAACTTACCATAGAACAGGCTTGGCGGTTTCGATTTACTTCAGACAAAAACAATCTTTTAAGCCAGCTTTCACATAAAAAAACGGTATTCAAAACGATCCATTTGTTCCTTTGCCATCCTTTTCCTCTTTCCTATCCTTAAATCCTTCCCTTAGCCCATCGATGGGATACTGCAGGGGTCGCCAGTATCCCATTAGCGGAGACCCCTGTAGTTCATCCCAAGGGGGTAAAAAAAAATACCGAGACAAACAGACAGACTGATAGACAAACAAAGGGCTCAAACATATAACACCCCGCTGTTTGTAGAGGATTAAAATACGAAATACGAATTCAGTTAGTACAAACCTTTAACATCGCAAAACTCTACACCAATGAAAAGAAGTAAAGACCGCTTAAAAACTGCGAAGTTATGTCAAGAAATTCCCAACTCCATAGACAAGCACGACATTTCAGCGAGGGAATTTCATCAGATTTTAAAAGAAGCTTGCAGTTAAAGGCACCGCAAGTTTTTCCTACCAGCGAACTCGCCGAGTGGCGGGGTTCCCATTAACTCCCTCGTTTTAACCGACCGCAAACAAATTCTACGCCATTATTTTAATTTCAAGCGCAACTATTTAAGTCGACCTTCGCAGTAGGATAGTTAAGTAACAAACGTAATCAAAGTTGATAGTCCATAAATTTCGTGCTTGTATAATGGATTGCCCGAATTGATTTATCTAATGAACTGTGTTTGAAATCCTATTCTAAAAGCGTTATATTTCAAGATTGGTCTTCGAAATGGATTGCTTGATAAAAAGCTAGTTTTGTCATTATAAATTAGAAAAAAGGAGATAAAACTTAAATTACAATAAAAAGTCTAATTTCGTAATATTTACTCACAAATTGTCTAGGATACCTACTATACGAAGAACTGGTGTAAAGATCTTCAAAATGAGATAAATGGAACGCCCGCACACACACCCATGCCCACGTGGAAGTCTTTTTCGTCATTTAAAAGAACCTTAAAACTATTCCACGGCGACATATAACCGGGATACAAAAAAACCACGAATGTTCTTGTCTACCCGTGTGCGAAATCCGTTCAGCCGTTTAGTATTAATTGTTGTAAAACAAACATCAAAATTCACAAACTCACAACGTTAGAATGTTCACAGTATACCAACAGGGTTACAAAAACAGCAATCGTTTTGCAAAGGATCTTGCGCCACTTTCCCTCCACAATAATTATAATACATGGTAAATTATAACTGCATGTGATAGAGCTGCAGCATTAGTGTTCCATAGTCCTTACATCCCATAAACGTCAAATCCACGATACTTCAAGAAGGATGAAAAATTTGACGAAATATCTTGTAAAAAAACATGACACGCGTAAGAATTGCCCGACGGCTATCATTAGGCCTAAGCCTCCAGTGAAAAAAGTCGCTAAAATCTATGAGTGTAATTCCCAGCTTTTTATGTCGCGCCCTGTGCTTAAATTGAATGCTTATATTGACCATAACATTAATTTTTACGGATTCACTTAAGGAGGCAACGCTAGAGATTGTCCGGAAACCGTCGGTAAATAGCGAATCATTTTCTGCGCAAATTTGAACATGCTAAAGTTTCTGAATACGGGACACAATCAGTGTCGTAATGAGGTACAAAAATCAAATTTAAAATAAAATTAGCGTATATAATATGTAAGTCTCCGGGCCCATAAATGTACACAATTCTATGAAAAAAAACATGTCGATCCGTTGCTGTGTGAAACAAACCCACTGTCGCATTTATATTATTAATATCTTAGACAATTCAACCAAATTCATATAGATAGACTAGCTTTTGCTCGCGGCTCCGCCCACGTGATCAAATAAACAAACAAACAATCAAACTCTACAGCTTTATAATATTAGTATAGATTTGATTTTGATTTGACAACGGAAGCCTTCAAATAATATTATTTTGGTAGCTTAGCAACGGAAGCCTTCAAATATGAATAATTTTCCCCGTTTTTGCAACATTTTTCACTGATGCTTCGCTTCTAATGGTCGCAGCGTAATGTTATATATCCTAAAGCCTTCCTCGATAAATGGACTATCCAACACAAAAAGAATTTTTTAATTCGAACCAGTAATTCCTGAGATTAGCGCGTTCAAACAAACAAACAAACAAACAATCAAACAATCAAACTCTACAGCTTTATTATTAGTATAGATTATATATAAAACAATAACAAAGATTTGTGGTGCATAACTAAGGATAACCACTAGAAATACTAATATATTACTTAAAATATCAACTTACTTTGATATTTATTGGACAAGGTTTGATAAATAAATTCGTATGATGTGATCACATCAATAACATGTTATTATTAAACCAGTGCGTTCCGGTTTACGTATTTATAATTCTTATAAACAAAAAAACATCGTGGAAATGTAATATTACCTACGAGATTTACAAATTTAATAGTTATTTAATTTAACATATGTGGTATACAAAAACAGAATTTACTTTCAAGCGAAAACGCAAAACTCCGCAACCAAAAAACAAGTTATTTGCGACCGCCGATAAATCAGAGCGAACACTAAAAACGTATCTTGACTGATATCTGAGAAAAGAATAAAATCGCCATCGTTACGGTTTTTATAGTTTTGGTCAAGTCGATAAGCGGTTCGTAGGTGGGCGGGCGGCCGGACCCCCGCGGCAGTTTTCCTCATTCCGTCCCTGATGTGAATTGAGAGCCCTACTTAGGTAGCATCGTGAGCTTTTACGATAGGGCTTTACGATTTATTACTTACTCCACATTTTTAGGACTGGCTCTATTAAAAGGTTTTGTCCGGGGAACTTTATTTTTGTGTACAAAACATTTTTGCCAGAGTTCGGCGCGGGTGCGTTAAGGGCTGATACTTTTTGTTTTTATTGTGAATGGCCGTTGTGATGGGAAGCTTAATACGGCCCTGTGTGTACGATTCGACGAAGTTTTTGTATGGCGTGATAGATGTAAGGAAGTTACAGCTTAATTAGAAATAACAATGGATGTGGCGACTACACTCGGACATATTGTATTAAGAACAATAACGCATGGTTGGTTCTAGTTTGTGTGTTGGATACAATTAGAAGTTTTAGAAACACAAATTATTTTCAAATTGCAGTTGCATGTAATGTACGGCATATTTAAATGCGATATTTATGTGGTTTGTGAGCGAGATAAAGCAAGACACCCTAAAATCTCGTCAGATGCGTATAAAAAAACCTTATCCATACTCGTTTTCTTACTAAAAACAATTAGATTTTATGATTTTAAACCATATATATATACATATATACACCCAACAGTCACACACATAGTCCTGACCCCACAGCACGATACGAGTCTTGTGTCGTGGGTATCGGGAACTACGAGAGACTTTCTGTCTCACAACACCCAGACCCCGAAGCAAATATTTGTGGATCACAAAAACATTTGTCTCGGTGCGAGGATCGAACCCTTGGCCTCTCGCTTCACAGCCAGCTACGGCACGGAGGATACTACATTATTACTCATATCATTTTGAGATTTTTGCTTTTTTAATTTCCTCAGTCAATTAGTAATGTTTTCAATTTATTTTAAGCAATATACCATTATAACGTGTAAAGATAATACAGCGGGATTGTGTCGGCAAGTCGGTAATAGCGTTGTTAATGGGTATGTCATGTTCCAACCGACTAATCACAGTATAACTATTGTGGTTTACTCTATATTATTACATATGTGCCTACAAACTGAATATGTTCATTGTGTATCATATTGTAGCATAGCAGTCTGAATGAAAATTGAAAGGCTTTGACAGCCTCCGTGGCGCAGCGGGGCAGTAGACCGAAATAATCATTACCTATATCTTACACGTGCCGTCGGCATAAAATAAAGAAGGTGCAATAGGTACCTCTGTGTGTATTATTTTTTATTTTTATTTGTTTGAATGACGAGACGAGCAAGGCGCTCGCCTGATGGTAAGCGTCACGCCTGCCCATAAACATAAACAACACCACACAGAACTTTGAATTACAACGTACTGCATGACACTGAACTACGCTCGTCACCCTGAGACATAAGATGTTAAGTGTCATAATACCTAGTAATTTCACTGACTTTAATGTCCTTCAAGCCGAAACACAACAGTGCTTACACACTGTTGCTTGGTGGCAGAAATAGACAAAGCGGTGGTATAAACAAAAGTATTTGTCATTTTAAGATTACCGTTATTAAAATGTTAACTTAAGATCGTGGTAACATGTTTGTTTATCATATTGTTATTCAGATAGCGGTTACCTAAATCTTAAAAATAACCCAAATTCTTCGATGCCGGCTGCCGTAATTTTCAGGGGTTTTCTTTTTCTTGCTCACAAGAAACTTTTCAGCATCAGCTATTATTCGTTTTTAAGATTCGCGAAGAAATTGTAAATACGTCGAATGCCATTTCATTTGTTTCTGTTGACTACGATCTAAGTCGTATATAAAAGTAGTTATAAAGAAGTATAAAACATAGGCGTATTCGTAGGAACAAAGTGCTGAGTAGCTAGTTCTATGTGTATTGTCTGTGGGTGCGTGCTGCGCGCCGCACCCCGCTGACGTTTGTTACTTTGCATCAGTGGTCTCGAATCTACCGATTTTTCGGTATTTATACCGATATGGGCTCTGTAATAGTCATAAAAATTGGTTACGAAAATAATAATTGCTTAAGAATTGAATTTTAAAATCAATTATTAAATTCGGGGGAATTTCCATGTATACTCTGAAATCGTAGAAATATCGTTATGTTTCTGTATTTCTGTAGATCAGAGCCCATATCGGTATAAATACCGAAAAATCGGTAGGTTCGAGACCACTGCTTTGCATTGCGAGTAAATAAACCAGTGTGTAACGAACTACTGCGTTTGTTGGTTGTTGCCGTAGCTTAATAGTCCGTGGCATATAAAATAATTGGCGACTAGGATAACATCTGCGTCCCAGCTCTTGACAGTTATTGACAGCCTCCGTGGCGCAGCGGCCAGGTGTGAAGCGAAAGGCCGCGGGTCCGATCCCCGCACCGAGACAAATGTTTGTGTGATCCACAAATGTTTGTTTCGGGGTCTGGGTGTTGTGAGACCGAAAGTCTCTCGTAGTTCCTGATACCCACGACACAAGACTGGTATCTTACTGTGGGGTCAGGACTATGTGTGTGATTGTTGGATGTAATACAAAAAAAGCTCTTGTTATCTGTATCCGCGTGTCCCGCACTAATCCTACACCTTATACACTAAGTTAGACACTCAGCAAAAAAGTCTAAGCAACTCGTACTGTAGTGTCAGTTCGACTGTTTAATAATTATTTGGTTGATAATTGTAACGAATGTAGATATGTAGATAAGCAAGATAATGTATTAAGAGCATGCTGCCTAAAATATTTCGTGCGTTAGCTCCGCCCATCCACCCCGCTACCCTCTGCACTTGTACGCAACGCGTCGTTTCGCGCGTCGCTTGACGTTATAGTAGTGGGCATAAATACACGGAGACTTCTGTACATAAATATTTTTTTAATAATATATTTTGTTTTGAAAGACAAATGTTTTGTTGATATAATATAACAAAATTGTATCAGAGCTGTGTCTGTACATTTGATATGTTTAAAAAGTAATGATAAACATATTCGATTACAGAAATATATATTTTTAATTATCTTGTCTGTATGTTTGTGCGTGTATTGTACACGAAAACCCACTGAATGGAAATATGAACAGGATTATCGCAGTTTGTATGCATATTTCCAAACTTAGAATCTTTGATGCTTTTTTCACATTTTTTAACCAATGGAAAAACAGAGGAGGTATATATATATACAGACGAATTGCGAACATACATTTACATTACATTTTGAGTGGTAGAGCCACGCTGAAGACAGTTTTGTCTACAGCATGAATGGGCTGGCTCGACCGGGTCGTTACCACTGTCTCACAGAAAACCGACGTAAAGTAGGGGCTTGCTGCTGCGTTTCGTACGGTGAGTGAGATATCCGGAAGCCCAAATCCCCTCCCCTTCCCTATCCCTAATTATCCCTTACCTTTCAGGTCGGCAATTCATTCTTCTGGTGGTGGGCGTACTTGGGCGGTGGAGATCACTTACCATTAGGTGACACACTTGATCGTTTGCCGGCCTATGCTATAAAAAAAAAAGTACAATATATTTGTTTATTATATGTTCACGCATAATGCCGCTAAATGTAGACTGGTTACAAAAACATACTCTAGTAATTTCATGAAAGAAATTAATGTTATTTGCGGATTTTGAGTGTTTTTTCTTTTTTTCTTCTTCAAAATTTAAATGAAATATATTTTCGTTTGAACAAATGTGTTGGTGTTATTTGAAAGAAAATTCATTTATTTTTTGTTTTATATACACATGGTCCGGGTTCCCTGGGCCAGCTGATCCACTTGATTACTATCAAGCTAATTTTCCGTGAGTAGCTTCGTTTCGATGAGACGCCCAACAATTCCCTATGCGAAAATTCTCTATTGTGGTAGCTAACAGAGGTAGCAAGGATAGAATATTTCGATTTGATGATACTCAATTTTTTTTTATTTTATTTGTAGGACAATATGACTGTTAAATTATATAAATATGAACTAAGTAAAAACAAAAAAATCAGCTGGTTAGTAATAATTTTTTATGACCTCGTTTGCGATACCTATTGGAAGCCCCTCCTTCCAATAGGTATGATTACTAACCAGCTGATTTTTTTGTTTTTACTTAGTTAATATTTATATAATTTAACAGTCATATTGTCCTACAAATAAAATTATAAATTTTTAGGTATCATCAAATCGAAATATTCTATCCTTGCTACGTCTGTTAGCTATCACAATAGAGAATTTTCGCATAGGGAATTATTGGGCGTCTCATCGAAACGAAGCTACTCACGGAAAATTAGCTTGATAGTAATCAAGTGGAAAAATGGCCCAGGGAACCCAGACCATGTGTATATAAAACAAAAAATAAATGAATTTTCTTTAAAATAGACTATAGTTTAATTTTCTTTTGTTTTTAAAAAAATGAATGTACGTCGATGATACGTCTACCCATTAGAACGTGTATTCAAAAGGAAATAACGAAAAGTGCAAAAAAGAAGGAATAAATACTGTGTATTTATTTATTAGGATGATACTCATGTGTCTATAGAATGGTTTAAGGTCGAAATAAAACAACAAAATCTTACATCTTCACCTTATATTTTGTACCTCGTAAGGATTTTTTCATGATCAACATCAATCTGAAAGACATCATAATAATATACATTTTGTTATATAAAAAAAAATATCGTAAATTAAACAACATAACAGTACGTTCCATACAATGTCAGTTGCATCAAGTAAGGGCTATATATTGTCATATTTGCTTTCATGGAACAAATATTATGAGAAATGTTCTCTTTGACATCGTATGGGAGGTTTGTCCCCGAGAGTTGATGGTGGCGAAATATATGCACGATGAATAGCTGTTATGTTTTCAGTGTTCTCGCTAGATTCAAGGTTTATCAAGTTTAGTCTGCAAAAACATCATCAACAATCATCATCATATAATCAAATCATATTTTTTAACATCACTAGAAGTTAGAGCTCAGGATCATCATCATTTTCATCCTTACCCATTTATGTAATCAATTGAGGCATTGGCTATTGGTAGGATATTCCTAACCGCTCGGATAGCGACAACCATACACACGGTGTAAGAACCCGTCATAATGATCCCACACACCTTGTGTGGATCGCATTCCAGGATCAGCCAGTGTATAATTGGTTCTCCCGAGGAGTTTGCGACATGACTCGATGGTTGGTTGAGACGGGTATAGGGATACATCCTTGTATCCCTGTGCCTTCATCAGCCATCCGCCTATCCTGTCGCAGGCTCTTCGATTTGCCTCTTTCCTCTTCCAGAGTGTGAAGAAGCATTATTTTAGGCCGGCATGATTCTGGTGACCACCGATAATCTCGTTGTTCATCGATGGTCGCTGGAGTTTTTGGTCTACACTGCGCTTACCATCAGGTATAGCGCAGTCATTTTGCCGTGCTAGGACAAAAAGTAGGTAAGCTGATGGTAAGTGATCTCCACTCATTGGTGATTTATGTAAATAGATTAAATAATAATGTAACAATGATTTAGGTAATTATGTAAATAAATCATCAATGAGTGGAGATCACTTAAGTATGAATAACAGTCGAGCCGGCTTATTCAGATTGTAGATAAATCACAAAAGTGTCTACAGCATGGTTCTTTACATAGCAAAATAATCGTCATTTTGTTTCTCCATGATAATAAAAAGAACATAGATTAGATTTAATGTAAATAATTACATACATAGTTAGTAGTTATTACCCATTATCATATAATAATGCCAATAAAATATGTAATAGTTTGTTTTATTAGCATGAATAACGTTTTGCTAGCCTGATGGTAAGCGCCACATCTGACCATAAACAGACAATATTACACAGAACTTTAGATTACAACGCACTGCGTGATATTGGATTGCGATATTTACTCCGAGACACAAATTTTGCAGTCTCATAATGCCCAGTAATGTCACTAGCTTCAAACCGAAACACAACAGTACTTACACACTGCTACATGGTAGGACAAATAAACGAAGCGGTGGTACCAACCTAGTTGGTCTCTCGCATACGAGGGACCGACCACCTAGTGAAGAAGAAGATAAAGTAAATATTACTTACAATATCAAGTTAGTAATTATACATGACGATTAGATGCATACTTGCTTATAATCTTATTATTAGTATAGTATAATATAATGTTAGAGTAACTCACTCTTCATGCATCACAAAAGTATAAACTAAATCAAATAATTGCCGAGGCGACTCCACTGACTCTTTGTTCCGGATAACCATCATTCGATTTTCTTTATTTCTTTTTCTAAAAAAGATAGTCATTATAATGATTGTTTATACATACTCACGACTGTAATCCCCGAAGGGATAGGCAGAGATGTAACTAGTGCACCCACATTTCGCAAAGTGTATTTCCATCCCATGATGTGACAGCGGGCGATCCTATCGCCATACCGGGCACAATTCGGGATCAAACTCCGCACCGATACTGAGCATTTCATGATAGAAAAACCCAATATCATTTGACCCGACCCGGGGATCGAACCCGAGACCTCAGCATAGCAATACCGCGTACGAAATATAACTACGCGACCGAGGCATTATTATGTATGTAATAATGTAAATAGTTAAATTCTATTTTAGAAATAATATTATTAAAATATGTTATATTATATATAATAATACTTTTAATTTCAAAATGTACAAATAACATTCTAACAAAATACTTACGCTTTTGCTTCTCTCATAATCATTGCAAAGTTTTTGAAACGATTCACTTTCTTTCTTTTTTGCACAAATTATTTATTGTCTGTTTCGCATAGTTTGTCAAATATAATAAACTGATTCAACACTCGGGCAGAGCGTTCGCGCGGCATAAAACACGTAGTCTTTCCTTGAAGCACGGCGCTGTACTAACGATAAATAGCTTTAATTATTAGTTACCGTGCACTACTCAACACACTATGAGAAATGACATAAGGTTGAATATTGCGCACATCGTCGGACGTTTATCAATGCACAGAAGTAAATGACGTAAGTCGCAAATCTATTATAATTTATATTATGAGTTTTAATTGATCTAGGTAATTTATATCTTAGCAGTGGATAATAAACAATATTTACTAACTGTGAATATTTATTTTAGACATATAACTCAAGCCATTTATTAGAAACAGCAAAAATTCTACCAAAAATACATCGTTTTCGGAATAAAAATGTATCGAGGGAAAATAACACAATTGTGTAACTGTCTTATTAACGGAAAGAAATAGGACTGAAAAATCATATATTAAAGTTTTATATTCCTTGGATATATAATTGACGCAGTATGGTCATCGAAACTAACGTACAATTTAGGGAGCCTCCTCTTAAGGATGAAAACTAAGTAAGATAAATCAGAAAGTCTAACTTAATTACTCGGAACTTTCGGATGTTTATATTTTATATTACGAACTAAGACAAATTGTATAATACTTTGTTGTCCCATATCGGCCATATCTAAACTAATATTATAAAGAAGTAAGATTTGTATTTTTGTAACGAGTAAACTTAAAAACTACTGGACCGATTTCAAAAATTCTTTCACTATTAGAATCCTATATTATCCCCGATGAAGATGACGAAAAAAGCAGCGGAGCTGCGAGGAAAAGCTAGTTTATAAATAAATATTTAGAAAGTTTGTTCACCCGAACACGCCCAATTTACGGTACATATTAAATTGAATGTATATATTAACAAAACAAATACAATATGTATGTATGTTACATACATGTTCGATACACAAAGCATACGATATTACACAATTAAACAGAACATATTTGACGTCAGCCCCATCGATCCATCATATGTTAACGCTAATCACGCGAACAGCGTTCAGAAAGGTCAAATTTATGTACACTATGTAGACGTACTAACTATATTAGAAATATCATTTTTGGAGTGGGCTATCAATATCTTAGACCCACAGCCTGTCTCACCTGCACGGGGTACATTCTGCTGTTGAATAGAGAGGCAGTGGTGAAACGTGATTCCTGTTGCCGGTTGTGGTTTTTTTGTTTTTCACACTTATAATATTAATAGGATAGTAAGGTGTAGAATGTAGCTTGGATGTTCGTGAATTTGTATGTTCGTCATGGGCCTCCCTCCACCAGTCGCCACTGCTGTGACTCTTATTAACATATTTCTGAGATAATAACATTTAACTCCAAATATCATCACGTTTCAAATACCGTTCGATACTTATTTTTACTATCATTTCGGATGGTTCCATAAAACGTTAGTCTAGTACAAACAAACAGACGCACCGACTATAATAAACGTAGGAAAATCACCACACCGGCACACCGGTACACCGGCACGCCGCACTCCGCGCCGCGCTGTCTCTAAACACGCGCACAGTTAAAATAAACGCAAAAATCTATTCTGTATATAAAATAATTCTTCTTCCAAGCTCATATTTATTTCAGCAAAGTTTTATGTTCACAATAGAAAGTCTTCAACATACAGGTGTATTGAAATAAAACTAATTTAAACGGATTTTATCGCGGTTTTTTATTAATTTTGATGTCCAAAAACATTTTTGGACAACCTACACCTCAGTCCCCCCCGTGACCACGAAGGCTGAAAAGTCTTCGAAACGTCGGGATCAAAATTAATATAGGTGTATTTATTAGGTTCACTCTTGAGCACTGCACAAGCTGGAATGACCCGAGACCAACAGATATCTGCTTTTTATAACAAACTGTCAGTCACCATTCCATTGTTTAAGTAATCAATACAACTACTTTATTATTTGGAATATTAATTAATTACAATGATGAATATGGATTAAAATATTCTCAAATTTTGAATAACACTTAAAGATAAATAGATACAATTATTTAATAAGTTATAGTATGAAGTAATACAATAGTTTGCAGATATCTGTTCTCGATCCATTCCAGCTTCTTACAAGTCAATACTATTGCTATTTTTCTAACAAAATGTTTACTATACTTATTCCTGATCCTTAATATCTAACACATGTATTGCTGTAAGTATATATATTTTTGCGCAGCTTCTTCTCCACAGCTGTAGTAGTATATACAACAACAACCATCGACAAACAATGATTACCAGATCATGCCGACTTGTATAAATGCTTCTTCGAACTCCGAAGAGGGAAGCAGCAAATCAAGGAATCTGCGACAGGACAGGCGAATGACTGTGCAGGCACAGGGATACAAGAATAGACATCTATACCCGCCCCCAACCAACCATAAGGTCCTGTCGCAAGCCCCTCGAGATATAATACTGGCTGACCATTTGCCACAAAACGACTGCGACAATCTTTATGTATACTCTGTTTTTGATGGAATAAAATATCCTATATTTCTAAAACGTATCAAAAGAAAAGTAATATAGATTAATTATCGTACAATCACAGAGGGTAAATGATAAATCTATATACATTAATAATAAAACTGATAACGCAAATATAACTAAGTACCTATAGTATGTATACATTTATCAACAATATAATCTGCAAAGATAAACAATATTAATGGTACACAACAAGTATATAAGACTAAGTACTTCTTTTTCTATTTGTCTAAATGACAAGACGAGCTAGTCGCTCGCGTGATGGACATCGCCATCTGCCTATAAGCAGCACCACTCAAACGGCATGACAAAGCACTGCACAGCGCCGCGCGGCGATAATTATCCCGAAACGTGTTCAAAGATGATCGAAAAGAGTGTTTTGATTTTGACAGAATGTTTGTGTGATCCACAAATATTTGTGTCGGGGTCTGGGTGTTGTGAGACCAAGTCTCTCGTAGTTCCTGATACCCATGACACAAGAGTCGTATCTTACTGTGGTGTCAGGACTATGTATTTGACTGTTGGGTCTATTTACTTATTTTATTTATTTATTCTGTCTGGAAATTATCCGCCAGCAAAAGTTAATTATTCCATAAAAAAAAACACAAAATAATACATAAAAAATATAAACGTTCATTTATATAATGTAAACATTGATATCAATTAAGCTTAGAGCGAGTTATCTATTACGTTGCCAAATTTTCGCCAAGGACATCTGCAGGTCAATGACCACCAAACAGCTGATATCGCAACTGTGTAATAAAATAATAAATATGAATGTGTTTTTTTATTTGCCGAACACCGACCTTCGTTACGCAAACAATAAGTGAAAACGAATGGTCATAGATTCGATTACCGTATTATATAATTTGAGTGACATACTTGCATGATATTGGATTGGCAAAACCATAATAATTTTAAAACATTTGTCTTGCCGTATAAGACGGCTCACAGTCACTCAGCGAGCTATGGAGAGAGCTATGCTCGGTGTTTCTCTACGTGATCAAATCAGAAATGAGGAGATCCGTAGAAGAACGAAAGTCACCGACATAGCCCAGCGGATTAGCAGGCTGAAGTGGCAGTGGGCAGGCCACATAGCTCGCAGAACCGATAACCGATGGGGCAGAAAGGTTCTGGAATGGAGGCCACGTACTGGCAAGCGCAGCGTTGGACGTCCACCTACAAGGTGGACAGACGACCTGATAAAGGTCGCAGGATGTCGCTGGATGCAGGCCGCTTCCAACAGGTCGGTCTGGAAATCTTTGGGGGAGGCCTATGTTCAGCAGTGGACGTCTTGTGGCTGATGATGATGATGATGATGATTTGTCTATTTTTCGTCAATAGCGGCAAACATAAGCTTTAAAATGGTGTTTGAATGATTAAATTTGATGAAGTTATGGCGTACCGACTATTTTTTAGTCGGGTAACATACAAGGTGGTAGGTCCTTCGTATGCGAGGCCGTCTGGGTTGGTACCACCGCTTTGTATATTTCTGCCGCCAAGCAACAGTGTAAGTAAGCATTGTTGTTTTTCAGTTTGAAAGACATTGAAGTCAGTGAAATTACTGGGCATTATGAGACTTACCATCTTATGTCTCGGGGTGACGAGCGCAGTTCAGTGCCATGCAGTGCTTTGTAATTCAAAGTTCTGTATGGTGTTTCTTCTGTTTAGGAGTAGGCGTGGCGCTTACCAACAGGCGAGCGCCTTGCTCGTCTCGTCATTCAATTAAATAAAAAAATGTGCAGAGCGTACTGTTTAATATCTTTCATGCCGTTTACACACAAACGCAGTATAGTATTACATCCATTGAGAAGTACTGTGACTAACATAGTGACCTAAATAATACATTAAACAATACGCACGTGTTTACATTCATAACGTGATTAGTTTATTAACACGTTAAAAGCGTACACGACTTAAAAAAAGAGGCTCGCGGTTGGGCTGTTTTTAAAGTATGCGTTTATCAGGTCTTTCGTCCCCAGAGGATTCTCTTGTTCTAAACATGAGTGCACGCCCTACCATATTACATTATGGCTATAATAATAATACTAGCCTTGTATTATATACGTCCCACTGCTGGGCACGGGCCTCCTCTACTGAATAACAGGGATTAGGCTTTAGTCCTCCACGCTTCCCATACCTTCGAAAAATCTGGCTAAAAAAGAAACGCGGTTACGGAAATGGCGGATTTCCGTTCTTTTGTAAATAGCTTTCTAGGATAGGGATGGTAATTAAAACAATAAATACAGCCCTTTAAATAAATAGGTACTTAGCACCGGAGCGTGGCAATGATCAAACTTAGAGTTGAGGAAATGTTCTCAGAACAATGAGTTATGATAGATTGTTAAACTTGTAATGCGAAAAGTTTAAAGAATATCATCATTCGGGGCGATTTCGGGCAAATTGATTTTGAAGTTTAAATGGAAATAAAATATGATCAGGGCAGGGCAGTAACGCCTATACCGAAAATGATTTAAGTTCATACTTCAATAACTGACTTCAATAACTGGCTTCAATAACTGGCTTCAATAACCGTCGAAGCCTCTGACGTTAGTTACAAGATCTGTGATTTTTAAAAAGTTATAATGATTTCAAACATCGCTAAGAAACATCTCGATTACAATAGATAATAAATGCATTCGAATCGGGCATTAATTAATGGCCTTTCCCAATATTCTGTTTACCGATAGATTTGCTTACTGGCAGTCAATTTTTATCACATTTTGTATGAAAGATCTGGTAATACACTGTTGATAGTTTTTTTTAATACATAATTGCATAATGCTTGCGTTTGGTCATTATCTCGTCTGTAAATAATTTGTCGTAGTAAGAAATCCAGAAATATCCAGATTTCCCGAGGGGCTTGCGACAGAACTTGATAATCGATTAGGGCGGGTATAGGGAGAGGTACATCCCTGTATCCCTGTGCCTGCACCGGTCATCCGCCTGTCCTAGGCCCCTCGATTTGCTTCTTCCCTCTCTGAAGAGGGAAGAAGCATTTATACAGGCCGGGATGATTCTGGTGACCACCAATAAACTCATTGTTTGTCGGTGGTCGCTAGTTTTTTGGACTGCACTACGCTTACCATCAAGTATAGTGCAGTCACTTTGTCGTGCTCGGATAAAAAATATAATATTACTCTTCTAAAATATGCATTAAGTCCTCATTTGTAGTACCAAGCTGCGCTACTATTTAACACTGTACTACGGTAGCCACGTCACAGGCGTTATGTAAACACACCGTACTCTGTGTCTACAGCGAGCATCCATTCAGCCGGTACTGCGCAAACGCACGGACGCACGCACGCACGCACGCACGCACGCAACACGCATGCGCACGCGCTTCGAAAAGTGAAACACCCACGCGATCGTTAAAAATTAATAGTATCACTAGTGCATTTCACGAAAGCAGACGCACTTCGAATTCCACACTACTTGCGTGTTGCTTAAGTACCATTAGCTATGTAGTGTATGTCTGTCTGTATTTTTTTAATTGATTGTTTTTATAGCAGAGGCCGGCAAACGACCAAGAGGGTCTTACAATACTAAAATCATGGGTTGCCGATCTCGAAGGAAGGATAAGGAGCGAATGATTTGTGCCTCCAGACATCTCACACTCCGTACGAAACGCAACAGTGAGCTAACACCTTACGTCAGTTTTCTACGGGACTGTTATAATACCCTGGTCGAGCCAGCTTATAATTTGTGCTGTAGACAAAAACGCCACGCCAACAGCGTGGGTTTACCATTTATAAAATGTCGGAGTTTCTCAACAGCTAGATACGGTCTTCACCTTGATATGTGACCGAAAATCTGTCATAATACACGATGTGAGTAGTGGAAATTTTATAATGTCAGCAAACTATACGTGTTGAGTCATTCAATATAATTTTCCACGGTAATCTTTTAATGTGAATCACTTCCTTACGTTGTTAGGGCGGTGAAAACATAATCAGGTTTATGTTTTCATATCTATCATTGTGTCTGAGGAATTTATTTTAATTTGCAATTGAAAGAACAAAAAATTCGGACAGAATATTTTTTAAATGCAACTATCACGAATTCTGTAAAAGAAATGATCCTAGATCAAAAGCATAATTTAGCAGGTAACATAAGCATAATTTGAAGAATCACTTACAACGAATTTTTAACATAAACTCTTTAAATACATCAATATTAATAATTTCCCCATTTTTCACCCTGGCCACTCGCTTTATCTCTATGCTATAAAAAAAAACAAATCTAAAAAGAATGTATGTAACCTAATGTGTTTTGAAAATGTTTCCTTGGTCAATAAACACACCTATCCACACAAGCAACATGAACCGTTTTTAACTGAAATATTATGTAACATATAACAGAGTTTGCTCCATCAAAACCGATACTTTAGTTGTGAAGATGATCAAGCTTAAAGCTTCGTGCTCCAACGCGCTATTAACAACTTTGTATGGAGAGCAACATTGTTTGCAGGGAAGCTTTGACAAAGTTGGGGGCACAACTATCAAATAAATTAGTAGAGCTTTATTCAGGCTATTCTACAGCTTTTGTTTATTCGATTAGAAATATTGCTTTAATGGTTTGGCGGCAGCATACTTACGCTCTGAAATCGATCAAAGTTCGATGATCTGGTCAGATAATAAATGCTTATTCATTTTTTTCAATTTGTTAATGCAAATTTTTATAGCAGCTAAGCCCGCTGTAGCAATAATTCGTTACCAACCACTTATGGGACGAAAAAAGCTCGATGCACTAGCTGGAGATTTGCCTACCCCTTCGGGATACAGAAGTAAGCGTAATACATTATATTTTATTTTGAAATAGAAAACACAATGCTTTAATCACGATCGCTCCAAAAATATACGTATAATTACAAATAACGCTTTCCCATTTTACAATTAACCTTCAGAGTATCGTATGTACACGATATAAATGTAGTTTTCTTGTATGATGAGATTGATAAACTATATCGATTTGTATTCGATGGGAAGCTATCTGTCTGCGTAGTTGTTTAATATCAAAAGAAAATTATAGTTGTTGATAAAAATAGCACAGTTGATTTCTTGCACGAAATAGAAGTTTATATAAAAGAAAACTTGTGTTAAATCCTCCCTTCTGTCGTGCAGTAGTCTCTCCGATTAAATTATTTAATGATCAAAGATTATAGCCGATATTTAGGAAACTTAAATAAATATAAACCAACTATTAGAACCCCCCGTAAACTATTAGTGAGCTATATCTACTTTTACCTATTGAAGAGTTGGATACTGCAGATGACTTGGTTGTAGCATCAGATCAAGGTAATCGAGCTAAGTGGACTCTCTCTAAAATTTGCCTGTTTCTTTCTGCCTTGCATTATCCCTGTTTAATACCAGGGTCCAGGGTCTTCTCACCCTGAATTTACGGTGGATTTAGTATTACGTGAGACTATTTTGCCATTGCCTCGTCCGTTAACCATCAGAAAGTACCGTGTAAACGTAAGTAGTTTTGGGCCTAAGATGTTAATAGTCTACTTGCACTATGCCCAAATTTGCCTTAAAACAAAAGATATACAAAAAGAAGTCAAACTTATAACCTATTTCTGCCGGGGTTAAAAAAGATCTAAAAAAAGTAGTTGCTACAAAATAGAGTACCATGTTACATCATACTCTGAAGATGTCGGCCATAAATTACGAACGCACACAATTTATAATCGACTGATATATTGTGATACATTAGTATATGACGATTACTAATGCGTAAACATGACCCAAACTAAGGCAACTGATAAGAATCTGTGTCTCGGTGTAGTTGTACTCGTTATCAAAGTGTATCATAAATCGTAGAGTCGGATGTATTACGCTATCTAGTATATTGAACGCACACTTATATAACTGAAACATAGGTCAATAAATTATTTACCAAGATCTAGGCTGAGATCCATAAACCCGAGGTGACTCTTTATGAAGGTGACTAAAGGAACTCAACAAAGTCAACTTAAGAATGCTTGTTTCATGCAATTATTTTTTTCGAAGAAACATTTGATCATTAACATTTAAAATGTCACTTATAAGGGGAGTAACAAAATTAAAATCAATAAAAACATCTACAACATTATATATATATCTTAAAACTGATGTCACTGCGAGTCGTCACCACGGGGCAACTAACTCAACGTATTGTTTATTCAGGCCCACTTGTACAATAAAACATTAAATATTATTTAGCAACTAAATATGTTTACGATACTTCAAATAGTATTATAAGTTGACATTACCATGTCTAGCGGTTAAATACGATTCAAAATCGTAGTGCAAGTCAGCCTTAAGGTTTGGTCACACAGCGGACGGGGCGGGACGGCAACGCGACGGTGACGGGACGTGAGCAGTTGTAATTCAATAGTCAATATAGAAAATGTCACACAGAACCGTCGCGCTCGACGCTCGACTATCTATACGCAGTCCCGTCTGCGTCGCGTTGCCGTCCCGCCCCGACCGCTGTTTGACGAAACCCTTTATGGCTTTGTCACACAGCGGACGGGGCGGTCGGCAACGCGACGCTGACGGGACGTGAGCAGTTGTAATGCATTAGTCAATATAGAAAATGTCACACAGAACCGTCGCGCTCGACGCTCGAATATCTATACGCAGTCCCGTCTGCGTCGCGTTGCCGTCCCGCCCCGACCGCTGTTTGACGAAACCCTTTATGGCTTTGTCACACAGCGGACGGGGCGGTCGGCAACGCGACGCTGACGGGACGTGAGCAGTTGTAATGCATTAGTCAATATAGAAAATGTCACACAGAACCGTCGCGCTCGACGCTCGACGCTCGACTATACGCAGTCCCGTCAGCGTCGCGTTGCCGTCGCGCCCCGTCCGCTGTTTGACGAAACTCTTAGACTTCGCTTATATTGCTTTACCGAATGTTGCCCGGCCTTAGTTAGAAATCTACAGGTCAAACAGGTTTATTCGAATATTTTCTTCACATAGATTTGTGGATGAAACAAAAAATGTTCACTTAAGAGTTACGACCGATTTGGTGATTATGGTCATTGCGGGAAGCTGATGATGAGGAAGGCAGAGCACCATCAAGGGTGACGCGACCCAGGAAAGGACTGTACTGGTAGCTATATGGATGAAATATTGACACATAAAAATCAACACAAAGAAACGGCTTTAATTTGAACCACTTACAAGTTTTCCTCTTGTACCATAAGAAAATATATTTAATAACATTAACAACAACCACTTATCAGCAGATCTTTAAAATATCTGGGTTAAAACTATTAAGGGCGACCATAAATTATATAAAAACATGCCGGTTCCTATTTAAAACCAGATATGTTTAACTGTAATCCAGCATAGTGAAACCGTGATAACCAGCTACCTAGTTAATACAAGAGCACTAGTAGAAACTGGTAACATTTTACTACCAACACCAGTACCTATCCTTACGGTAAAGCCAATTTCCTAGACTCGAGCCACTTACAACGCGCGTGGGACGGATTTAGATATACGGGGATATCTATATATTGTTATTTGTGTTCTAATATACATCAATGAATTGTTGCTTAGTCACTAGTATATTTATATGTAAACGAATGAGGGTTAGGTTCGGATCTTGACTAAATAAATATGTTCATTTACATTTATATTTATTTCTAATTTTATCTGATGTCGTAGAACATTGTTTTCAAACAAAATACATTGAGCCAAGACAGAACCGAGAACCGGTGTTGGTAGACTAAAAAAGACTTGGTATTGTGGTAAAAGAATTAAAATTTATTAATCTTCCAATAAGAGTCAGACAAAAGGCTAGCTGGTATTACCCAAAATACCTGCATTCTGGTGAAGAAAAATCCAAGCTATAGTGAGCCAACATAGTTTACAATGAACAAAATTAATATTTCCTTATATATTATTAGTAACAAAAACAGGACACTTATCTACAGAGCGGTATAATACAATTATTGAGGTAGGTAGACAGACCTTAAAACAGAAGTGAAAATATCGAAACGTTGTTTATATAATTAATGGATTCGTCCTATTCGCTTGGACCTAAATACGCACCTGCGGCTAGACATTACGGAGAAAGTAACCTAAAAGTATTCGCATTCATGCGTTTTAGATAATACGGCCTCCGAGAAGGAAAAAATATATTTTATATGACACAATGGGTCGCTTATGTTCCTGTCCATCAATCAAGTTACCCTGTCTCGTGGCGTTATAGTAGAATTGGTCCCGGCCGACGCTATTTTTTTCGCCTAAAACTCATTCGGTTAAATGGGATAAAAATATGTACAGTCTCACAGGTAATTTATGTAATGCCTATACGTCTAGATAAAACGTGATATATTTTTGTACGTTACAGTTTTTTAATACAACATTAGCCTATGACACAGAGTATTCGCCCTTTTTAATTTTTTGGGTATTGGTATTTTTTATGTATTTCGATGTATGATTTATTCAGTTTTCTCGTAATAGGTCTAGTTAAACGAGAATTTGGTGGTGACATACGGCAATGAACACCATTTGTTTCGATATCGACAGCGCCATCCTATGGTCAATGGTGTCAGAACAATCATTAGAAAAAATAAGTAAAAATTCTCAAAAACTGATTTCAAATCCCGAATCGTGAATCGTTTACTGTTGCATATCCTTTATTTCCAATTTTCCTTTGTACTCCAACATCACATCTTCGTCAATATGAGAACCCCATCACATATAAATCATCAATATCGGTCCACATTTTGCATAGACAGATGAGGCAGACAGAGAGACAGATGGCGTTACATACAGAGGAATTCAAAACTATCTTTTTGAATTCGGCTAGCAACGGTATCGCGGCGTGTACCTAAAATTAAACTAATCATTACAAATAAACACACAGACCGCCTCCGTGGCGCAGCAGGCGAGTAGCCGGCTGTGAAGCGAGAGGCCGCGGGTTCGATCCCCGCACCGAAACAAATGTTTGTGTGATCCACAAATATTTGTTTCGGGGTCTGGGTGTTGTGAGACCGAAAGTCTCTCGTAGTTCGTGATACCCACGACACAAGACTCGTATCTTACTGTGGGGTCAGGACTATGTGTGTGACTGTTGGGTGTATTAATTTAATTTAAAACAATTTGCGGCGTCTTGTACACGAGTAGTTGCTGCGTCCTTCGTTCGACTCGCGCTATCACGCGCCGTTTAACTACGCCTTTAAAATATAGAAAATTATGCGATAAATCTTCCGTATCACAATTCAACTTAAGGCGAGGCGGGCCGAGAACTTTAGGTATTTTGGGCTGCCTCCGCCGCCCCTGGGTGAGCGCGCCACGTCCGCATTTACGCGATCGGCAGGCCGCGCGCCACTTGCCTTTGCATGACAGCGTTCGAAATCTTTGTGCCACAGTTTAGAAAATCAAGCAATAGATAATTATATACTTACTAACTTCAGGTAGGTAATATTGATATGATGGTTACCAGTATTCTTATTAGTTAATATTATAAAACTAGCTGTCCCTCGCGGCGCTGCCCGCGTGATCTGCTTTTTCCGGGATAAAAGTAGCCTAACAGTGGCGCCATGTGTCGAAAATTTATCGTACCCTCTCAGAAAACTTCGTGGGCTCATGCACAACAACTTTGCTAAAGATCATCACATGATCAAATGCATAGTTTTGTCGGGAAAGATTTGATCGTTTTGGTCGTAGTTTAGAGTTGTGTTTATTGTATAAAAGTGCTGTGGATTTGTTCAATAAACATTGAAGGTGAAGAACAGTGTATGGACTCCGGCAAGACCTTGAAATCGACCGCACCCGTGTTTCATCGTTCTTGTAAAAATAACTTGAGAATAAATAATACTTGACACTGGCAAAATGCATAATAATGCGAAAGCCATAAATAAAAAAAAATGTGTGCGTGTACTAGTGTACACACGTAGGAAGTGAAACTTCTTTATGACCTTATTTTTCGAAAAATGGTCAAAGTCCGGTCGAAGTCTGGTCAAAATCCAGTCAAAGTCCGGTCAAAGTCGAGTCAAAGTCGGGTCAAAGTCAGGTCAAAGTCTGGTCAAAATCCAGTTAAAGTCAAAAATGTGACGCGTGCCGCGTAACGGATAAATGTGACGATTTTATTTTTCTAACGCCGATAAAGAAGTCAAAGTCCGGTCGAAGTCCGGTCGAAGTCCGGTCAAAGTCGGGACAAAGTCGGGTCACAGTCGGGTCAAAGTCCGGTCAAAGCCCGGTTAAAATCCGATGAAAGTCCAGTCAAAGTCTGGTCAAAATCCAGTCAAAGTCAAAAATGTGACGCGTGCCGCGTAACGGAAAAATGTGACGATTTTATTTTTCTAACGCCGATAAAGAAGTTTCACTTCAAAAAGAAGAGGAATCCTAACTTGACATTGGCAAAATGTTTAAATACAATTGCCATTCCAAAAAACAAAAAACAATGTTTGGAACTTTACGGCATCGTAGAAAATCGGCATTATAGTAAATAGGTATTCCTTCATTACATACTATGTAGGTCTATATAAGTGAGTATGTAGGTACAAATACACTATTATTTGTACAAAGTATAACATTAACAGTAGATATCTACATCCCAACAATCAGATAAAATAATGAGAAATATCTACTATGCCATAACATTTTTGGAATAACAATAATTTTCTTTGTGTCGGTTTTTTATTGTAACGGTTTATCATATAAGCCTAAATATATGACTGAAATATATACTATGTATAATATCACTAAACAATATAATTTGTAACAAAAACAAATACAAAAATAATTTTATAAACATAAATGTAAAGAAAATAATAATTAAGAAGCAAAGTCAGGCCACATTATATGTTTAGCAAATGACGACACGCATTTATTACCCATTTTATTAATCTGTACCAATGTAAACGCGGGGGAATTTTCGGGAGACAAACGGCGTGCGTCCTACCTCGAAGACGCCTCGACGGGCTCTGGCGGCTGGCGCGAGCGCTTCAACGGCTAGATTTTGGTAGTTTTTCTTCACAGAGATTAACAATAAAGATATTTTTTATTATTTTTCTTACAATTCGCTAGTAAATAAAAAGCCCTATCTTTTGATATAACTTTGACATGATTTCAAGAAGAAATGGCTTATTGCCACTCACATGAAATATCGATTTAGTGTCATCTTTATGATTTTTTTTTATCGAGAAAATTATGAGTATTCATGTTTCCATCTTTACAAAGTTTTAGAGAATATGTTCAATTTTAATAATAAAAAATATATCGTGTAAATTTTACATATCAGTGGAGATACACAGGATCAAAAAAGCAAAAGTATGGGATAACGTCGCCTTAACAGTTATATAAATAAACAACCAAATTGATTGACAACGTTTCATCTTCCGAACCAGTGAAGCCGGGACTATTCGTCGGGGTGGGGGTGGTTTATTTTATACTCGTTTATACACCTTTAAATAACAAACGCGACCCTCGCCCAAGTATTTTTAACTCGAAGCCTGTGAGAAAGGGTTTTCAAAACCGTTCGTTCGTCGTCTTACTAAATAATTGTATTTTGTGTATCGGATAAGTTTCATTGACTAGATTTAATACTGTTTTTTTAAACGAACTATGTATGATGGTGATAGGAAATTCATATCCGGCCAGATAGCGACCACCGTACACATGATGTTAAAACCTGCCATAGTGATCCACACGCCTTGTGTGGATGGCGTTCCAGAATCGGTTTATATTCGGTTCTCCTGAGAGGCTTGCGACATGACTTGATGGTTACTTGGGGCGGTCATCCACCTGTCCTGTCGCAGGCCTGTCGATTTGCCTCTGCCCTCTCCGAAGAGGGAAGATGCATTTATACAGGCCGGCATGACTCTGCTGACCACCGATAAACTCATTGTTTGTCGGTGGTCGCTGGTTTTTTGGACTGCACTACGCTTACCATCAGGTGTAGTAGTCACTTTGCCGTGCACGCATAAAAACAACCGTTTATTTTATAGTAGTCATCATCATCATCATCTTCAGCCACAAGACGTCCACTGCTGAACATAGGCCTCTCCCAAAGATTTCCAGACCGACCTGTTGGAAGTGGCCTCCATCCAGCGACTTCCTGCGATCTTTATCAGGTCGTCTGTCCACCTTGCAGGTGGACGTCCAACGCTGCGCTTGCCAGTACGTGGCCTCCATTCCAGAACCTTTCTGTCCCAGCGGTTATCGGTTCTGCGAGCTATGTGGCCTGCCCACTGCCACTTTAGTTTGCTAATCCGCTGAGCTATGTCGGTGACTTTCGTTCTTCTACGGATCTCCTCATTTCTGATTTGATCACGCAGAGAAACACCGAGCATAGCTCTCTCCATAGCTCGCTGAGTGACTGTGAGCCGTCTTATACGGCCTATATTTAGAGGCCACGTCTCAGTGCCGTATGTCATCACTGGTAACACACATTGATCGAAGACTTTAGTCTTCAGGCACTGAGGTATTTTGGACGAGAAGACCTTGCCAAGTTTCCCGAACGCTGCCCAGCCGAGCTGGATTCGACGATTGACCTCTCTCTCGAAGTTGGACCTGCCTAATTGGACTACTTGTCCTAGATAGACATATTCGTCGACAACTTCAAGAGATGAGCTTCCAACAGTAATCGGGGTGGGCACAACATGGACATTCGACATGACCTTCGTCTTGTCCATGTTCATTCTGAGGCCCACCCGTTGAGAAACTCTGTTGAGGTTTTCGAGCATTGTACTCAGGTCTTCCAGCGATTCCGCAAGGACCACGATATCGTCGGCAAAGCGGAGGTGAGTCATGTACTCGCCATTTATGTTGATGCCGAATCCTTTCCAGTACAAGAGCTTGAAGGCATCTTCCAGCGCGGCAGTGAAGAGTTTAGGAGAAATAACATCTCCCTGTCTCACGCCTCTCTGTAGTGGAATAGCCTTCGTACTCTGTTCTTGTACTCGGACCGACATGGTGGCGTTGTTGTACAAGCACCTCAACACTTCGATATACCGATAGTCAATGTGGCACCGCTGGAGAGCCTGCAGCACTGCCCAGGTCTCGATCGAATCAAAGGCTTTCTCATAGTCCACAAACGCTAAGCAAAGTGGCAAGTTATACTCCTCGGTTTTTTGTATAACTTGCCGCAGCGTATGAATGTGGTCTATGGTACTATAGCCTTTTCGGAAACCGGCTTGTTCGGGAGGCTGGAAGTCATCTAACTTGCGCTCGAGACGATTCGTGATAACCCTCGAAAACAGCTTATAGACATGGCTCAGGAGTGAGATGGGCCTGTAATTCTTCAACAAGGTATTGTCACCTTTCTTGAAGAACAGTACCACCGCACTCCTGTTCCATGCCTCAGGCGTTACGCCCTCGAGCAGAACGAAATTAAAGAGCCTCTGAAGGACTTTCAGTACCGGCGCTCCGCCCGCTTTCAGAAGCTCCGCAGTAATTCCGTCCTCGCCCGGCGCCTTGTTGTTTTTGAGCTGTCCGAGGGCCATTCGAATCTCGCACAAGCTGATGTCCGGGATGTCCTCGCTGTAGTGCCGGACCAGCTCAGCTCTTGGGTCTTTAGCCGAGCAGGTAACGGGTTTGGCAACCGAGGTATAAAGCTGTCCGTAGAAGCTCTCGATCTCTCTCAACACCTCTGCCTTGGTCGATGCTACACTGCCATCTTCCGTCTTCAGCTTTGTCATTCGGCTTTGCCCAATAGACAGGTCCTTTGCAAACACTTTGGAGCCTTTGTTCTGCTCGATCGTCTCCTTTATGCTCGCAGTGTTGTGAGCGCGGACGTCGTGTCGCAAGGATTTCCATATCCGTCTATTGAGCTGCCGATATGCCTCAGCGTCATCGGAAGACCGCAGCGCCATAGATCGACGTTCGGCCATGAGCTCGAGCGTCGAGACCGAGAGTTTCTGAGGTCGATTTTTACGACGGGGTCTAAAGAATTTAGAACCCGCCGTGTGGACAGCTTCTACCAACCCGTCATTGATATCGTCCACAGTTACGCAGTTATCTAGGCAAGCGAAGCGGTTTTCCAGCTCGAGCTGAAAGCACTCGGGGTTTTGAATATGGGCGCGAGTAGGGCGGAGCATAGACTTCATCAAGCGACGTCTTTCTACCTTGACGTCAATACTCAATGTGCCCCTTACCATTCGGTGATCACTTCCGGTTTTCACCCTGTTGATCACAGAGACATCATTGAGTATCCGTCTCTTCGTCGTATTGATATCTGGTAAATGTCCCCCAATACGTCCTTTATTTTCCAGAAAGCCTTCAATGGACCCGACGCTCCCCCTGACGACACATAGTCCTGACCTCACATTAGGATAATCTGTATCGTGTGTATCAGGAATTATGAGGTACTTGCGTTCCCACAACATCCAGACCCGAAATAAATATTTGTGGATCACACAAACATTTGTTTCGGTACGGGAATCGAACCCACGGCCTCTCGCTTCGCAGCATGATACTCGCCCACTGCGCCATGGAGGCTGTCAAAAGGACGACTGTAAGTGACTTTGGATTATACCTTTAATAACAGTCAATACTTTTGTAGGTTATTAATTAACATATCTAGTTTTTAATTACAGCGTTAATACAGACATTGAATATTTATTGTATAGAATTAATAATTCGATTTTTTTTTATATCATAGGCCGACAAACGAGCAAGTGGGTCACCTGATGGTAAGTGATATCCACCGCCCATGTACGCCCACCACCAGTCGCGTAAAAACAATAACGTTTCTATAAACCACATTGTTAATGAATGTATAAAATTAAATTATGTACTTGCATTCATTAATGACTCACATTGGACAATGTTCAATGTACCTAAGTAATTTTAAAGTATAATTTCAATTAATAATGACTATTCGGAATATTTTACAGTATATGTGCAGAACGTAATGTAAATAGATTGTTTTATATAACATGTCATCGGCATAAATTAGCTAAATTTCTCTAATTTCTGAACAACAAGTTTTCTTCAAACGCAGCTAAGTGCCGTATTGATTAAATCGACTTTAAAAAAAAACCGCAGTCAAATCTATCCATTCGTTTAACAGCGTTACGAAGCCACAAACACACAGACACATATAAGGGCTATTCTTAGTAAACTCGGTACACTATTGAAAGAAACATATCCGAGAATTATTATAAGGGTTTTGAAGAAAAAATCTTACTAACGATGAGACGATTAACTGTCAAAACTGATACATAAATCAAAATTGAATCAATTGATACATATACTTGAGGATATAAACCGTTTTCTAATAAATCTTAACAGGAAACTGTATGATGTGACTTACTGTTTTTGGTAAAGTAGGGGACTATAACGCGTGACTATGTTAATTTCACTAAAATCACATTACCTTTTAAATCATTTATTCAAATTAAACACAGATATGCTCCGCACGCTTCAGTTCTAAGCGTAGGGATAAACAAAAAATTAAATATCACAAAATAACACAAAGAGATTCATATCAAAAACTATCTTAGTACATACTAAATAATACAGACAAAACCACAGTGAGATATAAATTCTTTGAAGTATAAAAATATAAAAAGTGTCTTCTCCTATTTAGCCAACACAAACTTAACACAAAATCAAAAATATTTTAATCCAAAACAAGATGTTTGTGGCATATAAAGATTTTGTTTTTAAGATGTCTACGCTTTATTTACTAGTTTCTTTGAGAGTTATATTAAGATACACCAAATTTCGGATTATTTGATCAAAGGACACATCTGGACAGCCACTTTCATTTATTTTGAATGTTTGTTATCGCAACCATTCAAAACCGTAACCGTTAAATCATTGTCTTTTAGCAATATATCGGACGAAATCATATGTTTTGATTTATTTTCAAATATCTCACGAGAACACAGTGTCCTCATTGTAAAATGATTGTGGTTGACTGGTTTCAGCTACTCCATCGTCTAAACTAGGGGGATTCCCAAACTATTTCTGGCAAGAGACCCCTATTCCAAAATGAACTAATACCTCAGATCCCAATTTGATAGACAAATTACTTTAAAAATCCTATAGTTTTTTTCCTATTGATACAAAATACTGACCAATTTAAAAACTTTGCTATTTTTCTCATATCTATTTTTTATAAATCGAACCCTTTGGGAATCCCTGGTCTAAGCTTTACGGCGTCAGTTAGTATATTCAAATGAGCAATGTAGATGTACATAGGTGTCTACTAAAATGCTCGAATTTCGTCTAACAGATGTGTCAGATGTCCAAATAACTTAGTATTTATAATAATAATATTTATTTATTAAATGATATTTGTATAAAGCTATGGATAGATCTATAGATAGCTAATACATACGTAGTTTACAAAATCATATTTATTTTTTAGGTTAGAATATGACGTAAAAACACGAAACGAACATCACGAAATATCTGTGGATCACACAAACATTTGTCTCGGTGCGGGAATCGAACGCACAACCTCTCGCTTTGGAGGCTGACCTACTTGTTCATTTACCGACTTCTATACAAAGACCTGATGTCAGTCATTATATTATAGCTATCCATTGCAACTTGACAATTACCATCTATCTATCACTGAAACGGCTTAGTATATCATAGTTTATAGGAAATGGAACAATGGAGCCGGTAAACGAACCTAACCATAGACAGACCTACCTCTACATTATGATGGCGGCGGTAATAACACGATTGTTTATGCAATTGTCTATTCTATAAACTAGTTGTATGGCCAGTATGTTGACACTATTGAGGTTTTAAATATCTACAATCTACATGTTTGAATAAAAATGTTTTTTTTTTTATCGGTCATAATGACGCGCGACGATTAAATAAATATTGAAATAATAATACTACGCACTCACACCTGTAATACCCGAAGGGGTAGGCAAGGATATAATCAGTACACACACATTTCGCAGAGCGTTATTCCGTCCTATGATGTGATAGACGAGCCTATCGCCATACCGGACTCCGGGTAACTGATGCTGAGCATTTCGTTATAGAAAAATCCATTATCACTTTACCCGACACGGGGATCGAACCCGAGACCTCAGTTCAGCAGTGGTACCGCGCCCGGAATACAACTGCACCGCCGAGGCAGTCATATAATATAATATACGAGTATATATCGACGCTCGAAAGGTAGAAAATATCTGAGCGATTGAGTAAACTTTGGAGGAGAGTGACTTAAAAGTTCAAATTATTAGAAAAAAAGTCTTAAAAAGTTATCTAATTGTCGAATTTCGGTGCTTTTAACATACATGATATGTATGCAATAATACAATTAGATAACTTTTTGATTTTTCTCGCCCCCTGCGGCTGCTTTTTTTTAACAAACATTCTGTGGACGCGGCGTATGCTTAGTAATGCCCTTGGAGTGTGTTCCTTTGGGATACGATACATTAAAATAGGAGTAGATATAACAGAACGTATCAATTATCACCTCTATACAGATAATTACTAACCGCATAGTCTATAGTTATCTCAAAGACAATAGACTAGTTGGTTAAAATATTAAAACTTGAACAGTTTAAAATTATAAAAGGTAATTAGTGACACGAACACGCCACGTGTACTGTTATCATGTTTTATTGTGATTAATTAACTATAATGGAGCCATTAAAGTGTGAACTAACCTATCCTAAATCATTCTTTTTTTGTAGATAATTTGTGTGTCAAGCCCTTTATTCGTAAAGCACGAGAGATTAAAAACAAAGGCAGCCTATTGTGTTGTATTAAATGACGTAATCAAAAATAATGTGTCCTACTTTTTTATTCATTTTCTGTGTAGTAATAGTGTATTCATATACCAATCAGAAACACTTGAGTTGTATAGCCACGCTGTAGACACTTTTGTGTACAGCATGAATAGGCCGACTCAACCCGGTCGTTACCGCTCTCACAAAAAAATCGACGTGAAGTAGCGGCTTGCTGCTGTATATCTTACGCCGAGAGATATCCGGAGCGCCAAATTCCACTCCCCTTAGTAATTCCTTATTTATCCCATTTTTAAAGGTTGATGACGAAACAATACCAGGAGAATCATGGGATTCCTTTAATATTATGGGCGTTTAGTTTTTTTTACATGTTTTCCCGGGATTGCATCCCCAGAGAGGTTTAATACAGGAGGTCGTAAAAACTAATCGGAATCTGTGCAACATGGGCAAAAGCACACTGCGTCGATCCCACATTGCAGTGGGATCAAGAGTGCAATCCCTCACCACGATATACCCCTAGACGCGGTATTTGTGGGTCCCAAAATATTTTAGTTCCGCACGATGCAGGTAGGTATATAACGGAATCCCGCAGGATACAAAGAAGTGAAAAATAAATCACAGATAATAGGTACATATTTATAGCGTGATGAGGGCATGATATTTTTTTATTAAATTGACGGAGTAGGTATGTATTTTTAAACAAATTTTCCTAGATTAACTGACAGAGATAGGTACCTACATACACCTTTGTAAGATAGATATTTTAAATCTCATATTCAAGTAGAATCGTATTGATAACGGCATCTTCCTATTTAACTATCTCAACTGAAGGATCCTAACTTGTTTACTAGGTAATACATTTTTACTAAAATTTAACTGTGCTATCCATCATCCCAATTCGATCAATCAAAAGCGGTGTTCACAACAAGTCAATCAAATTCCACTATACAACATAATTTGCATACAATCACGAGATTGGCATAAAACGCCAGAATTCAAGGCTCTCAGACAATTCAAATGGAGCATTTATAAAACTTATTTTTCAACATTTACCGTTACGTGTTAATAAATAATTTTAAATTGTCTAAAGCAGATTTAGTTTAATTATATTACCTTAGTATACCTGCAGAATTTATTAGTGCCTATAAAAATGTAATCGTTTCATAATACACTTTTTAAATACATAATTGCGCAAAAACAAACTGGTCTAATTAGCACTACACTAAAAACTGTACTTAGAGGACGGCATAAACAATCGGTGACGTGAACTATTCCATTATCATAGACTTGATATCGCTTCTAGTCACGTGAAACATTCTAGTTTTTACGGTAATATATAACTATACCGAAAATAACGTCCAAATTATACGATTTAAAAGAAAAAAACGCTAGATAGCGTACGTCTAACAATATACCGGTTTGAAATTTCTATTCACCGCGAGTAAATATCTAGCTATGTTGCTAGCAATTAGTATGTCACGTAGCCCCGCTTTGTTTCGTAAAGTGTAGGCCATATAGAGAGCGCGCTAAGTCGAACATGGAAGCACCACGCACGACGCGGCGCACCGCGTAAACAACGCGGCCGTGGCCAGGTAAGCGTGCACGATCCTGTCACCACGAACGAGGAGCCACGCCGCGCCGACTGCCGGCACCACGCGACACCGGCACACCGGCGACATGACGTAACCGGCCAGCGCCCGTGCCCTGCTGGCTGCTGCCAAATGGGTTACGACAGTCATCCGGTGGCGAGTGCCGACGCGCTCCTCGCCCGTCTCTCATCAGTTGTCTCGCCACACTCATGCACCGTTTCCCTTAGCGAGGCTGCCAAGGTCACCGCGCCGCGCGATAACACGGACCACGCGCCGCGGCCGGCTAATTCGCCCTATCGTTAACTATTGTACACTCACTCATCGACACAGCCACGATAATTATGTTCTATTCAATAACAACAAAACTGACGCTCACCTGTTCTTTTCCAACTCGTTATGAGTGGTCCTGGAACAAAAAACATACGTGGTCACGTCACTGTCACACACTGTAAATCACGTATGCACTGCACTGAGAACGCATTTCACTGGCTGCCGGCGAGCGGCGAGGAGTTGCGACTCACCTGCTGCCTTGCGATTTCTTCGTCTTGGGCCGCCTGCCACCGGTGCGCGAGTCCTCATAAACGGGTAGGCTCGACGCGTACCCGTGCTCCGCCTCTGCAACAAAGAAAACTGCCATTCCGTCAAAATCAGCTGATTACCGCACGGCAAAAATAGACGGGAGCCATGTTTGACGTGTGCGTGTGCTGCACTCGATTGACAATTCAAACAAAGAAAATCCAAATCACCTCTATCGCGCCTTTCGATGAATTCAGCGGCTTCGAGCAGAGCAGCAATACTCATATTTATTGTGTCCCGGTAAAGCACAGGTATTCACAAACGTCACACGACTTTATTCGATTAAAACTATAAATAAAAGTATCTAAGCACTCCGAGGTCCACGACTGCGTGCACCGATGTCAAAAACACACTAGGCGATTCGGGACGCGCGACCGTGTTCGGCGCTTCGTGATTTGTCGGTGGCGCTCGGCTCTCGCTCGGCGGGCCAATCGCAGCGCGCTGTCAGCCACAATAAAATACCTGGGTCAATCACGTGAACTTTGTGTTTCCAAACAAAACATTTTTTTTCTATGCGAAGCGAAGGTGAACCGAAGTGTTGCACGGCACACTAATGGACTTTCAGATTTTGGTATTAACACTAATTAGCGCCAGAATCATACCCAGACGTATAATAGTCGAAGTAAAAAATTATTTGATTTATTTTATACATATTAAATCTTATAAAAAAAATAAGAAATTTATTAAATTTAAAAATACAACCGCCCAATGGCGAAGCCTATTTCCTAAGATTAGGACGAGTAAGGCATGATTGGTTTTATTATAATGCTTGATAAATATATTTTGGTGCGACTTTTCGGGTCGACCATCATCTCTGTTGAAAATGTTTGACATATTCTAATTTTGTAGATATCATTTACAAGGTCAATAAAACACAATACTTTACATTTGAGAAACACTTTTAATGTTCAATATTTTTAAACAAGATTTCAAAGTGTCATTTAATATCCTTAACATGTGCATTCTGGCGAAGATCACTGGTAAAAGATGTTTCCTTGGCTCCTGCAACAAAAAACAAAAATTAATTAGATTTTCGTTCGTAAATAAATTTCACACTACCTTTGTTTTAGAAATAATTAATTGTAAAGAATTTTAGGCAATTTTCTCTGTCTCGTAGATTTATGATTTTTTTAAATTTCTATAATTTAATAATAAACCAACTAGATTCCAATAATTTTCTGATGACATAAATCTTATAAGATTCTTGTAGGGGTAGATTTCTAAATTTAATTTATTTCAAATTTTATTTTTGTCATCTGGCAGATAAAATTTATTCAAAGTTTGAAAAATAGGTTTTCAATCAATGTTGCCTTATCTATACAATTTTTTTTACACTCAGCTCTAATAAAGTTTCCATACATTTTTAGTAGCTACGAATGAATATAAATATATGATTTGTTGTCATCTAACTGAACCACAATCTCATTTGTGAATGTGACATTTTAGCTTAGTTTTTAGTTTAAAATTATTCTCCAGTGTATATGTCTTGTTAAACTAAAATAAAGTCCTTTCATTTAAGGACATTACAATCCATTTGACAGGAGTAAGCTATATTTTATTTACATTTAGTATCAGCAAAATTAAGACTAGAAGCATTTATTTCAAAATACGACCATTTTATTTCCTTACCATCAATATTCTGATTCTCCTGTAATATTGACTGAACACCCTGACCATTGCACACAGATAACCACATATTTGATGCGGCCTGAATTCACAGTTACTCTCTCTGATCTCCACACAACTGTTTAACAGGGAGGGCATGCCCAATATGTAGTTGAATACTAGATCCCATTCATCCTGGAATAAAATAAATAATTTTGTTAAATTTGCACAGCTAAAATAAACAGAAAAATAATAAATATTGATATAAAACAAATAGATAATATGATATAGACATGTTTTATTCATACTACAGAGATTTTCATAAGCATTGTTCTTTACTATGCAAGAATTTGTACATAAAAAATGACCCAGAAAACACATAGCTTAGGCCCATAGCACACGGCGTATTTTTAACGCGCAGACGACGCGCGTTTACGCGCTTCATACGAGATTTTGACGCAGCCTTGTAACCTAAAGCACACGGGGCGATCGTGAAACGCGCCTCTACTGGTGCTGCCACACCGGTGTTATAAAATGGTAACAAACATTTTAAAACATAAAATAAAATGTTAACAAACATTTTATAACATTAAACATTTACTAACATTATCTAACATTGTGATAAAATGTATCAAATTTTTGTTAACAAATGTTTAATAATGTTTTGTAAACATTTTATAACATCTGTGTGGCAGCACCATACTGCGCGTATACGCGCTGTAGTCGCTCGTAGCCTTTGCGTTTTAATCAGAGACTCCTCCAGTCTCCAGTTGTACTGTCCCTTACTCCGCTCCTTTGTACGCGCGTTTGTATCGCTACAAACGCGCGTACATACGCGATTCATGCGCGCGTTTGTGTCATCAATGCAAACGCAACAATCAGCGTCTACGGCGGCGAAGACGCGCGTTCCTAATAATATGAATTGATCATAATATACCCTAACACAATGTCAACTTGTTGTTGACACACAATGCAGTATAACATATTACACTGTGTGTCTGCTACACGCTTTGTCTATTTCTGCCGCCAAGCAGCAGTATGTAAGTACTGTTGTGTTTTGGCTTGAAGGACATTGAAGCCAGTGAAATTACCGGGCATTATAAGACTTAACATCTTATATCTCGGGGTGATCAGTGCTTTGTAATTCAAAGTTCTGTGTGGTGTTGCTTCTTTTTAGGGGCAGGTGTGGCGCTTACCATCAGACGAACGCCTTGCTTATCTCGTCGTTCAATCCAATAAAAAAATTTATATGAAAGTCAGTTTATTATTATATAATAGATAGAAAATGTTGTAACTACACACCTCTTGAGAAAGCAATGACAAATCACAATCTTCCAAAGCTGGTAACTGTGGGTACGTCCCGTCTTCCACTTTTTCATTATATGTCCTAATGATTGTCTCCAATCTTGCACAATTGTACAAAATAAATGCTGCCCCTGTAATTTAAACAATATAGTTTTTAATAATTTTTTTATACTCAATTACAAAAATTAATTCAATATTGTTATCGAATTTTTTTAACAACATACAACTTTTATTTTAACTATGTCTTAGTATGGGAACCGAACAGCCTCTCATTTCACATTGTTTTATTTAATACTAGCTGTGTCCGCGAACTTCGTTTCGCCATCAAAAAGCTTTCATCCCTTATTTGGGTCTTTTAGGGGTTGAAATTCAAAGAAAAAAATACCCTACGTTTAACCCTGGGTCATCAACTATATTTATGCCAAAATTCATTGAAACCGGTTCAACAGTTTAGATTTTTCATACAAACTTTCATCCTCTTTTTAAATCCTTCAGGGGTTGATTTTTGAAAAACATAGTAGCCTATGTCCTATTCTGATGTATAAGCTATGTTATTGTAAAGTTTCATTAAAATCCATGCAGTAGTTTTTACGTGGAAGAGTAACAAACATCCATCTATACTTACAAACTTTCACGTTAATAATATTAGTAGGATACCAACCTTTACTAGAGCCGGCAGAAGGGCATTCAAAGTTAATTTTGACTGCACTGCTAGGCTTCGTCTGCAATAATTCAAACACAACTGCAGACTCCCCCAGATGTGCGATGTACTCCTGCCATTTAGTATCTGTTGCAACTCTCACACCATATTTGTGTTGTGCTATTAATGTCATATCATTTTGCCTCAACCTGGAAATGAAAAAAATAATCATTTAAATATGCCCTTCATGGAACCTAGTACAAAAGTTTTTTAATAGATAAAACAAAATATGGTCATAATTTTACCCTTATCATGGCACTGCTGAGCATAGGCCTCTATATGTATGTGTCATTTGTTTCCTCAGCTGTTCAATTCAAAGTCCAACCCAACAAAAAATTTAACTATAGATATCACAAAGTTTTTTTTAATAGCATAGACTGGCAAGTGACTCAAAGTAAGTGATTTCCACTACCCATGTACACCGACAATACTAACTACTTAAAGCGAAGTGATAATTGAAGGACTGGGAAGGGGATTTCGGTCACCGCATTTCAGCAGCAAGCTGCTACCGCTGTCGGTTTTCTGTGAGATAGTGGAAACGACCCGGTTAAGTCGCCTCATTCATACTGTAGACAAAACTGTCTACAGCTCGGCTCTACCATTCATAATAAGTTCAATTATTTATAATGCAAACCTTACACAAATAAAAATGCATAACTTATGATAGACAGTGTGTGTCCTATTGTTAGAAACAATTACTTTCAGACCATTTTTTAACTCAGTCAAATACACAAATGAGACACAACTTTGTAAAAATCTTGTCAAAGCTTTCATTTAACTTTTACATATTATTCAAAATCACAACAACATCTGTTTTATGGGTATAATGTCATGAAAGTAAAATTATAGACTCAAATCTCAATACAAAGATATAGTATGCACCTTATAAAATCATCAGCAGTTATTGTAGTTTCTTTTGTTCCTGACTTAGCATTCAATACGGCTCCACACAATATCCTCATACCATCACTCTTAGTTGAACATTTTGAACTAACCGTTATAACAGCCTTATCATCAGTGTTTGGACGTAACGCACACAGATTATTTATAACTTCACATAGATATTTTACTCGTAGGGAAGTCAGGCATACTGTTTCTTCACAGTCAGTCTTTATTTCGTAATATGAATTTCCATCAAGTAATTTCTGAGATATAGTCACATTATTATGTAAAGCCTCCGATAAACCGACGTGAATAGCTCTGGGACGCTCTAGAAATATGAAAACACGGTCTTTCACTTCGATAACATTATTTATTCGCAACTTCCAGTTGTTTGATTCGTGAATTAAATCAGAGGAATTCTTTCCTATACAATTTAGTAATGAACTTGTGTCTAAGCCGGTGCTCGAACTGAGCAACTCATGCCAGGATTTGGTCGTATTCGGAAAGCTGAAATCTCCATGTGTCTGCAGGTTATCTGAATGTTTTTTGACAAGTAAACTTTTTGCACTTTTGGTTTCTCCGGTTACGAACATAAATAGGTGGTTTGTAAATTCTTCTACAGAGTTTTCTATCATTTTAACATTAAATTCACCATGTGTTAAAAAAACTAATTTCCATATTTTTGTGATGGATGCAAGACATAATGTACCCCAGAGACAAAATATAAACTAATGTACTCTTCTTCTTTTTATTTATGGCTTTCGCAGTATTATGCATTTAGCCAGTGTCAAGTATAATATATTCTCGAGTACTTTTTACAAGAACGATGAAACACGGGTGCGGTCGATTTCAAGCAGTGATGCCAACTCGCCGAAAAAGAAATCGCTAGATTTGGTCTTAAAAGTCACTAGATACCGGGTTATTTGGTACTAAAAAAAATCGCTAGAAATCACTAAATAATTTAAAAGGAAATTACACGATAAGTGTAACAAAATAATGTAATTGCGAAAATAATTTACAAAATTTATATGGATTAGCTAAAAAAAAAAAAAAACAACATCCAACAACATTTTTTTTTTTTAGCTACATTCGTGTATAGAAGGCCGAGATGGCTCAGTTTCATTTGATTTATTTGGTTTTTAAAGAATAATTCGTTTAACTTCTCAATTTTTCAAGAATCGCCAAATATCACTAGAAATCGCTAAATATTCTTTTAGCGATTTTTTTTTCAAAAAGTCGCTGTCATACCCCAAAAAGTCACTAAATCTAGCGATAAAATCGCTAAAATGGCAACGCTGATTTCAAGGTCTTGTCGGAGTTTTGGTGTTAACTCCTTTCAGTACGATTCTTAATTCACTTATTTCAATGTTTCCATACACTGTTCATCACCGTCAATGTTTATTGAACAAATCCACACCACTTTTATACAACAAACACAACTCTAAACTAGTTTATGAAATAAATTAAAATAAGCGATGAACTGCACTGTCAGAATTCCCGCCAAAAACCTTTTAATCCAATTAATTCCTAAACTAGTTGAAAATTGTATAAAAATGGTGTGGATTTATACAATAAATATTAACGGTGATGAACAGTGTATTGAAGTGGTGATTTTGAGTGGTAGAGCCACGCTGTAGACAGTTTCGTCTACATGAATGGGGTGGTTCGACTGGGTCGTTATCACTGTCTCACAGAAAACCGACGTAAAGAAGCAGCTTGCTGCTGCGTTTCGTATGGTGAGTGAGATATCCGGAAGCCCAAATCACCTCCCCTTCCCAATCCCTAATTATCCCTTTCCTTTAAGGGCAGTGGAGATCACTTACCATCAGGTGACCCACTTGCTTGTTTGCCGGCCTATGCCGGATGCTATTATATAAAAAAAGAGCCACTAGACATCCTCGTACGAATGTTGTTCTTCAAATGATAAAAAATAGTCTTATTTGCGTAGAACCGTGTGCGGAAACGAGTAGCATACCAGTAGGCGATCATGGTTTGCATCTCAGTCGCGTAGCATTTGAATAGTTTCGTGAGAGAAGGGCCTAAGGGGCGACTAATTGGAGCCTCAGGGCGACGCAGCTACCCAGCGACGGGTGTGGAGGCTTTTCACCTGTGGGGTGTCAGCAAAAGAAATGTTTGATATCGTTGCGTATATCTATCTTTACTCCTTTTCCATTGTTTGATACATTTTAATATTATTAATCATACATTTACAAATTCAGAACGAATATTAGCTGACGTCGCAATGACGTTGACATTTCTATTCAACAGATTTGCCAATGCCAAGGTGACAACTGGTCGCTTGCGCTAGCTCGCTACAAAACAGCACAGTGCTCGACGAAATATCGAAGAAACCTACAAATCTATATTAAGAGCTAGTCAAGATTAAATGCATTTATATTTTTAAGATTATGCTTTATCACCAAAATGGTTTTCAATTTTAAAACATTAGTATTTGTGTGGCTATCATGGCAATTTGTCACAGTGCAATCACACGATCACCTCCTCGAAGGTATTTATTGTGGAAAAGCGAATTGTTATGAGGTTCTAGGAGTAACACGTGAAGCAACGAAGAATGAGATAGCTAAAAGTTACCGACAACTGGCGAAGAAGTACCACCCGGACGTACACAGAGACCCCAATGATAAAAAGGTTGCCGAGGAAAAGTTTAAAGAGATCGCTACAGCGTACGAAATTCTGCGAGATGATGAAGAGAGATCAGACTATGACTACATGTTGGACAACCCTCAGGAGTACTATGCTCACTACTACAGGTATTACCGGAGGCGCATGGCACCAAAAGTAGATGTAAGAATAGTCATAGCTGTGACCATCACAATTATATCCATAATACAATACTACAGTGCATGGTCTAAATATGACACTGCTATAAAATACTTCATGACTGTGCCAAAGTACAGGAATAAAGCTTTAGAGATTGCTAAAGGAGAAATGAAGGAATCTCAGAACAAAAAAAATAGAAAAAGTAAAGCTGAACAGAAAGAAGAACAGGACAAGATCATCCGGCGAGTTATTGAGGAAAATATGGACATAAAGGGAGCATATGCAAAGCCGGAGATTGTGGATATCCTGTGGATTCAACTCGTAATTCTGCCTTATACAATTTCATACAATATGTATTGGTACCTCAGGTGGTTTTGGAGGTATACTATCATGAAGCAACCCTATGGCACTGAAGAGAAGTTGTATTTAATCAGAAAATATATGAAGCTTGGTCACCACCAGTTCAATGCATTGGATGATAAAGAAAAACAAGAATTCCTTGATGAGGAGTTGTGGATTAAAGAAAACTTTGTAATTTGGAAGGAAATTAAGGATGAAGAGGCTAAAAAAGCTCTGGCTGAAAATAACAAATATAAGCAATATAGAAGGTACATCAAACAACATGGTGTTGGGCGGATGACATTTGATGATTCATGATAGTTTACAAAAAGAAAACAAAGTTATTTATTGTCAATAAATTTAGGAACAACAAAAGAATTTTTATTAATGTATAATTTATGCACCAAACAATAAAACAAAATTTTCTTTTTTACACAATGTTTATTTCTTTGTTTAATATCTATTTGAACACATACATTAGTCATGTAAAACATATTCTTAATTTATAATTCTGATGGCAATTTGTTAAGACATACTAATATGAGGTGCTATATGCAATATGCAAACAAAGAAAGTAACATCCCAGCAATTGCATTTGTTTTGATTGAATAGGCTGAAGTCACATAGCTTTTAGTAGCACACAGGATTGTCAGCACTAATATTTTGTTTGAAAAATGTATATAACACTTAGTATAATGCAACAACTGAGTTGGTAAGACGATGCTGGTCGATTTTCAGTTATGACAGTTTTTTCTATACATAAACATACCGCTGCGCAGCTAACTAATGATTGTCGCACTGTAATTGCAACAAAAACAGCATTTCTTTTGAAACTAACACCTTAAGATTATTGCTTCAGAAAACGATTGCTAATTTCTGTATGCATTAAAATCGATTTGTAATAAAGGAAGGAATAATTGTAATACTCGAAGCAAAACCTCTGACTACGTAACTGCTTTTGTTTGCAACCTTTCGTAACTCTTACAGCCATGCTCGCAAATAAAAGGTACTCTCCGAGCGCCTCCGCGTCGCTCTGCATTTCCACATTTCGTTAGCATTTAGCATGACTAAAGCTATCTGATACAAGAATAAAATGGCGTGAAAATAGATGAAACGCATTTCAATTCCTGTGGTATGAATCAGTGACTGGGTAGGTATCCAAATACATATTTAATTTTAACCAGTATGTAATACCAAGACACTATTAAGTTTTATTGCAAAGTTACACCCACTGGACAGCAATTTTTTTTCTGCCTAGCGTTATCCAGGCTATCTGCCTTCCTACGTAAACGGTTGCACTTCACTCGATATTGAATATCCTCCGTAGCGAGCCATTGGTTCTCATTTCTTCTAATACCTACGTCAAGGCAGCGATATCTGCGATTTCAACAAGATCGTACTCCTGGTACAATGTGGTAGCCCAGGAAATTTTCCGTGCCAGGATAAAAAAGAACAGCATTCCTGGAGTTTGTCCGCGGATGTACTCGTCATGCATACGATCTTATCTTATAAATTTGCACATCCACCGCAGCATCATCACCAGGGCCGTCCGCCCCCGGTGTCACTCGTTTTGGGGTAATACCCGACCTGAAATAACTCATTATAAATAGTAAAAAATTGAAATTGGTTAAAATATCATCTTAGTTTTAATTTTTGAGGCGACACCCGTGCTTGCTACACCACTGCGTGAGACCGCGGGTTTGATCCCCGCACCGAGACATGTGTACGTAATATGTCTGATCTACGAATAATTGTTTCGGCTCTGGGTGCTGTGAGAACGAGTCTGTCGTAGTTCCTGATATCCTCGACGCAAGATAATCGTGTCTTACTGAGGCATCAGTGCGATGTGTGACTGAAATAAATATATTATGAGAAGAGAAATATTATGTGGGTGTCAGTCGGCTTCTACGGATACGGTGTTTTTTCCGTAAATTCAATGAAAAATTGCCGCGAGTTTAATTTGAACCACGTCCAGTTGTAATTTTTCTGGTCTCACTAAATCGTCCACGTCCATCAAATGTAATTTCCAGTCGACCGGAAGCGATTGGGCCAACGTTTTGGCGACGACGACGACGCTTGGCGTCTTGGTCAAACTGATTCTAATTTCTCTCGTTCATCATTCTGTTGTACTTCTTTCTCCCATAAACGATTGACGCGATTAATTTCTGGTATGAAGAAGATTTTCACTTTAAGATGGTTGCATATGCGATTTTATTCTTTTCCTTATTGTCGTTTTCAGTCTAGACTCTAGAAATATTGTTTTCCAATCGGTATTACGGATGTAAAGAAAATAAATGTATCGTAAACAACCGCTAAATTTTGTTTTGTATCATTATTTTTTTATTAACATTTGATTTTATTTTATTTAAATCGAACAAGTACTTCAGAAGCTAGCGCAATTTGTTCTGACTTTCTGAGAGATGACGGCGCCTAAAAATGTACATAGCAATCTTTGTTAACCGGCGTTAACACGGCTAGACTGGTTTATTTTGCATATTTTTATAGTTTGATGTGTTACGGAATTGCTGCTGACATCAATACTATTTTTGTTACAAAAGCGAGCTATAAGATCTATTTACTCGCTTAGTTCCAGATATTCTCTAAGAGAAAAATTCAAAGAAATAGACATAATGACAGTAGCATCACAATTCATCTTTGCTAACTTAATGTATGTTCTTAAGAATATAGACAAATTTACAAAAAATAGTGATGCTTTAAAAATTCTTAGTCTAATCGAAACTCGGCTGGAGTGATAAATTCTTATTCGAGACTCGGCGCGCCGAGTTGAGTCGGTAACTCGAGTGCAAACGAACTCGAATCAAGTTTATTTTCACTCGTTACTCGTTAAAACGTGATAGTTTGTTAAACGTTAAATAATTTATGTAAGTCGTAGAGCATGATAGCGCTACGACAAGGTTAAAAAAACATTAAAACGTTTACTGATATTGCATTTACACATTCTAATGTTAATAACTGTTCTTTAATGGAACCTGATTGCCCTTAGCATTTCTCGAGACCAATAAAGATTGCTGAAGCGCATAATTTGTTTCGAAGCACTGTAGATGATTTTCCACATTTTTTTCTTACAGACTGCCGGAATAAACGATGAATGCAGGATGATCATCGTTTTCACTACGAAAACTGACAGTAGCGACACCGTGCACTTGGGATAACTTAAAATATTGAAACTCACTGTATTTTCGTAAAAGCATTATCAGTACGTCACTATTCCAGTTCCTGCAACAATAAAGTACGGCAATCGTCTTTCGCACATACCTAGTAGTTAATATACAACGTGCTACAGAATGGCGTGTCGAAATATAAGCAATTTGTGTAAGATGCAAGTATTTCACCCCCCCCCCCCCCACAAGTACTTAATCCATTGCCACTTGCCAGCACATATTTGAAATGAGTCATAACAGAACTGTGTCAGGAATGAGTTTGAACATTTCGATATTCGACTTGCAACTTGGCCAACACAAAATGATGAACAGCTAAGCTTTTTGAAATAAAACAAATTTTAACGGATTTTACCGCAGTTTTTTTATTTTCATTTTGGTCCCGACTCTTCGAAAGCTTTTCAGCCTTCGTGGTCACGGGATGGAAAATTAAAATAAAAAACCGCGATAAAATCCGTTTAAATTAGTTTTATTTCAATGAGTAACATTCGCGTAAACGTAAGAAATCATTAGCTAAGCTTTTGTTTCACTCACATTAAACATTGTTATACTCAATCACGCAATTCATTTATGGAGATTAGGGATGTGATTAATCGTAATAAATGAGTGATTAAAATTAGCATGACATTTTAGGATGTCCAGATATTCATACGATCCAGTACATGAACAGTCACTGTAATGACCCTTAAATATGACATCTTTCTGTAACACGTTTAAAAATTTCATAAACATCCACCATACATCCCAAGTGTTTTCGTACCGTGCGGCTGCTACTGTCGACTTTTTTGTAATTGGGCTATTTGCAGCTGTATGATTAAATAAATTGTAACTCTTCAATTCCGCAGGGCTAAGGTATTATGTTTTAATTCTAAATATGCGTAAATAAAACTGCCACGTGAACAGCATTTTCATAATATCTCTAACTTTGGAGATCTTCGTACTTTTATTGTACGAGAAACACCTACACTGTACTTTATACTGATTACCATTTTTGTAAATACTTACATACTCAGATATTTGGATCATTTCGGCAGTTATCGATGGCATTACTAATTATGCTAGAAAACTGTAGATAGGTTTAATAAAACACACATATTGAACACAATAATATGAATTTATTTAATGTGAACCAAGGCACTACCTTATCTAAGAAGGCACCTTTTAACTGATACTGTACTAAAGCATTGTAAATAATTCTTTCAGCGTCTATAATTTTCTCAAAGAAAACATTATGTACATAATAATGTGTCTTGTGTTTGTCACACGTGCAAACATTCGTTGAATCCATTATAATTGAATGTGTGAGGGTGGTGATTTTAAATTTATTATCATAATTTGTTCGTTGTGTTTATTTAATATTCGTTGTCAACGAGCACAAACTCGACGGCGCTCTTGAACTCGAGTATTCTGTTCTTGATCCCTTTCAACTTCTCTATGTAATGTTTGTGAATTTTAGTATTGGTCCTCTTGTAGCGGAGGGCCGTTATCATTTTATCCACTGTGTAATGCAGCCAGAGTATGTTTGTGTATGGCTCGAAGTTCTTCCAATCATTTCTGTAATCAAAAATAAATAACATTTTAATATCGATATTTCATTATATAAGTAAATGTCTTCATTAGTACAATAATTGGTGTCGTTATGCCATTAAATTAATAATTGTTTCCCTGATCCAATATGTCCATTGTCCATTTCGATTTCTATTCACTAAGTGGTATGGAATCGAGTAAGTTTACCATATCTATAATTATTATAAATAGCAAAGTAAAATTGCTATTCTGTACATGAAAGCTTTTTTTATCCGAACACGGCAAAAAACACCTTATCGTAAGCGTAGTGCAGTCCAAAAATCTTATCGAGTTCTCAGGTGAGCAGTTCTTCCCCCAATTTTTCCTTCACCGTTAAAACAAGCGATAATAAACAATTAATATACACTTAGAAAAGTCATAGATGTATTCTCTTGGGGCTGGTGAACCAGCGACTTTCGTCTCGGACTGTCGAGACGACGTACCACTCCCCGCTGAGCTATCGCTGCATTTCTGTGCTTATGACGGCTTAATGTGCCAGATCGGTCAATTCCCCGTAACATGGTTGAAGAGTGCGATGGCTGACACATGCGTCATGCTCGTCAACGGGTGCTGCTTGTGTGGACTACCCGGACTGTTTTGTTTTGTTTGTTTAAACTATTTTATCATAGTTTTAATTTTTTTCGTTGTGCCTATGAAGGTCATGTATGCTAATCTAATCCGTAGCTATTATCTCTATTATTATTCAATGACATCATAATTGTGCTGCTCTATTTCCAATTAAATAAGCCTTTACACTCTCAATAATAATTATTGAAAAGAGCAACATTAGAGTTTCTTGCCCGTTCTTCTCTTGCTTTCGGAACTGGCGGTAGTGTTTCTAACGGAATCCAAACAATGTATAACATTTTATGGGTTTAAGAAATATTCTGAATAGATTTCAAGAAAATGACGTTAGTTTGAGTTATGATTGCACATGGTTCGAGTTCAGACAACTGAATGAAATTGTAATAAATGACAGTTTGTGCTCTTTCCTTGCAAACTTTGACAAGTTTTTAAGTTAGTTCTATAGACCTAGTTCCTTTTTTCGATGACTATCTTCACGTCATTCGAATCCGAGACATAATAATATATATCTTATAATAATTATATTAGTAAGAAAATATAATTAATGATATTTTATATTACGTGAGTGCGTATTTTTTTTATTTCGGTTTGACGTCATCAATAGACATTAGATAATTTGTGTGTTGGTACATTATGGTATAACTGGATCCATTTTAAAACTAGCTAGATGTACGGGTGTTTCGCGGAAAAATGTTATTTTTGACAGGTTTTATGATTTTTTGTAAAACCCCTGAAAATTCTTTTTTTTTGCGGCTAGGTAAATTGTACACACTATTGTCAACAAAATAATATAAAGGGCACATAAAACTTTCTTTTATTTTACGAGATAATCTAATCGAAAGAAATTGACATGTTGAGGATAATGACGTACACCTCCGATGAATGATAATTTTGGTGATGATAATGACTTTATGTTACACAGAATGAGAAAAAGATCAAAATCGACCCAAAAAAATTAACATTAATTAAAAACTTAAATTTTTGGCATTATCATAATTATATATAATCACAATACAATTACAGAAAATAACAAAATAAGTATTTTGTCTCCCGATTTTAGGTTAATTATTATTATTAGTGTAACGCGACGCCCGCGCGCCGGGCCGAAAGGGTCGTGTCCAGCTCCGTATTCCCGGGTCCCGCCAACCCTCCCTCCCCAGCACCGCGCCGGGAGGATCACGCCACCTTTCGCCAGCCGCGCGAGAGCATTAGAAAGTGCGTCCACGCACATCAATCCGCCGATCTCGCGACTCGCGCTCTTTTGCCTACTACGGTCGTCAAATATATATAAGTTGAGCCTTAATATCAATGTATTTTTATAATAAAAACATTTTGTACGTGACGTGAGTTTTGTTTAGTAACCGCCCCGTAGTGGACAGTTATAGTGGCGCCCAACGTGGGGCGCGGGTCGCGGTCGCGGAATCGGCGAATTGATGTGCGTGGACACACTTTCTAATGCTTTCGCTCGACCGGCGAGCGGTGGCGTGATCCTCCCGGCGCGGCCTTGCGGCGGAAGGGTTGGCGGGACGCGGAAATTAACTTAGGATCTGGACACGAGCCTTTCGGCCCGGTGCGCGTACGTCGCGTTACATTAGCAAGTTTCTTTACTATACATTTTCATTTCGAAATCAACTACAAAATACTAACAGTACACTTTGCCACAACTTTGCCTATATGCCCAATATTGTCCATTCCGTTTTTTCTTTAATTAAACAATTAATATGCTGACCTAATCAGACCGAGCAGCTCCATACAGTGATGATATACATTGTTATTGAATTTTCAGAAAACTGAAATAATCAAACGCACCATGCAAAACGATTACGACTCAAAATTACATCGTATCTGTTACAATTTTAAAAATTAAAACTATCTTTCGTCATCAGAAACGTCAATTAAGCTTAAGTATTTATTAGTAATATTTTAAAATTCAGTTATTTCTCAGAGACGTCAATTATGATTATTTGTATACTCAGTGGCTGGTAAAGCAGTAACTGTCTCTGAGTGTAGAAATAATCGTAATCTAAGAAATTACTTGACAATCAACGTTAATTCACGTTTGTGAGTGTGGTAGTTGCTCTTATAAAAGATTGTGTGTTTTTAAGAAGGGGTGTTCGGTATAAGACAAGGTATTACGCCTAACGCCATTTTTGAAGTGTTGATGAAGTAATCAGATAGGTGACATTGATATCAGGTAGAATTTTGACCTTTGGATTAACCTGACTAGTAAGAAGCACTATTTCTGGATATTTTTTTTCTTTTTTTGAATCTGGTATGTTAATTATCGACCCAAGATGCTTTCCATGTACACATATTTCAAAAAAGTCACACAGAAAGCTACTCATACTTCTCAAAATCGTCCTGTTCACAAATTTATCCTATAAAACCTGATAAACAGACAAGGTGCCTTTGAATGGTTTTAAATTAAACGGGATCAGTTTTTCTTTGTTTAAAATATCCTTTTCTTCAACATTTTTTACTATTATGTTTACTTAGTTTTCAATCTATTCATAAAATTGTTTGAACGACCCGACATCCCAACCAAAGTTAACCATTTGATCGGCTGTCCTTTTGACAGTCGCACCTACACCACCAGGGGCACCTTTGCCGTGGCCTGCTTCTGAATAGTTCCACGTGATTCTGCTAAGCTCGTGGTTAAACCCTAATTGGCTAATTACGTAAAACATACTTTTGTTCCTATATTGTAACAAAGGTGAATCTGATAAACAATGCATTGTATCTATGAAAGGATTCAATGCCTTAACTTCTTCTATGAGTGGATCTAAATGTGCCCAAATAGCAGGAACATCATAGCGAAGACATTTACTAACTGTAAAAAACGACGTTGGAGACACGCTTCCAGTTGAAAAATATGAGTATAAATAACAATGATGGATACCTGCTGGCGATTTGCACCAAAATGCATCGAAAGCACTTTTGAAAATTTCAGAGAGTAATTTTCTGAAAAATCTACATGAATCAGTGCTTCAATTACATTTAATTCTCTTTGAGTTTTTGGATTACCTGGTATTGGTGCACAATCTTATAAATCAAACATATACAAAACAAATACAAAATCGTCTAGAAAGAAAAAGAAAAAATACAATAATAATTTCTATTTACCATAATTATGGCTCAATCGTTAACCATTATACTAAGAACGGATAAAAGAGGGCATGCCAGCATGCAATAAATACGAGTCCTGTACCATTTTTAAATTGTGAATAAATAATCTTTCAAATTCTTCAAATCTTTCAAAACGTAATTTTTTTTAAATTATAATGGTACAAATTTGTAATAAAAATCATTTAAATGATTATTTTTGTTGTTTACTTCACCTCAATAAGGATCTCACAAACGGTTATTAGAATATGTGTCTATGAAAATAATTATTTCTTTACGTACAGTCATTTTGTTCAACATGGGTCATTAGGAGTAACAACAATTTTGCCACAAATGACGTAGCGAATAATGACGGATTTTACTTAGAATTGTTGAGACATGTTTATAAAACGAGATTGCAAGTAAAGATTTTCGCGTAAAGACTTAATCATGATAGTATAATAAAATAATTTCTTATTGAACAACAGTGCATTACACATTATCTAGATAAGTTTGATGAAACAAATGACAAATTTTGTGACAAATTCCGGAGAACTGAAAATGTTGGCTAAATTTTGGCAAAAATAACGCGTGTATCTCCTTCGGCGTATCGGTCACGGGTACCGTATGCATCGCGGGAGGGGTGGGTTGCGTCACATATAAATTTCATGTTTAACTTTGATAAATACCCTATTGGACAACTTGGATGCGATTAATGACGTTTTGCTTGTGACAAAATTTTAGGCAAGAAAAAAACATAGTTTTATTTAATAAATTTCACATTATTATTTTATTTTAAGAAGATATGTTATTCAATGGTTTAAAAATATCGTTATATATTTTTTATTCAGTCGCTTGTATAAATCACGACACTGAAACTGTTACTGATATATGTTTGGAAACGGAGGTGAATGACGATTTACGTGCTATTTTGATAAAAATCTTTGTTTATGATTTGTTTAAGCACTAAATTAAATGTTGCGACTTCAAGTTCGGTTCATGAGTATTAATTAGCAACACGCTTTTAGTGTGTAAGTGTTTTTAGCAAAATGCAATACCGCCGGAAAAAGGTTTTTCGCCAAAACGGAGAATCACCCGTACACGTCACATCAATTTACGATCTTGCAACAAACCATTATCATAGACAGGTTATTTGTATGTTAAATACATAGAGTTGTGCAATTATAGTGCATGTGTACACATTGACTAACCAATTGGTTGAATCATGTTTGCAAGCGGAAATACTTAATCGACTTGATTATTAATTAATTAGGATTTAGTCTAAGACCGTCTCAGATCCACTGATGAGGGCATCGTATGGTAATTATAGCGTGAATAGGCCGACTTGATATCCAGTTCTCTCCAGGGGGCTTGCTCCCTGATCCTAACCCTTTTCCAATCCCTTTTCCTTCCTCTCCCCCTTGGCCCTTTGGCAGGCCGGCATGATCTTACCGACCTACGATAGACGCATTGTTTACGTTGGTCGACACTATTCCTGGATTGCGCTGCGCTTACCATCAGGTGTAGCGTAGTCGCTGCCGAACCAGGAAAAACTTTACGGGGTTAACCACTGTCTCACTGTCGAACTATTCACCAAGAAAATAAAAAGATCAACACAGAACAAAAGAATTAGTGTCGTCATCTAAAGGCATACAACTAAAAGCTTCTATGTAGCTAGCATTACATTTCTTATGAATTTTATCAGTCAATATTACTTATTATTTTAAGATTTTTTTTGTAATTATAGTTAGGGAGCCCACGATGCTAAATGGGGATTTACTCGAGCGTCGTAGAGACCTATTGGGATGCAAAGCTTAGATGATATGAAGAAAAAAATGTTATATGATATATACCTTTACATCGGTGGGGGAAGCGGCTATAGATTTTTAAATATGTAAAAAAAAACTGTTGCATGGACATCCTCGAGCGCGTCAGATATTGATAGCATCAATGCCCTACGTATTTTTAATAATGTACGTATGTTAATCTGATCGTTTGCATGATGCGGGTGGTTGTATTTAAGAGTTGAAAATGAAAAAAAAAAAAAAAAAAATCGAGCGCGTCAGATTTTCTAAGGGAGTGTTAAGTGCACCAAAAAAAAGCTCTCATTCACTAATCTGATGATTTCGATGGGACGCAAACTCGCGGCCATTTTCATAATGTGCAAAAAAAAATCGCCATTTTGAAATACTCAAGCGCGTCAGATTAAGATATATATAGTTCATCTTTATGTTCTAAACGTACTGTCTCATAATCTGACGATTATCTAGAGGGATTGGCCTGATCTGACAAAAAAAAATTAGAAAAACGGTTCACCTTAAATTATGTGATATTTTGAGCTCGCTGAGTTCAAAGAAATAATATTTCTATGCATTTGAGCTCTCCCAGCTCGAAAGTCTGATAGAAGTTTCATAGAACACTATTTTTGGAATTTTCAAACCGCAATAACTTTTGAATGGATCAACCGATTTTCACGCGGTTGGCGGCATTCGACGCAGTTTTATCATCCTCATAAGTAAGTTTTTTTACCACAAATTTCGGAGTAATCCCGAAAAAACACTTTTTCGGGTTTCTTTCGTTCACGATATCTCTCGAACGAATCAACCGCTTTTGACCAGCTTGGTGACGATCGACGTGGTTTTTCAAGCTCAAAGGCGGATTAGTTTTTGAAGTTGATCGATAAAGCCGGTTAAAAGTTATTCCAAAAATTATATTGCAAACACGTTGTAAACAGTATGCCACGAGTCTTTATGATCAATGATGGCGTCATGGCAACAGAAACCAGAGTGGGGACGGAGTGAGAGAGTAATAGATAGAGAAAGAGTGAGAGTGGAATAGAAACGCGGAGAAGGAAATGTAGGCATCACGCAACTGCACGCATTTAACTTTATCGACGAATTTTTGTTATTTCGGCTTGCGGAAATCGTCAGATTATATATTTTTCATTATTCTTGAATGATTTCCTTCAAAATAAAAAAAAATTTAGCTACGCTCGAGAATGTCGAGATGACGTTTTTTTTTTACAACTTTGTTGCCCTCCGCTTTTTTTACGTCACTCTCAAATTGTCAGATTAGTGGAATATACACTTTTTAGGATGTAATTAACTCACCCTACCTTAATCTGACGCGCTCGAGAATTTCTGATGGTCAATTTTTTTTTACTAATCTGATCCTGTATCCTTCACGGGCGGCCTTATATATGGGCCTCATGTTTTGTGGAGGTACTTAACCGGGTACAAGGTATCCCCCTGTATATTAATCTGTCGCGCTTTAGTAAATCCCGAAATCCCCGCTTGGGCTCCCCTACCATTATTTGTTGTAATTTTTGAGCGATAGTCACACTGTAATTTTTATCTACAGCACGAATGGGTCGGTTTGACTGTGTCGTTACCATTGTCTCATGGAGAACTGACGTAAAGTAGTGGTTTGCTGTTGCGTTTCGTACGTGAAATATCCGGAGGCCCAAATCTCCCACCCTTTTCATTCCTTTAGTTATCTTTTAAGGTTGGCGACGCATGACTCTTCTGTTATTTAGATAGATAGATACACACAACAGTCACATACATAGTCCTGACCCCACAGTAAGATACGAGTCTTGTGTCGTGGCTATCAGGTAGTGATACTACTCACAACACCCAGACCACGAAACAAAAATTTGTGGATCACACAAACATTTGTGTCGGTGCGGGGATCATTGTTATTATTTCTTTCTTTACCACCAGTTAGATCCACTAGTACGTTCGTCGGCTTATCCCTTTCCTTTAAGGTCGGCAACGCGCCCATTATTCTTCTGGTGGTGGGCGTACATGGGCGGTGATCACTTACCATCAGGTGACCCACTTGCTCGGTTGCCGGCCTATTCCATAATAAAAAAAAAATGCTATACACATAAAAAATGCCAAATGTTAACTGACCCCAACTTGTCTCTCATGAGTCGGTAGACCTGGAACTGGTAGTCGCCGACGGCGTCGAACAGTCCCTCGTCGGTCGACAGGTCGTTGTACAGCGCCGCCGCCGCTTCGGTGTGAGTGGACGGAGAGTGAGAGTGAGAGTGAGAGTGGGAGAGAGTGAGCGGGAGAGCGAGACGCGAGAGCGAGTAGTCGATGATGGTGGCCGACACTCCGCGGCGGGGGACCGAGTGAGCCCGACCGCGGAGGATGAACGTCGCGAACTGAAACAATACACACATATACAACATTATATGGCTGATAAATTGAAACCAGTGAAATTATGGCGTTTAAATAAATAAATAAATACACCCAACAGTCACATACATAGTCCTGACCCCACAATAAGATACGAGTCTTGTGTCGTGGGTATCAGCAACTACGTGAGACTTTCGGTCTCACAACATCCAGACAACGAAACAAATATTTGTGGATCACACAAACATTTGTCTCGGTGCGGGGATCGAACCCGCGGCCTCTCGCTTCACAGCCGACTACTCGCCCGCTGTGCCTCGGAGGCTGTCTTAACTATTTATTAACTAAAACCAGGGTGGAAGGGTGGTATGTATGGATAATTAATTTACAAGGTGGTAGGTCCCTCGTATGCGATAGGCCGTCCAGATTGGTACCACCGCACCGTCTATTTCTGTTGTGTTTCGGTCTCAGGGTGACGAACGCAGTTCAGTGCCGTGCAGTGCTTTGTATTTCAAAGTTCTATGTCGTGTTGCTTCTGTGTATGGGCCTGGCATGGCGCTTACCAGCAGACGAGCGCCTTGCTCGTCTCGTCATTCAATCGAATAAAATAAAATAAAAATCTGGTCAATTTCGGTATTATACTTTATCATTCTACCTTAACATAATTAACACTCCACGAATAACCCCCATATTCAAAAACGTTCCTATGAGACCTCATAGTAAGCACGAACGTATACTGACGATTTCTCTAAACATCATTGGTTAGTTTTTGGCACTAAATAAAATCAGACCAATCATATACATAGAATTGGATGCTTGGCAAAGAGCTTATTTAAGTGTTATATAATGATTTCTTACGTTTACGCGAATGTTACTCAGTGAAATAAAACTAATTTAAACGGATTTTATTTTAATTTTTGGTCTCGACGGTGGTCAGTCCACCCCGTGACAAAGGCTGAAAGCTTTCGAAACGTCGGGACCAAAAATAAAAATAAAAAACCGCGATAAAAACCGTTTAAATTAGTTTTATTTGTTTGTCAATACGGGCATAAGTAAAGAAAGAAAAAAACTGTAAAGAAAGTTGACGGTAACACCGTCTTGCGCAACATTGCCATTCATTATACGAACACAACGCAATATGTATTTGCAATAATAAGCGCGGTCACATTGGCGTGTTGTTACATTGTATACATTACGCGTAGTGTTTGTAACACTCGTGGGATGTACCGCCCTAACCCATGGTGGAGGTCACACGGGTGACTTATGGTGTTATACAATATTTTTTATGGCTTAGGGTGTGGCCAACTTGATACACGATCTACTGTTTACTGCCCAGACAGACGATGTATGGATAATTAATAAGTCAAAAGTTTAAAACCGTTGCTAAATCCCATTCCCAGGGTGTTTATTGTTTTTTATTCCTTAAAAGAGTTGTCTATTTCCATTTTTGACTTATGACTGAGTAGTTATCAGATCGCAACAAGGTTTTGTCGGAATTATGCGTTATGCGTGAAAAAAAAACAAAAACAAGTGTAATACAGATGCGGATTGAGAACCACCTTGTTATTAAAATCGGTTACAAATGTTGTCCAAAGGTTTTTACACAGTGAAATTTATTATCTTGGCCACTAAGACGAAACTTGAGCATTAAATTAGATACAAATACGTAATAACTTAAGCATAGTATTATTGGCGGCCTTATCGCTCAGGGCAATCTCTTACAGGTAACCATAGAATGGAGTTAAGACTAATATTAAGAGAGTGCATAAAAATAGATTGAATTAAAATTATTTGTTTCGGGTCTGGGTGTTCTGGGATCGCAAATCTCTCGTAGTTACTATATGTGTGACTGTTGTATTGATTATTATTAAATTACATGCCCTGAGACTGATTCATGAATAAGCAAAACTTAATGATAATAAAATGATTAAATACTTTGAGTTATAAGTACATTTCAAACACAATGTTTGTGCTAGGGAACAGTGACTGAGTAACACTTCCTGATGCTTTGTTTGCTGTCTACAACCTATCTTATCACAACAATGCGTAATGATAAAGCAATTTTTGCGTCGTTTACTTAGGGCGAAACCATAGACTATGGGGGACACCACGTCCCATACATCGAAAGTGAAGTGACCCATAGTGTGCCAGAATGCTGTACGTATACGGGTCTCACGCACACACTCTCATCATAGTGTGCCAGTTTCCGCCATTACGCGACACGACCGCCTTGTGTAACGTTCACTCCAACTTGGATTTAAAAAAATATAATAATGCCGACATGTGTCATAAAACATTGTAAAAACAATTCGACATCGAAAAAGAAATATCAAGGAATTACTTAGCACAGGTAACATATAAATTTATAATCACTTTTATAATGTTTTTGGTAAAATTATTTACGTAATATTCGGAATATAAACGTCAACTTCACGTGCATGTGTTGCCAGAAAATAAATGAGGTATTTTCCCCAAAGTGTGAGTATTCCGTTGTAATTAAGAACATTAGTTCAAAAATTACTAACCGACTTTAAACCAGGAGGAGGTTGTCAATTAAGCGTATATTTTATTTTTAATGTACGAACATATATTTTCCCATCAAATATGGACCGCTTTGTTGAAATATGTTGATGTTCGATAAAGTTTAAGTACTAAGCGGTCTCCTATATACAGTGGCGTAGCTAGCACGGGTGGCGCCCGTGGTGGATTTGATTTGGATGTCACCCTAAGAATGAAAGCTTTAAAATGATTTAATGTATTTTAACCGATTTCAAAAAAGGAGGATAGAGGAGAGGATTTCCCAATTTTTGAATATTATTTCGGGTTATATCAGGTCGAGTTCCCAAAACCGGTGACAACCGGGGTAGAGTGCCCCCCTCTCCCTTCCTAGCTATGGTACTGCATATATATTTTGTTAAAATCTGATAACGGAATATGGAGTAAAGATATTAAACTCCTCGAACAAACAAATAAATAAAAAATTAATTCGCCGAATTGAGAACCTTCTTTTTTGAAGCTTAACCGGCTTCATATTATCAAGATAACCAAAACATAAAATTTATCTTTAGAAACTCTGTGAGAAGTAAATAATAACATTAATGTCTAATGGTATTTTTGGATTCGGTAAAATTTGTGTTGCGCGGCAGCGGCACAAGCCCCGACTTTTTTTATTTATAATAATAATAATAATATCATTTATTTCAACCAACATGGATCATAATAATTACATTACACATATTAGAATAAAATTATTTAACATATTACGTATACTATTTATTTATCAGTGCGTTTTGAACTTTGTTTTGTACAGTACTCTTTATTTTAAAAGGATGTTTTACATTTTTAAATAAAAGTTACAAACAAAAAACAAAACATTTAAAAATATAAAAATATTACTCTCCAATGGCGAGGCCTAGGACCCAAGCCACCGGCGGTTAGGACCTAAGAAAGAGAAACCTCCTCACAATGCGTGCTGTGTCCAATAACACCGCTTTCTGTATCTGGACTTTGACCCAAAGACCAATTGAGAGCCTCTGAAGATGTTTGTCGAGGCTCTTCGGTATCAACCCAGAGACGACTATCGGTACAATTATTGTTGAGTCAACATCCCACATCTCGGTAACCTCGTGTGCCACATCTAAATATTTGGTAGTTTTATCTTTTTGGCTTTTACGAGGTTCTCGTCATGCGGAATGGTGACGACATTTTATAGCGAATAGGGTTTTTTTTTCCAATTTGGAATTAAAACACACTCTGGCAGGCACCGAATATGGGATTAATCTAATTAAATGTATTTTAGAAAAATATTTGAGCATTCGAGATCACCATATTTCCAAATTAGAAGCTACTGAACGGTCCGTGTAAAGTAAAAGGCATGTTTATAAAAAATTAAATCATTTTAAAGGATTTTAATTTAATTTTTATCTTTTCATATACCTACCCCACAATTACACGAATCAATTAATTGTTTGAACTAAGTACTTAATTACCATGTACATACTTTATTCAATACACACGGGTCGAATATAAAACCTTTTAGGAGTTGGTTAAAAATGGGGAATATTTTCATTTATCTGGTATCCCTCAACTTTCGCACACATACATCAAGAACCTGCATCACTGTCGATATTAGTAGCGCTCCGTCCTCCTTTTTTTATAAGTCGATGGGCGAAACCTAATAAATGTAAAAACCCGCGTAAAGGACATTGTTCGTCGTCCATACATAGTTGGCCTAAGAACCAACAGGGAGGTGAATTTACTTTTTGGGTTTTAGATAATGTATATATTTGATTGAAACTAAATTAAAACTACGGACACTTGAGAATTCCGAAAAATAAATAAAATACTTTCGGATTTTGAGGTTATAATTAGGCCAATAAATACTATCAAATGTCAAATGTTGTCATCTGTTAATTCATTTTGACGGAGTTTTGGCGGGAATTCTGACAGTGCGGTTCATCGCGATGATTTTAATTTATTTCAAAAACTAGTTTAATGTTGTGTTTGTTGTATAAAAGTGGTGTGGATTTGTGCAATAAACATTTACGGCGATGAACAATGTATGGAAATATTGAAATAAGTGAATTAAGTATCGTACTGAAAAGAATGCACACCAAAACTCCAACAAGTCCTTGAAAACTTCCACACCGATATTTCATCGTTCTTGTGAAGACTTGAGAATAAATTACACTTGTCATTGGCGAAATGCATAACAATGCGAAGCCATAAATAAATTTAAAAAAAACATTTTGACAAGCCGTATTATGGTTCCGCGACATCATATCGGACTGTTTGTGACTAAAAACCATAATCATGGTTAATAAAATAATGGTTTTTAATTACACAGCCAAGCGTCTTTATTCTCAACACTTGAGTTTTGAAAATACTGACGTTTGTCTGTGTCAAACTCTTATTAAGAGTGCTGTTACAAAGACTTGGCTGTATGAGCTACAATACCTTTGCCTATTAAAAACCCGAATTTGAACTATAAATTATAATACCGAGGACTATAACGGAAGTGAATACTTTTTAAATTGTTTTCGAAATTAAAAAGTGTCCGTTCTATAGAAATAATTATAATGTACATTATAAATAATAATAATAATTATAGTAAATGTTTCATGCGTGTTGATTCATAGGCCATTTTTGACAATGTCCTTTGTATGTAGGTACTGATTATACCTTTGCCTAACCCTGAGAAATGAGAGGTCGTCTGCGATGGTACCACCGATTTGTCTATTTTTGCTCTCAAGCAGCAATGTACAGTGTTTTGGTTTAAAGGACATTGAACCCATTGAAATTATATTATACTTGGGGTGGCGAGCGCAGTCCAATGCGATGCAGTGCTTTATAATTAAACGCATGGGTGCCAACCTTTTTTGTCTGTAGGCGACAGCGGTGGGTGCGAGTGTGCGAGAAAGGCATTTGAATTTATTTTCGCGCGCGTAATTTTTTTGCGATAGCTCCAACGATATTCATTTAAATTATGATGTAAAAGATTATAATACACTAAACCTTGACAAGTTATACTCCTAAACCTTCTTCATGAATCACTCAATCGTATTTGTAAAACCGCATGAAAATCCGTTAAGCAGGTTTTTGAGTCTATCGCGAACAGACCGACAGACGCGGCGGAGGACTTTGTTTTATAATATGTAGTGAAATTGTGTGTGGTGTTGTCTGTTTATGAACAGACGTGGCGCTTTCACATTTCTTATTCAGGTAGAAGAAGAAAAAAAGGGGGTTTTAATCTAATTCGGGTGAGCCATTCGTTTCGTTGCTGCAAAACACTTATTTAATGTTACATTCAGGATACTACACTATAGTATTTTACTAAACTCAACGCAATACCTGTATTAGACACCGGATATTCACACAACAAATATGGTAAGGTAACATCAAGAGTGTGCATGTCGTATCTATGAGTCTGATTGCCACACCCGTTCTAAAAATGTATTATATATACCTATTTTAACCAACTTCAATAAAAAGAGGAGGTTCTCAATTGGGCGAGTTTTTTGCTTTTTTTAATAGCTTAGATTAGCAAACAAGCAAGTGGGTCTAAAAATGCATTATATATACTTATTTAAACCAACTTCAATAAAAGGAGGAGGTACTCAATTGGGCGAGTTATTTTTGCTTTTATTTATAGCTTAGGCCGGCAAACGAGCAAGTGGGTCCTGATGGTAAGTGACCTCCACCGCCCATGTACGTCTACAATTCTAGAAGAATCATAGGCGCGTTGCCGACCTTAAAGGGAAGGGATTGGGAAGGGGACGAGGATTTGGGTCTCCGGATATCTCTCAGCAGCAAGCCCCTATTTTATTTCGGTACTAAGATTTGATGGAATATTTCTGATCGAATATGGAGTAAAAAAATGAAACTCATTGCTAAATAATTCTTCGTTAGGACATATCAATTACAATTTCCTACCGAAAAGTGCAACGACCCGGTGCAAAAACAAATAAGTAATCACAAGTCTGGCGTTACACTATCTTATAATTTAGCGACGATCGTGTTTTTCTTTCGAAATAAATAAACTATCTCGATGACGCAGTTGTATTGTGAGCGCGGTACGACTTCTGTGCTGAAGTCTCGCATTCGATCCCAAGATCGAGTTAAAGTGATATTGGGTTTTTCTATCACGAAATGCTCAGTCAACCCGGAGTCTATAAATTGTGCCCGGTATGGTGATCGGCTCGTCTCTTATCACATCATGGGACGGAAACGAGCTCAGCGAAATGTGGATGTACATCCCTGCCTACCTTTTCGAAGATTATAAAGTATGAGTGTATATGCGTAAATAAACGGTTAAATGAACGCACTGCATCATGCAAGAACGAAGTAACGCAAACACAAACAAACATAGAAACGAGGTGTCATCAGCCGCCATCACGTGACGTCATTATTAAAGCGTATCCGGTCGATACTACTCACGTAATCAGACACCAACCTGAGAATCGAACACAGGACCTTCAAAATGCCTGCCTACACTGATGACATTTTTGTTTTATTAGCACAGGCCGGCAAACGAGCAAGGGGGTCACCAGATGGTAAGTGATCTCTACCGGCCGGGTACGCCCACAATACCAAAGAATCATGGGCGCATTGCCGACCTTAGAGAAAAGAGGTAATTATGGATTTGTACCGTATAAAGAGTGACGTACCTTCTGTTCAGTGGGTGCTATGAGAACGTTGCCCCAGTGCAAGTCGCGGTGTTCGAACTGGTAGGCCTCCTCGCCTACCGCTAGCCCGAAAGCGATCTGGAACACGATACAAAAACATATCTTTAAAAACATACCACATCTCGCAAATACAAATACTCAAAAAGTTGTCTATTCGCCCCAATTTATTTATACTATACGCATTCACGCCTATAATCCTCGAAGGGGTAGGCAGAGGTGTAACCAGTACACCCACATTTCGCCATACCGGGCACAATTCCATCACTTTACCCGACCCGGGGATCGAACCCGAGATCTCAGCACAGTTGTCGTATCGCGTACGCAATACAACTACGCCACCGAGGCTGTCTTATTTATTAACAAACTGTTTATTATACATCTTAATGTGTAAAAGAACAAAAAATAACAAATAAACTTTAAAATTAAAAGAAATACACATGGCGGTCTTATCGCTGAGTGCGATTTCTTGCAGATAAAGTTTGGATGGACTGGATTTAGTACTTTTATAGCATCACTACGACTGAAAATTTAAATTATGCGTTTTGGTTATTTCAAATTATCATTTTTTTTAAGATGTCGATGTATTCGTTAATTACTCAAATATTTGCCACGCGGAAATCGAACCTCGGAATGTATTCACAGCGGGACACGTGGCCGCCAACACTAACAATTAACAATTGCTATTATAATATTCTTATGAGAAAAACACATAACAAAAAAAAAACTAAAAGAACGGGAATTCAAGCGCTGTACACTTTTTTTTTATTTTTTTGAATTATGAGACGAGCAAGACGTTCGCCTGATGGTAAACGCCACGCCTGCCCATAAACAGATGCAACACCACACATAACTTTGAATTTAAAGCACTGGCATGGCACTGAACTGCGCTCGTCACCCCGAGAGATAAGATGTTCAGTGTCATAATGCCCAGTAATTTCACTGGCTTCAATGTCCTCCAAGCCGCAACACAACAGTGCTTACACACTGTTGCTTGGCGGCAGAAATAGACGAAGCGGTGGTACCGACCCAGACCGCCTCTCGCATACGAGGGACCTACCACCTTGTAGAAACGTTCTAGAAACATCTCAGAGAGATGATGTCAATATTTGAAACAATATTTTCCTATATTACGTAAGCTACCATTCACGACTGATATCATAAATATTAAAAACAATCCTGTCATTCATATAGATCGTTAAGTCATCGTTCACACTACATCATCAAATACAATTAATATGATACCTATATTATGTAATCGTTGGTGGTTTCGCGTATGCGAGGCCGTTTGGGTTGGTACCACCGCTTTCTCTATTTCTGTCGCCAAGCAGCAGATACACTCTGCTATGTGCAATGTCATGTTCCGGTTTAGAGGGCTTTGAGACCAGTGAAATACTGGGCATTATGAGACTTAACATCTACCCATCTCATCTAACATCACCTAATTATCGGGGTGAAGAGCGCCTATCAATGCCAGGCAGTACTTTGTAATGTAAGGTTCTGTTTATGGGCAGGCATGGCGCTTACCATCGGGCAAGTCACCTGCTGGCTTAGTCATTCGACGATAATTGTTTACAATTCCGTTGACAAAGAAAATTAAAAACTTTTTCATGTCTAACATTATTGTGAACGTTACCAAAAAAAATAACATTTTAAACATTTAGTAAATAGTTAATTTCTCAAATCAAAATCACTTTCTTACTAAATTAGGTTATCCTTATTTCATTAAGGAGATGGGGGATCATCACATTGTGAAAAACAAGTAATTAAAAAAACACTAAAAAAACTAATTCCTAAAAAAAATAACCATGCAACAACAACAAAAAGAATGAAAAAACAATAAAAAAATTAGTGCTGCAAAAAGTAATCCACACTTGAACATCAAAAGCGATGATGGCCTTCGCAGAGGATAAGTGAAAATCTAGTCAAGAATTGAGAGTTTAACTTGAAATAGATATTCACTTATCGTCCGAGGAGGCCGCGTCTTGTCATGCACGGGCGGGGTAACTGAAAAAGTACACAAGGAAAAAAAACTAAATAATAAGTTAGCAAAAAAAAAACAAAACAGGAGAATGGACATGTGCATTACAACAATCGAAACGCGCACAACTTTAGATGTAAATAACTGTATTTTTTCCGTTTTAAAACTGCATTTCAGCTGTGTAATTTAAAAATCAAAAATTTGCAATTGAAATGTTAATTCAGAGAAACGTAATTCGTTACACAACACTAATAAAAATAGAATACTTTCAAATTGATTATTTCACTGCTAAGTTAAGTAAGCAAGTTGATTCTTTTTTACCGTATTCGGCGCACCTTTCAAATCGCCTGATACTTTGAATTTACTTTACACTTATATATTGAAAAAACGTACTTAAAAAAGTAGTTATAACAGCAACACATAACGAGTTAATTTTACACAACAAAAAAAGTCTCAACATGCCCATTCTCCTCACGAAAAAAATCAAACAAAAGAAACTATACTTAAAGAAAAATACCTGATAGAAGAGAGCATACGCCTGCTCAGCGTTGTTGAATTGATAGCTTTCGAGGTCCTGGCCAGCGTTGGCGAGCTCCAATACAATGTACTGCTGGTCGACGGGCAATATGGCCGGGTTATCGTTTTCGGAGCCCTTGCACTCGTCGTACAGATCCCAAAGGTCGAGCAGACGCGATGGATAACCGCCGTACACGCACCTTACTGCCAATACCTATGAAAGTATTTTTTTTAAATTATAATAAAAACACCCACAGTCACACACATAGCCATGACCCCACAGTAAAATTCCAAAAATATCATACTGTTTGTCTCGATGCGGGGATCGAATCCGCGACCTCACGTTTCACAGTCGGCTACTCGCCCGCTGCGACACGGAGGCTGACACAACTTTTTACTAAACCTGCTTGAATATTACAATATTTAATGTTGTAATTTGTGACCGTTTTACACCGAAAGAATTATTTTGATCGAGTAACTAGGATAGACATGAAATTGTCAGTTTCAGTGCGAGTTCCTTGGACCTTAGACTATTTTGGGAATTGGTCTTACGTTTTAGTAATTCCTTTTATGTCTGTGACTTTAGTTTTGATTAATTCAAACAAGAATTAGCTGATTAGAATTAGAATTAGCTGGTGGGAGGATACTTGTATCCGACCGGATAGCGACCACCGTACACTGGTGCCAAAACCTGCCATAGTGGCCCACCTTGTGTGGGTCGCGTTCCAGGGTCAGCCAGTGTATATCCGGTTCTCCCCAGGGGGCTTGCCCTCTGATCCTAACCCTTTTCCTGTTCCTTTTTCCTTCCCCTCCCCTTTGGCCTTTTAGCAGGCCGGCATGATCTTGCCGACCTACGATAGACACATTGTTTATCGTTGGTCGGCACTATTCTTGGATTGCGCTACACTTACCATCAGGTGTAGCGTAGTCACTTTGCCGAGCCAGGATAAAAAAAAAACCTATACTAGTTAGCATATTATGTAACAAGTGTCATAAAACTTTAAAAAATAAATAAAACAGTTTTAATGCAGTATTCAGAATATTTATATTAACACAAAGAAAGGTCCGCCAACAGCGAATTAAGGTAGGTTAGTTATAAACGTGAGACAGAATTTTAATTCATACAACCGGAAAGACGAGAATTGGTAGGCAAGAATACGGCTTATACAATGCATGAAATTATAGGTTCACGGCCGTATTCTCGTAGGGGTAGACACAGTTGCCACTAGAGATACTGTTAGAGCAGTGTTTCCCAACGTGGGGTCCACGCCCCTCAGGGGGGCAATTTGATAGTTAAGGGGGACAATTTAAAAATGGACTCGACACGACTTTAACCCTTGCGCTTTGGGTTATTTAAATGCAATGCCAAAACGGTGACAAATTTAACAAAAAAAAATTTAAGGTGGGGCATGGTCTAAAAAAGGTTGGGAAACACTGCGTTAGAGTGACTATACCGCCTGCCACTTTATGACTGTATCGTCCACATGCCTGTCATCAACTCTTGTATGCTAGGAGTACGCATTTTGTTGACCCCGAGCAGTGAATCTCGGCTAATCTCTGGGCATGCTAGCCTTTCCGCCGAGCCTATTTCCATCCATAAATCATCACGCACACATGCGTTTACAAATGTAAAATTAAAAAACTAATTGCGTGACTAGGAACGATTCCAGAACCTCACTGGTTTCAAAGCCTTAGTGCTACACCCCAGAGGTAATTTATTACGCATTAAAAAAATACACAACAGTCAGTTTAATATGTTGTGGCGTACGTTATAAGTTCACGTGAAAGGCAAAACATTGGTATGCGGCGAAAAAAAAACAGATTCATATACATATATACAGAAATAAGTTTCTCCTTATTGCGACATTCATAAAGCGTTATCTAAACCAACAAGCGTCTAATCTCATTGAAATTCGTATCACACGAAGACATTGACGATGGTATAAACATCGGAATACTATTGTGTTTTGCAGACTGTATGTGGTGTTTTGCATTTATTTTACACCTAAAGACGCACCGTATTCATTCGAGATTGATATACCAAGTCAGACAGGGGTTGCCAATTAAACTGTGAAACTCCTACCACAATATAAGCATATGTAACAAATAATAAATAGCCTCCTTCAATACTACCATGTATACAATATACACCTACCAGTTAAACATTATACACACCTCGAGTGGTAGAGCCACGCTGAAGACAGTTTTGTCTACAACATGAATGGGCTGGCTCGACCGGGTCGTTACCACTGTCTCACAGAAAACCGACGTAAAGTAGCGGCTTGCTGCTGCGTTCCGTACGGTGAGTGAGTTATCCGGAAGCCCAAATCCCTTCCCCTTCCCAATCCCTAATTATCCCTTTTCTTTAAGGTCGGCAACGCGCCCATGATTCTTCCGGTTGTGGGCGTACATGGGCGGTGGAGATCACTAACCATCAGGTGACCAACTTGCTCGTTTGCCGACCTATGCTATAAAAAAAAACAATATGTCGCGGAGGATCATGGTGTCCATTGTATATTCACGATTTTTTAAAAACGGCTTTATGCAGTAGTGGACTAGGATGGTAGAATGAGATTCAAATTATGAAACTTAATGTCATAAATGGGGCCGAGTATTGACATGAGAAAGGAACTCTATTTCAATGCTCCTATAAAGTTTACGTCGCGTGCTTTACGAGCTACTGATCTCGTAAAAATCTTTTCATTGGCAACCCTACCAGGCTATACGTCACGTATCGTCGCGTCGGTCTCCGTTCAATTAACGGTAAGTACAAAGTTCGTTTTGTAACGCCATGGCGGAATGGCGTTCGATTACGTCATAGTTGCGTAACCACTAGTTCTAATGCTAGAACAGACTTTCATAATTTCGTAGAGATCTTTTATTCTAAAACAAAACTGTTATTCAATTTAAAACCATACTGCCCACAGAATAGAATGGTACGAGGTTTGAGTGAAATGCGTTATTTCACATTGGACGAACTACATGAATGATATGAAAAGATCAGTCTATAGATTATAATTTTATTTATGGTTTGCGAAACGAGTTTCATACCGTCCGTATAATTCAAACTATGATCTCATCGTACTTCGTGATACAGTTTTGCGATACCTTGTAAAAGTGAAAATAGGAAAATCAGTTTGTAACACTAACCTTTTCAAATGATTACAGATTTTCCGATCCTATTAAATTGATAATAATGATTACTTTTTAGGAATTGGAAAAACAAATCAAATTACAAAGGATATGTATTTAAAATCATAGTTATACACACTCAAGCATATATGCAATGGGAGTAAGCAGAGACTGTTGAATGCCACAAGCGACGGTGACACACCTCTTTCGCCTCTTCCTTCCGGCATTTGAGAGTACTCATGACGCCCTTTTCGGAGAATATTATTTTACGACATAAGTTCCGCAAGGGCATACTTTTCCGACCCCTCCCAATCAGATTCGCACAATAAATACCTTTTTTTCATCCATCCTTTACATATGACCACATCATTTCAGCATACACTGATACCTTATGAATCTATACCTCATCCGTTCTGCAAGGGTGACTTCACACATACTTCATTCAATTCAGTCATTGTAAGCATGCAAAAAATAAGCTAATGAACCTATCACTATAAGATAATTTGTTGCTCTGTACACAGACCTTGCGAAAACATCGAAATTCCGAGATAAATATGTCTAGATAACAAAAATATTCGCTTCGCTGCGGTAATTGAACCCGCGACCTTTCGTTTTTAGATCGGTTATTCGCCCGCCGCGCCGTTCCACGCAGGCTATCGCCAGGGTGGTCCCTTTTAGGGCTCACAAATATGCACATACATTAGGAATGATTAAGACCTATATTGCAACGAGAACTTGAGCACTAAGAATGCCATCAGTCTTGTATTAAATTGCCCCACAGCTGGGCACAAGAAAATTATAGATAAGGTACCCCCGACTTATTAATACTAATGAAGGATTAGGAGGATTTTGCCCTTTCGTCCAACACGTTGCCCTAATACGGATTGGTAGACTTGACATTTCAGAATTCAGTAGATTTTGAGTGGTAGAGCCTCGCTGTAGACAGTTTTGTCTATAGCATTAATGGGCTGGCTCGACCGGGTCGTTACCATTGTCTCATAGACAACCGACGTAAAGCTGCGGCTTGCTGCTGAGTTTTGTACGGTGAGTGAGATATCCGGAGACCCAAATCGCGCTCCCCTTGCCAATCCCTTAATTAACGCGCCTATGATTCTTCTAGTGTTGTTGGGCGTGCATGAGCCGTGGAGATCACTTACCACTTGCTCATTTGCCGGTCTATGCTATACATATAAAAAACTATTCTCTGAGTTATGCAGATTTCCTTACAAAATTTCTTTCACCATTAAAGCTAGTGTTTGTTAAATCGTTTCAGTAAGAGGTGCATGCCTGGGACTCCGATACCTTCATCTTAACTGTACTTTCTGTTGTCGCTTGTCTATTTCATTATATAATAAAATAAGCAAAACAAGCCAATAAAGAACAGTAAAACGATACAATAAAGACAAAATCCGTACTAGACTAATTAAGATAAACATAATGCCAGCTGTATTGATACATGTCTTACGATAGCGTTGCCCCAGTTCGCTTATCGTTTGTTACGCGGTCGGCACTCCGCGGCGTATGCATGCGATCATTGGAGGAATTCGTGAATAGAGGTGATTCATAATTCGGTGTATTTTGAAAGTTTATTGCAACATTTCCCATGACTAATTTCTTTGTAAGCTATTTCGCTCGATAATGATGCGATTGTATTCTGACTTTGATCGTAGAAATTTTATACGTTCAGTGAGTTTATGAGACGATTTAAAATATTCACTGCGTTACCACTGTTTATTTGAATGTACGTTTAGCAACGTTTTAGCCAGTTACCCCATTACAAATCTGTAAATTCTTTATATTCAATATGTATTTTCACTATTTAAATGTACAATTTTTCTTACAATAAACGTTTACAGTAAAATCATTGTTGACAAATATTTCTTGATTAAGATTCATTAATTACTAAAGAAAACTAAAGTTAAAACTGTTACTTTAGTTGCTGCTCATAGGATTTATTGCAGAATATTTGAGTAATAATTGACTATCAATTAACGGATAACACAGGTATTATTTATTTCCCTTCCTATAAACGGGGTCCTTTAAACGGAGTGTAAAGAAGCATTTAGGCAGGCCGGCGGCATGATCGTGTCGACCTACGATACACACATTGTTTGTCGTGGGTCGACAATATTCCTGGATTGCGTTACACTTAGCTTCAAGTGTAGCGTAGTCACTTTGCCGAGCCAGGATAAAAAAGATATCTTTCATCCAATATTATGTCAGCGCGGGACTTTTGTATTTGAACGTGGTATATTTATATATGGCTTTACTGAGAGGTGGCGAAACAAGCCTTTACTTTGGCAAAGGTTGGTCGGTTACATGTCTCCGTGTTGAGGTCATTATATTCACGACCTACGTCTGTGCACTCTCCTTTGGCAAAGTTGGCGCGTACCGAATGCGAGACTGTCTAAAGGGCACAAGGGTGGGCCCAAAGGGCAGTGGCATCTCACAGATTTCAGTAATATAATCGTGCTGTAACTTTACCCTCTGACTTTTACGACATTCGTGATAGCAATGAACTTTCTATCGTGTCTTAGAAATTCGAATAAGACAATATGAAAAAATAAAGATGTGAAGTTATGCTTTGAAACACGGTCATGCGATTTCGCTTTCACTACTTTATAATAATTTCATATTAAAATCATAATTAAGACAATTTCGTTGAATATCTCCCAATTTACATAATGTAAGTTCTCGACATGTATATCCCTGAAGAGATAGGCAGAGATGAAACTTATGCACCTACGGTATGCTTATTTCCCGAATATTATATCAATTCTAACTAATTAAAAAAACAGAAATGTTGACTGCTCACTGACATGGTGGTTGAACACAGGATATAGTCGGTTTTACAATCTCTATAAGCTAGCTACTATATAGTGGTCGACAAACTGGGGCTCTTTGGCCCCTTCAATGCGGGTCTGCCACAAACCAATTTTGGTATCAATGTTTAAGGTATGCTTCTATGACCATTTTCTAAGCTACTATTAATATTAGACTCTTATAACTTAATGAGTTTGACTTACGTCATAAGGGGCAATCTAATTCAGAATAACAATATAAAATAAGAGACTTTTTCTATGATATTTTCCTTATATAACCAATGCATTGCTATTCTATTGTCGTGAGATCCAGTTCATTGGATATTCGTTGAAAACTTCTCGGAAATAGGTGATCGAATTGGCAAACGTGGCGTCGTCGTGTTGTTTGTGCGTCATATTATGTTTTTCACCTTGTTGACCTTTAGACGGTTTTTTACACTATTTGTTTGATATAATATGTCATTGAACTCGATGTTATGCCTTTATCTACCCTGTAGGCTACTAATATGATACTTCGTTTGATACCTAATTCAAAAACGTCTTTTATTAGATAGGTCGTGTGAAAGAATTGTTCAAGGGCAAGCAGTACATTAACTGTAGCGGTTTCCGTGATAAGGTGTTTAAGTCTATCAACTTCATTAGCAAAAGAAAAAGACATATTGCTAGATTTTTTTTTGCAGAAGCTCGGCAAAGGAACGACCGGGTCACTTGATGGTAAGTTAACACCATCGACCATGTACATTCTGAATACCAGAGGTAGAAAAGGTGCCGTTGATTGGGGATTTGGAGATTCCATTACATTATCTTTATATATATAATTCTTCTGTGAGTGTGTATGTTCCTGAACTTCTCTTAAACGACTGGACCGATTTTGATGAAATTTTTTGTGTGTGTTCAAGGGGATCTGAGAATGGTTTAGATTCACAATTTTGTCCGCTGGACAATGTTTTTTTTATTAATTTTTAATTTATTAGTAGTTGTTGAGTTGTCGTTGCGAAGCTTGCCGTGATGACGGGTCGTATAGCGTCTAGACTGGACAGGGACAGGACAGGGACAGGACAGTGAGACAGGACAGTGAGACAGGACAGTGAGACAGGACAGTGAGACAGGACAGTGAAACAGGACAGAGAGACATGACAGAGAGACAGGAAAGTGAGACATGACAGAGAGACAGGAAAGTGAGACAGGACAGTGAGACAGGACAGTGAGACAGGACAGAGAGACATGACAGAGAGACAGGACAGTGAGACAGGACAGTGAGACAGGACAGTGAGACAGGACAGTGAGACAGGACAGAGAGACATGACAGAGAGACAGGACAGTGAGACAGGACAGTGAGACAGGACAGTGAGACAGGACAGTGAGACAGGACAGTGAGACAGGAAAGTGAGACAGGAAAGTGAGACAGGACAGTGAGACAGGACAGTGAGACAGGACAGTGAGACAGGACAGTGAGACAGGACAGTGAGACAGGACAGTCAGACAGGACAGTGAGACAGGACAGTGAGAGGACAGTGAGACAGGACAGTGAGACCGGACAGTGAGACAGGACAGTGAGACAGGACATTGAGACAGGACAGTGAGACAGGACAGTGAGACAGGCCAGTGAGACAGGATAGTGAGACAGGACAGTGAGACAGGACAGTGAGACAGGACAGAGAGACAGGACAGTGAGACAGGACAGTGAGACAGGACAGTGAGACAGGACAGTGAGACAGGACAGTGAGACAGGACAGTGAGACAGGACAGTGAGACAGGACAGTGAGACAGGAAAGTGAGACAGGACAGTGAGACAGGACAGTGAGACAGGACAGTGAGACAGGACAGTGAGACAGGACAGTGAGACAGGACAGTGAGACAGGACAGTGAGACAGGACAGTGAGACAGGACAGTGAGACAGGACAGTGAGACAGGACAGTGAGAGGACAGTGAGACCGGACAGTGAGACCGGACAGTGAGACAGGACAGTGAGACAGGACAGTGAGACAGGACAGTGAGACAGGACATTGAGACAGGACAGTGAGACAGGACAGTGAGACAGGCCAGTGAGACAGGATAGTGAGACAGGACAGTGAGACAGGACAGTGAGACAGGACAGTGAGACAGGACAGAGAGACAGGACAGAGAGACATGACAGAGAGACAGGACAATGAGACAGGACAGTGAGACAGGACAGTGAGACAGGACAGGACAGGGACAGGACAAGACGGGGACAGGACGGGGACGGGACGGGGACGGGACGGGGAAAGGACGGGGACGGGACGCGGACAGGACGCGGACAGGACGGGGACAGGACGGGGACAGGACGGGGACGGGACGGGGACAGGACTGTCCAACCGGAGGGAGGTGGGAGACGACCTGACTTAGGTCGTCGAAGTCAATTAAATGTGCGACGGGCTACCTCACGTGCAATGGCGCAGTACCTCACTTAATTGCATTTAATGTAAATAAAACATTTGTATTAAGTTTTGACCACATTTTACACAAATATATTATGTAGGTGATACGAAGTTCACCGGGTCATCTAGTACTTCTATAAAAGAATTACAGAATTTTATGGCGGCAACTGCACTAGGCTTTAGGCCTCTCTCGCAGAGACCAATATGGAATTAAACATTAACAAGTTTTCATAATAAACCAATAGTTCATATCTAAAGTAAAAATCAGTTAGAAAAGGATAAGTGATTTTAGACAAAATATCATTTATTGTATTTAAACACTTAGAAATAAATAGACCTAGTGCTTGTTGTTTCATTCTTAATTCGACACTTTTACTATTAATATATGACTACAAATGTCTCATGGTAACGAAAAATAAAAATATAAACAAGCACATCCAAGTAGTCGTAATTTTCCAATACATTTTCTCTTCAATATAAGCCGTTCGAAAAGGTGTAATTTTAGCGGGAAACGGCGCGTGTTCACTCGCGGTGAAAGCGTTTTCGATGGAAACATATTTCGAGTCATTAGCTTTGACCTGTCATTACTCACGAGGTGAAATTTCTATTATTCATACGTGCACGAAACCGAAGGATGGCCGCAGGGGTTATGACTACAAAGACATGATAAAGATTTGAATATATTTAAGGCTGGTTCGGTTACCGAATTTTTCACGTTTATGTGTGCTTTACGAAAATAACTGCAAACTGATCAAAATTGTTTAGATTTTTTTTTATCCTGCCTCGGCAAAGTAACTACGCTACACCTGATGGTAAGTGTAGCGCAATCCAAGAATAGTGTCGACCAACGATAAACAATGTGTCCATCGTAGGTCGGCAAGATCATGCCGACCTGCCAAAGGGCCAAGGGGGGGGGGGGGGAAGGAACAAGGGATGGGAAAAGGGTTAGGATCATGGGGCAAGCCCCCTGGGGAAAACCGGATATACACTGGCTGACCCAGGAACGCGACCCACACAAGGTGGGCCACTATGGCAGGTTTTAGCACCAGTGTACGGTGGTCGTATCCGGTCGGATACAAGTATCCTCCCACCAGCAGCATTATTTATCCACATAAATATGTATTTTAAAACAACCAAGGCAATTTAGTTTATCAAACAACTTAATACATCAGATTACAATAGAGATTTATTCAGATAATTCGATAAGATCGATTGATTTTTAATATCCAAATTATCCTTTATCAATCAATTATCCTAAAATTATGAAACTTTCGTGTATAGACCAATATTACACCCGGTCCAATCTTTACAATACTATAATGGCCCCATATTTTCAAACCTAAATTCGAACCTGTACACTAACAATACCGGATTAAGACAATCAGAAGCGTGACACGGGAACACGAATTATACCTGTTTAATATAGGTACATAGTAATAAATAATAAAGGGCAATGAATTACATTATGGCAACTGGGGCTTGGTCGTGCTTTCCTGTTTAACTGTTGCCCATTTAGTTGTTGCGCGGGAAACATTACAGCTATGGTCTTGCAATTTGTCGACGGGTGTAATAAAGGTTATTTTAGTTCAGCGTGTTTGTTTTGCTAACAATTTACGAGTAATAAATCAAATTAATTTTGAGCGAGGATCGAAAACTAAAAACGAATCCCACAACTTCTAGATATCCACGCAATATTTATCCCACGTTAAAACTGCGATTCGACCAAAAAACCGATCCGCTTATTATAATAGTGCTACTTATTTCAGAGGTCACCGTATAATGTAGGTACTTATATACTAAAGATGTTTGTAGAAAGCGTATCCGACCGCAGACATGCATAAAGGACAATCATTAAACAAGCATGATACTGACCTCATTAAAAACATCAGTTGCGTTCTCTACAGAGTGAAGATCCAACGCGCTAGCATCGTTTCCCCCCTCCAAGTGACGTTCTATATCTGCTATTGGAGCGCGTAATGCGCTCAATTCCCTGCAACAAAAGAACAAGTTGAAATTTTTGCTAAAATCACCAACTGGATATTAAACAAAAGCTATCTAGATTTCACCCGTTGATACAATAGTCTTACTCTTGGTGTAAAGCGACTCCTTAATTTCTTGCCCGTTCACTACCGAAACAGCCTTCTGTACTGGCGTTAGATAAAGAAATTCGTAATAATTAGGTACAAAATAGGTATACGTCGATGAAGTACCAATGCCTCCTAAGTGTTGAGAATCTAATTTTACACCAGACTGTTTAAAATAAGGATTTATTTTACAAAAACTGTTTATAATAAGGTTTTATTTATTTTGATCAACTATTGTAGTAAAATAGTTTCCAATACATTACTTTTTTATTAGTTACTAAGGGATGTGGTTTATGTTTACGTCTATTGTAATAAAAAAGTAATTTTGGACTAAATTGTCAGTTAGGAGGTATTGGTACTTCATCGACGTATACTTTGGTTGTCAAACCGTCTCCTATCAGAGCTAGAAAGACATTTGACGAGCTTGGACTGAGGCTATTTTGGAATTTTCTAAGTACCTAAACTGTAACTTAAGTGTGCGAACACAGAATCACGGTGGTAGAGTCTTCGCAATATACCACACCAACCCATAACACACTGTGGGTAATCTACACCATGCTTCCCAATCAACATTAGCGAATTCGCTATTCTTGTAAAGTTTAGCTTATTTTAATACCAACCGTATGTTTATGCAAACAGACGAATGAATGTAAACAATAATACTAAATCACCCCACATGCAGATAAGCGGTGTACCTCATATATGCGTGATCATACGTTATCTCTGAATAAGGGAACGGCCATATACGTATGGAGTATCGATACACGTGACTAAAAATGTTAGCTGTTCATTATGTTAAATACAAAGAAAGAGTAAATCATATACATATTTGTTACACTGTGATGAGTCATGATGAGTAATGCTTATACGGTAAAATACGCATTTCAATGTAATAAATAGTACCAATATTTAAATTATTCGCTTCGACAATCTTTGAAATTTCGAAGATACGGACGTTATGATGATCTAATACAGACAATAGACTTGCTGGGGATATTCATATCATATGTACATCTTTATCTCTATAGGGGTACATCTTTGCATCCCAGTGCCTGCATCGGGCATCTACCTGTCCTGTCGCAGGCCCCTTGATTTGCTTCGGAGTGTGAAGAAGCATTTATACAGGCCGGCATGATTCTATAAACTCATTGCTTGTCGGTGGTCGCTGTTTTTTGGACTGCACTACGCTTACCATCAGGTGTAGTGCAGTCACTTGATCATGATTGTTGTTACCGTGATCGGATAAAAAAAATGTACTTATTTTCTGCAACAAGCGGACTCAGATGGCCAGGCTTTCATTACATATTCGTAATTATTCGCTAAACCGAATATTGTCTAAATTATTGTATGTACTATATTTATAATGTGTATTTTAAGGCGTATTTTGAGGATTATCATATCAAACGAATTCCATTCTAGACAGTAGGTATATATATACATACTAGACAGTACCATTATTAAAGTTATAAACGACAGCAATCTTGGTTTTAATCTTGGGTCTCAATTAATGTCCGACCATTCGAGCCTTGTCGTAGTCAAAAGAAAAATAAGTACATAATTATTATAACAGGACCGTATAGTGCATTCTTTTTTCATCATCATCATCCGGATAGGAACGTATATATTTTTCAGAAGAAATCGTAGGTGGTAATCATTCAATTTTACAATAAATTAGTTTGAGCGACCTTTTTAGACAATTAAAACAAATCTATCATATCTGTCTTGACCACATGGCGCAATAGGCCAAAATAAAAATTACTCATAAACAAAAGATAAAATTTGCCAATACATTTCAGTGTTATCTAATCGTAAAAAACATATTTACACCAACTACAACAATTGTTTGACTTTGCGGATTCTATAATTATATTTTTTAATGATTCCATATCTGATAAACGGAACCAGGAAGTTGATTCGACGAAACCGTACAACGTCGTAAAATTCTTGTCTTGGCGGGGCCATTTTGGCGCGAAAAAAATACTTACATAAAATATTTTATTGTCCCGTGGTCAACAATGCAACTACCATATTATATATGTCCAACAGCTGGCTTTAGTCCTAAACTATGCTATGGAGGTGTTTTGGGCCGCTGTCCAAGCAACATAGAAGACACTACGAATATATGTACTTCGTACCGTTTTTTTGCCGATTCACCGGGACTACATGTTTTTCCGACAATCATAATATGCATAGCAATCAGATAGTTGACACGGGCCGATTGCCAAAATTCAACGTGTGCTCGCGGCGGAATGTGTTAAATAGATCGAAAATATAAGTAATGTCACTGTATAGTAATGTTTTTGTTTCCAAACAATGACCTTTGTATATTTACCGGGCTGTTTAACACGAATCCGTCACAATTATTATTCACATCTAGACATTGGCATTGAGTCGTGTAGAGCATTAATACTCTCCATAGGTTTTACCCCTGCATGGTCTAAGACAGCCCTGATTGACATGCTTGGTTTCCAGTTTGTAGTACTTTTGCATATTATTATACTTTCCATGGTTTGTGGTTATAACGAAAATATATTTTATTATAATTTCACAAAATTTTACTTTTCAGTTTGATCCGATGCATCTGCAAAGTTTTAATTTTCTTCTTCTAAAGTTTCCGTTTTGCGCATACGCCCGGCACATAAAGGATAATGTTCGCCTTTCTATGGTTTTTGCCATAGTATGTTGGCATGCCGAGAGGCCATTTTTTGCGTAGTATTAACCGCCAATTTTTTAAATATCGAATTGAACATCATTTCGCAACCACCGGCCAACTGCGTGTAGAAAACTACGTTTTAATCTACTTTAACAGTGAATCTCTTTATTAATAGTTCTTAAATAGCGACGTGTCATTGTCTAGCAACAGTATATTGTATAATCAAGGCCACGGCGATAACATTTTTCTATTTTATTCAATCAATGCCAGAGCTTTCTTTCCTCTTTACGTAAGAATATACCTCATCTATGACGCGCGAAGGGATTGAAAAATTGGCAAGGCATAATTTTTTGTACAAATAGTAATAAAAATTACTCGGAACGTGTTATTATTAGCAGCTTTTAATTTCTTGGCACATTATAGAATACTAAGGTGAATAAACCCTTTTTGTAACATTTGTCTACGGCTCGCATATTGAACTTCAGTTAGCCTAAAAGGTAAAGGTACTCCCATAAGCTCAGAGCTTCGAATAGGTGCTGCAAATTAACGCATTTAAGCTTATAGAGTTGCAACAAAATTTATAACAATATTTAAAATCTTAATTGCAATTGATGATAAATAGAATTTGCTGGGTCAAAGATTTATAAATAAAGAGGCCAAAGTTCTCTGAACACTACACCTGTCATAATTATATTAGGCTACGCATAAAAAACAGACTACAGGTACTTTACAAATAAACCATCTTATACTTTGACTTCGGCGGACAGCACACATGATAAGACCGAGTAAAATAATATGGACACGAATTATAACAGAATGGCAACCACGCAATGATAAAAGGAAAATGAGAAATGCAAGTCAAGAGATGGGAAAACGACGTAGTGGAATTAGGAGATGCAGCTTGGACAAGGCTATACTAACAGAATGGAAGCAGTTGGAAGATATGGGTCACGGGACACACTGACTGCTAAAACAAGTGTATTAAAAATACATTTAAATAAAACTAATTTAAACGGATTTTATCGCGGTTTTTTATTAATTTTGATCCCGACGTTTCGAAGACTTTTCAGCCTTCGTGGTCACGGGGGGGACTAAGGTGTGGGTTGTCCCCAAATGTTAATGTTACATTATCTACCTTCAGATTACAATTATTAATCAAATTTATGGTTTGGTCCGATCTACGCAGAAGGAGCTCACAGTGTCTTGAGGTCTGGCAGTTGGTCTTTTGGGTTCCGATTTAATTAAATGTAATATCGGATCCCAGGCTTGTGCTAGCTTCCAACCATCTTCTCTATTGAAATTCGGATGTTTTTTAATTTCAATAGCCTCGCGAATCATCCTAGGTAGGAATCGGTGTTCTTTGACAAGGATTTGTGGTCTATCAAATCGAATATAATGTTTGGAGCCTTCCTCTGAATGTTCAGCAACTGCAGACTTCGTAGAGCGTCGGTGTTTAACGTCAGCTATGTGTTCTTTTACGCGGGTCCCTATATTTCTTTTTGTTTGACCTATATAAGAGAGTCCACAGTCACAATCGATTTTATATATGCCCTGTTCCTGTAGAGGTATATGACACTTGACTGGTGGTAAAAATCTTGTCGGTGACTCCTGGCTATGTGCTGTGCTGAAGCGTGCTTCTATTAAAACTTATTTCAAGCCGCCCAAGAAGATTAGTCAATTTTTACCACCAGTCAAGTGTCATATACCTCTACAGGTACAGGGCATATATAAAATCGATTGTGACTGTGGACTCTCTTATATAGGTCAAACAAAAAGAAATATAGGGACCCGCGTAAAAGAACACATAGCTGACGTTAAACACCGACGCTCTACGAAGTCTGCAGTTGCTGAACATTCAGAGGAAGGCTCCAAACATTATATTCGATTTGATAGACCACAAATCCTTGTCAAAGAACACCGATTCCTACCTAGGATGATTCGCGAGGCTATTGAAATTAAAAAACATCCGAATTTCAATAGAGAAGATGGTTGGAAGCTAGCACAAGCCTGGGATCCGATATTACATTTAATTAAATCGGAACCCAAAAGACCAACTGCCAGACCTCAAGACACTGTGAGCTCCTTCTGCGTAGATCGGACCAAACCATAAATTTGATTAATAATTGTAATCTGAAGGTAGATAATGTAACATTAACATTTGGGGACAACCCACACCTTAGTCCCCCCCGTGACCACGAAGGCTGAAAAGTCTTCGAAACGTCGGGATCAAAATTAATAAAAAACCGCGATAAAATCCGTTTAAATTAGTTTTATTTCAATGAGTAATATTCGCGTAAACGTAAGAAATCATTATTAAAAATACATATTGTACATTGTTAGTTATTAAATGCCAGTAATAAAGACTTAATAAAGATAATGTTTAATGACTACAATAGAGTGTCCTTTCTGTGACATTGGCTGTGGCAATGCTAAGGCCTTGCCCGTTGGCTTCTTTAATAAGATTTACACAGATAGTACTGTAGTGCTGTATCTTGTGACAATATTATCACAATTTCTGCAGAAGAATCACGTATACAGAAATCGCTTTTATACGTTCGCGACCCCTATGTATGCGACCCCTTAGTAACGTTTATAAATACAGAAATAAGTTTTAGGATCAAATTTCAGAAAATTTGTTTGAATAAGCAAGATTGTATAATTTTTGAAATATCGGATATTTTCTGTTACACAACATTTTAGTTTACCGACCGCAAAAATATCTTTGTTGTTCATAGTGTCTAGAGACCCAAAGTAATTTTTGTGCTTGTTTAAAACGATGAACATTCATCTTGACTCCGGAATCCTTCACTATGCGTGGTCAGACACGCACTTGGCCAGTTTTTTTACTCCTTACGCTGCGCCTTCAAGAGATCTTAACGAATTTTATATGCGAACACATAGCAGCTAAACTCTAACGAATGATTTTTTGTTTCAACAAGATCGTTCCCCCATTTGCGGAATCCTACTAATATTATAAATGTGAAAGTTTGTTTGTTTGGATGTTTGTCCGTCAATCACGCTGAAACTGCTGAACGAATTTTGATAAAATTTGGTATACAGATAGGGCATGAGCTGACTTGGGTGATAGGCTACTTTTTATCCCGGAAAAAGCAGATCACGCTGGCGGAGCCGCGAGCAAAAGCTAGTAATCTATATACATACTTAGAGGTACATAAAAAGAAAAATAACGCGTCAAATTTAGAACCTCCTCCGTATTTAAATTTGGTTAATAAAATCAACTCACATAGCAATCACGATCTCCGATATGATCTCGCTGAAGTCCTTCTGGTTCTCTCCATTGACCTTGATGTTGCCAGCTATTGGGACTATTTTCATTACTCGAGCACGGCCATCTCTGTCACGCCACAAGAACACCTCGCCGTAGACACCTTCGCCGATCTTGTGGCAGTTCTTTAAAACCCTAAAATGTATAGTAATATATAAAATCCTTTTATAAACAACATGTTTGGATTTCATTATATTGTAGAGATTCCTTGTAATGCATATTGGGATGATAGAAGTTCGGAAATATGACGCAACATGATACGCCCCTAGAGTAAGTCATGAGTGGCTTTTGTTGATATACAATTGGTAATTTTTGTTTTGACAAACAATATAATTACTTGTATAAGTTAGCTAATGCATGCATTTATAACCACAAAAAAGCAAAACATTATTACTATTTTGTAAATTTTCTTATTTTTAGGATTCTACATGATTCCAGGAAAAATGATTAAAGACAGCTGCAATTTCTAGACCATACCCTATTTACATAAATTGACAACAACTTATAAAACAAGCATAATATGGCAAATGTTTTGCAATGACCTTTGTTAAATTGGTATTTCATAATCTGGAGTGTAGGCATGCCCATGCATAAACACCTATTAGATAAGAATGTTTAAACTAGAAAATCTGGGCCTGTAAAAGGGTTTACAAATGAAAATAATTTTAGACCTATTCCAGAATTAACCTATTTTCCTACTATCACATGCATGCTAATATTGCAAGAAAAAAAAACACATTTGGACTTCATGACATACATATATACCTTTTACATCATTTAAACATCAATGTTATTCCTATACTCACTTATATAAAAAAAAACTCAAGAGCATTATAAACAGTTACAATCAATGAAAATGATTTCCAAGGTCATATCAGAATCATGACTAACACATGATATAAATCGTTTATAGTACTTTAGACAAACATGAGTATGACTAAGTGTCACTACAAATGTGTTTAATAAACATATTAAGGCATAATGTGTATACACACATTTACACAGTACACACAATCCAATACTTGTATGAACAAGGCTGCTTGCTAAACTCAGGTGAGGACATTATTAACTAAAAATACTCCCAGTATTTTTGGTTTCATACATTTATATAAATTGCTAACAACTGACTCAGGGGGTATGTATAAATAATTTAGCTTCCTATATGTCTTACTTGTGTGTGTGTGATGTGTTTAAATGTATACATGAAGAGACTGTGTGCTTGTCACTATTAACATTTTTCAGAAGGTTGACAGATCATGGTCACATCAAAAAACAATTACTTATTTACAAGCTCATGAACACAGTAAGACATGCAAAAGTGAACCAATATATTTATACAAAATGTTACAGGAAGATGTGTTCAAAATTAAGCAATGTATTGTGTATAACATAAATATTCTACAAAGTACCAAATCTGATTGCATAAAGCATTATATTTTTTAATGAATGAGTGACATGTCAATATTTGACTTGCTATTTTGGACCACACCAAATGATAAACAGCTGAGCTTTTGTCTCACTCCCGCATTATTATTGCTCGTACACTTATTAATTTATAAAACAAAACAATGTGAACTACTTTAATAACAATTCCTTCATTAAATTGTAATTATCATGAAATAATATGCAGCAAAATTTTTTCAGAACAATTGACTCATTTCTTTTGTGAAACAAATTGTGTTTAAACATATTTTATGAGTAATGAGCATGTCATTTGGAACATAATATGGATTTTTATATTACAATAGATATTTGCCATATAATATTTTGACTTGTAGTTGTACTAAAAGTAATTTTTATTGCACCTAAAGGGTGAATTAGGTAAATTAACCCTATTACCAAATCCATACCTTCTGTTTTTCTACCTTTAAAGGGCTTTATTTTATAGAAAAAATTCTTAATGCATGAGTCTAACTGATACTTGGCATATTTTTGGTAATGGCTTAGCCAGCCATAGGTTTCACATAAATAGAGCAACCAATTTTTTTTTTGTATGACCACTTTTCAGTGAAAAATTATAGGCAATCATTGACCTGTGAATATTTCATGACAGAAATACTATTTTTACAAACATTACATAAATATTTGGGTAAAACCTAGGAACAAAATGTAAGGTTGTGTAAAAAAACATGATACGAATCTTAACACATAGATCCAAACAATGCCACCATTTTGTTATTTACATGACCTACATTACCGCCAAAACATGCTTTTTTTTATCAACCCACGCCAAGGCGAGGTGAGCGTGACTTCTTTCATATTCTCAACGTCATAACCTCATTAGTAAGAAAAACGTGTACTCACGTATCTGGATAGCATTCATCAAATAGTATCGCGTCGGTTTGATTGCATCGACGCAACACGTAATCTCTCGCTGTAGCTAAACGATTCGAGGTTTCATGTAACTCTAGAACAGTGACCTCGGGTTCAGCATCGGCAATTGAGAGTTTTGATAGTTCGACAATCGTATCATCACAATCGTCGGCCAAAAATCCTGGAAAATACAAACCGCGTCATTTACAATGACACATACGAGGAAGTGTCACGAACTTTCCCTGTGCGTAAATCATTTCGCAACCACCACGCCATTATTAATAAAACACGTTTCCCGAAATTTACAAATGCCACTAACCTGTGTATTGCAGGGAAAGATGCATGCACTTAGCTTTATACACTCTTAACGGAACAAAGACGTTGAAAAAGGCTATTATCCCGTTACGGATAATGGCAGTCACCACAATTTTGTCCGTTTATTCACAAAATGTATATAACACAATGTTTAATGTTTATTCCACTGTTATTTAGCAATAGCAGCGAATGTCAACACACAACTTGGTGTAACACGCGATTAAATAAAAAAATAAAATAAAAAATATTATATCGGACAAAGACCACGCAGCGTCTTCTTCCGCGAAACGCGCAGATGACATAGACTAAAAAGTATGATTGGTTTGCAGATTGAACGATTTTATTACGAAACGGTGTTGCCAGAACATTAAATAAAAATAACTAACAAAACAGTGTAATAATAATAATAGAGTAAAAAAAGTAATTCATTACCTTTTAAATCATCAAAATCAGCTGTGTTGTATAAACTAGTTCTGGAACTGTTGAAATCCTAAAAGTAAGAATGAAATAATTAAACGCGGCAATATTTTATTGGCATAAGAATAATATCTTCAAACAAACCACTCACTTTTACAATTCGAATAGTCGATCGGCTTGGTTTAGATAAGAATGTACTCCTGCGGCTATTGATTGAATCATTGTGTACTGAACCTGAAATAAATAAATGTTTGTACAAAAATTATAAATAACAAGAAAACTATTTTAAACAAATCACACACTTGACATTACACTGAAACTTTGGATGTGTCATGACATTCATTTTAAAGGTCATTTTGACTGCCAGTAGTAAATATTAACTTGAATATGTGTAAATTATACTAATGCAAACTTTTTATTAGTTTAAAAAATATTTTAAAGCAGGCCTCAAAGAACAATTAAATAATCCTTTAGAATACTTAATATCCATAGTAAATTGTAATTTTAATTTGTTTACCTCTCATGTCTTGCATTTCCATTGTGCTGATGACACTTTGCCTGTATTTCCTGCCTTTCATCTGCATAGATTCATCAAGAATTGAATGATCCAAACTGTCTGTCATCATGGTCATTCTCTTATAAATACTCAATGACCTTTCCCATTTTTTTCCTGGCTGTAGTACTATCCCAGGTAACTCTCCCACTGTCTTGCTATAATGTAGACTTTTATTTGTATCCATTTCATTTAATACTCTCGAAGGTTTTCTAGTTGTAACTGTAGAAGTTCTCTCAGTAGAAATAGAAGGTTTATTTCTGGTAACAGCATCATCACATTTATTGATATTAACATTGTTTGTATTTTTCGAACTTCTTTGATATTTAGCTTCTCTTTCAGTTAGAGTACTGCTCCTTGATAATTTTGAACTTTTTCTTGTTGTTATAGATATTTTTAAATTCCCTGATTCTGTAATATTTCCAATTTTATTTGGTGGTACTGCATGAAGTGTTATTTTATTTTCGTTATCACTACTTCCTGATACTGAGGAAGCAATGTTTACAGAATGTTCTATGGTTACTTTATGATTATTTTCTTCAGCATCTACAGACACCTCAGTATCTACATTTGAAATCATAACATCATCTGAATCAATGCATACTGCTGGACTATCACTAATAGTATCTGATGCTGATGTTGCTTCATCACTTGTAAGTTTTTCAAGATCAACATTTGAGTTTCTTACATCTATGGAACTTTTCGGCCGTGTCACCTCATTTTTGCGAGATTTTCTAATACTTCTTCTATGGAGTGACTTTCTTTGTTTTGTAAAACTGTCAACAGAATCTTCTGCGGTTGTCGGTAATGAGTATAGAGTTACTTCTTTAGAGATATCATCAGAATCAGTATGTACAGAAGTGTCTATATTTATACTACTTTTGCTATATCTTCTTCTCCTTCTTTTAACAGTACTTGTTCTTCTTTCATTCTTGATAGCATTTATTTCACAAGAATTTAAATCCACTGCATTACTTTGATTAAAATCAGTCTTCTGTTGAATATTTGTATTACTAAGCACAGTTTTTTCTAGCTCACCACTTCCATAAGAATCATCAAAAAACGATACCACCGACTTGCCAGCAAATTCATTTCTTCTCCTTGTAGTGACAAAGCTTATGTACTGTTCCTCATTACTACTGCTTGAAGCAGTATCATGACATGTAGTAGCATCTTCAACAGTAGATACATTTGTCGTGTCACAAGAGCTTACTTCATCAGTCAGTTCTGTACCAAAATCAGATCTATTAAAAGTAGAATTAGGACTTTTTTCAAAAGTATTATCTTTGCTGCTTCCATCAAATGTTTCACCATCCTCTGTATTTTTGACATCTAGCAAATTTTCCGTCATTATTTCGTAATATTTGAGGAATAATGAATCAGACATTCTTTCCATTCTAACTATAGGTTCTTTGGATACATTTTTTTCAGAAAGAGGTTCACTGTCACATGTATCATACATTGATTCATTATCATTACTATCAACATCACTTGATGTATTACCAATACTATTATCATTAACAATTTCTTTTTCAGCAGAGTGTATACTATTCTGAGGTTCTTTTATAGACTGACTGTCATTAAAATAAGATTGATCTAATTGTTCATATTGATATAGATTTATTTCTGTGTCATTATTGCACAATGCTTCAATTTTATTTCTTTTGTTGATTAAGTCTTCAGTATCAATGATTGTGAAGCCTAAAAATGGCTCCATTTTGGTGATTTGTAAGGAACTTATTTCATTAGCAGGTACTGTGTTACTATCAGTTAATACTGTAGCTATTTTATCATTTATATCTTTATTTTGTACACCCGATCCTTGTGTTATAAATTCTTTTAGATTTGCTTGTTCATTCATTTCTATTGATTGTGAATCATATATCACTCTAGATTCACTACTTAGTTCAAAATTATCAATATTTTCAGCTTCATCTTTGACTGGGAATTGTCTTTCTTTGATCGAATTATTTTTATAATCAAATACTACACTATCATTACAATCAAATTTTTGGCTTGCATCAGAATTTGAACTACCTGGATTACTAGTTATTATAGGTGAGAATTTGTATATAGATTGTCCTCTGTATTTCTCTTTAAATGGAGTACTGCATAGTGGTGATTGCTGTAATATAGGTGATTGAATACTCTTTGTTAGTCTACATCTACTTAATTTTGGGGTGTTGAATGATTCATTGGAACTTTGTTTGAAATTATTTAGAATTGCAAGGTGTTTTACTATATTGTTTATGGACTCATCACGATATTTCAGACTAACACTTGGTTCTTTTTCAACAAGCAATTTATGTGCTTTGATATCTGTCACATTTTGGAATGTGGTTGACAAGTCGCTAGAGTTTTCTTTCTCCGAATCTGAAAAAGTTTCCCAATTTACTTTTGCATTACTTTAATCACAAAATGCTTCACATATCATTACTTATTATAATATGGAAGTAATTGTGCCACATGGCAAGCTGTATGTGTACAAGTAACACCTCTGGTTTACTCCTTTGAGGATCCTGGTATGATCCTGTGGTGGTGGCTTATTTTATTTTATAAATAATGATTAAAATGTATATTAATCATAGAATAATTTACCTGTACTATCACTTTTCACATAGTTTCTTTTCTTAAATTGTTTTTTTCGAGCATAAGTTATTGCTGGCCTGTAAAAAATTTCAATATTACCCAATTTAATATAATACTGTCATGTCAGTTCTTTTTAAAAGCTAACTAAATACACCAAAGAATTACATTCTAAAGTATATATTTCAATGAGTTTTGTGTGTCCTGCAGATTAAGTTAGAGAAGACTCAAATACTTAACTCAAATACTACTCTTTATAATACAGATACATATGAACAGATATTTACTTTTTTAAGTAATATGTGTATTCATTGTTAACCATCACTTGCATTAACGGTGATGGAAAATATCGTAAAGAACCTTGCATACCTGAGAAGTTCTCCTTAAAAAATTTAAATATGTGTGAAGTCTACCAACCCTCTTCGGCCAGTATGGTGGACCAAGACCTAACCCTTCTCATTTATAGTGGAGGCTCATGCCCAGGTGTAGGACTTGTATAGGAAGGGACTGATTATTTGTAAATATATTTGTACAGGTGTAAACAGTACACTCACATTTCGCCAATGATATTAAGACATAATACCAAATAAACCTTCAAGTCATGATGAGAAGGCGGACCCTGGCATTAAGACGGGATAACGCCACGCAGAATGAAAAAAGAAAGTACAGGTATTGTAACTAACCTTGGTGGCACATATTTTTCATATGAATCAGTTCTTTCTGTTATGGGTTGCGGTTCAGGTGCCGGTGAAGAGTTTAGGAGCATATCAAAAGGATCTAAACCTCTATTTACGCGCATAGATTTATCAGGCGTAAGAAATACGGAATGCGATAAACTTTCCTTGCGTGTAGGCTCTGCTTCTTTCACTATGCGTTTGACGTATTTTCTCTTGCGAACTCTGTTGGAAGCCGCTCCATAAAGGGTCGAAGGCCCGACAGAAGAGAGGTCTCGCTTAGTTTGCTTTATATTTTGGATGTAAAACGCATCAAAAGCGGAAGTTTTTTCGTCCAAGTTAAGCAATACATCTCTGTGGTCTAGGCCGCCGCCAACGTCTTTTTTAGACTTATACGTGCGCCTCATTGTTCCAAAAACTAGTTTGTATAAGTTTAACACATGTAATAGATGAAATTTAAAAGATTATTGACATAAATCATTGAGCAAAACAGTCAATCAATCAAAGCCTGAAACAGTGATACCAGATCTGGTTTTCAAAAATCCGTAGGGTGATGATGGAAACTTGGTAGAATTCCGTAAATTATCTCTAAAAAGACCCGGACTTTTTGTAAAAATAAATAAAAAAAACCAGCGTTGTGAAAGCAATTATGACAAACATAAAAAAGTACACAAAAAATCTTTAAATTTTGGGCACAAAACCAATTGTTATTAATTAAACTATTGGCATTTGATAACTAAATTTGCCGATTAGTGAATGAATTTAGCTTTATGTATATAATTCAGTCTAACCATTGCGGTTGTATAGGCATATTGGGCATATTTATAGTTGGAGTGAAGCGCCACACGAGCTGCTTGTAATAAAATTTACAAAATACACTTCGTCGATTCCTTATAAATTATTTGGAATGTGTTTCATTTTACTTATCGGTTATTTAAATAATAATAAACACTTCTTATTTAAAGAATACTATATTTTAGAGAAAAATAACTACTTGGCACGAAAACAAAAAATAAATACTACACAGAATAAGCGAATTTAAGTGTCGCCATCTAAAGGCATAAAACATTTTTTTTTATGTAGCTGGACTAAAATTTTCTATGAAGTTTATGTTATTTCAATATTATTTATTATTTTCCTTTTTTTTGTAATTGATTTGGGTTCAAAGAATGGATATCTATAGATTTGCCAATTGCCAATAATTTCCGTTTTTTTATTGGTGAGCCTAAGTTTCGTAGATCTGCGAAACAATCCGTAGATCGGGCAACGCTGGACCCAAATCTCAATCAAAGCAATACTTTAAACAACCTCTTCTTTAAATTATTTTACGGCTCTGGATACTTGTCTTTTGAGCACGTCTTAGATATTTTTTGCTATTCCTTTGTAATATAAAGAACAATGAAACACGGGTGCGGGCGATCGGTATTGCAGGAGTTTTGTTAATTTCTTTAAGCTTCTTATACGACTTTCTTCAAGTGAATCGAACGCACAATGTGGATCAATATACCTACTTCCTTAGTCAAAAATCAACTAAATTCACATAGTTCAATGTTTCCATACCCTGTTCATCACTGTCAATGTTTATTGCTTATATCCACTTTTATACAACAAACACAATTTCAAAATACTAATTTATTTCCACTAGGAGCCATCCGAAATATCACCAACACCAACCCGAAAGTTATGACAATCCACCCCTTACATAACTTTGTAAAAGAAAAAGTCTATGGAGTTTTATCAAGACACCCCAAAATCAAGACGCATTCATCCAATTAACCATCAATAATTATTTTCCCCATACCAGACAAAATGTGATTGGCACTACGAACATCGAGAATAGTTTTGGCTTCAAGTGGAGTCTGGGTCCGACGACAAGGCAAAGGCATTGTTTGAAACGGTTGCATATTAAACTGCCAGACCTATTTATCAGTTCCGAAACATTTCGATTCATGGTCTATGTACAATGCCACAAAACACATGAGCCACAGTAACCTTAAGTATTGGTATACTTACGTATTTAAAATATTTGAAAACCATTTCCAATTTAAATAAAAGGCTGTAATACTTATCTGAAGAATTTATATTTTAAAAATACATTTCCTGTAATTATAAGTTGATACATTGTAGCAGACTACATTAACATTAGGTACCACATAATATTTCTTTGTTTTAACATAATATATAATGAACAATAAATCACCACTAAGTTAGACAAAGATCATGAATCTTTGGCTGAATTCCGTTTGTTACGTGCCTCTTGTACCCTTGTGAGATGTAGGTTAAACATGCAACTTTAGATATTAGAAAAAATAATTTGATTTTAGGCCACCTTCATATTGCTAAAGTGTATTGATATCGTCTTTTTAGGTTTTAATAGATGTTTAAGATTTGAACGTAAATGTAATACAGTAATAGCTGTTCTTATTGTGATATAAACAATATTCACCATTGCTTATTCGGGGCATATTTGTAGCCGCGTATTCTGTAGGTTTTGGTCACGATAGAAATACGCACAATCAACCATTTGTATACGTGGTAAGTTCGCAGCACATTAATGCCAATAAAGCTTTATGATCTGCTTGTGATAAACAAAAAAAACGTATCTGAGATATATATGCCACAAGAGGAATGTATATAGTTCGAGTAATAGCTCACACATAGCAATGTGTGCAAAAATGAGTTGAACTATCTATTAGAGGTATGTTAAAATTTATTAGTGGCTAGCACTTTTGTCTTTAAAAAGTACATTGAGTAGTTTCAAAAAATAGAAAAGCAACCAGATAGGTATTACTTTTGTGATATATTTTATAAAATATGTTGTAATGCAACTAATATATTTAAAAACCAACACATTAGATAAAAAATATCAAAAGTATTTGTTTTAAAAAAAATATTTTTTTAGGAACGAATTTCATAAAAAATATTTAAAAATTTAATACAAATGTGGATGTAACAATAACCGATACCACATAATCAGCCGTCATAAGGTAAAAGAGCACAAATGATAAATCACAAATTCGAGAACAAAACAAAATGTTTATGGTTTTTATCGTATCTCAGAAAATTACAATAATATGGCAGGCCATAAACCATAAGTAAGTAAACAAATATAGCAGACGTTTCTGTGGGTGCTTTTATGCGCTGACATCAAATCTATCTTATGCGTTTTGTCAATTTTCGATTTTTTTTTAAATACAGACATGTGATGATATAGACATGTTTCAACAATAGATTATGCACATTTTGTTCTGTTATGTAATGAGCGGACACGGATGGCCAATTATTGGCTATTCGTAATAATTCGTAAAAATCGAACATTGCGGAATCGCATAATTTATATCGTTATATTGTATGTAGGTATATATGTAATGTAAGATTTGCGGTCCTTCTTCCTATGACAGCAGTATTAAAACAATGGATATCTTATAAAATTAATCTTAAAAAGTAAATAACAATAAGTCTCACTTTTGGTTTTAAAAATATTCAAAATACAGTGTCTACATCGGTAGTTTAAAATTCAAGTTGACTTCCATCACCCAAGATCTATGTAAAATAAAATAAAATTTGGGCGACCTTTTTCTATTCGTTTTTTTTCATTTTACCAGTTAACTACAAACCATTGTCATATGTATATTTGTTTGAAAAAGTTCACGACATAGGTACAGCTACACAAATATCAATTCACAAAACATAAAAATATTCAAAACCAAAAGCAAGATGTCAAAAGGAATGGCTTTAATTCTGTAACAAAATGTTAATATAGTAATTAAACTAATGATAAAAAACCTTTAAAACAAATGGATTAAATTGCAATTAACAATATCTGATGTAAACATTCATAAAATCTATGGTTCGAAATGTCTACTGAGTTTTTTCTAAATTTACTGCATCCTTTAATTTTTTTATGCCAAAACTATATTAAATTAACCCTTAACTTGCCCCTATTTGAATACCAATTTTTTAAATCTTTTTGTCTATGTTATCCTTACATGATTGTTTAATATCCATAGTTTGATTTTTAGGCAGCACAATAAGGATAGCTCAACGATCCTGAGGGTGTAAGTACAATTTCGCAAATGAAGCAAATATTGCAAGAAAAGCTTAACAATGGGCAATATTTTATGGCTCTCTACATGTATTGCACATCCACAACAATAAAATGTAAAATATCACATTCTGACATCGCGTGAGTCGATCGACACCTATAAGTGAACGAAAATTTATGATAATTGTGATAACATAATTTGTATGTATTTAATAATGGATTCTAATGTGTTTTCTTATGATATTTTATACAAGATTACTTCTAAAGCTAGTTTGTAACAATTGACAAGGAAGAAAGTATTCTATTTGGTTCTTATGGTGAGGTTTGAAAGTATTGATGCACATTTCAAAGATACACATTACCTATAGAAAAATATTGTGTTTAAAAAATGATTATATAATTCTGGAGCAATGATTACGAATCCTTACTGAACTTAAGGAGGACTAACACAATGTCAGAAGAATAGCAATTCGGAGCATTTACACTTCTACAGCAAACATTAAAACTAGAGATAGATGCTAATACACAATAACATTTTAACCCACATCAAGTAAGAATTGAGATAGTGATTTTATTTTGCTAAATTCATTAGATTTAAGTAGGTTAAATTCTATATATTTTTATAAATCATAAACAATACATATCCCATCCATTTAAAAAAAAATACATATCCATATGTATGGTTATGATAGAACTTCAAATTATTTAAATTAATGAATTAAGCATTATAAAATCTTTATATATATAATTCTTCTGTGAGTGTGTATGTTCCTGAACTTCTCTTAAACGACTGGACCGATTTTGATGAAATTTTTTGTGTGTGTTCAAGGGGATCTGAGAATGGTTTAGATTCACAATTTTGTCCGCTGGACAATGTTTTTTTATTAATTTTTAATTTATTAGTAGTTGTTGATTTTGGAATGTTCATTTTCCAGTACAAACTGTTCCTGGGTACTATAAGCGCAGGTATAAACCGGATGGTTGTCGTTGCGAAGATTGCCGTGATGACGGGTCGTATAGCGTCTAGACTGGACAGGGACAGGACAGTGAGACAGGACAGTGAGACAGGAAAGTGAGACAGGACAGTGAGACAGGACAGTGAGACAGGACAGTGAGACAGGACAGTGAGACAGGACAGTGAGACAGGACAGTGAGACAGGACAGAGAGACAGGACAGTGAGACAGGACAGTGAGACAGGACAGTGAGACAGGACAGAGAGACAGGACAGTGAGACAGGACAGTGAGACAGGACAGTGAGACAGGACAGTGAGACAGGACAGTGAGACAGGACAGTGAGACAGGACAGTGAGACAGGACAGTGAGACAGGACAGAGAGACATGACAGAGAGACATGACAGAGAGACAGGACAGTGAGACAGGACAGGACAGGGACAGGACAAGACGGGGACAGGACGGGGACGGGACGGGGACGGGACGGGGACGGGACGGGACGGGGACAGGACGGGGACGGGACGCGGACAGGACGGGGACAGGACGGGGACAGGACTGTCCAACCGGAGGGAGGTGGGAGACGACCTGACTTAGGTCGTCGAAGTCAATTAAATGTGCGACGGGCTACCTCACGTGCAATGGCGCAGTACCTCACTTAATTGCATTTAATGTAAATAAAACATTTGTATTAAGTTTTGACCACATTTTACATAAATATATTATGTAGGTGATACGAAGTTCACCGGGTCATCTAGTTAATATATTGATTTTTACTTGATGTGGGTTGAAATGTTATTGGATATTTACATCCAGATTACATTAAACACTAAATTAGAGAATGTTAATTCAATTACAGTCCATTTTGTGTCTTTCATTAAAAGCTATATTATACAATTTCACAATTATGATCTTTTTCAAATGTAAACTCCCCATGTGTGGGGAGTTCGAAATTTAATGTATAAGGATTTTATTGAGTTGTTAAGGATATAATAATCATATCTCTTATGAAATCTTCAGTGATGTGGTTTGGTTTTGTATTGTGAGTAAAACATATTTTTTGTTAGTATTATATTTCCTGAGTATTTGCTATACTAAGATAAAGAGATAATAAAGAAAATCTGTCCCGGATTCTAAATTATTTTGATAACAGCGAAAATGATGTTATATTAAGATAAAAATAAAATCTTTCATTTAGTAATATTTGTTTTGTATTGTGACCCCATAAAATATTGTCAAGAGTAAAATTTAAATGTTAACCCTGTATCAAAATGGAAATATAGAGTATGAAAAAACCTATAAGCCCTAATACGCACTGTCAAACAGTCGCCATAGGCTGCCGCACTAACGAACGCAACTATGCTGGAGATCTGGCCGAAATCACTAGACGAATGAAACAGTCCGGCCGCTGCCTTTCAAATTGTCGTGACGACCTAGTAGTTGGTGCGTTAGCTCTGAGCTGTGAGAAACTCAGTGACTTGGTAACCAAATTCGTAAACACTAACGAATTATCGGAGTAAGTGCCATTACGCACTGTCGATCAGTCACTGAGAACAGAGTTGCCGATGAATATAAAAAATAATATAAATAAATACATCCAACAATCAGACACATAGTCCTGATCGTACAGTAAGACACGAGTCTTGCGTCCCGGGTATCAGGAACTACGAGAGACTTTCTGTCTCACAACACCCAGACCCGAAACAAATACGTGTGGATCATACAAACATTTGAGTTGGTGCAGGAATCGAACTCGTGGGCTCAATTTCACGACCAGCTACTCGCCCGGTGCGCCCAAGACACTGCAAACATTAGGCCTTTTTTTTTATCCTGGCTCGGCAAAGTAACTACGCCACACCTGATGATAAGTGTAGCGCAATCCAGGAATATTGTTGACCAACGACAAACAGTGTGTCTATCGTTGGTCGGCAAGATCATGCCGGCCTGCCTAATTGCTTCTTCACACTCCGTTTAAAGGACCCTATACAGGGTTATTTTTAAAACACCAGCAAATTCGCAGGGGTAGATTCCTAAGGTTATAAGCTACTACTTTTGTTCTACGACTTTTGATAATTTGTTAGATTTTATTTTCATACAAAAATAAGTATTCATTTAATTTCCGTCTTGATTGTTACAACGCGCATCGCACTTTACGTAAACAAATACGCGAAGCGTGGGGAACCGGACTAGCTCCTTTGAAGGTCAACGCGCCGCTCAGCTGAGCGGCGCCTTTGAGTCGCGCGCGCACGCCGCATACTACGAAGAAAAATACGACACAACAAAAACTTGTAAAATCGTTTTTTTTTAAATATATTGAGTTATATCCAAACTCGTAGAACAAAAGTTGTTCCGTATGGGGACAGCTATCTACCCCTGCGAGGTTGCTGGTGTTTTAAAAATAACCCTGTATTATAGGAACTGCTTGAGTTTTTGTCGCCGTCAACCGAGTTCCCGTGGAAAGGTCGATAGTGCGTATTGAATATTAGGTTCTCAGTACGACTCAGCCGCTGCACTGACAGGCGTGTTCGTCAATACGTAATGGAGTTAAATCATGTATCCCATTTTCGTTTCATTAAATTTCTATACTTTTGTAATGAACATTGAAACAAAAAATGAAATAGAGATACATCTTTATGATAAGATCATTGCTATAAATATAATTTTCTATCGTTACAACACAAATGGCCTGTAATTTTTGTGCAGACATTGAGTAATAAAAATATCACATGAATTCAAATATATTCTGATGTCTTACTTCAAGAGAACACATCTATTGGTCTCGGCGACACCGTTGTTAAGTGTGTGGGACTCGCCAAGGGATCACCTGAAGGAGATTCATTTTTTTTCGCTTCAATTGTCGCTTGTTTGACAGCCTCTTTGTAGGGTCCGCGTTTTTTCTTGTTGAATCGAATCTGTAAATATACCAATTTCTACTGTTTTATGCCATGTCATGTGTAAACATAACATCTCATCTCTAACTATATCTCAACCTCATGCTTAATAACTGCTTATAATTGTCTAAATGTAAATTATATATTTATCTACTAAGGTTAATAACACGAAATATTGTTTGATTAATTACTAGCATATTATGCTTACAGCTCGCCCACCTGAAAGTGGGATGTAAATCATGTAAAGACTATTGCTATTTTGAGTTGATGTCAGTCATATAAAGCACCATATACTATGGAGGAATTGATATGTATATTACAGGTTATTTTTCTAATTAAATAATTACTCATTCTGAATATATGATTTGAATCTATCTCCACTAAATTACATAACAAGCTATATATATTCAAATTCAAATTCTAAATTTGATAGCAGGAATGACTTGAATCAGGTATAAATTATAGCAAATGTCTGTTATAGTTGTGACACATCACTTCAAAGAATTCCAATTTCACATTATCATTTTCCTTATGAGCTCATGTAAACAACATACAACATTTTAACATATGACTGATAAAAATATTACAAGAAAACAATCCAAATCATTTGGCTTCTAAAAGACATTCTTAATTGACACAGTTTAGTAACAATAGCCATATTAAAACTGGATATTAGTAGGTAAATAAAATTAAGGATCTACATGCAAGTTGGCTAAATGAAAACATTATCTTTTATAATACCAGCAGTTTTTTTTTTTTTTTTTTTTTTATGGCATAGGCCGGCAAACGAGCAAGTGGGTCACCTGATGGTAAGTGATCTCCACCACCCATGTACGCCCACAATATCAGAATCATGGGCGCGTTGCCGACCTTAAAGGAAAGGGATAATTTGGGATTGGGAAGGGGAGGGGATTTGGGCTTCCGGATATCTCACTGACCGTACGAAACGCAGCAGCAAGCCGCTACTTTACGTCGGTTTTCTGTGAGACAGTGGTAACGACCCGGTCGAGCCAGCCCATTCATGCTGTAGACAAAACAGTCTACAGCGTGGCTCTACCACTCAAAGTTAATTGGAGTAGGTATTATACCTTAAGTTTACAGAATATCCAGCTATTTTTTACAAAGTACGTAATGTTGCCTTATCAGCTGAACAAGATGTTTGTAAAGTGTGAGTCACAATGAATCATAAATATATTTTTTTGTAAAGGAGTATTAAATTACCTTATAATCTTCCAAAAACGGGCTTAGGCTGTCGCAAGGCATTAGGGAAGATGTTGTCGAAGCGTACCATGCCACGTGAGCTCTAGATGACGATGAGACGCTCAGGACTCTCCCCGGCCACCATGGGAATCCTACAACCTTTCCCCATACTATATCCCCTGGAGATACTCTGAGTAAACTGCCACCTCCCCCTTCTGTACCGTTTGGAGGGAAGTCTGGTGCCATCTCTCCCTCCCAATCATCAGAACCACTTTCTATGACATCATTCTCACTTTGTTTTTCATGAGAATTACTACTCAACCTTCGCAAACTAATTGACAATTTCTGTTTCATACAATGTTCTTTGATATCACTAAAATAATCTATTGATTCACTTTCTGTACATTTACTTGTGTTTTCATCCTTTTTTTTCTGGGTTTTGTACTTTTTTTTGTGTTTTACTCTGTGTTTGTGTTTCTTTTCTAAAGAGTCCAGGCTAGGTGGGCTATTGGCAACATTATTTCTTGGTGATAAAGCACCTATATGTTTAGGTGATTGACAAGTACTAGGGGTAAGCTTTCGTGCTTCCTTTTTAGCTTTTTTGAGTGCTTTTTTGGCAGCTTTTGAATCTGTCTTAGACATGTCACATGAAACGCCAGAATCTTCATTGTAATCGCCGGTTATTGGCGGTATTTTAACAACAGTCCCTTCGCCTTCACCAAAACATATTTTAAGAGTTCTGGCACTAGAAAACATTGAGCTAAAGGAGATTTCATTGTCGTCTTTACCATCTGGTCCGGCCACATCGGAGACGCTGACAAATGCCATTTCTTGCGTGGTGTGTTTGTTTTTGATAGTTTTTATTGATTTTTCACTAGCCTTGTTGGATTTAGTTGCGCCTTTAGTAGCGCTTGTGATCTCCTCGGGTTGTAATCTAGACAGCTTGGGGATCAGCATACTACCCATTAAGTATTTCTTTTCACCGCCGGATGACTCAGGATCGTGTTGGCCGTCGTCATCATCAACGAACTTACGTTTTTTTGATACGTCTACGTTTTCACTGTTCTCGTTACAGATACCACTACAGTTAGAACACAGAACCTTTCTGGGCCGTAGTCTGACAGTCATCTTTTGCCGTGGCTGTGGCTTGCTTTTAGCTGCTGGTTTTTTCGATTTATCTAGGTTTTCACGAGCATATTGGGGCTCTTGGTAGGTATACCTTTGACTAACGGAATGTAATTTATCATCGTCATCGGTGGGTTCAGACTTTTTTGAAAAGGCTGGATGGAGGCTATACACCCCAAAAGGCAAGTTACTGCAAAAATATGGACACATAAATGTATATTTTATGAAAGTATGACTATTAATCGATAAAAACATTGATCGTCGTATTTCGTCTACCTACCCTTTATTGGAATCTAAAAGAACACCTTGATATTTTTTATCCTCAGTACTATAAGACACAACTATTAAATCCGCTAAAGCTTCTTCAACATTCACTAAAATCTGAGAATTCTTTTGAATCGTCATATCGGCTGTTGAAACCACAGCCGCCATATTTTAGTAGTCAAAAACAATATTCTATAGTTCTCTATTTCAGATTTTGTTTCGGATATTTAATACATACAGCATATTATAATATAAAGCAGACATATAAAATATTATATACTTATAATATTAAAAAATAATTCTCTTAGTCTAATGGAAATATACTACAAAATAGTCTTGGAAAACAAATGTATTAATTGAATACGGATTAGAAAATAAAAAACATAGTATGTATTTATTGTGTTTTTTTAATCATAGACAAGTCCAATTTTCTCTGTCTGCTAGAGCGGTAGCACCGACAAACTCGTAGTACCGAAACATTACTAACAATTTAATTTTGTAACTCGTAAGTCGTTTGGTTCATTACGACCACCACGGAGTTAATATGTACGTTGTACGATAGCACATAGGTACTATTTCAAAATTCAACTAATGATTTTTTATGTTTACGCGAATATTACACATTGAAATAAAACTAATTTAAACGGATACCCGTGTGTGCACAAATGTTTGAACAGATGTTTGAAGACTTTTTAACACAAATTTGATCACATGTTTGTCGCAACAAGTGTACCTGTCAGACATACTTTGCAAACATGTGCGCTCACACGCTCACTACATTAGACAACAAATAAGATGGGCATTGCTATTTAACGCACTATACTAATATTTTTTATAGTTATGTAATTATATATTACATGTGTAAAAAATAAAATAAAAATTCCGACAGGAAGGAGCTATTCTATGACAGTTTCGTTGCCTCAGTCAACTTTGGTGGAATGTACGACACAACTGCTTCGCTTAATGACGCACACTCAACTGGACTTTGCGCATGTGTAGTAGGCTGGGAAGCCCGCTAAATTTGAACTTTGAACGCTTTGCTTCAAGCAACGTTGCGATTGTTGCTTTAAACTTTGCAAACATGCTCAAATAACCGTGGCACACTTCGCGAGTTAGAGGGTATTTGCGTATTTGAAGATATCTCTGGCGCGGGCATTATACGCAGACATTTTTTTTTACAAAGTATGAAAAAATCCTTACCGTACGCGACGCGATTCGATGCGTTGCTCTAGTATTCGATTGTATTAATAGTAACGAGTATCAATACGAAAGTAACGAGTGCTGATTATTTTAGTAACGAATACATACGGATACACCTTTACTCTTGACAGTTGACAGTAAACAGAGAAAATTCATTATAAACCTACGTTGAATAGTAAATAAATCACAAATCACAAGTGGAAGATAAATAGGTACGTCGTGTATCATAAAACTTTATATTAATACCACCTTGGCATAATAAAACAATCAAGTTTTAAACGTGAGTATCTATGGAATCTATAATTCTTGAAGTTACTCGTAATTTTTATTCAGTTTAAAGTGACGCTTACATAATCTAATATTTGTTTTCTTTTTTTGTAAAATCCGCACCGGTTCTAATATTTACGTGCTTCGTTTTCGAGGCCTTGGAGTGGCAAATGCTATGTTAAATTGGACGTAGTTACGCAAAAAGGAACCAACCCACAGCAAGTTCAAATGGGGATACTGATTTTGTTTTACCGATTACAATAATTATTCAAACTAATTTTATATAGTAGTTTTTTGAATAATTGGGCATGAAATATATTCCACTTACGATTTTGTAAAAACATCCTTTTTGCGTAACTACATCCAATTAGTGTTTTTTGATTCATACTCTCGTGTTTTTATCAACCGCACTGTTAATATTTTTTCATGGACTTTGCAACTAGTGTCACTGGCTAATTAGCTTCTTTTTAAAGAGTAACAATCATATCATAGTATTTGAGCAATTCTCATACCATATTTGCAACTGAAAACAAAATACAATTGGATGTTGTTTAACATAAAGAATCCAATCCACACTGCTAATCAAAATTACTCAGAGTCATGGAGGACTGAAGTTTAAAAAATGTTAATAGCTGTGCCTTTTTTAGCCTTGAAATTTGTTCATTATTCTTAAAATAATATTTATATATTACAATATAAAAATAATATGAAATACAAACCTAGTTATAAACATAGAAACATTTTTTAAACAACAATCCTTCATGACTCAAAATGGGCTCAGTGTGGATTGGAATCCTTTTCATTAAATAAAACAGCCAAATGATGCAGTAACTTTTACAATGTCTACAAGAAACTTTGAGTAACATTCCAAAAAAAAATTAATTAAATGAAACTTTTACATTAGAAAAATTAAATTACATTTAAAGTATTTATTTTTAATAAGAATAATAGTTTTAGACTAATTTTATTAATATGTGAGGGGGATATCAAAGGGGATGTTTCATGTTTGGGCCAACTTATAGAAAAAAATAAAAAATTGAGGTGGTCTTAGGAAAAATACAGTCGGAATGTATTTAATAATGAATTAAAATGTTCATTAAGTACAATTTCAAGTATGATGACATAAACTTTAGTGCTTTGTGACAGCTATGACTGATGGGCCTATTGTGCTAATATGCAGACACAACATTATCAAATACAGTTTATTTTACCTTTATATTTTTTTATCTATTCTGTGAATTAATACTTAATGGTTAGGTTACTAGTAATATTTTATCATAATTATGTATTTATTCACAGAATTTAGGTGTTGAATATATATCTGAATTATATTTATTGTATTATACACTTATAACAATATAACATAAAATAAATGGTAAAAGAGGATTCTGCATATTTTAACTATATTTTTATGTTTACAATGACCTGGCCCAAACTCTGTGTGTAATAGCGGACCATAATTTATATACTGATAACAAAAGTTTACTAATAAAAAGTTAAAACCACAGGTACCTTGCAGGTAAAGTTCCTATACACTTGTAAATAAAAAAACCTGATATGAAAGCTACATAATACTTAAAAAAGCATGTTTTTTGAGTTAAAAAAGCTAAATTAAGCACATGTGATGTCCATTTAATTATTTTATATACCATTGCATTGGCGTGAAAGCATACAGTGTTATTATAAAGGTTATGAAGTGTTTGTGTAGTGTTATTTTTTACTGTCACAGTGTCTTACATTAATATTTGTTGTAGAAAATGACTTTAGAGAAGAGAATAGATATTACCAAGCCATTATGGGACCAAAGTACCTTCTATGGAAGGTTCCGCCATTTTGCATTCATGTCAAACCCACTCCTGTCAATGGCTTCAGAAAAGGAGTTGTATGAAGCTAAAGACCTTTACTTAAAATACAAGTAAGTGATGATTTTACCACTAAAAATTCCAAATATATATTTATTATGCTTATATCTCATCAAAACAGGCATTGAAATTTGTGCCTGATGCGGCAATAGGTATTTAAAATACTACAATAAATAAATACACCCAACAGTCACACATATAGTTTACAAGGTGGTAGGTCCCTCGTATGCGAGAGGCCGTCTGGGCTGGTACCACCGCTTTGTCTATTTCTGCCGCCAAACAACAGTGTGTGCACCATTGTGTTTTGGTTTGAAGGACATTGAAGCCAGTGAAATTACTGGGTATTATGAGACTTAACATCATAATATGTCGCGGGGTGACGAGCGCAGTTCAATACTATGCAGTGCTTTGTAATTCAACGTTCTGTGCGGTGTTTCTGTTTATGGGCAGGTGTGGCGCTTACCATCAGGCAAGCGTCTTGCTCGTCTCGTCAAATAAAATAAAATAAATAAATATAGTCCTTACGCCACACTAGGTTAACCTGTGTTGTGGGTATCAGGAACTACAAGGGACTTGCAGTTCAAACCCAAAACAGATTATTTGTGGATCTCACAAACATTTGTCTTGGTGCGTGAATCGAACCCTCGGCCTCTCGTTTCGCACTTCGCTACTCGCCCACTGCACTACGGAGGCTGGCTAAGGAAGGAAGGCGCAATATGGTATTTGAAATATTCAAACCAGGAGACATGGTGTCCCTCGACGGTCGGCAGAATTATGCCCACCTGAAATTACTGGATATACACTGGCTTATCTCGGAAAGCGACTCCCCGAAACAAGCCAATATAGCGGATTTTTCACCATGTGAAGTACGGTGGTCACTATTCAGTTGGGTACAAAAATATCATGTGTATATATTGTGGTGGTTATTCAGTCGGGTACAAAAATATCAGGTATCCGCCCACCAGCACGAACTTATTAATCAATGTCCCCAATTCACAGGGTGGGGATTGTATAAAAGCTAAGCTAACTTGCCGTAGGACTTAGTTTGCTCCGACTGACCGGCGTCTCCCGTCCTGTGGAAATCTCTCGGGTGGTTCAACGCTGGGCCGTAAGGCCGGCAGAGCCCAACATAACCGTCCCGCCTCCCCCGGGACGGGGCGGGGCGGTAGCGATAGAACGCTTTTCCCGCGACAAAAAAAAGGATTTCTTACGTTTACGCGAATATTACTCGTTGAAATAAAACTAATTTAAACGGATTTTATCGCGGTTTATTATTAATTTTGATCCCGATGTTTCGAAGATTTTTCAGCCTTCGTGGTCACGGGGTGGAGTCTTCGAAACGTCGGGATCAAAATTAATAAAAAACCGCGATAAAATCCGTTTAAATTAGTTTTTATCAAAAATAAGGACTTAGTGTGCTAACTAATATTACCTTTTGCAGAGTAGGTCAAGAGCCTGCCGGCACCCAGTTGGAACAAGTGATAAAAGCGAAGCAGTTGTATGAATCCGCCTTCCACCCTGACAGTGGTGAGCTGCAGAATGTGTTTGGTAGAATGTCGTTCCAAATGCCCGGCGGTTGTATCATCACAGGGGCCATGTTACAGTGGTACAGGTGAGTTGATAATACAGCGAGTGATTTTTTTTTTATAGCATAGTCCGGCAAACGAGCAAGTGAGTCACCTGATGGTAAGTGATCTCCACCGCCCATGTACGCCCACCACCAGAAGAATAATAGGCACGTTGCCGACCTTAAAGGAAAGGGATAATTAGGGATTGGGAAGGGGAGGGGATTTGGGCTTCCGGATATCTCACTCACCGTACGAAACGCAACAGCAAGCCGCTACTTTACGTCAGTTTTCTGTGAGACAGTGGTAACGACCCGGTCGAGCCAGCCCATTCATGCTGTAGACAAAACTGTGTATAGCGTGGCTACGAATAATGAAAGAGGAAAAACAAATAAATACACCCAACAGTCACACACATAGTCCTCAAGTAAGATACGAGTCTTGTGTCGTGGGAATCAGGAACTACGAGAGACTTTCGGTCTCACAACACCCAGACTACGAAACAAATATTTATGGATCACACAAACATTCTTCTCAGTGCGGGGATCGAACCCGCGGTCTCTCGTTTCACAGCCGGTTACTCGCCCGCTGCGCCACGGAGGCAGTCAATAACATATCAATTTCTTTCTCTCTGATCAATATTTCTATTTTTCTATCTCTTTTCCTTTATGTAACACTTACATACAAAGAGACAAAATTGGCCTCAGCCAATTTTGTCTCTTTGTAGCCCTCATGCTATCTATTCCTAGCAAGAGGCTTCATTATGCAATAAACAAGTTTGTTGTTCAGCGAAAAATGTCGTAACTAAACAACTATCCTAGTGTTATTTATTCCTTTATTTCTGCATTTTAATTATGCCAAAAAAAATAACGCTAACTTAGATTAATATATTCGCAAAAATTCTTGGACCAAATTAAAATAATATTGTCACAGAAAACAAAGTATAACAATTGCATTTCGCATGTGACCGAACACAACTCTTTGTTTACTAATTTGTTGCCAAGAATTTTACATTAAGATGCGTACGTACTGTGCGTATTCCCATGTTACAATACAAAACATATCTATACAAAAAAATAATAGTTTAAAAAAACTCAAAACACGCTTTTATAGAAAGTCCAACTAAAAAAAAAATAGAAAATAAATTTGAAGAAAACAATGTATTTTATTGTAAAAAAACAAGCGTTTCGCCGATTTTTCAGCCTTCGTGGTCACGAGGTGGTGGTGAGGTGTTGGTTGTCTCGAAATGTTAATGACAATTCCGTAAAAAAACCGCGATAAAATCCGTTTAAATTAAGTTTATTTCAATAGTAATATTCGCGTAAACATAAGAAATCATTATCCTACCACCAGCTGGAATAGTCTATTACCTCGTTGCTCTCGTTGACGACCTTTACCTTGGTTTACTATTTCGTACCTACACAAATACTTTGCCACTAGGAATGAATGGCATAGGTTAATTTCATTTATTTTTGATGACATTAAGATGTGTCTTGGCACGCGGATATGGGTATTTATTTGGCTGCATATGTGTTTTAGATTTGCGCAATATGTAATCGTTTTAACCACATAAGAAAAGGAGTGTAACAGCCTATGTGATACCACTGTGTGATACTATCGAGTGAGTTAGTGAAAAAATTCGATTTAGCATTATAGTATGGTAAGAGTTGTAGAGCCACGCTGTAGACAGTTTGGTCTACAGCATGGCATGAATGGGCCGGCTCGTTACCACTGTCTCACAGAAAACCGGCATAAAGTAGCGGTTTGCTGTGTTTCGTACGGTGAGTGAGATATCCGGAGGCCCAAATTCCCCTTCCTTTCCCAAGCCCTTAATTATCCCTTCCCTTTAAGGTCGGCAACGCGCCTATGATTCTTCTAGTATTGTAGGCGTACATGGGCGGTGGAGATCACTTGCCATCAGGTGACCCACGTGCTCTTTTGCTAAAAGAGTCATTAAATCATTTGAATATTTAAATATAGTACATACCTTAACACTTTATTTATTTATTTTTCCACGGAGATGGAGTTTTAAGGCAGTTTACGCTCGCGGTCTCAAATATAATGGCCGCTACACTTTTTATTCAAGTAGAAACATTGCTTTTAATGCACCATCTGATTCGGAATATTATAAACAAATTAAAAAATATAAATTGTAATAAAAATACATGATTCCTTGATTGTAATTAATGGCTCCGTCAAAGCCAATAATGGTATGCGGTGTTCTTTATCAATTGTATGAATTGAAATTGTAATAGAAATTGTCATCTCGCTCTCAAAGTGCTACAATTATAAATAGACCCAATAGTTGAAATAAATTTCATTTGAATTACAAATGCATTACTCAAAAAATATCATTAGTTAAAAAAAAATAACGGTCATCGGCGCGACGCCGATTCTTCGGGTATTGTGTTTACTATCAGGTGACCCACCCAAAAAGCAACTGCAACATTATTTGAAGCTATCGTACTGATTATTTGACCTTCAACATCGTTATATGTTAGTTGCTAGTCCAGTAGAAGGAGTTATCGGCCACGGTTTTAGTTGACTCATCAGGTGATTGTCAAGACCGAATCACAACCGACAGTGTAACTGCGTGAACATAAACTAAAGACAATGCCTCATCAAATGACGAGGCGCTCGTTCATACAATTTGTCTATCCCTATTACCAGAGACAAGTCTGGTCTAGCTATTATCTATATGAAATATTTTGTACAACTACTTATTAATTTAATCTACTCAAAGTTATATTTTAGACACCCGTAATAAATTTAGAATATTATTTTTTGGAATAGCAGGGCCACGCTTTACACAGTTATGGCGACAACATATTGGGCCGGCTCGACTGGGCTGTTGTATCTCACAGAAAACCGACGTAGAGCAGAAGCTTGCTGTTGCGTTTCGTACCGCGAGTGAGATTTTCGGAGACCCAAATCCTCCTTTCCCTTCCCGATCCTATAATTTAAGGTCGGCGTTTATAATTTTGGTAATGTGGGTTTACGGGCATTAATCACTATCCCATCCCACTCATTTACTCGTTTGTCTCTGCTGTAAAAATAAATATTACTAACAATATTTATTGAAGTAAAACTAATTTAAACGGATTATATGATGATTTTATTTTCGTCATTTTGGGGTAACCTCCACCTCAGTCCACCCCGTGACCACGAAGGCTGAAAAACTTTCGAAACGTGGTCGGGACCAAAATTAAAATAAAAAACCGCGATAAAATCCATTTAAATTACTTTTATTTCAATGACTGACATTCGCGTAAACGTAAATAATTATTACTAACAATAGATTTCTTCACCCACAGGACAGCAACCGCAGTGGTGTTCTGGCAATGGGTGAACCAGTCGTTCAACGCGTTGGTGAACTACACCAACCGGAATGCGAACTCTCCCCTCACCACCACGCAGATGGGGGTAGCTTACGTGTCGGCCACATCTGCCGCGATGACCACCGCGTTGATCTTCAAGTACGGTGTACAGAAGAGAGCCAAAAATCCTATATTAGCTGTGAGTATTTAATATGTGTGGTTGGGTTACAAATACATTTTAATGAATTTAAATAGTTTATTATCATGTAGGCAATTGAAATAGCGCTTATCACAAGTCAGTACAAAAGTAATAGAAACTTATATCAAATCAGTATCAAGTAATGTATACATAGCATCATCAAAATATACGCAATTACACTAAATATATTTATTTATCTATTATTATTAATAATATGTCCTAAAACCTGGTCATGGTTTGCCTATCTGCCAAATTTCATCAAAAACGGTTCAGCCGTTAGGCCTGATTCATTAACACACAACCAAGCTTTCACATTTATAGTATCTTTAATAACACAGGCCCACAAATTTCAATTTTTGAAACGTTGTTTTTATATGAGTGTTAAATATCGTTAATTTTAAGTGTTCTGAACACGGAAACACCACTGATTTTTTTCTATCACATCAGGTTTTTTTTTAAAACGGTAAAAACTTTTATCATAAAATTTTAAGAAAAAATAGATTATTATGTTAAAAAAATACGTATATTTCGACGTTTATAAAGGAAATCTTAATTACAATCATTTAGGATTATTTAGAGTGACTTATTTTACGTTTTCCTATAAAATTACGCCTGGGTGTGACTTTTTTGTGAATATTATCACATATGTAAATTGCTGTGGCTGATTAGAAAACGGTTGAAAATTTCCATTGACTCTTGACGCTGTATATTTGGTTCTGACGATGTTGAACTAAGATCAGAAGTTTAATTTGGAAGTACAGGGTATCATCCCTAGTATAGGGTAGTGCAGGAGCGTGTTGCACCGTACGATGACGGGGTGGCGACTGACCCGTCTTCACCAGCTGCGCAGTTACCCATTTAATTTTTACTCTGTTACACTTATTGGTTTTTTTTTGTAATAAAGTATCTTAAAATTTGAAATGAATTAATTTGGAAGTGGTATTGGAATTTCTGGACCGTGTGGGGTTGGACGAGTAACAGAGGTAACATTTGCATAGGCTATTTTATTTTTATTCTTCGCACTAATACCTTTCACATTCGTTCACCATAAATAGCAATCATTGATATGGTTAGTTGGTTCTCTTCATATAATAGGCATACGAATAGGTAAATTTATTTACAATTTGTCCATTGCCTTAATTGCTCGACACAAATCGAACACACTAACTCCGGAGTTCACAATTTCAGTTGTATTTTGAAACCAAAATAAGCATTATATGCATTTTGCACAAAATCATTAATATTTTGTTATTTCTACGATGTTATAAAATTGCCACAAACGTAACAAAAGGTATTTACATTATTTTTACACTGCCTTCGAGCCATTTTGTTATAAAAATGTTGTTCAACCACAAATCATTGATAAGATTCAATAAAATCAAAAGTAAAATTCTAACACTCTTTTTTTTTATTAAATACTCTAATTTTCGTATAAATTTTGTAAACAACGTTACTGTAACAACTTATTTTCAAGTAGCGTCTTGTCACTGGGTGTGTAGCTGTTACAACTAATAAGTTTTCTCACGTGAAGTTGCACATTTTCAAAAATGAGCGCCAAAACTTAATAATTCAATTCACTTTTACTAAAAACATAAAAGATTCTGAAAAATTATTTATTTTTTGAATTTGATGTGATATGATAAAATGAGGTTCCGTCTTGCCATCAGTACTATAAAACTGTTAAAAAAAATCAATAATATTTGAAACAACGAAAATCATGTCGGCCAGTGTAATTAATTTGATTAGATTTCGTACGCGGAGTTGTAGTGAGTACGCGATACGACTGCTGTGCTCAGGTCTCAGGTTCGATCTCCGGGTCGGGTAAAAGTGATATTGGGTTTTTTTATCACAAAATGCTCAGCATCAGCCCGGAATCTTGAATAGTGCCCGGTATGGCGATGGGCTTGGTCCCTATCACAAAAAAAAAAACATAAATGGGACGTTCCCATATACCATAATGCAAAATAGAACTTTAAATTTTTTATTTAAGATAATGAATTTGGCAAAATTATCTAATATCCTCATTTTTACTTGATCCAAATAATAAATGTTACATAGGGTATGTTATTTGTTACACTATGTCAGTTTAATAAAACTGATACTGTATTAACAGATTTAATAAATACCAATTTGACTTGTGGTTTCATAATTTTATATTATGCCGTCTTATATTTTATTTGAGTTTTACTTGGACATTGTGAAACATATGATAATAAACAAAATAAACGAATACGTATCATGTGTGATGATTTTATTGCGCTAATGCCGTAAAATAATAAACACTTGTAAACACGACCTCGAGAAATGTTTAATCTTATTTTTTTATACACCCATAACCCTGACCCCACATATCCGAGCCTAGTGTCGTGGGTATCAGGAACTACGAGAGACTTTGGATCTCACAACACCCAGGTCCGAAACAAATATCTGTGGATCACACAATCATTTGTCTCGGTGCGGGGATCGAATCCGCGGCTTCCCGTTTCACAGCCGGCTACTCGCCCTGTATGCCATGGAGGCTGTCAAATCTCGTACCTTAAAGGTTTTTGGATTTAGTCGGATAATATTTGTCAGACTATTCTTGCAATTCGATTCGCATTGATTTGATAACAGGATGCGATAAAATGTTGCGAGGAGTCATAGGTTTTTGGAAATCATTATGATATAGAAATCATTTATTCACATTTCCTGTTAGGGTTTGTGGAAATTATGAAGTAGCATTTAAGCATCTGCTTGAATTTTTTATATTATATTGTTGTTGGGAGTCGATGCCTTTGTCGCTGCTGGTCAATTGAAATTGGCACCGAAAATAATGAAACGTAAAAAAAATACTTCGCATTGTTACTTTTTTGAAGTCGGTTTTTAAGTTTCGGTTTGTTAAAACTTATTCTAATGCGGGGTTTGTTATGGGATCGTAACTTTCCTGTGGTTAATGATGCATAGCCATGCAGTTTAAATTATAAGTAACTGTAATTTTTACCTCTTACAGTCAGAGGAAATTACACACTTTTAACTTTACTGTGGTATACACTATTTGGTTACAATATATTAAGCGCAAGGTAAAACTCATTAACCAAGGTCATGTAACGTTACATTGTGATGGTAATTATTTTGTCGGCAGAGATTCGTGCCGTTTGTCGCTGTGGCGGCCGCTAACTGGGTCAACATTCCATTGATGAGGCAGAACGAAATTATATTAGGTAAGTATGCAGGCCCGGATTAAGAGATAGCACCGTGGGGGTCGACCCCCAATATATCTTATGTAAATAAAGAAATAAATACACCTCATATTCACACACACATAGTCCTGACCTCACACTAGGTTAACCTGTATCGTGATTATCAGGATCTACGGGGGACTTGTGGTTCCACAACACCCAGACCAGAAACAAATATTTGTCGATCACACAAACATTTGTTTCAGTGAGGGAATTGAACCTATGGCCTCTCGCTTCGCAGCCGGTTACTCGCCCATTACGCCACGGAGCACATCAATGATATTACTCTTATTTAGGAATCAGTTATCTTATTATAAGATCACTATAATTGAAAAAATCATAATATCTTACTCAGCTTGTGTAATTGTTGTAAATATATAATAATAATAAATTTAGTAAAAAATAATGAAATAAAATTAAATAAGCAACGATAGCTCCGCGGGGAGTGGTAGGAACTGTCGAGATGAAAATGGCAGGTTCGAAACCAGCCCCAAGAGCATACATACACCATACAATTTTCTAAGTTACGTGTATATTCATTGTTAATTATCGCTAGCTTTAACGGCAAAGGAAACATAATTAGGAAACCTGCATAGGTACCTGAGAACTCGATAAGATGTTTCGAAGGTATGTGAAATCTGCCAACTCGCAATAGTCCAGCGTAGACTAGCCCTTTCATTCAGTAGAGTAGGCCAGTGCCTAGCAGTGGCACATGTATAATACAGGGCTAGTATTATTATAGTACAGGATAAAAAAATGGATCAACAATATTCATAAACCCAGCTCAATAGAAATGAATAATAAATTCACCGCCAAAACTTTAAAAACCTACGATCGACATCATTTATGCCGGGTTGAATAAGTATAATAAGTCGCAATGGCTATGTCAGTACATACACAACCGTTTTCATAACGTTTGTAAACTTTAAATTACATTGCAGTGTTCAAACGATGGGTTCACCTTGAGATGATTTGGCTAGTTTAGATTCATTGAAGGAGCAATAGCAATTGTTCCATTAGAATAATTTTATTTATTTATTTAAACTTTATACACAAAACATGTATAAAGACAGACATAATGCCAGAGGCATTCTCTAACAGTCAACTTACAAGTGATGTAAAGACGAGACAGTATGGGTGTATAAAAGTTTTAAAAGAAACTAATACAATCTCAGATTTTAATACATGACTCTACTGATATATAAATGAATACTTAAATGTATAAACTACAAATAGAAATAAATACATAATATATTAATACATACATGTGATATATATTGAGAGATGAATCTGCTAAAGTTCTGATCTTCCTATATCATCAGCCATGAGCATCCGAACTTTTATTTTAAATGTGAACCGATTGGTGCACGTACTAATTTCGAGGGTGATTATCATTGGATGGTTCATTTTTTGCAGGTTTGGACGTGATGGATGAAGATGGTAAGGTGATTGGCAAATCGCAGATCGCTCCAATTAAAGGAATCTCACAGGTTGTTACGTCTAGGTAATGTGTGATTTATTCACTTATTTGAATTTATTTATTTATTGCTGGTGGTAGGATATTCATGTCCGCCCGAATAGCGTCCACCGTACACATGGTTTTAAAATCTGCCATAGTGACACCGATGAACTCATTGTTTGTCGGTGGTCGCTAGTTTTTTGGACTGCACTACGCTTACCATCAGGTGTAGTGCAGTCACCTCGCGGAGCTCATAAAAAAAGGCTTATACTATTTTATAGGTAATGTGATGTTTTTTATTTGCATCAATGCCCAGACGAGCATGTCGCTCGCCGGATGGTAACAGCCACAACACCATAAGTTTCTATTACAGAGCATTGTGCCTGCGACATAAGATGTTAAGGCTTGTAATGGCCCGTAATTTCACTGGCTTCAATGTCCTTCAAACCGAAACACAACAGCCCTTACATACTGTTGTTTAACCGCAGCAATAAATAAAGCGGTGGTATCAACCCACACGGTCTCTCCCATACGAGAGACCTACCACCTCGTGAAAAATTGAATAATATTAATTATATAAATTTTCAATAGGATTTTGCATTTTCATTAGTAAAACACTAAAGGTTTAAATTTTCAATATACTGTTTGGTTGTTTCGTTAAAATAATAAAAATTACACAAAGCGTTATGTTTTCGCAAAATATTCACATATTGTTTATATTTTTTTTTAAACAAAAAAAACTGTATTAATCAACATCTCGATGGTGGCAAGTCTCTCTAGTACGCTTTATTCCGTCTCAGTGTATCATCGCTTTATCGATTTCTGTCCCCAAGCAGCAAGTAAGCAGTAGCACTATTCCGACTCTAGTGCTTACCATCAACCCAAACGTTTTCTCGTCTCGTCTTCAGTTTTATATACAAAATGTATCTTCATTTGTTTATTTTTTTTAATGGCATGTGTAGACATTACACACAGACATTATGCCAGTGTGAAGTTAGGAAAATATATTTTATTGTATTATTTTCCAGGATCGTGATGTGTGCCCCTGGCATGTTGCTGTTGCCGTTCATCATGGAGCGGCTTGAGCCGAAACCGTGGATGCAGCGCATCAAGTGGGCACACATCGGCATACAGACCGCCGTCGTCGGCATGTTGTACGTATACATTTGTATAATATACAAAAAAAAATGCGATACTGGATAGAAAAAATTAAGTCTCTCGAGGAATATCTTTTTGTGCAGCTTATTCCAACTAAGCAACGTTTTTCCGTTAAGGGGTTAATACAACAGGGATGTAATGAGTGTCGCGCGGGAGTCATATTGGTTTAAAAAATGACAACTCATTTATATTGCATTATTTTTTACTAGCTTTTGCTCGCGGCTCCGCCCGCGTGAACAGCATTTTCCGGGATAAAAGTAGACTGTAACCGTCTCCAGGGTCCCATCTATCCCTGTAGATAAATTTATCAAAATCGGTTCAGTGATTTAGGCGTGAAAGCGTAACAAACAAACTCACTTTCGCATTAACTTTCACCCCCTTTTCATCTCTTATTAACTAAAATTTCCAAAATTCCTGAAACACGTATTTGTTTGTTTTACGTCAATAACCGAAATACAAAATTTTGTTTATGTAACTTTCAAAATGACGGACTTTCATACATATTATCCCCTATTTTGACCCCTTTGCGGTGGATTTTTTTTAATTTCCTTTCGTAATGGGTGCCTACATAACAAAATGAATATACAGTCCGAATTTCATGCTTGTAGCCTTGATAGTTTGCGCTCGGCGATGATGAATCAGTCAGTCAGGACATGTTATTTTATAAGTATAGATTTTTAGACTTGAAAAAAAAAAATTAATACAAAAATATTTAAAATTTCTTCAGCCTCACATTCATGGTGCCAACTGCCTGTGCGATATTCCCGCAGAAATGGTAAGAGATTTTACAAAAAATATTATATTATAAAGGAGAGTCAGAAATGTGTCAATTATTATCGCCGTATTTTTTGGCTTAACTGCGTTTACATGCAATTTTTTCGTCAGTCTCATTTTTGATTCTCCAACTGTTAGAACTGTGCCGACGATATGAATAATATACAGTGTCATTTTGACACCCTATACTTAAATGAAGCCATGTGTAGTGTTCGTTAATATAAGTACTTTGAGCTAAGACACTTTCTTATTAAAGGCAAAATAAAAAAATAATATTTCCTAACAAATTAAATGCCGTTAACATTAGATTAATTTTTAACAGTCTGTATACGCGCGCACTCACATATACAAATCAACATACACACCCGTCATCGAATGAATGAGACACACACACATACATTACCATTAAGCCTGCAATACATGTTGGACGAGCTTAGGCCAACACGATTGTAGGTAAATTAATACAAGGCAAGCGCTAGTGCCTAGACGTTCGGCAAGTTTATCGAAAACCAATCGAGTAGTCGGCTGTGAAGCGAGAGCCCGCGGGTTCGATCCCCGCACCGAGACAAATGTTTATGTGAACCACAAATATTTGTTTCCCGAAACAAACCCAGACCCCGGTCTGGGTGTTGTGAGACCAAAAGTCTCTCGTAGTTGCTGATACCCACGATACTATCCTGATACCCAAATATACTATCTATACGTTGGTATTAGTCATCACTCGGCAACGCTCGTCGAACATGTATTGCGGGCTTTATACCGTCAAGGTCAATGTACCCGCTTTATAAAAACGCTAAGCGTACAGAAGGCAAACGGCTCAAAATAGTAATTTAGGAATTGAAATAAATATTAGATTACCCTATGAAATGTAATAAAATCCTAAGTAAAATCGAATCTTGTAACTTTTATAATGATTATTTGTTTGTAGTCAAATTTGTGTTACCTATTTATAGGTATGTGCATTTCCCAAACACATTTTTTTTACGTTTTGTCATTATCATTGAACAAAGTAATACTGTCGCAACTTTTTCAGTGAATGTGTCGAGAGCGTCTTTGTGAGTCTGAGACGTATTTTCATATGTATGGAGTTGCCCTTCTTAAGCGTTTGTGTTTTATAATAACATCGTCAGCTGTGACATTTTATTCAATAGAGTTAAGTGCAAAAACCGTACAGCGTGATTTAAAAGGCTCAAAACTTAAATCACGTTTTTTGGCAAAATTACTACAAGCTCAAGCCTCATGTTTGGTACAAGGTAAGCAGAGGCGATGACGAATATGCGGTTTCATTTAGTAACAGGGTGTCAAAATAACACTGTATACTTTTTTTTAAATATAATGTTTATATTTATTGCATTCAGGATTTAAAATATTGATATATTAAGACTTGACCATCTATGTAATGTTTTTTTATAGCTTAGGCCGGTAAACGAGCCAGTTGTTCTGATGATAAATAATCCACACCGCCCATGAATGCCTACAAGAATAATCGTAGATGCGTTGCCAACTTTAAAGATCAGGTATAATTAAGGCATTGGGAAGGGGAGAGGATTTTGGATGTCCGGATATCTCAATCACCGTACGAAATGTAGCAGTACTTTACGTCGGTTTTCTGTGAGATAGCGGTAACAATCCGGTCGAGCCGGCCCATTCATGCTGTAGACAAAATTGACTACAGCGTGGTTCTACCCACCTAACTGTACTTTTTATTTACAGCAAACTGTCGATAGACACAATCAAGCGTCTCGAGAAAGAAAAATACGAAGAAATTGTTAAAAATACAGACGGCAATCCGCCAAAATATGTATATTTTAACAAAGGTTTGTAAAATGATATAGCAAGTGGATAATGTAGTGTAGGTACGACTTTTAGGTAGCCATCAAGAATCAATTAATCAAGAATTAATCGTTAAGTTTTTTTATCAATAATGTAGGGCAGTCTTTTCAGTATTTTTTTTATTGTTATTATCAATAATAAGATAATAAGAATCACCTTAGTATATCGTGCTCACACAATAATAAATTATTTATCGATTTAATTGGTGATGTTTTGCAATTTAATAAAACAGTCGAATCAAACAAGAAAATGAGTGCCCGGTGTGCTAATTTACAACCAGTGCCTTTGCATTCATTTCAAGTAGTGTGACCACAATATAAAATACTTAATTTTGTTGAAATTGTATCGTACAAGTAACATTATGTCTATTGTATTAAAAAGTTTCGACTTATATCTTATTGACAATAATGTAAAAGAAATTTCCGCGTTCTTAACAGGGTAGGCAGAGAATATAAAGATTAAGTGTGTTTCGTTGTTATTATAGTTATGGATTCAAAAAGACCTGGGGGATATGGTCCATTACTATAAAATAAACTATAAATTGGCACGCATTGTGTATTTATGTTTGTCTTAAAGTATTATCTAAGTATTTTTTTACTTCGAATGTTCGAATCTGTTATTTTTGTATTGTTTTCTATTTATTGTTTTTACTTTTTATGGTTGTTTAATTGATTTAGCTTTTTTATTTTAGATTAGCATATGAAATGGTGTCACCACATTATTTTTAAACAATTACATTCCGTCAAAATTAGTATGAAACAAACAATAAAATCTCTTATGTATTTTTGAATTACTTTGGCACTTGAAGCCTTCAATAGTTAGTCTTTAATAGATGGTTTAGAATGTAGTTGATCTAATTAAATTTGTTCAAGTATGCTAAACAATCGAAATAGTATTGAAATTGAATATTATTCGTAAGCTTTATTTTCTTGCCAGTAATGTATAGTTTTACATAGATAGAAATGTTAAATTTACAGAATCTCGTTAGCGCAGAATAAAAAACCAAATTAATAAAGCGCACGCTAGGTTATCTTAATGCGGCCCTGGTTACAATTTGGTGATCTATTGCTTTCAGATTTTTTATTTTTATACTTTTGTTTATATTGTCTTTTATTTATTATCTATGCTTATTAAATTCTAGTCTTATTTTGTGCATTACATACTAACATAGTTTTTTTTATATGTGTGTATGTTTAAGTGAAGATGGATTATTATACTATTATCTGTGCACTGAATAAAACTAAAGTGAATTTAATAAATAAAAAGCGTTTTTGCTTATTGGTACTATATTTTGAGAGTACTTATTTTTTATTTGTTTTTTTTAATTTATATTTTATATTTTTTTTTACTGAAATATGTTTTTTTGCGAAGTATAATTTTATAACTGAAAATAATAAAAGACAATAACATGCTAGTTTTATACACACATATTGTTAACTTCTTATTGTAAAAGCTGGCATTTGTATTGCATTTTATATCGTTTTGTCGCTTATGCCATGTGTCCCATAAACTAATATGGAATTGAACAATGAGTTTGTTATAGTTATTAATTTGTTGAATTGTGTATACGTTGCGAAGTTAAGACAATAAACTATTAGATAACAGGTGTTGTTTTATTTTTGTTTTAATTATGTATGCAGAAATCCCTAGATTTCAAGTTAAAAGAATCGCTAAAGCTGTTTTGCGCCATCTATTGAGACCAATACGTTTTTTTTTTGTTTTATCCTGGCTCGGCAAAGCGACTACGCTACACCTGATGGTAAGTGTAGCACAATCCAAGAATATTGTCGACCAACGATAAATAATGTGTTCATCGTTGGTCGGCAAGATCATGCCGGCCTGCCATGGGGGAGGGGAAGGAAAAAGGGATGAGGATCAGGGGGCAAGCCCCCTGGGGAGAACCGGATATACACTGGCTGACCCTGGAACGCGACCCACACAAGGTGTGCCACTATGGCAGGTTTTAGCACCAGTGTACGGTGGTCGCTATCCGGTCGGATACAAGTATCCTCCCACCAGCGAAATATAAACTCCTTTGCAAAAAAAACGGGCACCTTACACACACACTTTACCTTAGCTTTTCTATGGGTAAATATTATTATATTTTTAGTATGTCATTAGCTTGGATGACTAGAAATTTCTTATTATCAATGAGAATCTAGTTTTTTAACACTTTTATCCTGGTATCGGTGTTTTAGTCAATGTAAACAGAGAGCCGTGTTAAAATGGACATTTTTATGGGTATAATGAAATTAAGACTACGAGTATTTTTATGGTATTTTAATAAAAGAGACATTAAAAAATAAAAATTAATAACGAGTATGACCTCCTCTTGCAGCGATTACGGCATGTAATCGTCTTGGCATGCTTCCCACCAGGCTTTTGATGGTGTCCTGTGGAATGTGTTCCCACTCAGTCGAGATTACACGTTTAAGCTCTCTGATGTTTTGTGGAGGTGGTTGGACAGATCGTACTCGCCTTTTTAGGAGGTCCCAAACGTGCTCAATGGGGTTAAGGTCGGGGCTCCGCGCTGGCCAATCCAAACGACGAATACCGACCTCTTGCATATAAGCATCTCCGTCGCCAGAACGGTGGGCCCGAGCATTATCGTCCATGTAAATGGCATCTTCACCAATTACAGTCAGTGCGGGTTGTGCATTTTGAGAAAGGATTTCTGTTATGTACCTATGCGCATTTAGTGAGCCATTTTCTATGAATACTATCTCGGTACGATAGTTGGAAGTTACGCCCGCCCAAAACATAACGGACCCTCCACCATAAGGGGTGATTTCTTCAAAACACACATCGGCATAGCGTTCCCCTGGTCTTCGTAACACTCGCCGACGTCGGTCCTCACCATGCAGACAAATTCGAGCCTCATCGGAGAAGAGTACGCTACTCCAGTTACCTGGTGTCCAAGATAGGCAATTTCTAGCGAACCTCAACCGCGCAATCCGGTGCTCACGGAGTAACTTGGGGGCCCGCGCTGGTCGTCGACTACGTATATCAGCAGCTAAAAGTCTTCTCCTCACAGTCCATAGGCTAACTTGTGCTCCTCGTACCTCTTCAAGGTTTCTTTTGAGGTCTATGTAACTGCATTTGCGGTTCCTCAGCGCCTGAGTCACTAAAAAGCGATCGTCTCGCGGCTGTGTGCAACGTTTTCTCCCAGAACCTTGCCTTCTCTGAACGGAACCTGTCTCTTGGTATCGAGTCCAGGTTCTTTGTACGGTTGAACGACTCACGTTTAACCGCTGTGAGACGTAACATTGGCTACACCCCTCTTCCAGCAGCGCTATAATTTTACTAGCTCTCATTGCTTTTTCTGCCATTACGATAGACACAAAGATATCTGTTTTAAGTCACAATAAGGCAGAATTATGCGATAAACATAAATTGTTGTACTAAAAATAACGAAAAGTTACTTTTAGTTGCTTGATAACCTTTTAACCGCAAACCCGCGAAAAGTGTCACAAAATGAAAAAGGGATTAATAATTTAAAAAACAAAAGTTTTGAATTTGGAATGAACTTTTTTTCATACCCAGACTCTTTATTAAGTGCCAGTAACATAGTTTGGCTATTAAAACCTCTGAAGAACTAAATTATTACCAATAATGTTAAAAAATCAAACCCGCCCGTTTTTTTTGCAAAGGAGTGTATAGACCGAATTGCACGTCAATCCTTAACCGTATTTTTAAGTACTAAGGTCCATTTGCACAATCCTTAAATCGTATTTAACCATTAAACGCTTTAAAGAGCTATTATATGAAAATGATTTTGTATTTTTCATCATTTCAGGGTTAATTCTGGTATTTCAAGTATGCACCGTGATAGTTTCTTTCGGGGATATAAAGTAAAAGGAAACAATATAAAATAATAAGAAATATGTTTATTTCTGCATTCGACAATATCCTTACAAAGTAATTGATACACGATACACTCGCATAAAGTTCGTAAGAAAATATAAATTACACGTTACAATGTACACACTACGTATTATACAATGAATAAGGCACCGGAGCTTGAGTATATAAAACATCACTTTTATTATGTTGGCACAATCGAGGACCTTATTTGAAAAAAAAAGAGAATTTAATGATTTTTAAAAAAAATAATGTATTCATGTTTTTTTATGAAACAACATGATTAGCATTTTGTTTTCTTTATTCTGTGAAATAAGTACATTTTATACTGATGCTTAGATTTCTCATTTGATTGTTGATTTATTAAATACAGGTCCTTAATCTATATATTTTTTTTCAAAATACTTTGTCCATATTTCGAACTATGAACACACGAATCAATTAATATTGATAAGCATAATGATATTTTCATCAATGTCGTTAAATAAAATTGATAATGGACCTCAATGTTTTAAAAACCTAAGTGTTTTATGTTTGTAATTTTTAAATTAATTTAATTCACAACAATTGTGTTACAAATACGGATAATTAAGTTGATTTCAATAACTGTAATTTAACACGACATAATATTTATTGTATATTTTTCCAAAATATTTGTCACAAAAAACAAGATATTTTCTCAACAACGATAGAAATAAGTTCAATTCAATAACATACCATTTGGCCAATCAATATAGAAAAAGACGATAGGCATTTAATTAAAAATACTCTAACAAAGTTTCTACAATAACAAGTCTTTATGCGCCTAATTAAGTTATAAACTTAAAATTAAAGACCGATCCGGTAGTACGCAAAAAAAAAAAATTTTGAAAGCCAATCTAATCTAGTTCATTTTTACATAACAAATAATAACGCTGTTTAAATAAGTAATTTGAAAAAAACTTTATAAAAAGAACTGAAATAAATTAATTCGCGTACACCGAACCGCCATTCGAGTAAAGCTTCAAAATGAATGTACAATCAATAAACATTGGCTTTCTCCAACAGAACCGACGCGTCGCACATCGCTTTCGCTGTAGACCGTACTAAGAACATGAGATGCAGTTGTTCAAACACATTCAGTTGTACTCTGGTACGGACCAGACCGTGTAGGACGGTAGCTCGTTCCAAATCCAACCACCTAGAACAAAAAACAATTGGTTACAAGAACACGTAAAATAAAAAAAAATTGACGTCGAATTAAAAACTTTTATTTAAATAAAAAACCTGTACATAGATACATATCAGTAAGTATGTTAAATACATTGATTTCCAAATTAATAATTATTCGATTATTCACACAAACAGGATCGTGTAAATACAAATAAAATAACGCAAGTACGCACACACACACGCACGCACTCGTGCACATTCGCGCACGCACACACAAATACACGGTGATAAACCCTCTCATACATTCCATTATAAACATACCACTATGTATGTATTGTATTAATTTTTCGTTCGACTTGTGATAATATTTTGTAACCCTTTGAGAACTTGCATAAATCAAAAGCCAGCAAACGGGTCAAGTGAATTACTTGACAGGTGAAACCCATCACTCATAAACCCTTATAATATCAGAAGAATTATGAATATGTTACCCAGTCAAGCCAGCCCTTAATTCCTGTAGACAAATGTGTCCACGGCTACTACCACATAAAGAAACAAAGGATAGGGACTAAATAATGATAAAGAAATTATACCCAATAGTCACACACATAGCCCTGACCCTATACTTGGTTAACCTGTATCGTAGGTATCAGGAACTACCAGGGATTTGCAGTCCCACAACATCCAGACCCGAAACGAATATTTATGGATCACACAAACATTTAATTTAATCTGTTAATTATTAATCTGTGAAACTATCTCTGAAATAAGCTTGAGTAACCTTTTATCAATTTTATTCCAAATTACAAACTCACCTTTGCAAAGACAGTTCCCTGTCATTGACCGGTACTCCTTGCACCACATCCAAAGGTCCCCACAGCATGAACTCCAGCACCGACTTGGCCTGGTTGAGGGATATGGCTCGTTCCTCCTGCAGGATCTCTTTGAGCAGTGGGTTAAACTTCTCCCCGGGGAGGAGGATGTCCAAAGCACGGATACCACATTTGCATAACGAGCTGACGTGTTCGTCTTCCGATTTGCTGCAGTTCATTTCTTCACTTAACCTGGAAACGGATATAATAAGTTTTTTTTGAAGTGATAACTTCTTATGGGGGTAAACCGCTTCGTAACGTAACGCGAGCAGTAGGCAGGCTTGAACATTAATTCAAGTATTCACTTCTGCTGGCACTCCCGGAGTGCAACCCGTTGTTTTTTTTTCGTATAGCATAAGCCGGCTTACGAGAAGGTAATCTTCACCGCCTATGAACGGATATAATACCAGAATCATGGACGCATGACGACCTTGAAGGAAATTGGCAAGGAGTGGAGGGTTTTGTTGTCCGGAAATCCCACTCACCGTACGAAACGCAACAGCAAGCTTCTTGTTGCTTGTTGTTCTCAGCAACTTCATGTTGGTGAAACAATGGTAATAACCCATTCGAGCCGGCCCATTCATGCTGTAGACAAAATTGTTTACAGGATGGCTAAATCAAAAATAGGCATCATGTCACCATCATGACAGCGTACTCATGCTGAGAAACGCGAGTTGCCCGGAACCAGAATTCTTAGCATCGTTATTCTCGCTCACGCACTTCGCTTAATTTATAGAATATCATGGATGACCGATATTATCGATCGGAATAAACAAATGATAAAATAAATAGCATGAAATTTTAGGATGTCTAGATGTTGCTAAGATCCGGTGTATGTAACGACCCATAAATATGTCATACTTTTTTGTACATGTTACATTTTTTTTATCCGAGCATGGCAAAGGGGCTGCACTACACTTGATGGTAAGTGGAGCGCAGTCCAAAAAAACCAACGACCACCGACAAACGATGAGTTTATCGATGGTCACCGGAAGCTTGCCTATATAAATGCTCCACAATCCGAAGAGCCAGCTAACCATTGTTAGTAGCCATAATTTTGCCAGTTGATTATACTTCGCTTTTAATTATTTTGATCAATAACAAACTCCTCAAAACATAATACGCAAAAATATAACTCACCCTTGCAATATACACAACCGTCCGTAACAGTTAGTCTTCGGCGCTGACAACGAACTGAGCCGATCATCAGCTGTCGGCTGACTGTTCGTGGTAAAATCCCGTAACGTCACGAATGACGTCAGCGACTCCGGGATCTCCTCGACTCCCCGGGCTTGCAGACACTTCAGCCCGTTGATCAGTTGCAGCATCATGAATATGGCTTCGTGTATCTGCTCGGTTTGGACTAGTTGGTAGTTGGTGGTCAGACTTTCGGCTGAGTGGAGACTTTCGCCGTACGACTGGATTGTGTCTACTTGTGCGTGGGCTAGAACTACTATTGTGGCTGGAATTATATAAAAATTATACTTTATAGCTTCTGATGTTAACTATTTGTTGTGAGACATTCGTCTGTATTCAAGAACTGGTGGATAGCGATAGTGACCATCATACAAATGTCGTAAAACTATAGTGGCTCGTTCAGACTACTCGCATTTACTTACTCTCAGCCAGTGTATATCCAGTAATTTTAGGCCGGCATAATGATGCCAAACTTTTAGGGACACAGAGTATCCAAATATATTATCATGGATTGTACTTAACATTAGGTTCAGTGTAGTCACTTTACCGTAAAAAAAACACGATCAAGTGAGGCTATTTGCTAAGTGTAAATAATTTTTTACATACTTAATTGCTCCAGTTTGTTTCATACGATGTAACAATACGTAAACACGTTTAATGGCTAAATACGTTCGGACGACGATCTTCGAGAGAGACTAGTACGTATTAAATTTGTCTTTAGATGAGTATTTTTAGGGAAATAATTTCCTGGGATCAGTGATTTTATCTCGAAAGTTTTTTTTTTTTTTTTTTTTTATATAGCATAGACCGGCAAACGAGCAAGTGGGTCACCTGATGGTAAGTGATTTCCACCGCCCATGTACGCCCATAATACCAAAAGAATCATGGGCGCGTTGCCGATCTTAAAGGAAAGGGATAATTAGGGATTGGGAAGGGGAGAGGGATTTGGGCTTCCGGATATCTCACTCACCGTACAAAACGCAGCAGCAAGCCGCTACTTTACGTCGGTTTTCTGCGAGACAGTGGTTACGACCCGGTCGAGCCAGCCCATTCATGCTGTAGACATTACTGTCTACAGCGTGGCTCTACCACTCATAGAAGTTCATTCACAGGCGGCAGTAACTATTGATCTAATCGCGCAATCTGTAAATAGCTGACTGATCTTACTGACCGTCCAAACACAGAATATCCAGCGATAATAACGATCACCAAAATCGAGGTAATCTGAAGACACGTTCACATATTTCCTTATGAGGTTCAGGTTAGGTCATGAGTAAATGATTCTAACGGTTCACAACAGTGCGGCTGTTGGCTATAGTCCAAATATTCTATAGGCCCACTTTGATCTCATTAGCATTACAGGCCACGGTAGCTAGCTTTTACAGCCACATTATAATGTGTTTCACAATGATGGAAGTTGAATTGTGTTTTGATATAAATATCTGTAGTTAGTGAATAGGGTAGGAAGAAAATTAAAAGCTAATTTTTTGTACTCGTTATGGTTAAACAAAGGAAGAATCCATAAAGAAAAACGGACATTTAAAAGAAACGTATCAATAACAAAAATGATTTAAAATTAATTATAAACCGTTTCATGGGTATTTTTCAAATACCTTGAACTAAATCCTCGCCATCCTCTCCGAACTGTTGCCGCGGTACCAGATCGCAGAACTCAGTCACCGCGTTCAAACTCAACGTCTGTTGAACTGACTGCTGGCAGACTATCTGAGACGCCATCTGTTCCTTGTGTAGCATCAGCGTGACGTTCACTGGACCCTGGTTGGAGTTCCATACCGCTGGGTAGAAGATGCGCTTGCCAGCTTTGATAAAACCCTTGGGAGATTGGACGGAGAAGTCGTTCCATCGCAGGTTGGTGCGAGCCTTCAGTCCTCGGAGGGAAGGTTGCATCGCTGCACTTTGTTGTACCTGTAAGTCAGGGTTGTGTTATAAATATGATTATTTATCGTACTGGGAAGTTCCGTAGGTTCACTCTGCCGACCACATACCCAATTCGGTTTATGCCGACTAACTTACAAGGCAATTGCGATCTACCATTCCGCATTTATCCAGTAATGAGATCACGGTTTACATTCTCCACTGAAATGGGGGAACGGTATTAGCCAGCAATAGGACAGCGTGGTGATTTGGAAAAATGCACTCGAGTCTCTTACAAATCATTATCATCTCCCATTAATAAATTATCCAGTAGATGTAAATTGCCTACTCGTAGAAATTTTGATACTATTAAACTTTCCATTATCCATGTGGCAAGTTATGAAGTAATCTCTCTAAAGCAGGGAAACGTCAGAAAAACGCCGTTTGAATGCGACGTTTAAATGTCAACTTATTATTAAGACACACTACATCATTACTGATTACGCAAGGAGTGAATAAATTGATTATAAACATCTATTACGACGTCACGCCGGAACATGGATCACTCTAAGTAAATCGAGACAACATAAATAGGTGAAATTACCTGCTCTAAAACTTGCGCTAGCGCTTCGTGATTCGCTATTACAACCGCACCATAATTATCTTCCAAGTTCCTGTGCACTACACTCCGACCTTTTCTAACTCGAAGTTTATTCGTCGTCGTTTTTGGCGTCATATCATTCTGGTAATCTTCGTTGCTTGGACTGTCCATATTGTCTGTCGAACTGTAGAAGCTATATGGCGAGTAGATTTCTGATTCTGTTTCGCTTCCACAGTAAGGCAATGAGGTTCTAAAGCCGTTGTATTTTGGATACTCAACGCTGCTCTCGATTTCATTCTTTCTATTATCGTTTCTTTCGACAGGTGTTTCTCTAGGTTTGATGGCTGCGTCGCATTCAGGCGAGCTGGATCTCGCGTGGTGGACGTATTCGTAGTCACTGTCACTGTTTTTAGCCGAGTCACAGTTTTCTTCTTCATATTTGGAGTTAGTATAGACGTCGTCGTAACTATGTATGACTGGCTCATTAGTAGCTTGAACTAGTTCTTGAGGTTCATCGATTTCGTCTTTGTCGTCGTCTATCTGTGTTCTTCTTTTTGGTAGTTCCAAATGTGCATCTCTTTCTCTCATGCTGGCTGTCCGTTCTGGTTTTCTTGGCGCTAGGGCTGATCTAATTTCACCTGAAATGATAGCGAGATTTTGTTTTAAATATTATTGTTGTAAAATGAGGCCAATAGCTTTAGAATGTTTATACATGAATGTACATTTAAAACAAATATTTGAATCGTATATAAATTATTGCTTTATAGATGATTATAAAAGTCATATTCGTATCACATTATTGGTCTAGTGATCCAAATCCCAGGTTAAAAAAAAACAATTTATTATAGAATTTTCGATTTGAAAAATCACACATATGTAGCCCGGGTTTGGAACTTATGCTCGTTATGACGACATGCTCGCCTATCACATCATGGGAAGGAAATAATTTCAGCAAAGCATGGCTGCACTAGTTTCACCTATGCTTGCCCTTTGGGAGATACAGACAAGACACTAAATTCGTATATTTAGTCTGAATGTAGATTTTGAGGGTGATAAAAAAACAGTAAAATTTACAATTATTTTAAAGGCAATTATTATTGGTGTGGCGCTTCTTTTTCGAAAGTGATTTGTGCGTAGAATAACACGGCGCAGATCAAATATTACATACGAGTACAATTCAAACAGCCTTTAAAATGTTAGCCTAAGCCTCTATAAATATTTATACCTCGACATTTGCTGTTATAATGTTTTATTTATGTTAAAACTTAGCCTATTTTGAATACATAACATGGGAAAAGTAAATTACGTGATTTGACCAGTGTTTACGTACTTATGGTGTTGGAAATCGATATTATTACGTAATCCGAAACGCAAGGAGTATTGTGAGTGTTTTTTTTACTTTGATGTCGAAAGAAATCAAAGGAACTATCGTATTCCAAGCAGTTTTCTAACCATGACATCTATGACTATTTTTGCGACATTTAATCGCGTTAATACCTTTTAAAGAGCCACACCTTATAAAACTTTACAGACTTTCTACACTTAAGTAATGATATCTATATCTATAAATGAATTCTAGGAATAATTATGAAGAACTTATGGTTTGTAATTTATGTAAATTTCAAGGTCGATATCTAAGTAAATGAACATGATACCATAAATTTAATAAAGATAATTCAGTTACATATCAGTTTTATTAGTAGTTTGAAAGTACTTGGCGATTCTTAACTTATTACCTCTAGTGAAGCCGTTACATGCAAAGTAAAGCGAGGTTTTTGTTTCGATTCCTGGTTATGGTAACGTTGTGTGAGTATTTGTAACATGTTTTGAACCTGGAATTTGAAGTTGACGTTAGGTCGGTCGTAAAAAGAAAGCCATTTACTTTTTTAGCAATTTCGGTAATACGTACGATGTTCATTACCCAGTCTACATATTACAGTGGGAAAAGAAAAGGGAGGATGAGGAGGAAAATAACTCGTAATTATTTATGTGATTAACTTACCCAAATTGGCATAAATGTTGTCTGTTTTGCATGGCGCTGAAGTCCACGCTTGTTGTTTTTGCTTTTTTTGGAGAGCAGCGGATTTTGGCGGCGGTGGACGCGCTGGCTTCGGTGGATGGGTCGTCGCTTTACATTCCTCATTGTGTCTAGGTGGTGGTGGAGGTTTGTTCAAGATCTTAGGCGTCTCCGGATCGGTAGCAGAACTACTTACACTGTATATTGAAGATATATCATCGTGACTTAGTCTACGTAAGTCTGGGATCTCGCAGTTTGACTTCACAACTTCAACACTTGACCCATTAATGTCTAGTGGGTGTATGATCACCAATCTAGGCTTCGGTTTTGGAGTAAGATCGTAGATTTCTTCAGGTTTACTCGTGACTTTAGTTACGGTCGCAACGCTTAGCTCTTTCTTGTCTAAATCTTTGGACGATCCTATTCGAAGTAGTTTTTTGATGGAAAATTTTAGTTTGCCTTTCCTTTTATCATCTAAAAGCAAGTTGTCGTGTGATAACGATATGTTACGTCGTGGCGCCGGCTCCGGAGTGACGTCAACTTTCTTTATATCCATCTCTTCGACAGTTTTAGATTTCGATGTGGACGTTGTGGCTCTTTCTCGTTTCTCCATTTCTCTGACAACTGGCGAGTCTGATTTCGACGATCCACTAGAATTTCTTTGGTATAAATTTGGATATTCTTCCACCGTTGGTGATGAAGGCGGTGTAGGTGCTTTTCGCTTGCTCAGACTGCTCAAAGACGTGTCACTGTCTTGTTTGGTCAGAACCGGTTGTGCGTAATACACCGTTTCAGATTTATCTTCATGCACTTCACTAATTTCATTGTTTTTCTCCTCACTCATCATTTTTATAATTTGTTCATCGTCCTCTCTTTTCGTGTGTATATGCATTATTTGAGTTTGATGTGTTGTTACAGAGCTTTTTTTCGTAGACGATTTAATGACTGGTTTGGCTGGTAATTTGGGTTTTTCTGGTAGAACAGGTTTGTGTGCAGGCATTACATCTGTTATCATTCCATGCAGAAATGATGGCCGCGGGTCTAACATAGGTATTGGACTGTTAGGGAGCGCCGGTGCTTCACTCGCCTCGTCCGGATCGGCCCGGCCGTCCGGCTCGCCCGCTAACTCTCTACTAGCTTCTGCGGAGAACATATTATCGGACTGCTTCGGTATTATTGGAGGCATATCCATAATCGGACTTTGGAATGTTGAATAGCCGCTGCTGGCTTGTCCATCCACTTTTCTAACTTGTCCGATGGGTGAGATTTTGATGTTTTTATCGCCTTCGTTGAACACCTTAATCTTAACGGTTTCTTCGCACTTATTATGACTTTCCGAGAAATGGCCGCTGTCGTCGTTGTCCGAGTCAGTCCGGCCACTGAAACTTTCGTCGTCCGACGCGAGCGAATTATTAGCGGTCGAGTTAAGTGTGCTAACAGCTGAGTCAACACTGCTGCTCTCAATATTTATCTTACAAAATTTGAATTCGGACCGACTTAGATTCACCTTGGGCCGTTCTTTAGTTTTGATTAATGGCGGTTGCCTCACGATTCCGTTTTTTTTCATATCGACGATATCTCTCTTTTCCGGTTCGTCTTGCATACTCTCCTTAACCTTTTCTTCGATCACTGTTGGCTTGTTTTTGTCTTTTTGTGATAGATGAATGTCTCCACTGACTGACATTCGATTTTGTTCTAATGTCTCTGATATCTCTTCGAGCAAAGACTTTTCAGTACAAATATTCCCGGAAGTGTCTACTCCCTCGGAAGTTATAATGGTCTCTGAATCCCTTACATACGTAGATAATATTATATTAGTTTTATAAGTACTGGTAGTATCTTCAGCGGTCGCCTCTGATACGTGTATAACGGCGGGTTTACGGACATGTGACTTTATATTAGCTGGCTTGTTTTCTTGTCCAAAAGGAGTGACAGAAACCAGTAAAGTTTTCTTTTTTCCATCGGAATCTGTTTGCATCTTACCAAGCAACAGTGACGTGTAAGACTTACCCATGGAGTCCCCTAACAGATTAGCCTTAACTGTATTAAAATCTGTGTTAGATTTTGTGATTCTGTGTAACTCCCTCTCTTCCTCTGTATCTGGGAACGTGTCGTCCTCATCGTTGTCTTCCGACACTTCGAATTCTTCGCCGTCAGACCAGTCGTCGCCTCCAAAACCAATAACACTGCACACCTCCTCTGGGAAACTGACATTGCGTTTGTTCTTTTTCTTTGGATGTACTTTTAGTATGCTCGGTGGTGATTTTTTGAAGAAGGTGCTTCTGTTTTGAAAGGGCGTCGCGAGGTATTTGCTTCCCTCCGTGGTGCGGTCCTGCTTAACGTGTTCCTCGCGCGATTTGAAGCAGTTCGAGCAGAAGTCCTTTTTCCACGCGTTCTGAACGAAGTTGTGGCACACCGGCGACATCTTGTCCTTCGAATATCGTCTGTTGATCACGTAACTGGCATTCTGTGAAAGAAGAAATGTTACTGGTTAAGATTTGTACTAAACATTCGTACAACAATATAGTATTTTCCAACGTATAATTTGCTATGCCATTTTAATTCAGCGAATCAAACGCAAATTACAGACTTTCTACAATAATAACTTGGAACTAAATTCACTGTCTATTCCAATCTTATTAAGTTATACTACTTCACACACACCGACGTTGCTGTAGTCTGTGACAGATGAAGTGTGTAATTAATATACGTGCAGTCTTTCTTGGTCACATGCAATTGGAAATTATCTATAGGGCGCATCAGAATGTCAGTCCGATGTAACATTACGCAAACTTGCGTGAGTTTAATGAATCCTTACGTAAAAACGTTTGTTTGCGGTTGAAGCAACAGTTTGTTCCCAGTTTGGGTTATATAGTCTCGTGGCGCTGTGATTTGAATTCCGTTATTTGAATACTAAAAATAAACGCAATCTTGATTCAGTGTGGTGTAAGTAATGTGTGAGTGTATTTTATGATCAGAGAAGGCGACATACTTAGCTGATACATTTTGAAATGCTGGGTATCTTTAACCTAGTGCTGGTTGCAGGACATTTAGTCATTTTAGAATAGAGACATATCTAGTACTCTGCATCATGTTGCTACATTGATACATGAAGCACTCTTGAAAATGAAATTGTTCTATATGGGACATTCTTTTACAAATCGTACACCTTTTTGACTTGACAATTTTGATTGGGCCCAAATTTTTTTTTTAGAGTCTATACTGAAAATAATCAGACAGATATATCAGGATTTTGTTCAAAAATTTTTGTTCCCGAAAATATGACCATTGCGAATTTCAGTACTTTATCCAATTCTGTTACATGTAAAATTCATTATCTCTGGTTCTACTGATGATATCGTTGAATTTTAATTATTTTTTTCATTTAAAAGGTAGTAATATCAGCTTTCAGTCACGTGAATATTGTACTTCTTCAACTTGAGTACCTTGAAAATAATAACAATTTAATTGTTTAAATAATATTATCATAATGTTACCCACAACTAAATCGATTGAAAAAATTACTATCGTATTCGTAATGTTTTTAGCTACAAAAGCCTTCTTCCAGAAAGATGGAGCCGTTACTAGTTTAAGAGTGAGAAAATAATTTCAACTGCGCTTCACGTTGCGCGGGCAGCGCGCGATGTGTTGAAACGTACTGGAGCGTGTATGAACATTCTGTTTCGAACTGCTCACGCAGTTCACTTCGGAAGAAGCGTAGTACGGGAACACATCTTCCTTTTCAGCCTTTTTATTTCTAAAAATGAGTAAGAAAAATCAAGTTAGGGAAATTTATACGAGGGAAAATGTCACAACCACCACTATCATCGGTACTACTAAAAATTCAAAGGATAGATGTTTTAATTCTTTTGGTTTATCTCCTCATCTGAAAATAAAAAATATCAAAAGTCTCAGAAAAGTACGAAAGAAGTAAGTAGCGTTTCCGAGAAATGAGTGCCTTTTTGATAGGTGAAGTACCGATCAAAATCAGACCTTTGTTCATTGCGTCTATTGCTTCGGAAATTACTTCTTTATCCTTGTCATATGGTGCAGGACTTGTTGGGCTAAAGGCTTTTTGCACTTCATCGTCAGTCGAAGCTGTAGGGTCAATATAATCAACTTAATTATGCTGCGAAATATATTTACTTACATTGCAAAACATTCGCGTCAGTATAAATCATAAGATATATAAATTATCTATCCTTCAACAAAAATTAATAAATTGAAGCAAAACAAATATATAGGTATTTTTTTTATTTAAATACAAATACAAAATATAATTAATTCATGAATTTCGTTTACTGAAATTAAATGTAGTGATAAGTACCTGATCATCTGTCCTGGCTTCATTTTTGATTTTGGTGTTCTGACGCGATTCCGGCAATTTCTTACGGCACGTATCACAAATTCTTTGCTCAAGAGACTCTTCTGTTACGGGCTTATTTAATGTTAATAAATATTCTCTTCGTACTTTCCTGAGATTTTTGATGTTTTTTATTTTCAGATGAGGAGATAAACCAAAAGAATTAAAACATCTATCCTTTGAATTTTTAGTAGTACCGATGATAGTGGTGGTTGTGACATTTTCCCTCGTATAAATTTCCCTAACTTGATTTTTCTTACTCATTTTTAGAAATAAAAAGGCTGAAAAGGAAGATGTGTTCCCGTACTACGCTTCTTCCGAAGTGAACTGCGTGAGCAGTTCGAAACAGAATGTTCATACACGCTCCAGTACGTTTCAACACATCGCGCGCTGCCCGCGCAACGTGAAGCGCAGTTGAAATTATTTTCTCACTCTTAAACTAGTAACGGCTCCATCTTTCTGGAAGAAGGCTTTTGTAGCTAAAAACATTACGAATACGATAATATTTTTTTCAATCGATTTAGTTGTGGGTAACATTATGATAATAATATTTAAACAATTAAATTGTTATTATTTTCAAGGTACTCAAGTTGAAAAAGTACAATATTCACGTGACTGAAAGCTGATATTACTACCTTTTAAAAGAAAAAAAAAAATTCAACGATATCATCAGTAGAACCAGAGATAATGAATTTTACATGTAACAGAATTGGATAAAGTACTGAAATTCGCAATGGTCATATTTTCGGGAAAAAAAATTTTTGAACAAAATCCTGATATACGGGTCTGTTAATATACAATAAGAACTTCGTAAAAAAAAATTGAAGAGATTTGGAGAGGTGGAATTTTTTTTTGGTCCAAATCCGTACGATTTGTAAAAGAATGTCCCATATAGGGAATTAGGACCTTAGAAACAGTTACTTATAGTGTATATATTCAATCTAGTCTAGAAGAAGCAGTTAGGCGGGCTGGCATGATCGTGCCGACCTACGATAGACATATTGTTGGTCGTTGGTCAACACTATTCCTGGATTACGCTACAATTAACATCAGGTGTGGCGTTGTCACTTTGCCGAGCCAGGATAAAAAAAATTACATAATGGCTTCATGATCCTTTTATATAGATATCTTCTCCAAATCCTACTTGATATACAGGGTTATTTTTAAAACACTGACAACCTCGCAGGAGTAGATTCCTAAGGTCATTTGCTACTACTTTTGTTCTACGACTTTTCATAATTTGTTAGATTTTATTCTCATACAAAAATAATTATGAATTTAATTTCCGTCTTGAAAGTTACCTACGCATCGCAGATTACGTACGTACTACACGCAGCGCCCGCGTCAGTTCAATGACCGGCCGCGCCGTATCGATCGATAATACCTACACGTACGAGGGTGATTCTCCGTTTTGGCGAAAAACCTTTTTCCGGCGGTATTGCATTTTGCTAAAAACACTTACACACTAAAAGCGTGTTGCTAATTAATACTCATGAACCGAACTTGAAGTCGCAACATTTAATTTAGTGCTTAAACAAATCATAAACAAAGATTTTTATCAAAATAGCACGTAAATCGTCATTCACCTCCGTTTCCAAACATATATCAGTAACAGTTTCAGTGGCGTGATTTATACAAGCGACTGAATAAAAAATATATAACGATATTTTTAAACCATTGAATAACATATCTTCTTAAAATAAAATAATAATGTGAAATTTATTAAATAAAACTATGTTTTTTTCTTGCCTAAAATTTTGTCACAAGCAAAACGTCATTAATCGCATCCAAGTTGTCCAATAGGGTATTTATCAAAGTTAAACATGAAATTTATATGTGACGCAACCCACCCCTCCCGTGATGCATACGGTACCCGTGACCGATACGCCGAAGGAGATACACGCGTTATTTTTGCCAAAATTTAGCCAACATTTTCAGTTCTCCGGAATTTGTCACAAAATTTGTCATTTGTTTCATCAAACTTATCTAGATAATGTGTAATGCACTGTTGTTCAATAAGAAATTATTTTATTATACTATCATGATTAAGTCTTTACGCGAAAATCTTTACTTGCAATCTCGTTTTATAAACATGTCTTAACAATTCTAAGCAAAATCCGTCATTATTCGCTACGTCATTTGTGGCAAAATTGTTGTTACTCCTAATGACCCATGTTGAACAAAATGACTGTACGTAAAGAAATAATTATTTTCATAGACACATATTCTAATAACCGTTTGTGAGATCCTTATTGAGGTGAAGTAAACAACAAAAATAATCATTTAAATGATTTTTATTACAAATTTGTACCATTATAATTTAAAAAAAATTACGTTTTGAAAGATTTGAAGAATTTGAAAGATTATTTATTCACAATTTAAAAATGGTACAGGACTCGTATTTATTGCATGCTGGCATGCCCTCTTTTATCCGTTCTTAGTATAATGGTTAACGATTGAGCCATAATTATGGTAAATAGAAATTATTATTGTATTTTTTCTTTTTCTTTCTAGACGATTTTGTATTTGTTTTGTATATGTTTGATTTATAAGATTGTGCACCAATACCAGGTAATCCAAAAACTCAAAGAGAATTAAATGTAATTGAAGCACTGATTCATGTAGATTTTTCAGAAAATTACTCTCTGAAATTTTCAAAAGTGCAATCGATGCATTTTGGTGCAAATCGCCAGCAGGTATCCATCATTGTTATTTATACTCATATTTTTCAACTGGAAGCGTGTCTCCAACGTCGTTTTTTACAGTTAGTAAATGTCTTCGCTATTATGTTCCTGCTATTTGGGCACATTTAGATCCACTCATAGAAGAAGTTAAGGCATTGAATCCTTTCATAGATACAATGCATTGTTTATCAGATTCACCTTTGTTACAATATAGGAACAAAAGTATGTTTTACGTAATTAGCCAATTAGGGTTTAACCACGAGCTTAGCAGAATCACGTGGAACTATTCAGAAGCAGGCCACGGCAAAGGTGCCCCTGGTGGTGTAGGTGCGACTGTCAAAAGGACAGCCGATCAAATGGTTAACTTTGGTTGGGATGTCGGGTCGTTCAAACAATTTTATGAATAGATTGAAAACTAAGTAAACATAATAGTAAAAAATGTTGAAGAAAAGGATATTTTAAACAAAGAAAAACTGATCCCGTTTAATTTAAAACCATTCAAAGGCACCTTGTCTGTTTATCAGGTTTTATAGGATAAATTTGTGAACAGGACGATTTTGAGAAGTATGAGTAGCTTTCTGTGTGACTTTTTTGAAATATGTGTACATGGAAAGCATCTTGGGTCGATAATTAACATACCAGATTCAAAAAAAGAAAAAAAATATCCAGAAATAGTGCTTCTTACTAGTCAGGTTAATCCAAAGGTCAAAATTCTACCTGATATCAATGTCACCTATCTGATTACTTCATCAACACTTCAAAAATGGCGTTAGGCGTAATACCTTGTCTTATACCGAACACCCCTTCTTAAAAACACACAATCTTTTATAAGAGCAACTACCACACTCACAAACGTGAATTAACGTTGATTGTCAAGTAATTTCTTAGATTACGATTATTTCTACACTCAGAGACAGTTACTGCTTTACCAGCCACTGAGTATACAAATAATCATAATTGACGTCTCTGAGAAATAACTGAATTTTAAAATATTACTAATAAATACTTAACACGTTCATCGCCATGGTGGGTCAAAATGACCGGCACTTGATCTACCCATTGGGGCCATGGGGGGTCAAAATGACCGGCACGCCAGACCCTACTTAGCGAAGCCCGTTCGCGCCGCAAAATGCAAAAGCTGTGTATTCAACCATACAATATGACCGGCGCGGCCCCAATGAACACCTGTAACCACTTGGTTTTTTGATTATTGAAAATTTAGTGGCATTTGTCAAAACATTGACGACATAAATGGGGATATACGTAAGTACGCTGACCGGCACGGCCTGAATGTAATCATTTGTAAAATATTAGTCGGCGATGAACGTGTTAAGCTTAATTGACGTTTCTGATGACGAAAGATAGTTTTAATTTTTAAAATTGTAACAGATACGATGTAATTTTGAGTCGTAATCGTTTTGCATGGTGCGTTTGATTATTAAAGTTTTCTGAAAATTCAATAACAATGTATATAATCACTGTATGGAGCTGCTCGGTCTGATTAGGTCAGCATATTAATTGTTTAATTAAAGAAAAAACGGAATGGACAATATTGGGCATATAGGCAAAGTTGTGGCAAAGTGTACTGTTAGTATTTTGTAGTTGATTTCGAAATGAAAATGTATAGTAAAGAAACTTGCTAATGTAACGCGACGTACGCGCACCGGGCCGAAAGGCTCGTGTCCAGATCCTAAGTTAATTTCCGCGTCCCGCCAACCCTTCCGCCGCAAGGCCGCGCCGGGAGGATCACGCCACCGCTGGCCGGTCGAGCGAAAGCATTAGAAAGTGTGTCCACGCACATCAATTCGCCGATTCCGCGACCGCGACCCGCGCCCCACGTTGGGCGCCACTATAACTGTCCACTACGGGGCGGTTACTAAACAAAACTCACGTCACGTACAAAATGTTTTTATTATAAAAATACATTGATATTAAGGCTCAACTTATATATTTGACGACCGTAGTAGGCAAAAGAGCGCGAGTCGCGAGATCGGCGGATTGATGTGCGTGGACGCACTTTATAATGCTCTCGCGCGGCTGGCGAACGGTGGCGTGATACTCCCGGCGCGGTACTGGGGAGGGAGGGTTGGCGGGACCCGGGAATACGGAGCTGGACACGACCCTTTCGGCCCGGCGCGCGGGCGTCGCGTTACACTAATAATAATAATTAACCTAAAATCGGGAGACAAAATACTTATTTTGTTATTTTCTGTAATTGTATTGTGATTATATATAATTATGATAATGCCAAAAATTTAAGTTTTTAATTAATATTAATTTTTTTGGGTCGATTTTGATCTTTTTCTCATTCTGTGTAACATAAAGTCATTATCATCACCAAAATTATCATTCATCGGAGGTGTACGTCATTATCCTCAACATGTCAATTTCTTACGATTAGATTATCTCGTAAAATAAAAGAAAGTTTTATGTGCCCTTTATATTATTTTGTTGACAATAGTGTGTACAATTTACCTAGCCGCAAAAAAAAAGAATTTTCAGGGGTTTTACAAAAAATCATAAAACCTGTCAAAAATAACATTTTTCCGCGAAACACCCACGAACACAAACACTACACAACAAAAACTTGTAAAATCATTTTTTTTCTTATGTATTGAGTTATGTCCAAACTCGTAGAACAAAAGTTGTTCCTTATGGTGTCAGCTATATGGTCCTGCGAGGTTGTCAGTGTTTTAAAAATAACCCTGTATAGTTACGTATATATTCAATACATATTTCGCCACACGATTTCGCCGGTAACTCACGTCCCATTACCGTTATTATGCGTGGCATACAACTTGCTTTCTCCGCAAACAATGCTTACTATTTATATGTAGATCAAATATTCATATGCGATAGAAATATTGGAAATCTGTGCCGTGTCGTGAGCATGACAGCGTCACGGTCCGTATGAGGACAAGCGACGGCGACGCGTATACATAAACCGTGTATTCACTAGGCAAAAATGGAAGATTCAATAGTACTATAGGTACCGAGTGATAACGTGGAATGGAACGTACTGCTTAGATGGAGATCGCGCGTTCGATCTTGATCCAAGCACCTCGGACGGTTCGAAGTAGCGTGTGAATTCATTGTTCATTATTTATTTATTTAACAGTGAAAGAAAACATCGTGAGGAAACCTTTATACTTGAGAATAGCGTAGTTTCCTATGTTGAATATTATACCAATATATTATTTTAAACGCAACAGAAAATAATACGAAAATTATACCCTTTCGTTATAACACAGTCAAAATCGGTTCCGAAATGAGCTGAGAGATACTGAATTGTTTTGCTAAATTCATTAATTAAAATTTATTTTAATATTGAATTTTTTTTTTGCAAAATCGTACACGGAATAAGAATTTTTCAAATTAGAGATAAAATTAGATTAAAGTACTGAATTTAATAAAAAACAAAAACAGTATCTCCATTTGAACTTGCTGTGGGTTGGTTCCTTTTGCGTAAGTACATCCAATTATCCTATCTTACTATAGATACGATATATGGGACTGTTGGGTGTTATTTATTTATTGATCACTGATTACCCCATGCGGGTTAGCCGAATGGCTTTTGTCAAATAAGTGAATAGGTTACAGTCAGAATTTTCAAACAGTCGAATTATAAATGACAGCCTCCGTGGCGCAGCGGGCGAGTAGCCGGGTGTGAAGCGAGAGGCCGCGGGTTCGATCCCCGCACCGAGACAAATGTTTGTGTGATCCACATTGATTTGTTTCGGGGTCTGGGTGTTGTGAGACCGAAAGTCTCTCGTAGTTCCTGATACCCACGACACAAGACTCGTATCTTACTGTGGGGTCAGGACTATGTATGTGACTGTTGGGTGTATTTATTGGGTGTATGAATTGTTTCTGCTGCCATTTCTTACCGTAATTTCGAATTTCTAGGCACAGAGTGACCCTAGATTTGGAGTGACTATAGGTAATAAGTATTGTCAAATGTACATATCTATAATGCTAGCGCAGTTAGTAGGGTTACCTAAAGGAATGGGTCCATAATTCTGGTATTGTGGTTGTTTATGGGCGGTGAAGGTCACTTACTATCAGGCAATCACTTTACACGTTAGCTATAAGAAACTGAGCTAAAGCGGAAAATAATTTTATAAAAAAATCCAACTAAAAATATAAAAGTAATTTTAATAAATTTGAAGCAAAAAATGTATTTTATTGTAAAAAAAAAATCGTAGGGAGCTTTTTAAGATTTTAATAAAATGATAATCCTTCTACTCATATCTCTCAATAAAAAACTTATAGCTATTGACGCTATGCACACCTAGTTTTTTTTAACAATAAAATACATTTTTTTGCTTCAAATTTATTTTCTATTTTTTAGTTGGATTTTCTATAAAATATTTTTTAGATTAGAACATTTTTTTTTAAACTATTATTTATTTTTCATTCAGGGGCCATATAGTACGACTCATGATGACGCAGATACGTACAATCTACATACAAGGCGGTATGTACACTGTTGACAATTGCGCAGAACCTATACACCATTTAAACAAATAGTTATAACACAATATCGAAGTTACTGTATCGGTAAGAAGGTTGTGTAAATAATTTGTATCAATATCGGACCTTATGTGCAAATAATAATTACGGAAGACTGCATACAAGTAAATGGGTTAAGGATGTTTTTATTTACCTAAAAAATTAATATACTTTCACCAGGGTTTAAAGCGACATTTATATTATCATTTATAGTTTGTTGCAATAATTATCTTGATAAATTTAGGTTGATTATTATCTTGATAAATCACAGTATAAAATGAAGTAGTTTCCGCTGTCTGGTCGCTTAGGCTGATTTTAGTCTCACGCTCACCGACAACGCTCATAGCTCAGCGCGTAGTTTGTCAGCGCTAAGGCTCAGCGTGGCTCGTTTTAGTATCATACTGACCGCCTTACTGTACAGGCGACGACCAAAATGCGAAGTAAACAAACCAAGTTGTTGTTTTTCTTCTCCTGAAATATTTTCGAACAATGTGTCCACAATATCTTCCCAGGCTTTGTTTCTTGCATCTTTATTTTTGTAGAGTGGATCGGATGCGCCCCACAATTTCTTCTTCATCGTATAACTCGACCTGTATCCACTTCACGATTCGCCATGACTGTACGCGCTGACGACATCCGCTCCGCTCGACACTAGAACGCTCACTGAAAGCAGAGGCGCTCGACGCTCGTGCGATCGTCAGCGCGAACAGCTACGCGGGGCCGACGCGCGACGCGTACGGCCGCGTAGCTATCAGCGCTAAACACCATGCGCGCTGATAGCTACGCGTCATTCAAAAACGCTTCCTAGAAGTTCATATATCTCGGCCATCAGCGCTAACGGTGCGCGTGCCGTCAGCGTAAGACTAAAATCAGCCTTAGGGCTTTTAAACTATTCAACGGATTTTAATGTAGTATATTTAGTTAGTTAGTTAGTTATTTTATTAAAATATTATGATAATTCCTGTATGTATTTTTTTATGATTATCGTTAATTTGCTCCTAAGAATTAAAGAGTTCCGTTACTTTGTCATGGATCTCATAATCAGAACCAAACCAAACTTTCATCAAACTACCCTTGAAGTACATCCTGTCCAATAAAAAAAGAATCATCGAAATCGAAAATTTAAGACTTATATGGTTTTCTCATGGATGCCATTGTCAGAACTGGACCAAATGGGAAACACCAGCTTTCAAATAAAAAAAGAATCATCAAAATCAGTCAAAAGATAAAACAAAAAAAAACATAGAACAAAAAAAAACAAAAAACATTAAAAAAAAATACAGTCGAATTGAGAACCTCCTCCTTTTTTGAAGTCGGTTAAAAACTGCGTGTGTTTGTGGGGTGTGGCGCGTGTGTGTGTGTGTGTGTGTGTGTGGTAGTACATAATTATTATTACTGTGAAACAATTGACATGACAAGATGACAGACGATTGAGTATTGTGTTGACATTGCATTATATGCATTTGCATGTTATATGCATATAACTCTATATTAGCATTATTGCATAATCTAATACTCTCGTCGATCGTGCATAATTCGAGGGACACAGGAGTAATTCTGTGACTATAGTTTAGCGGGAACATTGACGAACTGCAGCCTGCGTCAAATTTCAAATTCTGCCCAGTAACGGCTGTCTAATCTAAACTTATTTTTTTCTAAAACTCGTCATTTAGGTGCATTCATACTCTGGAAGTAATATTTATAGTTTTCATTGTTATTATTATATGCATCCATATTATTGTCGAATAACTATTTTAATCGATATTATGTCGAAGGATTGAGCTGGATTTTTAAAAACCAAAACAAAAACCCGCGGGCTAGTGCTGATGTCCGACCTTAATTTAAAATAATATTCCGCCAACTCAATGTCACTTAGTTTTTATACGGAAAGTATTTGTGTGAGAACAAAAAATGCATAATCACTGCATTCATTTAGTTTGACGGCCACATCTATTGTTAGACATAATATCACGGTTGATTTGACGTTCCGGATGCTGGTACAGATATAGCAATCAAATGTACCATAAACCGTACTCCATAACAACAGATTTTCAACCGGTGACGCAAAAAGAAGGCGTGTTATTGTTTTGTCTGTGGAATTGTCGCCCCCGAACTGATTGGCTCATTTTTATTTTTAATTATTATTATTATTTATTAAACTTTGTGCCTATGGTATACAGGCGGACTTTAATGCCTTTTTTTCCTAGTCGACCTTAGGGTGGATATTAGTTATGTTTAATAATATAGTGTTTGGGATCATTGAATAGGTTTTGATTTGTAGTTTATTTTGTTTCCTTTCTGCTTTTATTAATGTGTAAATGTTTTTAATTAGCTATCGTCCCCCCCCCCCCCGTAACTATGGACCTCTAATTGAAAACCAGTACAATACCTAGTCCACCCTGCAACATACTTAGAACTACTATATATACTAAAAGATAATGAATGAGCTGTTGTTGAAGAAACCTAATTGATTACTCCACTTTTGTATTTTATCTGTGCGTAATATTTGTTCTGTTTCTAGTTGGTTTATTCCAATTGATATAGACATTGATTTTTAACGGTTGTCAGGTTCTTGTGATTCTTCTATTGGTGATATTTCTAAATTCTCTTTCGTTTTTATAATTTTACTTGTTTACTATTCCAGTTTTTAAGACCAAAAACATGCTGGCTCAAAAGATATCTATCCAGAGCCGTAAATTTAAAAATATCTAGGGCGAATGTATCATGAAATATTGTGATTATTTACTGGTGATATTACTAAATTTTCTTTTGTTTTTATGATTACTTAAGTGTAGTATTCCAGTTTTTGTATCGAAAATATGCTGGCTCAAATGATAACTATCCAGAGCCGTAAATTTAAAAATATCTAGGGCGAATGTATTATGAAATTTTGTATTTGTATGTTGGTAAGTTTCACCTCAATGTTCCGGTTACTCAGCTGTTCCGATGGCGACCTGAATTCCTACGCCACTGTCTAGGTATTCACAATAATCTAGATTTTTCTTTTATCTGAAGTGTTCTTTGTTGAATAGGATTTCATTAATAGGTAAATATCTTATAGGGTCTGAAGCTGGTGAGATCGTGGGTTCAAATTCCTGCTCAAGAAATCCCAAATGAGGTTTTCATACTTTTTAATGTGGGTTGGTAGTTGGTACACTTAACATACCTTTGAAATTCATTAGGGGGACTCTCAGGTAGCTTTTCACATCATGTTTAATGAGCGTTAGAAACCACCGATGTCAATAAAAATGGCTGAGGAGATTATCTTCAAACGGTTTTGTTTAAACTAGGTTTCAACATACATACAAACTCATAACACTCCTCTTGTAACCGTGGCGCAGCTGGCTGTGTTGCGTGGGACCGCGGGTTTGATTCTCCCACCGAGACAATGTTCATATGGTCCACAAATATTTGTTTCGGGTCTGGGTGTGTTTTCTCAGAGGCGTTGACGTCACACCAGAAGCCGGTCGTAAACACATCAAGCCAAATCTTGCTGTAGCTTTTTTTAAATGGTTGAACGACGAGACGAGGAAGGCGCTCACCTGATGGTAAGCCCAACGCCTGCCCATAAACAGAAGCAACACCACACAGAACTTTGAATTACAAAGCACTGCATGGGACTAAACTGCGCTCGTCACCCCGAGGCATAAGATGTTAAGTGTCATAATGCCCAGTAATTTCACTGGCTTCAATGTCCTTCTAACGGAAACGCAACAGTAATTACACACTGTTGCTTGGCGGCAGAAATAGACAAAGCGGTGGAACCAACCCAGACGGCCTCTCGCATACGAGGGACCTACCACCTTGTTACTGTGTTAATAAGTATGGATAATGGCAGGTGGAAGATTTTGTCCGGGGTTAAAAACATATAAACAAAATCACAAGGCGCACTAGGTACCTCTATCGCAGATAAACAACACCAATATGATAATGCAATGCAAATTTAACAATCACGTCCTACTTATTTTTCACACGTCCTACATACTTGCGATTATTTTAGCCGACGGTTTTTTAATCTTTACATAGTATAAAATGAAGTCGCTTCCGCTGTCTATCTTTAAAACTATTCAACGGATTTTAATGCAGTTTTCAGCAATAGATAGTGATATATGAGGAAGGTAAAAGAATGCCAAAGTATATAATGAAACATGCAAGTTACTTTAAAAATACTGGACTGGCTGTAGAAATATTTTTAGAAGGAACAACACTACTAGAAAGAAACAACCTGAGGAAGAAATTGAAACTAGCTAGACAAAACGGTGATCACGCTATCATTAGAAATAATACATTATTTGTAAATGGGAAAGAGATAGAATGTTCGGAATTGGACAATGCTGCTGCAACGAGTACAATCTTAAATGAATGTCCTTTAAATGAAAGAATGGAAAAACAAAACAATATTCTCCAAAAAGAGAAAGAAGATGAGAATTGTTTTTTTCGATAAAACATTTACAGTAACATTCCAAAATATCCAAAGTATCGGCAACAAAGTACATTTAATTGAACACTTGTTATTAGAAACAAGAATTGATATTTTATCCTTATCTGAATTATGGAAAAATGAATACTTTTGTAATTCTATTATGATACCGGAATATAAAATAGCATCAATTTTCTGTAGAAAAACACGTGAAGGGGGAGGTGTTTGTCTACTTGTAAAGGACACCTTAGAATATATTGAAAGGAAAGACATTGTTAATGACTCGATAGAATATATAATAGAATTAAGTGCAATAGAAATTCCTAAATTTAACTGTATTTTTATAGGATTGTATAGAGCAGACCGCGAAATTAATATATTTTATGAACGACTAAATAAGGTTCTTAACAGAATGGTTAGGAAGGATAGGAATAAATATATCATAATGGGAGGAGACTTTAACATTAATATGCTTGATAAGTCTAAGCAAACCCAAGACTTTTTAAATTTCATGAGGTCTTACAATTTACAACAAATTATTCGAAACCCAACACGTGAAACAAAAACCACATCTACATGCATCGACTTGTTATTTACGAATTACAAAGCCATAATAAATGAAGCATATGTTAAAGATTACGGTTTATCGGATCACAAATCTATAAATGTCAAATTGAGTACAACAAACCCCCTAAACAAAAAACAATACTTTTGGATTAAAGAAAAAAGAATATTCACAATTAAAAAAATGCATTTTTTCAAACATTCATTAAAAGATATAAATTGGAATAATATCTTAAACAATAATAATAGCTTAAACGAAAATTATAGTACATTCCTTAAAATAATAACTAAACTCCTAGATAAATGTATACCAATACAAAAAGTGCGGGTAAAAAATATTATAAAAAAGATTTGGTTAACGAAAGGATTAAAGAGATCTTGCAAAAATAAAAGAACACTAAGGATAATTTTAAATGAAACACAGAGCACAGTGATTAAAAATTACTATAAAACGTACAGCAAAATATTAAAGCGGAGCATAAAAACTTCAAAAAAGTTAGGATATATTAATCAAATAAAAAATTCGGATAACAAAATAAAAACTATGTGGAACATTATTAATACAAAAACTGGGAAAAACAAGAGAACACAGAACAACAATATAACTTTAAAAATCGAAGATACAATCATCCATTGTCCCTTAACCATATCAAACCTATTTAATGATTACTTCATAACAGTCGGTAAAAGCCCGGGTAATAACGATTATGGCAGTAAAATTGGACATCCTGTAATGAACTCACCAATAAATTCTTTATACTTACACAATTTACAAGAAAATGAAATAATTAAAATAATCCAAAAAATGAAAAGTAAACACAGCAGCGGCATAGACGATATACCGTCTATATTATTAAAGTTATGTGCAAGAGAGTTCTCAACTCCTTTGTCCCATCTAATAAACCAAAGCTTTCAAGATGGTCAATTTCCAGACCTACTAAAAATCTCAGTTGTTAAGCCAATACATAAGAAGGGGGAATTAACAGACCCCAGTAATTATAGGCCCATATCACTATTGCCCACATTTTCAAAAGTGTTCGAGAAAGCCATGTGCAATCAATTGTACACATTCTTGGAAAAGTATATTATCCTTGATGAATGCCAAAATGGCTTCAGAAAATCAAAATCCACTACATCCGCAGTATATAAATATATACAAACCGCCCTTATGCATATCAATAATAAAAAAACTACTATAGGACTGTTACTTGACATGACCAAGGCATATGATAGAGTATCACACAGCATTTTACTGTCAAAACTATACGGCTCGGGAATTCGCGGACCTGCTTATTGTTGGTTTAAATCCTATCTAAACAATAGAAAACAATTAGTACAAATTGAAAATCATAATACCCTAACACATGAAATAAAAACAATAAGATCTGAAATGAAACCGCTAACTTGCTCAATACCACAAGGAAGTGTGTTGGGGTGTTTGCTGTTTTTGCTATATATAAACGACCTTCCGAAAACTTTTGATAAAGAAAAAATATTGCCGGTATTATTCGCTGATGACATCTCTATATTAATAGAATGTGATAACAATAATAATGTGAACACACTTGTACAGAACACTCTAAACAATATAACACGTTGGCTCCAAGATCACAATTTAAATGTAAATTACAATAAAAGTAAAATTATGGAATTCCGATCCTACAAAAGACCCCCTCTTAATATAAACTTTACATTTCAGAATACCCCTATAGAAACAGTAGAATCATTTAGTCTTTTAGGCATCCACATCGATACCCACATAAACTGGAAATCCCATATAGATCACGTAGCAACTAAGTTATCTAAATTCATTTATGTCCTTTTTGAAATCAAGTGCAGCACTGATACACAAACAGCACTATCAGGTTACTATGCTTACGCACATTCATGGTTGAAATATGGGGTAATGTTATGGGGAAATAGTGTAAATGCGAAAAAGTTATTCACTTTACAGAAGAAATGTGTTCGTATTATAGCTCAAATAGATAATACCCAAAGCTGTAAACAGTATTTCGCCAAATATAGAATACTAACATTAACATCAATATATATACAAGATGTTTGCACCCATGTCTTCAAAAACTTAAATTCTTTTATAAAAGTCGAAGAAACGCATAATATAAATACCCGGCTCAAAACTAAACTATGCTTACCACCTTCTAGAATAAAAATGCTTCACAACAGCCCATATTATATGGCAGTCAAATTATTCAATAAATTACCAATAGATATTAAAAATAATCAAAAATTAACTGTTTTTACAAAAAAATTAAAATACTATCTCATAAAAAAATGCTACTACACAATAGAGGAATATTTTGAAGAATAAAAAAATCCTACTTCAACTACACATTTTGAGTGAAATATCGTTTTTATCTTTGAATGTTAACTTTAAAAGGAAATGTATGGATAGATATGTAAATGTATTTATATGTATTTTAATATTAAGATTAGCGCCTTCAGATTTGCAATGCCTGACAAAGGCTACTAAGTTAAAGCACATACTTTGTATTATTTAAGACCATTATTGTACACTTGGTATGCAAATAAAATTATGATATGATATGATATGGTTTATATGTATAATAGATACATATTATAGTACAGAAAAGCCGAAAAGTTTAAAGATTTGTAATGTGATGTCGTAACACACATATTTTTACGTATAGAGCCTATAGAACTTCCAGAACTACGATTAAAACACCAGTGGCCGTCCTGAGCCGAGGTTCGTACCCCAAAGGGGCACCCCCTCAGCGTGGTCACTTAAATTTAAGGGTTGAGAGTGCCTAAAGCGCTCACCCGAAAGTCCGGTGAAGCTGTATACAGCGGACTAACGTCATGCTTACAGCAAGCGTCCAAACAAAAAAAAACAAGATTAAAATTGTGAGCTTCCACAAACTTGGAACGTTTCGAAACTTTCATCACTGTTAAAAATTTGGTACCAAATATAACGGCTGTAACGAATGATTTAAATAATGTTAGGGAAAGTCGACAATGGTGATAAGCATTTTGTAAAGCAATAATATAATTCCACTTTGTGTATTTTATTCTGGCTTTATTTTATTTTATAATTCCTCTTAAATATTTTAAAATACTTCCTATTGTGGTGTAGGTAGACTATAGTATAAGTGAGGGTAATCAATAGATGTCACCGGCAAGTCAGGTTTGCATCAAAACCCAGAACGTAACGGTCGTGGTTGTTTGCTTGTGCGCGTTTCCTGAGTCTTTCCGGAGTCAAAAGTACGGAATACTACAACTATAAGCAGCTACACGCGTTTATGCGACAAATTATCGCACAGTCGCATGTGTGTAATATGTCTCATCTCAATCTGCCGTGCAAGGATAGCGTAGCGTGCGTCGGCCTCGATATCCGCTCCCGAAAAGAATACGCCATTATGTCGACTAAATGATCGTATTACAAACAGTACGGTATTGTTTCGTCAAACAGTTTATTGTAGATGTTAAGCAATACCACAGCAATACCATGGACCAGTAACTCAGTTATTGACGAAGAGATGACGATATGAATATGGGCAATGATATCATTTTTTTGAAGAGCATAGATCGGCAAACGTGCAAGTGGGTCGCCTGATGGTAAGTGATAATACCAGAAGAATAGGCGCGTTGCCGACCTTATAGGGATAATTAAGGGATAGGGAAGGGGAGTGGATTTGGGCTTCCGGATATCTCACTCACCGTACGAAACGCAGTAGCAAGCTACTTCACGTTTTCTGTGAGACAGCGGAAACGACATGGTCGATCCGGCCCATTCATGCTGTAGACAAAACTGTCTACAGCTTGGCTCTACCACTCATAAGAATATTAAAATATCTCAGGTTCCCTCCTATTAGCAAAATATTTTGTACGTGGTTGTTTTCGATTTAGCGGATACTAACAAATCTTTCTGTCTACGTAATGTTAGGCATTTAAAAGTCGTGTTTTGGCCCCAAACCAGTTCTGTACATGAGAATTTTATTAACCCATCACGTTTTTAAATGTATGCGTATTTCGACTCCTCTACAGTCGTAGGCATTTCAAATAAACTTATATATTTATACATTTGGTACCTCTTCTGAAATAGTAAATGGCAAATACTACTTCATAATAGACTGCCATCGTGCTGTAGTTGTAATGCGTACGCGGTACGACTGATCAAATCAATTCGAATCAAATAATTTATTCTGCAAATTGATCATAAAATATATCAATTTTACATGTCAATATTTTTCTACACAAGATATATTCTATATTTTTGTTTTTATCTTTATTTATTTCACTGATCTGCTGAGGTCCCAAGTTTATCCCGAGTCGTGTAAACGTGATATTTGATTTTTCTATCACGTAAGATCAGCATCAGCCCGAAGTCTGGAACCGTGCCCCGTATGGCTCTTCTTGGTGATGATGTTGATGGTATAGGCTCGTCCTTATCACGGGACGAAAACAATCGGGACCCCGGATATCTAACTCACCGTACGAAACGCAGCAGCAAGCCGCTACTTTACGTCGGTTTTCTGTGAGACAAAGCTGTCTACAGCGTGGCCACCACTCATACCATTTTACCCAAGTAGTATGTTTCCGTGGGATAATTTTAACGTTATTTTGAATAATAGAAGATACTTCCACATGGGCAAATGTAAGTAATAATATAATAATTGAAAACACTACAGACTAATGTCCAAATCCGAAATGCGAAGAGGTCAAAATCCTTGTTCACTGTTTTGGTATGCAATATGTGAGCAAAATATCACGTCTCAAAGCGGATTCATATGGTTCGGTATTTAACCGACGAAAAAAAGACAATTTAGTATAATAGTAGTAAGTCCGTCAAAATGTGTGGACCGATTTAGAGGATTCTTTATTTATTCGAACAAGTATAGCTCAAAGTTGGTCCTATCTTAAATTCATATAGAAATTCCACCCTTGAGGGGATGAAATCGGGAATGAAAGACTCGTCGTCTTCGTAATTTATGCATCGATTTTGATGATTCTTTTACTAAAAATAGCTATATTTAACTACAGTACCTACCATCGATATAAAATTGTTTAGTTATATTTTTAGTTTTGCGAGTCGGATTTTTATATTTTTACAGTTGATTAACTGAACTGTCTAAACAGTCTTTCCATCGTATTAATCAACAAATACTATACATTATTTGTTAATTCAAGGTAGTCGATCAATTAAATTAGAGCTGTGTGAACCCGCTATAATTGACATCATCATCAACTGAGTCAACGCACCACGCCTTAGTATTCCATAAGATCGGTATGGATTAACATTTAACAACAAAATTTAAATAAACTACATCCAAATATCATACGTACATTTCAGGCAAAATTATTTCGAAACATTTAAATGAAGGAAATCTCACGAAATGGTGGCTTTAAAGGATTAACAAAATGCAAAGAAAAAAAATCGCGTTGATTGAGAAAATATAAATAAATAAAAACATTGGACAGTCACACACAGTCCTGACCCCACACTAGGTCAACTTATATCGTGGGTATTAGGAACTACGCGATTTTCGGTCTCACACTACCCAGAACCCGAATCAATTATATGTGGATCACACTAACATATGTCTCGGTGCGGGGATCGAACTCGCGGCCTCTCGGGTCACAGCTGGCTACTCGCTCGCTGGGCCAAAGAGGCTGTGGATTATTGATTATTAAACCTTTCTAATAGTACCTACATGTGTACTAATTAGGGGTATCGATAGAAGATTGGTCTACATTATGCAATATCTAAGCCCTTCCAATAGTAGGTACCTACATTACTAGATCCAGTTAGATGTCAGAGAAAGCAGTACGGAAAGGGAATTCAACAATCTGTTATTAACATTTGTTTCCTGACAGTATAATACAGTTTATTACGCTATGGGGTTTTGTTGGGAACAAAATGTGTAATAGTTTCACAGATTATAAAGACCTGTATCTCAATTCAAATTGCCGGTCTGTCGGCAGCGTAAGCCTTAAGGTGCAGCGTCCATAGATGTTTTCGACTGGTGTTATTAAATATTTTGTGACATTACTTCATGTTTCATATTTGACATTATTTTCATTTAATTAAACCATTATTAAAGGTTAAAATAGGAATTCACTCTAAAGTACGTGAGGACGACGATGTATAACAATTAAATTGTAGCTCATTGTCATATAACTTCCCGCTTGCTCACCCTCTCAATTCCAAGTCGGTCATTCAATCGTCTGGTTAATTAATGGTTTCTTTAACCTTTAGCAATGGATATAGATATAATTATTCATTCTAGGCTATTGAAAAAGTCTTTGCACCCGGCCTCAACTTATCGCACCTGCATTGTAATCATACCAGGTGGTAAGGATTAAAAAATAAAATATTAATGGTCTAAGAAGAAAGTGTATGTTCGATTTTTTTTCCTCAGACGTCTTAAGAAACTGGTATGGTTGATGATGGAATCCCAAAACAGGTAACCTAGTTGCCTAGTGTAGGGCCATTTTTTTTTATTTATTTGATTGAATGTCAAGACGAGCAAGGCGCTCGCCTGATGGTAAGCGCCACGCCTACCCATAAACAGAAGCAACACCACACAGAACTATGATATAGCCTGAATTTCCACACCGAGACAAAATTAAATGTTGGTACGATCCAAAAATATTTGCTTCGGTTTTGGGGGGTCAGATCTATCTGTGTCACTGTTGGGTGTATTTATTTGTATCTTGATTCAAATAAAAAAACTAAGAATTTGAATTGTTTTCACAATTTTTCGATCTGTGGTCATGACATAAGCGGATGATATCACACAGTGCGCCTGCTAATTCTAAATAAGGAATGAGTTTACCTTCGCATCGGCGACCAGTTTTTATCAAGGTGACATTAGATTGCATTTGAGCTCACTATGGTGTGAATGGTCCTTTTATATCCTTTGAGAAATTATATTTTCTTATTGCTATTGAAATATGTGGTGGTGGTGTTTGTAGTAGCCTCCGGTTATCTCACTCACCGTACGAAACGCAGCAGCAAGCCGCTACTTTACGTCGGTTTTCTGTGAGACAGTGGTAATGACCCGGTTGAGCCGGCCCAATCATGCTGTAGATAAAACTGTCTACAGCGTGGCTCTACCACTCAAAGTTAAGTCAGAAATCCTATGGGTTTAAATAATCTGGTTAAAGTTTCTTCATTACTTTTCAAATCCCTGTTTGACCACTGATGTACAATACTATTTTAACACGTTTTATTAGCATGTTAGTATGTAACGGAAACTTTGAACATGATTGTCACCTCCTTCAAAACGTCGGATTAAAATTTGGCATACTTATCAAGGACCGATGACAATTCAATATAAAAAAAAATGAAATATAAATAATAGTTTAAAAAAACTAAAAAACACGCCTTTATAGAAAATCCAACTAAAAAATAGAAAATAAATTTGGAGAAAAAAATAATTATTGTAAAAAAAGCGAAACCAATGTTTCTGAAATGATTAACATTTTTACATGTACTGCTACCGAGAAGAACGTATAATTGCTTTCCAGCGACCGTTCCCATAAATTACTTCGAATCCCTCACTGTTAATATTAGAGTAATTCTATTTGAATCGATGGTGAAATGGCAGCCTAATGATATGTTTGATGACAGCTGTTTGATTGTAGGGAAATGATGGGAATGGGGCAATTCATTGTTACTATAATTTAATATAGGACATTCAACTGTTTTAAGGTTGTTTATTATACCAATGTATTGCTTTTATGATAAAGTATTTGTTAGTACCCAAGTGTTTCATGTAATTTGTTTAAGAATCTGCTCGGTTCAAGCCCAATTTTTGCTTAGAGGTAGGTAGTACACTCACATTTCTCAGAGCTTATTTCGTCCCGTTAAGTGATATCTCCATACTCCATACAGAAGAGCATATCGTCATACCGGGCACAATTCCAGACCCCTGACACTGAGCAGTTTGTGATAGAAAAAAATAATCTCATTTTTACCCGACACAGGTATCAAACCTAGACCCTAAACTTCATCAGAGCAGTCGTACCGTGTATTACAACTGCGCCACCGAGGCACTAGGCAGTCGTAGTACTGTATATTTTATAAATCTAGAAAACCAGTCTAATTTATATGGTGATGGAAAAACGCGGATACCATACTCAGAAACGTGTACTTAGTTTTCACTTAGTACTTTCGCGTCGATGCTGTTTCACTAAATACAGAAGATTTGTACACGTATGATCATAAGGTAATTTCTAACTTTCAAATACAGTTAACTACGGTTTTAGCAAAACTTCGTAAGGCGAAGACTTTTTTTTTAAAGCAAAGGCCGGCAAAGGGCTCACCTGATGGTAAGTGATCTCCACCGCCCATGTACGCCCGCCACCAGAAGAATCATGGGCACGTTGCCAACCTTATAGGAAAGGGATAATTAGGGATTGGGATGGGGAGGGTATTTGAGCTTCCGGATATCTCACTCACCGTACGAAACGCAGCAGCAAGCCGCTACTTTACGTCGGTTTTCTGCGAGACAGTGGTAACGACCCGGTCGAGCCAGCCCATTCATTCTGTAGACAAAACTGTCTACAGCGTGGCTCTACCACTCAAAATGGATTTTGTGGATGTATCGTCCTTTTTTATTTTGGTTAGGCAGTGACTCCATTGGATTTGATGTAAAGTAGCTCAGTTAGCTCAGTTAGCTCTTGACTATCACAGTGAGTGGACGTGTGTGTCTGTTGTTGGTGATTGTTCTGTGATATAACTCGAATTAACTTTGTCATTTTACGTGATTGGTCAATTTTTGTAATTTTCGATTCCTTATCACTCTACAGAAGTTCTTATTCTTCGACTCCGCCCACTGGGCAGTTCTGGAGCAGGACATAGATATTTTTGTTGGTGTTGTTTTTAATATTTGCATCGGGGTTCGAACCGCCGGCCGCCGGGGCGGCGTAGTGGAGCGTCGACCGTTAGGCCACGGAGCGATCTAGCGCCTTCAACAAATTAGAGTTGTACTAACGGCTGCCGTCACTGCATTATAAGAACTCGATAAGCCATGAATGCTTCCGAAAGTATTTGTGCGGCTGGTTGCGGCTCTACCCAAAATGATGAAGAAATGCTGAAATGCTGCAAGTGTAATGGTAGCTACTGTTATGACTGTGGCGACTTATCTCTCAACATTATAAATTCATCATCCTTTAAGGTAAATGAATGGATATGCCCGTATTGCACCGGACCAAAAGTGCCAAAAAGTGATAATACACCAGCGAGACCGCAAACCCGTACATGCTTGTCACAAAACACCACCTCTCGTGCTAAAACCAATCAGAAAAATGCCTCAACTTCCCGCAGCGGTCCATCTTCAAATAGAAACACAAGATCCACCGTGCAGAAAGCCATAATATCTGAAACTCGGACATCTCCTGAACAGATACATGTGGCAGATCATGAGTTGAGTTCCGATCAAAGCTCCATTATAGCAGAAATTCGCCTACTTCGGAAAGATATGAATAAACAATTTAAAATGCAGGATGTAAAACTGGAAGCTTACAATAAGAATCTGGCGTGTATGAGAAATGAAATTTCTGATTTGACATCCAAATTTTCAAACATGCAAGAAAATCTTAATGATGTTACAAACACCGTAAAATTTCTATCAGCGTATCATGATGATCAATTAACTTTTAATGCTGAAGCAAAAAAATCTATCGTGGATGTCACTACGGAGAATACTTCATTGCGCAGTAAATTGGCAGATTTATCATCCAAAGTTGCCTTAATGGAACAGCAATCTCGTGACTGCAACTTGGAGATACAATGTGTACCTGAAAAAAAACGAGAGAATTTGCTCACACTTGTCGAAAATCTCCTGAAAACGGTTTCTTGCGAAGTGCCATCTACTCAAATACATTCCTTTCATCGTGTCGCAAAGCAGAACTCCGATTCTGATCGTCCACGAAGTATTGTCGTCAAATTCGCCTCACCTCATGACCGTGATAAAGTTTTAGCTGCCGTTAAGACGTATAACAAAAGCAAGGGCAGGAATGAAGATAAACTTAATGCTTCTCACCTCGGATTTTCAGACTCCAAGCAGCCCGTATACATCGTGGAGCATTTATCTCCTATCAATAAAAAACTACACGCTGCAGCCAGATTATTCGCCAAAACGAATAATTATGAATTTGTCTGGTTAAGGAGAGGACGAGTGTTTATACGCAAGCACAAAAATTCCGAGCCAATATGGGTCAGGAACGAGGATTACTTAAAGTCATTAACTTAATTGTATTGTTACTTTTTACATATTTATTTTTCTTGCAATTTTACTATTTTAAATGCATGCGATTCATTTTTTTTTTGTTAATTAAATTCAACTTTAATATTTTTTACCAAAATGTAAGAGGCCTAAGAACTAAAACAGACGTCTTATACACCAATATTCTATGCAATAATTATGACATTATAGTTTTAACCGAATCATGGCTAAACGAATCTGTCTACGATCGTGAATGTATCGATGACAGATACGATGTTTTTAGACGAGATAGGAACACAACATCATCACACCTTAAAAAGAAGGATGGTGGTGGCGTTCTTATAGCCACTTTGAAAAAGTACAATGCCTTCAGAAAGTACGAATGGGAATCATCTGACGAAATTATCTGGGTTACACTTAAATTGATGCCTGGTAGGATATTAGCGATTTGTGCAACTTATGTACCTCCACCACCTACCAAGGATTATATAGAGTCACTAACTAATAATATTACGGATATAGTAAACAATAATTTGTCTGACACAGCGGCTTTATTGGTGTTAGGTGATTTTAATTTGGGTGAAATTGGCTGGTCTAAAAGTCCCGATCCCCATATCTCATTTTTATCTCCGTTATCAACAACGGGCACCCTTGAAAACTTGCTCATAGATAGTTTAGCATACAATGACTTGCATCAATGTAACTCTGTCACAAACTCTAACCACAGAATATTAGACCTAGTTCTGACAAATCTCCCTTTTGATACCAATGTTTGTCCAGCCTCAGTCTCATTAGTTAATCCAGATGCCCATCATCCGGCATTGTTTATTACCTTGCAAATATCAGAGTGCAAAACTATTAAGCCAAAATTACCAGCATCGCTCAATTTTGCAAAAATTAACTACGATGACTTACGAGCGGATTTGGGATCTGTTGATTGGTCCTACTTATCTCAAGAGCACATAAGTACCGATGATAGTGTAAAGTGGTTTTACGAAGTTCTAGATAACACAATACGGAAACATGCACCTCCACGACTTCCGCGTAGCAGCAAATACCCAATTTGGTACTCTAGATCGCTTATTAAGGCTCTGAAAGAAAAAGATAAATACCACTCTCTATACAAACGGTATAAAAATGCAATGGACAAGTTTACATTTGAATTACTGAGAACGCGTTGCGATTTTATGATTAAGGAGGCTTTTGCCAAGTACAAAAAGCATTCCTCAACCTTAATGCGTAGCAACCCTAAACATTTCTGGAAGTTTTGTAAAGGATTCAAACGTAATAGTAGCAATATACCTAATGAGATGTTTTTAAACAACAAATCTGCTATTGGTGGACAGGCTGTGTGTGAAATTTTTTCCGAGTATTTCCATTCGGTCTATAGTCAGAACTCCGACTTGCAAACCGTTATCTCAGCCAATTCTCAGCTGTGCAACGCCCTTTCGTTTGGTAGATGTCATATTACGGAAACCGAAGTACATAGAAGCCTTGTCAACTTAGACTGCAACAAGGGACCGGGCCCTGATCTTATTCCCCCGTTATTTTTCAAGAAGTGTGCAAACGAACTATACAATCCTTTACAAATAATTTATAATAAATCGCTTAAAACTAGTGTGTTTCCCTCCGTATGGAAGTTGGCATACTTGACACCCATTCATAAAAAAGGATGTGTGCAGGATGTGACTACTTATCGCCCAATCTCTTTGCTTTCCACGGCAGGTAAAATTTTCGAGTCTATAATGCAAAAGAAGATTCTTTCACATGTACAACACATGTTATCTATAGACCAGCACGGGTTTTTGCCTTTCCGATCCACAACCACCAACTTAATGGGATATATATCGGACATTGCTGAGGTCTTAGATAATGCCGGTGAAGTACATGCTATTTACACGGACTTCCAAAAGGCATTTGACTTGGTAAACCACGGGGTACTTATTCGTAAATTGGAGCATATGGGTATACATGGTTCTCTTCTTCGCTGGTGTGAATCCTATATAAAGAACAGATCACAGTTAGTTTCTATGCATGGTTTTAAATCGGCACCCAGGGTCATTCCGTCAGGTGTTCCTCAGGGCTCTCACCTTGGGCCTCTATTTTTTATTATCTTCATCAACGACTTGGTAACTAAACTCACATCAAGCTTTAAACTCTACGCCGATGACCTCAAAATTTACCGTCCTGTATCTACCTATGAAGATGTCTATATGCTTCAAAAAGATTTAATATGGCTGCTTGATTGGTGTAAGGATAATGGTATGGCATTAAATGTGAATAAGTGTTACCATATTAAATTCAGCCGTAAACGAGTACCTTTGGCCGCATGTTATTTTTTGAATGATTCTCCTCTTGTCGAAGTTTCACAGATTCGGGATCTTGGGGTCATTTTGGACCGGTCTCTTTCTTTCAGGCACCACGTTAGTCACATAATCAATAAAGCTTCTAAACTTAGCGGTTTCGTTTTCAGACAAATGAAACTTTTTCGTGATCCTGAATTGTCAATCATTATATTTGGTTGTCTAATTAGAAGCATTCTAGAATACTGTAGTCCAATATGGAATCCTTGTTACCAGGTCCACTCTGCCAGAATAGAGAGGGTTCAAAAGAGATTCCTTTATCATCTAGCTTTCAACGATAATAAATGTAAAAAACTCCATTCGTATGATTTGCGTCTGAACTACTATAATTTGACATCGCTCCAGAAACGTAGAACAGCTGCTGATATAATATTCTTATATAAACTTATTCATTCTCACATTAGCTGCCCAGATATGCTCCGTCGATTAAGATTTAATATATTTCGCCCAAGTAGTCGTTTACAAAATCGTAAAACATTCGCTCTACCTTTGTACAAATCCAACCTAGGTCAACATTCTCCTCTGTATCGCATGTGTTCTGCCTATAACGGAATGTCTATTAAGTATGACATCTTTTTTGGTTCAATAGCCTCAGCTAAGATCAACATATATAAACATATCTCTTAGCACAGACAAACGTCTTTACCTAGAATATACTAATATAGTAGTTATACCAAATTGATAGTCATTTAAATGACATAGATTTTTATCTAATATAATTCTTAAATATGCATGTCGTGTTCACATCCAGAAGGTTGCGAATATTCGTTTTCTTCACAAAATCAATGTTTTATTTTTACATTTGTTACTTATTTGTGACCAGTTTTGTGAACCTAATAAATGAAAAAAAAAAAAAAAAAAAAAAAAAAAAAAGTATATGACAAATCAAATATAATAGACCGTCACGAGAGATTGCGTCTTACAACGTTCTGTAGAATTATGCCAGATGTTATGAAAGAAAATTAATTTTTTACTATAAATAAAAAAACCGTTCTTAAAAAATATTATAACTGTATAGGACGTTATTTTTTGTGCCTAGGAAGTAGTTATAATAACATCTATTGCTGATAAATAATTAATAATTAACTATATTCATAAAAGTTCTTTTACGAAATGCTCTTTATCTAATGCTAATGGCTACCAAATGCATTAATTGCAATGCACCATAGTCCATAAGATATGAATCAACTTGTGACTAATGGTTGTGTAACGGAGGCCGATCTATGAGCACGCTTTGCATGATGGTATTTATCAAGTCTTATTCATTTTTAACTGTTTATACTATTTTGGTGTTGCTATGCTGCAGTAATTGAGAATCCCTAGAGTGTGTAAGCACTGTTGTGTTTCGGTTTGAAGGACATTGAAGCCAGTAAAATTACTGGGCATTATGAGACTTAACATTTTATGTCTCGGTGTGACGAGAGAGCAGTACAGTGCCATGCGATGCTTTGTAATTTAAAGTTCTGTGCGGTGTTGCGCCTGTTTATGGACAGGCGTTGCACTTACCATCAGGCGAGCGCCTTGCTCGTCTCATCATTCTATCAAAACAAAAACAAACGAATTGCTCAGTATCTGCTCGGAGTCTGGAATTTGTGCCCGATATGGCAATAGACACGTCCCCTATCGCATCATAGGTTAGAGATACACTCGGCGAAATCTGGTTGTACGGGTTACACCTCTGCCTATACCTTCGGTGATTACAGGCGTGAGAGCGTATTTAATTAAATAAAGGACGTAAATGTCAATTTAGAAATAAAACCATTTATCATTAAGGATAATGTTAGTATAATTTTGTGTTACGGGAAATATGGCTACAAACTTTATAATGATGTATTATGTTTCCGCGAATATTACGCACTGAAATAAAACTAATTTAAACGGAATTTATCGCAGGTATTTTCATTTTAAATTGGATCCACCCGTCCCGTGACGACGAAGGCTGAAAATCGCATCGTCGCGTCGGAACAAAAATAAAAATAAAAAGCCGCTATAAAATGCGTTTAAATTAGTTTTATTTCAATTCATTAACTTTATGTTAGATATTCATATAGTAGCAGATAAAACAATTATTATTAATGTACCGTTTACGTGGATTTCATTGTATTACCTTGTATTGTATTGCTCGTATTCAACAAGTCAATACAAACTTCCATTCATAACTACACACATTACCGAAGGGGATATGCAGACATGTAACCTGTACACTTACGCCGTACTTATTTCTGCCCCATGATGTGATAGATGAGCGAGATTACCGCCACATCATGCATAAATTGCAATCTCGAGATGATTGTGTGATTTTTTGAATCGAAAACTCAAAATTGTAATTGCCCGACCTGGCATTTGAACCCAGGGCCTCACTATGTCCAGAATCGTCTCTGTCTCAGTCAAAAATCACACTTGAATTACCCGGGATTCGAATTTGTATCACTTCATGTAATGGGAATAAGCTCGGTGCACCTGCCACAGGAATACAAGGATGTACCTATACAAGCCCCAATTAACCATCGAGTCATGTCGCAAGCCCCTCGGAAGAACCCGATATAACTGGCTGATCCTGGAACGCGATCCACATGGTGCGTGGGTCACTATGGCAGGTTTTTAACACTATATGTACGGTGGTCGCTATACGGGCGGATATGAATATCCTACCACCAGTACTCGAGTATTTGTTTTTTTTATATTTGGGGCTTAATGCTGCACGCGCGTTTTTGGTTTCTTTTCTTATTATCTAACACCCTATTTACTCCCAATCCTTTTCTGGGTTCCTACTCTATGTTTATTTCTTACAATATATTTTCCTACTCTATTATATTATTATTCTATCCCTGATCCTTCCATGGGTTTCCTACTTCTTTCTTTATTTGCTTATATTTAATTCTTATCTTTTTTATAAATCTTATTTTTATCTTAAGTCTATACATTTATCAGGATGTATACCGAGTATTTTCCCGATTCGTGATGTTTCTCTCTATTAAAATATAATAACTACATACATGTAGCACATTGCACGACTCATGGAATCTCCCGCCTTACGATATACAAGCACGAATGTTACGTGCCATGCAGTAGTCTTCGTGACCTTGGCTTCACAGAATCACGTTACGTTCCTTTTGCTCTCGTTAACTGTAATTACTTTGTACAAACCGTTCTTTCTGGAACTTTACACTGATCAGTCTTGTTCATAAAAATGTATTGAATTGCTGTTCCATTGCATTGAATTACCTCTGTGATGAGATTTGTCGGGTTGGTGGACATATAATACATTTGAAATTATTTTTGGAAAACTCAGGTATGAAGCTCTGGGTGAAAATTGTGTTTCAAATCGGGTAGACATGGATCGATTTAAGTTGATAAACAGCTAAATCGCTTACGATTTGAACAGTCTGAATAGATTTTCAGCCAAAGTGATAATCAAAAATCATATAACGTTTGTTGATTCAGTTGATCAAATAAAATTGAACCGTGTGAACCTGTTTTAAGTGACTGTCAGGCTGATTCAATCGATAATGATGTCATTTGCTGTTACGGATCTTGGGAATGATTCATTTTACTGTATCGTTGCTTTTATTCGTAATATCAGAGTCTGATTATTTCATTCCTGTCATAAAAATCGAATATTTAGCTGTTTGAATACTGAAAATCGACTTTTAACTGAAAACAAGGGGTAATTGAAATGAAACAAAGCTTATATACTAAAACAAATCAGATCTAATACTAATAAATAAATTCAACCAAGTCACACACATAGTCCTGAACCCACACTAGGTTAACCTGTATTGCAGGAACTATCAGGAACTACGAGGGACTAGCGGTCCTACAACATCCAAACCCGAAACAAATATTTATGGATCTCACAAACATTTGTCTTCGTGCGGGAATCGAACCCATGGCCTCTCGCTTCGTAGTCAGCTACGTGCCTACTCCACCACAGTAGCTACCTATCAATCAGGAGACTGTTACAATAGCTTTGTAGCGGGGTAATATGCCCGCTCCACACACTGGGCGAGGTCCTACACCAACACAATTGTTTATCAGCGGAAGTCTAGGCTCAATGGGTAGAGCGGGCTTAAGTACATAGTGAAACATTAAGTCCCTCTGTACCCCTTAGACTAATAATTATAAAGTTAACCATTAAAACCCTTCTCGTAAAGAAAGAAAGAAGCTTACAAATATATAAACAGGCTTTCAAATAAAAAAAACATATTCAAATCAGTCCATTCGTTTAGACGCTACGATGCCATAATATAAGCTCAGGCATACACAAACACAAACACACACACACACACACACACACTCACAGACAGATAAAGGACTCAAATTTATAACACTCCTCTTTTTGTCAGGGGTAAAAAATACATACCTACGGATACTGCCGTCAAGGGAGCCTCAACATCCACTTGAGAGTTCTGGCTTTAATTTAACCTTACCGGATTGGATGGAACCGTCATTAATTACCATAATATTGACCATAAAACAGCCAAATCTAATTCCAGATCTCGGCATTATGGAACCACGATCGAAAGGTTTTTTTAGGATTCCGTAGCATTTTTATAGCTAAAGGTACCCCAACGAAAAACCTTCATTAGCCCCGCACGCGCCGTCTGTCCGTCTTTCTGTATTACTCTGTATATCCTCCTACCTTTAAAAGTGTTCTATCGTTTGAACCTCAACAGTTAGCCGGCTATAATGTTTACAGAACATGTGTTGTTTTGGTGCATACTAAATTAACTGACTGTTTTGATGGTGGCAGTTGTATTTATACCATTCATCCCATTGTGATGAAACTTTGGTGAGTTCATTTATGCACGACATGCGACAAGGCGAAGTTTGTGTGAAAAATCCAATAAAAAATAAACGTGTACAAAAAAAAGAAGCATTGCCACGCACACCCAGCACTTTTAATAAAATAATTCAAATACCAAACACGTAAAATTTAAGTGTGTATTGAAATAAAACTAATTTAAACGGATTTTATCGTGGGTTTTTTATTTTAAGTTTGGTCCCACCCCGTGACCACGAAGGCTGAAAAGCTATCGTAACGTCGGGACCAAAACGCGACAAAATCCGTTTCAATTAGTTTTATTTCAATGTGTAACATTCGCGTAAACGTAAGAAATCATAATTTAAGTGTGTCTTTACGAAACCCTCGATGCGCGAGACCGATTCGCACTTGACAGGTATTTTATATTTTATTCAAAGGTGAGTGGACGCACCAAAAATAATACCCACACTTTTTCACATTTATCATTGACATTGAATTTCTAACCCTGTTCCGTTGGTTTACAGTTGAAATTGTAATGTGTTTGTGGTCATTGCCAGTTCCGCGTTGTAAAGGTTTCGATAAAGTAATATAATGGTTATTATGAGTATGAGATACAGAAACAGCAATTCTTAGCTTCCTAAGTGTGGTTATATTTTTTTTATAACAGGCCCTTATAGTTAATAGTAAACAAAATGCGGAAATCTTTGGTTTTTAATAAAGGTAACGAGCAGGTTTTGGGGGACGTGATCAAATACTAAATATGTTATCGTCGTATTGGTGTAGTGAACTCTAGTAGCGGGTTAAGTGTGAAGTCGGCGAGATCGTGGGTTCGATTCCCAGATCAAGCAATAACAATTAATATTTGAAGGTTTCGTTTGATAAAATGCACATGCACCGAAGAAGGCCACCCACCCAATACCAGCCCACCTCCCTCGGGGTGGGATAAAACGCTTTTCTCCGCGCCAATAAGGAGAGGCTAAAGTGGGTTTCCACTTGTGACATTTCGCCGCACCGATAAGCGAGACTGTGGTATACATGCGTGACAAACTCTTGTAAGTGTGGACTGTTGTCCATTATAAGTATCTAATATTATTATCACGGTATGATCCGCTATGAGACCCCGTAATGTTTTACCTTACATTTCATCTAGTTTTGTCATTTTTGTTTCAAATCACGGTCTAATAATACATGTTACGATACCCGTCCACATGAGCGTAACAAGTACATGTGACAGCGACATCCCCCTCTCAGTGGGGCGAAATGTCACTGAAATGTGGACGTACCTTTAGCTTATGAAAATAAATCATCTCGAATTATTTATTAAAGCTCTCCCTAAGGGCCTGGCCACAGTTTCTAGCGGTACGGGTGGCGGTGCGGCAGGAGGCGCGGCGGGCGGCGAGATTTGCGATGGTATGCCACAGCTAAACTAGTAGCGACCGCGCTGGGCGTATTTAGAGAACGGCTACTTTGCTGTGGCCGCCTCGATACTCGCTAGTACATTTGTTTGACTCGCACACCGCGCAGCCCGTCGCCGCCGCCTGCCGCGCCTCGCTCGCCGCGCCGCAGATCGCGCCGCTATGCGCGTCGCCCGTAGCTATGGCATACTTCATATTGTCTACACTATTTGTTTTCGCCGCTCACCGCTTGCCGCGCCGCACGCCGCTCGCCGCGCTTAGCTGTGGCCACGCGGTAACACAGGAGTTTTGGCGGGAATTTTGACAGTGCGGTTCATGGCTTTTTTAATTTAATTCAAAAACTAGTTTAAAGTTGTGTTTGTTGTATAAAAGTGGTGCGGATTAATGCAATAAATATTGATGAACAGTGTATAGAAATAAGTGAATTAAGTACTGTACAGGAAGGAATTCACACCAAAACTCCAACAATACCTTGAAAATTTTCACACCAATATTTCATCGTTCTTGTGAAGAATTGAGAATAATTATACTTGTCATTAACGAAATGCATAGTAATGCGAAGCCATAAACTAAAATGAAGAAGAAGAAGTGCTATACAGTAGGTTCTTAAGAAAGCATTTAAGAACAAACCAATAAAACAATATGTTTATTTTGAAACGTATGCTTTGCTGCAGACACGAACGTAGCAAGTGTTATGCGAAACCAGTTCGCCACCTGTTCCGTTAGAAATATCACATAACAATACTTCCTCTCACTATAGAAGATATCACTGTAGCTAATTTAAATCGATTATTTAGCAATTTATCAAGATAATTTTTACATGTCATGTTAAAAATCGAATGCCCACTGGTTAAAGAAGAAGCACCAAGAAACAGGCATAGGTTATTGTCATTTTGTTTTGTAATCATATAGATCACAATAAATTACATTTAATATTATATTAGGACATTAATTACAGATTACATTAGAAATAGGGAAGTGTCTGTATTATAATTGACTTTGCAGTTGCATTTATCGTTAGAAAATTAAGATTGTTGCTATTTAGTTATCGATTATTAAAATTCTTTATGTGTTTGCAGAATTGCAAATCGGCACAGGCTCAGTGGATGTAATAAGTGCGACGTCAATCTTCACTCACTTAGTTGTTCCGTTAGACACGACTATACTTCCTCTCACTAAAGAAAGATTAGAATCTGTAGCTAATGCGGAAGCGTTTGTGTTACAATCGATTCAGAAGTTATAGTTATCGATATGTAAGCAGTATCGATTGTTATAATTCTCCATGTCTTTGTAATTGAAATAGATAACAACCAGAATTCGTACAACTGTATGAAATGTGACGATAAACCAGTTGAGCTAGCTGTTTCGTTACACACAACCATACTTCCTCTCACTACAGAAAATATCAGTATCTAAGTAAAATATCAGTAAATGTTTGTATTATAATCGATAGTTATAATTATCGATATAAAAATAGGGTCTATTACCGTTCCTCATATAGATATAGACCCTATAAAACGTAGAATAACTTTAATCTAGGTTTAAGGTAGCCAGTTTGTATGGATTACCATAGAAACCAGTATAACGTAGATCAAACTTAAACTGGGTTTAATTTAAGTTTAATCTACGTTTTATAATAAGGCCGAATGTTTAAGTTGAGGAACGATAGATTTTGGTAAACGTAGTGAATGCTTTTGAGAAATCGGCCCATCAGCTGTTTTAGATATGAACATTCTCGCTCCCCTAACGACAATGCGAGTGATGACAATCTAAAGTTTGTGCCTCCTAATGCCATTCGTCCAGAAGTGTTTTGCCTTTATAATTAGTAGATTTACCCCCGTATTCATAAACGTTACTATGAAGCCTCATAGTGAGCACGAACGCATAGTGACTATTTCTCTAAACGTCATTGGTAAGTTTTTGGCGCTAAATAAAAACAGACCAACCATGTACACAGAATTCGACACATGGCAAAGAGCTTACTTAAGTGTTTGTGAAGACAGGCCTTAATATAGTGGGGGCCAGCCGGCGGGTAGCCCCACATAATATCAAATCCACGTTAAATCATGAAAGAAATCAGCCGAACGCCAGGCAGAAAGAAATAGATATAGTATTAATTGTCGATAGTGTTCAATCCCTGTTCATTTTAATTTAATTCGTAATTGAGGAAATATTAAAAGCAAAGATCACGGTCCTTAAAACTTCACGTTTGATCTTCGTTTTTAATACGTTCGAATAATAATATTGATCGAAACTGAAAACTGTTACCGATAATCCCCTCAGTGTTCATGACTGTGATATGTCACTAATTACCACATAATGAGCCTAAAAGTTTATTCGCACCTTCTTGGCATCGAAACCATAGAGTAAAAGAAAATGTTGTCGGTCAAGGAGTCTTCAGCAAGGCCAAAATCATTAAATATTTATTCGTATTAATTATAAATTCTAAGTAAAATCCTAAAGAGTCCAAAACGCGAAATGTCATCGTAGCCTCCATCTAACCGGTCTGGGAGCTAACTGGTCGAGTGAGTTGTGTATGATGTCATCCGACTGGGCCGAATGTTTTCGATTGAGACATTTTCATTTCGATAAACTTAATTCGGATTTGATGGTGAAGAATATCTGGTAATGTTGGAACATGAGTTTAATATAACTTGTACCATCAACTTATCGGAGTAAGTTGTCACAGGTGTAAACTGACCTATGAGATATTGATGAAGGAATTACTTTCTACAGTAGTTAATTTGCGGCGGAATAGCATGAGGTCCATTACAATTTGTCTTCGACATTTTACAAAGCAAGTGAAGAGTTTGTAAGGAGACGATTCCGTTTGGAAAATGACTTATCGTACAATATGATGGGAGGGTTACCTATAGGGTTAGAATGTGACGTAAAAACAAGACACGAACGTTCGTGCGTTGTGATTGATCGAGAGACCAACGAGTGACGTTTTCCGATACAAATCTGAGACGATGCGATGGAACGTTTTGTTTTTTAATTTTTGCTTTCTAAGGGGGCTGATCATTTTTTACCCGTCTGAATAACTCACATGATGACAAACTCTTCATAGTGGCTCGTTAGTTGAGTTGCATTTCGGAGTCAGCCAGTGTATATCCAGTAACTTCAGGCATCAGTATCTTGACGTTTGACATTATGTTTTGACTGTTCTGTACTTTAATTTCAGTGTGGTTGCTTTGCCGTGACATCATAAAATAACTGCCCAGGACAGAAACATATATGAGGCTATATTTTTAAGTGCCGACTGTGCGTTCTAAAAAAATGGAGTTGATTGGAATAATTCATAATAGCTAAAACTAGTTTTGGCGTCAGGTCAAACAACTTTTGAAGTCGACGGGAATAAGTCAATTTTAAATCTTAATTACGTATTTTTACCTACCTACGATGCCGACAAGAGCTATTTTCATCAAATATTTGATATTATGGAAGATATTCTAACAATCCTTACGGACAAAATATTTGAAATGTGAAGCGCTAGTCTAACTCGCACATGGTTTATTTTGTCTGCACAATTTTTAGATCATCAGAGATGGATGTATCCAGTTTATAGAACATTTGTTGTCATTTCACAATCAAGTTTCTTTCGTGTACGTTTCAGACATGTCAACAGAAACCCACGGTACCGTCAGCACGTGACGATTTCTAGATAACGATCAGTGACGAGCGGACGACCGATTGTCAACCTCACGTACGACGCATTTATCAATACGCTATTGAGAGCATTTTTTGTCAAAAAAGTAAAAACATGTTTTGAAATGAATTGTTTAAGAGCTATTGTGAGTGATTTATGAATGATGTTAGAGTTTAATTTTTTTTTGGTTTAATACCTTACAAGTATACGATAATATTCGGCTAATTGCAAGGCCTTACTTTAGTATAAAGTTTTTAAGCACGGCTTATTTAAAACACTCTGTGCGTCTCTTTCTAGCCACTTTATAAATCGCGTTGACAGAGAAATACATACGAATGTTTAACTAATCAATGCTTAAGTAACGCCCATGGTGTTTTGGGATAACTGAATATTTAGTTGCTTTTAGCGGTAGAGCGATTGCGACTAATCTTCGACTAGTCACGACTATTGAAAATATTTCACCTATCGTTGATAGTAATTATTTTGTCGATACGTCTACTACGTCATAAAATGAGCTAGAATATAGGTGAAACTTTGAAATTGAAATATTTCTATTTGTTATTCGGGAAAATATTTGCACAAAATCTAATCTAAGTATCAATGAAATGAAAGGGAACGTAATGAAGGGATAATATAATGAGGGATAAGGTAATGAGGCCGTGTGTTAGTTTTCCCGCACCGAAACAAATATTTGTGTGATCAACAGATAGTTGTATTGGGTCTGAGTGTTTTGTGGGACCGTTTTTTGTAGTTCCTGATATCCACGATTCGGGTTTAACCTAGTGTGGGGTCAGGACGGTGTTTAAAAAAAATTGATAAGCTATACTTCAATTTATTACTTGACACGTGGAGACTGGAAGTAGACAAAATGTAACCATAAAACAATAATGCTTTTTTATGTTGCCGCGAATATTACACATTGAAATAAAACTAATTTAACCCCGTGACCACGAAGGCTGAAAAGCCTTCGAAACGACGGAATCAAAATTAATACAAAACCGCGATAAAAACCGTTTAAATTAGTTTTATTTCAATGCATAAAACAGTAGTTACACGCACATGCAACACGGATATGAATTCTTTACAATGCTATTGTATGCATAGAATGCCATCTATCGGCCATTTACACGTGTTTCTTGGACATTTGAATTTCGAACGAAAACATATCACTTGAATTGCTTCCAAAACATACGTGTATGACTTGAATAACCAATCGACTTTGTTACGAACTACACTATAAACAGCGATTCACTCGACACGTAGCATTCTCGTACCAATTCTCTTGGACTCAGGAATTAGTTAGGTCTTGGGCATTATGAGACTTGCATCTTATTTCTCGGGATGACGAGCGCTGTTCAGGGCCATGCAGTGCTTTGTAATTCAAAGTTCTGTGTGGTGTTGCTTCTGTTTATGGGCAGGCTTACCATCAGGCTGCGAGCGGCTTGCTCGTCTCGTCTTACAATAAAAATAAAGGATATTTCCACTCACTCTGCTAAAATATTTCTGTATCCTTTTCTTTATCGACTCCATTTTATTTGTAAAATCACAACACTTCACCATCCAGGCTGATTCAATACAATATACTGAGTATTTAATCACTGATTCATTTAAAGATAATGTGTTAACGGTAGATAATGTTGATATGAATGAGTTTTGTTTACAACTATAGTTATTGATAAGGAAACAAAGCGTTAAAGGAAGGAACGGTTGTATCCCAGTCTAAAATCCATACAGTTTGTTTTCACTTTTGATGTTGAAAAAACAGACATTATCTAATCGGCTTATTACACCCTCATTACAGAATCAGTCAATCTCAGTGTGCTTCTAAGTAGAAGAAAACAATACTATCTGTAAGAAGTTAACACCAGAAACTCATTACACGTGCAGTAAAATGTCACTGTACCTTTATACAGAAGCAAAGACTACTTACTATCTGCTAGCTTTATACAGAAGCAAAGACTACTATAGTACAGATAGTACTGTCAGAATTTAACAGCGGAGCCCCATTACACCTACAAAATTCCATTTTAAAATACCACTGCACCTCTAAACAGCACAACCATAAAACCAAAATAAACAGAGATAAAATCGTAATCGATCGAACGGTGCACCATGGCGCCCAAATTGCACGTCTATTCATGAACGATCTATAATTACCAGGAGTTAGTGACCTGCACAATGTGGCGTTACTGCACTTTTGATTTACTGCTTCCGTAATATTAATGGTTCAAGCTAAACACTGGTTTATGGGTGTAAATCTTCGCCGGTGACATTTTGAAATACAGCTCTTGGAAACCAGGGTTCGCATTGAGAATGGCACTTTGTAAGTGTTGGTCGGAGTTAAATACTCTTGTATTTTAAACTAATAAAAACGATTCACCAAGATTGGTGGTCAATAACCTTCCACATTCCATAATTTTATGGCACTATAAAATACACAGCTTTTAAAGGAAAGGAATAATTAAGAAATTGGAAATGACAGGAGGGATTTATGACTCTAGATATCTCACTCACCACGCGCAATGTAACAACAAGCTGCTAATTTACGTCGGTTTTATGTAAGGCAGAGGTAATAACCCAGTCGAACCAGCTGTGCTCTTTCATTCAAAACAAAGAGACAAAACAGTGATTAGTTAAATCCATACTGATTAGAACCTATTAAGTACTAGCTTTTATAGATAGGGATGGTAATTATGTTTATGCTTGAGAAGTAATATAAAATAAAAGCGTGTTAAAAACATCCATAGAGACTAGTCTTAATAGGATGTATTTAGTTAGTTTATGTTTATATTCAATCACAATTTATCCATCATTGGCCGATTTGGTCCAACTTCAAATTAACTAACAAACTCAGAATCCAACATTGAAAGCTGGCCAATAAAAAAGTCATACCCGTCACATCCAATAATGATGCGAAGATGTGACAATCGTAAATCAATTGGCTTTAAGTGGCGTTGATCAAACACGCACAAACTTAAACAATTATGTTATTGTGGCTATCGAGGGACGTGCCGAAATGAGGGTGCGACAGATGTTTTGCCAAATTATTGCGCAAACGTTGGCGGTTGGCCGATTAATGCTGTAACTTTTGTATATTTTCCAACGATAGACATAATGTAGGACAATCATTTTAACGACACATTTGAACATAGGAATGTGTAAACATTTTATAATAGCAGGGTTGTATTTTTAATTTGATTGAATGACGAGACGAATAAGGCACTCGCCTGATGCCTGCCCATAAACAGAAGCAATGCCACACAGATCTTTGAATTACAAAGCACTGTATGGCATTGAACTGCGCTCTCACCCCGATATGTCTGATATGATCTGCCATGATAAAAAATGGGGAATCGATCGTCATCTTAACGAGCGTCACTGCCCTATTTCTGGGTAAAGGCAACCTCTCATTATTATCAGAGGTTTGGTACTTCGAGTAAGTAGTAAAGTAATTCTAAACTTGGAGTAGTGACTCCAAGTTAAGTAACGAATTATGGTTCTATACTTCTTTTAATACATAAAAAAGAAGTCCCGCCGTACACTGCCACTAATTCAATGAAACTTTATATCATACATGTTTATGTTCGTCGAAGCATAATATTATGTATTTATGCAAATAATATGCATTGTAATAATTTATACGCGAATGAATGCATTATAATTTTCACCCATTAAACTAACCATAATTGCATCGATTTAGTACATAAGCGCTTTTATTATTTCCTTACGGTTGTATGCAAATTAGAATCATTATTTTGGCACTACATATTATTAACCCCACATTAGATTAAAAATAAAAATGTGACGCCTCATTTCTGTAAGACTGATCAATGTAAAATTAACTAATCATCTATCAAATCTCATGTCATGTCAACATCAAGTTGCTAGAAGCGTGGTCAAGGCTTTTGACTTAACACACCTGTTAGTAAAATAAGGCATGCAAACTAAAAATGAAGAATCGTATGTCAAACGTTATTTGGGGTTATTGGAAGATTTATAATTAAATCTATCGTCAAATGACGTGTCAATTACTAAAAAGCGATTGTTTGCAAATCAGATCAGAGGTTAATACATTTTTCACTAAATAACCTTTCAGAAACTCCAATTGATTTGACAGCGCTGTTAAAATCAAAGTAGTAATAAATAAAATAATAAAGTAAAATAATAAAGAGTCCTTAAATAATTCAATCAACCTTTCAAAGATAAACCTGACACGTTTTTAAATCCAAATACATCGATCCTATCCATTCCCTTTTTAGATCAAGTGTGAAACTAACACATGGCGGCCGTAAACACATGGAAACGCTCCTGGGAATATAGTTGTGAACGGTTACCGAAGTGAGATGGATGCACTGCTTGATTGACATTACCTATGTTCTTCCTTTGCGTATTTATGGAGTACTTCTGACTGATCATTACGAAACTTTTCGTGTGGGTTATTGATAGGTGTTTTTGTTCAGAGATGAAAGATTTTGAAAGGATATAGTCAATAGTGTTTGATCGCGGCTTCATCAGCGTATATTTTTTCTGGTATCAAATAAAATTACATTTCTTATATACATTTATTTATTTGATTGAATGACGAAACGAGCAAGGCGCTCGCCTGTTGGTAAGCGCCACGCCTGCCCATAAACAGAACTGCACTAAATAAACAGCACTGAACTGCGCTCGTCACCCGAGACGTAAGATGTTAAGTCTCATAATGGCCAGTAATTTCACTGGCTTCAATGTCCTTCAAACCGAAACACTACAGTGCTTACATACTGTTGCTTGGCGAGAGAAATAGACAAAGCGGCGGTAACAACTCAGACGGCCTCTCGCATACGAGGGACCTACCATCTTGTAAAACCTTTCTCTCATTAGAGAATGAATTTTAAATGCCGAAATACAGTTTCATTAATTGTGTTAAAGAGCATTAATCATTCATTAACCTATATGAACCACTGTTGCAGGATGCAATGGTGCGTTATGAAGAGCCCAGTAATATATTTTCATTGTCTCACCATTGCATTATTATTATTAGAAATATAACTTTGAATACATATGAGTCTGCAACTCGAATAAATGAAAAAAAAATTGTGTGTGTCGTGGGACACCAGGTAGGAACGAAGTTCCTTCGGCTAATGTACAATCGACACAAATTGCAAAAAATTCAAATTATCAACTAAAATAACAAAATATGTCTCTTTATTTTTGTTTGACAACATAAAATTACATAGAAATAGAATAGAAAAATAGAAATAAAAAAAAGACGTGTGGCGCTCGGAGACTGCCGCGGTAAAGCTATTGTATAGCATTTTTTATCAACTTATGTAATTATAAATAATAACGAGCTAGCGTAATCTTTTAAAAATCGAAGGAGTATTTTTATATACTTCAATTATAACTGGCTGAATGAATTTCATTTTAAATATGTCTCTTTATTTTTGTTTGACAACATAAAATTACATAGAAATGACTGACATTAAAATTGACACATTGACTGTCGCGCCTGCGCACGTCTCATTTAACGCTTTTATTCCACGCATTTTTTCCACGCATTTTTCTTACGGTTTTACTATCACATTTTTTTCAGTTCGGTCATGCAGCGAAATCCCTATCCCCTCCAAGCCTGCCGTAAGGAACTTCGTTCCAATAAATACATTATTATTGTCATTATTAAAACCAAGTTCCAAATAAAGACCAATACAAATTGTACCATACAAACTTCCCCACCACTTTTCACCTCTTTAGGATTGGAGTATCAAAAAACATTTTTTTAGTTGTTAATAGGAAAACCGTTTTACACTACATCAGGTTAATCTGTATCGTGGGTATCAGTTACGAGGGATTTCTAGATACAACATCTAGACCCAAAACAAATATTTGTGGATCACACAAACTTGGTGCGGGAATCGAACCCAAGGCCTCTCGCTAGATACAAAATGTAAGTAGATTCGAAGATGTAACTGACAGTGTTGATTAAGATTTAAATTTACTGCTACATTTAAATGATATTGTGACTGACGTTTCCATTAAAATCACTCTCCATTTTTTTTTGTTGTTAATAGGAAAACGGTTTTACACTACACCAGGTTAACTTATATCGGTTCGAACCCCGCACCGAGACAAATATTTCGTCCATAAATATGTGTTTCGAGGTCTGGGTGTTGTGAGACCGAAAGTCTCTCGTAGTTACTGATACCCACGACACAAGCCTCGTATCTTACTGTGGGGTCAGGACTATGTGCGTGATTAGGTGTGTTTATATGTCTAATTGTCCTCTAGGCATTACGTCATTACAATAGTTTATAATTAACATTAGAGTGATAAAGTTATCAATACGACGTTGGTTTGCGATCGAAATACAATACTATAAATAGAATGTCGATAAATACGTAACTTTGTAGTCGGCGCCATGAATTAACTTCATACCAATAAAGACGAAATGACGTAATAAATAACATGTAATGAACACAAACAACGCAATTCACGCATGCACTACAGGTTATTGAACCAACATAGTTCAGTATATTCTCTTTCTTCTTCCATCTGCCCTTATCCCACTCTCAGTGGGGTCGGCGCAACATGCTTTTAACACATGTTAAAGAAATATTTGGCTTGTAGTTTTTACGATCGGACGTCTGACTTTAACCCCTCTGGGGAGAATATAGTTCAATCTTATTTTTTTTTATTTGATTGAATGACGAGACGAGCAAGGCGGTCGCCTGATGGTAAGGGCCACGCCTGCCCATAAACAGAACTGCACTGAATAAACAGCACTGAACTGCGCTCGTCACCGCAAGATATAAGATGGTGAGTCACATAATGCCCATTAATTTCACTAGCTTCAATGTCCTTCAAACCGAAACATACTACCCATAAACAGAAGCAACACCACTCAGAACTTTGAATTACAAAGCACTGCATGGTACAAAACTGTATCATGGACAACGACTGGGTCATGACCACTGTCGCACAGAAAACTGACATAAAGTAGCGGCTTGCTGTTGCGTTTCGTACAGTGAGTGACATATCCGGAGGCCCAAATCCCCTTCCCTTTCCCAATCCCCTAAATATCCCTTTTCTTTAAGGTCGGCAACGCGCCTATGATTCTACTAGTATTGTGGGTGTACATGGTCGAGATCACTTATTATCAGGTGACCCACTTACTCGTTTGCCGATCTATGCAAAAAAAAAGAATACCTGATAATATTAGATAATTTGAATGTATAGTTTGAGAGCGTCCAAGAGCCGTTCAACGTTCGACTTAAGACTACCATACGTAATACAGTCGTTTACATAACCAAATTAGAGATGAATAATAAATTACTAATTAAACTAATCCCATAGATAGCATGTAGATAAATAGATATAGTTAATAGCTTACATCAGACATCGTTTAATGAGTCCACATCTGGAGCGATGTGACCGGCGATGCGCCTTCCGCTGCCGTAACATGTACACTCGCGCACAATACGGGTAAATAAATAAGCTAGAAGTTTTTTTTTGTCAACCTACTACTTTTTTTTATCCGAGCACGGCAAATGATTGCACTACACCTGATAGTAAGCTAGTGCAGTCCAAAAAATTAGCGACCACCGACAAACAATGAGTTTATCGGTGGGGCACCAACCAACCATCAAGTCATGTCGCAAGCCCCTCGAGAGAACTGGATATACACTAGCTGATCCTGGAACGCGATCCATATAAGGCATGTGGATCACTATGGCAGGTTTTAACACCCTGCGTACGGTGGTCGCTATCCGGGCGGATATGAATATCATACCACCATCAAACTACTAATATAGATGCTGACTGCATTGATTGCGATTTTGGATGGTTGAAAAAGACATTCCGGAGCTACGAGGAAAAGCTAGTTTAAAACATCGCTTCTTTTGAGTGACTGGACCTCCCTACCGCAGAATCATGCTTGCCCAACCCAGATTCCTGCTAATCATCTCCTACATGTTTTTCTTATTTCTATTTTTGGTAGCCCCAGAAAAAATAACACTGCGCCCATTAATGATACACATTTTAAAGGCCTGTGACAAAAACAACAATTCACTTTAAATTATCATAAACAAGTGCCCTAAACCAACACAATATATTGAATAAAGTTCCTTCTCAATTTTAGGATATAATCCGGAAGTACGTGTGAAATAGAGGAAATCGGCGTCATGTTATTGAAAATACTATGCATACCTAACTGACGGGCTTTCGTATGTTTGATGCCTCAATACGCCACGTAAGGCATTGAATTAGAGGCGTTATTAATATCGAAACGACTGTTTATGGAAAATTACCATGAAAAGGCAATTTTATTATGGCAACGACTTCTTGTGTAGACATATGGAATATCATTTACCTAATTTGTGGTTCATCAATTTATTTGTGATATATTTACATAATTAAACATTAGTATGATAAATACTTTATTAAAATATGTTAATATTATAATTTTTTAATTAAATCAATAATCGGGAATCGTATCATTATACCGTACATATACGCTAATGGCAGCCACAGGCGGCCATTATGATCCGGTTATAGTTATTAAAATCTGTGATGAGTTATATTCTAATCTAATATGTTAGTAGATACTCAAATAAGCAGACATTTAGGTAACTAGTTCAAGCTTGCCCTATCCCATAGGAATAGGAGGCCATAATAAACCAAGTTTTATACGAATTCGATAGTGGGCCCGTTATCATGCATGTTTTGCACTACGATTGGTACTTTAACACTATTTCTTATGCACCATACCCACATACGACAGTCAGCAAATTACGTCACCGTAAATGTTTACAATTTTATGTTAATAAAGCCTTATTAATGCATTTTCATCTTAATAAATTGCGATGTGTCAAGTGCTTTCACCGCTCCACTCACATTATGCAATACCTTAATTTATTTTTTATGCAGCTAATTAAATGTTATGAGGTTTGATGTTATCTGTTGGCGATTGTTTTTTTTACTAATTAATGTAGTAAGTGTTAGAGTGAAGCTGCCATCTTTGTCAGCGACAGTCTTTTGTCGATTGTATTACATAAAACAGAAGATAGATGGTAGCTTTCTGTGGCGTTTAATACTGTGTATGTGAGATAAAAATATCAATAAATGAACTACATCAGGTTATCAAATCCAACACCTGATGCAGTTATAGATAGATTCATTCGTGAACGTCCTGCTATATGTGCTTGATGTTTTGTACATAGACACAATGACTGTGTGCCAATCAATACCTGAGCAAACAAGTGAAAACTACATCTATTTAAGCTAAACTCACTAAGGTGTGCAGAAATGACCAGATCTAGACCAATGAGACAACTTCATTAAAACGTTATTTCATATAATAAATCGCAAATGACAAATATTAATAGATGTCACAAGTACTTATGCACCCAACAGTACCTACTTAGACAGCTTCTATAATTAATATCAATCGTCGTGCACATAATCGTAGTAAATGAATGCATGTTTACATAACAGTTAACAGTTCTTGTACACTCCACCGACGCCAATACGTAAAAATTATATTGAGTTTTTGTATCCGAGCATGGCAAGTTGACTGCACTACATGTGATGGTAAGCGCAGTGCAGTCCAAAAAAACAGCGACCACCGACAAACAATGAGTTTATCGTTGGTCATCGGAATCATGCTGGGCTATAGTAGGAGACCGCAATTCGAGGGGCCTGCGGCAGGACTGCGGACCGATACAGGCACAGGGATACATGGATGCACCCCTATACCCGCCCCCAACCACCCTTCAAGTCATGTCGCAAGCCTGTCGGGAGAAGCGAGGATACACTGGCTGATCCCGGAATGCGATTCACACATGATGTGTGGGTCACTATGGCAGGTTTTAACACCATGTGTACGGTGGCTATCCGGGCGGATATGAATATCATACCACCTATAAGTGTTTCATCAGTGATTTGCAACTGACGAAAAAAACAGAGTAGGTTTTTGATTCGACGCGTATGTATTTTGGTATGTGTACCACGCATAACTCCGCCAAACGAACCGTATTGGGTGTTTTTTTAAATTCAAAAGAGTATAGCTATGTTGGTCCCGCTTAATAACAAGATGAAATTCCAGCCCTAATGGCATGAAACTAGGGATGAACTATACATACTTAAGAAGTCAGTTTAAGGCACTCACGCATAATATATTATTTAAATATACATATACACACACAGCCTCCTTAACGCAGTGGACAGTAGCCGGCTGCGAAGCCTAAGGCCGTGGGTTGGATTCCCGCACCGATACAAATTTTTGTGAACCACAAATATTCGTTTCAGATCTTAGTGTTGTGGGACCGCAAGTCCCTCGTAGTTCCTGATACCCACGATACAGGTTAACCTAGTGTGGGGTCAGGACTATGTGTGTGACTGTTGGGTGTGTTTATTTTATGATTTACTAGCTGTTGTCCGCGGCGTCCGTCTGCGTGAATATTTTTTTCTGAGATAAAACATAGCCTATGTTCATCAGGATAATGTATCCTAAATTATCTACCATCATTATCTAATGGTGACAGATTTTTTCATTTCAAATCGGTCCAGTAGTTTCAGAGCCTATTCAATGCAAACAATCAAATCTGTCCTCTTTATATTAGTTTAAATTTATTTTATTATATCCGATATCCGGAAGCCCAAATTCTCTCCCATTCCCAATCCCTAATTATCCCTTTCCTTTAAGGCCGGCAACGCGCCCATGATTTTTTTGGTGGTGGGCGTACATGGGCGGTGGAGATCACTTACCATCAGGTGACCCTCTTGCTCGTTTGCCGGCCTATGCTATATAAAAAAAAATATTCGACTTCGAATAACGTATCTTTAGCCGCGTATTACGAACCATTTCACTACATGCGATGTATTATAGAAACACGCGGTGAACAGCAATACAATGGAATTCTGAGCCAGTGGGTCATGACGTCGCTTGTTTTTGGTACGCAGCCGGATCTTAGCGGAAACTGTGAGAGTAATCTCTATAGACACTGAGAGAGATTTATCCGGACTTGTGTTGGCATTGAGCTCAAGGACCTTCTTTCGAACGTGTAGAATGATCAATAAAGCGTCAGTAATTTATCTACCGGATGGGAACTCATTGAAATAAAAATTGAAACGGATTTTATCGCGGTTTTTTTTGGACCCCACGAAGCTGACCATGGTTGCGTGATCATGAAGGCTGAAAAGTCTTCGAAACGTTCGGGTTAAAATAATAATAAAAAAAAACGATAAAATCCGTTTAAATTAGTTTTATTTTAATGAGTAGTATATAGTAGTAAACATAAGAAATCATTACGGATTCATTTTTGTGATGGGAAATAGTTTGACTTGAGGATGACAGTAACAGTATCACTATTTAAAAAGCATTTTTATAGGAAAACTTGCAAACGTGCAAGTAGATCTGATGGTACCTCCACGATATAAAAATATTGTAGGTACTGTGCATTGGCTAATCACTATCTAGGAAAACAGTATTCCCTACCAAACTTAATGAATGAGAAGTTTTTTTATTTGATTGAATGACGAGACCAGCAAGACGCTCCCCTGATGGTAAAGGCCACGCCTGCCCATAAACATAATCAACACCACCTAGAACTTTGAATTACAAAGCACTGCATAGCACTAAACTGCGCTCGTCATCCCGAGACATAAGATGTTAGGTCTTATAATGCCCAGTAATTCTACTGACTTCAATGTCCTTCAAACCGACAGTGCTTACACACTGTTGTTTGGCGGAAGAAATAGACAAAGCGGTGGTACCTTGTGAAGGTTTATAAATGTGGAGGACGCTATAAGAGGTGTGTCAAGTCCATAGCTTATGGCACTTGTTTCTGCTTATCTCCATTAGATATAGGCTCGAGTACCTATGTATTATTCAGATAAATAAAACTCGTATCATCATACCTTCACAATCTTAGGCACATATGAAGACAGCAATATTTTAGCATCATCATAGTATTATCAAAGCGAAGGGAATCTGGAATGCGTGTAGAACTCACGAAGTTGAAGAGTAGAAAAGTTTATAACGATGTAGGTAGGCACTGGAATGATTGTAGCTTACTGTACTTTCATATCGGAGTTAACGGTGTTTGTAGAAATTCGCAATCACTTAGAACCACTTTGTAATCAGCGTTAAACATGAGGTATTTTGGAATTCTATCTATCCCATTCCGTTTGTACCATTTTCAGATTTTTTTAAAGTACCTACCGACATCTTTTTTAGAAAAAGGGAACAAAAATACTGATTGAATTGAGAACTTCCTTGGTTTTCGCGGGAATTCTGACAGTGCAGTTCATCGCTTATTTTAATTTATTTCATAAACTAGTTTAGAGTTGTGTTTGTTGTATAAAAGTGGTGTGGATTTGTTCAATAAACATTGACGGTGATGAACAGTGTATGGAATATTGAAATAAGTGAATTTAGCATCGTACTGGAAGGAGTTAACACCAAAACTCCGGCAAGACCTTGAAATCGACCGCACCCGTGTTTCATCGTTCTTATAAAAACAACTTAAGAATAAAATATACTCGACACTGGCAAAATGCATAATAATGCGAAAACCCATAAATAAAAAAGAAGAAGAGAACTTCCTTTGTTTTATGCGTCGATTGAACATGCGGACACAGATAAGGTAGCATTTCCTTATTATGGAAATAACAATATAATATGAAGTATTCACATTAAGGCATCAAGTAATTGAATTTATATCGGGACTTTTCCCATGATGTTAAAGATAAATATATATCAGCTGTAGCCTGTGAGGTGTTATCACTATCTTTGCGAGATGAAACACTTATCAGTTGAGATAACTTCAATAAAACGTTAAACCAACGCAATAAAATTGACAAAGAAAACATCTTTACACCGCGCTGATTTTGCTTCAAAATTAAAAGTTTTTCTAACATGTTCGCCACCTATTTTTTAATTAGTATTGTCCCTACATCCTGCCAACTTGCTTTGCGTTTATCAGAGCGTAAATTTAAAAAACAAAAGTTTTTTTTTCTAGTCTATTGAGACGGGATGCTTTGCGGTTACCATAGATATAATATAGATTATTATTTAACTATTTACCTTTATTAGCGTGGATGTCGGTCAACTCCCTTATAAAGAGGTTCTCCGAAAGAATGTTAAACAACTTTCAGACCAGTGAAAGTATCCTTGGCGCCTCTTCGTCTGGTACATCGAACACAAACAAAAACACACTGTGACCACCACAAACACTATATTTATGTTATGTAACACGTTTTATCACCGGGGAACTTTAGTGTTTTTGCGACTTTTTACGAGGATGGGCAGACAGTCACTGCACGCGCGACCACCTCGTTACGGTGCGCGGGAGTCAGTGAGCGCAAGGCGCGAGCGGTGCCCTGGTTAGTGTTGCCAACTTTCCGAACGTGTTCTGCCTAACTTTGCTGTCTTAGGTAATAAATTAATTTACTATTCTTTAAATGCCTTGTCGTAACGTAATATCTAGGTTTTATGTTAGTCGTGCACAAAAAGTAGAAACAATTTATATTCATACATACATAAGCTCGAAGGGGTAGGCAGAGGTGCAATTAGTGCAGTACCCATATTTGACCGACCTTATTTATGTTCCATGATGTGAAGGGGGACGAGCATATTGCCACACCGAAAATACTGATCCCAAGCAATTTATATGTAATTTTTAGAATTGGAAGCGTTATGTAACACAAATTGTAATGTAATTACACGACCTGGGAATTGAACCCAGGATCTAAGGCTATAATATAAAAAAAACATGGCTCTCAGCTACACCTGGGTCAGGTATAGAACCATGTTGCTATGCTATATTATTTTATGAATTTTCCTGTTTTATGTGGAGTGTCGTACATCTAGCAACACAAGCACTCAGGCACGGACTTTGCGCTCGCACGGAATGCAATCTCCCTCACTCTCTCATGCACACGTTTTCTCCCATCCACGATATTGTCTCGTTTCCTCACATTTATGAATGGTTATGCACCGTGCCCAATAACTTCGTCTCCGTTGGTTTTTAACTTAAACTTTTTTTGCTACCAAAACCCGCAAGAGCTCTTTGTTCAATTGACCTTAGAAGTTAGATACACATTGCCATGTTTTGTAACGATATGCTTCATAATTTACTACTAACGTATATTTGGAGTAAACTAGCAAGTTTAGTGCAAACTGCAAAGGCAAGATTGTGATCAAAAAGTTACCGTTATTTATTAGACATAAATATTACACTAGATTGTAAATTGAACATTTAGTTGTTTGCGGGTAATGTTTTTCAAAAATTTTGCTGAAATAGTTAATGGCGTGCCCAAGAAAGCCAGTATCTTCGCCATAAACAAGAGATCCTCAATTATTTTTACGCATCAGTTCTGCTTCTAGTTCCTGAATTCTTATGAAAAAATTTTGTTGTCTTATTCGCTTCACCATACCATACTTGATAAAAATATATTTGGAAAATAAATTACAAATCTTTCTTTAGCAGAAGTATGTGTTGAAACAGCCAAAAGCGGGTCTAAAACAAGTTTAACTCAGAGTCACGTTGTCGGTCCCGTTATAATAGGCATTATATGAATAGCATAGTAAACAGTTAACCTTTATTGTGCACTCTGAGATGTTCAATTAGTGTATTACCCTAGATATATCAATAGCCAAATAATCTTTGAAATGTTGTGTTCTCTATAAAATGTGGTACAAGTTTTTGACGTAATTATAATTTAAAAATAAATGACGGTTACATATTAATCCTATTAATTTAATTTTAGACAGTACTAATGTAAATATATAAGTAGTAAAAGGCAGAGAAAATAGATTGTACTCTCTCGTACCTGATAAACGCTATCATTAATTACCTAATAATAGTAAATTGAAAAATCACGCAATGACTCCGCAAGAACCCGACTAATGGGAATAACATGATTGGTTAAGTCTCCCCTCACTTTACAGAAAGGGATTTATGATTTAATCCTGCCATAGGTTTAATATAGATTAATGAACGGATGGATGATCATTATTTAGCCCGAAACGTCTGCTACCATTTATCTGGGTCCAAAAAGCCGGAGTTTGTGTTGTAAAAATTGTGTCAAAACTTAAACAGAATATTAGGAATGGCCTAATGTAAATAGTAGATATTTAATTCCACAGCTAAATAAAAGTTCTCAAGATATTGTCCTTTTTTTACTTCCGAGAACTTATGACCTACTAGGTTTTCAAAACCAAAATAATCCCTTCAGTTTGAATCTTTAAGCCGATATATTGCAAAGCAAAGTCTCACAGATTTCGTACAGCATCCTGCGACCTGCATACTAGTTTAATCGCAGAGGTCTCGATATAATTAGTATTGTTCGATTGCAGTCACGGTGGCCGCTTGTTGCTGCGATGCTAATCTTTGTATGAGCAAACAGAACTCAAAAGGATGTTGCATGTCGAAATGCTGAGTTTAGGTTTCGATCGGTCTATGTTTACTAAAAAATTGACTGTGGAAGTATCGTGCTCATATTATCATTCAAATAAAGTTATTAGTATGAAAAAAACTTCGTTTTACTTCCAAATCCCAAGTACAGGCACCGGCACGAGTCGAGAATAAGCTTCACCTGTCCAGTAGTTTTTCTAAAGAGCTGATTGGCGGAATGAAGGAACGCGGGACGCCGACGCGACGCGATGTTTCACGCAATTGGTTCGCCAGTCGATGCTTGTCGTCTATTGGTCTCTTACCTGCCGTCACTGCTGTCCTTTTGTGATCACGACTCGTGCCGGTATACATACCTACGTCATAACATCTACCTGCATGCCAAATTTCGGCCCGATCCCTCCAGTGGTTTGGGCTGTGCGTTGATAAATCACTATGTCACTCAGCCAGTCAGTCACCTTTGAGTATAAATATTTAGATAATAAGTCGCGCGATACGATGTGGTACCATTGAATATAATTTTTCAATACAATGTCCAAATAATTGAAATTGAATAATTGCGTTAACATAATTAGTCATGTTACAAATAACTTAAAACTAGCCAGACAAGTCACACCAAATTATTAATGAATGACTGTCATAATCGCCCACGACCAATTCGGTGTCCTGACTCATCAATACACAAAAAAAAAATTGCTAGTGAAAGGTAAACTGCAATGATTTTATAAAGTAAACAAAGTACAGTATTATGAAATTGAAGCGAATAAGTGTGTATGCTTGCAGTTGCTGTTTTGTATTTCAAGGAAAAATAATAGTTGCGTATGTTGTAAGATTTTTGCAATTTTGATAATATTATTATGTCGGGCGTGCTTGGCGTTGTCTGTTATTATAGTGTTTTCGTGCTGGCATAAGATATATCTTACTAGCCTATCTAGATACATTTAGGTATTCCCAGACACTCGCCGAGCTTCACTGCTCGGTGTCGACAAAAATGCGTGCCACTGTTGATCGATGCACAGGAGTCACAGTGGCGGGTGTGTTGGCGGGATAGTCTATCTAGATACAGATTCTGCGTTCACCTTTAGCTTGATATTTCTATTAAAAATCCATCTTATTGCTCACAGAAATGATATTTAAGCGAATTTTGCAAAGAACACATGACACCAACTCACGCTTGTGTGGAACACGAGTAGATAGTGCCTGCACCCACCGCTCGATGAACGAGAAGTCAGAATTAAATAATATGTGGCAGACATTTATGATTTAAAGGCAGGCAAGGTTACGGACACCATTATATTAGGCCCAAAACCAACTTTACTACACGTATACGGTATACTCTGCTGACTAAGGGACGAAGCAATGGCGAAGCTTGGTTGCCGTTGCGGCTTGTGGGGGTTAAGATGACGGGTCGCGCTTCATAATTCCAAATTCACCGCCACATCACGATGGGAAGGCGGATACTGGCATTAAGTCGGGAAAATGGAAAACAATACAAGATAAATAGTAAAAAATGCGGACCAATGATAATGATAATTTGCAATAAGTATTTATATAACGACAAAACCACGGCAAAACTATTTTTCCTTATAATATCGAATGATGTGTCAAATTTCAACCGGTATTTACACAGCTTTGCAATAGAAAATTTTACACTACTTAATACAATTGACATCCGACACAGCATGTTTACATGTGCCAGAGCGAAGACCGTATGTTTGGAAAGGCTTTTAGCCAGGGCACGTTAGTTCAATATTTACCACTTTCATTTACTGGTTTCTGATTAACGCCACTCGTGGCAAACATTGAGATCGGATATGAAATCACGGCGTCCACTTGAGGGTATTAGTAATACGACCGAAATATGTATACTGTAGTCAGCGGCGTGAATGTAGGTAACTAGTTATTGCAAATGATCTATTTTTTTATTATAATGTATTACGACACGAGCAGGTCGCTCGTAAATGCGTAACGCCTGCCTATAAACAGAAGCAACACTACAGAACTTCACAAAGCATGGCACTCGACTGCGATCGTCACCCTGAGACATGATGTTAAAGTAATTTCAATAGCTTCAATGGCCTTTAAACCGAAACACAACACTGCTTACTGCTGCTTTTTCGCATACGAGTGACGTACCACCTAGTATATGAACATAATATAACAGGTAAACACCCCCGATATTAGATAGTAAGAGACCTTAAAAAGTAATACCTTAATTGTAGTGCTTAATGGTTGAACAGTTTTTCACCAGCTTTAAAAAAAACCGCATCGCTGTGCTACAATGTCACTCACTCATAGCATCCCTAATTTTTGTTGGGATTTAAAAATAATAGATATAAATGATCTTCTTATCTGCTCTTATTCCATTCACTGTGGGGTCGACGCAATATGTTTTATAACACATGTAAACGAAAGATTTGGCTTGTAATTTTTACGATCGGCCGCCTGTCTGACGTCAATCCCTCTGGGGAGAACATATCCATACCCGAAACGAATATTTGCGGGCTACACTTTGTGTGCGGAAATCGAAGCGGCCTAATGATTCACAGCCGGTTACTTGCTCACTACGTCACACTGTCAGAATAAATATAAATACCTAGTAATAAATATAAATGATCAAACATTTATGAATTGAAAAACCTAAACCCGCTATGAACCACAACATTAACATGATAATGATTAGTCTATATGGAGGAAATCATCAAATACGAAAAACAGAAAATAAGGAAATAATAGTAAATTAATGACAATATTGTCAGCGAAAACATTAGACCAAATTCTGATCTTGTATGTTACATATCAGAAACGCAGAACCGATGTAATTTTTATGGTCAAAAGAATTAACTTCTAATTAAAGTAGTAAGGGTTAAGTGACAATTTGTCTCGCTGCGGGCCCCACTGATGTAACTACAGATTATTCAATTGTTCGACGTGAACGCCCTTTATAACTTTTAATTCTTGTTGGCAGTTAAGCGATTTCTATTTCTTTTTGTATATACTTTTGTTGTGTTTAAAAAGGACCGATTTCAATCTGCAAGTAAGCACTATATTTTCTCCGTTATGATATAAGACGGCAAATTAGATAAATAATAAATATCACTATGCCGTACTCTAATCCATTTAAATTTACCGGCACCAAAATATTATTCGTTAAATTGCTTTAATTTTACCATCCTGCATTATTCGGTACAACAAGGGACTTCCCATTGCCACACATTCGTCATAAACTGCAACATTATGTAACATAAGTTTCCACAGGAACACCTAGCTTATGAACTAATCCGAAGCTTTAGAATTTAATACAAAGTAGGTCATGCCTCGTTAAGCGTTGGTTGGATCGACTAATGTGTTTTCGCTTTCATCATTGTTTTTGGTTCCCATTAAAAAGGCTCGTTAGGAGGTTAGGAGTTACTCTATGGAAATAAAAGCTAATGACTCAGTAAACATAATTATGACGGTTTTATTTCTAATTCTTCTTCAAACGACTGATAAATGTTAATCACGTTTGTAATTTTACAATATATATTGTAGATCGTAAAAGTCGATAGTCATTTTTTTAATCCTGGCACGGCGAAGTGCCTTCACCGGTCTCATGCTAAGTGTTTTTTACATTATAGAGATCCGCTAAATTAAATACAGTATAGTCCAAATATTATATTGTTTATTGTCGAGAGATTGTGTGCCGCGACGGTCGGTAGAATTATACCAGCCTGAACCTCTGTTTTCACGGAATAAATTAAGTATTTTTTAAATCAGTCTAGTTTTAAGTCAAAGTCTATATAATATTATGCTATGAATGTACTTATCTATATTATATCAGTCTTGTAATACCTAAAACAAATTAGGTATTGTAATTTTAGTTTTATAACACGCATTTGACAGACGTAATGTCAATCGATCTTTTAAATGAAGTTTACTTCGCAACAACAGAATTTGAATTTATTTTTGAAAGAATAAAAATAAAATACTCTAATAAAACTATATATTTCTATTTTACAGATCTAATTACATAACCTTTTTGTCTAACTCGTTTTTCATCAATCGTTGATTGAGTGTTCAATTATAAATTTTATTGGAAACATGCGACGGAACATTGAAAACATTTAATTTGTATCGTGTTTTTAAACTGAGGGAATTTAAGTTTATTTTACCATCCATTTTAACGTGATTGATTTATTATTCTCCAAATTGAACGGGGACAATTCCGTAGAACTGTATTATTATGTTTGGCACCAATTACCATTACAAAGTTCATAATATGTAATTTTATTATAGCCTTACTTCATTGTTAAAGGAACCTGCTTGAGTTATAATATTATCAAAACTACACTCTGTTACAACTTACACCAGCATTGTGAGTTGTCCCAAGTGACGTCGAACAGTACTCCTATAGTAGATAATCTAAACACTGATATGAAAATGACGTATCCTGCCTCTCCATTTTGCCATTTTCACCCAGCTACCTATAACATTTCAAAGGATAGACACGTTTAAAATTTTAAATATAGACGGCGCGGGCGTACTGTAGGCCTGGTAATAAGGTTCCATTGGCAGACTTTGGCTCCGGAGCCCCAACAAATTTTTTATTGAAATGCGAATATAAAAACGTAAATAATACTATTGTGAAACACACATAGTATCGTTTACCCGGCCATGGACACAAGGCTGGGTTGACAGAGAGCGTGAGTCGAGCGTAAGGAAATACCGGTGCTCTGACCGTATCCGATTGAGTGTTTTTGTCCTTAAAATACGAACACGAGTTTATTATATTGTTTTTTTTTTTAACTAATTAGAGTTTTTTAAATGTAAAACATCAAGAATATTTTCTTAATTTATACTAGTGACAACGATATTTTATTTTTATTTATTAGGTTTCATATTGTGTATCTTTATAAATAAATCCATTAATCATGTCGTTTATTCTAACAAAATAGAAGATACAATATTAAGAATATGCGCTAATGCTAGTGACTATTTATTAGAAACATTTTTTTTTTATAAATGATTATCTATTTTAGTATCTGACTTCAAACATAATGTTTCGTAAGATCTGTATTATATAGTTAAGATTTATTTTACATAATGACGTATATTTAGCAAGTTAAATATTTTTTGGTTTGTGGATAAAAATAATTAACTATCAGAGACGTAATAAAGTTTAAATAATAAGAAAATTATACATTTCAACAGATTTAACCTGAATACATTTACATAATGTATTTATATAATATATTGAGAAGATAAAACACCTGTGTGTTTCACTTTTATATCCTTTTTTTACGTAGCTCGTGTTGGAGCCCGGGTTTGCCTGGATTGATTGAAATATAATATGTATATATAACGGATTTTACTAGCTGCTGTTTCATTTAATGGGAAACCGCTTCCAGCACCCTGTATATATATATATCCACAGTGTAGCAACAATATTATTTGATAGATTATCCCACCCACACACCCGCCATTGTAACTCCTGTGCTCCAGGTTTAACAGAGGAACGCCTTTTTGTTTACACCGAGCAGTAATGCTCGGTGAGTCTCTAGGAATACCAAATTGTCTTTGTCCCCCAACGAAAATAGTCAGATGGAAAGTTACGGAGGATTTGGAAATATTAGCTGTCCACATGGTTTATTAGAGGTAATGTCGTCACGTCAAAGCAAAATTTGTGGCCCAATACGCGAACTTTATGGTAGAGCATTTTAAATTTAATGATAGAAATACATACAAATTTATCTACTGGATAATTTTTAGTAAAAAATATTTTATTGCATGATAGTTTTTGTTTCTAGTATTATTATTATGTTTTTGACAACCTCCGTGGCACAGTGGGCGAGTAGGCGACTGCGAAGCGAGAGGCCGTGGGTTGCATTCTCTCACCGAGACAAATATTTGTGTGATCCACAAAAATTGGTTTCGGGTCTACGTGTTATGGGACCGCGAGTCCCTCATTTTAACAAAACTAATAACACAATCAATTTTAAATGCTCTACCATAAAGTACACCTATTGACGCTTTAGTATTTTTGCCTTTCCAGTGACGATGTCCTTGGTAAATATTTATATGTAAGTGCCCAATTAGTGCAAGGAACAAACTGTTGGAGGAACAAATATTGGGCATCACATAATCTTATGTTTAGGATCCTACCTTAACTTAAGGTTTTGGTCATAAAACTAATCACAGGGGTAAACTGGATTTGATGCTATACCGACAGAGGCTGGAAACAAACTATCCAATCATTGACATGCAAGTGACATTCCTAAGAATTGAACTGACTCGGGTGTTACTCAAGAATAGGCTCGGCAAACTATTTGCACCTCTGCCTCCGCTCTCGGCTATACAGGCATGAAATCATATATATATATAACTTTTTTAATAATCATAACATAGAAATAAACTATTAAACGGATTTTTCGCGGTTTTTAATTTTAATTTTGGTCCCGACGCGACATGTCGAAAGTTTTCAGCCTTTGTGGTCACGGGGTGGATTGTTTAAATTAGTTTTATTTCAATGTGTAACATTCGCGTAAACGTAAGAAATCATAACATGCTAACTTTTTTATAACATCCGACAAATCGTCGGCAAGTACCGTTACTGGATGGTATGTGGATCAAACCACGATGTACGGCAATTAATAACATGTATATGCTAAGGTGTGTTATCTAAATGGCCGTAAGCTATTTGAGTAACTTTGCTATTTATCTAAGAATGTGTTTGGTTCTAAACTAACATTAACAACATTTTTATTTCCATGAGAACTTCATAGGATGTGCCTTTTTGGGACCACAGATAGATTTTTTTTTTATAGCATAGGCCGGCAAACGAGCATGTGGGTCACCTGATGGTAAGTAATCTCCACCGCCCAAGTACGCTCACCACCAGAAGAATCATGGGCGCGTTGCCGACCTTAAAGGAAAGGGATCATTAGGGATTGGGAAGGGGAGGGGATTTGGGCTCCCGGATATCTCACTCACCGTACGAAACGCAGCAGCAAGCCGCTACTTTACGACGGTTTTCTGTGAGACAGTGGTAACCACCCGGTCGAGTCAGCCCATTCATGCTGTAGACAAAACTGTCTACAGCGAGGCTCTACCACTCAAACAAATTATATTATTGATGAGTGTAGTTTTTTCTTGCTACCTGGGGTTCTGTCAGCTTAGAACTAGGCTCCAACTTCTAACGTAAACGCTTCCACTACGCCCGATATTGAGCATTCTCTGTGGTAAGACCATTGGCTCATGTCTCCTTCTAATACGTTAAGCCAGCGCTTTTTGCTGCTGTCCCTGCGATCGTGCTCCTGGTATGATCTGGCTCAAGCAGTTACGACCGACGTACTGCGGTTTCCTTAAAACCTATCCAATTCACTTCTTTCCCTCTCAAGGAGGAGATCTCCTTGCGTCTCCTCCTATAACCCCGATAATGAGATACTGCAGTATTTGCAGGTCGCTAGTATCCCATTAACAGGGCCACCCTCAGTTCATAAAAAGGGTCAAAAAAACCCACCTCAAGTGAACCTCAACCTCACCTCCCGACATTCCTGTAGTTTGTCTACGTCATGTCGCGGTAACCAAAGCTGCCGCAGATGTACTCGTTACATACGATCCAGTCATGTGACGTTGCACATCCACCGCGGCATGCTTGTACTTTAGAGGTAAACCTAAGCCAGCACAGAATTTACGAAAAAAGAATTCATTTCATTTCAAATAGTTCGCATAAAGATGAAATGAGACATATTTAAACACTTCCTCTCGATCTGTCAACAAATCTACAAACGTACAAATGTATTCTGGACTAACGATATATCGGTCGCGGGTTCAAAAACCGCGTATATTTAGAATAGAGACGCACCGCGCCCACCGCCGTGTAACGGGAAAGTCGGAAATCAACACACTGGTCCTAATTGTTATTATTTTTAGACAAAATTATACTTCAGAAGAGGAATATCACTTTCAAGATATATATGCTTAATATAACACTTCATAGCTTTAATAGTTTTGAGTCTATTTAAATAGATATTTAAGTGACGTTTACAACAGGATACATCTTTATTTTTTGTTGATGTCATCTGCTAGTATGATTTACTATTTACATCATCAACGAATGCTCCCTGAGTTGTACTGCTGCACACAGTTTGACTACTACTCGTAGAATTGTTTAGGACTAAGTGTAATCATTTACCAGAAGTGTGAAACCAGAAGTGACTTAGGACTTTAGGACACCGACTTAGTATTATAAGTTCTTCACCATCTATTTAGGTGATAGCTTGTTATCTATTTTCTATACGACTTTCCATAATTTAGATATAATAGTAAAAACTAACCCAGTAAACCGGAATTGCACTAGTAACCTCGTAAAAGCATTAGGTATATATGTTTTATTATGGCACGTTTTTTGCTCATTACCACTTTTATTTTTGCTTCAACTTTGTTACACATCTGTTCAAGTCGAATTGCTTTTTTACATCATTATATTGAATGACTTTAAAATATTCTACTAGTATATGTATGTGCAAATTTATATTATGTTATGAATTTGCTTAATCTTGTATTACAAATAAGATATTTATTGGAGCAATTTATCAACGATTATTATTATTTTACAACCTGCCACCTGTATAACGTCACACACGTAAAATCTGGTATTTCAGAAACAGTTGAAGAACGTGAGAATTAGATATAAAGGTACTACTAATGCTATGTCTAGGTTTATACCAGCATTAATTGCTAGTTTTTTGTCCAACGCCTCGGCTCCACTGTGCATTCTTCAATGGATGACTAAGTGCGGATTGCTACCAGTTGGCGCTGTTTCAAAATATTATGATTCAATACGACGTACTAATAAGTGAAATTCACGCTTTCGTGCCATCACAAGGCCTCGATGACAAATCACTAGGTGTTATCTTGACAAGTATGCAGTGCCAGTAATCACTTATGCTGATTACTAGATCAGCAGGTTATATGTGTATCGGGTGGCGGCCATGTTTTCAATTGTTTTTATTTTAATTTTTTATTGAAATACTAGATGACCCGGTGAACTTCGTATCACCTACATAATATATTTGTGTAAAATGTGGTCAAAACTTAATACAAATGTTTTATTTACATTAAATGCAATTAAGTGAGGTACTGCGCCATTGCACGTGAGGTAGCCCGTCGCACATTTAATTGACTTCGACGACCTAAGTCAGGTCGTCTCCCACCTCCCTCCGGTTGGACAGTCCTGTCCCCGTCCCGTCCCCGTCCTGTCCCCGTCCTGTACGCGTCCTGTCCGCGTCCCGTCCCCGTCCTTTCCCCGTCCCGTCCCGTCCCCGTCCCGTCCCCGCCCTGTCCCCGTCTTGTCCTGTCCCTGTCCTGTCCTGTCTCACTGTCCTGTCTCACTGTCCTGTCTCACTGTCCTGTCTCTCTGTCATGTCTCTCTGTCCTGTCTCTCTGTCCGGTCTCACTGTCCTGTCTCACTGTCCTGTCTCACTGTCCTGTCTCACTGTCCTGTCTCACTATCCTGTCTCACTGGCCTGTCTCACTGTCCTGTCTCACTGTCCTGTCTCAATGTCCTGTCTCACTGTCCTGTCTCACTGTCCTGTCTCACTGTCCGGTCTCACTGTCCTGTCTCACTGTCCTCTCACTGTCCTGTCTCACTGTCCTGTCTCACTGTCCTGTCTCACTGTCCTGTCTCACTGTCCTGTCTCACTGTCCTGTCTCACTGTCCTGTCTCACTGTCCTGTCTCACTGTCCTGTCTCACTTTCCTGTCTCACTGTCCTGTCTCACTGTCCTGTCTCACTGTCCTGTCTCACTGTCCTGTCTCACTGTCCTGTCTCACTGTCCTGTCTCTCTGTCATGTCTCTCTGTCCTGTTTCACTGTCCTGTCTCACTGTCCTGTCTCACTGTCCTGTCTCACTGTCCTGTCTCACTGTCCTGTCTCACTGTCCTGTCTCACTGTCCTGTCTCACTTTCCTGTCTCACTGTCCTGTCTCACTGTCCTGTCTCTCTGTCATGTCTCTCTGTCCTGTTTCACTGTCCTGTCTCACTGTCCTGTCTCACTGTCCTGTCTCACTTTCCTGTCTCACTGTCCTGTCTCACTGTCCTGTCCCTGTCCTGTCCCTGTCCAGTCTAGACGCTATACGACCCGTCATCACGGCAAGCTTCGCAACGACAACTCAACAACTACTAATAAATTAAAAATTAATAAAAAAAACATTGTCCAGCGGACAAAATTGTGAATCTAAACCATTCTCAGATCCCCTTGAACACACACAAAAAATTTCATCAAAATCGGTCCAGTCGTTTAAGAGAAGTTCAGGAACATACACACTCACAGAAGAATTATATATATAAACTAGATGACCCGGTGAACTTCGTATCACCTACATAATATATTTGTGTAAAATGTGGTCAAAACTTAATACAAATGTTTTATTTACATTAAATGCAATTAAGTGAGGTACTGCGCCATTGCACGTGAGGTAGCCCGTCGCACATTTAATTGACTTCGACGACCTAAGTCAGGTCGTCTCCCACCTCCCTCCGGTTGGACGGTCCTGTCCCCGTCCCGTCCCCGTCCTGTCCCCGTCCTGTCCGCGTCCTGTCCGCGTCCCGTCCCCGTCCTTTCCCCGTCCCGTCCCGTCCCCGTCCCGTCCCCGTCCTGTCCCCGTCTTGTCCTGTCCCTGTCCTGTCCTGTCTCACTGTCCTGTCTCACTGTCCTGTCTCACTGTCCTGTCTCTCTGTCATGTCTCTCTGTCCTGTCTCTCTGTCCTGTCTCACTGTCCTGTCTCACTGTCCTGTCTCACTGTCCTGTCTCACTGTCCTGTCTCACTATCCTGTCTCACTGGCCTGTCTCACTGTCCTGTCTCACTGTCCTGTCTCACTGTCCTGTCTCAATGTCCTGTCTCACTGTCCTGTCTCACTGTCCTGTCTCACTGTCCGGTCTCACTGTCCTGTCTCACTGTCCTCTCACTGTCCTGTCTCACTGTCCTGTCTCACTGTCCTGTCTCACTGTCCTGTCTCACTGTCCTGTCTCACTGTCCTGTCTCACTGTCCTGTCTCACTGTCCTGTCTCACTGTCCTGTCTCACTTTCCTGTCTCACTGTCCTGTCTCACTGTCCTGTCTCACTGTCCTGTCTCACTGTCCTGTCTCTCTGTCCTGTCTCTCTGTCATGTCTCTCTGTCCTGTTTCACTGTCCTGTCTCACTGTCCTGTCTCACTGTCCTGTCTCACTGTCCTGTCTCACTGTCCTGTCTCACTGTCCTGTCTCACTGTCCTGTCTCACTGTCCTGTCTCACTGTCCTGTCTCACTGTCCTGTCTCACTTTCCTGTCTCACTGTCCTGTCTCACTGTCCTGTCTCTCTGTCATGTCTCTCTGTCCTGTTTCACTGTCCTGTCTCACTGTCCTGTCTCACTTTCCTGTCTCACTGTCCTGTCTCACTGTCCTGTCCCTGTCCAGTCTAGACGCTATACGACCCGTCATCACGGCAAGCTTCGCAACGACAACTCAACAACTACTAATAAATTAAAAATTAATGAAAAAAACATTGTCCAGCGGACAAAATTGTGAATCTAAACCATTCTCAGATCCCCTTGAACACACACAAAAAATTTCATCAAAATCGGTCCAGTCGTTTAAGAGAAGTTCAGGAACATACACACTCACAGAAGAATTATATATATAAAGATATTGTAAATCCATCACAAGGATTTCTTATTAGTTTAGCATTCGTGTTAATGGCTGTCGGATCATTAAAATTTAATGTTTATGGAATAGCAGTATTAAATTAAAGCTTTTTTTAAATAAATTGCCATCTCTGATTCAAATTCTGCATCGATAGAAAATTCCGTAATTAAACTAGTTTGAACATATTTCTATAGAGCTATGGAGTTAGCTGTTTTTCAGTATATTTTGTATTTAACCATTTAACATTATTTTTACGATTTAGCCCCAGTTATCCTCCCAATTTAGTTCTATGCTTCACAGACCCCGAACAGTTATCAAATTAACTATAATGTATGAATTAAAATAAATATCAAATTTAGAAGAGACGCTAAGCGTGACTGAAGTATAACTCAGCTATCCCGTCATTTTGTAGTATTCATTTCCGGTCAATTAATCGATAAAATATAACTTGTTTATATTATGCAACGTTAGAAACGAAGTTGTTATGTTAAAAATATGTTCCGTTATTAAAATGAATGGCAAATATGGTAATAAGAATAATTAATAATAATTAATTAATAAATAATTTTTAAGGTGTGGTGGAAAAATTTGAATGATGTACGAATTACATAATCATTTGCGAGTTTTAATAATGATTATATAAAAAAAAAAATTCCAATGCATGTTTTTGTTATTTCATGTGAATGTACGTCAAATTTTACTGACTAACTTACATGTTACTTCTTAGTTCATCGGCTCCTAGCACCAATAACGCCTGTACTCACCTGAAAATAAGAAATATAAATTTAAAGCAATCAGGGCGGAGATATTTTTTCATAGATGGCACATGAGCAAGTCTGTAATAGACATATTGAAATGAACTAATACCATTAACATTACAATAATTCTTAAATCTAATATTATAATGATAGTCTACTTTAAAGTACTTTAAAGTCATTAAATGCATTTGATAAGGTTGCGTATATTTTTTCAAGAGTAATGTTTTTATTTAAGAGGACACATATAAATAAAATATAGTGGAAGTGTCGCAATCGGCCCTTACAAAAACTCAGTCTCGAAGGAAATGAAAAAGATTTATGCTTGACTCAAGATTTATATTCTTCGTTGAGAAGTTTCTTTTATTTAATCCGTACTCTATCATCAGATCTTAACCAAATAAATCCTATATACATTATGTAAATATAATAAATAAATCCTCCCAAAAGCATGTAATTAAATGTTTGACATACAACATTTTGACAGCCTCCGTGCCGCAGCGGGTGTGTAGCCGGCTCTGAAGCGAGAGGCCGCGGGTTCGATACCCGTACCGAGACAAATGTTGTGTGAGTCACAAATATTTATTTCGGGGTCTATGTGTTGTGAGAGCGAAAGCCTCTAGCAGTTCCTGATACCTAAGGCACAAGACTCGTATCTTACTGTGGGGTCAGGACTATGTATGTGACTGTTGGGTATTTATTTTTAAATAAAAATATGAAATAGTTCGTGTAATATTACTGCCAGCGCGGTCTTAATGTCTTTAGCTCGCTTATACGTAACTAGATAATTAAAATTATTTGTATTCTAATTTTCTTTCGATGATTCAATGAACAGATGACCAGTCTTAAAACCATACTAACGTTTCTTAGAAAATGAATTCATACAGTCTTCAAATAAAAATATCGACGAACTCTCATTCAAAACATCTCAAACGGAAAGAAATAAACCTACTTACAAAGCAATATAGCTTTTCACACACCTATTTCGGTTGTTTTAAATGTTTAAAACATAAAAATAGCTCTTCGTTGACCTGTATAGTTTACAATATTAGATGTTCTAATTTGGGAATTTTAAATGTTTGACCTATATTTTATAGTGTTGAAGTATTTTAATTACATTGCTGGTATCCTGATGTATAAAATATCTGTCACAGGGTCTAAAAGAACGATGGAACAAACGCTGCCGATCATCAATCAGTCACATTTTTTGATACAAAAAGTTCATGTTACTCACACAATCACACCTGACCGAAAAGATGGCGTATACGATAAAAATAGAAAATTCGTCAGTTTATTTTCAATTCCTCACTTTTATTTTATTTCATTGAATGACGAGACGAGCAAGGTGCCGCCTGATGGTAAGCGCCACACGCCTGCCCATAAACAGAAGCAATAACACATAAAACTTTGAATAACAAAGCACTGCATGTCACTGAACTGTGCTCGTCACCCCGCGACATAAGATGTTAAGTCTTATAATGCCCAGTAATTTCACTGAATTCAATGTCCTTCAAACCGAAACACAACAGTGCTTACACGCTGTTACTTGGCGGCAGGCAGAAAGGAAAAGGACAAAGCGGTGGTACCAACTCAGACGGTGGACACATCATATTCGAGGACCTACCAACTTGTGATTTTGATGTAAAATACATTGGGCTCTACGCAGTGATCGGACGTTTCCTTTCAATCGTCTCTCAGATGATTAGTGGCTCTACCACTCATCTGAGACTGTATGTTACATACATTGTAGACAGTTTCATTTACCCCACTAGTGGGCCGGCTCGACTAGGTCGTTACCAGAGTCTCACAAAAAACCGACGCAACGTAGATGCTGCTGTGTTTCGTACGGTGAGTGAAATATCCGTAGGTCCGAATACCCCTCCCGTTCCCAATCCTTTAATTATCCCTTTAAGGTTGCAACGCACCCATGATTCTTATGGTTTTGTGGGCGTACATGGCGGTGGAGATCACTTACCATCACGTGACCCACTTACTCTTTTGCTGGCCTATGCTATAAAAAATGGATGGAAGATGGAAGGTATAGTACAGTAATCCGTAATCCTATTGTAAATGGAATTTAAGCGATCGCATATAACTGTTGTATTGACATGCAGTGGTGTTGCCAATTGCGGTTTGTGTCGAAAGTATCCTGGTTCGATGAATGTTAAGTATGCTCAATAACGTGGATAAATATTGATGTAAGAATCTTATATCGAACATAATTTACTATGGTATTCATCGGTGTGCACTTTTATACCCTTTGACTTCTTTTGTTCGCATTAGACCTTACTGACAAATTGTTAAAATATTTAAAGGAGTATTTTTATAAGTTTTGTTATGAAGTTCGTCTGGATCAACCCTAACCTTTATCCGGTTCAAAACAGTTTAAGACTTGGGAATATGTAGTCCAACAAATATGACGACCAAATAGAGAGTATTTCTAAGGACTACGAAAATATTCGTAAGTCATAAAGTAAATACTTATGATTACTACTTATGATATGATTGGTCGTGGCATTAAATCCTAAGGAGGTCGAGGCGAAAGGATTGTGAAATATCATTTGATGTATTATACGTAAGTACTAAATAAATATCAACTTGTTTATGTTAATACTAGCTTTTGCTCGCGGCTCCGCCCGCGTGAACAGCATTTTCCGGAAAAAAAGTAGCCTGTAACCGTCTCCGGGGTCCCATCTATCTCTGTAGATAAATTCATCAAAATCGGTTCAGTGATTTAGGCGTGAAAGCGTAACAAACAAACTCATTTTCGCATTAACTTTCACCCTCCTTTTCATCTCTTATTAACTAAAATTTCCAAAATTCCTGAAACACGTATTTATTTGTTTTACGTCAATAACCGAAATACAAAATTTTGTTTATGTAACTTTCAAAATGACGGAGTTTCATACATATTATCATCCCCTATTTTGACCCCTTTGGGGTGGAATTTTCTAAAATCCTTTCTTAGTGGGTGCCTACATAACAAAATGAATATACAATCCGAATTTCATGCTTGTAGCCTTGATAGTTTGCGCTCGGCGATGATGAATCAGTCAGTCAGTCAGGACATGTTATTTTATAAGTATAGATAAGCCAATTAAATATATTTAATTACAGTTTGTAAAATTATAAAGTACCAATATTAATTTACTACTATTTTTTTTTATTTGCCTGAGTAACGAGACGAACAGGTCGCTCGCCTGATAGTAAGCGCCACGCCTACCCATTAAGAGAAGCAACACCACACAGACCTTTACAAAGTACTGCATGGACTGCGCTCGTCACCTCGATACATAATGTTAAGTCTCATAAAGCCCAGTAATAACTGGCTTCAATGTTTCCCGGGTGTTATAAACTGACAGCAGTCGTTAAGCCTTCGAGTGGCTTGAACTTTTTTACACTAGGTTGCCCACTAACCATTCGATACAGAATACCTTTAGCGTGATATCCTTAAGGCCATTGTTAAAGCATGAAGTCGGATAAAGATATTTTGAATAGCAATGACCTTCGCACAAAGAGCCTATTCTGCGAATCACATCAGTTTGTGACCACTTATTTTTCAAATGACACATCACTTTCACCACGGTTCTGCACTTTAAATACAGTCTAATGAGATTTTTATACGACGCATAGAATTACCGTTGGCCGTTGCACATTAGTTATTTTCCTAACAAGATAGGTTGGTGATGCAAGGTTCACGAAATTGTTAGGAACAGTTAGAAGCTATAGACAGTCTTCCAGCAGTTTATGTTTTTTTTTATAGCATAGTCCGGCAAACGAGCAAGTGGGTCACCTGATGGTAAGTGATCTCCACCGCCCATGTACGCCCACCACCAGAAGAATCATGGGCGCGTTACCGACCTTAAAGGAAAGGGATAATTAGGCATTGGGAAGGGGAGGGGATTTGGGCTTCCGGATATCTCACTCACCGCACGAGACGCAGCAGCAAGCCACTACTTTTGGTTTTTTTTGGTTTTCTGTGAGACAGTGGTAACGACTCGCTCGAGCCAACCCATTCATGCTGTAGACAAAACTGTCTAAATCGTGGCTCTACCACTCCAAAGGTATGTTGTGGATGTATACATACACTCACGCCTGGCCTAGGTGTAGGCAGAGACAACGGATTTCTACTGGCTACGATCGTTGGAGCTCTTTGGCCTCCTTCACTCTCATTACTTTCATCATACCTGCACCTCACTGTTTTTATTGTAGATCCTTTTTCAAGTGTTAGAGCCACGCTGTACACAGTTTTGTCTACAGCATAAATGGGCTGACTCGACCGGGTCGTTACCATTGTCTCAAAGAAAACCGACGTAAAGTAGCGACTTGCTGCTGCGTTTCGTACGGTGAGTTAGATATCCGGAGGCCCAAATCCCTCTCCCCTTTCCAATCCATAATTATCCCTTTCCTTTAAGGTTGACAACGCGCCTATGATTCTTCTGGTGTTATAGGCGTACATGGGCGGTACACTTACCATCAGGTGACCCACTTGCTCGTTTGCCGGCGTATGCTATAAAAAAATTCCTGAATAATTATAATTGGGTATTATGATTGAGCAATTTTTTCTTGTTTAAAATATATAATTTTCGATTATTAATGTATATGTGATGTGTTCAGACGCCTGGCGGAGGTGTCCGGTGAGGTTTTGGGTTTGATTCCCAGTACAGACAGTCAAAAACTGAGTTTTTGGCTCCGACAACACGCATGTGTGCCCTAGAATAGCTCGCTCTACTTATCATATCATGAGACGGACAGAAGCTCGGAGAACCATAGATGCATTAGTTTCACCTCTGCCTATACATGCTTGGACTTATGGTAGACGTCTCGCTGGCTCGCTGGCTGAAAACTGCACAAGCATGTGTGGATCGCTTTCTAGGATCAGCCAGCGTATATCCGGCTTTCCTGAGGGGCTTGCACCCTTTTCCTATACATTTCCCTTCGCTAAATCCCTCCCTTCCCAAAATCCCTGAAAGAGATGAGATATGGGATGAGATACTGCAGAGGTCGCCAGTATCCCATTAGCAAGGACCCCTGTTGTTCATGCCAAGGGTTAAAAAAAAGAAACAGTAGAGAATTCAAGACGACACGGGCCATATGAGGATTGAAAACATTGAATATAAACAAAAGCTAAAGTCAGAACTCACAATGTGCACAATTTCTTTTTCTCACAGGATTCAAATATTATGAATACAGTGTTTATGAATGGGTATTTAAACTAACTTTCTCATAACACACAGTGTTATAAACTCATTTATTTGAGTTATTTTGTTCTCGTGTGAAAAGGAGAGACGTTCTGGTGTTAATATATTCAAGCTACTTATAGGTTCGTACATACTTCCGTGACATTTCAACGCACGAAATGCATCGCTGTCTGGGATAAGATCGCCCTTACCGTATGATTCTTATTTTTTATGTCAATTTATTTGGTAAGCAATAGAGAATATTCTAACTATATAGATATGTATCATGGGAGTGTACGTTGGCCGAAGAATTTATTTGCGGGAAGAAGATGAGAATTTTGATTATAAAGTTACGTCAATTACACTCTAAACTATGTAAGAGTCTTATAATATAAACAAGTTAACACCGTTATACTTTTTAGGCACAAGGACGTACATCACTCAGTGCATGGGACCCGGATCTCGGGTTGAATGCGCATTCTGCATGACTTGAGAACTGAGGCGCAAGCGTTGAATTATTTTTCTTTTTTTTTATTCCGTTTTTAAAGGGACTTTTACCCAACAATGGTATGTCAGTCCCATCATACCCTAAACATTATCAGTCTTAAGAAGAATATTATTACTAATTAAAAAAATCATTTTATACAAGTCTTGCCCAGTTGTGATTTTGGATCTAAAAATATTTATTATATTTGTTTTTGTCTAAATAATTTGGGATTTTTCGTATTTTTAGTGGACTTAGCATAATACAATCGTATTTTTTTTCAATTTATTTGGCTCATAACAATTTTTTGTACCAATACATACAATATCAATGTAATGTAAGTGTAACAATTAATTACAGGTTGCCATCGCATGAACTAACTTTGAGCAATAAAAAAAATACCTCGTATTTGATTAGACACATAAGTCAACAATTAAAATTTATACTCATTATTTTTTTGCTTTTCGTTTTTAACTGGATATATCTTGCCACATTATATTTGAGGATTTGAAGTTAATATTTTCCATTACTTTGATTATCAATAGCTACAATACCAGTAAACTGATTACTGTGACATTTCAGACCTCTTTCAATTCTGTTAACGTTACTGATTTCCAAGCTTTTTAAAATCCTTTCTCTCTTTATTTTTCTTACTCTATGGTACCGCTGTCGCTTATCAGTTACAAATCGCTTATGCTTCTAACTAGCAGACTACCTAATGCTATTAAAGTTCACGAAACAGTTGATATGCTTTATTACCTATTGAGCCAAGTTCAGTTCTCTGGACAGGTCCCACAAGTCTAGTGCGATGAACCCGCGATACACCTCTCCCTTTCTAATACTACCATCTCTTTCTAACTCTTAATAACCGCCTAATGCAATCGCGGATGTGAAGAAAGCTTATGAAATCTTCTCATAAAGTAATTTCGAAAATTAATTTTACAATTGTGTAATTCGAAAGTAATTAGTTAAGTAATTTCATTCTATTGTTATTTATGCTTCAGTTTGCGTGCCGCAGCGTGAGATTTTACGGTTATTGATCTAATTTGTTTTGGTTAATCAACTAAAATAATTTATGCTATTCTAAAGGGAGATATGATGTTTTGAAATTTATTTTTACAATGAGTATTATATGCCCATGGCTAGGAAACTAATTACAAAAAAGTGATGTAAAAACTGTATTCATCATTGTATGAGCTACATCTAGTAGCGTTTAAAGCGGTTTGACGAACAAACTACCAAATATTCTTATGTTCTCATCTTTTTTATAGATAGTGTTACATTTTAACCTATCTAATGTAGTAAAATTCCTCACAATAATTAAGACAAAATGTAAATATAAATAGGTGTATCTCATATAATAATTGCACTATACACGAGTGAGACTATTGGGTATGGGCTTCGCCTGCTAATTGAATGTTATTTATGCCTTAGTTCACCACGCTGTCCTAATACGAGTTGGCAGACTTTACATATCGTCGAAACTAATATTATTATATCTATCACATACATATTTCTATCTAATACAAGTGAATGTAACTTATGAGAAAAAAGTTTTTAACTACAAAAGATTACAGAATACAAAATGTCATTTTAAACATGTGCTGTTTAAACCCTTGACTAATTATCCCATAAAATCTATTGTCCAGGAGTTTACAAGACAATGAAGGGCTCGCCCCGGATGTGCCCAAACCTCGGGTCATTCCCGGACGTGCGTCGTGGGAGAATCGTGGTGCATTCGTCTGGAAGATCACGCTCCGACGACTCGACGGATCTTGGATAATTAGAGAGTAAAAAATGTTTTTGGGTGGATGTTAAAAGGTTTATGTTGGGTTTCGGTCCTTTTTTGTTTTACATCATTAACATAAAGTTACGCTTTTATGTCCTAAAGAGCAGAGAAACAACTATTGCACCCACGATTGCTGGTTTTGGAAAATGTTATTTAGAGTAATTTTACTGTATTTTTGGATTTTAAATTTAAAACTTTGCTAGTTGAATTGGCAAGCACATTTGCCTGAATATTTGGCACAGCCTAGCTCAAGGATGTGTTCTTGCTGTATTCGGATATTTGATTCAACCAAGTCAGCAATTTTGTTAAGCCAGTGTGTGGAAATATTTTAAGTATCATTACACTAGAAGTGATAAAATCTGTACACAAACGATATAGGTGGTACGATGTATGCACAAAATAATTTGGTGGGACAATAGACAAAAATAGAAAGCCGGGCTGAGATTATGACAGGGCAGATTTATTGTTTTCAAAGATTAATTAATTAATTTAATTAAGGGTGAATGGAGAGGATGAGTGAAGACGCCAAATTTGAATAGACAAGTTATATATATTGCGCGTATTGTAAGGATGGATTAAACAATCAAGAAATGTAGTTGCCTCTATATTAACAGTGCTACTAACTGCTGTTTGTTCAAGCACAATAAAATAAATAAGTTCCGAGCTGTGCGTCAAATGGGTGTAAATAAACGCATAAGTAACGCTTAAACGCTCGCCGGAGCGTCCCGTCGTTGTCGAATTTATTTTTACTTGGAACGGCACAACCATGTCAATAAAACAGACGCACATGCGACTTACTGTGTAAATATACGAGGCGATACTGTGTGCGTGGCCGCTGCGTTTCTTTTTCATGGGGGTAAGTGTATAGACGGTGTTTCTGTATAGTCTCATAAGCTATATTACACAATAAGTGTACAATAAATATTACATTAAATAAGTGTGATGTGTTAACAAAGGTAAAGATCCTTTAATCGTTGAGAAAATTATATTAACTTTTTTTTTTTTTTTTTTTTTTTATTGCCTTGATAGGCAGACGAGCAAGCGGCCCGCCTGATGGTAAGCGGTCACCGCCGCTCATGGACATCGGCAATGCCAGGGGCACAGCCAAGCCGCTGCCTACCGTTGAAGGAGTACTCTTTTTAAGCCTCGTTTAAAGAAGGACATGTCATAGCGCTCGGGAAACACCGAGGCAGGGAGTTCATTCCAGAGCTTACACGTACGTGGGATAAATGAACGCTGGAAACGTACGGTACTAGACCGTATTGTTTCCAGGTGGTATGGATGAACTCTACTGCGGTGTCGGGTGGTGCGATGGTAGAATGGTGACGTTGGCACCATCTTAAACAGTTCCTCAGAGCACTCCCCATGGAACAGCCAGATAGAACACGCAGAGCGAACCAAAGTCTCTCCGCAGTCCTAACGGTTCCAGGTTATCCGTGAGATCAGGATCATCGACGATTCGAACAGCTCGTCTTTGCAAGGAGTCAAGTGGGTTAAGTATGTATTTGGGGGCTCCTGCCCAGAGGTGGGAGCAGTACTCCACGTGGGGCCGTACTTGAGCTTTATAAAGCATCAATCTGTGGCCCGGCGTGAAGTACCGCCCCGCTCTGTTCAGGATACCCAGCTTTTTACTAGCCATTTTGGCTTTGTCCTCCAAATGACTCCTGAACTGGACTGTGCTCGAGATTTCGACGCCGAGAATCCCAATACTCTCGGAAACCCGGAGAGGTACTCCTTGGAACTGAGGCGCTATGACAAATGGGTCCTTCTTCGCAGTGAATGCGCAAACTTGTGTCTTCGTGGGGTTGAACTGAACTAAGTTCATTTCTCCCCATTTGGAGGCCCACCCCAGAGAGCTCTCGATTTCAGACACAAGTTGAGACCGTCTTTCCTCTACGGTGCACCGAGGAACATTCTGGTGGCCGATGTATCGCGCATCACTCGTGCTGTCATCTGCATAGCAATGCATGCTGTCAATAGACAGCATGTCATTGATATGCAAGATGAAGAGTGTCGGCGACAACACCGAGCCCTGTGGAACGCCAGCATTGACTGAAAGAGTCTCGGAGCAACAGCCGTCAACGACGACTTTAATGCTCCGACCCTCCAGGTAGCTAGCGATCCACTTGCAGAGCCCCTCGGGGATTCCGTAGGATGGTAGCTTCGATAGGAGGGCTCTATGCCATACCCGATCGAACGCCTTCGCGATGTCAAGGCCGACAGCCATAGCCTCACCCTTGCCCTCCAAAGCTTCTGCCCAGCGATGTGTGAGATAAACAAGAAGATCACCAGCTGATCGACCGTGACGGAAACCGTACTGACGATCACTGATCAGCTGGTGCTCCTCAAGGTACCGCATCAGCTGGGCATTAACGACTCGTTCCATAACTTTGGAGAGCAAAGATGTGACCGCTATCGGCCTATAACTCGAAGGGTCCGACCGGTCACCTTTTTTAGGGATCGGATGGACATGAGACACCTTCCATGAAGTGGGAACCCTGTTAGTATAATAGGAAAGACGGTAAAGGCGCGTAAGAACGGGGGTCAACTCAGGGGCGCACGTTTTAAGAACCACCGCGGGGATACAGTCTGGCCCACTCGACTTACGGATGTCGAGAAGCCTTAGTTCCCTCCTGACCGCACGCTGGTTGATGCGTATTTCAGGCAGGGTAAACTCGCACCGGGAGATCTTCGGCGGTGTGGCTTCTCCATCATCTAAAGTCGAGTTCGAGGCAAAGGATTGGGCTAAAAGATCCGCCTTCTCCTTTGCACTATGGGCCAAACTGTCATCAGGCTTACGCAGTGGCGGGAGACTAGACTGGCAGAAGTTGCCTTGGACAGCCTTGGCAAGCGACCAAAAAGCACGACTCCCAGAGGGATAACTCTTTAGTCGCTCGCCAATTCTGCCAATGTGGCAGAAGCAAGGTGTGGTGGTGGCATCGACCACCACCCTGTATCCGTCAGGGTGTGTAGTCAGCAGAAGGTCCAACAATGAAGGTTCGTGGGTCTCAACATCTGGAACACGAGTGGGTTGCGTTACCAGTTGTGTGAGACCATAAGCCAAGGCCAATTCATAAGCAGTCCGACCCGGGAGGTCAGTGGTCCGAGAGCCCAACCACTCCACATGATGAGCGTTAAAGTCGCCGAGGACCACCACCTCCGCAGATGGGTACTGCTTAAGAATTTGGTCAGTCCCCACTTGCACGTTCTCAAATAGGTGAGTAGACCCCACTTCACTGGCATGAGACCTGTAAAGGCATGCGTAGATCCGAGTACGACCTCCATAATCTACGCATAGCCACAAGATCGACAGGTCCCGATGCTCGAGGCCCTGAAGGCGGCGACAACAGATATCACCCCTAACGAAAACGCACACCCCGGCCTTACGAAAGAATGAGTGCTCTAGTACGTAGCCGGGGTAGTTTAAGTACGAAGTATCGTCAGGGGTAGATATTTGAGTCTCCGTTAAAAAGAGCAGAGCAGGCCGCGACGTCTCGAGGTGGTGATGGACGGCGTCGAGGTTACTATGCAGACCCCTGACATTGCAGAAGTCCACTTGTAAAGTGGATGCAGTCTCCGCCGAGTAATTCCTGCTCTTTTTATTTACCTTCTTCATATTTTTTTTTTTATTATTTTATTAGAGTATAGGAAGGGAGAAGGATGTGCGCAGTGGACTCAGAATGATACCCGAATAAAATGCGGAGCGTGGTGCGAGGCGGGCACGTGGGTTATTTGAGGAGCTGGCACGAAGCACGGAAGGGCCCCCGATGCCCCCCCATGTACAGACGCCGGGATCCACTCCAGTCTCCCACTCTGGCACGACGACTGTACAATGGGATTTTCGCCGGTTGGTAGGACAGCTTCCCAAGGAGGGAGTTTTAAAAGGGAATCCTCGGGTTCAGGTCCCCAACTGACCGGCAGGCGGCCGGCGGCGACCGTTCCCATCGGGTCTCCCTGTGCCCCGAGTCAGCCCCTCACGCTCATCGCGGCGACCGGCACTTTAGCACCGCATGTTCCGGGCACCATCCGAAACCACCGACACGGAGAGGAGAGTAGAGGGCAGGAACGGCTATCCAGCCCTTCCACCGAAACGCATTACTGCTTGGCGGCAGAAATAGGCAGGACGGTGGTACCAATCCGCTCGGGCCAAGCGCCGAGCAAAATACACATTCACTCAGTGCTTAGCCCTACCACCAGTGACGGGAGAGAAGGGGTGGGACTAGGACACCATGACCGCGGAGAGAGGGGAAGGTATGCGGCAATGGAGGCTCGAGGGGCCAGGGTCGCGAACCCGATCATTCTATGTGGCAACCGGACAGAATGACCCTCTGACCATAATGACTGATTGCACTGGTGGAATAATCTCTGTCACAAGATTATCCCACCAGCGGGCGGTGGGTTCGTCACGTCCCTACGCCAAAGAACTACAACTGACAAAGTATCTGAATCTTTATACTCTGTTATTGATCATGAAACTTGATTTGCTGGTCACAAATTTTGTATTATGTCTGCGCACATTGAATCAGTATTCAATTAAAAGTACTTACTTACCTTTACTTTGTCATGAAGTATCCAATCATGATACATTTACTACATCATCAGAATCACGACACCAGTAGATTCATACTATATGTATATTTATGTATATATTTATATTATATAAAACATTTATGCGTGTATTTATATTTATAATGTTATATCATATTTTTATTAATGTAGATTTATTTATTAATTCCTTGTCCGTTTACTCCTTATTTGTCAGTATTTTTTTATTTTTCTAATCTTCGATAATTTATATACACCCACATTATCTCGTTTCTGCATCACACAAGGGTAGACTGGTAGAGAATGCCTTTGGCATTAAGTCCGCCTTTATACATGTTATGTATATAAAGTTTAAATAAATAAATAAATAGATACATTTGTGTTTTAAATAAAGTTGTAAAATTTAATTATAAATTTAAAATTAGAAAAAATAAAGAGGCTATAGTAATAATAACAACACAGATTCACATCTCACATCAAAATATAACAGCAACGTGTCTGACTCAACTACAAACCCGTGTGTTTCCATGCATTCTTTCCTCGTTGCGGCTTCATTGATCCCTATATAAAGCGTGCACTTAATTAGTATCTCCGGCCCTTTGTTTAGATAACATCTGTTTTCTTTCACGCAGTTCATGGTCTCTTGTATCACTAGTATACGTAAATTGGAAATGGACTTAAGTAGGACGTTTAAACAAATGTTTAAGTACTTCTGTTAATGGATTTAACATGGATATGTTTTCTTTAAAAGTGTTATTCAGTGGATATTTATTTAGTTCCATAAAGAAGTCTTTATGTTTAAATCTGCGAACGTTTTATTTACAACAATATTTGAACCATCTGACAGCTATTTAACTTAAACAATCGCTTTGACCAGCGATTCTTGGATTACGATTAACAGCTAAAGTTATGACGTACCTTTGTCAAATGGTGCAACTCTTGTTTTGCTTAACGGGTACATTAACATGTTTGTCATTGCTAAAGTAAGTTGGTGCAATTCAGCCTTAGACATTTAAGATAACTTTAACGATTCGAAGAAACTCTCATAGCGATCAGTAGATGTTTTAATAAAGACATCATTAACATTACTGAACGCATGTTGATGGATCGCTAAATGTTCACAATTGCATGTAATTGTCGTTGTCATCATCATTACGATGTAATTCGAATCAACTTCCTTTTCTATTTGCACTGTTCCCATTTTTAATTGTACTTTTGACGTTGGACGGACACAAAATATTATGAAGCTATTTTTATTTACAACACTGTGTGGTCACTGTGTTCTTTTTGCTTTTTTTATGGAAGGACATCGCCAATTGTGGATAGATAGAGCTTGGCTTGCTGGTCCCATTTAAATGTGGTTGAGATCTGATGATGGAGTACGGAGATAAAATTAAATAAAAAATAATAATTGTTAATAATTAATGTAAGTATGTCATATTATGTTTTTAAAATGTTGTCAACAAGGAAGTCGTATAATGACACTTGTTCAGTAATAAAATATACAGTATTCTTTTGTTTTTGCAAAGTGACTGCACTAGACATATAAGCACAGTGCAGTCCAAAAAAACAGTGATTACCAACAAACAATGAGTTCATCGATGGTCACCAGAAACATGCCGACCTACATAAATGCTTCTTTTAAAAGCAAATCGACAGGACAGGCGGATGACCGATGAAGGTACAGGGATACAAGGATGTACCCCTATACCCACCCCAAACAACCATCAAGTCATGTCGCAAGCTTCTCGGGTGAACCGGATATACACTGGCTGATCCTGGAACGCGATCCACATAAGGTGTGTGGATCACTATGGCAGGTTTTAACACTATGTGTACGGTGGTCGCTATCCGGTCAGATATGAATATCCTGCCACCAGCATAAATTGAGTCAAATTTAAGTCTTTAATGTCAAAAGGTAATCTAAATATATAAAACTCAAAGGTGACCGACTGACTGACTGACATAGTACTCTATCAACGCACAGCCCAAACCACTGGAGGGATCGGGCTGAAATTTGGCATGCAGGTAGATGTTATGACGTAGGCATCCCCTAAGAAAGGAATTGGTAAATTCTACCCCAAGGGGGTCAAAATAGGGGATGATAATATTTAAATGCGGGCGGAGCCGCGAGCAAAAGCTAGTTCTTAGTATATTTTTGGAGCCATGCAAAGTATGCTCCTATCAGGTCGGTGTTTGAAGCTCGTACATCGTCTTTATAAATTAAAACCGCTCCATTTTATCAAGTTCCATAAATATCATTCAAGTGCAGTTAATGTGAATTATCTGAAAGCATCCGTACCATTCCTCCGGGACCGGATATTAATAACGGTTACTGTTGACGCATGACTGTGTCTAGTTGCGTAATTGTTATTTAGTTATCTTACAGTTTAGCGTGTGAGAAATATGGACGTCGGAAATTAAATTAAAAATTAAATTATTATAAGGAAGTTGACATAGATATTTGAAAGTATGTACATTTGAAAAGGATATTATGCATTTCAATTAATTGAGTTGATGTGAAATGATGCCATGATGTCTTTTTATACAATATTTTTATACAACTTTCAAAAACGTGTTACCACTAAAATTAATAATCTGTTATTTACTAACTTCTGCCCGCGGCTCCGCTCGCACCAATGTCTTACGAGGATTAAATGTAGTCTACGTATGTCCTTATCCAGGCCATAGTGCCAAATATTCATCCGTATTCGTTCGACCGTTAAAGTGTAAATGAATTAACAAAAAAAAATCACAAACTCAAACATCAAACATACAAACTTTCACATTTATAATATTAACAGGACTAGTAGCACGTATGATCGACATTTTGTATCAGTATGAAGTCAATATAATATGAGTTTTATATATTTTTTTATAACACTGGACCTGTTTGAATCCAAATGATATTAAAAGGTGCCCCAGAAACAACTCCAAACCCACAATTTCTATCGACAATAATTCTTTTTTAATTTCATTTCTAAAAGGAATTCGAAATTTAAAATGCACCCGTCCGTTACAACACGAGGTGTAAAGTCATCCTATTTTTTTTGCCCCTAACGTTTAAATTTAGAACGTGAAGTTGAGGGAATGGGGTAAAAATAATACAGTAAAACTTTACCCCTCCTTTTCCATCACATAAATTAAACGGGGATACATCTCTCATTATTAGGTTTACACGTGCTTTTATGGTGATTATATTTTTGAGCCATTAAATGAATTGAACGTGACACGGAAGGTTTTAATTCTCAATAAACTTTTTTGTACAAGAGTTCCTTAGGTCTTTGTCTTTTATATAGCCAAAAATAATTACTCTCATAATTGCGTACCTTATCTCTCAGTATGAGATCGGAGCACTTTGCACTAATGGTTTTTACCTCTAACGTTACAGATATTTTAATCAATAAATTATCTTAGGATGCTCTTCCACCTCAGGAGGCATACTGGGCATGCTCTCTAGCTGCAGTACTAAGGACATAGGGACCACCAAAAACAAGAATAAAATAAGAGAGTCCAATGTAATGAATATCATATAAGTCCAAATCAAAATATCTCATTTAACTGAGTTGGTAGATCTGGAGACGGAATCCAAGATGTTCTCAGCTCTTAAACGTTAATAATGGAGAAATGTAGCGATTTAGAATTGAAAGCCACCGGACCAATGAAGTGATTTACTAGCATCGTGACTGTACACCTTATAATGTGTAGAAGCAACGCAACGCTGTTTATGCTGTCATTACTAAATCATGATTGCAAGAGAATCGGAATCAGGCCTATTAGAGGATGTGTTGCACAATTGGGCGTGGGCAATTGGCATTCAATTAGTAAAACATGCCTACGCCTATAAAATTATCGTATTAGATGCAGTTTCATTACTTGTAAATGGAATGGGATCTGCAAATTATTTCAACGGGGAACAAAAACTAACAGAATTAAAAATGATCAAGCCTTAATTTCCTCTCATGATTTGCAAGTTGTTAGTTTTTATATACGAGAAATGAATGAGGATCACACTGCATCAAATATATAGCACACAGAAATAATACAATCAGATCTCGCACACATTGCAAGATATGGAAGAATGGTATGTAATAATATAAAGAACAATCCATTATCTAACATGATAATACTATTTTGTTTTAATTAATTATATTCTTACCCTGCTCATTAATATTCTGACAAACTTTTTATCTTCATTTAAGAGTTTTATTTATGTGGGCAGTGGGAGTAATGATTTATCAATACCCAAAATGAATGTTTGTTTATCTAATTGGTTGTGTTGTGGGATGGAGGATGGTGCGATCAATTTTGAAACGTCGGCCTTGACAGGTACCTGTAGGATGCGGTGAATGGCTTTATTATTTTGTCTTGTTTCGTCATTGGCAAGACAATAAAGCTTTGATTGTTCTTTGAAATCTTTTGCAATTTCTTGTTTGCGCATCATCATATAGTAAGATATATTTATGAATTAAGGAAAAGGATTAACAATTCTGGTCCTGTTATTGCTTTCAGAGCTGATACCAGTTATTCATAAATAGAAAAAAGTGATCAATGTTTTTACTGTTAGATTTTCCCGTTGAAGATCGGTCAGCAATGACCAATAAAGGAATATGAAAAGATTACGTATGTTAACACAGTCCAACAAAGCATACAATAAGAAATTTTATCATCATCCAAATATGCTGGATAAGCGGACAAAGCAAATATTTCTGTTATCAGAGGACGTGAGAGCAAACACTTTCACGCGGACTGACATGCGGTCCCATTGACGCACTGATAAGATTAGGAACTTCAAGTGTTGGACTCGATCAGGGTAAGTCTTGAGACGGGACTTGGCTCATATTTACTAGCCTTTATCTTTTAATAATAATGACGTTTATCACGTAACTGGTACAGCATATTGAGAGTGGTAGAGTCACGGTGTAAACAGTTTTGTCTATAGCATGAATGGGCCAGCTCGCCCGGGTCATTACTGTCTCACGGAATCGACGTAAAGTAGCCGCTGGCTGCTGCATTTCGTATTGGGGGTGAGATATATATAGGCGGTGGAGAAAGAATCACAAATGGGCCAAATTTGATTCCTCAATACTAAGTAGCTGTCCTCAAACGGATAATTTTAAATAAACCCAAACTAATCTGTGTGGAAGAAATCGCCGGTTGCGATAAGACCGCCCATTGTATCACTCTTACTGTATGAACCTTACTTTTAAGTTACTTTATTTGGTATACAATAAAGAATAGAGAGGTCGCGGGTTCAATTCCCGCGCCTAGTTTATGATTTATTGACTAAGCTGCACTAACTTTACCCTCTGCAATATCAACACCTTGGGCATTGCCTGTCGCATAAAAAAACAACAGCTAGTTTAACACGTTTTTAAGTAACCTCCCAGTACGATCGGCACATTGTGCGAGCATCTCCCACGCCAGTGGATCGGCCGCGGCAATCAGAATCGCGTATCAACAAACAGTCGTGTTCTCAGTTCTCACGTCACAATGTCTTTATGTGTCTTCCGATGCACGCAACCATTGGAATTCTGCTGTGACTTCAATTATTTTGTAGAAGTTTTTTTTCAGAATCTTCTTGGTCGTACTCTTCATTTCTGAAGGTCGTGTCCGTCCTGAAATTTCTTTGGATTGTTGGATTCCTGTTGGACTATTTCTTTCCAGTTTTGTCTGTCCTTAGCATATTGTCTCATTGCTGTTGTTACTGAGGGCACCGTGAGCAGTTTTATTTTTCGACCTCGCGATCGCCTCCCCTCCACCTTTCAGACCTTACCTTTTTTCAGAATATATGGTATAAATTTTTTGAGTGATAGAGTCACACCGTAGACAGTTTGTTTACAGCATAAATCGGCCGACTCGATCGGGTCGTTACCACTGGCCCACAAGAAACTGATGTAAAGTAGCGTGTTACTGCTGCGTTTCGTACAGTAAGTGAGATATCGGCAGGTCCTAATTGCCCTCCCAATCCCTTAATTATCCTTATCCTTTATATGCTCCCATAATTCTTCTGGTATTCTGGGCCTACATGGGCGGTGGAGATCACTTACCATGAGGTGAACCCACATGCTTGTTTGCCGGCTATGCTAAAAATCAGCGATGCTTAGTTCAGTGCAGTTGAAAGATAATGACTGTAGTAAGCTATGTCCACCCACTTGCGCTATGACTTTCTTCCTGTATCTCTCTTTGACACTGACTGCGCTTGTCAATAGTGTGGAATTGAAGATAGCTCACGGGGCACGCGTGATGTAGCTAGCATACGCACGATCATCGTAGAAGCATATTTCGGAGTTTTGGCGGGAATTCTGACAGTGCGATTCATCGCTTATTTTAATTTATTTCAAAAACTAGTTTAAAGTTGTGTTTGTTGTATTAAAGTAAAAGGCAAGATTTATACGTTTTGAAGGGAAACCAGACTGTATAAAAGTGGTGAGAATTTGTGCATTAAGCACCTTAATCGAAGGAATTCACCCTAAAACTCCAACGAGACCTTGAAAACGTCCACACTGATATTTCATTTCATCCCCTATTTGGGCTCTTAAGGGGTTGAAATTTAAAGAAAAATACACTATGTTTAACCCTGGGTCATCAACTATATTTGTGCCAAAATTCATTGAAATCGGTTCAGAGGTTTAGATTTTTCATACAAACTTTCATCCCCTTTTTAAAGTCTTCAGGGGTTGATATTTGAAAAACATAGTAGCCTATGTCCTATGCTGATGTATAAGCTATATTATTGTAAAGTTTCAATAAAATCCATTCAGTAGTTTACGTGAAAGAGTGACAAACATACATCCATCCATCCATTCTTACAAACTTTTGCGTTTATAATATTAGTAGGATACATCAGAATAGGACATAGTCTACTTTTTATCCCGGAAAAAGCAGATCACGCGGGCGGAGCCGCGAGCAAAAGCTAGTATACAATATTTTGAAAACGAGCCACCTTTTGTTTACAAATGAACTGCTAAAAAAAATTCAGTTAATCTTAAACTCTTGAAACAGACTTTCAACAATGTTTATTAACTGTGGGTTTTTAAATTAGCTGTAAAAATCCTATTACCAACACATATCGTTTTATTTAACGTTTGACAGACAGGTGTAATCTTATCTGAGATGCAGTCACGGATCTTACGATAAACATTTCCTCAATAATATATCCATTTGTAGTTAGTTTGTTTCATAAGAATCGATAGGAAACTGGGTTGAATTGTAAAGTGCAATTTTTGGGTTCAATTCAATTGCGCCAATTTTTTTTTTGGGTAGGCGTGGCGCTTACCATTAAGCGAGCACCTTGCTTGTCTCGTCATTCAATCAAAAAAATATATACACTTAACCACACTAACTGATAAGAAGCAAGAGACGCTATATTAAGATATCGCCCCATCCTTCAAGTAACCTAGGGCCAGCGCTGTTTAGCCTTTTTCTTCTTCGAATGATTAGTAGCCAACCTAGTGTCAGAGTAAAATAACCTTAGGCTTATTTACACGACGATTCTCAAACAGGTTTACCCCCTAAACGTGTTTAAGAAAAGTCAAATTTAAGTAAGTAAATAGTTTTAGGGGTTAATACACCAGCAACCGCAAGTAGGCCTCAGTGCAGTAAGATACGATTATTAGTTTTGCAACTTTGTATTTAGATCTTTTTGACATCACGTTTACTTTTGTTCTAATTAAATCAACAACATTCCAAGCCGAAGCGTGACTGTAGTCAGTGTTAAATAGAAAATACACAATCAGTGCCCGGACAGGACTCGCACCTTCGGTAAAACAAGGGCATAACTGTTAATATTTTATAAAATAAGTGCTACAAAACACTCATTAAACTGGAGAAACAAACATGATCATTAAATTTTTGCAATAAAGAAAATTGATTTTATTCCAAACCAATGCGAAATGAAAGTGTAATTAAGTTCATAATTACAAAATGACATTTAAAATTAAAATAAATCTTTCTTTATTGACTATAATAAAAAACATTTACTTTTGTAAAAACATGCTTTGATTCATTAAAAAATAAAATCGCAAAAAGTGCAGTTGTGCCCTTGTCTTAGCGAAGGTATGATGTAATGTTTGCGTGGGTTACCGGATCCATTTATTCGAACCTACGTGTTCAGTTGTGACCTTACACTTGATCGAGGTCCATATTATTGTTTGGACATCGCGCGTTTGTCTTCGGGGCTGACGCGCGCGTCAGAGACGTCGCGTATGTACTTTGTACTATGCTTAGGTTACTAGTACTACTTACTATCTATGAGAGATTCATCGACGATGGCATCACTAAAGCATAGTGTCATTAGCGCGAAGGTTCCGTACACAAACCTTTGTTTTTTGGTTTTTAAATTATTTTTTAGGATATTTGCCGTAATAACACATGTTTTGTGAAAATATCGGCCTACAACCTATTATGGCTCAGAAGATAGGGCCTTTTAAAGATAGAGGAGACAAACATACGTTGTAGGCTGTAATAGTTGGTATCTTTTGGTCATGGAACCCTAAAAAGCAATTCTATCCCTCTTCGCCCTCTCTTCTCTTCTAGTTATTATTAACTACTTGCTACTCTATTGAAAGCCGATTGAACAAAAACCAATGTGACTAATTTTTTGTTCAGTTCTGTTTTAGTTTAATAACAACTTTTTTAAACACGACTAATTTAACTAAAATGAAGTCCAATAATTTTAGTACTGTTAAACTAAATAACTAAAAGTTTTCTGTACTAATATCAGCTGTGTGTCAGTAACTTATTATTTATCGCGCCAGTAATATTATTGCTCCAAATACCGTTGAATAGTTTTCGTATCCTAGCAGTTAGCCTCGACGGCCTTCGAACCGTGACTGCGCTGAAGGTCGACGACAAAGGATCAGAAGGGACTGGCGGGTTAACATGGCGGCGCACGCAACGCTCTCGACCTTATACAGCCGGCCGGTGTAAATACGTGTGCTAATGAGCTACCTATATCACGGGGTCTAAACAAGAGTTATTTTTTTATTATTTGATTGAATGACGAGACGAGCAAGGCATGGTAAGCGCCGCGCATGCCCATAAACAGAAGCAACACCACACAGAACTTTGTAATTCAAAGTTCATGGCACTGAACTGCCCTCGTCACCCCGAGACATAATATGTTAATTCTCATAATTCCCAGTATTTTCAATGCCCTCCAAACCGAAAGACAACAGTGCTTACACACTGTTGCATGACGGCAAAAAAAGGACAAAGCAGTGGTACCAACTCAGACGGCCTCTCGCATACGAGGAACCTTGTAAAAGTTTATTGTTATATTCTCGTATATGTCATAACGATAAACTTTCTCCAGCTAAACTAAACATTGTAGTGTAATCCATAAACAACGTTCAGGGATCGATATCTTTATGCTGCTCTATAAAGTAGGACATTTATCCATCCAATGAAAGTCGCAAGATGCCCGGAACCATTATAATGGAAGTTAGGCTGGGTCTAAAAGCCTTGTCAATTATAATTTGACAGACGGCAATGCCAAAACATATCGTTACATTATGATTTATGGGTGAGACATTTAACAACTTATAGTTTCTGGTTATTATACACTTTCTATGTTCGAGACATAACAACTGCGACTTGAGATATCTGCACTTTCATAAATACAGTAAGTAACACTTTGCCCAGGTATAATCCGGAAAACAACCCGCTAAGTGCTATTTAGATCTTTGTCTACCCGCAATTAATGCAGCGTGATGATAGTCGCGATCGCTTAATTAATGTTCATAGAGCCATCATTACAACATAATTCACCTTTGTGTTGGCATGCTAACTGTTATGTCGTTGTAATTGTATGAAGATAAGGAAATATGCAAAATGAAAGCTAATTAATTTTTTTTTTTATAATTAGCTTGATAAAAAGGCTTAATTTGAATAGTATTGGGGAGTAAAGTTAATAAACAGGGCAAATAGTGAACTTCATTTATGAAATAATCAATGTCCCTTTAGATAAATTAAAGTACCTATATTTAGTCAATAAAGTTAAACAACTATGCGACGAAATATCTGGTCCGTCCATATCTATTAAAAAAGTAGTTCATTTATAAAGATAAATATGAACAGTCCAATTAGTTCAAATTGGTATTCAATAATTAGTAAATATTGAGGTTGCTTACCAACATTTATTATCAAGAGAAAGTAGTATAGTATACTTTATAATAAACGTAAAATCTGAACTGCCTGCGATCGTCACATTGTAGACATCTTTTAATTTAAAATAACACGCGGGCCACGCAATGTTATATCTTACTGCTCACAAAATAAAGTGATGCGAAGCTAGATAGCGCGCGTTTCAGCTAAAACTAGCTGTACTAGGCTCTCTAATAATAATTATGTCTCGGACATTGCCATATTATAAATCATAAATACCATTTTACAACACCCCAGGCTATGTTTTGATGGGCCTCCTTGCTTATTTACAAGGTGGTTATTAAGGTTCAAACTACGACAGTTTAAAGTCAAGTCAACTAGAACTGACCGTCTATTTGCTGAGCCAAAAGGTTACATTGTAGTCAAGTAATACTTATGAGCTTAATAAATTAAAGCAGCTAATGCAGGCGTCTAAAATAACTTTATTATGTAGATCGTCTTTACATAGTATAAAATGAAGTCGCTTCCGCTGTCTGTTGGCTTAGATCTTTTAAAATATTCAACAGATTTTATTGCAGTTTTCAGCAATAGATAGAGTGATTCATGAGGAAGGTTTATATGTATAGTACATATTATAGTACAGAAAAGCCGAAAATTCAAAGATTTGTAATGTGATGTTGTACAAACATATTATTACCCGTGCGAAGCCGGCACGGGTCGCTAATGAAAATAAAAAAAAATCGTTTCCTGTACCAATATACATATTAGTGTGACCCACAAAAATATGTTTCGGGTCTGGTTGTGTTTTCTCCTCAGAGGGTTTGACGTTAGGCGGGCAGCCGGTCGTAAAATCTACAAGCCAAGTCTTTCTGTAACATGTCTTAACAAGCATGTTGCGCCGACCCACTGCGAGTGGGATAAGGGCAGATCGAAGGAAAGATAGAAAAAAATAACAGAAAAAGTAAGTTGACTCAAGATGGTTATTTACTAAATTTCAATTTAAGTTCTCGCTTGGTCAACGTACTCTCACGTTTAGCAAACGTTAGATTGTACCATGAACCTACTAGCCTGCATCCTTCATCACTAATCACGGTTACGATCTTGGTCACCGTCTAAAGGCCTCCGTTTTTGTGGTAGGCAGCGGCTTGGCTGTGCCCCTGGCATTGCCGATGTCCATGAGCGGCGGTGACCGCTTACCATCAGGCGGGCCGCTTGCTCGTCTGCCTATCAAGGCAATAAAAACAAAAAAAAATAAAAACTATGACTGGCATTTATCTAGCAAGGGAACAACGCAGCTGAGTAGGTTACTTTTTTATGGAATAGGGGATAACTGAGCAAGTGGGCCACCTGATGGTAAGTAATTACCACCGCCCATGACACCTACAACACCAGAGGAATCATCGGTGCTACTCTACTCAAACACTAATGCAGTTTGAATCAGCCTTTAGACGTAAAACACATTAGTTCTGACGCCTCTGGGAGATGGTGTTAAATTGCTATTATTGTATTTAAACATAATAAAAATTTGTTAATACGTTTCGCATATGTGATGGATGTGGGAGGCGGCGATGCAGTTTTCTCGTGAGAATATAAAGAGAATATATTATTTTTATTTACCGTAATAGGGAACAGCTAAACTGCCACTTTGCCACTCACTTGGCACTGGTTGTAATGATTGGCCTTTTAACTCCCGACAAAAGAGCGGGGTGTCAACAGTGTCTTTCTTTGTGTGTGTATGTCTGTGGTATCGTAGCGCCTAAACCAGTTATCTAAATAATAAATAAATCTATGATAGATGTTTCTTAGCGAATATAAAAGGTTAAACAATATATGTCTTGAACATATATTCTTTAAACGTTGAAATGGTCAGAGAATTGAATCTTCACAGTTCGCACACATACTAAGTATTGGACCAATTATATGTTATTCTTCCTTCTCTTTAGTTCTCCTTTTATTAAGGTCCTGTAAAACTTAAGCTAAGCAAACAAGATTTCGGGCTATAATTTTGTAGATGCACGAAGTAAGGATAAGCGGCTTTACTTTAGAACTGGTTAGCGTAGTGCCGTTACGCTCGTCGCAGATGAATTCTTGAGATGACCCACATACGAGATATCTGATCATTGTTCGGTTCTGTGCACAGAGTTACTATTGATACTGTATTAATTGCTTGTAAGAAGAAGTTTGTTAAATAAAATAACGTACACTGACTGATATAAAAATTAGAGCCAATGGGGCATACATAGCTTAAATTTATGTTAGGCCTCTATTTCCTTTGACGATAGACAAATAAGCTAACGCCTGTATACCCTAATCGGTAGACAGAGGTGCAAAGTAGTGTATACACGGCTTGCAGGGCTTATTTTCAAATGGCTATTAGTTACATCTAACAGAATTACGTAAAGCTGATAATGACCTGTCTATATTTTCTTTACACAGCAAACATAAGATAAATCTATCTCAATATTTTCACACATATCATATTACTTGGAAACCAATACCACCTGACCAACTTTTCAACTATAGATATGTATAAAAACCGGAAATTTTATATATTTTCATTTCCTAAATAATTTAGAGGTGTTAGCGTAGGCGAAAGTTGTGTAACATATTATGTAAAAAAAAACAGATATTTTTTGGATTACGTCTTTCTTATCTAATATTTTGGCTGAGTGCTGTATTATCTTTGACGTATAATGAGTCTTTAAAAAAACACCCCTCCATTACACAACTGATAACAAACAAAAGTGCCACTTCACAACGAAGAGTACGTCGTTGGCCGGTTAATTAATCCTTAGAGGGCGCAAATTGCAATGTAGGTTGAACCTCCATACTTCACCTAAGTTCGCCAATAGATAGCCCAGTAATTAGGACTTACGAAAGAACGCCATCGCATTATACAAAAAAAGATTAAGAGAAACAATTATACGGGAGAGTTTTGGCCGGAATTCTGACAGTTGATCTCTAGTCAAATAATTCGTAAAGTAGTTAAAAGTTGTGTCTATTGTATAAAAGTGGTATGGATTTGGACAATAAACATTAAGGGTGATGAATAGTATATACAGGCATTGAAATAAGTAAATTTTGGTGACTTTTGACAAAGTGGTTTTGATCGACCTTGTACGTTTAATTTGGTGAACGAAAGTCGTCTAAATAGTATCGTATTGAAAGGAATTAACACCAACACTCCAGCACGACCTTGAAATCGATAACACCCGAGTTTCATGGTTCTTGAAATACCTATAATAATATATCGTCGATGAAGTACCAATACCTCCTAACTGACAATTTAGTCCAAAATTACTTTTTTATTTCAAAAGGCTTAAACATAAACCACATCCCTTAGTAACTAATAAAAAGGTAATGTATTGAAAACTATATACTATCAATACAGTCAACCTGGGTAACTTAAGCTTTCAATGTAACATTGACTCACTAACTTGTATTTGAACGTTTAATTTTTTCTCTTCTTACTGATACACTGTATAATAATAAGTTGTTTAATTTATGAAAGTAAAAAGTGTTTTTAAACGAAACCTGCAGTGACAATTGATATTTATCAAATATATATTTTTTTCTCACCATTCAAAATTTGGGTGGTAAACAGAGTTAGAAATATACTTGCTAAAAAGTTGTGTATAGCAATTACTACAGAAGAACTACAGAAGGCGAGTTCAGTTTTATGTTGAAGAATCATATGTTTTTTATGTAATAACACTGAAATATCCCGCGATATTGATAGATTTTTAAAAAAATCTTTAATTAATCTTCGAGCCGTTTCATTTTCAGACCATTTGGGGTAACATTAGCTCGGGGCGAGGACAGACAATGCGTGAAAATTTCAATTATGCAAAAAAGTTTTGAAGGGTGGAAGTGGCCATCAAAGCTTGACATATTTAATTGTCACCCCCGAAATATAGTTAGTCGATTTGGAGGATCTAAAATCACAAAACGAGGCGATTCTTATGCGATTGATGATCAATTTCTATACATGGTATGGGGGAATTGAGAGCCGATATTATGTTTCTTTTTTATATGTGATTGAGTTTGTTTTATTATTTTTTATTATTTTAGGCATTGCTCAATAATTATAAGTACATCAAAACCTGATTAATACAATAATAACTTGATTTAAGAGGTCCATAAAATAGAAGTTGATTTCGATAAACCAGGCAGTTTAATATTGTATTAATATGGCAACCCTACGTTGCCACTAAAAAGGAGATAGTGATATAAACGAAATGTATTTTTTTATCAATATGACAAGCTAATCTTACCGAGGAGTAAAAAAACTACATAAATTAGAGATTTTCTTCATCAACTCCTCATACTTATTAATGTTACCCAAATGTCAGTGTAACTTTGGCTCACCAAATTTTTGGTAATTTAAGGGTCTTTTATTTATCGTTTTGATAAATAACACAGGAATTTAGATTATAGAGGCCAATATCCCACTAGAAACACTCATTTAGGACAAATAACAATAAAAGTAAATCCGTACTGCTATAAATTACCTCTAAAGTGAGCCAAAGTTACCCAGGTTGACTGTAGTTGATCAAAATAAATAAAACATTATTTTAAACAGTTTTTGTAAAAAAAAACCTTATTTTAAACAGTCTGGTGTAAAATTAGATTCTCAACACTTAGGAGGTATTGGTACTTCATCGACGATATGACGAGGCTGTATGGGCTAGATCCCTTTGCCTACCCAATAAAAGGTAAAATTTATTAAAAAATATATACTATTATACGGGTGCGGAAGGCATCTCTCGTCGACCTAGACGCTTGAATGCTAATTTACTTATTCTACAGGATTTGAAGTAGTCTGTTGATGTAAGTAACATTTGCGGAAGCCGGAATCATCCTTCTTTTTATTTCTTCTTTTTATTTATGGCTTTTGCAGTATTATGCATTTAGCCAGTGTCAAGTATAATTTATTCTCAAGTTAAGTTTACAAGAACGATGAAACACGGGTGCAGTCGATTTCAAGGTCTTGTCCGAGTTTTGGTGTTAACTCCTTTCAGTACGATGCTTAATTCACTTATTTCAATGTTTCCATAGACTGTTCATCACCGTCACTGTTTATTGAACAAATCCACACCACTTTTATACAACAAACACAACTCTAAACTAGTTTATGAAATAAATTAAAATAAGCGATGAACTATACTGTCAGAATTCCCGCCAAAACTCGGAATCATCCTCTTCCCTTCCCAATCCCTTCTTTTAAGGTTGGCACGTATTGCCACGTATAGTTCTTTGGCGCTGGAAATTAAGTGAGCCAATTGGTGGTTTTCCAGCCCCTGCTACAAAAAAGTACTATGAAGGCTCATTGTGAAATCTATATAAAATGTTTGTTTACACAATTTGCAAGTTCATTATTGCTTAAGATTCAGTTCAACCGGCGACTAAATACGCTCTCGTTTATTTATTTACATTTACAAGGACATAATTCCTTCACAGGAGCATAGTTTTGACTTGGTATAGAACCTTCATAGGAATATTGCGAACGTATTATAAACGTAAATTGTAACTTCGTCATATATTTTATTGTTTTGACCTTTTTAAAAAAACTTGATATAAGGTCGTGATTTTATTGTTAGAGTTTGTTAGAGGTCGACGTGAATAAGTTGATATTTTAGTAATATAAGACAAAATGTATGAAAATCTAATAATATTCTGTATTCCTATTAAACATATATGTATTGAATTTACTTTTAATTTTTATTTTCGAGACCTTAATGTGTAAGATGTACAGTCAACCTGGGTAACTTAAGCTTTCAATGTAACATTGACTCACTAACTTGTATTTGAACGTTTAATTTTTTCTCTTCTTACTGATACACTGTATAATAATAAGTTGTTTAATTTATGAAAGTAAAAAGTGTTTTTAAACGAAACCTGCAGTGACAATTGATATTTATCAAATATATATTTTTTTCTCACCATTCAAAATTTGGGCGGTAAACAGAGTTAGAAATATACTTGCTAAAAAGTTGTGTATAGCAATTACTACAGAAGAACTACAGAAGGCGAGTTCAGTTTTATGTTGAAGAATCATATGTTTTTTATGTAATAACACTGAAATATCCAGCGATATTGATAGATTTTTAAAAAAATCTTTAATTAATCTTCGAGCCGTTTCATTTTCAGTCCATTTGGGGTAACATTAGCTCGGAGCGAGGACAGACAATGCGTGAAAATTTCAATTATGCAAAAAAGTTTTGAAGGGTGGAAGTGGCCATCAAAGCTTGACATATTTAATTGTCACCCCCGAAATATAGTTAGTCGATTTGGAGGATCTAAAATCACAAAACGAGGCGATTCTTAAGCGATTGATGATCAATTTCTATACATGGTATGGGGGAATTGAGAGCCGATATTATGTTTCTTTTTATATGTGATTGAGTTTGTTTTATTATTTTAGGCATTGCTCAATAATTATAAGTACATCAAAACCTGATTAATACAATAATAACTTGATTTAAGAGGTCCATAAAATAGAAGTTGATTTCGATAAACCAGGCAGTTTAATATTGTATTAATATGGCAACCCTACGTTGCCACTAAAAAGGAGATAGTGATATAAACGAAATGTATTTTTTTTATCAATATGACAAGCTAATCTTACCGAGGAGTAAAAAAAACTACATAAATTAGAGATTTTCTTCATCAACTCCTCATACTTTAATGTTACCCAAATGTCAGTGTAACTTTGGCTCACCAAATTTTTGGTAATTTAAGGGTCTTTTATTTATCTTTTTGATAAATAACACAGGAATTTAGATTATAGAGGCCAATATCCCACTAGAAACACTAATTTAGGACAAATAACAATAAAAGTAAATCCGTACTGCTATCAATTACCTCTAAAGTGAGCCAAAGATACCCAGGTTCACTGTACTTGATAATGTACTTGAATATTTTCCCAAAATTAACTTACGAAAATATTATTATCTACTTGCCTAGAAAAACACTTTTATTATTGTTTAAAACTTTTCCCCATTTTAAAGTTTAATTTACTTAAAAATGTTCTTAAATGTAAATATAAACAATACCACATTAGGCACTGTGTTTATTGTTTCTTTGCCTGAATTTAAAAACAAACTTACCCGCGTAACTGAAAAATCCTTTACATTGACCACAATACACCAGGATTTAATAGGTACAAAATTAAATTAACACATTTTGAACCACTGAATGAAGTGAAATAATTAATAACTTAACTCTTCTCAAAGTAAACTTCGCGGGAAAAAAGTTATTGTTTTTTTTAATGGCGGCTGACCGCGATCACTTCGCGTCGCTCTCTCGCTGTGCACCGAGGTGAACTAAATGAAATGGTCACCTAACAGCGAAATGGTGTAATCAAACTCATTATAAAGTTTATTATCCATGTGTTTAAACAAAAGTTTATTTTTTTATTTCGCTATGGTGTATAACTTCAGGGAAAATAATTTCGCTTTCACATTTAGTTCAGTATGTAGGTAATTAAGACTCTATGTAATTTTAATTAAATTGTTTAAATTCTAAAGTTACTTGAAATTTTAATAATGTGTTTTAGTAATTTTAATAACATAATTCATACTTCATAATAATTATGGCTTGTGGTAATAATCACATGTAAGTAAATAATATATATTTATTTCAGCAAAGAAGTACATATGTATCTGTAATGAACGTTGACATTTTTAATCTTTTTTAAGAGAAATATTAATTTTAAAGTTGTTAAATTTATTTTTTTACATTTCTGGACAATCAATGTCTGGACCTTAAAATAACCCATGCATTGGTATCGGCATTTCATCTCATGGCTAGCCACGAAAGATAAAAATAAAAGTAATCTAGTATAAAAAGTATTGACATGTAATATATTTTATGATCCAATTTACAGAATAAATGATTTGAATTTGAATATTATACAACTACGGTAGAAAACACTGGTTCACAAAAGCCATCGATACGGATGAATGGAAGGTTGGAAGGTAAGGTCTTTTTTTCTTTACAGCAGAGGCCCGCAAACGAGCAAGTGTCACCTGATGGTAAGTGATCTCTGCTGCCCGTGAACATCCACAATACCCAAGAAGTCATGAATACGTTGCCGGCCTTTTAGAAAAAGGGGTAAATAGGGGATTGGGAGAGGGAGGAGGGATTTGGGCCGCCGCGATCTCACTCACCGTACGAAACGCAACAGCAAGCCGGCACTTTACGTCAATTTTCTGCGAGACAAGGTCACAACCTGGTCGAGTCGGCGCATTCATGCTGTAGACAAAACTGTCTACAGCGTGACTAATACTTAACAATAATAAATAGTGTTCAATAAAACTCCTGTTTAAAATCAATAACCCACGTTGAACCAATTTTACAAAACTAATCAATAACAAGGTGACATAACCTTGGAATTTTAAATGTCTATTAAAAAACGCTAAAGGCCATGTGGACCGTCGTAAAGTTATGGTTCACACAAACACAAGACCGGCCAAGGCCCGTTGAATAATTACTACTAGATCGCTGTTTGATTTTAGAACTCATCTCTATCTTTTTTTTAACCCAGCACGGCAAAGAACTGCATTATACCTGATGGTAAGCGCAATGCAGTCCAAAAAAGTTCTGTCTATTCGCTGTCTATTGCGCGTAAGCTGATATGTAGATATTAGACACTGATTTACTAGCCAGTCGAGAGTATTATGCTGGTCTTTAGTAACTGGATATATATACTGGCTGACCCGGGAACGCAATTCGCAGGAATGAGGCACTATAGCAAGTTCTCACTCTCTCACACGCTATTAAATCGGGTCACAGTATATCCTAATACTGTCGGTTACAAAGTACTACCGTAAGTAAGGAAAGTTAGTAGCTTCAGGCCGGCATAATTCTGCCGAATGTTAGTGCTTAGTTTGTGATGTGTTGTACATTTTCAACTTTGAACCACTATTTTGTTCGCGCGATGTTTTAAGTTTTTATAAGAATCTATAAATAAACCAACCTTTCTAATAGATTCTTATGAATTTATTTTATTAATTTATATTTTACATTTTATTAATTTCTAGCCAAGAAGACGTACCAAAAATAAAAATAAACTCACTTTCGTATTAAACTGAACGTTCACTTCAATATTTGCATAATTATATATTGGTTGGTAATAATTTTCATACATAAAATCAAATATGTTCTTTAGAACTTACTGCAATTCAATAACTCGCTTAAGGGCAGAGTTGGCATTTTATATTGAATGATGTAATTATGAGAAACGCCTAGTAAATTTATCCGAGGATTTATGCAAAAGCCTATAAATATAATAATATTTATTTGGATTCTCTGTGGAAAAATACTAGAAGGATAGTTAAAAGGTGTCGATGAAGATAGGGAAGGCGTAGGGTCGGGTGAAGTGACTGGCTTCAGCTCGGCCAAGTTATTTAGCGCATATTGTACCTGGCCCAGAAAATTTGCGTTACAAGAAGTCGAAATACATTTTTAACAAGGCTTAAAAATATATTTCGACCGTAAGGAGCGGCTTAATTGCGGCCTTTGGCACTGCTAAGGTCTATGGGCGACGGTAACCACTTACCATCAGGTGCTCAACTGCCACTCTACCTTTGAAGGTTAATAAAAAAATCTTACACTACCTTGACACGCGTCCACTAGACACATGATAAAAATATAGTGAAAGTTGAAATATGCAATCATTGCTCCTTTTTTGGCACAGTCAAACCTTGATTAAGTGCCAAAGGCACATTCCTGAATTACATTTGCTTTATTTATAATGTCAAATATTTAAAAACTAGTCATGTAGTTAAACATAATATCGACATGACGAAGTATGCGTTGAAATTACCAACCATTTCGTAACTTCGGGTGGATTTGACCTCAAAACTACTTGTGGACTTTGTCAGTAGGTAATTGGGCAGTAAATTATTATATACATTCAAATCTGATGGAAGGGACACTTGTCAAATAACAAACGACGCAAACTTTGACGTCACTGTGTAAACTAGCCATTGAGGTGCACGCATGCTAGCGAGATAGTAATACGTCTCTACTACGTGCCGTAACAATATTTAAAATCATCGTATGTTTTGTCTAAGGGGTTTCTTTTTAAATTTTTTTTCTTGTGTATTAGAATTAAAATTTCCTCTTTTGTATTTTCAGGTTTTGATATTTTTCGTAATTATTGATGTATGTACTTCTTAAATGTTTCCAAGTCTACTATTAGTTCAGGTTTACGTGACGTATCCTGACGTCAGCTAATCCTTTACGAAACAGGTGCTTGATTGCATATCAACTAGCACTTTTACGACCAATAGAAAGTTTTATTTCCCTTGATAATTGCATTGCATAATCCTTATAGTTATAACATTAGTTATTGAATGCGGCTTCTACTTAGTATTTTATATAAGCAAGGCAGGTGACTTGCAAGATCATATACTGCATTCATAGACGTTCTTTATTTCTGCCACGCTTTATCCAGGATTAATGCCAGGGTCCCCTTTCTCGTGCAATGGATTTGACGGTATAAAATTATGGGGCGACCTGCCGACCGACTTGCACAAGCTTGGCTATTTTTTTTACTAGCCCTGTATTATACATGCCCCACTGCTGGGCACGGGCCTCCTCTACTGAATGAGAGGGGTTAGGCGTTAGTCCACCACGCTGGCCTAATGCGGGTCTGTAGACTTATAAGTAAGTAAGAAGCATTGGTAAGTTTCGTTATTGCGTTAATTAATTTTAAGCGCAAATAAGTCGTTTCTTAGAACTCTATTAATTGCTGGATTGGTCGTTCAAAATCATTCCTGTACTCAGTAATGGAGTTGTAAGATGACTAAAGTACTAAATGAAATAAGAGAAAACATTACTTGTTTTCGCCTGATATGGTGAGGCTCGTCCTCTATTACATTATGGAATGGAAGCTCATCGAATCCATAAGCGTATCAGTTGTTCTCTTGTCTTGCTCGCTTGTCTCTGCCTACGCCCACAGACGATACATGTATGAGCTTACATCATACATACATTTACACATATATATTTTACAAAGTGGTAGGTCCCTCGTATACCAGAAGCCGTCTGGGTTGGTAACAGCGCTTTGTCTGTTTCCGTCGCCAAGTAACAGTGTGTAAGCACTGATATGTTTTGATTTGAACAATGAAGCCAGTGAAATTACTGGGCATTGTGAGATTTATAATATCTTATGTCTCGGGGTGACGAGCGCAGGTCAGTGCCATGCAGTGCTTTTTTAATTCAAAGTTCTGTGTGGTGTTACATCTGTTTATGGGCAGGCGTGGTGCTTATCATCACGCGACTGATTTACTCGTCTCGTCATTCAAGTAAATTATAAAAAAATCATCAGTTATGTATTTATCGGCGTATATATCAGTTAGGTCTTGTTACGCTGCAAAGCTATTGCGGCTCATTTTTATTCATCATCATTTCTTTAATGTACTTGCCATAAGCTGTATACAATAATTCTTTATACCATACAATCAAGATTCCCCCATCAATCATCTGACAAAGGACACTATGGCAGGCGAAAGTCCAAAACTTTTACAAGAAGAAAGTCAATCATTGACGAAGAGTTACACAATATTTGTTATGTAATAACATGTTTTAACCAACACAAATATAATGTCAACGACGCAAACTTGAATTAAAGAAAATAAACGATAAGTAATGTGTAAAAGAGTGAAGTGTGAAGCCAATTAAAATATTAATATGTAATTGCCTCGAGTAAATGCAGTTTATTGAAGTGACAGAATCTTAATAATTAATGAACACGTCTTGTAAATGAATATTAATATAATCGTTGCAAAATTAATAACAATAATGCATATAGTCCTGACCCCACAGTAGGTTAACCTGTATCGTGGGTATTAGGAACTACGAGGGACTTGCGGTCCCACAACACCCAGACCCGAAAAATATATTTGTGGATCACACATACATTTGTCTCAATGCGGGAATCGAACGCACTGTCTCTCGCTTCGCAGCCACTCGGCCACTGAGCCACGGAAGTTGTCATAGAAAGTTATGGTATATAATGTAATTTTAAACAAATAGAAGATTCGATTTGATGTAAGAATAAACAAGTTATGTTTGTCGAGATTTTAAGTAAGGATAACGAAATAAACATGTTATATTCTTCAGAGTTGAACGAATTGTGGGTCATTAACCTAGGAATATAAAGAACCAATACGGGTTTAATACTCCTTTGTTCTTGAGTTTTTTTTTATGGTATAGGCCGGCAAACGAGCAAGTGAGTCACCTGATGGTAAGTGATCACTGTCTATACCAGAAGAAACATGGCCGCCGGCTTTAAAGGAAATGGATAATTTGAAATTGGGAAGGGGAGGGGATTTGGTTCTCCGGATATCTCACTCACCGTACGAAACGCAGCAGCAAGCCGCTATTTTACGTCGGTTTTCTGCGAGACAGTGGTAACGTAAGTAGTCGGCCCATTCATGCTGTAGACAAAACTGTCTACAGCGTGGCTCTACCACTTATAAAATAACGTACCTTTCAAATTGATTTAAAATAAGTCGATTGACTTAGAAATTAAAATGAATGCAATATTAAAAAGTTAATGTTAAACACAAGATCACTTAATACGCTCGCGCTATTTAAATAACTTTTAATCAAGGTAACACCTTTGTTCCTACGCTACTCTTATATCATCTTCTTAGAGATCGTTAATACCAGGAACACAACTGTAATATCTTGCCAAAACATTTGAGTATGGTGTTGACATTTTTTTTTGTTTGAATGACGAGACGAGCAAGGCGCTCGCCTGATGGTAAGCGCCGCGCCTGTCCATAAACAGAAGCAACACCATACAAAACTTTGAATTACAAAGCCCTGCATGACACTGAACTGTCTATCATGAAAGGATATTTGTGCAACATGTACTCATCTTTAACATGTGTGAATATTGGGACTGAGGTAAGGATTTTGCACTTTAAACGATTACGCAACATTTAATTCTACTAACGACGTTTATAAATGAATTAGAAAAACTTTTGAGATTGTAAAATCTCGTAAATGTGTGGATGCCAGATTTTGAGATTTCCATTATAACTAATTTTGAAACTTTTGCGCAATGAATTTGTAATCTTCGGCGTTACGAAATAGAAGACGTGATTATTCCATGTTGATTCTTTTGCGAATAAGGATAGAACCCGAGTTTTAACGTCCTTTTTGTCTAGCACGGCAACCTGACTGCACTATACCTGATGGTAAGCGTAGTGAAGTCAAAAAAAACCAGCGACCATCGACAAACAATGAGTTTATCGGTGCTCACTAGAATCAAGCCAGCCTCTATACTTGCCTGCGACAGGACAGGATGACCGATGCAGACACAGGGATACAAGGATGTACTCCTATACACGCCTTAAATAATAATCAAGTTCTGTCGCAAAGCCCCTTCAGAGGACCGGATATACACTGGCTGATCCTGGAAAGCGATCAACACATGGTGCGTGGGTCACTATGGCAGGTTTTAACACCATATGTACGGTGGTCGCTATCCGGACAGATATGAATATCCTACCACCAGCAAACACTCCTATAGAAATACACTAAAATACTGTCCTATAGATTTTGGATAGTTTCAGTTACATAAAGTATTCTCTCTACGGAGTATGTTCAAGATTGGGCGAAGTAGGAAGGGTGGACCCCAGGGTCAGCCAGCACTGAGCTGGGTTAAACTTAGACCATGATGTGATAGGGAACGAGTCTATCGGCATTCCAGGGACAATTATGGCATAGAGGTGCCGGGCTGCTACTGATTTCGTAATAAAAAACCTAATACCATTTTTACCCGATCCGAGGATCGAAGGTACCGTATTTTCAAGTACCAGAGAGAGTGGTGATAATCTAAAGATAAAAAGAAATTTAACTTAACCTATGACCCAAGTTAAAGCATTAGTAAACACTATTAATCTTCATATTGTCTGCATGTAAGATTAATTTACAAAGCAGTGAAACTATTTCGCTCTCACCAATCATTGTGCCTAACTTCACTCATCGGTGACCGATCCGTTCTATTTGGCTTTAGTTAAACAATAAAGACATTATGGTAGTACGTCAACATTCCGTCGAAATACTAATAATAATACACCCAACAGTCACACGCATAGTCCTGAACCCATACTGTATCGTGGGTATCAGGAACTACGAGGGACTTGCCACAAAACCCAGACTCGAAACAAATATATGTGCGCTATAGAAACATTTGTTTCGTTGCGGGAGTCAAACCCACGGCTTTTCGCTTTGCAACCGGCCACTCGTCCACTACGCTACGCTATGTAATTTAAAACACATAGAAGATTCCTTTTGATGATGTGATGTAATGTATGTATGTAGTTAATTTCATCCCACGAAATTTCGGAGAAGTAATTTATGAAGCTGATGACTGAACGGAAGTTAATAGTACGATAAGATATAATAATTGGCGGGGCTCTTTGAATTCAGAACAAGCTTTAATTGAGTAATTATAGTATTCCAATAACAATGTAAAAATTATGAGTTTATATTATTATGCCTCTAATGACGATAAGACATAACTTTATCAACTCGTGTTCGATCTTTAAAATTTGAATTGATGTCATCCAGAATATGAGATGTCAGATTCTTTTTAATATTGTAATAATTATAGATATGACGTCTGTTACTAAACAAACGGAGGTGCCACACAATGGTGCAGACAGCCTTCATAGCGCAGTGGGCGAGAGCTGGCTGCGAAGCAAGAGGTTCGATGCCCGCACCAAAACAAATAAATATAATATAAATATTTGTGTGATCCACAAATATATGTTTCGGGTCTCGGTGATGTGGGACCGCAAGTCCCTCGTAGTTCCTGATACCCACGATACAGATTAACCTAGTGGTCAGGATTATGTGTGTGACTGTTGAGTTTTTTTATAAATTATTATATGTCTTCAATTTAACAATCTCCCTAACATATTTTGAATGATAACAATTTGTGTCTCAACAACGCACATTATTACATATGACTTGTAATCGTCTAAAGAAAGCGATTCAAAGATGCACTGACATAAAAGACATAACATTACGGCGAGTCACGTATTTGCCAAAAAGTGAAAATTTATTATTTGTCGTAATCGAACGTGATATTATTCGATATGATACTGTGGTCCAATATGTAAGAGGTGACAGGTTAGGATTAAATGTTTTTTTAATTACATTTCTAATATACTTTTTTATTTGTAGTAAGCTAGCATTTGGCCACCATCTCGCTTGATGGTGAGCGATTTAAAACTGAATTAATTAAATTAAATAACTTTATTTTAAATTTCTAATATTTCTAAACAAATCTATTGGTAAATAACTAATATTAACTTACTACTAAATACTATTAGTAACTAACTACTGAAACGATTCTAAAAAAGAGGCACTACCATGTTTTTTAAATTAAACCTACATCATAAAAAGGTTGATTGACTTTTCATTCTTTGTTGTGTGCCTTTTTAATTCTGTTGTTGGCCTGGCATTACCAGAGGCCGTTTTCCCATAGTGATTTAACGGTGAATTTATTATTATGTGGGGCAACCCGACATCTGATCCCCGCAACCGGTACCAATTTAAGTTCTGCATCGTCCACGTCGTGTACAACTTTTAGGTGAGGTTACCTATTGGCCTAACATGTTTAGCTTATGCTCTTAAAACGTTGATTGATCATTGAGAAAAAATATTTTTCAACTATAACCTATCCTTGAATTATAGCTCCAGCTGGGTAAAACTAATATCTAAGTGTACAGTGAATTTAATTAACATATTTAATCCATAACTAGATTATGCGACCTCGGATAGTATCGATTACTATAGGAATCAAGAGAACATGATTGCAACCACATGTCAAAGACAACCTCTCATACATTGCACCAAGGTCGCAACTTGCGCAAGCGGTTGCCTTTCCCACAACCTCTGTGGTGCCTATCTATAACCTGTACAACCAGTGTCAATTTCATTACATCCGCAATGGGATATGGAAACAAAGGGTAATACTATAATTTTTCGCAAAGAACAAATTCAATAGCGTGTAAGTTAATGTAGGTAATTTTTTTTTTTTAATTTATGAATGATGAGACAAACAAGGCACTAGCCTGATCATAAACATAAACGGCACCACACAGAACTTTGAATTACATAAAAGCTCTGCATGGCACTGAACTGCACTCGTCACCCCGCGACATAAGTACTATTTTACATTAACTGACATTGACTCAAATCCAACTGTGGTTATACATAGTGTGGCCCAGCACTAACGCCTGTGAAAATATAAAAAAGCCTGAATAAAACCTGTAATTATTTAAAATGAGTTAATAAGCATTTATGTAGCAAAGGGATGGCATGATGGAACGAAACTACAGGTCCAGGATAAATTTACCAACCATTCTTTATTTTTCCTTTTTTCAAGATATTCAATCATTATGTTACCTTATTTATTAATCTTTATTAGGTTACCAGGCAACATCTTAATAAACATTTCAAGAATTTGATCTAATATAGAATTAAATAAAATTAATGGGCGTCTTAAAGCGTTTACCATCCGAATGACATTTAAAAAAGGTTAACAAAACGACGAAACATCGATCAAGTGACGCATACGCAGCCCACTAACGCCATCTGTTGGCGCCGGTTGACGTCAGAAGTTCACCAAACAAAATACTGTTTATCCTCAACGTACAAACTTTGCACTTTAAATCAAAGTGTTAAGAAACATTTTCGCTTGATTCTTATTTTGAATAAAAATGGATAAGTTTGCAGCGAAATGCCATAAATCACGCCTTCTTATTTAGTTAGCTTGAAAACCTTTGCTTGTAACTCACTTGGTATTAAAATAGGTGCATCCTTTGTTCGGCGTATAGTTTTATTCAAGGGGACGGTAATTTTAGAGTTCGTTTGGCAGCTAATGTTGAACGTAAAGTTGCGGTCTTTTTGGGTATAGCTTGTTAAGTCAAAAATAGTTTCGGTTGTCTAGCACTTGCGGCCTCACGCGATATTTTAAGTCTGGACTGAGCTAAAATTAATTGGATGTGCCTAACTATCCTGAATACCTTTAGATAAATTATTTCATTAAATTGCATTATTACACTTTTTTTTTAATAACGGGCGAATTCTAAAATAGTAATTTGGTTCCTTGCCTATGTTGGAACAAATGTTTGTCGAATCCGCATATTACTTAAGCTCTGTGCTTTGTTGAATCAAAAGCCCAAAAATTTCCTTTCTTCAGTCACATTGAGTGTTGAATATATTTATTCAGGTGTTTTTGTCTTGTCAAGAAATCTTTGGGCATTCACATATTAGATTGATTTATGGAGCTAACGATTGTCAAAATAAGAGTATGATGGGGAGTGTCTACTATACGTAGGCCTAGATATCTAACTTATGTAGCAAAGTTGTAATAAATTTCTAGAAGACTTAAGTCAATATTAAAATTAACATCACCATATAATCGTACTAAAAGGCATATTAATTCTAAAATTGAGAAAACTCATGCAAACCACTTTTGAATGCACTACCTCCGATCCGTATTGTTAACTTAAGATGTTCTCTACTTAGAAAAGCGGAATTAGGATCTTGTACGTAACCCCTCATACAATGCATGATAATATGATGTTTGGTTGATGTAAAGTCTAAAGACTCTATGTTATGGCATTTACCGAAAGTGTACGGCTCGGTGAGCGGCAACCGTTGGCTTGTAAGCGCACCCATCGCATTCAAGGCGATTGTTACGCAACGGGGCCGCATCGGTCTGATTCACGCTCTAATGGCACGTGACCGTCGCTGCTGGTGACTACTGTCTACTGTGTGTTAAATGCTACCATCAGCACTCGATATTCGAGATTCTATTTGAATAATATCGTTGCGGGATTAAGACAGTTTCGCGTTCATGGAGAATCGCAGAGCTGCATTGCTCGATGTTAAATAATGCGTGCCACTGTTGATCCTGGTGCACAGGAGTTACAGTGGCGGGTACGTGGACGGGATAGTACAGTATCGAGTGCTGATAAAGACTATCCTGCTGACACACCCCCTACTGTAACTCCGACACCGTTGTTGACACCAAGCAGTGAAGCTCGGCTTGTCTCGGGGAATGTCTAAATGTTTTTGTCCTGAAATGAAATTTATCAGATAGAAGGTTAGGAAGGAGTCGGAAATATTATCAGCACTTGATAGTTGATACCAAAAATAAAAGTATAACTGCGTAGGTACGTGCGGTGGACCTGAGAAGTTCTACATATGTAATATGAATTTCAAAGGTAAGAGAAGTCTGACACCCCGCATTGGGCCAGCTTGGTGGACTAAAGCCTCTCATTCATTAGAGGAGACTATGCACAGGAGTGGGACGTGTACAACACAGTTATTATTATTATAACTGCGTAAGATTCGACGTATGAGGAAATTGTTGTGGTTTTCTACATGAGTTTGATCAAGTGGATAGTAGATTCTAGGCGAAGTACTTATTACACAATATCTACCGTCGCGTCGGTTACCGCCACTAAAGGATCTTGAAGCGATGAATTAAATCGATAAGTTTGGTGATTTCTGCTATAACAAAAAACCTGCGCTCAATACTATGTCGTAATCTTGACATGAATTTAAATACGCCAAGAATAATATATTATGTTTCTTTAACAGCATTCAATTTGCAAGGTGTTTGTGAGATTTTTTCACCTAAATGAAGTTGAAAACAATGAAAGTATGATTAAAAATCAAGCAATATCATTGAATGAAAAGAAACTCCAAAACTCGTCTCTTTATCTGTTTGCATGTGACTAAACTGTCTTAAATGGAACAATGGCGCCAGAAGCACTACATTATCCCGGATACATATTCTAATCGATTTTTCGGGAATCATGTTCTTTAATTCATATTAAGTGCGTTATCGATTGCTATGTTATCTATACCTGCACCATTTATAGTTGATAATATCGATATTATAGTAAGTACTTTTACTACACTTTCTGCGACGATCGATATGAACGGAAAGATACACTATTCCTTTAAAAGGACACGATTGTTTCATATTATGGACCCAGGAAAACTAGAAACGGCCATGACACTCCTCTCTAATGGCATTCGATTTATGAGTTGATAGCCAATGGTATCGCTTGGGTCAATAATTCTCAACTTTCTTTTGCTACCGACATCGGCTACCGTACTTTGTTTATGTCACGGACTGGTTTTGTTAACACAGTGTTATTGGTACCGTGTATTGTTTGTTAAGTGATGTGTCCATATTTTTTGTATGAAATCTATAAACGCTATATTTTATTTCTACGTTTATTATTTATATTGCGTACTGCAACGAGACTGAAACGTATTAGAACTTTTCGGATCTTAGAAAAAAAATCACACCTAAACAAATTTAATGGTTTGAAACACAAAGCTAGATATATCATGTAGTTCAAATGCGCTCCTTTTACTAGTATTCGTGATTTATATTACTAATTTTATAACAAGGAAATATTTATAATGAATAGGTATGATATTATTTTATATTGTATACCTTGTAAATATTTTTTTCAGGTTGTTGGATTCAGGGGGATTCCAGATGCAACATTAATTGACCTAAAAACTTGATAAATTACAAAAAGAAATCATGCACAGGTAAGAAAGTACAAGTAAGGCATTAAAAGTACTAAAAAACTTTGGGAAGCACCTTTTGAGCAACATTAGCATTCGTTTAGTATTTTATTAATATTAGTTGTACCAGCTACTTGCCAATTAGATTCTCCCTGAACCGCGACTTATGCAAATCAATCCCTATGCATATCTATCTAACAGCATTGCACATTCTTCAAATTTTTTTTACTTGTAACCTGTGTGACAAGAACCAATAAAAACACTTTCACATTTATAATATTAATTATACATTAAAACCTTAATAAAATATATTAACTTATTTTAATTTATAAAATCTTAATTTAAATCAATTTAAGCAATTTCCGTCGGCTTCCACGACATCCGTTCTACAGGCGCTAATTTTAATCTTTTCAAACGCTAAGATTAACCTATGTCTAGGAAATAATTATCTTCGGATTAAAAATAATCTGGATTTTTTTCTAATTACACTTAATTTATTATTTACCGTTCATTTATAACCTAGTTTTATGTTAGTTTTTATTTATATTGGGCCTCAGGTTAATGGATAAATAAATTCCTCTTCTTTCTTTCTTTAAGTATATATATTCCTACCAGTTAGGTTTGTTACATAGACTGTTTTCTCGAACTGAAATGGCACGGCTGAAAAACAGAAATTAAGAAATTCTGTAGCAGTAAAGCCACGTTGTAGAAAGTTTTGTCATATGTCATAAATTGCACAGTTCAATCTGCTAAGGTGCTCTGTAACAGATTTAAATAGAATAACAGGAAAGCTACAGACGAATACTACTAGGTGGTAGGAGTCTCGCAACCGCAATGTCTGTTTCTGCCGCGAAGCAACAATGTGTAAGCACTGTTTGGTTTGAAGGACATCGAAGCCAGTGAATTTACTGGGCATGAGACTTTGCCATGCAGTGCTTTGTAAATCAAAGTGCTGTGTGATGTTGCTCCTGTTTATGGGCAGGCGTGACGCTATCAAGCGAGCGTCCGGCTCGTCTCTTTATTTCAGCTAAAAGTATTTTTTTTGGAGGAAGGTAAAAGATAATCGATATGCTCTATAGTTCAACCTCCCACCATAACATAAAACATCTTTTTTTTATAGGATAGACCTGCAAATGAGCAAGTGGGCCACCTGATGGTAAGTGACGTCTCCACGCCCACAATACTAGAAGAATTATAGGTGCGTTGCCGACTTTAACGGGAAGGGGTAATTAAGGGATTGGGGAGGGGAGGGGGATTTGGACCTCCGGATATCTCACTCACCGTACGAAACGCAAGCAAGCTTTACGTTAGTTTTCTGTGAGACAGTGGTAACGACCCGGTCGAGCTGGCCCATTCGTAGACAAAACTGTCTACAGCGTGGCTGTACTACTCAAAACTATAGTCCGATCATACAAATGCCAATCAAAAACTGTTTGTTTGTTACAAAATCGCTCCGTAGATGTTATTAGTAGATTGCGACAAGGTCGGTGTTCTGCAACTGGTACTTGTACTGGTTCCATGGATTTCTTCATTCACATAACAAATATTTAATTAGATATCTAAGTTTAATTAACTGTATATTTTATGAAATATCGTTCTATCACACTAATATTATAAATGTAAAGTTTGTTTGTTTGGATGTTTGTCCGTCAATCACGCTGAAACTACTGAACGGATTTTGATGAAATTTGGTATACAGACAGGGTATGAGCTGACTTGGGTGATAAGATACTTTTTATCCCGATTAAATGCTCCCTTGGTATAAAACAGGAATCTTGATATTCATCAATCACACGGAAAATTCTGAACGGATTTTGTTGAAAATTGGTTTAGAGACAGGGTAGATCACGCGGGCGGAGACGCGAGGAAAAGCTAGTATTCTGTATTACAACACCTGCGATTGATTTCGGAGATTGAGATTTGGTTTTGGGATGTGTCTATTTTCAGATCCAAATAAGTATCTTCAGTCAGATCAGTAAAAAGTGGCTAAGACTGCTTCGCTGGCGCTGTTGTATTGCGTACGCGGTGTGACTATGCTGAGGTCTCGGGTTCGATCCCCGGGTCGGGTCAAATAATATTGGGTTTTGCCACCACGAAATTTTACTGTTTACCGTTGGTTTTCATATTTCCCCTACGAAAACCGTTTTTATTTTCATCGTTTTTGGAATTAATAACTCTTATTAGGCAACTTAAATTGGGCCTCAAGAATAAAAGAATATCGGACTTCGATAATCTCTGATTAACAGCTTCCATGGCGTAACGGGTTCGATCCCCGCACCCAGACAAATGTTTGTGTTCCACAAATAATTTATTCGGGTCTGGGTATTGTGTGATTGAAATTCTCTCGTAGTTCCAGATTCCCACGACACAAGACTTGTATCTTACTGTGGGATCAGGACTATGAGTATTAGGCTATTAGGTGTATTTATTACTAGCTTCTTCTCTCGGCTCCGTACGCGTGATCTGCTTTAGCCTATGTTCATCAGGTATAATGTAGAATTCTAATGGTGAAAGAATTTTTCAAATCGGTCCAGTAGTTTTTAAGTTTATTCATTACATACAAAAATACAAATTTATCCTCTTAAAATATTAGTGTAAATTATTATTAAATTGAATGAATTTGACTTAACAAATGAGGCATTACTATTACACGTTATTAGACGTCTAAGCCATTAGAAAATACAAAATGTCATTGAATATTTTAAAACCGGTCGTAGAGAACGAGGCGTTTTTATTGTGATGCCTCAATAGGTAAAGGCAAGGATATCAGTTCTAGACTGACAGAGACGTGTGCAAAAACATCTTATACCTAGGTTCTGATCAGATTTAGAACCGGCTGTTTTGTATTTTTTTTTTATCCTGGCTCGGCAAAGTGACTGCGCTACACCTGATGGTAAGTGTAGCGCAATCCAAGAATAGTGTCGACCAACGACAAACAATGTGTCCATCGTAGGTCGGCAAGATCATGCCGGCCTGCCAAAGTTCCTGGGATGAATTACGAGGTCCCTGCTAACGGAATTTACCCGACCCCGGTATCGAACCTGAGACAACACAGCGGTTGTACCGCGCAACCAATACAACTGCGCTAACGAGGCAGTAAAAAAACATGTCTCAAACTAAAAATGTATGCGTAATTTCGAAGTACGTCTAAGCTCTGTAATCACTGCATAATATGTCGGACATCAAGTTTTATAGAAATTGTGTAACTTTATTTCTTACTTGCTTTTGCTCACGGCTCCGCTCGCGAGACTTTTTCCGGGATTAAATTTCTTTATCCGGGACAAAAACACCCGTAAAGACATAGGTAACTTGCTACATTTGGGGACAGCCCCAGGATATAAATATAACTTAATTAATTCCATCATTTACCCGTGAATACGTAACAGACACACACGGAATAATATTTGTATGGATTTGGAATTTCAGAGATTGTTACGAAATATTTTTTGTATTTCAAAGTCTTATAACATCAATTTGCAAATTGCTTTCGCCACTTACGCATTGTTGTATAAGAATTATAAAAAGGTATGCTATAGGAATTCCATTTCACATAAAGTGGTCAATAAAATTGATTTAATTTACACTTATTTCTAAATCGCTGAATAAACTGTTAAATAAATTAAATAGCAGGATTGTTACCAGATTAATTAAAACATTACATATTCCAGAACGTTCGATATTGTAAAGTCATTCAAAGTTCAATAAACGAAGTCACAATATGCAAAATACTCGTTATTTTATACTAATAAACGACAACACACCGGCAAGGAGCCAAGCCTTGCGGAAAGTGAAAGTGGCTCACCTTTAAATCACCACGCTCCCTTACCACCATCACTTTTTTGAAGAAAATCTGGGGCATAATGTCACCTATGACCTCACAACACCTCAAACACTGTTCCAACACCACCTCCTCGCTAGCAACATTTATTTCCTTCAGTCAATGTCACGAACACGAAAACAAAAGCAGTCTGTGACCGTAGTCCGACTGACGTCACCAGATATATATTTTTCACTTGCGATTTTATGAACACATCAGTGCAATGAACGCAAACCTTTCCCTTCTAACACTATGTAACCAACTAAACGCGCAACTTCGCGTTTGTATGAAACAAACTTGACTTGCGCTGTCGCAACCGGCGCGGTGGTTGAAGGTGACCATATTTGCCGTACCACCTCCATACTACCATCATAATAAAGTTGCAAATCATAGGTATTAAAAAATAGCGTGAAAAACGCGAATCAGTATTTTGCTGTGTGCAAGATCGGAAATGGAGGATGCATTAATTTGTTCTGACCTAGAAAAATGCCGAAAGTGGACTCAGAAAAGCGTAACAAAAAGAAATGGTGAATTAAATGCAATTATGTTTGTTTTGCTCAGTAATTGGATGAATATTTGAATAGAATTGTTTATGCCGTCGTTTAGGAATTTACGTAATGTTGATAGGTAAAAAAATACCTTCAAAGGAGGCCAGTATCTAGTAGTTTGTCTTGTATAATTACAGGCCTGCTATTATAATAATAATATCATTATTATTATACCTTGAAGACGTAATCAATAACGTAATAATCTTGTGTAAAGTTATAAGTGTAACCTTGCTATAATTGCTATAAAATCCTGTCGGTAACATTAAATGCAACGTAATAAAGGAGTAACATTTTTTTATGATATCAAATTATTTCTAATGAACCATCGAGTGTGTACTGTAGCATCGGAAACCTTTTGTAAAAAATTGTAGGAGATATAGCTTGAGATATTTATTTATGAGGCTTAACATCCTAAGTCTCAGAGTATTGCAGTTCCATGCTGTTCTTGGTAAATTTAACGTGCTGGGTGGTTTGGCTTCTGTTTATGGAGAGGCGTACGGTTATCATCATCTGAGCGATCTGCTTGTCTCCTCATTAAAAAAAAAACATTTAAACCATTTATTTTTCATACACATAGGTACATATAGTACCAGATAAAATAAAAAAAATATACATTTATTTGCTACAATATATTCGATAAAAGGTCCAGCTTAATATACGCTGTATTTTGAATGTATTTTATTGTATTCGCTCATTCGGGCGAATAAAAAAAATGTTCAAGAACGAGTCGCTGGTTTTCAAAGACTCGTTTAACATGCAATACCTATAAAGCTATAATGCGATTGTACGATATAAAGTACAATTCTCCCATTACCACAAGTAGGTCAGTAGCAAGTAAGGCACACGACGCGACGCATGGCGCCGCGCCGCAGCATGCTTGAGGCGTGAGAATATGTGCAGTGTTATGGTGACGCATGCTGGGATTCCATTACATAGTAATTACAATATGTAAAATCATATTCATGTTGCATCTATACTGTGTAGATGCAAGATGAACATGAGAGAACAGACTGGGCTCACGCAATCTCGTACGATCTCAGGATTGAAAACACTGCGGGTACATACTGTGTTAGTGGTAGAGCTATGTATAGTATGAATGGGCCTGCTCGACTGAGTTGATACCAGTACTGTCTCACAGAAAACGCTCATGACGTGGCAGCTTGCTGTTCCGTGTTGTATGAGATTTCTGAAGATACAAATACTCAGTGCAATGCAATCCAATTATAATGTTGACCGTCAAGAGATATTCGTTCCTCGGCGGTCGGCAGAATTATGCCTGAAGTTACTGAATATACTGGCCGATCCTTGTACGCGACTCGCCTGAATTAACCAAGATGAGTTTTTCACCATGTGTACGCTGGTCGCTGTCCTGTCGGGTACAAAAATAATCATTCATGCTGTAGATAAAAGTGTCTACAGCGTGGCTCAACCACTTCCTCTAACTTAGCTGGATAAAATGATGTACAACTAAACCCTGGTAGTCCGAAAAAACAAGCATGAATTCACAATATACATGGTGTATTATAATCCATCATACTTATAATTATTTCACGCCTCTATTCTAATAATTGAATTTATTAAACAACGTTCGAACTTCAGCGGTGTACGGACTTTTACCTACTTATTTTATTAAATCATTGTTTTGACGAGTCATTGGCGAGAGTAAAATTACTATAAAGATTTCTATGTTGTTATGACTTGTGATATTTATGTATGTATAGATAATAAATTATATTAGCCTCCGTGGCGCAGCAGGCGAGTAGCCGACTGTGAAACGTGAGGCCGTGGGTTCGATTCCCGCACCGAGCAAATATTTGTCTGATCCACAAATATTTGTTTCGGGGTCTGGGTGTTGTGAGACCAAAAGTCTCTCGTAGTTCCTGATACCCATGACATAAGACTTGTATCTTACTGTGGGGTCAGGGCTATGTGTGTGACTGTTGGGTGTTATTATTATTATTATTTTATTAGTCGGCACATATATACATGATGATGTCTTTCCCTTTGTACTAACATCTCACATTAATTTAAATGAGATAAATATCAGCCTAATGTGAGTCGGAATCGAGGCGAAAGCGTAATCTAAGGGTTACATGGACACGCTATTTAAATTTTTCATGGCTATTCAGTCGCCGATTATGACAGGCGGGGGATGCAGTAATAGGGTTTCATTTGTACCCTTTGGGTGCGGATCCCTATAAACGTCACGGAGACACTTGTTAGTCACAATCTCTATGCCTACCAACAAATTATCAGTCAATCCGAAACTGAGTGTAATTTTCACTCATTTGGTCCCTTCATCGGTATCACATAATATGCAGTTAAAGATCTGTGACGGCATAATCATTTTATTTTATTAACTATAACTACATCAAGTAACTACTTACATTCTACAGCACATTAGAAATCTAACATGGTATTGAAATAATAACTTCTAATATGTTTGTAATTTTAAACTACTATTTTATATCCGTTGGTGCAAACATTAATTACGTTTATAGGCATAAGAAATAGTCAAAGCGGAAAGTCGGTAATTTCAATTAGCGCTATGTTCACAGCTTTCTATAGTAGTTATGTATTACAAGAGACAAAGCGGCACAGCACCTGGGCGGTTCCGACAGTAATCCAGAGTACATTCAAGATCCCCGGAACCGTACCACTTGGTATAGCAGCATAGGAATTTTTGTTAGCGAACCGAACCTCCGGTTAATCGAACACGGTCGGAACCTTGGCGAGACCAGTCTAATCATCCCTTCTCCCTCCGGTCGGCAAAGTTGCAACGCCCTGAAGTTATTGGATATACACTGGCTGATCCTGGAACGCGACTCGACTGAATGAATTGCCATGACGGACTTTTCACCATGTGTTGATTATACAGTAGGGTACAACATTTCAGGTACCCTCCCACCAGCTGGATTAATCGAGAAGGTTGGCTTGATATATATTTAAAGAAAATCTGTTCAGCCATTTAAAATTTACTGATATCTTTCTAATAGATGTCAGGGGTTTTCAACGTGTCCATTATTTAAATCTAGATCAAGCTGAGTTTGATTTGAGTTAGTGACAATCGGCCTATGTCCAGACAAACGTGTTAGCAAGAAATCGAGGTCTACGACTCACATTAACATCGAATGGGTGGTCATGTCTGTCTGTCTGGCGGGGACATTCAAATGAGCCGCTTAAGGAAGAGACAGTCACGCGTTCTTACGCTAGTGTTCAGGCGTCGCCGAATTGTAATTACGTAGGGTTACCACTGAATTGTTTGTCACCATTCACTTTTTATTCATATTGTGTTGCTAGAGAGAGAGAGCTAGAGCTATTTTATTAAATAAGTTTATTTTAAAATAACTAGATACAATATACATCTATATTAAATAAAAAAAACAATACACCCAACAGCCTTGTGTCGTGGGTATCAGCAACTACGAGAGACTTTCGGTCTCACAACACCCAGACCCCGAGACAAATATTTGTGGATCACACAAACATTTGTCTCGGTGTGAGGATCCAACCCGCGGCCTCTCGCTTCACAGCCGGCTACTCGCCTTCTGCGCCACGGAGGCTGTCAAATATATATTATGATATTGTGTGCTTTATAATCTTTCTTTTTTTAATTAATCGTTGAGGACACATCAGCTGATGGCAAATCTGATGGTAAGCGATTCCACCGCCTATGGACATTAAAAATACCAGAATCACAGCCAAGCCACTACCTGCTGTGATCTTTATAGAACCGAGCCCAGAATTGAACTAACTCAATAAAATATTTACACGCCTATAGATTATGTACCTGCTGGGATAGTTTGTGAGTTTCGGTTAATTACTAAGTTCAATGCTATCTTCAATTTTGATAACTAAAACACGGCTAAAGATTTATTTAAAAGATAAAAACACGGGGATATATCATTTTAGACGTAAAACATTTCGAGAGCTCCGAGACTTTGTCCGTCAATGCGGGCATTCCACAGTCAATAACAAAAGTGCATTTTAAGTCGATGATTGTACCAGTGATGCGCGATACATCCCTCAACAGAAAGTTCCTGGGAGTACAATGGAGGAAAGATGATCTCAAGTTGTATTTCACGACTGGCCGCTTGCCCGTCTGCCTTTCCAAGTAGTAAAAAAATATGTGGCATTCTATACTGGCGCAAATTATTCGTATACATATTAGGAATGTCTAAACACAAGTTAGTCACGATCTGTTCACAATAATGACAAAATTACTTGTAATATGGTTCCGACAATCCAGTTAACTTAGGGTTTAAAAGCCACCTAAATGTCACGCGGTGGCGTAAGTTATGCAGTTCTTGGTAAATGTTAAACGCGGTTAAACGCACCTACGTATCCATAAAGTAATGTTATTTTTAGTACGATTTCCTTGTAGCTCCTATGCTACATACGTATTTAGGAGGAAGCACTCAGTGCAGGGCCATGCAGTGTTTCTTTGTAATTCAACTCGTGTTGCTTTTGATTATGGAAAGGCGTGGCGCTTCCCATTAGGCAAGCGACCAGTTCATTTCTGGATAGAAAGCATTTTTTTATAATAATTTATTGTACTGTTACTTATAAAACAACGCGATGGTCATTTTCAAATTCTGCTTCAGCCCATGCTGGCAAGTGTTGCAGTTTCGTTAAGTAAATTCAATTTCACCCAATTAATCCATTTGCGGCACAAGGTGGTAGGTCCCTCGTATGCGAGAGGCCGTCAGGTTGGTACCACCGCTTTGTCTATTTCTGCTGCCAAGCAACAGTGTGTAAGCAATGTTTTGTTTTGGTTTGAAGGACACTGAAGCCAGTAAAATTACTGGGCATTACGAGACTTAACATCTTACGTGTCGGGGTGACTAGCGCAGTTCAGTGCCATGCAGTGCTTTGTAATTCAAAGTTCTATGAGGTGTTGTTTCTGTTTATGGGCAGGCATGGCGCTTAACATCAGACGAGCGCCTTGCTCGTCTCGTCATTCAATCAAATAAAAAAAAGTCGTCAACAGGGTTCTATGTGTAAAGTAGGTATTCCTTTCGATATTCAATCTATTCATATTAGTATAGTGCACTAACCAAAAAAGCCATGACAAAAATAATAGCGAAATAGTCGCGTGACACCCCTTCATAAACAATACGCAGCGGTGAAAGTGAGGTGACGCTTAGAATAATTAAATTATCATTGTTTTATATCTATACAATGAGGTATGACGTAGATAAGGTCAGTTCGGGTCCTTTCTACTTCGATTCTTGGTATTTAAAATGGGATGTTTGGTAGACACGGCCGCTATGAACGCAGTGTTGGTAAACGTTCTTAAAAATAATAATACCTATAGTTTACAATGTTCCACACATTTGTTATGATTCTTTATTATCTACACTAATATAATAAAGAGGAAAGATTTGTATTTTTATGTAACGAATAAACTTAAAAACAACTGGACCGATTTCAAAAATTCTTTCGCCGTTAGAAAGCTACATTATCACTGAGTAATATAGGCCGCGTGATCTGCTTTTGCCGGGATAAAATAAAATAAATAAATAAATACACCCAACAGTCACACACATAGTACTGACCCCACAGTAGGTAATGAGTCTTGTATCGTGGGTATCAGGAACCACGAGAGACTTTCGGTCTCACAACACCCAGACCCCGAAACAAATATTTGTGGATCACACAAACATTTTCTCGGTGCGGGGATCGAACCCGCGGCCTCTCGCTTCACAGCCGGGTACTCGCCCGTTGCGCCACGGGGGCTGTCAAGAAGCATATCTATCGATCGTACTTTTTACGCTAATGTGGATGAGTGTCGTAACATATCGTGATATATGTATACGAACCGCGGACAGACGGACATGACGAAATTATACGGGTTCAGTTTTCGCCATTTGGCTATGGATCCCTAAAATTAAAAAATCTTAATTGACACGTCACGGCGAAATGTTACAGTCTCAGTATGTACTCAGAGTGGATTGCTCCGTGACATTAGATCATAACAGACTTGAGACATTGTCACAACCATGCCCCTAAGTGTGACGAAATATTCGATACACAAATTTTTCGATGGGACTGAAGACATAGATGTATATGTAAGATAGAAAAAAATACGAACTCAATATTTGTATTTATTAATAACCATTATGTAAAGCTAAAAGTCACAGCTATGCAGTTTAAATTCTACATAAATAAGACAATCCAAATGGTTTTCATCTAAGATGAAACGAGTTTCGAAGATGGATCGATTTAGCATTCATTATTAACTGCATTAGCATTAAATGAAGTTGTTACTTGTTGCATTTATTAAGCTCATCGATCAAAACAATTGAGTCTCATAATTGAAAAAATAATTAAATTTTAGTTTATGATCTCGTAGGTACCTACTTACCTCATTGGAGGCAATATTTTTTTAAATAGGCCGGATTTTGGTTAATATCTTATACTGATTAGTTATTACTATCCATATATAATCATAACATTAATTTATTTAGGTAATTGTGTTATGAAAAGATAATATATTAATTTATATATGACTGCGGAAGAGAGCACTCTTTTGCCGACCCCCGTCGCACCTGTGTAAACATTTTCACTTGCAAGAAATCCGTATATTATCAAGACGTTTGTATAGTTCTGTAATCTATGGCTAGCCATTAAGTTATTCAATGTATGAGAAACTATTACTTACATTCAAATCATATCCACTCGTAAACCAACTACGTTTGTTCAGGATACCTCCCATGTACTTCCTCTTCCACTTCGACAACAGTCCATCGCTATTGCTCCGCTTAGATAGACGGTTCACTGTATACCTTTCCATTGTTCATACCAATAAAACTGTCTATGTATAACGCATTTGATTACCACACGTTGGGTGCAGTCCACAGGTGTAATTAAACTAAGTCCATATATAAAAACAAATCTCGTCCACCACAACACATTTAGATATTATTTATATAAAAGATTTTTTAAGAGTAACGAAGCGAACATGATTTAATTACGCGTGCTTATTTACTAATGGCAGTTTGGGCGCCATGTGTAAGTTTAGAAAGTTTTCTTCATACAATTATTACCTATTAGCCACGGTCTGAGAAATTGTTTGATTTGAATTTGGAATACAAAAAAAAAGAAATATCCTAAACACAAATTAACGACATAATATTCAATGTAATAAATTAAACGTACGCGTAAGAGCACGCTTGCCGATTACGCGATATATTTGAATTTAGAAATCGATATGTACCTAACGCGGGAAATTATTTTAGCGCGTTTCGCGGCGAGGTGCGTTTGAAAACGTCGTCCTTTGACTAAACTTGCCCGGTTAATAATATCGTATGGTAAGTACAACTTATTGTCGCCTTATTCGTGTTACGGTATGTTGGAACGAATACGGGCGCGTGATTTGAATGCTGCATTCATAGGTTTTGATTGTTGGTGCCATACAACGGACAATGGGCTCTCAATATGCGCAACAGTCGCGCGTCCCCCTTGTTGCTCTATGTTAGTGGGCAATTTTTCTAACCCAAATACCTGCTCAAGGACGCATCTTGTATAAATTATTTAGGAATCGGGGATATAGTTCGAATAGACCTACTTTGAGAATAGTTAACACCATGGTAATCGTGTGTAAGTACTTGAGTCATACTGCCATTTGTAGCAATCATGAATTATTCAATTCTCTCCTTTTTTGACTCATGAATACAAGTATCGAGTGTGGTTGAAGTATGTTCAATTGTTTGATATTCATTGATACACCATAGATAAACATAATAAAGGATCCTTTAACCATAGATGTAATCATCAAAATGTCATTGTTATAGCTATCCATTGCTGTCCAACTGGTCGCATGGAGTCCATCCAAATACCTACGCGGACCAAACGTGGAACCAAAGCTTTATTTTACAGTTTATGTACACAACATATATGTGGTCTAAGCTTCTTTCTTTTCTTGGAAAATTCTCTTCACAGAATATGCATCTTGATGCTGCCAAGATGTACATATCGCTTTTATTTTAGTTCTGTGTATCATAAATATGTATAGTATTAAAATATTTTATATAGGACAATTTGACGGGCCTAATTGTCTCTAGACCTTTTTCTATTAATATTATAAATGTGAAAGTTTGAATGTTTGTGAATTTGGATGTATGTTAATCAATCACGCCTTGATGGCTGATCGGATTTGGATGGAAATTAGGACAAAGATGTACTGTGACCACTTGTACCACTGTACTTGTTCTGGAAGAAACATTGACGCGGACAGATCCGCAAGCAAAAGCTGGACGGACTATTTTTTTTTATCCCGGCTCGGTAAAGTGACTACGTTACACCTGATGGTAAGTGTAGCGCAATCCATGAATAGTGTCGACCAACGATAAACAATGTGTCCATCGTAGGTCGGCAAGATCATGCCGGCCTGCCAAAGGGCCAAGGAGGAGGGGAAGGAAAAGGGATGGGAAAAGGATTACGATCAGGGGTCAAGCCCCCTGGGGAGAACCGGATAACTATAATGTTATGGGTACATACCTATGATGGAACCTTAATTTAATGTCAAACCTGGAATTATATTAATATCGACCCTAAAGAAACTCAATGTTGAACCTGAATTAGATAATATTAAGTAATTGAATGTTGACAATTAGATTGATATAGACCCTGAATCAGATTGATATCGACCATGACATCGACCCTGAATTGTGTTGCTATCGACAATAATATAGACCCTGAGTTTAATTGACGTCGACTCCTTATCAGGTTTATATCAACCCTGAATCAGGTTGATGTCGACCCGAAATCCGAAAAATTTCAACCAGAAATCGGAAATATTCAACCTGTAATCAGAGTTATTTCAACCAAAATATCAACCAGAAATCTAAGCTATTTCAACCTGTAATCCGAGTTATTTCAACCAAAATATCGATCCTGATTCCGAGTTATATCAACCCGGAATCCGAGTTATCAACATCAGCCTGTGTTAGTCCACTGCTGGACATAGGCCTCTCTTAAAGCACGCCATTGAGCCCGATCCTCGGCTCTACTCATCCAACCAGTACCAGCCACCCTGCGTATGTCATCGCTCCATCTAGCTGCAGGGCGTCCCACATTTTGTTTACCGAGTCGTGGTCTCCAATCCGAGTTATATCCTGAATCCGAGTTATTTGAACCTGTAATCCGAAAGATTTCGCTAAGCTCGGCGCGGCGCGGCAGATCGACAAACTGAGCGCGCTACATAAATACTTTCTTTCCTTAGCACGTTCACTGCGTTACGGGAAGTATTTGGTTGTAATTGAGTTCTGCTCTGTGCGGCAGCTAGTTATCCTAGTTTTCCACTCCGTGCGGAGGTGATTTTTTCAAGTATTCGTACAAGCAAAAATGGCCTTTCCATGTCTCTGTAGAGGGTTCAGGTCAGGACTACGTACGGGAAAATAGACGTCGTATCGCATATCAGGCATTCTTGATACGGGAAGTATGTGACTTGTACAGCACTGGAAGTAAGTTTTAATCTAGCGCCGCCGCAGTGAACGTGTTAGCCTGACTAGCCCAGCCAGGTGGGTAAAATAATAATAATCATTATATATCTGTACGGATTCGTAGAAACGATGATTGACGAAGCGCATAATTCAAATCGGAGTACCCACAGTTTTATATGACAGCTTTCCGTGGCGCAGCGGGCGAGTAGCCTGTGAGTAGGCTGTGAAGCGAGAGGCCGCGGGTTCGATCCCGCACCGAGACAAATGTTTGTATGATCCACAAATATTAGTTTCGGAGTCTGAGTGTTGTGAGACCGAAAGTCTCTCGTAGTTCCTGATACCCACGACATAAGACTCTTATCTTACTGTGGGGTCAGGACTATGAATGTGACTGTATGGTGTATTGATTTATTTATTTGGTATCTTTGGATATTTTGTATAACATCCATTACAATATTATATTTAATTTTTCATAGAACATATGGTATTTGCTTAATAAATAAATAAATATGCCCAACAGTCACATACATAGTCCTGACCCCACAGGAGATGACAGAGACACAATTTGAGATCAAATTATTTTAATGGTCATAATATAAAGCCACATTTTATCTAAATTTTTTTTTTTAAGAACACTGCACTAAAACTCAATGTTTTTGCCTATTCACAAAATGTTAAAATTATGAAACAGATGAAAACTAGAGATGAGTCCTACTAGGTAAAGCACGTACTGAATCCAACAGAGTATTGCAATTACTAGTATGTCTAAATACCAGGTCCAAAAACTAGTTCCACGGGTAGAGGAGAAGGTGGTAATGTGGCCCCCCACTTTGTTTTTGAGGTCTCATGTAAAAAATAAAAGGAAAACATGTATAATGAAAACATCATTAGTTTTGTTATTTATTTGCCAATACACGACATAATATGGAACAAATAAAAATGCAACAGATAATACTAAAATATATTTTATAAAAAAAAATGGAAATTTGACAACTTGAGATCAAGCGAGGGTAATATGGCCCCCCGCAGTCAGTATGAGCCCATAAGTTGCAGCTTTGGCACTGAATCCACTCCTCGCCACGTCTGTCGCTGGAGTAAATATTGTCACAAAATACAAATCATATCGTAGTCTTCAGGTACTACAGATGGAGATACATTTTTATCACATCCCGATGAGTCGCTTTTTACTATTTCTTCATTATCGGAGCTACTGTTGGATGTTGCGTCTCTTTGGTCTCTTTGGCCTCATAAGCCTTCGTTTATAGGCATCTGTAAGTGGATAAAAAAATAAATATCACTCATATATATACAACCAATATGAGGGGGCCAAATTACCAATATTGTGGAATCTACAAACCAACCTATAAAAATATATAACATCAAATATTTTGTGTACATACCTTCAAAATCCAATAGGAAAACGTTAATCGAACATAATATCCAAATCTCAGATGCGTAAACTCGGTATTTCCAGAATTATGCAATTAATGCAACACAATAACAAAGTTTTTGCGAGTGCAAGTTCAAACTGGCTCGAATAACAAACGTATGTGCTGCCCTCGCTTACTTTTTTTGTGCATTAAATCGAAATTGTCTTTGATGCTCCCCATTACAAAAATGTTTCACTTGATGCGGTGATTCTAAACTAGAAATATCGAAGGGGGCCATAATACCTGCGGGGGCCACATTACCACCTTCTCCTATAATAATAAGGATATGTTTATTATGTAATTTGTTCATAATACAAGTTCGCGTGCTTATTTACTATAATATTGAACAAAATATGAAATTTATTTTGCTTTACAATGGGCCTGCACAAACTCTAACGAATATTGTATTTTTATAAGGCTTGTAGCTTTTAAAAACACACTATTAGCATCCATGATAAGGTTACTTGTACATTTACAGGAATAAACTCACAAATGAAAATTGATTGCATCAAAATGTCACGTTTAGATTTAATTTGGAATTACGATTTAAAAACTCATAAAAATAAATTTTTGTATGAAAGCGTGAAAGAAAATAGCTAGTTTTCATTGAGCCTACTCACTCAACTATTGAAAAATCAGTTAAAACAGCTAAAATATACGTTTGATTTACGCTCGTCACCAGCAACCATTCACTCCCACATTCCGTGACATACCATCTGCCATCATAGCCTGCATCTTCGATCGTATTTGGAACGAGTTGAGCGTGGGTGAATCCGACAGAATATTAAAGTTGTGTGCTTTTAAAGTTTATGTGCCGCCATCTGTTAACATTCCTAAATACTCGATAGTTTCGAGACGTCAACCTAGTTTTCAAATCTGTTCCAATATAATATACGCCTCATCTCTAGTGGAATACAACAAATAATAATGTCAAAATCTAATGTTGATTGTGAAGGCTTTCAAATTGTAAGATCTAAACGTTCGTCTAAAAACAAACAAACAAAAATTCCTCCAAAAAACTTGCTATTCAAAAGGGAAGACAATAATATTGACGTTGAAAAATCTGTTCGGTAAATAGACCATTTAAATTATTATGCTATTTTGAGGTTAAGATTTTGTGATAAATTTATTTTCTCATTTCAGACGAATTCAGTCTGCTATAGAAGAACTCAGGTATTCTGAATATTTTAAAGACGTAACGACCACCGTGAGTAACTTATTACAATCAAGTAATGTCGTAGAAATTGTTTGTTTTGGACTTGGTCATCTATCAGAATGTAATATTTCGAGGTATCAATTAGGTCTTTTAATGTGTTTGAACGATCTTTGTAAACCTAAAAAAGTATTGGCCCATGACCCTATATTCTATCAAAGTGAGTGTAATGTGTTAAAAGAGTTAGGAGTTAAAATAATCAAACAAAATAATGAGGGTTGTTATATAACATCTGATGAAGGAATAACTATATTTTATTTACCCCATTGTCCTAAGCAACTGACAAATAATTTACTGTGGAGTAATTGGGGTGTAAATCTTAGCAATTGTATACTGATTTGTAATAGTTTTTCATCATTGATAGAAAGTCAACCAAGTAGAGTGTTGTCTGAAACTGTCCCGTACATTCAAAAAATATTTCCACACACTTCCGAAGTGATATTAGAAAATAACTTTCAATTCACTGACATCTTCAATGATACATCCATACATTGCTTCCCTAAGGAGAAATTAGTGAATCTTGAGACAAATTTCTGGATAAATCAAGAGAAGCCATCTTACAATAACACAGAGGAATTTATAACATCTCTTATGGTTGAGAAACTGAATATTTAATTTCTTTGAAGGAACCATGGCTACGATCACATCAAAACCGGCTTTGGTAACTTTAAGGCAACTATTATCTGAATTAAGGAAACAAAGTTCAACAAAAAAGTTGTCAGATAACCACATGGTCCACTACATATTTAGCCAGTACAGGAAGTATCAGACTACGGACCAACAACTCTGCAAGGCTATCGAAGAAATGCACTACAGAGCTAAGACATATTTGGATTATATACATCATATAAGGAAGTATAAGGAAATTAACACGGAGTTTAAAGGAAAAGGAGAGCGCACTGTGGAAGACACAGCAAGGATGGTTGGATTTAAATTGCCTCATGATCCCAAATGATAAATGTATTCATGGGAAAACATGAATATTATAGATTTGAAGCATCTGTAAATATATGTTAGGAGCTATATCAGCATTTTATTTAAAACATGTTCTTCAATATGGGTTTGGTAACATATTTAAAGATACAATTAATTCTATTTTATTTTATTCACAAATAATGTTATTGTTGCATACAGGTTTAAATAAAAAGAAGTGATTTGGTATATTATTTATTGATCAAAATAATACAATGGACAATATCAGTGCATCCATTATTTATAATATACAAATAGTACCCTGTAAAATAATCTATGTTGTATGTAAAACAATGAGTTGCTCTTCTGTTGCCACTAATTAAACTATAATATACTTAATTTGTTTTTGGTTTGGTTTTTGTTTCTAGACAAAATAAAAAAACAAGAAAAGAAAGAGTTTAGCCAGGTGACCACAGAATAGCCTATCATTTATTTCACATGATTGGCACTAAGAAGTTTAGAAGCTTCGAGGTTAGCAATCACTAACAAACAATGAGTTTATCGGTGGTCACTAGAATCATGCTGGCCTAAATGCTTCTTCACACTCCAAATTTTTGACAATGATAAAGTATGTTCAGCTAGAAGGATCGAAACCATAGTCTCAAGATCCACTGCCGGTGAATTTACTGATCCATGGAATATGATAACATGATATCCATTGTACGGTCAAATCTTTATGCTTTTGGATATATACAAACTTGGAATAAACCTCCAGGATTAGTACATTACGGTCCAGATTTTTTACACTAAAATATATGTTCTTGTGGTGTTTACTATCTCAATTACAAGATTTATTTTATCACTTTTGTTGGATATGTACATTCAGTAGAGCGGCCCGTGCCCATAAGTGGGATGTTTAGATCCATAGTTATATTTTTTTCTCTATTTATGTAAGTTTTATCAAATAAAGTATGACTGAATTTTAAGTCTGTAAAGCACACTTAGTCGCAAGCTGTCTGGGGAAAAAGTTTCAAATGTTCAAAAAATAAACGTATTTTTATTATAACAAGAGTGCGTGTCGGTGGAGAACATTCCATTTCATCTAAATGTACATATTTTTAACGGTTTTCGTCATCAGTAGGCCTAGTATGAGTTACAAATACGTTCACTGTTTTCGAATATCTATAATACTAGGTAATGTCGTAATGTCAAACTAGTAATTTATACAGTAAAAAAAGAAAGAGTTGCTCAAAAACATGTTTCGTAATCGACTAATATGACATAAAATTCATCATAGCTCCCACTGGTGGTTACTGCTACTCGATGTATGGCGAAAAAAGGAAAACTGTCATCGTTTTAAAAAACTATGAAAACTTGTACTAGGCCTACAGATATTTTAGTGATAGGCCTAGTTATCAACTGTTATTTTTTTACTGGCTGTACTCCTTCTCAATAAGTTTAGCAATGGTCTGCAGCTGCATATTGCTAGTACCCTCGTAGATGGTGCCGATCTTGGCGTCACGGAAGAACTTCTCCTGGGGGAAATCTCTGGTGAAACCCACACCTCCCATGAAGTCAATGCACTTGGATGTCAGGGTTTGAGCGATTTCTGTAAACAGGAATAGTTAACATGATACTTCATAAAAGCCTTGTCGGAATGTTTTAAAGTGATTTACAAGGTGATAGGTTCCTCGTATGCGAGAAGCCGTTTGGGTTGGTACCACTGCTTTGTCTTATTCTGCCGCCAAGCAACAGTGTGTAGGCACTGTTGTGTTTCAGAACATTGAAGGCAGTGAAATTACTGGGCACTATGTGACTTATCATCTTAACAGTCTCGAGGTGACGAGCGCAGTTCAGTGCCATGCAGTGCTTTGTAATTCAAAGTTCTGTGTGATATTGCTTCTGTTTATGAGCAGGCGTGGCGCTTACCATCAGGCGAACGACTTGCTCGTCTCGTCATTCATAAAATAAAAAAAATAATAACCTGAAGCGAAGTATTTCGCCATGGCGGCTTCCTTGACGAACTCGTGTCCGTGTTCCTTGAGTCTTGCCGCGTTGTATGTGAGGAGGCGGGCAGCCTCCAGCTCTGTGGCGAGATGCGCGATCTGGTAGTTGATGCCCTGGGAACAAAAGCGACGCGATTATCTATATTGCTTTATCGTGCTACGGCAAAGTGACTACACTGTTGCCAGAATTATTCCGGTCTGAAATTAAGTTAATACTTATTTTTGTATGAACATAAAATCCTGACCTAAAACCCTGTATACACTGCCTAGGCAGACAGCGACTCGCCGGAGCGAGCGAATATAGTGTTGGTCGGTATCCAGTCGGAAACGAATATGGATCGGGTTCCTTCGCACCATGTCTATGGTATAATGGACAGGATACTGCATTAGGAGAAATGGGAATGGGATGAGGTACACCCAGACGGCCTCTCGCATACGAGGGACCTACCACCATGTCGAAACTCTTCTCTTAAATCACTATCCTGTATTTCGTATTTGATACCTAGATTAACGGGAGTCACTGATATTATTATTGTAGTAGTCATTTAGTCATTATTATTATTAGTGTGAGTTCCGTAATAAACGTATTTTCTTTCTTTTTTTCTGATACATCAGATTACTTACCTGGAAGGAGTAAATACTCTTTCCGAATTGCTTCCTGTCGAGCGTGTACGGGATGGTGGCATCCATACATCCCTGGCACAAACCAATCATCTGCGCCGCGATACCGATCCGGCCTTCGTTCAGGAACCCGGCCGCGTACTTGTAACTGAATGGAAAGGTTACATTTTAAACATATTACTCCATATTTGAACAAATTGTTGCCAGAAAAGAGATTAAAAATTATCTTAGGGTTTAGACAAAGAAGACAAAAACCCTCGTTATTCCAACACTCTGTATGTTTTTAATATATAAAGCTGATGACGGCAATAAAGCTCTTCTGCTATCTGACCATTGATATACAATTTTTTTTTATATCAATGTATCTGACTAAGGAAAAACTAAAATATTTTTTATTTTAGTCAGGTTTTAGTTGAACGTTAATCTTTTTTACATGACAAACACCTAAAAAGTAACTTTCTAGTATAACTTTTTTTTATTTGATTGAATGTCGGGACGAGGAAGGCGCTCGCCTGATGGTAAGCCCACGCCTGCCCATAAACAGAAGCAACACCATATAGTACTTTGAATTACAAAGCACTATATAATACTGGATTGCGCTTTGTTATTCTGAGACATAAATTGTAAGTCGTAATGCTTAGTAATTTCACGGGCTTTAATGCCCCTGAAACCGAAACACAACAGTACTTATACTGTATAAGATATATAGAAATAGAGAAAGCGGTGGTACCAACCCATGCGTCCTCTTGCATACGAAGAACATACCATCTCGTGAATATGTCATATGCAGGTTAACCTAGTTTGGGGTCAGGACTGTGTATGACTGTTAGATGTATTTTCCCACTCACCCCTTCCCGTACTCGCCCAGTATGGCGGACTCGTGGACCCGCACGTTGTCGAAGTGCACCATGCAGGTCCCGGAGGCTCGGATGCCGAGCTTGTTCTCAGGCTTGGCGACGCTCAACCCGGGAGTCGAGCGCTCCACTATGAAGCATGTGATGCCTTTGTAACCCTGGGAAGTAACCATGTAGTAGATAATAATCTCATTGAAATAAAACTAATTTAAACAGATTTTATCGCGGTTTTTTTTAGTAATTTTGATCCCGACGTTTCCAAGACTTTTCAGCCTTCGTGGTCACGGGGTGGACTGAGCCGGAGGAGAGTCCACCCCGTGACCACCGACCAAATTAACAAAAATTTACCAAATTAATTAAAAAACCGCGATAAAGTCCGTTTAAATTAGTTTTATTTCAATGAGTAATATTCGCGTAAACATAGAAATCAAATTATGCCGCAAGCCCCTCGGGAAAACCGGATATACACTGCCTGATCCTGGAACGCGATCCACACAAGGTGTGTGGATCACTATGGCAGGTTTCAACACCATGGGTACGGTGGTCGCTATCCGGGCTGATATAAATATCCTACCACTAGCAAATGCGAATGCTTATAATTCATTTAGGTATACTTTATACGATCCAATTTTGCAACACTAGCTGTTTACGTGTATTTATCCAAAGAGAAGCAATAAAATCTTCATCATTTTCAATTTAATAAAATGTAGAATCCTCACTTTGGAAGGGTCAGCATTGGCCATCACTAAGAACACCCCAGCGACATCCGAGTTGGAGATCCACATTTTGGAGCCGTTGATGACGTAGTGCTCGCCGTCTTTCTTTGCGACAGTTTTCAGTGAGAATGCGTCAGAGCCTGACGTTGGTTCTGTTAAGCAGAAGCTGCCTGCCTGTAAATAGAATTTTGCAAAGTTAGGTGTATCAATAAGACAGAATTAATGGTAAAGAAATGGTAATACATGAAGAATGATTGCCTGGACTCCTCAAAGGTTGGTAATGTGTCAGTTCCTATGGAAATGTTTATATTTATAAGTCGTGGTCTTTACTTGCCACCAGATAATAAGTACATTTTCTCGTTTGTCTTCTACTGTAAAAGAGCCCTTTCAGCAGTGTGGGGTCAGCATAAAAAAGAACTATGGATTTTATAGCAGAAGAACACGTGATCACCATTGCCAGTAAACATCCTCAAAATCAAAAGTATTATGGACGCAATGCCAACCTTTAAGGAAAGGATCATTCCTTGAGGTTTGGGAAGGAGGAGGGTTTGAGCCTCAGAAATTCTCACCCCCGTACAGAACCCAAAAGCAAGATGCCACATGACGTTGATTTTCTGTTTGTATGTTCCACATAAAAAAACTCACGTATTCAGTGCAAAGCTTGGTCAAGTATTTCTTCTTCTGCTCCTCCGTTCCAATCTTCATGAAAAGTGAGTTGACGAGGGTGTTGTGGATATCCACGTACGCGGCGACGGCTGGGTCCACCCTCGATAACTCTTCGACCACCAGCATCATTGTAAGGAAGCCGCAGCCTGAGCCGCTGTACTCGGTTGGTGTTTCTATGCCCATTAACTGTGAATATTTTACATTAACTATAATATGTATCTAATAGGTAAAGAAAGAAACAAAGCATCTATTGGCAGGCGTTATAGCTGATACATTTACAATTTAGGTCTAAACATTTTTATAAGTAGTACCAAATTAGCATGTGCTAAACACTTGCCACACATTTACGACAAGGTAGGTCTCTCATATGTGAGAGGCCATCTGGGTTGGTACCACCGGTTTGTCTATTTCTGCCGCCAAGCGACAGTCTGTAAGCACTTTTGTGTTTCGGTTTGAAGGACATTGGAGCCAGTGAAATTACTGGGCATTATGAGACATAACAGCGTATGTCTCGGGGTGACGAGCGCATTTCAGTTAGACATGTGTAAGTACTGTGAGTAATGCATGACATGCTATATAACACGACCGAGTACTGAAACAGTACACAGTACCCGGCGAAATGTTGCATGGCACATGGCATGGCATGACGTGCGCACTGCCATAGTACATACACGGGCCGGGCGGCTCGGTGAAGCGGGCGCGCAATCGGAAACGTTCGGGAACGGTCGGGATTCTGTCTCTGTCACGCCCCTTAGTAGAATTTTGATTTAGAGCAGTATATAAAATACTGTTCATAGGGTTTACATTTCTATGGCACCGCCCAGTAAGTAATAATAACTCAACTGGCGCGCTTTCTTTCGTCTTTTACTATTGTTTTGAATTATTTCACAATTCACATTTGTTTACGAGGACAAGGTTAATGTATGTGGTATGGAAAAAAAATTGTTGTTTTGGAAAGTGTTTGTTTTGTGTGTTTGTGAAGAAAGTACTTAATTTGTTACCTACTTAATTGTAACTGTAAATAACTAGAAAAAATATTGCTAGGTGTGTAAATATATTTTTTGGGTATTAATGTATTTGTTTATTATGGCGAATTTGAATTGTTTTTAATTCAAAGTTCTGTGTGGTGTTGCATCAGTTTATGGGCAGGCGTGGCGCTACCATCAGGCGAGCGCCTTGCTCATCTCGTCATACAATCAAATAAAAAAAAGTGTGCGTCTCGGGACGCTCGACAGAAGTGATAACTTAAACTAATGTGGGTTAAAGTGAGAGCAGAGGAGCCTGCCTACTGCTACCGTATGCGTGAGAGAAAGGGACGCCAGACAGAGTGGCGCCTTAACGCGTTACGTTACGAAGTCCGGTCAGTCATGTCCAAGTCCGGTCAAAGTCGTGTCGAAGTCGTGTCAAAGTCGTGTCAAAGTCGTGTCAAAGTCGTGTCAAAGTCGTGTCAAAGTCGTGTCAAAGTCGTGTCGAAGTCGTGTCGAAGTCGTGTCGAAGTCGTGTCGAAGTCGTGTCAAAGTCCGGTCAGAGTCCTGTCAATGTCTTGTCAAAGTCCGGTCAAAGTTGTGTCAAAGTCCGGTCAAAGTCCTTTCAAAGTCCGGTCAAAGTCCGATCAAAGTCCGGTCATAGTCCGGTCAAAGTCCGGTCAAATCCAGTTAAGTCCGGTCACAGTCCGATCAAAGTCCTGCCACAGTCTGGTCAAAACCAGTTGAAGTCCGGTCACAGTCCGGTCAAATTCCGGTCAAAGTCCTGTCAGAGTCCTGTCAATGTCCTGTCAGTCTTGTCAAAGTCGTGTCGAAGTCGTGTCGAAGTCGTGTCGAAGTCGTGTCAAAGTCCGGTCAGAGTCCTGTCAATGTCTTGTCAAAGTCCGGTCAAAGTTGTGTCAAAGTCCGGTCAAAGTCCTTTCAAAGTCCGGTCAAAGTCCGATCAAAGTCCGGTCATAGTCCGGTCAAAGTCCGGTCAAATCCAGTTAAGTCCGGTCACAGTCCGATCAAAGTCCTGCCACAGTCTGGTCAAAACCAGTTGAAGTCCGGTCACAGTCCGGTCAAATTCCGGTCAAAGTCCTGTCAGAGTCCTGTCAATGTCCTGTCAGTCTTGTCAAAGTCGTGTCGAAGTCGTGTCGAAGTCGTGTCAAAGTCGTGTCAAAGTCGTGTCAAAGTCGTGTCAAAGTCGTGTCGAAGTCGTGTCGAAGTCGTGTCGAAGTCGTGTCGAAGTCGTGTCGAAGTCATGTCGAAGTCGTGTCGAAGTCGTGTCGAAGTCGTGTCGAAGTCGTGTCGAAGTCGTGTCAAAGTCGTGTCAAAGTCGTGTCGAAGTCGTGTCGAAGTCGTGTCGAAGTCGTGTCGAAGTCGTGTCGAAGTCGTGTCAAAGTCGTGTCGAGATCGTGTCAAAGTCGTGTCGAAGTCGTGTCAAAATCGTGTCAAAGACGTGTCAAAGTCCATAAGAATTTATCACTTCAAAAAAAATATAAAAGGTCTATCTCTCTAATATTGCTATTACATTACACCTGAGTCCTGATTGAACATACAGTACACAACAGTACAAGTAATGGTGGGCCGTACACATTACTTCACATAGCGTGTCATGTCAGGTCATGCCTAGAGTAATGCTATAGTGCCATATTAGTAATAGTGGGCCGTACACATTACTTCACATAGCATGTCATGTCAGGTCATGCCTAGAGTAATGCCATGCCATGCCATGCCATGCTATAGTGCCATATTACGCCGTACGAAATGACATGCTATATGGCATTACTTCACAGCGTACTGTTTTGCGCATGTCTAATTTCAGTGCGATGCAGTGCTTTGTAATTCAAAGATTTGTGTGGTGTTGCTTCTGTTTATGGGCAGGCGTGGCGCTTAACATCAGGCGAACACCTTGCTCGTCTCGTCATTTAATCAAATAAAAAAAAGCTAAATGCTTGGCGCTGGTTTTTATCTGGACCCTTGATGTTCGACTGATGTCAACCAGAATCAGTAGTGTGTTTGCGCGTTAAAGGTGAAGAGAAAGCTGAATGGTGTTAGGGACAATAGGTAGTATATGCCAGCAGCGACATTTAAGACTTCGATATAATGTAATGATGCATATTTTGTTGCAGATGGGTGGGCATCAGGAGTCAGTGAGCATGTATTCTGATCGGGTTCCGTTATATTTTCTTTTATCCTCCCTCGGCAAAGTGACTACGCCACACCTGATGGTAAGTGTAGCGCAATAATCACGATAATTCTGAACCGATATTTACCTTGACAATAATACAAGGTATCACACGGTTTATCACATTTACGTTATCATATTTATGTTGAACTCAACTCTTGAATGACTTTTACTACATTATAAAATGGCGTGGAATGGTTACTGGGGGTAAAATTTGTCATGCAGATTTACAAAATAACTGAATAATTCTCAGATGTTATAAGAAATTTGTCTTGAAGGAGTTACGGCATGATTATATTGTTGGATTGTAGGAGGCACGTGCCAAGAGGGTAAAACAAAGTCTACAGTATGGCACTACCTTTACAAAACTACGATTATTCAGAAACGATGAGGCTAATATTGTTTTTGTCGATAAATTAACAATTGGACCTAGTTACGCAAAAAGGAACCAACTCACAGCAAGTTCAAATGGAGATACTGAGGTTGTTTTGCTTAACTAGCTAGCTGCTAGCAGTTCTAAGATATTACCTAATAACATGTGTTTCACATAATTCTGTCTGAACACAATTGTTATGTAATTTGTATGTACAAGTGGCATATTTAACTAAGTTTTTGTTAACTTCATTCACCTTGAATTTATATTATTACAATAGAACATAAGACTGAACTGAATCTCTTGCTTAATATGTAAATCTATTTAGTGTTTGAATTTTAAAATATCTTCAGGCCATAAGGTGGTCGGAGTCACTAGAAAACGAATTGACTGGCAGCGACTACGCTACTCCAAAGAAACCTATTGATTGATTTTTTGATTGATTGAAATTGATATTTTTGATTTATCAGTGTTATTTTTTTAAGTCGGTTTTTAAGTTCTGTTTAAATTTATTTTTATAAACTGTAGATCAATATGACTTCTAAAAATCTATAACATACTTACATATAAACGCACTCACGCCTGTAATCCCCGAAAGGGTAGGCAGAGATGTAACCAGTACACCCACATTTCGCCGAGCGTATTTCCGACCCATGATGTGATAGGGGGCGATCCTATCGCCATACTGGGCACAATTATAGACTCCGGGCCGTTACTGAGCATTTCATGATAGAAAACCCCAATATAATTTGACCCGACCCGGTGATCGAACCCGAGACTATAGCACAGCAGTCGTATCGGGTACCCAATACAACTGCGCCACCGAGGCAGTTAAAAGAATAAAAAAGGTATAACAGTTTATTTCTTTTTACAGCCTCCGTGGCGCAGCGTGCGAGTAGCCAGCAGTGAAGCGGGTTCGATCCCCGCACCGAGATAAATGTTTGTGTGATCCACAAATATTTGTTTCGGGGTCTGGGTGTTGTGAGACCGAAAGTCTCTCGTATTTCTGATATCCACGACACAAGACTCATATCTTACTGTGGGGTCAGGACTATGTGTGTCACTTTTGGGTGTATTTATTTATTGATTTTACTGTTGCTACTTACACCATTGTCAAAGAGCAGTTGTCTAATGCCATCGTCAATTTTGTGCTCGTCTTCCATTTTCTTGACTAGAGGAGCGATTTGTTCGGTCGCCAGTTTTCTGACTGAAAATAAAAATAAGGTACTTTAAACACGATGTGTAAAGACATAAGTATGGGCAGTATATATTTATACCGATAAATTTTAATTAAAAAGTACAAAAAATTAATTAAAGTTCAAAAAATAAATACGATTATTTTTATAATACAATATTCGTATGCGAGTTATTTCCTTAGGTTTGAATATCGATTTTGATATCACAAACGTCTAACTTGGTATATTGTTTAAGCAAAATCCTAAAAGTGAATCGCAATAAATCTGTATTTTCATGTCATTGCTTGTCCTATAACGAATGTAGTACTTATTTATGTGATACGGCTTTAATTTTGAGATAACTTGGCGTTATCAAAGAATTGCCTACATGAATATAGCTTGATAAAGTGAAAAAACACTTGGAATCCTTTAAGTGTGGAGTGATTGACGGTTTTTTATCGCAGATAGCTGGTGGTAGGATGTTCATATCTTCTTGTCTGTCTTAAAACCTCCCATAGTGACCCACACACCTTGTGTGGATCGCGTTCCAGGATCAGCCAGTGTATATCCGGTTCTCCCAAGGGGCCTGCGACATGACTTGATGGTTGGTTGGGCCGGGTGTAGGGGTATATCCTTGTATCCCTGTGCCTGAATCGGTCATCCGTCTGTCTTGTCGCAAGTCCCTCGATTTGCTTCTTACCTCACCGAAGAGGAAAGAAGAATTTATACTGGCCGGCATGACTCTGGTGACCACCGATAAACTCATTGTTTGTCGGTGGTCGCTGTTTTTTTGACTGCACTACGCTTACCATCAGGTGTAGTGCAGTCACTTTGCCGTGCTCGGATAAAAAAAAAGATCCCAACATAAAGCTTCTATAAAGATCCCAGACGATGGATGCTATATTGTCCGAATAACCTAATAAATATCCAAGCAGTACTACCGTAAAATCTTTAGGTTTATCTTAGTTTCCCACATAACAGTCTCTTCTATGTGGCTCCATCTTCTCCCCATAAGTGTACTTCAGTGTACTTTTAACACGTATTTATTTATGATAATATTATCATATATCATTGCAAACGCCAATGTATGTTTTTGCTTCTTTGCTTTTTATTTCCCCTCATTGATCCAATGTCAAAGTTTGTCAAATCCCAAGGTCGGCAGTCATAAATTGTGTTTGAGTTTTAGAATCGAAAAATCACACATAAGTGGCACGGGTTTTGGAATTAATGTCCGATATAATAGTGATAAGCACGCCACATATCGCATCATGGGTGGTAAATACGCTCGGCGAGCGTTGCACATCTGCCTGCTGCTTTGGGGATGCCGGCGTCAGCTTAATACGTTATTTTTGTATATCATTTACCGTATCGGACTCATCAAAGTCGTAAACGGTTTAATCCGTATGAAGTACAGTCAACATCAAACCCGATGAATATATCCAGATTTCGAAAAATCCTATACTAACATTACATCGTAGGATACACAAGTCACTCAACAAAATTAGCGCCAAAATTGGATGATCATTGTAAAAGATCCGAATTCGATGGCCATCTGATTGTCAAAAGTAGATGAACATATTATATTAAATTCGAAAATCAAATTCTATTTCAATGGTCACTCGCAATCTAAAAAAATATAATTTTTCAAAACACAACATGAACTACAAATACAATACTAATTGTAGCTCCTTCTAGTAAGCTTATAAGTTCAGCACTTTTGAAAATTCATCCAGTATGTTATTCAGCTGATCTAGTTAAGCGACTTGTGTATTGTATTTTACAATATACAGGGTTAATTTTAAAACACCAGCAACCTCGCAGGACCAGATAGCTGACCCCATACGGAACAACTTTTGTTCTACGAGTTTGTATATAACTCAATATATTTTAAAAAAAATGATTTTACAAGTTTTTGTTGTGTCGTATTTTTCTTCGTAGCGTTCGGCGTGCGCGCGCGACTCAAAGAAGCCGCTCAGCTGGCTCGGGCGATGACCTTCAACGCTAGCCCGGTTCCCCACGCTTCGCGTGTTTGCTTACGTAATCTGCGATGCGTGTAGGTAACATTCAAGACGGAAATTAAATGAATACTTATTTTTGTATGAAAATAAAATCTAACAAATTATCAAAAGTCGTAGAACAAAAGTAGTAGCTTATAACCTTAGGTATCTACCCCTGCGAGGTTGCTGGTGTTTTAAAAATAACCCTGTATAGGAGATTTGGAAATTTGGATGTGTTCATCGACTTTTTGTGTTGACTGTACCTTATCTTGACATTGACACGAAGGACTTATTTATATCGCATTAAATTATGAAACAGTTTATCATTTCGGTACTTATTATACCAAGCCGCGTTATCAGCTTGATATTTTTTTATGTGTACGATTATTCTTTTTATCTTTATGCTAACATATACACATAATACCTATATTCGTAGTTTTGCTAGGTTTTATTATGTAGTTTCATAGTCTGCAAGTGTACCTACGCTTTGTCTTCTTTTGCTATCAAGAAACAGTGTGGACTACCACTGCATTTCGGTATAGATATCGAAAGCAACTGTAAGGGGTATGTTATAGGTTTAAAGGATGTTGAAGTCAGTGAAATTAGATACTATACATTATGAGTGCAAGGTAACTGATAGGTATATAGGTAACTGAAAAAGGGACAAAACTAAAAAGGTTTGCAACAAGACTCCTTCTAAATTTTGATTGCTATTTGAACTACATAATTCATGGCATTTCTCGGTATGTGGCTCGTATTAATTAGTCATTAAGAACACACTTTTTATTATCAACAAATTAACAATTTTAATTGATTTTTTATCTGTTAATGAAGAAAATGTGAAATGTCAACCTTATTTCTTATGAGTTAAAATTGAAAATTAATTTACATAAGCCAAGAGTTTTAAGGTGGTTATCGCTTTATTTTGAGTTCACTATCAAATAAACATGCCAGTAATGATTATAATATCTGGATCGTTGCCAAGTAAGAGTTTCATTTTATATTCATGCAGTTTTGGGAATATAAAATAATACGAGTAACTTTGACTTGAAAAAACTCAGTAGAATGGCACTTTCAAAAATAATAAACCAACTACCTGCTTCTAAATAATATACATGTGTGAATTGTATGCTGTATGAAAGGCCTCTTCAGAAACAAAGCAAAGGCGAGATCCCAAAGCTGTTTACCTTCACACGCAGTTTGTAAATTGTATGTACCAAGTACTAAAGATTTTTGCATCCTTTTTTTGGTTACCAGAATTATTCCGACTTGAATTTACTGTATATAGGGTTATTTTTAAAACACCAACAACCTCACAGGGCTAGATAGCTAACCCCATAAGGAACAACTTTTGTTCTACGACTTTTGATAATTTGTTAGATTTTATTTTCATACAAAAATAATTATTGGTATAGGTAGGTAATTTACGGCTTGAATGTTAATAATTCTACGCGCATCGCAAAGATTACGTAATTAAACTCCTGCGAAGCGTGAGGAAGTGAGTGCAGCGCTAGCGCCTTTGAACTTGACCCATTTATCTAGCCGTCAGATTTTTTTTTCATGTATTGAGTTATGTCCGAACTCGTAGAACAAAAGTTGCTCCTTATGGGGTTAGCTATATAGCACTGCGAGGTTGTTGGTGTTTTAAATGTAACCCTGTAAATATACACTGGCTGACCACAGAGCGAGCCACAGTGTACGGTGATCGCTATCCAGTCAGTAGACATTCTTGCTAATGGCTATCATTATACTTACGTTGGAGTACGACTTAATTATGGTACCGCTACCGAAATAACTAAATGAATCAGCACCGGTCGGATTTGAAGGGAATCCTTTCCACTACGCGCAAATACCAACATACTTATTAATAATACTAGCCCTGTATTATACAAGCCCCACTGTTGGAAACGGGCCTCCTCTACTGAATGAGAGGAGTTAGGCCTTAGTCCACCACGCTGGCCTAATGCGGGTTGGCAGTTCGAAAAATCTTATCGAGTTCTCAGGTATGCAGGTTTCCTCACGATGTTTCCTTCACCGTTAAAGCAAGCGATAATTAACAATTAATATACACGTAACCTAGAAAAATCAGAGGTGTATGCTCTTGGGGCTGGTTCCGAACCTGCGACTTTCGTTTCGACAGTCCGTACCACTTAACCAGTTTATCTTTGGTTAGATCCAGATTGTTTGCGTCTTATCCGGATAATTTGTTTTAATATAAACAGACTTTTCACTGCGTAAACCCGCTTTGGTTCTCATAATTTATACCATTAGATAAAATCTGGATTGAATATTTACACAATCAAAATAAACACTTATTTGTAGGAAAGTTATTCCAATTCCTACAAATAAGTTGTTAATTTTAGTCATGCTCTTTACATACTATCGAATATTTTAAACAATGTAAGTATATTACATTCACAGTTACAGGAGCGTGTCATTGCTTTCAAGGCCGCCAGACGATATATGAATACTAACTGGTCTCTGTATGGCAAGCTCTAAAAAAACAAGTTTGTATCTCCTACTACCGCATTGGGAGGATGTATTCAATTCGTTTATCATATTTTTTATAGCATAGGCCGGTAAACGAGCAAGTTGGTCACCTGATGGTAAGTGATATCCACCATTATAGTGATATTAAGGGGTTAGGAAGAGGTGGGGAATTTGGGCCTGCGGATATCTCACTCACCGCAACGTAGCAGCGAGCCGGTACTTTACGTCGGTTTTCTGTGAGACAGTGGTATTGACCCGGTCGAGCCGGCCCATTCATGCTGTAGACAATACTGTCTACAGCGTGGCTCTACTACTCAACTCGAAACTAATTATTGTTAAAATATTAAACTCAAAGCGACATCACTTATCAAACCGTATTTTAATAACATGTTTGTGTACGTAAGCACTGATAATTCTGTACAAACAAATTATCATAGTTCTGACGAAATAATTACCGAGTATGTTTATTGAATTATTCATATTATTATGTATTAACCGTGTTTATAGGGCAAATACATCGCTTTCACTGTTATTTGTGTCATTCATGATACGATTGATTTACAACTGCCTCAATAATAATACACACACACACCACACCCACAGCTGGGTACGAACTCCCTCTACAAATGAGCTATCAGTACCACGTGGTGGGACCACCTGGCTGGTGGGAGGATACTTGTATCCGACCGGATAGCGAACACCGTACACTGGTGCTAAAACCTGCCATAGTGGCCCACCTTGTGTGGGTCGCGTTCCAGGGTCAGCCGGTGTATATCCGGTTCTCCCCAGGGGGCTTGATCCTAACCCTTTTCCCATCCCTTTTTCATTCCCCTCCCCCTTGGCCCTTAGGCAGGCCGGCATGATCTTGCCGACCTACGATGGACACATTGTTTATTAAACCATATGATACACCTGATTATACACCTGATGGTAAGTGTAGCGCAATCTAAACAACTAGCGACCACCGACAAACAATTTATTTATTGGTGGTCACCAGAGTCATGCCGGCCTGTATAAATGCTTCTTCCCTTTTCGAATAGGGAAGGGACCCCTGGGGGTCCAACTGGGCCACTTTGGGAAGTAAGGCTTTAGACTTTTGCAAAATAGACGAACTTGCATAACTTTTATCGTAGTAGGTACGAGTAGGTACTGTACATGCACGTCATCATATCACGGGCGTGTTGTCTCTAAGTATGTTTATATCGATTCAAAAATCTTAAATGACATTAAATCAGGTGAAATAATCAACATATTATCTTATTATGATAAAATATGGTGTAGATAAATCGCCACATAGGTATATTTCTTTCGGCTATAAGTTGGTATTGAATTAACATGACATTGAAGCCTCGCCCCCTACTAGGTAAATTAAGGAATGAAATAAGCTCTGTGATACCTGGGTGCAACACTGGTTGCATTTCTGCCTACCCTTTCGGGGTACAGCCATAAACTTATGTATATATGGGCTGAACTGATGCTGAGCCGTCAGATTGCCTTCTCTTCGTGTATACCGATTGACGATTGGCGACATTGGTACATAGGTACCTATATAAATATTTAGGAAAGCCCTTATGGTGAATTTCGACTGCGCAGGAAATGTATACTTACTGTATAACAGTGAATAGTGAAGTAAAACATGCACAAACTGCATAATCATATGTAGGTTATCTAATATCATTACGTGTTGAAGTCTGCAGACTCGGTTATGAATAAAGACCGATCAAAAATCAGCATTAGCCCCGGGGTAGGGGTGCTCGATATGTATCGATATGCGATAAAATATCGATACATTTATTTGATATATCGAATCAATGCGATATTATCGTATCATTGAAGTCGATATATAATATCGATATATTTTATCCGATATATCGAAATAAGGATATCGTAGAATATTTAGGAAAAATCTATCGGGTGTAGCTAAAAAAAAAAAACAACATCAAATACCAGAGTAAGTATTGAATGTTATTTTTTTTTTAGCTATTCGATATTATTTTTGTTAATCATTTTCTAATAAAGTCTTTTCCTTCCTACAATTCGATATATCGAAAATATCGATATTTTTGACCGATATATCGCTAAATATCGATACAATATTTCGATATATTATATCGGAAAAAATATCGATATTTTTTGTACATGAACATCACTATCCCGGGGTGACGAGCGCAGTACCATGGAGCATAATTCAAAGTTCTGTGTGGTGTCGCTTTTGTTTAAGGGCAGGCGTGGCGATTTTTGAGTGGTAGAGTCACGCTGTAGACAGTTTTGTCTACAGCATGAATGGGCTGGCTCGACCGGGTCGTTATCACTGTCTCACAGAAAACCGACGTAAAGTAGCGGCTTGCTGCTGCGTTTCGTACGGTGAGTGATATCCGGAAGCCCAAATCTCCTCCCCTTCCCAATCCATAATTATCCCTTTCCTTTAAGGTCGGCAACGCGCCCATGATTCTTCTGGTGGTGTGCATACATGGGCGGTGGAGATCACTTACCATCAGGTGACCCACTTGCTCGTTTGCCGGCCTATGCAATAAGAAGAAAAAAAACCATCAGGCGCAACCTGCTCGTATCATCATTCAAACGAATAAAAAACTTCACTTTCTGTGAGCTTCGCTGCGAGGCAAAGGCCTCCATTTTCTGTATACAAACAGGTTTGGACCGAAGTAGTTTAAAATTTACCTGCCTTTATTAACGAGGGCCATGATTAACGTTACCCCGTCGAACGAAACTGGCCACGCATTTGCTACCTATAGCCTTTACGCAAACATCTTATATCTGTGTCAAGCGATAATTTAAGACAAGCAACAAACAGTAATGCATAACGTGCAGTTGTAATGCAAATTAAAGTGTTGAATTCCGCAACCACAAGAGAATAACGATACTTGTTTATTTAAATCAATTAGTGTTACTGGCCTTAGGTAGGTATTTGAGTAGGTAATTTATTTTGTTTTAATTATCAATAATAAAATATCTACGTTTTGCTATATAGGTACCTAACTTGTTTTAAAATAACGAATAATGTGAAAACTTCGTTCGAAATTTAAATAATGAATCAGTAAGTACTTGTCTCTTTCATAGCCAGTTCATCATCTGTCAGCATGGTCAAAGGTCGCGGCGTGGCAGCTTCCGAACTGTAGGTCTTCTGTTGAACCTTTGCTCCAATGGCAATTGGAGCTCGCCATTGCTCCAAGATCTGGAAACCCGCCGAAACTTTTAAAACACGTTTTAAACAAACTTTGTACAGTTTTAATTCGATATTATAAACGCACTAACGCGCACCTTGTTGGCAACAACACGTCGTAATGGGAACATTATTTCTTTTATTTTTATTTGCAATAGCGCGCGATGGAAGCGTGCCGCGCCTGCGCTGGCTTGGATAAAGACTGCTTACACATTGGTTTTCAAAAGGCCGGTTTGTTATCTCACTCACACTAAGATAACAAATGACCAATTTACTTATTGTATGTTCGATGATTGGTTTAAAATACTATATAAGTATGACAAGATAACCTTGGCAAATTATACAAATGTGATTATTAGGTTAGTGTTATAAAGGCTTCTTTTAACATATTTTTTCCATAAAGGATTTACTCTCGGGTACACAGCCTAGACGGAAGAAATTGGTATTGGTAGCAGGACAACGATCCTGCTACCTGGTAGCAACGGCTAGGACCTGGCAACAGGGGCATGCGACAGGGGCGCAAACCTTGGGGAGACACAATCAGCCAAAATCTTAGATCATGTTTGTTTTCGGATGCGATAAATAACTCATATAAAGTTCGACATTAAAGGACGCAAGCTTGCTCGGGTTGCCGATGAACCGATTTTGGCTAGGGCGCTGATTGGTAGAAAATCGGGATTTATCGCAGACGGGACTGAGCGCCTATTCTATAAACCCGAAACGAAGCAATAAAGTCAAATGTTACATCCCTGAATAAACAAGTTAGGTAAATACCGCTAATGATTAATTAATTTATGATGCTAGCAAAAAAAAAAGGATTAATGAATATTAACACTAAACTAACTAATATTGAAACGTACATTGTAATTAAATAAGTTTTTTGTCTCTATAAAGTAACCTATTTTGACATTTGCGGTGCTGAATACGGAATTACTATTATGTGATTGAATAATTCATTATGTTTATTTTATTACTAAAACAAATAATGTATTGTAATTGATCGTAAATTACTGCGCTCAGTGTGTTACTATGCTGACTGCCTCCGTGGCGCTGTGAGCGAGTAGCCCGCTGTGAAGCAAGAGGCTGCGGGTTCGATTCCCGCACTGTGAAAAATGTGTGTGTGATCCCCAAATATTTGCTTCGGGTCTATGTGTGTTTTATCCCTAGAAGGAACGACGTGAGGAAGACGGCCGGTCGTAAAAACTACAAGCCAAATCTTTCTGTGACATTAATTAAAAGCATGTTGCGCCGACCCCACTGCGAGTGGGATACAGGTGGAAGAAGGACTATGTTACTGCCTGTCCTGTCGCAGGTCCCTCGATTTGCTTCTTACCTCTTTGGAGACTACAGGCCGGCATGATTTTGGTAAACTTCTCATAAACTCATTGTTTGTCGGTGGTCGCTAGTTTGTTGGACTGAACTACGCTTACCATCAGGTGTAACGTAGTAGTATTAATTTTGTCGTGCTCGGTTAAAAAAAAGACTAAGTGTCGAAATAAGGAGCCCACAATCAACAACAGGTTTAATTCTATCAATCATCACGGAGAGTTTTGGAACAAAAATTGTCCTAATTTATGGGGCGAATGGATAAATTAACAGAAGGATTTGGCTCAACTCTAGTAACATGAATTGTTATGAACAGCTGCTCGCGAATACTTCGATTTAAAATATTCTCCAAATACAGGGTCGGTGAATATATGCTAAAGTTCATTGGAACGGTGTTTGGAATAGACCCGGTGGATATACTTCGAATAAATATCAGGGCAGTCAGAAGGAACAAGGATGATAGGCGGAACTTTATACATGATAGGTAAAATGCCAAACACTACTAATACTAAAAGTTTGTTACTTTGAATTTATTTAATCTGGGCCATCTATTGCGTTATTTTCATACAAGTTGAAAGAGGAACTATTGTGTAAGCTATGTAAAAACTTATAGCTATATTAATTTAGATTAAAATACGTACATATAAGTTTTATTTATATAATAATTCTCATTTCTTAACATTTTAATATATTGGTTTTTTATGGCAATTGTATTTAAACATTATGCCAATGTCAATAGTACATACTTTTATTTCAATTTGTATGTATGTACAGTCAACCTGGGTAACTTTAGCTTTCAATGTAACATTGACTCACTAACTTGTATTTGAACGTTTATTTTTTTCTCTGCTTACTGAATCACTGTATAATAATAAGTTGTTTAATCTATGAAGGTAAAAAGTGTTTTTGAACGAAACCTGCAGTGATATTTGACATTTGTCAAATATATATTTATTTCTCATCATTCAAAATTTGGGGCTAAATAGAGTTAAAAATAAACTTGCTAAAAAGTTGTGTATAGCAGTTACTACAGAAGAACTACAGAAGGCGAGTTCAGTTTTATGTTGAAGAATCATATGTTTTTTATGTAATAACACTGAAATATCCCGCGATATTGATAGATTTTTTTAAAAAATCTTTAATTAATCTTCGATCCGTTTCATTTTCAGTCCAATTGGGGTAACATTAGCTCGGGGCGAGGACAGACAATGCGTGAAAATTTAAATTACACAAAAAAGTTTTGAAGGGTGGAAGTGGCCATCAAAGCTTGACATATTTAATTGTCACCCCCGAAATATAGTTAGTCGATTTGGAGGATCTAAAATCACAAAACGAGGCGATTCTTAAGCGATTGATGATCAATTTCTATACATGGTATGGGGGAATTGAGAGCCGATATTATGTTTCTTTTTTATATGTGATTGAGTTTGTTTTATTATTTTTTATTATTTTAGGCATTGCTCAATGATTATACGTACATCAAAACCTGATTAATACAATAATAACTTGATTTAAGAGGTCCATTAAATAGAAGTTGATTTCGATAAACCAGGCAGTTTAATATTGTATTAATATGGCAACTCTACGTTGCCACTAAAAAGGAGATAGTGATATAAACGAAATGTATTTTTTTTATCAATATGACAAGCTAATCTTACCGAGGAGTAACAAAAACTACATAAATTAGAGATTTTCTTCATCAACTCCTCATACTTATTAATGTTACCCAAATGTCAGTGTAACTTTGGCTCACCAAATTTTTGGTAATTTAAGGGTCTTTTATTTATCGTTTTGATAAATAACACAGAAATTTAGATTATAAAGGCCAATATCCCACTAGAAACACTCATTTATGACAAATAACAATAAAAGTAAATCCGTACTACTATAAATTACCTCTAAAGTGAGCCAAAATTACCCAGGTTGACTGTAATTATTTCCCTTTTATTGGGAAGGCAAAGGGAGCTAACCCATACAATCTTGTCATATGTGATAGGTATATCAAGAAGATGAAACACGGATGTCATTGATTCTAAAGTCGTGCAGGAGTTGTGTTGTGAATTCCTTTCCGTAAGATAGTTAATTCCTTTTAGTAAAATACTTCATAAATGACTTTCTTTATGCGAACCGAACAAATCAAGTCACCTAAATTCACATAATTCAATGCATCCATACATTGTTTATCACCGCCAATGTTTATTGCACAGATTCACAATACTTTTATACAATAAACGCAACTTCATACTAGTATAGGACTTAATTGAAATAAGAGATGCACCAAAACTCCTAGCATTGTTTTAAAATTCATTATTACTCCAAGGGTAAAATTGGGTAAATCAATGAGTAAATATTGGTAAATTAGCGAAACGTTAAAAACTGTTAAGTGTCAATATATTGTACACATTCATTTTATGGCTCTGAATATATTATGTTCATTGAACCCGTCCAACTTGGTTTATGGAATTGGAAACTGAAAAGCGTAAATTGGAACGTTTCTGTGACAGCCGGATATTAACTTGATTAAGTTGGTATTTCTGCTTTCTAGAAACTTTCAGAAATTGACAAAATGTTGCCAAAAGTAGATATCTACCTCATTTAAAGGGTAATTATATTACATGTTAAATGTATTTTGAAGATAGCATTGAATAGCCATTTTTATTTTATCTTTTTTGGAATACATTACTATGTATATTGACGAATAATTTGTGAGAAAGTATTTTTTAATACACTTATAGTTCAAAAGAAAAACATAATCACTTATATCTTTAAATTACGTGTGATCATTATATTGTTGGTAATATATAAGTCATTTCAAATGCAAGTATCATTTTAAACAAAATTAAGATTGTTTAAATTGTTCAAATTATTTTTAGTTAATGCGGTTTTGCCCAATCAGGTGAGGAAACAGGGGAGAAAATCAATATGAAAATAGCAATACCTTCTTTGTCAGTCAGTTTTGCATGTTTCAATTTACGCGAGACGTTTCTCGAAAATTACGAAGAAATTGCGGTATTACGCACGAGTTTTCTAATAAAACGTGTTTGAGTGCAATTACAAAAGCGTGTTGTCTAAATTTTTAGAAAACGGCTATCACTAATATTCAGCATTTTATGATAAACTGAGCAATTCTGTCAGGTGTCCATAACCACAGTTTTTTAAGACCTTGCTCATAATATAAGGTGTTGAATAATGGCCAAATGGGGTGAAGGAGACCCTCGATGGATCGTGGAGGAGCGCCCGGACGCCACAAATGTTAACAACTGGCATTGGACTGAGAAAAATGCCGGACCGTGGTCAAAAGACCGACTCAAAGAGTTATTGAATAATTTTAAAATTGCACAGAACGGTGTCGAATGCAAGATCGTTGAGGTGGACAAGATCGATGGTGAAGCTTCAGCCAACAATAGGAAAGGAAAATTAATATTTTTCTATGAATGGGACATTAAACTGAAGTGGGAAGGTGTGTTGGCTGGTGGCAGTGACAAGATCAAGGGAGAGCTGCACATCCTGAATCTCTCGGAGGAGAATGACGTCAGTGAAGTAGACGTAAGTATTCCATATTTAAAATTGTTTGTGTATTCTTATGATTTGAATGCATGTTTTAGTGATTACATGATTTAGAAATGAATGACTGCTTTATAAAATCCTTTTGTGGAATATCATTTTGTCTCAGAACTACTTTTAGTTGTATTATTGTTATTAATTCAGATGTTTTATTCAATAAATTATTTCAAATTTAATGAATAGTTAGGATAAGCACAACAACAACTAGTTACTCAAGTTTGTTGAACTTATTTCCACCCCATGATGTGATAGGGATATATATTAGCTTGGGGACTTTTGTCTATTTATATTTTGATTTGAAGGTTATTCATCATCATCAAGGGGGTTGCTCGGGTTGACAAGCACAGTGTAGCGCCATAAAGTACTTTATTATTTGAATTGTTAAGTTTTGCTTCTGTTTATGTGGGTGTGACAGTTACCATAAGGCGAGCAACCTCCTTGGCTCTCTATAAAAACATAAAAAGTGATTCTCCTTCCTGATTTTTGAACCCAGGAGATCACAGTTTCTCAACCTAAGCTCATTGTTATTAGATCAATGAGGTGATTTTTTTATGGCAAGTTGGTCACCTGATGGTAAGTGATCTCTACCACCCTTGAACACTCACAATACCATAACACTATGTTTTGCTGACTTTACAACAAAAGAATGGGAGCTGGGTAAGAATGGGAGAGGGGAATTGGCCTTCAGAAAGCTCTCTCATCATGTGAAGCTTACCAGTATGGAACAAATTATAACAGCGCTACACAGAGAGATCCTACACAGATAGACATCATCTTTATATTTATTTTATGAAAGCCTTGTGCTATACATATTATATTGCCTCACTACTGGGCATGTGCCTTACAATTGAAAACGATTAAGCCTTAGTCCACCATGCTGGATTAATGTAGGTTTACTGATCCACATTAGGCCAGAAGTAAGCACCTTCACATACCTCCAAAATTCTTATGGAGAATCGTCATTCATGATTAAACCTAGCGATATTAATAACAGGGTTCGAAAATATCTGATATTTATTATAAATATCAAAATATCGGATATTTATGATATATATCCGATATATATCAAGTTTGATATATATCCATTTTGTATGAAAGCCATATTATTATTTTATTGTATTATTTATGAATACTGTTTGCATATTGCAAAATCTACTTTTAAATAAGACATAATCGACTAAAAAACATAAAATCTTCTTTTAGGACAGAAGTGTTGCCATTAATGGATTAGAACTTACCATTAGGGAGTATATTTTAACTCTAATCCCACACCATCTACATTTTGGAAGTAGAAATACAGTAACAAACACTAAACATTACTTAATATCAATTTATTTAACCATTTTTGTATTGCAATATATTATAAAACATTTGATATATATATTCATTGATATATATCATGAAACTCAGTCTGATATATATCGGATATATATCTTGATATATATCCATTGATATATATCCTCGAACCCTGATTAATAATGTAACATGACAAATGTTAAACTATCAATTTCTATATTTTAGATGACAGTAACGATCAAAAGCAGTGGTGAAGAGGCGCAGCGTGTTAAAGCATTCATGCATAACATCGGCAAGAACGAAATACGGAAACAACTTACCGAATACATAAGAAGTCTTAAAGAAGAGTTCTCGAAAGGCCTCATCCTTCCTAAGAAAGGGGAGGCTCAAGTCAAACCGGATAACGTTTCCACGATCACAAGCGGTTTTAACAAGAAGATTAGTATGGAGCCTGTCCTGTCGCAACAGAACAAACAGATTGGTTGCAAGCTCGATACAAAGACGATAGAAATGTCTGAGAAGTTCCAGTGTCGTGGTCAGGAGTTTTACGATGCTATGACTCGAATAGAGATGGTTACTGCATTCACACAGGTACTATTTATTTATTTTGATAATTTTTTAGGGATTTTTGGTCTTTGTGGACCATGCCAACCCCATAATACCCTATTTTCATACTACTCCTACAGGTGATTATAAATCTATTAGAATATTATGACTTTATTTTCTCCCAAGTGATAACTGGTCAGACGCCGATAACGAAATATTAGTTCCAAATATTTTGTACTAAGACTAAAAACTGCTCAAGTGCTTAATTTTAAAACAGCCAGCCAGTTGAGTGGCTGTGATTGAAAAAAGGTAATTTATATTGGTGGTTAATTAACCTTGCACTCAACTTAAATCTTTTATTACTTTAATAGGGCCACGTCAAGATCGAAGCAGAAAAAGGCGGGAAATTCGCACTGTTCGGTGGCAATGTGACTGGAGAGTTTAAAGAACTGGTGCCTGGCAAGAAGATTGTCCAATACTGGCGATACAAGCAGTGGCCTGATCAACACTTCTCTGAAGTCACATTCAGTATTGAAGAGAAGGTGAGATGACATTCAATTCGTTGTAATTAATAAAGTGAAATTCAGGATACAGGCACTATCAGTTTCATGACATCTGCCAGCCTGATTAATAAATAAATAAATAAATAATAAATTCACACATAGGCCTGACCCCACAGTAAGATACGAGTTCTGTGTTTGTGGGTATCAGGAACTTATGAGAGGCTTTCGGTCTCACAACACATGCATATCCAGGATAAAAAAAAGACTTTCTAACCCAGGGAAATCCAGATGTGGGCACTTCAAAAAATTGGCAAAATCTGCCTTGAAAATTGAATCTGGAATTATCGAAACAATTTACTTTGCTTTCATATAATAGTCTAATTAAAACTATATGTATGCACTCCATGTGGTTTTAAAAATATTTAGGGTCGACTTTTTCATGTCCAAATGAATTTTATCTGCTATGTACCTCACTAAACAGTATATTTAGGTGGGAAATAACATTATACTTCTAACTTCTTCGCAAATATTGTGATATTTTTGTATTCTGCAATTTTATATTTAATCTGAATAATATTTTTTAAAATACCTTTATAATAATAAATTGTCCATTAGTTAATAATCTTGTACAATCAATATTTTTAACTGAACATTTTTGTACAATTTTTTTTTCTTCTTTACACTATTCTTAATTTATATTTATTAAAAAAATTACACTATTCGTAATTAAAATTTATTAATTTTTTTTTTATATTATTTAGTTGGATTTTCAAATAAGCATGTTCTTTAGTTTTTTAAACTATTATTTTTGGTTTGCAGGAGGATCACACGCTCGTATCCCTGAAGCAGGACCTGGTGCCGGCGGCCGAGGTGGAACAGACCCGCAATAACTGGCAGCGGTACTACTTCGACAGTATTAAGCGCGCGTTTGGTTTCGGAGCGTTTCTGTGATCGATGCACACTCGTAGGGAAATTAGGTGAGTGCCTTGTTACAAATTTATTTTACTTTATTTATATAAACTGATATTGAGTGGTAGAGCCACGCTGTAGACAGTTTTGTCTACAGCATGAATGGGCTGGCTCGACCAGGTCATTACCACTGTCTCACAGAAAACCGACGTAAAGTAGCGGCTTGCTGCTGCGTTTCGTACGGTGAGTGAGATATCCGGAAGCCCAAATCCCCTCCCCTTCCCTTTCCCTAGTTATCCCTTTCCTTAATGGTCGGCAACCCGCCCATGATTCTTCTAGTGGTGGGCGTACATGGGCGGTGGAGATCACTTACCATCAGGTGACCCACTTGCTCGTTTGCCGATCTATGCCATAAAAAAATGGTGGAAAGGTACATTTTAAAATCTCATTTTTTTAACAAATTTATAATTCTGTTTTTTACAATGGAGTTCCTTTTTTCCCAAGCATTTTAAATTTGTTATTATACTGTCTGCATTGTACAAGTCAATATACATTATGTTAGTTTAATCAATATGGGTGTGGTTTTCATAATTATGTTACACACATGTTGTGGTTTTTTGTCACATGTTTCATTGTGTGAATAAATAATGAAAATATATCAACAATCTCGTGGTTGGTTTATAACTTATATAAATCATAAGATTTAAGTACCAACCATCAGATGCAGCGTAGTCATTTTGCCATGCCAAGATTTATAACAAATTGGTAATACATATGCCTTTCTACTCATTTTGAAACCTTCTTTCTCTTTTTTAGTGGTATGATGAAAATTAACTACAATATTCTTATTTGCAGGTTCAATTTTACCAATAGAGTAATTGACCCAACCGGCGAGCGCACACAAGGACCCGGCGCGTTGTGGAGATTTCTCTTTTGTACATTTTGCAATGCATCTGTGGTTTTGTAACTGGATCACAATGGACATTATAATGACATAGAAATCATGCGGGACTCTGCGAGTGTTAGGTTGGCAACACTGAATGTCTTTTTTGGGTACGGCAACACCGGTGTGTAGATAGATTGATGGCTCAAACGACTATTATCTGGAGCCGTAAAAATTGGTTATGTAAGTTGGTTATCCATTACAGTGTCTGGTATTGAAATTTATGCAATCATTCTTTTTTTTAGTAATATAATAGGCAATGTGGCTTGCTTGGCATATTTGTCATGGTACCATAGATGAAAAAAAAATCTTATAAATTAAGATTTAAAAATAATCACTGCTATATTATTACCACTTGTAATTTAAGATTTGTATGTATAGTTCGACTCATTTGTGCGGGTTGTGCTGCGTACATGAGTTATACACAAAATGACTGTATGCCTGAAGAATTTATTGGCATATCAAAAAAAAAACACATATTGACAAGCTCACGTATTCATAGCACATTTGCATAAAAGAGTTGAACAATTTTAACCTGATATCCGCACGTCATTAAAATGTACAAATTTAACGCTTTTATATCGCACTAGAATCATTGTAGGATAAACTTAAGTCTCGAGACTTTTTTTAACAATTAATAATGTTTGTGCCTCAAACATCCGTGTTTGCTTTGGCCTAATTGCTTTTCTAGTTATATTAATTAGCCTCTTTGGTACGGTACTCATAACTAAAAATCCCTTTTTTGTTGTCACTTATTTAGAATATTGTCATTCTTATTCGTCATTGTGGTTCTCGATTATATCGATAACTGAAATCGACGAAAATAATGCTATTCTGGAGGACTATAAAAGTGTCAGTCCTCCGAATAACACCATGAGATTTTTATTTTATGATATGTTATACCTCTATCGTTATGTGTGTTTTTAATGATTCTATGGCTAACGGTGATATATTATCGCATGTTCCTATCGATGTTTATTATTAAACGATTAATTTGTAATCGAATTAATGTTATCGACAACTTTTCACTCGTGCCTAAGAGGTTTCCTAGCCAATCTATCTACGCACTCAGTGTCCGTATTCCATATTAATTCAATATTCACTAATTGCCTTTTACATAGTTGTGTAAGCAAGGACCCAATAAATAGTAAAATTGGTATTATAGACTATGTAGTTAGTGAAAATGTTTTGGCTGATCATGCAATGTTGTGGATTTAGTATGTTTATTGTAAGCCTATTTCAAATGTCAATAGATTTTTGACATGACGTTTTGTTACCAAGAATACTAATTATCTAATTATTCCATTGTGATTAAAAAATACGTTTATTATAAAATTTTCCAGTGGTCTTAAGAATGCAATTTAATGTAAGTTAATATTTGTAGCAATAAAAAATATGAGCATAATGTGTCTTAGCTATCTTAGCTGTCTATGGCTCAGTGAATCCTAGTTTACAATGAAATTTGTGTATATGAGTTGGATTTAAGAAATCTAATTTGATGTCCATTTTCTCCCAATGATTTTGTATGATGCATTTTATATGCCTTCATACTGTTAAATCTGTTTATTATGTAGTTAAGAATTAAAAAAAAATGCTTTTTAAAAGATTCATTCCACAATTTGTGGATGTGTTTTTTTTGTTACCAAGGATAAAGCTTGATGTTTGAAATGGGTAGAATCATAATGATTTTAGTATGGTCATACCGGCTGTGTTGCTAAGCCCGCGTGCACGTCGCTTTATTTGTATAAGTAGCCGATTTGTGTAATATTTTTTTATTTATGGACTTCTCCAATAAATTATGTTAGATTAGTTTTGTGTTTTATTTTATGAGTATGAGTGAGATTATCGTATGTATCGACCATGGTCGAAGCTCGACCAAATCTGTTTGTAAAGGAGTGTAATTCAATATTATATAATTTTAAAAATCTAATAAGGGAAAAGGGAAGGGAAAAAGCCACAGATAAAAGCTGTAAAAGTATAAAAAGTACAAATAGATAATATAGAAATATAAGAGTAGGCACCCAAAAAGGGTGAAATAAATGTAAAAAAATGTATAAAATTAAGAAAGACACACAGTGGCTTTAAATAATTAAGAGGAACGAGAGTGGGGCATAGAGCTCCACATATAAAGAACCACATTATAGACATTGTTGTCTACAGTATAAATAGGCTGGCTCGACTGGGATAGAACCTCTATCTTACAGAAAACCAGCGTGTAGTTGCAGCTTGCTATTAGGTTTCGTATCACGAATTAAAAAAAAATCATTCCGAATACCCAAATCACCTAATAACCTTTCCAATCCCCGTTTCCCCCTATTTGACAGCCTCCTTTGTGCAGTGGGCGAATAGCTGGCTGCGAAGCTAAACGCCGTTACGAGTTTATCGGTGGTCACCAGTCATGCCGGTCTGTATAAATGCTTCTTCCCCCTTCGGAGAGGGAAGAAGCAAATCAAGGGGCCTGCGACAGGACTGATGGATGACCGTGGCAGGCACAGCGATACAAGGATGTACCCTATACCCGGCCCAACCAACCATCAAGTCATGTCGCAAGCCCCTCGAGAGAACCGGATATACACTGGCTGATACTGGAACGCGATCCACACAAGGTGTGTGGGTCACTGTGGCAGATTTCAACACCATGCTTACTGTGGAAGCTATCCAGGCGGATATGACTATCCTACCACAAGCTAAATCCGTGCAATAGTCTTTAAGACTATGCACTGTGAACCAGGCAGTGTTCACACCAAATAACTTGTCAATCAATAATTGTTACAAAGTAATTAAAGTCAGAGTAAAGTGGAGTAGTGTCCACAGCGTATCACAGTTTGTTATCAACGCGTTTTGGACTATACATATTATGAGCCGTAATTTGTTTTTATTTGTACTATATTAGGATGGTTTACACGGCCTCGGGACCTATTACATATTTTTTTTATCCTGGCACAACAAAACTGATCCTGAGTTTAAGTACAGTGCAGTCCAAATATAATGTTGGTCGTCACGGGACATTGGATCCCTCGACAATTGGCAGAATGATGCTGGCTTGAAGTTACTGTATATACACTAGCTAATCCCGGAACGTGTCTCGCCTGAACGAGTCAGTATGGACATTTCACCATGTGTACGGTCGGGTACAAAAATACCAGGTATCCCACCAGCAAATAATAATAATAAATAAATAAATAAAAATAAATAATAATAAGTAAGCTCTAGTTTTAGCGAAGAGCATTTTTTTTTTATTTTTTTGTTCAATGTCGAGACGAGCAAGCCGCTCGCCCGGTGGTAAGCGCCACGCCTGCCCATAAACAAAAACAACACACAACTTTGAACTACAAAGCACTGCATGGCATTGAACTGCGCTCGTCACCCCGAGAGATAAGAAAGTCTCATAATGCCCAGTAATTTCACTAGCTTCAATGTCCTTCAAACCGAAACACAACAGTGTTTACACACTGTTGCTTGGCGGCAGAAACAGACAAACCAGACGGCCTCTCGCATACGAGGGACCTACCACCTTGTGCTATTAACATACACACATTGATCTATTGCTCCGAATACACATCGAGCGTATTATAGTGATTTTATTAAACTTTTGAGATTTTCTGGGGTCCGTCAAAAACTTCGAATATTTAGGTGGCATACCTAATATGTTTCACAGATTTTTTCTAGTTGTAAAGATTTGTAGCTTTCCTTTTACCGCTTTAACAACCTGGTTTCCCAGGTTTTACCGGGACATATATGTAAAATCACCTTCTTAGATTGCTCCCAACTTGTAAACTAAGACGGATAGCATCCCTACTCATAAAGAATATAAGTAGATACGATATCTTTTATGCAGCTGTGTAGTGATGCAGTTTGGTATCAAATAAGGTTCAACTTTTCTACAGGGTAATAAATATTTTTTTAAAGGATGTTAGTGCGTCCTAATCTTTATTAGCACAACGCAAAATAAAAAGTTTATCGTCGATGTCGCGACCTCTGCACGGGGCCATACGCGTTATCTACGTTCTGTGGTCAGTTATTCTTGAATATTCTTGTGTGCAGCATGAGGTTACTGTGGCTAATATTTATACTGCATACGGTAAGTAATATCGTTTATATTTTCATGTAGTAGGTACTATTAAAATGCGCGGGAAATGATTTGGCCGGATTGGAGTTAATTAGCGTCGTCGCAGCTATTTTGTTTTAAGAGGGTGATGGGAGCCGTAGTGGGGTGAATACATCATCCTGGCCAAGTTATTATGCGCATATTGTTGTATGTCGTAAAATATTTATGATTGATGACGTCACTTGACATGTACTGAGATAGGGTAGTTCATTAAATTAGTCATTTTAAATAGGTCAAGGACTTTTATTTGAACTTTAAATGACGTCGTATTAATTAGTTTGAATTATTCATAAAAACTATTTATAGGTCCCTATTTTATTGTGTTTATTGATTTATAAACAAAATAAAATAAGGACCAATTAATTTTTTGCTGGTGGGAGGATACTTGTATCCGACCGGATAGCGACCACCATACACTGGTGCTAAAACCTGCCATAGTGGCCCACCTTGTGTGGGTCGCGTTCCAGGGTCAGCCAGTGTATATCCGGTTCTCCCCAGGGGGCTTGCCTCCTAACCCTTCAATGCAATCCTAACCCTTTTCCCATCCCTTTTTCCTTCCCCTCCCCTTTGGCCCTTTGGCAGGCCGGCATGATCTTGCCGACCTACGATGGAAACATTGTTTATCGTTGGTCGGCATTATTCTTGGATTGCGCTACACTTACCACCAGGTGTAGCGTAGACACTTTGCCGAGCCAGGAAAAAAAATGTGTAGGTTTAAGTTGAAACAATAAGCGCCAACAAATAATATTACTTGTCCCAATTTGTACTGTATGATAGGATAGTAAAATCTGCCGTTAAAAAGGTCTTTTTTAAATACATTATTATTAATTATGAGAGTAATTGAAGTGTTTGCTTGATTTAACAATTTTGCAGGCGTTCGCGCAAGTTGGTTTCGGCAGGTCATACTTGCGAAATTCTCGACTTGTAAGTATCCATAATTAATAATAAAACATACGTTAATTACATATTATTAAATATTCACTTTAGTTATAATTAATGGTAGAGCCACGCTGTAGACAGTTTAATCTACAGCATGAATATGCGGGCTCGCCCGGGTTGTCATCACTATCTCACAGAAAGCCGATGTAAAGTAGTGGCTTACTGCGTATCGTATGGCGAGTGAGATATCCGGAGGCCTTAATTCCAACGCATATGAATTCATGGGAATCTTTTGGTACTGTGGGCGTTCATGGGCGGTGATCACTTACCATCATGTAATCTACTTGCTCGTTTATCGGCCTATGCTATAAAAACACGTTACAAAGGTGGAACAAGCTGCCAAGACGGACGTGGCTTAATTCCGATGCAAACTCTAAATACACGAAGGAACCTCTGACTAAGGAAATCATCGTAAAGTAACCCGTATACATAAGAAATTTCTATAAGAATTAGAAGGTAAGTGAAGTCTAACCAAACCTCATTAGGCCAGCGTGGTGGATAGGGATTGCAATCCGGAAAACCGGATCCGGTAATCCGGCGGATCCGGCATCATTTTACGTCCACCGGATCCGGTACCAATATACCGGATCCGGCGACCGGATCCGGTGCTACAATTTTTAGATATTTAAATAGAGTTGTCGCATTATTAGGTACTTTACTATGCCAAAGAAAAAAGGCATACGATCAGAAATGACAAAAATCTTGGAAAGAGTTGTTCAAGATGATAACTCTAAAGAAAAATTTGGAAGAAATAGTAGAAGAGAACTTAGATTCACCCTCACTAAATAAATATTTGACATTACAGGAAGAATTACAATTACAAATCCAGCAAGAAACCATGTGTTATATACATACTAAACAAGAGAAAGATTTTCATAAAGTACTAAAAAAGTAAATGACTACATTTGAAAGGTCACGAAGTTTTGACGGAGTTCGAAGAGAATACTTGTCTGCTATTTATGACTATTTGCTGACAATAAAGCCGACAAGTGTAGAAACTGAATGGGCCTTTTTGGCCGCAGGCTATATTTGCAGCTCTATTAAAAGTCGACTAGCAGATCACACAATTAACAATATTTGTTTTCTACGATCCTTTTTTCAAAATCAACATTGATTTTCTATGTATAATGAATACTAAGACAATTATTACTTAAAATTCTACTGAAAATAATTATTTTTCGTAAGTTGATTAAACTCAAAAGTTGAAATTATAAGACAAACTCATTATTGTGATAATTGTGCCATTCATTACAAAGATTCATCAAATCATGATGGTGCCTGTCATAAATATAAGAGTTGTTTGTTGCAATAGTTAGCATTCTCAAATACTTTATTAATTATTGTGATCTCATTTCAATAAATTACGTAAGGTTAATTATATTCGATTTTATAATTTTACTTACTAAAATAATAATTGATCTATATGTGAAAGTGAAATCTATGAAAATTGAGCTACTTGTTTTATCGTTAAAATTTTACTAGTTACCTACACTACTAAATTTTATTTGTTTGCTCGTTGTCTAACCTTAACATTAGATTGGAAATATTTTTTTTATATTATGTTTTATTTTTTATAAACTACCTATATTAAGCACAATAACACTTGATTAACTTACTAACAGTTCATTTTGAACCGAAAAGCGAAAATCACCCTGACTTGATCAATCCGGCCGGATCCGGTCGGATCCGGCCGGATCAGTGGAAATCCGGTCGGATCCGGCCGGATTGAAAATGACGCCGGATTGCAATCCCTAGTGGTGGACGAAGGCCTAACTCCTCTCATTCAGGAGAGGAGGCCGTGGCAGGCGGCTGTGTACAATACCAGCCTAGTATTATTTATCATTTTACTATCTTCGACAGTGCCACGAATGGAACTGCGTAAACACAAAGCTGGGTCTGCCAGACTCCCTTCCACCACGGGAGCAGTACGCAGCGGTGATCAAGGCCCTGCTGCCTGAAGGTGCATGGCGTGAAACCGTGGACACGGCGCTGAACGTCTGCTATGGGACGAGGAATAGAAGATATACCAATACATGTCCTGGACAAGCGCTGATGCATTGTCTTGTGGATCAGTTTATTGAGGTACGTATCATGTCTCCTTAATATCGGAGATATAATTTCTTCATTTAGTTTTTTTTGCTATTTGCTTTAATTCGCCTGATGGTAAAACCACGTCTGCTAGGTGACCACTTTAAACCAGCGCTGTATTGTGGTATGTACGTGCCACAGCACAGTAATGGTCACCTATACAGTTACAACGCGCAAATGTGAAATTTTGTACATCACACTTCGAGTTTCAAAGTACTACATGGCACCGCACTGTGATCTTCACCCCGATATGATGTTAAGTCTTATAATGCCCAGTAATTTCACAGGCGTCAATGTGGAATTAATTGAGATTACAATATGTTGTAAATAAACACATGATTCCATGTGCTTTCGAAGTACCTACAAGGGTTTTAATAACTCAATAGTAGTACCAACATTAACATGTAATACATGTCTACAGAATTGTCCAGAAGAGAGTTTGAGGAAAGGCGACGCATGTTCTCCAGTCACTTCGCTTGCTGGACTCAAATCCATGTTCTCACAAAGGTATTTAATTATATGTATTATTCAATATATAGGATTGGAATTTGAGGCCGTTATGGGCATAGAATCAGCTATAACATCATGGGAGGGCAATAAATTCGGCGCACCGTGAGTGCATTACTTCATGGCCATAGCTTCGCCTCTACCCACCTCTCTGGGGATACACGCGTTAGCTTATGTATTCTAATATGACGCTTGTCTTTTCGATTTTTTTATAGTCTAGGCCGGTGAACGAGCAGGTGAGTCACCTGATGATAAGTGATCTCAACCACCCATGTACGCCCATAACACCAGGAGAATCATGGGCGTGTTGCCAACCTTAAAGAAAAGAGAAAAAGAGGAATTTTTAAGGGGGATTGGCCTCCGGATATCTCACTCATCGAACGAAATGCAGCAGCAAGCCGTCGTTACACTGGTAACGACTCGGTCGAGCCGGCCCATTCATGTTTTAGACAAATTATCTACAGCGTGGCTCTACCACTCATAAATTTACATATCTCTTCTTTGAACTATCGCTCGTTTTTATGATAAAGAAAACCATCGTGCACCACACCAAAGAGTTCTCCATAAAAAAAACAGCATGTAAAATCTACCAACAGCCATTAGGTTAGCCTGGTGGATGAAAGACGTGTAAGGAGTACGTAAGCCCATTAGTGGGTCAATTTTATTTATATTAAACAATAATATTTCAGTTTGTATGAAAACTTAGAGGCGAACTTGGAGGTAGAGCGTCGGCCATCATGGTTTTTGAGAAACGTAAGTTCTAGAACATATTTATGTTTATATTAGTATTTCTTAGTGGTTCTTATTTAGCATATTATTACGTTTTAAGCCTCATTTATATGAATAGAGTTTATCTTATGACACGAGAATAATAACTCTTGTTTACGATGCTGCGTTATAGACTGTACAGTTTGAACAAAGAATCGTGTGACTCGGTCTTGTAAATGACAGTTTTCTGTTATAATCTCGCTTATGTACGATAAACTGTCCGCCTAAGTGGGGCTTTATCCAAATCAATACTTTTTTTTTACTAGCCCTGTATACATGTCCCACTGCAGGGCACGGGCCTCCTCTACTGAATGAGAGGGGTTAGGCCTTATTCCTTCACCGTTAAAGCAAGCGATAATGAACAATGAATATACACGTAACTTAGAAAAGTCAGTGGTGTATGCTCTTAGGGATGGTTTCGAACCTGCGACTTTCGTCTCGACAGTCCGTACCAATCCCCGCTAAGCTATCGCTGCTTACTCAAACTTAAGGCCGGTCAAATTATTTGTGATTCAACAGCCTCCATGGCGGGTGAGTAGCTGAATATGAAACGAGAGACCTAGGGTTCGATCGCCGCACCGGACAAATGTTTGTGTAATCCACAATCAACCTTGGAAAAAAGGAACACGGAAATCAACCAATCAAACGAAGTTATTTGCGTGCGAAACCTTCAAACTGTATTCTGATTGGCTTATTTGTGCTATCTATACGAAAATCAAACTAAGATTGATTATTGAATCCGGTCTTTAGTGGCATAAAAGATTAATATTATGTAATATATTTTCAGTATTTCAAGTCTAAATGCTGTCGCATCCCGCCGTTTATCAGCACAACAGTTCTATCACAATGTGGATTCGGCAACTTCATGCAGTACCATACACATGCACCGCAGTATGACAGCTTTGTCGCATATCCTAAGGTAATATCTTCTTGTCGACACTACTTGTGCTTAGTATCTCCTTAGTTTATTATTGTGTTTCCCGCTTTGCTACGGAGGGAAGTAGAAAAAAAAATATTTCTGACTCCTTTCTATCTTTGTATTTGATTAATATCGTTGCGGGATAAATACGTGTAGTAGAGCCATGCTGTAGACAGTTTAGTCTACAGCATGAATGGGCTTGCTCGACCGGTCGTTGTCACTGTCTCACAGAAAACCGACGTATAGTAGCGGCTTGCTGTTGCGTTTTGTACGGTGAGCGAGATATCTGGAGGCCCAAATCCCCCTCCCCATCACAATCCCTTAATTTTCTCTTCCCTTTAAGTGGAGATCACTTACAATCAGGTGACCCACTTGCTCGTTTGACGGCCTATGCTGTAAAAAAACGTATGCAACGCATTGATATCGACGCCTGAAAGGCAAAAATCCTTTAAAGTTTACTCATTGTCGTTTAAATATTTTTCAAGCGTCGATATCTAAACATTTATTTTTTTATGAAAATTTAAGGGTTAGCAATAGGTAAGTCCCTCGTATGCGAGAGACCGTCAGAGTAGGTACCACCGTTTTGTCTATTTATTTTTTTATACCACAGGCCTGCAAACGATTAAATTAGTTGCTTAATTGTAAATGACCACCAACGAATACGCACAATATTAATAAATTTGTATTATTTTAGACTACACCTTCGGTACCAATCCAAACTACGCCTACCAATGCGGATAAGCTACATATTGTTAGTTTAAAGGACACCACTGAACCACCAAAGGTAAGAATACTGCCATTTTTATTACATCCTACTAATATTATAAATGCGAAAGATTGTAAGTATGGATGGATGTATGTTTGTTACTCTTTTACGTAAAAAATACTGAATGGATTTTAATGAAAAGACATAGGCTACTTTTTATCCCGGGAAAAGCAAATCACGCGGGCGGAGCCGCGAGCAAAAGCTATTGATAAATAATACTAGCTTTGTTTTATACAGGATGTAAGTAAACGCTATCGAAACCTAAGACAGGTGATGGTGCTGGTGATTACGGACTTGATACCTCTAAACAAATTACGCAGTGTATATCGAGTAACTTCAGGCATAATTCTGTCGATCGTCGTTAGTTGTAATGTATCTCGATTATATTTTCCCATTATATTTGGGCTGCATTCTATTTATTAAGTCTAGTGTAAAAAAGGCCGGCATAAAAAAATCATCAAAAATATGTCCTAACTTAAACTATTATGAATATGTGTTTTAAATAAATATTTGACCAACAAACTGCAACAGCACTGACTCAAAATTGGATCAGGATTGGTAAGGAGCTAATTATTTTTTTTGTTTCTTTTTTAATAATATTTTTTTGTAATATAAAAAATATTTTTGATTCCCAAGGTCGTGACCGATCCACTGGATTGTTGCAATATGGAGGAATTTATAAAACCGACGTGGAGGTCGGAATGTGACTTCGAACTCACATGGGACGATCAGGCTAGGCTGTCGGTGGTCGACCAACCTACCACCACCACTGTGCCACCATCTACCACTCCCAAACCAGTGAGAGAACGAGATGTCATCATAGTACCGCAATCTGTAAGTTAATAACTTTTTTTTTACTAGCCCTTTATTATATACGTCCCACTGCTGGGCACGGACTTCCTCTACTAAATGAGAGGGATTAGGCCTTAGTCCACCACGCTGGCCTAATGCGGGTTGGCGGACTTCACATACCTTCGAAAAACCTTATCGAGTTCTCAGGTATGCAGGTTTCCTCACGATGTTTCCTTCACCGTTAAAGCAGGCGATAATTAACAATGAATATACACGTGACTTAGAAAAGTCAGTGGTGTATGCTGGTTTCGAACCTGCAACATTCGTCTCGACAGTCCGTACCACTTCCCACTGAGCTATCGCTGCTCAGTGAATAATGGTAATGTTTAATGTTAATTATAATAATTTAATGTTTGTATTACTGTGCCTGCACCGGTCATCCGCCTGTCCTGTCGCAGGCCCCTCGATTTGCTTCTTTCCTCTCCGAAGAGGGAAGAAGCATTTATACAGGCCGGCATGACTGGTGACCACCGATAAACTCAAAGTTTGTTGGTGGTCGCTGGTTTTTTGGATTACACTACGCTTACCATCAGGTGTAGTGCAGTCACTATGCCGTGGGCGGATAAAAAAAAATCCTTCATTGTTCCATCCGCTTGTACGCTACTGCTCCAGTCCCGTGGGTTATAGCGTGATGTTATATACCTATGAATCATCGTCTCACAAAAGACATATATGGTGTGAATATCCTCAATCGGTCGGTCGAATATGCAGAAACAATTTATGAATGGTAGAGCCATCCTGTAGACAGTTTTGTCAACAGCATGAATGGGCCGGTTCGACTGAGTCGTTACCACTATCTTACAGAAAACCGACGTTAAGAAGCGGCTTACTGCTGCGTTTCGTACGGTGAGTGTGATATCCGGAGGCCCAAATCCCCCTTCGCTTCCCGATCCCCCTTTCCTTTAAATTCGGCAACGCGCCAATTATTCTGCGGGTATCGTAGGCGTACATGGGCTGTGGAGACCACATACCATCATGTGACCTTCTTGCTCGTTTGCCGGCCTATGCTATAAAAAATATATATTTAATAGGATAGAATGAAGACGAGCGAGGTGCTCGCCTGATGGTAAGCACCGCGCCTGCCCATAAACAGAAGCAACACCACATAGAACTTTGAATTACAAAGCACTACATAGAAGTGAACTGAACTCGTCACCCCGAAACATAAGATGTTAAGTCTCATAAGGCACAGTAATTTCACTGAACCTCCTTCAAGCCGAAACACAACAGTGCTTACACACTGTTGCTTAGCGGCATAAATAGACATAGCGGTGGTACCAAGCCAGACGGCCTCTCGCATACGAGGGACCTACCTTAACTAAAAGACGTAACGATAAACAATAATGTTATCTGTATTTTGTATCTTTTGTAATTTCAGTGTGAACAGGAAACGTGCGTTTTCAAGAAGTTGAACATAGTCTCCGAGACAGGCTCGGTAGATATGGATGCGTTCTTGAAACTATTGGATAACTTTACCAACTCCCAACCCTCGTGGTCGAAAGCTAAAGCCAGGGTTGTGACGACTTGCCTCACTAAGCCTATAAGGGAGTACGAAGCTGATTGTGAAATTAATAAGGTGTTAGCGTGTACCTTCGATGTACTTACTGAGGTAAGAGAATTTAAATATATAACACTCAAAGGTGACTGACTGATATAGTGATCTATCAACGCACAGTCCAAACCACTGGAGGGATCGGACTGAAATTTAGCATACAGGTAGATGTTATGACGTAGGCATCCGCTAAAAAAGGATTTTGATAAATTCTACCCCAAAGGGGATAAAATAGAGGATGAAAGTTTATATGAAAATTTGTCAATTTTAAACGTTCACGCGAGCGGAGCCGCGAGCAAAAGCTAGTAAATAAATAAAAATAAAAGTGTGCGTATCGGGACGCTCGACAGAAGTGATAACTTAAACTAATGTGGGTTAAAGTGAGAGAGGATCAGCCTGCCTACTGCTGCCGTATGCGTGAGAGAAAGGGAAGCCAGACAGAGTGGCACCGTAACGCGTTACGTTACGAAGCGGTTTACCCTCCCATAAGAAGTTATCACTTCATTTAATTATTCTGCACCGCACTGCACTGCACTCCAGTCCGGTTAAAGTCTAGTTAAAGTCCAGTCAAAGTCTGATCAAAGTCCGGTCAAAGTCCAGTCAAATTCCGGTCACAGTCCTGTCAAACTTGATCGATGGACCGCTCGCGTTACGGAACGAATCGGTTCACCCTCCCATAAGAAGTTATCACTTCAATATACCCAGCAGTCACACACATAGTCCTGACCCCACAGTAAGATACGAGTCTTGTGTCGTGGGTATCAGGAACTACGAGAGACTTTCAGTCTAATAACACCCAGACTCCGAAATAAATATTTGTGCATCACACAAACATTTGTCTCGGTGCGGGGATCGAACCCGCGGCCTCTCATTTCACAGCCGGCTACTCGCCCGCTGCGCCACGGAAGCAGTCAATAATATTGGTATTGGTATTGGTTGTGGGCTCCTTTTCCCGCACTTAGCCTGTAAAAATTCAGGCCATTGTGCGTGATATCCGTGCCGGCTATAGTGCAAGCCAGCCTAACTCCGACCAGAAGCGCAGGATCTTCCTGGTTTCTCCACAGGCTTCTCGGAGTGACCCCGGTGAGTCGAGGATTTCTGCCCGTTGTGCAGCTACACCTTCACATTCCAGGATGACATGGGCAGCTGTTTCATCGACCAACAGACATCCCCTACATAGGGGGCTGTCAGTCATACCTAGAACATATAAATGTTTGTTTAGCGGGCAATGTCCAGTGATGGTACCTACGACTATGCGTAGGGATGCCCTGTCCAAAGATAGGAGGCGTTTAGTCAGACGAAAATCCGGGTGTGGCACGGTTTCCCGGGATTGTCTGCATGTACTAATATTCGCCCATTGTTCTGCGTGTTGTTTTTGTGTTCTGTGACGCAGCCATGTCCTCAGCTGGTTAAAGGGCAGTGGCAGTATTGGATTAGGACCCATCAATGCCTGGTCTGACCCTCTTTTAGCCAGCTCATCAGCTGCGTCGTTTCCTAGAGAGCCACTGTGCCCTTTTATCCACTGCAGGGTAACTGAGTTTATTTTCCCTATACCCTCCAGTGCCTGGTGGCACTCTAGTATAAGCCCTGACTGGATAATTTTGCTGTCTAGGGCTCGTAATACCGCAGCGCTATCGGATACAATTCGTATTTTATAGCCTGTAAGGCCCCGTTTTTCCACTGCTTTGGCAGCCTGTGTAATGGCGACACATTCACATTGGTAGATGGAACTGTATTCGCCCAAGGCCATTGATATCTTGATGTTCAGTTCTGGTGAAAACACTCCTGCTCCCGATCCTGTCCTTGTCTTTGAGCCATCGGTGTATATGCGCAGTTCGTGTGTGTCTGACCAGTCATGTTGTTCTTCGGTCAGCTGGACAGTGTAGCTTTTGCTGAAGATGTGTTGTTTGGGTACCCTGTCGTTGGGAGCAGCCATCAACGGTTGGTAGTTGATGGCTTCTTCCAAGATTTTGGCATGGGTACTATTAGCTGTACCCCAGAGCTTTAGCGTCTTTAGTCTTATTGCTGCTGAGGCCGCCTCTTGTTGGATAAAAAGATCCAAGGGCAGTAGTCCCAGCAGGACCTCCAAAGCTGCTGTGGGTGTGGTTTTCATGCAGCCCGTTATAGCTGTGCAGGCTAGTCTCTGGAAATGCTGCAGTTTGGTTCTTGCTGTGGTTAATTTGGTTCTGGGCCACCAGACGACAGCTCCGTAGGTGAGGATTGGCCGTATCACCGCAGTGTATAGCCACCTGACAATTTTGGGGTGTACACCCCAGGTTTTGCCAAGGAGTCTCTTGCACTGCCAGAATGTGATACAGGCCTTCTCTAGTTTGTGGTCCAGATGTTTATTCCATAACAGTTTGTCGTCCAAGATGATACCTAGATATTTTACCTCTTTGGTGAGAGAAAGTGTGGTACCTTGGAGTTTAGGTAGGCGAAGATTTTCTATTGTTCGCTTCTTTGTGAACATTACGAGTTCAGTTTTTGATGGATTTACTGTCAGTTTCTGTTCTGAGCACCATCCTTCGACGATATTAAGGGCCCTTTGCATGAGTTCGCATAGGACTCCTTGGAACTTACCTTGTACAAGGATCGTTACATCGTCTGCATAGCCGACAGTGTGGAAGCCTGCTTCGTTTAGTGTCCTAATGAGGTCATCCACCACTAGGTTCCACAAGAGCGGCGAAATGACCCCCCCCTGTGGGCAGCCCCTCGAAACAATGGCTCGGACAGTATCATTGACTGTCACTTGCACTGCCCTCTCCCTCAGCATGCTTCCGATCCAGTTAGTTATGGACCGGTTAGCGTTGTGGTTGAGCAGTGCACGGCTTATGCTGTTAAATTGCGTCTTGTCAAAAGCCCCCTCTATGTCAATGAAGGCTACAAGCGCTGATGATTGTGTTGATAGTGCATTTTCGATTGGTGTGATTACACTGTGAAGTGCTGATTCGGTTGATTTGCCTAAAGAGTAGGCGTGTTGTTGGTTGTGTAGAGGGTGATTAGCCAATGCCTCATCTCTGAGTGCCCGGTCACACAGTCTCTCCATTACCTTGAGAAGGAAAGATGTGAGGCTAATTGGTCTATACGATTTTGGTTGCGTATAGTCACTCTTACCTGGTTTTGGTATGAATACCACTTTTACTTCTCTCCATTTGTGGGGAACGTAACAGTATTTTAGGCATCCCTGATAAATCCTAACCAGATGTGGGGCTATCGTGTTTTTGCCCCACTGAAGGAGTCCAGGGAAGATACCATCTAAACCGGCCGCTTTGTAGGTTGAGAAGGTGTTTATTGCCCATACGACTCGTTCTAACGTGATTGTTCGCTGAGCAGTTATGATATCGTCGGTGGTTGTTTCATTACATACCTGTTGGTTCACTTCTCCCCATGTGGTGTTATCCGTAACAAGGCATCCTGGGAAGTGTGTGTTAAGTAGCAGCTGACACATTTCTGCATCAGTTGTTGTATAGCTGTTGTCAGCTTTTTTCAGGGAGCCAAGGTTACGATCTGGGTCTTTGGATAGAACTTTCCTTACCCTGGCTGCCTGAGCGTTTGATTCAATGTTGGTACAAAAGGTTCTCCAGCATTCTCGTTTGCGTTCCCGAATGCGTTTCTTATAAGCCGCTTGGGTTATTTTGTACGCATCCCAGTCTTCTGCTTTCCTTGTGTTTTTTGCTCTGTTAAACAGTTTGCGTAGTTTGCATCTCAATTTTTCGAGTTGAGGTCCCCACCAGCTATTACGATTGGCGGTCCTCGTCGGGTGCCTCGTGAGTGGGCACGTTTGTTGAAATGCGTCTGTTAGTGTATCAGTCAGTTTATTCACGTGTTTCTCTATGTCAGCTGGCCCTCCATATTCTTCAGGGATATGCTTGAGGTTAGGGCTTTCTGACACTAGCTTACCGAACCTTACGCAGTCAGTTCGTCTGGGATTGCGCCAAGGTTCAGGTTTCTTAGTGTCCACGTTCAGTTTATATCTTATCCATCTGTGATCAGAGTTGGACAGTTCGTTAGATACTTGCCAATCGGATATGGTTTCCGATACGTTCTCCGTTGACAGCGTGATGTCTATTATAGTTTGGTATCTGGAAGTCACAAAAGTAGGTTCGGACCCCCTGTTTAAAAGCCTGAGGTTTGTGGAGAATAAAAATTCAACCAAGTCATCACCTCTCTTGTTGGAAGCGCCGCAGCCCCAGATGGTGTGGTGTGCATTCGCGTCCGCCGAGATGATTAGCTCAAGCTTCTTGTCTTCGCAGTGTCTGATAAGATTCGCTAGCTCAACCGTCGGTATGTCCGCGTCGCCCGGCAGATAGGCTGACGCTAGGATTACTTCTGGGATGCTAGGGCAGCTGCTCCGGAGCCTGACCGTAGTCAGATCTCTAGAACAGAACTCACTTATTATAACTGCGTCGATTGATCTAGGTATGTAAATGCAAGTGCGTGGGTTAGTTATGGTGGTATCAAGGAGAATCTTACCTCCGATGTTGCTCAGACCGCAGATTCTGTCCTTCCTTATCCACGGCTCCTGGATAAGGGCGATGGTCTTGTTGTTTACCTCCAGTAGTCTTCGCAGGGTAGCCGCCGCGGCTTGTTTGTGCTGGAGGTTGGTCTGTATTATGTTAGTGTGGCGAGGAGGAGCGAAGAGGGCTACTCACCTCCTCATCCGTTCCTAACGGAACGTCCTGGTCGGTCAGATGCGCGACAGCCTCCTCTAGGTCACCATCACTGGCGTCCCCGTCGGTGGTAGTCAGCGAGCAAACTGAACTCCCATCCTGCCTCTGCCTTTCGGCGGAGGAGTGTTGGGTGACCATTGGTTCGCCGGCCGCGCTCTGCCTTTCGGCGGAGTTTGGTTGGCTAGCCGTGGACGTAGACGCAGCCATCACCGGGTCCGTTCCAGCGCTCACCCTCTGCTTTGCAGTGGAGGGGTCGCTAGAGGTCCCGGGTATAGGCGCCGTCTCAGCTTGGTCGGGTGGCACTTCCTGCAACCTTCCCTTGCTGCCGAAGAAGCGGATATAGGCGTTGCCCAGCTTGTAGAATAGCTTCCGCCCTCTTGCCAGTATGTTTGGTATCTCCTCGGCTGGTATGCCGAGCACCAAGAAGGTACCCGGAGGGTTCTCCTCCTGGCGCTCAATGCTGTAGAGAGACCATCTGCGGACCTGGTACCCCCTGTTCTGACAGATCAGGATACGTTGTATCGTACCGATCTCCTCAGAACAGGCTGGCAGCAGAACCGCGGACTTCACCCTTTTGGGGATGTCCTTCTGGCATCTCACAACCAGCCGAGTCCCAGGGATTGGTGATTCTAGAGTGGCTACAATTTCTTTTAGCCACTCTACAGCTTTCGAGTCCTCACAGTGCATCTTGAGCACTCCTTCGCTATGGAAAGGTTTTCCATGGAAGGCAGGCACATATGGGATGGTATGTGACGCACTTGGAGCTTCTGCTATTCCTATGATGCAGGACTCCAAGGTGCTCGTGATGGCTTCCACTTGTGTCGGTGTCAAGTCGGTGAACGGCTCCGCCATCACTGCAACAAAGTGGTCGTTTAGTACCACTTTGTCCGCATAGGTGGCGGCTCCCCTGACCGACCCGACACTGGTGGACGCTTTATGTTTTTTCACCTGAGTTTTAGGTGATTGTGTGTCGTCGGGGCGGGGGCGCTTGGGTGCTTTACCTCCGCCGTGCTGGACTGCGGACGTTGCATTGCCCTGACCCCTGCCACCGCGTCTTCGTCTTGGTTTGCGGGGAACGTTAGACTTAACTTTCGTAACCCCGCTGGATTGGGCTGCTTGTTCAGTGCTTGCCTCCTCCCCACCCCGGTTGCCACCAGGGCGGTTCGGTTGCTTTGCACTTACTACAGCGGCGGGGACCTGTTTCGGTCCTTTGGCGACACCCTGCCTTTCGGCGGGGGGCTGCCTCCTACCCTTTCCTGGTTCCTTTTTGTTTCCCCGTTCTTCCATGCGTTTATTTTTTTTCCGCATGTCAGAAGGTGTTTTCTTACGTTGAACCACCTGCCAGACCTGTTCACCAGCCATCCATGATGTTGGAGCGGTGGCGGTCGAAGTGCTAGGGCCAGGCGCTTCCAAAGAGGAAGCAGCGACCGGCTCTTGTGCGTTTCGGGGCGCTTCCAAAGAAGCAGCGACCCTTTTGTCGCAGGGCGCTTCGTTAGAAGCAGCGACCTGCTTGTTGGTTTTGGTTTTACTCTTCACTTTTGGCATGATGAGTGTTATAAATTATCTTCATTCCCCGCGGCGTCCCACCCTCCAGGGAGCCCGCAGTTGGGGATGCTCATTCGAGCACCAGGACCTACCACAGGGAGTATAGGACCCAGAGTCCGTGATGCAGCGAGTCCGCACGGTGCGAGGGGGGCTATGGCTGCCGATACCGAGATTTTGGATCGAGCTCACCATAGGCCCCGCGCTCCGCCGACTGCGCACCCCATGACCCTGTAATCCTCGCTGGCAGCCCTTAGGGGGTGCCTCTACCGGTTACCCCAGGTTGGCTAGTACCTGGGGCTACCGTTTAGAGGGAATGCCGGACCAAAGAGGGCGTGTTGTCCCCGCAAGTAACAACAACCGACTTACGGTAGACTCAACCCCCCAGGATTCCATTATCCCCTCGTACGGCGCTCAACTACGCACGGTACAAGACGTAGGTGGGCTCAAACCTCTCCACTACAGAGAGGTCGGTCTGACACGCCCACTGGTCATGACCTACCAGTCCTTTCAGCGTTGCAGCTGGGTCACTGGTGGAGCCTCTTCGGATAAACTCCGGTGGTTGGAAGGGTACTTCGCCAACGGTGAGCCAGACCCCTTAGAGGGAGTGACTCGCCGTTGCCCAGGTATACCGGCGGTAAAGGATAGGCATTCCCCTTGGACGTATCCGCAAGGACTACATATCCTGCCGCACACGAGGAGGTGGCCCAACACATACCCGCAGTCAATAATAAAGTAAAATTATATTAAATAGTCAAGTTATAAAGTGACTGCCTCAATGGCGTAGATGTATTGCGTGGTACGATTGTATACCACGTGCTGAGGTCTTGGGTTCGATTCCCGGGTCGAGTAAAGTAATACTGGGTTTTTCTATCACGAAGTGCTCAGTATCAGCCCAGAGTTTGGAATTGTCCCCGGTATGGCGATAGGCTTGTCTCCTATCACATAATGGGACGGAAATAGACTCCGCGAAACGTGGGTGTACTAATTACACCTCTGCTTACCCCTTTGGCGTTTACAGGCGTTTCTATGAGTGTTAAAATATTATATATTTTTTCAGAACTGTCCGGCTACAAAGAAAGTGAATTTATGCAAGTAAGTAAGTTATAAACATAGATAGGGGATCACATGTAGCTTTTATTGGTCGTCCGTTTCACCAGAAGAAGAATGGACGAAGACAGAAGAAGCAATTAGGCAGACCGGCATAAAGTTGCCAAGTTGCCAACCTTCTTTGATACTATTCTTGGATTGGGTATTCGACTGCGAGCAAAAGCTAGTTTATATACAATAAGTAAATTAAAATTAACTTGAATGAATACTATTGCATTTGTCTACTTTAAAAATTCATGGTAAAATAATGTGTTGTTTGTTTACAGTTTGTATATTCTATAGATAAAGATATCTTTAGATTCTAAATATATATATATATATTAGATATAGATAGATAACTTTGAGAACTTATTGATATTTTTTTTATATCTAATGAACTTTTTTTTTCAGACATTCGAAGGATAATAAGATCTGCCAAATCAGCTCGTCTAAATATCGCCCGGTACGTGTGTCTACTTATTATTATTTTTAATACGAGCCGTTGAATCTGCAATGTGTTTAGAAGTTATTTCCGCCGCCCCATGTAGGTAGGTTTATGTATGTATATAATATGTATGTAGGTTTCTAAAAAAATACTTAATAATTTTCCATTTGTTTGTATTATGGAAGGCACTAAAGTTAAATAAAAGAATGAGTTAGAAAGTTATTAATAAAATTATTAATTATTTAAAGATAATTAGTATTTTTATACTTATATACTTATAGATTATATGTATTATAAGTGTAGTGCAGTCACTTTACCGTGATCGGATATAAAAAAAGAGAAAAAAGTGTATTTGAGTAATTATTTCAAACACTTGTAACTTGTAGATTCTCGGATTTGAATAAGTTAAAATAACCGAGGAACTACAACTTCAATTTTGTTTGTCTGTTTCCAGAAACATCGTAGAGACACGTGTTATTTACCAGATATAGTGAGCAGGGATGTGTTGACTGAATGCGGCATTAATTCTCTGACACAAGTGAAACAAGCTGCGGAGACACCGGTCGTAACTAGAAAGAAGAATAACTTACTGTCTAAATATTCTGTGAGTAGTTTTTAGTTTTGACAGCCTCCTTGGCGCCGTGGGTGAGTAGCCGGCTGTGAAGCGAGAGGCCGCGGGTTCGTTTCCCGCATCGATATAAATGTGTGTTTTGGGTTTGAATGTTTTCTCCCCAGAGGGGTTATCACCACCAGTAAGGCAGGTGGTCGGTCGTAAAAAACTATAAGCCAAATCTTTCTGCAATATCTGTTAAAAAGTGCCGACCCCACTGCTAGTAGGATATTATTAACCCGCGAAAAAAGAAGAATGTTTTAAATTTCGTATATACATCTGTATAGTAGAGCTTAAAGGAATGGGTCAGAAGAAATAGCTATACATATATACGCACTCTTGCCTATAATCCCCGAAGGGGTAGGTAGAGGTGTAACCGGTACACTCACATTTCGCCGATTTTATTTCTGTCCCATGATGTGATAGGAAGCAAGCTTATCGCGATACCGGGCACAGTTCCAGACTCCGGGCTGATACTCAGCATTTAGTGTTAGAAAAACCCAATATCACTTGTACTCTACCCGAGATCGAACCCGGGACCTCAGCACAGCAGTCGTACCGTGTACACAATAGAACTGCGCTTCGGAGGCAATTTATAAGACCTGTTATATTTAAAATCATAACTGCGGGCTCATTTTGAAACTAATTTTGATTGTGTTTCTTTTCATATTTATTTATTAACAAATTATTTATTTTGTGTATAAATAGATGTATAATATGTAACTTCCATATATGTTTAATGCTTTGAATCATTAAAATAATTAGCCAGATATACATTTTATTTCTTATTAAAGTTCAAACACAGGGGACAGCTAAAAATTAAGGGGTACACTTTATTTTGAAAACGCCCTTATACGAAATATTAAATATATAGGAATTACAAAAATACTAGATTTATTAAATACTAGCTTTTGCTCGCGGCTCCGCCCGCGTGATCTGCTTTTTCCGGGATAAAATGTAGCCTATGTCCTATTCTGATGTAGCTATATTATTGTAAAGTCTTATTAAAATCCATCCAGTAGTTTTTACGTGAAAGAGTAACAAACATACATCCATACTTACAAATTCGCGTTTATAATATTAGTAGGATTTTTTACATCATAATGTTTCCTATTTATTTCAGTGCAAAGACCAAACCCCGTCCACGACATGTCTAATGAGTAAAATGGGGATCCTCAACAGGTATGGTTTCATGGATCACTTCAAGATGAAGGACCAGATCCGTCAGTTCACAACCGGTATTGAGGAGTGGAAGCCGTGGGTGGATGTATACATCGGCGCGTTTACTAACATACCTATGTATAGAGAGCATTGTAGCTCTTCGAAAAAGTTGTTGAACGTCCTCGATGCCATGCTTATGGTGAGTTTTAAGTTAAAGTTTGAGTAGTAGAGCCACGCTGTAGACAGTTTTGTCTACAACATGAATGGGCTGGCTCAACCGGGTCGTTACCAATGTCTCACAGAAAACCGACGTAAAGTAGCGGCTTGCTGCTGCGTTTCGTACGGTGAGTGAGATATCCGGAAGCCCAAATCCCCTCCCCTTCCCAATCCCTAATTATCCCTTTCCTTTAGGGTAGGCAACGCGCCCATGATTCTTGTGGTGGTGGGCGTACATGGGCGGTGGAGATCACTTACCATCAGGTGACCCACTAGCTCGTTTGCCGGCCTATGATATAAAAAAAAAAGTTTTAAGTTTTAGCAGTTCCCTATTTTCCTGACATAATGCCCCCCCCCCCAATACCACCACTCAATACCTACAAATATATATTTAAAAATTCAAATCACAAAAACAGTACGCTTTATCTATTTGACAGTAATTTCGGTTATGTCATAATACTGAAAAAGAAAAATATTTTTATCTTACTCTTAGGGCCCCTAACTGTAATATGTCCAAGGGCCTTGCATGCCCTTAGATGACCCCGGCTTTAGTTAATCTTTTCTTTCTGATGCAGTGTGTAAGCGTTGTTGTGTTTCGGTATTAATGTTGAAACCAATTAAATTACTGGGCATTATGAGAAACAACATCTCATGTAAAGATAACGAGCATAGTGCAGTGATTTAAATTTTGTATTTCTAAGCTTTGAGCGGTGTTGCTATTGTTAATATTAAATGACGAAATATTTATTTAAATTTAGTTTTAATTATTGTTCATAATATTTTTTTTTTCAGACATGCCCGATATCAAGAAGGAAGGCTACGCCACAGTGTGCCCAAATCTTCACAGAGATGACCCATTCCGCCCCGCTAAACCAGCAAAATGCTACTAGAGAAAAGATGGACCAAATTCTGAACCATTTCCACCAAGTTTTCTGGCCAACAAATACCAACAACTTACCAACGAAACAACATTACAAGATTGTTAAAAAACCCATCTACAACTACGGTATTTTGGAGACCAAATATGCCCCTAAAGTCCAGATTATTACTGTAAAACCCACTCTTCAAAAACCACTGGTCCTCTTACCAGTTTACATGAGGCTGCCAGCTCGGCAAAACCATCTTCGACCCTTCCCAAATGACGGGGTGTTAAGAAACAATCCATTTTGGTTGCACAACCAAATTGCTCAATCTCATTTAAATTCTACCACTACAGTTACTCCCATTCCTACCATTCCTACTAAAACGTACAATTCTGCCATTCCTGACAGTGAATATGATTTTCAAAAAATTCTGCCGTAAGTTTACTTTTAAATGTAAATTGTCCATGTACAAAAATAGTTAGTAAATTTCTTAATATGTAACATGTGAATTATATTGTATTAGCAGTTAAGGCCCCAGGATATTCGTGATACAATGCAATTATGTGAAATATAATAAAATATAATACCGGAGCGTGCGTTTTAATTGCTTTTTATTATTTTTTTTTAATTTCACAAAACAATGATATTTGGTTTTTACTTTTCATTAAATTCTAACAACCAACGTCTCAGAAGCAAAATGCCTAAGTCAAAAACATCTCAAAGTTTTCACAATCCTAAATTTGTAAAGTGGGTTCATCCAAAATATATTTTTTGACATAGGTAGTTTCATCTTTAGAACTTATCTACCGACCCTTTGGAATGTTGTTTGTATTATCGAGGGTAACTTCGACATGAAAGTACCAGGCTTACATAATTACTTTTTAATCCAACCTATATGACTTACTATTTACCCTATATACTTAACATAGACGATGCGAGTCTATGGTCACCCCAAAAGTACTAGATCACATAAATTTACTTAAGGAGATTATGTTACTCAACCTATGCGTAAGATTGTTTCGAAATGTAATCGAAATTGTATTAATATTAAAAACTATTGCTTGTCCAAGTCCAGATTTCAAAATAAATGTTTATAAAATGGAATCTGGAATTTTTACAAAGTGCTAGCTATGATGTAGACATTTTTGTTTATAGCATAACTGAGCCGGGTTTTATAGCCGATTAGCCGATTATTTTGGCGTTGTGCGCGTTCATGGGCGGCCGCGGTAGTGATCACTTACCACCAGTTGACCCACTTGCTAACTTGCCGCCCTCTACTGCAAGAAAAATAGTAGCGGTGCTTATCAACAAAGAAATAGATTGTTTATTACAGTGGGGAACGAAATAAAAGAAATATTTTGAAGCAATATGAAAAAAGTTTAATTAACATAATTATGTACTGTCACAGTAACTATTGTACTTAAATTAACATCTTAATTGCATATAAATAAACATAATTTCATTTGCAATGTTACCAATGTCAGTCTTGATATTATAATTTGATGATACATTTTGGATCTGAGAATATCAGTAAATTTTGTAAAGTTTTATTGTACTTTAATTTTTGTTACAGAATTCATTATTATAATAAATACATTCACTATTCATACAATCCATAAATGAACCTATTTTAAATTTAATTACATACAACCAACACAAACAAACAAACATTAAAACCTTCACAATAATCAAACTATTAAATTCCATACAATTTTTTCCAAAAACATATATATTCAATAAATTAGAATAAAGCAAGATAATGGGCATATGAGTTAAACTCAAAATATCTTAGATAACAAACAAAATTACGTTAATCTATTTTAAATTGCAGAGGCACTAGTTTGAATTATAAACCCAAAATTAAAGTCCTAAGCTTGGGTGATTATTTTCAAAATTTCATTTCAAAAGCTGAATTTATAACAATAAAAAAAATATTAAAGCATTTCATAAATGTATAAAATGGCAAGCGAAAAATCTATACTGTTTACATTATTCGAGTCTTAAACCTACTCTTATTACGACACTGTACATTGTCATATATTTTATATGTAAGGATTACATATTTACATTGTAAAATTGTCATTTCTTCACATACAACTCATACAAAACTACGTACATATTTTATATCTACAGGAAAAATGGAACGATTATTGAAAATAGCTAAAAATATGCGAATAAAAAATTAATCGTCTAAGCCTACATATTCAATTGTAAAATGCATTTATCGATAGTGTATCGATATCGAATGTCATCGGCTATCGATTTAAATAACCATCAATCATATGTAACCAGACATTGTTTTCTCGTTTATACAGATAATAAAATAACCTGTAACATTAGAAGTTCTAAAAAATTCGTTCGATCGACAGTAAACAAGCAATCATAACACGACCAAATAATTAATTTGATTGAGTAAAATTACATTTCCTATAATATCAAAAAGAGATTGATAGATCAATCATAAGAAAAGTTTTTCATAATTATTGCTATTTATAACCCTTTTAAAAACATAATTTATGTCAACGATTTCTATTCATTCGACACTCTCCCAAACAAAGTAGCATCTGCAAATTCTCTACTTTTAATTAGGATGTTATATAGCAAAGATTTGTACCAACTTTTTATTTTGTATGATTTTTTTATATTTTATTGTAAATATAATTATGTTGGATTTAGTTAAACTAAAATTAAAAATCTATTGTAAAGATCTTTAGCAGATGCGCCATTGTCCTTGGATTGTCAATATTTATCACATATTAAGGCATATTAAGGCTGATTGTGTCAAAATTCCTCATAGATCTTGTATCACCGTTGAGACTGTGGGATCCTGTGTTGATCCTGGTCAGTATTTCCTGTTGCAGTGCCTTTAACGTCCTGACAGTGGAGAGATCATTAGACGGCGCTAGTAGTAACGCTCTTCTAGCGTGGGGTAAAGCTTCGGAAGGCTTGTTGAGAGCGAGAATCGCTCGAGCCATTGCGTACGCGCATTCGAAGGCATTTGGCCGTAAGACTGATGCCCTTGCGGCGAGATCTAGTGCTTCGGATGGTTCCTGGAAGAAATAAAAACAAAATGATTTTTTTTTAATTTACAATCATTTTTTATTTAAAGGGAAAACATGTGTTTGGTGTTCATCAGGTCAGACTAAAGGATTTTACAAAGTTCATAATGAAAAATGATGTAATAGTTGTGTCGTGTCACAAATAAATTATCAGCAATGACTTCAGAGTTTTTACACTTAATAGTCACTCATGGCTATTACTGCATACTATGATGCCTAAATGTTGTGTCAGGAAATGAAAGGAACGTTAGCTCTAAAATCAATAAGATTTGACATCTTATGGATTTCAGATTGGAACCATCGGTTTCTGGTTTTATTGCATGCTCTCTCTCTCTTTGCTCTAAGCCTTCGGCTTCTCTTACATTGTATGCGCTCTCTCTCTCTCTATAAATAAGTCAAGAAGCTAAACAACTTACGTTCAATTTCCTCTTGCATCTCGACAGGTTCAGTAATAAATTGGTCTTCAATTGCACGAATGCAGAGACGTGTTCGTGTGGGACGGGTTGTGTGGTGGGGGCAGTGACCCCCTCGTCGCTTATTAGGGGGTTGATTTTCTTCAGTGCGTACTGGTAGCGATGCGCGGCTTCTGACGGGCGGTTCTTTCGGTACAACATGTTACCGTCTTCTAGTAGCTTGTTTAGCAGGATTAGCCTGGGGGTGGTGAAAATTGCTATTATTTTTTGAAAGGAGCATATTTTTTATATTAATTATCCCTCTGATAAATAAGTTTGTAACGTCTAAGATCGTGTTTGTTTAAAAATCTAGTGTTTCTACTACTGCGGCTATTTACTGCCTAGATAAATTTATAAAACGTGTCACAGTAAAGTGTAGCCAAATTACTGCAATGTATGGTCACGATAGAAACATTTTACTCTCCTAGTACCTAATACCTAATTTTCTTTTTGTCTAATGAGTAACATGTAACATATTCGACTTGCAACTTAGGATAACACTTAATGATAAATAGCTGAGCTTTTTTTACTCCGGCATTGTTAGTCCCGCTCACTCACTTCACTTAATTTATAGGGATGTGATTGATTTTATCGATCTTAATAAACGAGTGATTACAAATTGTGTTTGATTTTGGGAAGATCCGGTACCTACATGAAAATAACTGTCAGGTGTATGTAAATTTTAATATGATCACACCTTTTTGTAATACGTTGTATAATGACAAGATGTTATGTATTTAACATACCAATTACCGATATCCCATTATTCCAAATTAGCTCGCATAACATCGTGACATTATTTACAATATTTTTTGTGCAATATTTGATAAAAATTCTTAAAAATAAATATTTTTTTATGGGCAAATTATTTTGTAACTATACAATTTTAAAATTACGTTCAAAAACTCACATGAATTCTGGTTTGCCTGACGCCATTACCCACGTAGTAGGTCCGAGCTTGGCGCCTTTCCTCAGGAAGCAGTTGACGACCTGTATGTTCCTCTGGCCTATGGCCCTGTCGAGTGGTCTGAGGCCACTGTGGTCGACCCTCTCTAGTGAGGCGCCTCGTTCTAGAAGTATTTCTACCAGATCTGATGATCCTCCACACGCGAGGCCCAGTGGTGTCCTGCCGCTGCCGTCTGGTTGGTCTGTAGAAGAGGTTAGTGATGATGGTAAGTATTAATTATATGAAACATATTAGTTTCAGCAGTAAGGCATGGTGTACTTGGTAGGTTTCACAGGGAGTTGCTCATTGTCGATATATCTATTTAAAGACACGTGACTCGTCGGTAGTACAAAATAGTATCGATATATTAATATATCGTATCGATATGATTAAATAGTATTAATATCGATTGTTCAATTCATGAACTTAAATTATTATTAAATCGTTTACGGCCAGTAGAGCATAGTTTTACGATAACTTAAGTTTGTGGTTACTTACAATATGATGTATAGTTTTTATGAATTTGAACTCGGAACCGTAATAAAATGGCGTACACAGTCTGTGTAATTTACATTAGTGTAATGCACATAGTGATATTAAAAGCTTTCTTAAAATTCTTACGTTTAATTTTAATTTAAACAACGATATATCGAAAGATAAAAACCAATATATTGTGATACCTACTTAGTAAAAAATATTGATATACTTATCAAATTAAAATAAAATATTCTCATTAAGAAAATTAGGTGCACCGTAGTGTAGGTACTGACCGATTGTAGCTCCTTTATCGAGTAGCGTTATCACAGTGGGCACCCGGGAGCGCAGACAAGCCCAGCCCAGGGGCGATACTCCATCACCATCCACCGCGTCGGGATCGGCACCTAGGAGAACAACATAACATTTTATATAGTACGACACCATTTAAACGTAACTATTAGAGCACTTTAATGATATACGATTTTTTTTTTTTTTATTTTATTTAATGACGAGAGGAGTAAGGCGCTCGTGTGATGGTATGGTAAGCGTCACGCCTGCCCATAAACAGAAGCAACATCACACAGAACTTTGAATTACAAAGCACTGCATGGCACTAAACTGCACTCGTCACCCCGAGACATAAGATGTTAAATCTCATAATGCCTAGTAATTTCACTGGCTTATTAAAGCCAGTTTGAAACACATTGGTCCTTCAAACCGAAACATAACAGTGCTTACACACTCTTGCTTGGTGGCAGAAATAGACGGCGCGGTGGTACCAGCCCAGACGGCATACGAGGGACCTATCGCCTTGTAAATTCGACTAAATAAGTTTAAATTACTAAGTAATAGTACTTATTTATTTAGTAGGTGGTAGGTCCGACATATGCTATAGGCCGTTTGGGTAGATATCGACGACTTGTGGCAGAAATGCCGCAGTGGTAATCTTCCCTCTTAGAAGTGTGAAGTAGTATTTATACAGGGCGGTATGATTCAAGTCACCACTCATTGTTTGTCGGTGGTCGGTGGTTTTTTGGACTACACTGTGCTTACCATCAGGTGTACTGTAATCACTTTGCCGAACTCTGATAAAAACAATAAAGGAATTTAAAGGAAATTGAAGCCGGTGAAATTACTGGGCATTATGTGACATAACATTTATGTCGAGGTGACGAGCTCGGTCCAGTGCCAGGCAGTACTTTGTAATTCAAAGTTCTGGGTAGTGTTGCTTCTGTGTATGGACAGGCGTTTACCACCAGGAAAGCGATGCAAAAATGAAGAAGCCCTTATAAAAAGTTATTTATGTACCGTGGTACTCAAATCTTTAACCAGTACATAATGTTTTATTCATTAATTTACTTTTCTATTTATCATTAACTCACCATGATCCAGAAGCATCTCCACAACATCAGAATGCCCCTCCGCTGCGGCCAATATCAATGGACTCTTTCCATTAGACCCCATCACGTCAGCGCCAGAGTCCAGGAGTCTCAACACCAATGCTGTTCTTCCATTCTTCGCTGCGAGTGCTAGAGGCGACATCTGTCTTGCGTTTAAGGAGTATGGAGTAGCTCCCCGAATTAGTAGGGCATTGGCGATGGCTGCATTACCAGTGGAGCATGCAGCTGTGAGTGCTGTCTCGCCTGTCACTGGACATATACCGTCAGGCTGGAACAAAATAGTACAGGTTATTTTGGTTAAAGAGTAACAGAAACTGTTCATTTGAAGCATAAAGAAGAAATATAAGATAATAAGAATATACCAGAAAGAGAAATGTTTAATAAAATAAATGAATGGTACAAAAACAGTTGCCTGAGGTTGCAATTATTTAAACAGCTTTACCGGCGACAAAAAAAAAGAAAGTTGCAATTATTTGTATTGAAATCTAACATATCTCGGAAAACGAAATATTAAAATTGGCAGATGTTTGTTGACGCATCATCAGGGAAATTTTGTCTGTTTTGCTACCAATCATTTCATAATTTTAGAGCGACGTTTTAACTGCCTGTATTAACAATAATTTGATTTATTTCTCATCACAAAACTCTCACTTGAAGGTTGAGTGTGTCTTATAAAAACAAAGGGTGTTGAGGTTTATAACTCACAACAATTTTATAACTTCCACCAACACTTACAATCAATTCAGCAGTGTCCAGCAGATACTCCACGATGTCCAAATGTCCGTTCTGCGCTGCAGCGATCATCGCGTGTCTAGACCCAGGCACCAGTTGTTCTATGCTTCCTTCATCAAGTTCTATGGAGTTCCTATCATCTCTGCCTGTCTGGCAGCCGAGTAGATAGATCACCGTGTCTCGGTGTCCGTTTTTCGCTGCATGTACTAGGGGCGTTTGCTCTGCTGTGTCTGTGTGGCTTAATGAGGCACCTGGAAGGTTATTGGAATTATATAAATTAGGCATGACAATTTTGTAATGTTTTTTTGAGTGATAGAGCCACGCTATAGATAGTTTTGTATACATGGATGGACCGGCTCGACCGGGTCGTTACCACTGTTTCAAAGAAAACTGACATAAAGTAGCGGGTTGCTATAGCGATTCCTACGGTGAGTGAGATATCCGGATGCCCAAAGCCGCCTCCCCTTCCCAATCCCTTAATTATTTCTTACTTTTAAGGTCCTCAACGCGTCCATGGTTCTTTTTGAGGGCGTACATGGGCGGATTATTTACTTATTTATTATCACTGTAACGATTCTAAGAACGTTTCTTGAATATTTTTACTTAAATGAGTGAATTTAATGCTTAAATACGAAAAATATATTTTGTGTATTATTTGGTATAAAATTGTTTTTTTATTACCTGCCGCTATAAGTCTTCTGGCGACATCAGTGTGGCCTCGTTGACATGCCAGTGACAAAGCTGTACACCCTTGGGAATTTGTCATTTCGAGATCTGCACCAAACTCGATCAGAAGCCCAACCATAGAAAGAATCCCTTGATACGAGTACATGCATAACAACGGGGCGTTTCCAAGACATTCAGTGATTTGGTTTGGAGACCCACCAGCCAATAGCATGAGCCGAGAGACTTTCACATTAGGGGTGTAAATATTCCTCAAATTAGCGATAGCTTCTCCAACATTTGTTGAACTGGTCGCCACCATCATTGCTTGCAAATCTCTTGGACACAACCCTAGCTGAGCAGGTCCTAGGTTTCTGTACATATGGGCTTTCAGAATATGATGACCGAGCTCCATAGATTTTTCCGAATCTAATGGCGCTTGGACCCTGGATAGTCTAAATGCGATGCCGCAGTGACCTGCTCTCAAATCACAAAGGAATTTGGGACTCTCATTGTCGTCTCTGCGAATTAACCATTCCCTGAACGACGGGTGGAAAAACATATATGTATTGTCGATTCTCTTTACGAGGAAGTCTGTGAGGCTGTCGAATCTGTGGCAGAACTCGTCCCACGGCAAAAACGTGTTGACTAACAACGAATTCACTGAATAATAAATTTCTACTAAGGTAAGTGGGTATAACGCAGCCAAACATACGCTGAGAATGTGCGTGACCTTTTCAAAAGATTGCACAGTCGGGAAACGTAAATTAAATTGCAACAAGAATATTTGGGCCAGTGATATCGGTACCACTTTGTAATTCGTCGATTTCACCACAATATGACTCCTCTCTAACAAATCTAATATTAATTTTAGGAACAAAAACGAGCCTTGGCTCAAATGGAGGACATATTGAGCGAACTTCATCACTGAGTTGTGCACTCCTTCCAACTTTCCGGTCGAGGACTTGATATTAGTCTCTATTATTGGCGCTGCCTGGACTCTAGTATTGAAATATTCCAATAAATCTTTGTTGACATTTTCCGATTCGTCAAGACTGAGTCTTGCATAGGGTAGTTGTTTACTCAGGTCTATGAACTGGGTTCTGACTGTAGCAACTACTTTGAGCCACGAAGGCATTTCTGCTACATGTCGTGCGAGGAACGAAGCAATTGTATGACCATGATCTGGCCTATGATACTCGGCTTCGCAAAGACCATCGACAAGGATAATGCTGTTGGTGGAATCTATGCTTCCATTCCGTCTTAAGAAGATGAGAGGTTCGATAATTCCTCTCATGAAGGCGAGATCTGCGTCAGCTATGCATTCTTTCAAGGATAAACATCCGAGGAGATGTGGTTCGCTTAGTAAATACTCTCTGTATGCTTGTAGTCTTGGCGCTTGGCATAATTGTGCGGCGAGAGAGTGGACGAATTCACCCACCAGGCAGGTACTGTTGTTATCGGCCTGAAAATAAAAACACTGTTGTAGAGAACAGGAGATATGGGCTTTTGAGTATAGCATTAGGTATTTAAAATAATGTAAAGATATAAAAGTAATTTCTTTAAAGGTTTTTACAAAATATCCAAAAATTATGAAATAAACTTCATATTCTTAATTTAGAATTATTATGTTGTAAGCATGCACTGCATTTTTCTATTCGTTGTGTATTATCTCATAATAATAATTAATATATTCCTTCTTTATAAATATTTAAAAGGAGAGTTTAACTAATTTAATGTACTTTCTACCTTCCTAAAATGTATTATTATAGGAGAAAGTTAAGTTACATACTTGACAGAAATGATATGCAACGACATGTGAAGCCAGATGGGTGAACATGCCAGCGGTCATCTCCTCAGGCAGCATCTCCCTGATGTCAGACTGTTCCCTCAACTCTTCGTACTCGTAGTTCCTCTTTCTTCCGAAGCAGGAGTACTCCACGAGTTGTAATATCAATGCCGTCTTTCCTGTCCCTGGACATCCTGAGACTAGGATACCTGAAAAAAGTTTTAAAGTGAAATATGATGTGGCTGAACCACAACAAAACCATTTAACTGAAATCCAAATCTTTGAGCTATTTTTAGCCAAACTTGACAAAGCGACTGCTCTACACATGATGTTAGAAGCAGTGCAGTCCAAAAAAGGAAACAATGAGCTTATCGGTGGTCATCAGAATCATGACGGTCATTACACACTCTGAAGAGGGAATATGCAAATCGAGGAGCATGCGAACAGGACAGGCAGATTACCGATGCTGGTACAAGGATACAAGGATGTAACCCTATACCCGCCCTAACCAACCATCAAGTCATATCGCAAGCCCCTCGGAAGAACCGGATATACACTGGCTGATCCTGGAACGCGAACCACATTAAGTGTGTTGATCACTATGGCAGGTTTTAACACCATGTGTACGGTGGTCGCTAACCGGGGCATATGAATCCTACCGACAGCAGGTGTATGTTGATAGTACATTTTATCTCAACAATACCATGTTTAAAATAATTAAGTAGCAATATTATGAAAAACAACTGTATCCCTGAGTTGAGTGAGTTATCGACATTTCGGGCACAAAGTCCAATACCAGGCAACTCTTATTATTATTGAAATTATATAGTAATTATAGCAATGATACTTATATAACTGTAAATATATAAGTAACAAAATAAAAAGCTAAATTGAACTTATACCAACCAGATGCACTAGATTCTAGAGCCTTCTCCATGTCTCTAATGAGCCACTGTCTGCCGGAGAAGTGGCCGCGGTTGTCTGTGGATGGCACTTCGAAGAACAGCGGTCGCAGCGTCAGTTGTGGCGATGGATGGACTGTGGGAAATACCAGAATATTAAGAATACTTTTTATCATATACCTAAATTAGGAGGGAGACAGATTGTTAGATACTTCTTTTTCGCTAGGTATTCTGAACATACAGGTGTTAAGATTGCATCCATAAGTTTTCGTGAACCAGATTCTTAAAGATATATATAAGTCTGCCAACTTGTACTAAGCCAGCGTGGTGGAGTAAATCCTCCTTTATTCATAAAGGAGGCTTGGGCCCAGGAGTAGGATGTATAGATATTACACATGGCTGGTACTATTTTAATAATTTTGGAAACGTTGGATTCCTATCCTATGGGGTTTCTTTAGGTGTTTTTTTATTTGTAATTACGATGAATTTATATCAAACCTTTTTTGATCTCAGAAGAAGTGGAAGACTGTTTACTGCTGACTCTAGCAGACCGCCGAGCCGCTGTCTTCCTCCCTTTGAAGAAACCACTGGACATGCGCGTCAGTTCATCTGATCTGCCGCTTTGTAATGCTGCAAAAGAAAAGAGACGTTTATGTTGTGAGTTTGGAGGTATGTGAGTTGGTGCATTTGGGTGATTTTTAATTAATCAAGCTTTAACGGCTGACCATAATTTGGATGAAATTTGGCACACAGGTAGACTAGGACCTGGATTAGGACATATGCTACTTTTCATTTAGAAAAAGACATCAAGGCGGATGAAGCCGCTAGCTTCATCCGCCAAAAAGCTAGTTAGTAAATAGATACCTCTGCATAATAATATCAATTATTTCAAACAAGTTCTTGATCAGTTCAAATTTATTTTTTATAGTTGCTGTATTGTTTCAAATAAGGGGTTTTCTGATGACCGTTGGGATCTTGACTGTAGACATTGTATTTAGATTGCACTGTACTTAACATCAGGTCCACTATAATCACTTCGCGTGGTAAAGCCACTCAACATTTACAAGCTAATGTAATTCATATTCCACTTACCATTTACTGAGTGTCGTCTGCTTCCTGGACTTGATGATGAGCAGTTGCTGGCTGCTGACAAGCTCATAGACGCCAAGGACCCGAGGGAATCCCTACCCAAGGGCGTCGTGGCATCCACTTCTGATGAACCAGTCAGTGTTGACACCTAGGAAAACATTTTACATAAATATAGGGTAGAACATTACATAGAAATATATGACCACCTCTGTGGCGCAGTAGGGAGTTGTGAAGCTAGAGATGCGGGTTTGATTCCCGCCACGACGACGAATGTCAGTGTGTGTGTCCATAAATTATTGTTTCGGGTCTGGGTGTGTTTTCTTCCCAAATGGGTTGACGTCAGACAGACGGCCGGTCGTAAAAACTACAAGCCATTTCTATAATATGTGTTAAAAAGCATGTACACCAACCCCACTGCGAGTGGTATAAGAGCAGGAAATAGCATTAGACATCATAGAGCCACGCTGTAGACAGTTTTGTGTCTACATCATGAATACTGGTACTTATCAATTGGATGAAGAAAGAAAAAAACAGGAGATATATTTCTTGAAGAACTAATTCTAATTCGTCTTTAACTAAGAATATTGTGGAAAGTATAGTGTCGTACTACTTATTCTTTTTTTTATCTTTCTTGCTTTGTCATTTCTACAGCATGATTGGGCCGGCTCAACCGGGTCATTACCACTGTCTCACAGAAAACCGGCGTAAAGTAGCGGCTTGCTGCTGCGTTTCGTACGGTGAGTGAGATATCCGGAGGCCCAAATACATAAATAAATAAATTTAAAAATAAAGGGGAGGGCCCTTCCCAATCCCTAATTATCCCTTTCCTTTAAGGTCGGCAACGCGCCCATAATTCTTCTGATATTGTGGGCATACATGGGCGGTGGAGATCACTTACCATCAGGTGACCCACTTGCTCGTGTGCCGATCTATGCCAAAAAAAAAAGAAAACGCGTCAGATTTCATATTATAATTAAATCTTTTATACTCAGTGTTTGCTATTGTCAGATTATTTTCCCAAAATTACTATATTTAAGTTACTTACTGGGCTAGTATTATGCGAAGCTAGAGTATGTGCATCGAGCGATGCCAGTGAGGTGCAGCTATCCCTGGCTTTGTTCCTGGACCCTCGACCCTCCCTCAGCAGCAGACCAAGCCTCATGTACAGATCATTCTGCCGCCGTGATTCGTAGCCTTGCTTGATGTGACCACCTTCGTCATCTGTAAATACGATACTCGTTAAAACCAGAATAGATGTAGGCAGTGCAGGCTATTCTACTAAGCCCATAACAAAACATACAAGTTATAATTCGAATAGTAATGCAACTCGTAATGAGTTTTCTAATTTGCACAGAGGCCACAATAAAACATCTATCTAACAGGACACTGAACGCCAAACCAATACATTAAGACTATTTAAGGCCATAGAAATATTGATTTAGAATTATGCAAATAAACACAATACCTGCTCATTACGAAATATAATATCAGAAAAAGAAAAGTTATTCTATGGAAAAGAGCTAGATCTAGCTGGTTTTATCGGTTATTGAAATTTAAAGACCCTAAATAAATAAAAATTACCTAATGAAAAATATTTGCGATTGGATTTTAAATCAACATTACCAGCATAATAGTTGGGACCACATACATAATTGATTTGTACAATTAAAGCATTTAACAATGTGGTAGGTTCCACGTATGCGAGAGGGTTGGTTGCCTGGGTTGGTACCGCCGCTTTGTCTATTTCTGCCGGCAAGCAACAGTGTGTAAGCACTGTTGTGTTTAGGTTTGAAGGAAATTGAAGCCAGTGAAATTACTGGGCACTATGTGACTTAACATCTTATGTCTTGGGGTGATGAGCGCAGTTCAGTGCCATGCAGTGCTTTGTAATTCAAAGTTCTGTGGTGTTGTTGGTGTTGGGCAGGCGTGGCGCTAACCATCAGGTGAGCGCCTTGCTCGTCTCGTCATTCAATTTAAAAAAATCTAGAATTTGTAACAAAAGGTCTATATAACATTTTACATTGTAACACAAAATACATGCGAAATCTTTCGTGCAAAACTCACACACCCGCAAAAAAGAACTTAAGAAATTTAACTTAACTAAATTCCATCTGCCCTCAACTATGAATGATATATCTAAAATAATATACATTTGATTGTAAAACAATTACATTACGTACCATGCATACCATATTTTTACATAAACACGAATAACAATATGAATCTAAACATCTACTTACTATACTAAACATCCCGTGGGAACGAAACGTCTGCAAGCCGTAAGTTACCCGTCAGCGAAATCATTTTTCAAATTGGTCAGCTAATTTCGAAGATTACCTACCTTAAACATTACCACAAACTCGCATACTTAGCTTTTCTTAACAATACACTGTCTGTTCGTTTATAACTTAGGAGCCATATATCGAGTTTGAAATGCAATTTTCAGTAATATAGGCAAAGGTAGTTTGACAATTTATTTATTGAAGTGAAGCTTCTTTACGGTGCCGTTGTGATTTGAAAATTCGATGAAACGAAAAAGCGACAGTAATAAGAGAGATTTAAGTACATAGGTTATATTCTGTATTTTCTAAAAATCATAAATAAAACATTCCCCATTTACGATTATGTAGAATAGAACTTTAAATTATTGACTTAAATCAATTTAGCAAAATAAAATTAATATCTCAAATTCTACTAAGTAAGTCTTGATGTGGGTTGGAATGTTATTGCAAATTTGCCTCCAATTATAACCTTAATGTAATTATGACTTAAAGAAACTGACATCTATGGAACTGGGAGACTGACTTTAAGATGTATCATTGTATTTGATGTACAATTCTTTCATTATCGTGTATTATCTGTCAAATATTCGTCATTGTGTCTTTCTTACAAGAAAGCTTGTATGGGAAACGATAAAAATTCACATTTCTTTTATATTTCTATATTCATATTTGGTTTTTGAATTGTCTTCGAGATCTCCAAGTCACATTGTATGTTAAATTAGAAATTACATTTTTATACCACGCCGGGAAGTGAATTAATTAAGCGAAATTAACGCTTTAATGCCGTCTGTCCCACGGGGTAATTAGTTAACGAGCTATTAAAAAGTTGTTACGCAAGACTGATGATCCATGTAGAGAGGAATTTTATAGGGTCTGGTAGTTCTGACTTTTTTGAGTTTTTATAAATTGGAGTTTTTTTTTATTCTGGCTCGGGAAAGTGACTACGCTATTTACCTGATGGTAAGTGTAGCGCAATCCAGGAATAGTATCGACCAACGACAAACAATGCGTCCATCGTAGGTCGGCAAGATCATGCCGGCCTATCTAACTGCTTCTTGACACTCAGTTTAAAGGACCCCATATTATAGAAAGGAGGGAACATGCGCCGGCAAACTATTCCACAGCTTAATGAATTCCACTTAATATATTATTTAATAACGGAAATTTAAAATGCCGGAGTAGTGCTATAGTAATTTATATAATAAAGGTCAAGATACAGAAGCCACGGAAGGCCAGGCCAGTCCTGCGGTGTAAGGGGAGAGGCGTCGCACCTGCGGAAACCGCTGCGTGGGAACCACGACTGTTCCGCGACAATACGATACCGGCCGTGATGTGGCCAAAGAACATGCGGTTGTGTAAGCGTAAATAGCTTTAGTAGGTCTACGGTAGTTGCAGTTTAAGAGTTGGACTCTTACCCCTTCATAGTAACTACTAAAATACTGTTTGTATTTTGCTAAGGAATGCTTTGATATAAAACTAATTTAAACGGATTTTATTGCAGTTTTTTAAAAAATTTTGATCCCGACGTCTCGAATGCTGAAAAGCTTCATAGTCACGGGGTGGACTGAAACCTTAGTAACCTTGAAGGATGAATAGCTTTCGGAACGTCGGAACAAAAATTAATAAAAAACCGCGATGAAATCTGTTTACATTAGTTTTATTCCAATGTGTAATATTCGCGTAAACATAAGAAATCATTAAGGAATGTTTTGTCACTTTCAGATTTATTTACAATTCCTAAAGAACAATTGAGATAAACATTCATCGGACTTACATATGTAACAAGTCTTTAAATATAAACTTTGTAAACAAATTGTTGGCTGCCAGTACATAAATGTACAAATTAAAATAAATATAGGCACTTTTTCCAGTATATTAAAACCTCTGGGCGGATTAATGATCGTTGAGATGAACATTTCATAAATTGTTGGTAAAGGCAGGAACATTATTTTAAATAATGAATATTAAGGCAATACGAAAAAATCTATTGTATCTTAGTTTTAGATCTAATATTTCCCGTAGAAGCTTATTTGTGATCTTAAATTACACATTTATGAATTTGTTGAGTTGTAAGTTTATGGCTATCGTCGTTTTAGTTGCCTGTCTTGGACTGGACAAAGATCTATTGTTGGTGAATTCGTTTGAATAACAGTTTATGATACGCGAGCATTTAAATTCCGGGAAAGATACTATTGTTCTACTATCAAAACATGGAGAGCGGTTGTGACTTACATTTATTGAATAGATGAAGTGGATATTAAATTTAGATATATCTGTAACTAAGCCAACATGAGATTGAAATTGATGGGGATTTGTTGACTGTGTAACCATTATTTTTAAACTACATAAGTATTTTTTTACCTTGATCTGTCTACTTTTTTATCCTTGAATGACAATATGACAATGCCATCTGATGGTAAAAAAAAATCAGTCCACATATTTATAATTTGAACATCGAGATATACTGCGTCTCTCGAAGGTTGCCAGAATTGAGCTGTACCTGAGGTACTTGGATATTACACCGGTTGACCCTCGAGCGTGACTCGCAAAAACGAGCCACTATGAAAGTTTTTTCTGCATGTGTACGATGGTCGCTATCCAGTCGGATCCAATTATGTATGAGGAAACTGGTGGTAGGATATTCATATCCACGTGGATAGCGACCACCGTACACATGGTGTGAAAAGCTGCCACAAGTGACCCACACATTTTGTGTGGATCGCGTTTCAGGATCAGCCAGTGTACATGCGGTTCTCCGGAGGGGCTTGCATTCTTTTCCTTTACCTTACCTTTCCTCAATCTCTCCTCCCCTTCCAAATCCCTTAACCCTGGGATGAGTTACTGCAGGGGGCCGCCAGTATCTCATTAGCAGACCCCTGCACTCCATCCCAAAGGGTTAAAAAATATGAGGTATTCTACCAGCAGATAATATTAATTCTAACAGCAGCCAAGATAGACAAGAAGTAAGTTTGTCAGAATATTATGGAAGCGTATAAAGACGAAATAAAAAAGTATCTCATAAATATGGATACTCAGGAAGTTGTGTGCAAATTGATTAGATCATTCATCCGTTGATGAATCATTGTACACAGGTTCTCATTACTCTTCACTCAGCTCATCCACATTGATCACAGTAATTGTGATCAATGTGGATGAGCTGTTAAGTCTGACAGGCTTCCCGTGGGATCCTGTCGCTCACTCGTGGTAAAAACTATATCGCCAGGTTACAATGATGGAGTGATTTGTGTTTCGATGTTTTTGTAGCTTTATAAAGCTATACTAGGCTTGATATTGACTTCCAAAGAGGCGTCAGGATTTCCTGCTGAGTGTAGAGTGCAATGCTTTATATGAATATCGAAAAAATTATTGTGTGATATATGGTAAAGTACTCTTTGTTGCAAAGACTGCTGAACATTTTTTTAGAATGCTATAAGTTAATTATAAATAAATAAATACACCCAAAAGTCCCACACAAAGTCCTTACCCCACAGTAAGATACGAGTCTTGTGTCGTGGGTAACAGGAACTACGAGAGACTTTCGGTCTCACAACACCCAGACCACGAAACAAATATTTGTGGATCTTACCCCTCACTAGGTTACACCTGTATCGTGGGTATCAGAAATGACGAGGGACTTGTGTTCCCACCATATCAAGACCCAACAACTCAAAACTTATTTTTATGGTAGCAGCAAATAGTTTAATTTTTTTTAGATTTTTCACAGCAGATGGTCGACTAACGAGCAAGTAAAGATGCATGATTTCCAAGATGCCTGGATATTCGATGTGATATTGGATGTGTGTGTTGATAGCCACAGTAACCGCCTCCCACGCCAAGATTTCCGAGTCATTTAGTACACAGGAAATTGTCTTTACCAACATTGCTGTACTTCCGGGACTACCCACATGACATCTTTATACTAATGGAATGGAAAAGTAATTTTCACTTGTTTAGTATGTTATCAGACTTAAATGATTGAAGCAATTATAAGAAGACTGCATGGGTGGCGCAGTTGTATTATGCGGTACGACTGCTATATTAAGTTCTTGGGTTCGATGCTCGGGTCGGGTAAAAGTGATATTTTGTTATATCACGAAATGCTCATTATCAGCTCGGAGTCTGGAATTGTGCCCGGTACTACTAGTTACATCTCTGCCTACGCTTTCGAGCATTACGGGCGTGATTATAACGACTTGGATAAGACATATCGTAACCTTTTAAAGGCAGTATTAAAAATATATATTAACTATAAGCAATAAAAACTCAATAAGAGCCACACAATAATAAAATTAGCGTTTTTACGACGGCATATTTTTTAATTTTCTTCTTTTAATGGCTACTTAAACGATGGAGGAAGCTGTGCCAATATGTTTTATAAGTGCATTGATCTTTGTATTTTTCTTTTTGATAAGAGCGTAATTTGTAGTTGTGTAACTTTAGTGGTCGGTGGTCAATTTTATTTGATGATAATTCAGTTAAAGATTATAGTTATAAAATCATCTTACTGGTTATTTATCTTGGATATTATAAGATTTTATTGAAGGTAGTATCGCATACCAGATGCCGTCTGGGTTGGTACCACCGCTTTGTATATTCTGCCGCCAAGCAACAGTGTGTAAGCACTGTTGTGTTTCGGTTTGAAGGACATTGATGCTAGTGAAGTTACTGGGCATTATTAGTTTGACACCTTATGTCAAGGAGTGACGAGCGCAGTTCACTGCGATGCTGTGCTTTGTAATTCAAAGTTTTGAGTGGTGTTTCTTCTGTTTATGGGCAGGCGTGGCGCTTACCATCAGGCTCGCCTGATGGTAAGCGCCACGCTCGCGCCTTGCTCGTCTCGTCATTCAACCAAATCAAAAAACAACAAATACGCTGCTCTAACGAACCTGCTGCACCACGGAACCCTTCGTTGTGCGTGGTCCGACACGCATTTGACCGTTTTCTTATCCAGGCTGGGCAGTAACTACGCTACAACTCAACTACAATCACAGAATAGCGTCGACCTACTACAGATTAATGATTGGTGATGCATCTATCAAACGTTACTAGAATTATGCCGAACTGCCTTTTTGCTCTTTCCTCTGTTTAAAGAATCCCATATTGTAGCAAAGAGAATAGTAAGGTTTTGCGAACTTCTTAGTTCTGAACTAAGATGGAGGAGACGAAGAAGGCTAACTTTAGAGTGGCCATATTTACGAGACCTCTATTGTATCAAAACAAATCATAACATACGGCGAGTGTCCGAGGGCGGCTCTCGCCTTGTTCCCATTTCGTTGTGTCATTTGACAACAATACGGCTTGCGACGGCCTTGGGACTCCTACAATCCACACTACTAAGGTTTCTTGTCAATGAATTAATTCAGTTTGTGTTGGAATTGCTGTGAATGCGTTTTAATATTCAATTACCGAGTTGGATTTGGTGCAAGCAATTGGTGCTTAATTTTATGCTAATATGGCTCTTCCAACTTTGTTTACGTTATATCATTCAATTTGCTAATTTATATTTATTAAATCTTCAAGATTTGGAAATAATCTATCTTTAATGTTGCCGTAAAGTATTTTAGAATCGAATATATCTTTGGAATCATATGGATGGTTATGGAATATTTATTTGCTAATTTACAAAAGATTTAGATACAAAGATTGAAGTGTTATTAAAAAACCTTATTTTATATACTTCTTAAATGTCACTACGCACTGAATTTTACTGCTCCACTAAGCAATGAGGATACATTTAGTGTCTGAATTCTCTAATTGTATCAAAACTGATTGATGATATAAATAAATCATCAACAAAATATATAAAATTGTAATTATAGTGCGCTGCATGCGTTATTTCGTAGGTGAATTACATTACACGCTCATATTCATTAATTATTAACAAATATGACAAAATTCTTCATTTAAAACAAAACTTGCTTAATTTGTATCATACATTATTAGAACATAAACAATTAGGTACCCCGAGTTTTTGTAATTAGTTTTAATAACAAAATGCAGTATTTAAAATTAGTTACATCACTATCTTAATAATGGAGATGGTAATGTGGTTCCGATTATAGAAATGATATGTTATCGATATTATGATTAACGATTATGAGTTTATGTGCATCATATATTATGGTTGTGTAACATGCATTGTTATGATTTCGATCTAAATTAAATTGGTTTATGTTATTAATTTGGTAGTTATTGGCCCGTTAAATGAAATTCCATAAGACATGGTTGACATATTGTTCGCATTTATGCAATGACAACTATGATTTAAAAACTTTAAAACTACGAGAGACATGCGAATTTATGATAGGAATGTTTAAATATATATTTAGTTGATTTTCTCATAAAATAATGAGTCGAATGCATTACTAATAAAAACGTGTAATAAAATCTTAAAATTAACACAAAACACAAAAAAGAAACGGCTTTAAAAATAAGCAAAAAAAACATTCGAAAACATTACATAAATTCACGAATTAACACAAATCATCAAGTTATTTAAAACATACGAAAACAAACACACATTATGCAAAAAAAAAACGTCAATCAAACATAGCAGTGTGTCAGATGACGACAACTGCGAGATGTATGCAAACAGGCAATAAGATGTGCAGGAATCGAGCGACATCCGTGCTGAATCGAATGCAAAAGAATGTGGACTGAATACCGATGCTTCCTCCGAGGGAGCAATGATCGGTACCAATGTGGATCGATTTAGAATTATCTATCAGAATGTCACATCTTTATGTAAAATTAAAATGGTAGTATAAACGCAATATTTCATTTTTGCTTCAAAATTAAGTGGGTAACTTTAATAGAGTAATAATAAACATCGATAGAGATCTCACGTTAATCAATGGTAATAATTTGAGAATTTTAATGCCGCATTAGCACTCGGCGATATAAATCAAAATTAATTTGACATGACCGTAGAAGGCACGGAATACAGTCCACATTCCGATAAATTTGAGGTCCGTGCCTGTCAGTTGGTTGAGGCCTTGCGGCACGGACGAGTGTGCCGTCCACAGCGACCTGATCTTATTGAAGACCAGGCTGTGCCACGCAGCACTCCTTGGACCTTCCTCTGGCAATCCTGTAGGATAACATCGAACGCCCATGAAGACAATGATGCAAGGTGATAACCACATTTAATTTTACCGATTAACTTACTTAAAATCGATTGCGATATAACCGATTATTGATTGAGAAATCGTATATTAATGGTATTAATAAAAAAATTAATATCTGCCGACAGATTAAGTACAAACGTGAATGTTGTGCCGTTGCGAATTGTATAATAGATTATTCAATAAGCACAGCTGCGAAGTGTATATTTCAATTACTCAAGAAATCGGCCGGACCGGAATGATTAATAATTATAGGAAACGACGCTGATCCTTGGATAATGTTCGCAGCCTGACTGTCTGCTGTTGCAAAAGAATTTGTGTTCGGCTAATAAATACGCTAGACAGCGAACCGGTCCTGCGGAACCCCTACGTACATCCGGCGGGAGGAGCGTGGGCGCGCCGTGTCGCAACTGTCACTCACCAATATTTACGACGCATGGATCCTCGAAACAAGAATACTCACGAGCATCGAGGGCCGTCTCGTGAATGGGACCGCTTTACCCAACAAGGTATCAATGAGCGAAGCGGTTTGCGCTGGCACCTTGCACAATCGTAATATGGTGCCGCGCGTCCCACAGATATGCAAAACTTACCGGAGAGGGGCACATGACTGTCGTGCGAATGGCGAGCTCGTTGACCGAACGGACTGCGGAGAGACTTAGGGCTGAGGAAGAATCTTCTTCTTGTATGCGGCGGTGTCGGACAGCTTTGCGCGAGGTTGGTGGGTTGTTTGGGGGGTTTTGGCAGCCTCAGGGGCGACTGCCAGTCGTCCTGCCGCTGGGGTGAGGGTGTGTACCTCTCCATCACTGGCCGTCGAGCCTGGCTACTCCTGGCGCATAACGGGCACGCCTCATTCCTGAACATGCAGGAGTAACACCGTTCGTGCCCGCAAGTATCGATCAGCTTTCTCTTCTTGCCTTTATCAAAGGGCATGTTACAACTGGGGCAAGTCGTGGCGCCAGTTTCGCTGTCCAGTAACTGTCTTATCGCCGCCAAGTCTGTAACAAAACATATTTATCGTTAAGTTAAGTGGAACGTGTAGAGATGACAGTTTAGTGGTTTAGCAGTTACTATATCGTGTGGGAGAGCGTTTCCGATAGCGCGGACACTGATTAGCTTTTAGAAACTTAGCATTAGTGATGTCATCCGTTTATTACAAACCTTCAAGATTGCGTATAGTATAGAGAAATAAGTACTGGAAAATGTTAATAAACCGCATTTGTATTCTATCACTTCCATATACCAATAAATACCTAATTAAAATAGTTTTCTATTAACAATTTTACACCGCCAGACTGATGTCGGTTCTCACTAACTGTTCCGTAACTAAGTGACCCTTAAATATGTTTAGGTGCTTTACTTAGAGGTGGAAACCTAATAAATGTAATTAGATGTGTTACTCTGTATACGAAACATATAAATTGTGATTTTACGTATAAAACTGATTGGAAAATTTTATAGCCATTGTATGTTCTAAGGTTTAACTTGCCTTATGGCCTTATTTTGTATTAACAGCCTCAATAAGTTGCAATTTATTTGCGCATAATTATTCGGCCGAAGCACTTAGCAAAGGATACATTCCATTATCTAGTTCAGAAACGGTTAACACTGTATAAATATTGTCTATTGATCAAAGGTTTAGTTTATTTTTAGGGTTCCGTGGCCAAGGGCCAACGGTACGGTTTCTTAAACTACGCCATTTCTTCGGTCCGGCAGAAGTAAAATTTTGCGAACTTTTTACTTCGAGCCGAGGTAGAGGATACCACGAAGCTGTGGCTCCGCAAGCCAGCACGCGTGTTTCTGTTAAGGAAAGGTGAGGATGGGATAAGGTCACACAATTCTTCAGAGCATTCACCGTAATACAGACGATAAAAGACGCTTAGGCACTGTACCTACGCAATGCAGCAAATCAATCTCTCATATGTTTGTTACAAATCTTTCGATTTATCGGCTTTTCTGTATATAATATGTATGTATTATACATATAAACCTTCCTCATGAACAACTCTATCTATTGAAATAAAACTAATTTAAACGGATTTTATCGCGGTTTTTTATTTAACTTTGGTCCTGACGTTTCGAAAGCTTTGCAACCTTCGTGGTCACGGGGTGGACTCAACCCCTGAAAATCCGTTTAAATTAGTTTCATTTCAATGAGTAACATTCGCGTAATAATAATAAATCACTCTGTCTACTGCTGAAAACTTCATGAAAATCCGTTGAATAGTTTAAAAGATCTAAGCGAACAGACAGCGGAAGTGACTTCAATTTATACTATGTAAAGATTCTAGACCTATTCAAGTATATGCAGCACCAAGCCATGGTAATTGATTAACGACAATGAAGCTTGGAGTCCCGGCGTAGGATAATGATGCAATTCTCCACACGAAGACGCGCCGTCATAACAAATTAAACGCTGTTTCTGTGGAATTTTAATACGGCGATATACAATGTTACCATAGTTTATACTCCGGTGGGCAATACGCTATTATTTCTCCTGGGATTTTAAAATATTAAAATGGGAGTTGAGGTATTCTGGGTTGAAATACAAATATGAGCGATGATTTATAGCATGGTAACAACTGACATGACAAGACAAATTAAAGTATTCTTGAGTAGTTCCTACTATGTTGTAGACAGAGTTGGCCGGCTCGACAGGGTCGTTACCACTGCCTCACAGAAAACTGATGTTTTGTTTTTTTTTATAGCATTAACCTGCAAACGTGCAAGTGACCTGATGGTAAGTGATCTCCACCACCCATGAACGCCCACAATACCAGATGAATCATCGGCACGTTGCCGACCTTAAAGGAAAGGGATAATTAGGGATTGGGAAGGGGAGGGGAATTTGGGCCTCCGGATATATCACTCACCATACGAAACGCAGCAGCAAGCCGCTACATTACGTCGGTTTTCTGTAAGACAATGGTAACGACCCGGTCGAGCCGACCCATTCATGCTGTAGACAAGACTGTCTACAGTGTGGGTCTGCCACTCGAAAAAAGTAAAGTAAGAGCTTGCTGCTGCGTTTCGTATGGTGACTAAAAGTAAACAGTGTAAGTTTTTATTTTATTTTTTACGTCGCCTTTACATGGCTTCTGTGCAATGGTAGCTCTATACAGTTGTTAGCCGAGGCAATACAAGTCCATTGCCTTTTCACATGACCTACAATGGACTTTTATACGGCTTTTGGTTTTTTCTCTGTGTGGTAAAATAGTTGAAATGAGTATATCTGTTAGTAGAAATTTAGAAGTTATTGATTGTGCAATACGATGAACATAGGAATGTGAATGACTTTCCGTTATATGTGACGTGCTGTAACATACTTATTGCTGACTTAGATTACAATTTTTGGTAACCCTTTTTTATCCAAGCGCGGCAAAGTGACTGCACTACACTTGATGGTAAGCGTAGAGAAATCCAAAAACCAACCACCAACAAACAATGAGTTTATTACTGGTCACCAGAGTCATGCCGTCGAGTATAAATGCTTCTTCCCTCTTCAATGAGGGAAGAATGCAAATACGAATGCAAGTACGTATGTTGCACAAGTATTTTAGTTTACTGTGACATAGTTTCAAATAGAAAATATGTTACTACAATGTTTGCTTAATCCTCACATAAATAATATAATCAAGAACACATAAATTTTCTTTATAATACCAATATAGGTATTTATTTGCAAATTTTACTACGCAATTTATAATTTTACACTTGAGTGCAATTAATATAACTATATCAAACCCATAACTATAATTTACTGCATCCGTGGAGTGTCGCCTTCCCTCACTTCGTACCTCCTATGTAGACTGACCATTTCGAAATTTGGAAAGTCTTATAAAAAGCCGGTCATTTTGCAAAAGTTCAGATATTTAAGTGACCAATTCTACTCGTCGGACGGATTTTATTCGATTTTCTGTTTCAATTTCAATAAAACAGTAGCAGTCAGCGTCCGTCGCGCTGTAGGCGATTAGTCGGCTGTAAAGCGAGAGGCCGCGGATACGATTCCCGCAACGAGACAAATGTTTGTGTGATCTAAAACATTATTTTCGGCTCTGGATGTGTTGTCTCCCCAGAGGGGTTGATGTTAGGTAGGCTGCTGGTTCTAAAAACTATGTGCTAAATCTTTCTGTAACGTGTTAAAAAACATGTTGCACCGACCCCGCTGCATGTGAGATAAGGACCGGAGGAAGAAGAAATTTGATTATTATTTCATTAAAGTTCCAATGCCCATATTAATTAATTTAATTTTCTGATAATTTTGTCAGACAGTCAAAATGAAGATATCGAAGAAAGTGCAGACGACGATGTATGCTAAAGTGCGGAATATGTTCGGACAAATCAAGACGGTTGGAAGCCCTACTCCCAGGCCAATTTGTAGCACACAAATAAAGTTCACCTTTAAAGTGATTAACGACGCAGCGAAGCTTGATTTACATCAACGGCATCTCTCATTAAATCTTTCATTAGTAGACGCTTTTTTAAACATTTGTCTTATCAACAACTGTCATTATAACAGCTGTATAAGTCTTCCCTTTCTATACTTAAATCAACACTTTCGTATTAAGAGATACGTAAATCAAGTGTCTGCGAGCGTGGTAATTAAATTCGAACGTTACCTCACGACTCGATATTTTAAATTAATTCTCTTTTTCACTCTTGGATGTGATTATTTTATCCTTGTCTCGCATTTTGAAATGTTCCATCCCTTATCTAGCATGTCGTATTCTGTATACGTCTGTCTCATTCTACAAGTCGTCAGTTGACTCGAGTTGCAGACAAATGACATTGTGTGAAGATTGTCTCGCATATTTTTATCTTTTTGTTCTGTTTTTGTCATTATCTTGGTAAGTTCTTTCGGTGTGAAATTGTTTCTACCGATCAAAAAGGATTATTCGTAGCGAGCAAGTATTGTAATGAACTCATATATTATGAACTTTAGTATTATGATCTTATCTCAGTTCTTAATGCAGTAGTTAACAATTTTTTGCGTTCTTGCAGAGCCACTTTTAATAATTATTTCTTTTTATTTAAGTAGTGTATTTCACTGTGATCAGGTTATTTGAGTTTTAAATAGTATCCATGGCCATCATCAGGTTGTTTATAGCGTTGAGACAAAATCAGACTCTTGATGAGATTCGATAGTTTAGCAAGCTGAGTAGGCGTCGTTGCTGTATTGTTTTTTTTTATTATAAATAATTTAATGTCAATAATACAAACCCATACCATAATACAACCCATGAGGATTTGTCCTATGTACTTTACTTTATTTTTAACTAGCCAACAAAGTAACGACTGGCTATTGAAATTTGTTTCTTTTTTCATTGTTTGGATTTAAAAACAACTTTATCCTGGTATGAGATTTGTCTTGATATTGACATAGCCTTACTTCTTATCACATCAAACTAATGAATCATTGGCATAATAAAAAATGTAGGATATTGGCATAGTCACAATTTAAGTACTTGTAGCAACTCTATATATAATTTGGTTCACTCTTTTAGAAAGAGCATCTGAATCCAGACTATTCCTGATCACTAATTCATCATTTAAATTGTTTCGTATCTTTAATATAACTTGAAGCTCTCCCATCGGCTTTATATCTTAAATAATTAACTGAAACCATAATTTCGTATGTAAATGAATGTTTTATGTAATGGCCGCCGTCCACTTTCCTTTGGCGACCTTTACACCATGATTGTTACCACTAATAAACAACTTAATCGACATTGCGCAGTAAACGAAAACTGCACGGTATTATTTATTACGTGGATGATTTCATATTATCGATAATAAAGCATGTTGTAAACATGTCGAAGGAATTGTAGAAGAAAAAGTTGAATTGGGAACAGAGATGAATAAAAGTTGTTTTGTTTTGGTCTTTAAATTCTTTATGGATCTATACTATTACTATACTGATATTATACTACTACAATACTGATACTTGGGCAAAAATACTATCTTTAAATACATCTGGAATGAACAGATCTAATGAAAATGCTCATTGTAATATTATGATTAAAAGAAGTTACATTATTAGAAAATCATCATCTTCTATTGCAACGAGGTCAAATCATATAAATATTTTTAAGTCAGTCAATATTTTGACAGAATCACCAAAAAATGCTAGATAATTATCATATTGATTGCCAATTTTCATACCGTATTTGTATTTAATAGCGTGATTATACAATAAAATTCTCAACGATGTTCTCAATCATAGTTTCGATAAAAACTTACTTATGCTACCAATTTTTTTATCAATTCACATTAATATTTAGATGATACGCGATACCGTTTCTCATTAAAAATACTAATATACAGAACTAGACGGACATTGACTCAGACAGACACTATAAGAAAAAGTAATTTGTAAGTGTTAAAATTTATCGTGTTATAAACATTGGGGTCATGTCTGTAGAAAAAAAACAAATATGAAAAAACTGGCAATGTCTGGCGTATCTAATACACCAGACATTTGGAAACATATATATATTCAGATTTTTTTGGGAAATCACACAAAAACAATTATGGAGGTCAATTTTATAATTTAAATGCGCTTGACGGATCTTTCCACTGAAGAAACTGAGCGCAAAATATAGTATCATAATTTCGGCAGATTATGGTAGTTGAATATTTGTTGGCAACTGTGGATATAATAAAAAAATAACTTTTTCTTAGTACTGTAATACTAGTGTTTAACTGTAATACTCTGTGTTTTACACGTCCTATTGTTGGATGTGTCCTCTACTGAATGAGAGGGGATTTTAAACGAGGCTTAATTTTTATTATTCAACGGTAGAGACTATACAGCCCACACATACGCCATTGTAATTCCTGTACACGAGGATCGACAGTGGCACGTATTTTTTGTTGACACTAAGCTAAGAAGCTCGACGAGTCTCTGAATGCTACATTATCTTTGTCCCGCAATGAAATTAATCAAACAGAAAGTTAGGAGGGGTTGGAATTAATCAACCGTCCTTTCTTTCTATTCCTTCAACGGTAGACAGCGACTTATTTGTGACCAAAGTCCATGAGCCGCGGTGACCGTTTAGCGTTAGGCAGGCCGCCTGTTAGCTGCATATCAAAGCAATAATAAAAAACTAAGATGCACAAGTATTGGCTCTCAGACTGGTTCTGGAGTTAGAGGGACATTAAAGTAATTTTCGGTAAAAGAACTCATCAATTTTGTAGTCGTTATGCATTTTTTGTCGTCTATTCACGTAAGACATTATTGGCCGAGACGGTACTTATTTTTTTTTATATGAAAGGCATGTACACGTTTTAGGTTATTCAATATCAGATATAATTCGTGTGGTTACTTTTTGTATTATTTTGTTTGCGTTTATATTTTTGTTTCTTTATATTTTATAATGAATTGGTGTTTTTTGTGGCCATTATTTGTCTGTATTTGAGTATAACAGGTTTTAAAACAATAAAAATGCGAACAGGGAAGTGAATGTAACAATCTATATATATAAAAATGAATCGCTGTGCGTGTGTCTCGCAAAAACTCGAGACTGGCTGTACCGATTTGGCTAATTCTGATCTTGAAATATTTGTGGAAGTTCAGGGAAGGTTTACCCGGTGAGAAAAAATGAGTAACATAAATAATAAGTAAAGGAAAACACTAAAAACGACAACTTAATTTTCCAGTACAAACTGTTCCTGGGTATGAAACACTTGATGTCTTTTTGATGACAGGACAGGACAGGACAGGACAGGACAGGACAGGGACAGGGACAGGGACAGGGACAGGGACAGGGACAGGGACAGGGACAGGGACAGGGACAGGGACAGGTACAGGGACAGGGACAGGGACAGGGACAGGGACAGGGACAGGGACAGGGACAGGGACAGGGACAGGGACAGGGACAGGGACAGGGACAGGGACAGGGACAGGGACAGGGACAGGGACAGGGACAGGGACAGGGACAGGGACAGGGACAGGGACAGGGACAGGGACAGGGACAGGGACAGGGACAGGGACAGGGACAGGGGCAGGGGCAGGGGCAGGGGCAGGGACAGGGACAGGGACAGGGACAGGGACAGGGACAGGGACAGGGACAGGGACAGGGACAGGGACAGGGACAGGGACAGGGACAGGGACAGGGACAGGGACAGGGACAGGGACAGGGACAGGGACAGGGACAGGGACAGGGACAGGGACAGGGACAGGGACAGGGACAGGGACAGGGACAGGGACAGGGACAGGGACAGGGACAGGGACAGGGACAGGGACAGGGACAGGGACAGGGACAGGGACAGGGACAGGGACAGGGACAGGGACAGGGACAGGGACAGGGACAGGGACAGGGACAGGGACAGGGACAGGGACAGGGACAGGGACAGGGACAGGGACAGGGACAGGGACAGGGACAGGGACAGGGACAGGGACAGGGACAGGGACAGGGACAGGGACAGGGACAGGGACAGGGACAGGGACAGGGACAGGGACAGGGACAGGGACAGGGACAGGGACAGGGACAGGGACAGGGACAGGGACAGGGACAGGGACAGGGACAGGGACAGGGACAGGGACAGGGACAGGGACAGGGACAGGGACAGGACAGGCCAGGACAAGGACAGGGGCAGGACAGGGGCATAAATGAAACATAAATGTATTAAGTTTTGACCACATTTTACACAAATATATGTAGGTGATACGAAGTTCACCGGGTCATCTAGTATTATATAAATGTCATATAGACCGTTAAATATAACATTGGATGAATAAATAAACTTGATTGTTCAAGGTGATCCACCTACTTTGTTCTTCTTTTTAATTTATGGCTTCGCATTATTATGCATTTCGCCGATGACAAGTATAATTTATTCTCAAGTCTTCACAAGAACGATGAAATAACGGTGTGGACGTTTTCAAAGTCTTGTTTGAGTTTTGGTGTGAATTCCTTCTAGTAAGATGCACTGTTCATCGCAAACAATGCTTATTACACAAATCCTAACGACTTTTACACAAACACAACTATAAACAAGTTTTTGAAAAAAAATAAGCGACGAACCATACTGTCAGAATTCCCGCCAAAATAAACAATGGCTTATTTTTAAAATTCATACTGATTAATAATTTGTAACTGGCTGAGGTATGTAATTGAATAACACTATTTTAAAAGACAATAAAATTATTACAGCAATTTCAATAGCAAGTGGGTCAACTGGTCGTAAGTGATCTTCACCACTTATTAACAACCACAATATCAAAAGAATCATGTACGCTTGCCGACCTTAAAGGAAAAGGGTAATTAAAGGATTATGAGGAAATTTGGGCCTCCGGATATCTTACTCTATACGAAACGTAACAGCAAGCTGCTACTTCACCTCGGTTTTTTGTAAGACAGTGGTACCAAGCCGGTCGAGCCGGACCATTTATGCTGAAGACAAAAATGTACAGCACCGCTATACCACTAACACTAATAAAACGTTATACAGAATATAAAAAATACTGTGTCAAGAAATTTATTCCGCAAACCGTATATCAAAAAATAACGGCTATTGGAAAATAACAACGCAATAACACCTTCCAAGTTATTACACATAACTGTTACTGTTATTGAATACTGTTATATTGTTGAATTAATGTTTGTATAGTAAAGTATTGTTATTGTTTTTTTCACGTCGTGTTTCAATCGAAAATACCTTTAGTGGTAAAAAACCCGCCATAGAGGCTAGTTCACGGGTCACCCAAAGTATACAGTAAGGTTAGGCTGGCATAATTCTGGTGACCGTCCAGAGATACAATTAAACAACAAATGTGAAAATGTCTTGAGTGGTAGAGCCAGTTTTGTCTACAGCGTGATTGGGGCGGCTTGACCGGGTCGTTACCATTGTCTCACAGAAAACCCACGTAAAGTAGCGGTTTGCTGCCGCGTTTCGTACGGTGAGTGAGATATCCGGAGGCCCAAAACTCCTGCCTTTTTCAATCCTTTAATTATCCCTTCCCTTTAATGTCGGCAACGCGCCTATGATTCTTATAGTATTGTAGGCGTTAATGGGCGGTAGAGATCGCTTACCATCAGGTGCCCCACTTGCTCGTTTACGGGTCTATGCTATAAAAATGCTTCTTTACACTCCGAAGAGTAACTAAAAAATAGATGACGATAACGATGGTAATAGAAATTTGCATCGTAATCCCTATAATCGATTCTACTAATAAAAAAGCCATCATAAAAGCAACTAGTTAATAGTATGTCTTATCTTCCATTTATGTTTGAAGCCAAGTCAATTAACCTTTATATTAAGTCGCTTTAAATTAAGCCCTTGGTTATGCGATGATGTCACAAGTTAGTCATATTGTTAGAATATGGTCTTTAGCAATTTTGCTTATCTGATGTGATATAATCATATTTGTTTGGTTATTAACTTGACAATTTTGTGGTTACATGGCATACTTTGTTACTATTATTCCGCAAAATTAATTTATTGAATCTTTAAAATGTCTATCATCATTTAATTTAAAGTCCAAATTTAACTCTACCGCCAGTTCGGAATGCTGTTTCGTTAAAGAAGAACGGGCAAGAAACTCTAATGTTGCTCTTTTCTAAACTGATTTACGATATTTGCACAACATTAAAATATTATTTATTTGATTTTTTATCATTGATTGAGTGATGATAATATAATCTGTATTCTATATGGTCACTGACTCAATCACTCACTCACTCATTGATTAATCACGATATCTCAAAAACTATTAAAGCTAGGATCATGAAATTTGGTCAGATGATAATTTATTTCAAGGATTTCCAACCTACTTTGGGAAAGACACCCTGGATATATGGGTCGAGAGGTTCCTGGGTTCAATTCCCATGCCATTTTAAGTCCGCATTAATAACACGATATATCTGGGACAGGTTCCTCCAGAGGCCTGAATCTATTTTTCTTATATCGCATGTTTACAGTGTAATTATAAAAATGTATATATTATTGTTATGGTAGATGCCCGCAAACCATATTATGGGACAGATGTCAACCACTCAACCCTCAGGGATATGAGGATGTAAGCAAAGGGTTTTATTTTATATGTAAAAACTCACGAACTACGCAGATCTGTCTTTCTCTGTGTGGTAGGTACCTAGAGAAAATAAAAAATATTTAGAATAAAAATTAAGAGAGTTTAATATATCTGCGGGTCACTTATTTGGCTATTTTTCTTATTTTAGACGTGCAGGCCGCTCCTGTGGTAAGCGTCACGCTTGCCTATAAACAGGAGCAACACCAATATATCTCTACCGCCAGTTCGGAATGCTGTTTCGTTAAAGAAGAATGGGCAAGAACTGGTGATCGAACCCGAGACTTCAGCAGTCGTACCGCGTACTCAATACGCCACCGAGGCTGTCAACACTGATATTAGTTTTGACACATGCAAATGTTCGAAGTGGGTCGCGCGTTTCTCCCGTGATGTATGGCGCTATACAAATCTGGTGGATTTATTAGCGGTTGTGGTCTCCACAATAGCAAATGGAAATCGCTTTCCTAACATTTAGTGATAGATAGCGAGACGAGATTGAGTTGTAAATGCTATCCTGTTCTTTCCCTAAGGTATATTTTTTTTATTATTTAATTATATGACGAGACTAGAAAGTCGCTCGCCTGATAGTAAGCGCCACGCTTGCACATAAACAGAAGCAACACCACACAGAACTTGGAATTATAAAGCATTGCATGTTACTGAACTGCGCTCGTCACCCCGAGATATAAAATGTTGTCTCATAATGCCCAGTAATTTCGCTGGCTTCAATGTCCTTCAATCCGCAACACAACAGTGCTTACACACTGTTGCTTGGTGCTAGAAATAGACAAAGCGGTGGTACCAACCCGGACGGCCTCTCGCATACGAGGGACCTACCACCTTGTGTGTATTACACAATATTAGAAGAATATTTGTGGGCGTACATAGGCGGTGGGGATCACTTACAATCAGGTGACCCACTAGGTCGCTTGCCAGCTTATGCCTCTCTTACGTATTTTAGACAGCCTCTATGGTGCAGTGGGCTAGTAGTCGGCTGAGAATCGAAACGCCCTAGGATCGATTCCCATACAAATAAATGTTTGTGTTATCTGCGAATATTAGTTTCGGGTCTGAGTGTTGTGAGACTACAAGTCCTCGAAGTTTCTGACATCCACGATACATTTTTATCCTAGTGTGGGATCAGGACTATGTGTGTGACTTTTGATTTTGTTTATTTATTTTTTTGCCAAAACTCGTGATTGCCAGACTTGGGAATTTGTCCCAGGACCGCGCGATTCTTAGCCTTAGCACTGCCACTGGACCAATGAGGTGGCGTGCTTCAAAACGTGCCTTAAAACTCAATGTCACCTGCATTCGACTGTGACCTGCGGCCCACTTGCCAACTAGTTCTGAAATTATAATATATCATATTTATCACTATTTCATGACACTTAATACTGTTAAGTGCTTTGTCATGACACTTGACTCGAACTGGCTTGTCCGGCCTTGAGAGATCTAGGATAGTTTATAATATGTGTGAATTACTGTTAATTTGCTCATGCATGAGTCATGTATGGCTTGCATAGGTTTGATTTTCACGTTGGTTTTCTGTGAGACAGTGTCGTAATCCAATCGAGCCGGTCCATTCATGCTGGAGACAAAACTGTCTACAGCATCGCTTTATACTTTACATTAAATTGTCAGGAGAATTCGTCAAGCCGAATGAATTAATTTGATATGGCTATAAGAATGGAACGAATAACTTTTTCGACAACGGAAATCTCAAATCTAGAGGTTACATACTTCTTCTCTCTTCGAAGAGGGAAGAAGGATTTATACAGGCCGGCATGATTCTAGTGAACATAAACTAATTGCTTGTGGTGCTGTGAGGTGGTCGCTGGTTTTTTTTTGGAATGCACTACGCTTACCATCAGATGCAGTCACTTTGCCTTTTTTTCGGATAAAAAAAAACACTGATACCAAAGGTCACCAATCATTCGATTAATCGATTAAAAAAGGTTTTAAAACTCATTAGAACCCGATGTTTGTCCCTTCAAAGGGCTCCAGTATATCCGAGTGGTTTTAACAGATGAAAACAAAAAAAAACAGAATGACAGTCCGTGGGCGTGTAACTGACGCGTGCACTCATTCACTTTGAATGCATATCGATGTAAATCGTCTGGGAGTTTGTGGTACGTTTGAATCGAAGGCTAAATGTGAACTTGAGCAAGTTACTAAATATATAGGTGTATATATGATTGATGAAAGAGATAAATCGGCCTTTTTTGTATGCTAATGTAGCTTAAAGATTTAGCTTATCATTTATATTATGTAATGCAAGTTGAGTAATAACTGTATGCTACCGCTAAATCGATTGTAGATAGTATAAAACAGTCAGTCAACATTGGGACAAATGAAAATGTGATAATTTTCGATGAACTTAAAAATTAATACAATATTGCACAATTATTAATTATATATTAATTATAATATATTCACTCATCATTCGTTTTTTCTATCATAACATTAGCTGACCCTCGCGGTTTCACCCGAGTGCACTTAACTCATCTGTTCACGAAAATCCCACCTACATATTTCCGTGAATGTAGTTTAAAATCTCTGAAAAATCCAAAATCTGTCGATGTAAGTCCGTCCAGATCGGTACAGTCGTTACAGAGATTGGCCTGTATAAACAGATAGACAAACATTTTGAAAACGCATGTTTGGTGTTTCGTAACAAATAACCGCAGGACCTCAAAACCGTTTTATGTCAAAATCAACCGCAGTATCAACAGACGAGAAAAATGGAGAGGTTATCAATTTGACATATAATTATTTTTTGCGAGTGCCAATAACCATAACTTTACACAGAATTATCCGACTTGGATTGTTGTATTTATCCACGCAAAGCGACTGCACTACACAACGTAGTGCAGTCCAAAAAACTAGCGACCACCGACAAACAATGAGTTCATCGGTGGTTACCAGAATGATGCCGGCCTGTGTAAATGCTTCCTCCCTTCGGAGAGGGATTTTGGATGATTAATTTCAGATTTTTATCTGTATAGGTTTGCGATTTCCACTTTTATCCGGATATTTAATTCATGCCAGTCACTGTCGCTAATAAAACACTGATTTAAACGCAGCCCAATTCCAAAGCTTATCAACTTTCGACGGTCCCTCGTGGGAAACATGTTTCTAATTATATTTTGATTGGCCGAACGTATCGACTTGATGTTCCCCACTCGAATTAGTTAAGTATAAACATTGTGTATGTCAGTATGTGTGTAGAGATCTATTATTAAATAATGCCGCCATTCAATTTTGGACCTTATTTCATGCAAAATTAGGTGGTGTGAGGTTTGATCACGTGCATCATTTAAGATTAGAAAAGAGCTCTGTTTATATCGCTGTGGTAAAATAATGATATTATTATCTTATTTTGGGCTATTTATGCATGTCAGTTTTGTTATTTTTGAAGAGCTTCACTCTACTCTATAGTACACGACGGCTTTATAGCGCCTATGAGACTTATGAGAGTGGCATAGCTGAGATGAAAATATGACGCGACGGATGCATTGAAAAGCTGCGGTTTTAAGGCCTAGGTATAGGCAATTGACATAGCGCGGATTAGCAAGCTGAAGTGGCAGCGGCCAGGCCACATATCTCGCAGAACCGATAGCCGATGGGGCAGAAAGGTTCTGGAATGGAGGCCACTTACCGGCAAGCGCAGCGTTGGACGTCCATCTACAAGGTGGATAGACGTCCTAATAAAGGTCGAAGGAAGTCGCTGGATGCAGGCCGCTTCCAAGAGGTCGGTCTGGAAATCTTTGGGAGAGGTCTATGTAACACTATATTTCCATGAACTAAAACTTCTTTTGAGTACTGCTGGTGAGAGAGTACCTGATATTTTTGTACCCGACTAGATAGCGACCACTGTACACATGGTAAAAACCCGCCATAGTGGCTCATTCAAGTCGCGTTCCTAGATTAGCCAGTGTATGTCGAGTAAGTTCAGGCCGGCATAATTCCACCGACTGTTGAGAGGCTCAGTGTCTCTTGACGGTCGACAGTATGTTTGGGCTACTCTGTCCTTAACATCAGGTATAGGTATAGGTATCTGGTAGTTATAGTGTCATGGTAGTATAATAGATTACCGTGCAGGATAACAAAAAAACTTAATTGTGAACGGTGAATAAAGGTACAAGTTGGAAGCGGACGACATGACGCAGCAGCAGACGACGTGTAGTCGCTTCATGTCGTCACGACACGTCGTTACGACGTGTCGCTGCAGTCATGATTTCGAACCCGACTGCAGACGGCAACAGCAGATGGAATCCAGTTGGTACCGAGTGTTCCGTGAAACAAGATGCATTTTTTTATATCTTTTATTAGAAGAGGAAGAAGACTATGATGACTTGTTTTTGTTGTACTTGTACAGAAAAAGACGAGAAGCCATACGCCCTATGCTTAAATGCAGAACAAGTGAGGGAACCTATTCAATATTGATTAAAAACCATTTAGAAAGCGATATTAAAGAATTTAGACAGTATTGTCGTTTGAATCTTGAAATTAATTTTGAAAAGAAACTCGCTGGACGTGTCGTCAGCGGCACTACTGATCCGCGGTCGGACGACACTGGCGTCTGCCGCTCGACGACACGTCGCTAGCTTCGTGTCGCTGATTACGGAGGTAATTTCATAGAAATACATAGAAACCAGTAGTGTCGCTGCGACACGTCGTCTGCTGCTGCGTCATGTCGTCCGCTTCCAACTTGTACCTTAACAAGGCCCTTTTTAACCGACGAAAAAAAATTGGACGGTCTCGATTCTACACATATTTTTTTATGTTAGACCACGCATAACTTTTTACAGAGTAGACCAATTTTGATAATTCTTTTTTCAATTGATAGGGTATACTCCGAAGTTGGTCCTATAATTTGAACAACAATTGTAACCCTAAGGATAGAAAAATAGGGAATGATTGCGTATTCACTCATTGATTTCACTGAGTTTATAGTACTTCATTATACCGACGAGTGTCATGTAGTGCGCCGTCATTAAGGGCCCATTTTAAACGGTAACATTAAGTGATCAGGTAAATAGAGAGTTGTTGAAAGTGTGAAAACAATGTCGCAATGTTTGTTTATTGATTTACTTTGTAAAGTGCGTCCGTTTAACACTAATTGGTTTGTTCCGATGCGACAATTATGTTGTTTTGATTTATGTACCTATTTCCTTTTCATTTTCTCTTTAAATCAACGTTCAAGGTCAGTAGCTGCTTTGCTAGTGGGAGGATACTTGTATCCGACCGGATAGCGACAACCGTACACTGGCGCTAAAACCTGCCATAGTGGCCTACCTTATGTGGGTCGCCTTCCAGGGTCAGCCAGTGTATATCCGGTTCTCACCAGGGAGCTTGCCCCCTGATCCTCACCCTTTTCCCATCCCTTTTTCCTTCCCCTCCCCCTTGGCCCTTTGGCAGGCCGGCATGATCTTGCCGACCAACGATGGACACATTGTTTATCGTTGGTCGACAATATTCTTGGATTGCGCTACACTTACCATCAGGTGTAGCGTAGTCACTTTGCCGAGCCAGGATAAAAAAAAAAGTAGACAGAAATAATACCAAGTTCGGTACTACATGAAATCATTAAATACATTATAGGTATAGTTAAAGTTATATTCCTTACATAGTATAATATGAAGTCGCTTTCGCTGTCTGTTCGCTTAGATCTTTAACTATTCAACGGATTCTAATGCAGTTTTCAGCAATAGATAGATAGCAATAGAGAGTGATTCATAAGGTTTATATCTATATCACGCTATGGCCCATGGGTGCAGGACAGTAACATGCAAGTGAAACCGCGAGGGACAGCTAGTATAATATATTATTTTAAACAAATAAAACTTTGGTTTCAATGTTATACTTATTGTAAGCAATATTTTTGTTTACATTTTAAGCCAGGTCTGGAAAAATGAGTTATACAATTTGCAGGAGGTACTAAAACAATTTGGGATTGAATAGAATTTTCTATTATTATTAACTAGCTGTCCCTCGCGGCTCCGCCCGCGTGATCTCTCAGAAACCTTCGTGGACTCATGCACAACAAATTTGTTAAAGATCATCACATGTTCAAATGCATAGTTTTGTCGGGAAAGATTTTATCGTCTTGGTCGCGGCATTGTTAATGATGATTCAAAGAGAAAACAAATTACTGATAATATTATCAATTACGTTTAGCTATCATTTTTATAACTCTCAAATTTTTTACCATACTTAACCAAAGACAAAATTATGTTTAGCTGTCATTTAAGTTTTGTTATTCTACTGTCATTTGGGTTTTGTCATGTCAGATGTGTTTTTGTTATACCACGTTTTATAGTGACTTGACTGAAACGCGGTAACGGGATAAATAGTATCCTATATCCGTCTCCTGGTTCTAAGCTACCTCTCCACCAATTTTCAGCTAAATCCGTTCAGCCGTTCTTGAGTTATAAGTGGTGTAACTAACACCACTTTCTTTTATATATATAGATTAAATTATTAAGTCAGGCAGGCGGCCGGTCGTAAAAACTACATGCCATATCATATATCTGTAACATATTATGTTAAAAAGCGTGTTGCGCCGACGCCACTGCAAGTGGGATAAGGACAAGTCAAAGAAATTTAGTAATAGATATGCAGACGCTAGTTTATTTGACGACTAAGAGAATATTTTGTTTTAACCATATAGCTGAGATTAATTCAACTAAAGTCATAAAAATTGACGATCGTATAACATTAAACCATAAGCTTTTTAGTATGTCACAACCCATGGCCATACCAAATTCATTTCCAGCACAAATTTTAGTTATTATTTTACCCTTCATATAAACAAAGTAAACGATGTACCGTGGTGAAAGTGTTGGATTACATTGGCCAACCCGTCCGTTTTAATGGACAGTAATAACTCACAGTAACTGAATCTATAACCGTAACTCCATTGGTAACAGTTTTCGTGACCATCGTTCGGCGATTCTCGATCGATTCGTGTATAATCGAACGTAACTAACGGCCGATTTCACTAAATGATCCTGGTGTGACTCTTCGGAGCGATTCCACAAATAAGCCAATCAGAATCAAACAGTTTGAAGGTTACGGGTACAAATTACTTACTTTGATTGGTTGATTTGGAAATCGAATTAACATTGTTAATTGAAAGTGCACTTAGGTTGGCGACTCGGCAAACTTTGCGTTTCGAAGTATCGCCAAACGCCTAAAAATCTGCGATTTTTTTGTGCTCTCATAGGTTTCTCATATTTTTATGTGTTTTGTTTATACTATTACTGATTAATATAAAGTATTTTAGATATCAATTAAACATTACCAAGGTACCATATTTATGACACTCGATAGTCCATTGATTGGAATGAAAAGTGACATGTGTGTAATATCAGATACGACAGCAGGTTTAAAAACTGTGACCATTTTATGATTTTCATTTAAATCTGAAACTATACAATACTCTATATTTGTGCGCCATCTTCAACTTGCGTCTTCCTTTGACGTATGCTTCTCGGAACATCATGCTGTTGAAATCGCTGTGAACCGTCATTTAATTCCGTACATTTGACACATGCACTATTGCATGTGCTATGTCGGTATACGTTTGCGGCAGAGGAAGACGTATAGTACCAGTGTGGACACAGTTTACTGTAGCCTGACAATCACATTGTCAGGTGACTGTAGAATGGTTCGAGTGCAAAGTGACATGTGTTTAATTAGTACCGGATTTTTTGATTGACGGTTTTGAATCTGTGGCCATCTTATGACTGTCGTTCGATGATTTTGTATCTGTACTATTGTCTGTCATTGTTAGTTGACAGTTGAATGATTTGGGAATGGAGGGATTTATAATTAAGCTTCATAATATCTGGCGCTTCGGTACTTCTTTTTCTAGTGAATTAAGAGCCATAGCAAACATTATGTTTTTGGCATCGGTGATTCACAAATTTGTAGCGATTCGATTTCGGGTAACAATTCTATTATCAATGAATTAATTACAATTCTAATATCCGCACTCCATCGCTGTGTAGACATTCGGAATTTTCACTATTTTTTTGATGTTGCGTCGCTTATTTAATTTGAACAAGTGATAGCGCGTCGCTGTATTAAGCTTTCGCGACTCATTTACCGACTTTTTTTTCAAAATATCGTGTATGTTGTGGTTCTAAACAAACAAAAAAAATACTTTAAAACACCCTTATAAGAGTTATTAACCCTTCACAGTTTTGTCTCTGTCTTCCTTACGAAAGTGAAAGAGATAAATACGGATTAAGTATTTTTTTATAAGCCTGATATATCCCACTGCAGGGCAAAGGCCTCCCTATCTTTCTTCCATTCATCCCTATCAAGTGCTTTTATGGGCCAATCTCTTTTATAGGTATCTAATTCGTCCCTTCATCTTCGCCTTGGTCTGCCACGTCGTCTTTTCCCGTCTTTGGGGTTGGTGTGTGGTTAATTTTCCCCACAGATCGTCCTACATGCGGCAAATGATAATAAAAATTAAGTAATTATTGATAAAAATTATAGGCTAGTCCAAAGTGCTTATTATTATAATGCATGATTACGTAATACTTCAGTTTGTTAATTACACAAAGCAACTGTAGTGTGTAACCTGCATGTAAGGGGAAGCTAATGGATGCACATATTTAATGATTCACCGCAAGTTAAAAGCTAACCTTGATGCAAAAATCATGTTTCCGGTTTTTTTACTGAAATAACAGTTGTCTGACTTTTTTATTAGTGACAGTTGGATTATTTATGTAGACATACATACTTAGTAGCCTTTCATTACTTTTGCAACTTTATTTCCTGTGGGATTGAAAATTGCATTTTAATGTTTCTTATAATTTCTGTTATGTAGTATGTATCTAAGACAGAAATGCTGCTTGAATTATGTGTATTTTGGAAGTCGAAGAGCACAAAGACACGCTTTTGTCTACATCATGAATGACATTTTATTACCTTATTACCACTGTCTCGCAGAAATCCGACGCTAAGTGGAAGTTTGTCGCGTTTCGTATAGTAAGATTTCTTCTTTCTTTCTTTCCCAATCTTTTTCGTCAAAGGTCCTCAACTCATTCACGTCTTTTTTCTTCTATTATGGGTACACACCCAAAAGTCCCCCTAAGGGCAATCATCAGGTGACCCACTTGCTCGTTTGCCGGCCTCTGATACAATAAAATGTAAATGTCTGTTCAAGGATTTATTGGATTAAATCTTTTTGACGTAGTCTTGTAATTAACACTACGACTAATAGAAAAGTTTGTCGCAAAGTAATTGTTCAATGTAATCTCTGAGACACCACACATTATTAAATCCAAACAGGAAAACATTTTTCATCTGTTTCGAAATTCCAAGTGAAATCAGTTCGACTTTACGTAGTACTGCCAAAACCTCACAATTCTTAAGAAGATTTCAATCTAACGTTCGATCGTGACAACGAATTCGTAAATTTCGCGGTGTTGCACCATCGCGCCGTACCCACTGTACCGAATGTCGATACCATCTCGAACGGTGTCGAACGATCGACAGATAGCTCCGATATGTATCGAACTGTCGTATTTGGCGCTACAGGGTTATCGTGATTCGTGATAGATTTCGTGAGACGTTATCGAAAACTTCTGTAGCGTTCGACCTGGATTTGATCATTTTAAACTTTATGGTGTTTTGTTGTTTATTTGTATTCCGTTTTGTGGGTAGTTTGTCTTTGTTTCATTGTCTATTAGTTTGTTCCTTCTACTTGACATCAATCGGGATTTTAAAAAAGAACATTTCTAAATTCTGAATACTGTAACGCAACTCTAATATTTGATGTCTTGTTAGGCATTTGAGACTCTCATTTCCTTCAGAAATATATGGCGCCTTAGAAAATGTTCGATAGCCTAGTTCAGTAGCACGTATTCGGGTTTGAGGCTGGTACATCTAGTAAGGATATCTTTCATTTACTCTGTAGCCATATATTTTAGCAATATTTTGGTTACGTACTAGAATGTCTGCCTCCGTCCGAAGTAAGAAGTTCGCAAGATTATGCTTCTGCCTTGTTATCAAGCTGTGAAACGGTTTGCTATTATGTGTGCCCTCTTACAATATGGAGTCCTTGAAGCCGACTGTGAAGAAGCAATTGGACACACCAGTATCATTCTGTTAATCTACTTTATCATTGGTCGACACTTTTCTTGGATTGCCCTGCAATTATTATCCGATGTAGCGTAATATTTACTTTGTCAAGCAATGTTAAAAGATGGCGACACACTCCCATGTTACATAAAAATCGTCAGCGTGTTCCAGTTTTTCATAAAGAAGCAACATATCTCAATTCTGACATTGACGAAACAAAAAACAGCATAAATTCCTTATTCATACCATCTCCCATCTCTTTCCCACTTCATTTACATCAGATAAATCTGTCTCGTTTCAATGCCCTTAAGTAGTGTAATTAAATTTGATTGGCCAGCGATTGAGTGGGCACGGTATAACACAATGATTGTGTTGTAGCAATCAAGCGACGTCCGCAACGCGAAAATACAATTCATTACAGTTTTTGTACTATTTTAATTGGATAAAACAAACAAAACTGGCGTTTCATGGTCATAAAACAATTTTTAAGCGACTATTGTTGTTATTAAATGGATTTTTGCGTCAAAATATTGCTTAAATGTACTGTTATACAAATACTGTAGAAATTGTGTAATTTTAAGTGGTGTTTTATATGTTTGGGAATAACCAATTTTTTTATACAACTAAAAGGTGAGACGAGCTGGTCATTAGCCTGATAGATAGCTCATGCTTGCCCAAAAATGGTAGCAACTACTCAGAAATTTGAATTACAAACTACTGCGTAGTTAGTAGCACTGCACTGCGCTCATCATTCAGAAACGTAGGAGGCTAAGTCTCATGATACCTGATGATTCACTTACTTCAATGTCCTTCAAACCGAAACACAAGAGTGCTTACACACCCATGCTCGGCGGCACAGATAGGCAATGCAATGGTTCCTGCAGACTGTCGTAAAAGAAGCACCTTCCACTTAGTGTAAAAGTTTGATTATATGGTATTATTTTAAAATTATTTTTAGGGTTTTAAAGTGAAATGTTGATTATTATGGTATTTCCAAATCACTCTTTGATAGAATGGCTTGTTCCTGAGAGCCGCGTTCTTGGATCAGCGAGTATATATTCCGTAACTTCAGGCTAACATAATTCTGAAGATTAATTCTAATTCTGTCGAGAGCCAAATCCTCCTGGATCCCTCCACAATCGATATTATATTTGGACTGCACAGTCATGTCCAGTCTAGGCACGTGTAAGCAGGTCAACGTGCCAGAATAAAAACTCTATTATTAAAACATGGTTCGTGGCGTGTCTATAAATTACAAATTCAATTACATATAGCAGTACTTTCTGCGCACAAATCGTGACATAAATTCACATTCAATTTCATCCTACAGTTAATATATTTAGCAGGTGGAGGCGAGTGAAACCGATCGCCTCGTTACCATGGTTACTGGCCAATTAGACAATTCTCCTAGTTGGACTTTGGATGTCGGAAGTGCAAAAAGTATCGATATTTATATCGATAGACTTTAGTTTAGTAAGGAATTAAAAAGGTTCGATTTCGATATATTGATTAACGATATCGATATATCGTGGAGCATTTTGTAAGACGTTTTTGGTGCTGTTGTGACGAGCAAGTCGCTCGCTTGATGGCAAGCGCTACGCATGCCCGAGAAGTGAGTGGTGTTTCATACACAGATGAAACACCACTCAGAACTCTGAATTACAAAGCTCTGCGTGGCACTGAACTGCGCTCTTCATCCCGATACATAAGATGTTAAGTCTTATAATGCCCAGTAATTACACTGGCTTCAATATCCTTCAAACCGAAACACGACAGTGATTACACACTGTTGCTTGGCGGCATTTATGATACCTAAACATGGTATTTAGTTGAATGTACCTAAACCATCAAACAGTTCTTTAGTTTTAAGTATTATTGAACAAGGTACCTTTACTTAAAAGGCATTACAGCCTATCACACAAGCCACAACATAAAGTGTGTGGTTAATTAAACATGACATGTTACATCTTCGTCGTGACATTTTCTGAAGGTAAAAAGGTGAGGCCGCAGTAGATAGCGATCTCTACGTGCCATAGTATATGTCCTGATTACAAAACATATGTTAGTAGAACGACACATATATTGTGGTTGTTGATGAAGACTAGCGTGAGAAATCGGAATAAGATGTGAAATTACTGGATTTGAGACTGACTGCCGCACTCAGAGAGACTTTAATTGGACTTACGCAAACAGGAATCAACCCACAGCGAGTTTAAATGGAGGTACTGAATGTTTTACTAAATTCAATAATTTAGTAGTGTATCCCTGAGCCTTCATCGGTCATCCGCTTGTCTTGTCGCAGGCCCCTCGATTTGTTTCTTCCCTTTTCTGAGTGTGAAGAAGCATTTATATAACGCAGCATGATTCTGGTGACCACGATAAACTCATTGTTCGTCGGTGGTCGCTGGTTTTTGGACTGCACTGCGCATAACATCAGGTATAGTGCACTCATTTTGCCGTGCTACGATGTCTGTAGCATGATTCTTACAATGTATCGTATTGTAAAATGTCTCAATTGATGAGGTGTTGAAACGTTCCTCCAATCAGCACGGTATCGGAACTCTCGTAACACTTTCGTGATGACAAAGGAAGTTATTAGTTAAGGTTGGAGAGAACAAATAAAAAGTGGGACCGCCCAGTCGCCCCGCCGTCAACGACTCGCTTCCTGGCTTGTGGCGGCGCCATTAACGCTCTGGTTTACAACTATCGGTTTGTGGCGCAGTGGGCGAGTAACCAAGCGAGAAGCCGCGGGTTCGATTCCCGCACCGAGACAAATGTTTCCACAAATACAAGTTTCGGGTTTGGGTAAATCCCTCGTAGTTCCTAATACCCACGATACAGGTTTAAACTAGTGTGGGGTCAGGACTATGTGTGTTACTGTTGGGTGCATTTATTTATTTATTCATTGACTAGGTTTTCCTCGCGGCTCCGCCCGCGTGATCGATAATGTAGAGTTCTAATGGTGAAAGAATTCTTCGAATCGGTTCAGTAGTTTTTAACTTTAGTTTCGTTACATACAAAAATACAAATCTTTCCTCTTTATATTAGTGTAGATTTAAATTGCTTTTAATCGAGGTGTTTTTACATTTTTCGAGAAGTATACCCGACCAGAATACAAGTGGAATTGTTAAGTGTGTTATACGCTTAAGAATACGGAAGAAAACCCCTGTCAATGTAAATAGCACGCGAGTGTAAGTGCACGGGCCTAAACATCTTTTGGACATTTCAAAACGGTTGTATAGTAATTTTTGACTTCAATACCGAAGCCCTTCCTTAGCTAATGATACAATATTACGCAATGCCTTTACAAAGTCAGATTTTTCAAATGCTTTCATATATCATTACCGTCCACGAGTACTAATGGTGTATGGAGTACAATACGATAATCAGCTAATAGACGAGACTACATTTTTCGCTTTTCATTACGGGCTTATAGAGATTGTGTGTTCAATTTGTGATACTTGTAGTCAGTGATGGATAAAAACATTGTACTGAGATTATATTTCGACGGTAAAATGGTTAAATCAAAGAAAATTTTGATAAGATTTGACAGCCTCCGTGGCGTAGTTGGCGAGTAGCCGGCTGCGAGCGGGAGGCCGTGGGTTTGATTCCCATACCGCAACAATACCGTTCAGATCTATCGGATCTCAAAAGAGCAAGTGGGTCACCTAATGGTAAGTGAATACCACAATACACCCACACACCCACAATACCAGAAGAATCATGGGCGCGTTGCCGACCTTAAAGGAAAGGGATAATTAAGGCATTGTCAAGAGGAAAGAGTTTGGGCCTCCAGATATCACCTTCCGAAGCGCAGCATCAAGCCGCTACTTTACGTCGGTTGTCTGTGAGACAGTGGTAATGACCCGGTCGAACCGGCCCATTCATGTAGACAAACTGTCTACAGCGTGACTACCACTCAGATGTGAATTACTACCAAAATATATTTTTATAATGACTAAAGTAATATTGTTACCGCTGGGAGTGTTGACTCGTGTCATAAGCATTAACATTAAAATGTCATGTCGACGGGCCCCGGTCCCTTTATGGTATGGCGGTTAGGTTGTGTAAGAGTGCAGGTTCCATCCCGGCGGTGGTATTGCAACACACATTTGCTCGGACTTTTTCGCAAGAATATTTATTGTTATTTACCACGGACGCCATTTTTATTTGGTTTAACAGTCATTTAACTTGATCTGATAATATGTTTTTATCATGATTTGGTTTATCTAAGGGTGCGTTATTACTAACCGTTTGTAATCGTAAAAGCGTTCGTGAGAAAGAATGGTTTACTTTTTCTTCATCCTTGCATCTTACTAGTGGCGAAGAGTACATACAACATTTTTTTTACTGGCTTCCCCTTATAAACTTTCAGAGTATTTTTAACATTTGAAAAAAAAATATTAATATGAAGAAAGCAGTGACTTCAATGTACACTACTAGACCGGCTGCGCGGTACATAGCCACTGTGCCAATAAGTTACGGTCAGTAGACCGTAACTCAATATTACCATCTCGCTTATTCTTAATTAGGACCCATCTCTCGCTCCCTGTCCATGTACGGAACACTAAAAACTTTGGTTATACGAGAAAACTTGATGTCCAACCATTGAATGTTTATCTTAATCGTGCCAACGGGACACACAGCCCGCTGGTTCTGACAACATTTTTTAATTGCTATTATTTTACAATTTTATTTATTAAATGGTTATATTCTGTATAATAATAATCGTTATTATTTTTTATTTAGCGCCAAGAAATAACTAATGATGTTTAAAGAAATCGTCATTATGAGTTCGCACCTTACTATGCGGCCTCATAATAACGATTATGAATACGGAGGTAAATTTTGCAATTTACGTTGGTGTTTAACTGAACAACAAACCGTCTAATACGTAAACGTAAACGTTTCTTTCTAATAAAATTTAAAGTTAACAGTTAAAACCGACTTAAATGGCTGAAACACATTTTCTCGAAACACGCTAATCCATCAGGTTTAGCGTAATCACTTTTCCGAGTCTGGTTAAAAAAACACACACATCGGATTTGGACCTACGACCTCATTGGTATCTCAGACAAAGTACTCTGACACTAGAACATGCGGCGATAAAATTAAATGAAATAAATAAATCGATAATTTTTTTTATCGATTGTAAACAAATTATGTAAACCACATCGGTTTTCAGCCAAAGTACGCTGCCAATAGACCATGAGGCGATAAAATTAAATGACATAACTAAATCGATAAAGCATTAATCGATTGTAAACAAATTATGTAATGTTATATGCCACAATTAATTACGGAACTTACAAGACCGAGTTTATTTTTAACACTTTCCTCATTTACTCGGCGAACTTTCGCGCCGTGCGTAACAATGTGTTATACCTTTTTTTTACCAATTACCAGCCTTTTAATGTTTAGTGCTCCAAATATCGTCCGTTAAGAAATTCTGTGAAACTTATTCAACATTTAAGCGACTATACACAACTGTCTCAGATTGTTCGATGGGCGTATTATATTTAAAATCGATTTAATAACGCCTTTTATTGGTTCGAATTGTATTTTAAGCAACATAATGGGGCTATTTTAGGTTATGTCCGTTAAGTCAGAAAATATTTTACTTTTAAGTATAGCCACACTGTAGACAATTTTGTCTACATCATGTATAGAACTGCTCGATCGGGTTGTCACGATTATCTCACAGCAAATAGACGTTATAAGTATAGCAGCTCGCTGTTGCGATTTGTACGGAGAGCGAGATATCCGGAGGCCCAAATACTCTTCCCATTCCATTTGTCTTATTTCCATTGTCCCTTTCTTATCAAAAACTCTAATTTTGGGCCACTTATGTGTGGGTTTTTGTATCATATTCAAACACAAACTGTTAATGTCCGACATGGAATTTAATTTAATTGGGACTGGGGATTAGATTAAGCCAGATTAAAAGACTATAGCTACACCACAGAGCCATAATATCCATCGTTTTCACACTGTTTTCTACCGCTCAAAATATATCTAACAAATCATTTCACTATCTGATTAAATTCGTACAAAAATAGGCCAAGGACCGCAGACTCAATTACTGATCTCTTGAGACATGCTCTTATTTTCGGCTGGTTAATGACCTCAGGGCTTTGATAATTATCAGTGCACGCCACGGAGATTTATTGAGGATTTCTTCGACAGCTCCAAGTAGTAAATCAACATCGTGTATTATAATGGTGGTATTAATGGTGATTATCAACCTCGTGTGCATTTTGATGGCTGCTGGCAAGGGAAATATTTTCAATACCCGACAAAAAAATGGGTGTTATTAAGTTGGACGTTTTATATTCTCACTAGCTGTCCCTTGCGGTTTCACCTGCATGTTACTGCCCTGTTCCCATGGGTCATAGCGTGATTAGGGATTGCAATCCGGAAAACCGGATCCGGTAATCCGGCGGATCCGGCATCATTACACGTCCACCGGATCCGGTACCAATATACCGGATCCGGCGACCGGATCCGGTGCTACAATTTTCAGATATTTAAATAGAGCTGTTGCATGATTAGGTACTTTACTATGCCAAAGAAAAAAGTCATACGATCAGAAATGACGAAAATCTTGGAAAGAGTTATTCAAGATGATAACTCTAAAGAAAAATTTGGAAGAAATAGTAGAAGAGAACTTAGATTCATTCTCACTAAAGAAAGATTTGATATTACAGGAAGAATTACAATTACAAATCTAGCAAGAAACCATGTGTTATAGCTTACATACTAAAAAAGAGAAAGATTTTCATAAAGTACTAAAAAAGTAAATGACTACATTTGAAAGGACGGAGTTTTGACGGAGTTCGAAGAGAATACTTGTCTGCTATTTATGATTATTTGCTGACAATAAAGCCGACAAGTGTAGAAACTGAAAGGGCCTTTTTGGCCGCAGGCTATATTTGCAGCTCTATTAAAAATCGACTAGCAGATGACACAATTATAGCCTAAGATCCGGCAGTAGAATCTCTACGTTCATGACGTAGATGCTCAAGCTCAAATTTCTACATTCATTTTGAATAGGACAATACATTGATCATAGGGTGCCAGTCAAAAAGTGCCCGCATATATTGATCAACAGATAGTGTTATTTGCAGATGATACTTCACTTTTATTTAAACTCAAACGACAGCAACCTGTTACTGACGATGTAAATAATACTCTCTTAAAAGTAGTGAACTGGTTTAATGTTAATAACTTACTTTTAAACGAGAAAAAAACTAAATGCGTTAGATTTTTGACACCTAACGTTAGAACTATTAAGACCTGCGTTAGTTTAAATGGAGAAGAATTGGATCTTGTGGACACCACCAAGTTCTTGGGTATAACTTTAGACTCTAAGCTTCAATGGGGACCACATATAAACCAGTTGTCGAAAAGGCTCACCTCTGCAGCTTACGCAGTCTACAAAATTCGCCAGCTAACTGATGTAGAAACAGCGCGATTAGTTTATTTTAGTTATTTTCATAGTGTAATGTCGTATGGCATTCTATTATGGGGAAATGCTGCCGACATTCAAACTATTTTTGTGCTGCAGAAAAGAGCTATTCGAGCTATTTTCAATCTGAAACGTGGGCAATCTCTAAAAGATTTATTCAAAGAAATAAATATTTTGACTGTCGCTTCTCAATACATATATGAGAACCTAATGTATGTAAAAAAAAATATTAATGTTTTTACAAAAACCAGCGACATTCATATGTTAAATACTAGAAATAAGAATAAACTGATATTGCCCAAGACCAGACTTCAAAAAATTAGTAAATCATTTAAATGTCAAAGTATACGTTTCTACAATAAAATTCCTAGCCATATTCAACAATTAAGTCTAAATAAATTTAAAGTTTATATTAAACAGAACCTTTGCCGAAAAGGTTACTATAATGTTATAGATTATTTGGAAGACAAAACGGCTTGGAATTGAGCCGCTCACTCCATACAAAATATGGCTGTCCATAGTCCTCTAATATATTGTACTATGTGAAAATATAATAATTTATTATACTTGACTGCCCTATTGGCGCATTACTAGTATTTAAGGCTTATATCGTTGACATTTTTAATATTTTTTAAGAAAAAATAATCTTTAAAATTTTTAATTTTATTATTATTATATATTTAATAGAAAGTCAATGTCTGGACATTAAAAGAGGCCATAACCCATGAGTTTGTTTCGGCATTTCTTCTCATGGCTAGCCACGAAATGCCGATAAAAGAAAAAAATAAAATAAACTAGTGTAAAGAATTTTGACATGTAAAAGTGATATTTATGATCCAATTTGCAGAATAAATGATTTGAATTTGAATTTGAATTTATTTTTAATAAAAAAAAATATAATTAAATTTTGGGAAAAAAATTCGTTCATGGTGTAGTGCAAAAAACCATGGGTGCCGTTGCCTACTCGGCCGCAACTACTTGGCAGCCAGGTGTAAACAAGTAATACTTTTTTGTACGGCAACCATGGTTTTTTGAATTCTCTACATACATAGCTGTGTAATAGGAACAATGTTTTATTTAACTACACCATGAACGAATTTTTTTCCCAAAATTTAATTATATTTTTTTTTATTAAAAATATATGCGGGCACTTTTTGACTGGCACCCTATGATCAATGTATTGTCCTATTCAAAATGAATGTAGAAATTTGAGCTTGAGCATCTACGTCATGAACGTAGAGATTCTACTGCCGGATCTCGTGCTATTAACATTATTCGTTTTCTACGATCATTTTTTCAAAATCAACATCGATTTTCTATATAATATAATGAATAGTGAGACAATTATTACTTAGAATTCTATGTACTTAAAATATTATTTATTTTTCGTAAGTTGATTAAACTAAAAAGTTGAAATTATAAGACAAACTCATTATTGTGATAATTGTGCCATTTATTACAAAGATTTATAAAATCATGATGGTGTCTGTCATAAAAATATAACACTTGTTTGTTGTAATAGTTAGCATTCTCAAATACTTTATTAATTATTGTGATCTCATCTCAATAAATTACGTAAGGTTAATTATATTAGATTTTATAATGTTACTTACTAAAATAATTGATCTATATGTGAAAGTGAAATCTAGAAAGACTCAGCTACTTGTTTCATCGTTAAAATTGTACTAGTTGTACACTACTAGATTTTACTTGTTTGCTCGTTGTCTAATCTTAACATTAGATTGGAAATCAAATTGATTTTATATGTTTTATTTTTTATAAACTATCTATATTAAGCACAATAACAATTGATTAACTTACTAACAGTTCATTTTGAACCAAAAAGCGAAAATCATCCTGACTTGATCAATCCGGCCGGATCCGGTCGGATCCGGCCGGATCAGTGGAAATCCGGTCGGATCCGGCCGGATTGAAAATGAAGCCGGATTGCAATCCCTAAGCGTGATATACATATAAACCTTCCTCATGAATAACTCTATCTATTGCTGAAAACTGCATTACAATCCGTTGAATAGTTTAAAGGATCTAAGCGAACAGACAGCGGAAGCGACTTCATTTTATTGTAATTCTTGTAAATCGCCCGTTGTGTCACGAAGGCTGTGTAAAAATTTAAAATGAATAAAAAAAACACCGCTTCACTTATGGTGGCTCACTAGTGTAGCGTTATCAATGCTTTCAGGCTTGGGATACTCTTCTCTTGAATACGCTATGGTTCTGAAGTAAATGCTTATAAATAACTAGAGTACCTATGCCGTGAAGTGAGCCAGTTCAATATAGTTCAGTAAGTAACGTGCTATTTATATTAATTATCAATACAAAATACTACATAATAAAATAAATAAATTTCACTCGCAGCTACGTTCCAGCTTACGTTGCCTTTCCCTTTGCAGTAAGTAAATATATAAAACATTACAATTTAAATGTACAAGCACTTACGTTATCAATACAAAGTGATATTAGAAAACATTTAACACGAAAGTATGGAAACAGGTTGGTTTAACTTCAGCGGCCATGTTTGTCCGGTATAGGGTTGTGACGTATAAATTGAATTTTTCAAATAAAAATATAACTATGGATGTTACTATATTTGCTCGCGGTTCCGCGCGCGTGAATATCTTTTTATGGGATAAAGAATAGCCTGTGTCTTCCTGCCTGTGTGCCAGATCATGGTCCACCCGTGTGCTGTATTTCATCCAAATACGTTTAGCCGTTATGTGGTTAACATTGAGTATAATATCATCTCAGTATAGTAATATTAAGCTAAATGCGGTTATAATGTGAGGTGAACACGGCATGCATAATATTACAAGAGTAACATAATAAAAAAGACATAGAAAATATAATGAACAAACTAATTATAACAAAATAAAATTAGTTAAATTAAACACAAGAACGTTCTGTTATATGCTGTTTGTGGTCACCTTATATATGTCTAAGACATATATGCCATATACCTAAGTTATTTGCCTCATTTTAAAGGTAGAACAGATTCCGTATCGTGATCAAGCGAAGCTAGTTCAGCCTGTACTTTTTAAAATGTTTTTCCTCACAACCTAGCAGTGACAACCCTAGATCAGTGTAATGGCGGGAACCGAGTGTCTGTGCGTGGGACTCGCACGCGCAGCTGTCGCGAACGAATAAAAATCCATTATCTTGTTTCATTTAATTTAATTTGTATATATTGATTTTCGAATGTAACCGTTTTTTAATTTAATTGTACACATTTTTTTATTACTATAAAAGCCATAAAAAGATAATTTCCGTGTGGAAACCGACTTTCTGTTTATGTTTTTTCATTTGTAAGTACTTTGACAACGTCAAAGAAACCATTTTGATAATAAATATGTCACTGTAGTCTGGCTTGGGTGTTACTCTGTTTTATACTGTAAGCAATTTCAGAGCTCATTTAGAGCATTGTATCTGAGTACACAACATAAAATAGCACGCAAGCACTGTTGCTTGGCGGCAGAAATAGACAAAGCGGTGGTACCAACCCGGACGGCCTCATGCACACGAGAATCTACCACCTTGTAAATTCTACTGATTAATGGATAATGCAATGGAGAAACTTGGCTCTTGTTGCGTTGTGGGGATCAGGCGGCGGGAAGCTCTACGTAATACCAAATCCACCGCCAAATCATGATGAGAAGGCGGACCCTGACATTAATCCGGGATAACGCCAGGCAGAAAGTTTTAGGCAACCATGTAGCCATACCATTATAAATCGGTTTATCAAAAAAGAATATAAATAAATAAATAACACCCAAAAGTCACACACCCTGACCCCACATTAAGATACGAGTCTTGTATCGTGGGTATCCCGTATCAGGAACTACGAGAGACTTTTGGTCTCACAACACCCAGACCCCGAAATAAATATGTGTGGATCAGACAAATATTTGCTCAGTGCGGGAATCGAACCCACGGCCTCACGTTTCATAGTCGGCTACTCGCCCACTGGGTCACGAAGGCTGTCAATATAAATAATATCTGCCAAAAATCGTAATTATGAGGGCTGTACAAGGGGAGACTTTTTGCCCATAATATTCACCTTTTCACCCTCATTGGAAATCAACCATTTGCGACGAAATATTCGTACCACGTAGGGCCTTTAATTTCTTATCTACCCTCTGTTTTAACACCCCTGATCCGATTATTATTTAATTTGTACACGTACCCTAGCTCTAAATTTTATTTATTGCCACAAAAAAATGTGGTGATAAAAACGATTATAGAAAATGCTCTATATTCCATTCGAATTAAGTACGGGGGAATCTCGATCCGATGTGGTTTTAGAAGTATTTGTATGTGAGGCTGCGTACTAGATCCGAAATGCGTGTTCGGAAGTCTCGTCCCCAGTTCGGACAATCTCGGATTCGGATCGGATGCTGTGGACGTCTAAGAATATGGACAGAAAAGCAGTGATTATGATTATTACTTCGTTCTTGTTATTCATTGATTTCTGTAACTTACTATAGTCTAAATTACTAATGCATGTTATAACTTACATCCTTATCTAGCTCAGGAACGCACTTCCAAAATATCTGGAATTTTGGATTGTTATGGGAGGTGATGTTCATTACCATCGGGTTATTTACCACTTCCTTGATTTTCTTCTACCACAAAAACAATAGAAACTACAAGATTCTTGAAATAAATCTAAAAACACCACTAATTTAAACCTTTACAAAATTACACTGCTTCGTAAGAAGACACAGTCCGACTAGTATTTAGACCGCAGATCGGACCGTTTACAGAACAGAAACGAAAGCCAGTAATAAACACATCACAGAGAGCAAATTAAAGTTAATTTCAATAAACAATCCTACGCCGGTAATCGGTATCATTATGTGCTGTTACTCGAATGGTGTTTGCAAATGTTAGGGGCGATTGGGAAGGGTCATTCGATTGTACGGGAAGTTTCAAATAGTTTTAAATGTCATTAGCAATGACTTTAATGTATACTACGGGCTGTATACAAAATGGCGACATATATCGCGGGAGTTTGACAGCTGACAGATAGAGACCGGCAGAGGGGATCTAATTAAGAGTAGACGAGATGGTAATATACGGTCAATTGATCGCAACTTGGTGGCGCAATTTCTATGAAAGAAACGAGATTGATTAGGAAGCCTGGCCCTGACATCAAGTCAAGATGGCGCCAGGTATAAACAACAAGTTTTCATTTGCTTGAGATTGGATTGACGTCAAGCACACGGCTGTCATAATGCTTAAGCCAAACTTTAATATGTTTGGGAAATGCTTATACGTAATATAGCTGGTAAGTGAAGATGTTTAATGGCATAAGTTCCAGGTTGTACCTCTGGAAAATTAATTTAATGGTCTAGCAGGAACAGTTTGGACTGACGAGACGAAAGTCGCTGGTCCCCAGGGCAGCTCTGGCTTTTCGAAGTTAGATGGGTGTTCACTTTTATAATTATCGCTTGCTTTTACGGTGCAGAAAAACATCGTGAGGGAATATTCCTCTACGTTATAAGTTGAGCAAATCAGATTGAAAGGGAACGTCACCACAGAATGTTCCACATAATTGTACCTGAAATAGAAAGCTGTATTCCTTCATACCACACCTTCGGGATACGTGTGGGTGAATGTGGCAATGCCTCGGGCATCGCGACTGCTTTAACAACCAATATCTTACGTCAAAGCTCGTTTCCGTCAATATCAGTATGTCAGAAGGTAAAAGCGACTGTCATTTTCAGCCAAGATTTATTTCGAAACTAGCTTTTGCATCTTGCTTCACCTCCTTGGCGGAATAAAAAAAAATACCCTTTTTTTGCAGTACAAAAATATCGACCAACCAGAGATGTTCAAGTAGAAACATTATCTTTTGATAAGTTAAATTTTATCTGGGCATTTTATCTGCTGGATTTAGTTACTGAAGTCTAACATGGCGCTCCTTTCCATTATAACGACGGATGATAAATGACACCAAAGAATGCGTGCGAATGAGTTCTAGTCTACAAGAAAACTAGTAGGACACTTTTTTATGTCATGATTATCATCTTCTGGGACGTCATATAAAGTGACATAGTATTTTTATCAATGGTCTTTTCAAAGAACATTCCCTTATAATATAACGTATTCATATGGGTATATTCTATGACATTCTCTGAATATCTTACGTATACAGTTTTTCATCTCATTTTTATACAGGGTTATTTTTAAAACACCAGCAACCTCGCAGGGGTAGATACCTAAGGTTATAAGCTACTACTTTTGTTCTACGACTTTTGATAATTTGTTAGATTTTATTTTCATACAAAAATAAGTATTCATTTAATTTCCGTCTTGAAAGTTACCTACACGCATCGCAGATTACGTAAGCAAACACGCGAAGCGTGGGGAACGGGGCTAGCGTTGAAGGTCATCGCCCGAGCCAGCTGAGCGGCTTCTTTGAGTCGCGCTCGCACGCCGAACGCTAGGAAGAAAAATACGACACAACAAAAACTTGTAAAATCATTTTTTTTTAAATATATTGAGTTATATACAAACTCGTAGAACAAAAGTTGTTCCGTATGGGGTCAGCTATCTGGTCCTGCGAGGTTGCTGGTGTTTTAAAATTAACCCTGTATAAATATTATTTTAGTGAATAACTTTCGTCGATTTTTGCCATAAAATTATTGGAGCAATGTTATCTCAGAACTCAGGCGCCCATTTAATTTATGCTTTAAATTGATGAAAGCAATTTCATAAGGTCCGTGGACCACACGCGTTCTTAACACATTCGGTACAAAATATGAGGCTGTGCTTAAAAAATGAGACGCGATCGCAGGTAGGGACGTTGCGAGTGTCGATTAGGTTTTGTGAGAAACTTGTTTGAGGTGTGATCTTTTTGTATTTGATACAAATGTTGCCATTGTTACTGCGAGTTATAGCATTATAAAGTACATTAATGTTGAGGCAAATAATCCGAGTAAGTTATTGCATATATCACACGATATAAAGATGATTTATACATCAAATAAAGTGGCATGCTGTAGACATATTTGTACTGTAACGTAACGTAAGCACTGTTGTGTTTTGGTTTGAAGGTCATTGAAGTCAGTGAAATTATTGGGCATTATGTGTAACATCTTATGTCTCGGGGAGTCGAGCGCATTTCAGTGCCATGCAGTGCTTTGTAATTGAAAGTTCTGTTTGGTGTTGCTTCTGTTTATGGGCAGGCGACTTGCTCGTCTCGTCATTCGATTAAATAAAACCAAATACGTAGTAGGTATATGTAGAAAGAATTTAGGTTTAGTTGAAAAATAAAAATCTTTTTTGATTGCTGTATGTTATGACCAACCATTCTTTACATAGGTCTAGACTTTAGAGGATTCAATGCGATGTTAAAGTCTAAAAGTGGAAAAACAAGGAAGTTTTGAATATGTTATTATATCTTCTGACCTGTTTCTAGACCCTGCCTACGTTCTTCTCATACTTTCTATAAAATATCAGAAGAATAAACATATTAAGGCATTAAGCGACCGTTTGTGGAATAGTCCGAACGTGACCACAGCCGGCCTTATTCCGTGACATCTCGAACGTTTAAATTGCGTTGTCAACCTCGAATACGCGGGGTTTGTCCGCCGACTTTCGCCATAGATATAACTTCTTTTATAGCACAGATCGGCAAACGAGCAAGTGGATCACCTGATAGTAAGTTATCTCCACCGCCATGTACACCACACAATACCAGAAGAATCATAGGCGACCTTCATCATTTATCGTCACGTCAGTTAGTTAAAGTACTTCATTATCACACTCTTCATCCAATGTTTAAGCTTCTAACTTTATTCCAAATATTTATTCCATTTAGACGGCACAAAATAAATCGTTTCTAAATATTTGAACCCAAATCATCATATTTTGCACCAGTAAAAAGTTTTAAGAATTTTCCTTAAATGACCTAAGGATTTTAAAAGGTCAGGATTTGTGGGTGCTTTCACCGGAATTTAAATTGACCTCATTTGTCAAACACGGAGTCCAGCTGTATTTTTAGATGTACATTATGTATTGACATTATATCTTTACGTTAAACATCAGGGGGTCGGCAGACAGTTACGATCTTGACGGCCGATTAGTCATAATATATACTTTGGCAGGCGATGTAATACAAAATTATTTTCTCTTCGTTTCAAGCACGAATATCAGCTTCAAAAAGGATCTTTAAGAGCAATCTGGTTCAGTTCTAAAAATAATTCGAAACATAGCTGTTGAAAGGAAAAACTTATACCGTCCTTGGAACTTACATACATACAGTGAAAAACCTGTCATCATAATCTACACGGGTTCCGATTTACTTAATAGACCAGCATACATATAATTACTTATGTTGGTCATACCAAGTGTGAAACCAACACAATCTACATATTTAATATGGTTTTTATTCTCTTAATAGCGTTTAATTACATTCATGCCAGTTTTATTTATGTAAATAGTAACGCCTCATAAATTTGCAATTATAATTTTAATCTTATAATTTTTCATCGTTATGTGGCAGATAGCCGACTATTCACAAAGCAGGATGTCCATATAAGACGTATTTGAAAGGATATCATAGACAGATTATCATAAACGCATAGAAACTAGTTTCAATTAATGCAACTTGATAACTGTACTGACGATTAGTGCTGTCATCGTTTGAAAACCGAATCACTTGGAATTGGAATTAGTTTAAAAATAATTCGCTCCTTTTTCCGCAGTCGTATAATGAGTTTCGAGTTGGATTATAATATCATAACCTTCAAATATATAACAACTGAAATACAACTATATTTCCAATCATTATGTTTACGTTTGTATTTGCTACTTTCATTGTTCAAATGTTGCTGGAATTAGCGAATACGAGCCACCACTTTTTGGAATTGGAATTGAAACCAAATAAATCTAAGAACATCTCTAATGCCAACTTGCCAACACGATTGCATTTAATAGTTGTAATTATTTCAGACGTTTATTTCTCAAATAGGTACGTTAATATCTTCCTTATCGTATAATTTTATATCATTTGAATTTATTATATTATGTATTTATTGTATAAACGACTTTAAATTACGGACTTCATGTCAGAGAAGAGGTTGTTTTTTTTTAAACTAGATATTTGTGGATTAACTTTTATAAGTAAATTTTTTATAAGATAAAAAGAAACTAAGTTGTAGGTCATATGCGTGAGGCCGTCTGGGTTGGTACCACCGGTTGTCTCGCGGGCTAATTTGACTACAATAATGTATATAAATAAACAACAATAGTTTTGAAACAATCATGTTTAGTATATCTTACAGTGAATTTACAAGATTTGAAATAAATTTATAAAAAATCATTTTGCGGTTAAAAAATAGTTAAAGATATTAAAATACATTATAACAATTGAAATAGAAAACCATCTAACAAATCATTTTTTTTTTTCGGAAACACAGTTTAAGTTTACTTAAGTATTCTAATATTGTAGGTGGTTTGTATAAAATGCTTTTCATTTTATATCATTAAAGTTCAATCAGAGATTTTATTTTATTATACTCCATTTTGTACTCGGACAATTTTCTGTGTAAATGCCATTATGGTACTGAACTGTCATGAGCCTCAAGGTGACACAGAATGGAGTGAGCTATGCCCACTATAACAAAATTACACCAAATGAAAAGTCAAGGTGTTTTCCATACACCAAAGAATCATTAGGAGAACAATGCATACTTTATGAGCGAGTATCTCTGGCCGACATTCCGTGCCGTGTCGAGGCGCAAATATTTTTGTAAGTGCGCTTTAGAATGCCCATAAAGAAGGCATTTAGATTACCAGCTTAGGAGGACGTGGGAACTTCGAATATTCGATGGTATCCTATTTTGCAGTTCCTAAATGAACAGATTTTGCTATTATTTTGTTTTGGATAGTCGCTTTGTCTTTTATTTTGCTAGAAATTAGCTATAAATTACCTATGTATTCAGATAGTCTGTTTTTATTTCTTAGTATGCAAATATTTTGAAGATACATTGCTCTGTTTACGGTTCAATGCAGTCTTCCGATGGTCGTGTCAAGCGACACGTCACTGACGCAGCGTCAATGTCGCCGTGTCTGCGCGTATATTCTGTGCACTATGTAAAACTCTCTTCTTTCATCTGCATTGACCCCACTCGTAGTAGGGTCGGCGCAACATATATCACATATAGATTTGGCTTGTAGTTTTTACGACCGGCATTCTACCTGACGTCAACTGCTCTGGGAAGAATCAGACCCAATGTTTCCAATCCTCCATATAATACAGACAGATAATCCTGTCTGGCCGAATTAAATTAATAAAGCCCCATCAGTGCCTTATCTATTCGGATGCTAAATGCGGATTAATATCTTCATCGTGACAGCTTATTTGACCATAGTAATGCAAAATACGACTGACGACAATTATCTTTCGAGTCAGTCAGGTCTTTCCAATATTATATTTGAAGTCATCGACCCGTGTCAGCCAGCTATCGAACCAAAACATTTTTGCAACTTATTAAAAACGATAAAAAACGGTACATTATGGCTACAAATTGCCCAGCTGATATTTTTATCGTCATTTTTGAAAGAAATATTGTACTAATAAATATGAAAGGTATTCAAACATCAAATAATAGGTGGATACTAAACAATAAGTAAGACTGGTAGCCGAAACCAGTTCGACGAGGGGAATTTTAGTCAAAGCATTTACGATTCATCGATATATGATTTATGATGTTTTAGTAACCGTTAATTACTTCTAACTCATTATAGATAAACGAAATGGTCTGCTACCTGTGTTTATAATGGACATTGAAATAGCAATTAGATTTATATCCAATTTGGGCCTGAAGCGATGGTTTATGAATAATATGGCTTAACTCCTACATCTACTTAGGTCAGAAAAGATTTAAGGCCGATTATCAGCTATTTGGTGTTAGGGTACTTGCACTTTTTTATAACGACATGATGAAAATCCAGTGGTAGTAGCAAATTTTTGGAGAATCATATTACGAGAACAGACATCACATTACGAAAACAGACAGAGTATACGCAGATAGGTCAGTCACCGATTATCGATTGCAGTCTCTTTTGAACTGCCTTTTTCAGGTTATTATGACCTTAAGGTCAACTTTACTGTAAATTAGAAAACATTTAAACATATCGCGGCTGTGACTACCGAGTAATAGTATTTGCTACTCCTATAATATTTTTTTCGGCGTAAAATATTATACTTTTAGTCGGCGTATAGTTCTAATTGATCATTTGCATTGGCGGTAAAAACTTGGCCAAAGTTCAGGAAATGGTCACGGCCAAAGCAAAAGGTCAGGTTCAGTTATAGTCATTGAGCTGAGAACAAAATTACGTTGTGGTTGTGTTCTACATTACCTATCACTGTCATAGTGATATATATCCTCTAAGGAAGATAGGTCTCATTAAGTTCATCTAAAGTAGATTTGTATTATGTAATATGTCACTCACGAACGCACATAGGTACAGCGTGTTGAATTACTGTTCAAACATACATTCCGTATAATACAAATCGCATTATGGTAGAATGACATTTTGTGGTACTGACTTGAACTACTTTTTGCCAGGAACATCAACTACTTCAACAATGAATTCAAAACAATAAACACAAATTATTTATAGATGAAATAAACGCTGTCATCGTTTCAGCTATCGTAACTCCAAGTTACCGGTTTGTGGCTTTCAGTTTAGTTAAACGATGTTTGGAAAGTTATAATACGATTGTTTATTGGCCGTTCGATATTCTGTATTGTTCTATAGATCGTTTGAATTGAAAATGTAGGAAGCATAGTGAAATTTGAATAGTATGATTTAGAAGTTATGTTCCAGATTATGATTACGATACTACTGTAGATACCTTGTTTCTAAGCCTAGATAATGTTCTTATGTTACGCTAAAATTGTCGACTCTGTTAAATAATGAACTTATAATTATTGTCCTTTCCAATATGTCTCAGTTATAGCGCCACGTTGTGGACTGTTGAAGCTACATCATGAATGGGTCGGCTCAACCGGGGTATTATCCCATTCACTCAGAAAATTGACAGGATGGATGGATAGGACAGCCAATTTGCTATTATTGCGCATCATATGAACAGTAAGATCCCAAAATTACCTCTTCGTCTTAATTTCCGATTCCTTTTCCTAAAGCTTAGCACCCTCGATACTTCTGGCATTGTATTTTCTCGTGGTGGTGATGTATCATCTGTTTTGCCAAAAAATCTCTAGATGGCTATAGTTATTTATAGAGAATAATAATTTGTCTCCCTGACAAACTTTGATTGGCGTGACAGAACTAACAGCACATGTTTGGTAATTATTTTTTACCACAACGAACCGAGACCGTTGAGTCCATAGTCCAAGGCTAAGAAACACAGGTCAACGCACCTGATGACATAACAACATGACTCACGTGAATCTGGTAGTAAAAACACCACAAAATAGTGGTGGGAACTGAAGTGGTGGTTTTTATGGGAATATTAGTGTCGAATGGCAGATGTTAAATTTGAAATGTGTTTTGATAATACTGGATAAAATTCTGGGTTTAGATCGCTGACGACATTTTATCCCCTACATAACAAATGTAGAACAGAGATTTTATAGAAAAAGAACGTCAATCAGCTAAAATGAACATAAATAAATACACCTAACACACACCTAATCCTGACTCCACATTAAGATTCGAGTTTTGTGTCGTGGGTATCAGGAACTACGAGAAACTTTTGGTCTCAATACATTTTTACAGACCCGAAATAAATATTTGTATATCACACAATATACTTTTGTGCGGGGAACGAAGCCGCATTCTCTCGTGTCAGAACCTGCTGCTCGCATGCTGTGCCACGTAGCTGAGCACAGAGCCATCAAATATTCGTTAACTATGACGACCATTATCTAGTAAATTGCATTGCCCAGTTCTTTGGAAGGGATAGGGATGAGAGACTTTGACCACATAACACCTCTATTCCTGTGTTCTGTAGCTTTGACACTGAGTATGAATATAGGTGGATTTAAGTATTTTAAGTTATTAATATTGTCATCGATCTAGCAATTATGGTATTTGTAACCACCATGCACTTGGTGAAAACCAACTATAGATACATCCATGTCACGTTTTGGAATTAGCCTGTTTATATTCAGTCAGGTTTGTATGCTAAGAATTAATGTTGAATTAATGATTATTTTTTATATAGTATAATTTAATTCATGTCGGACTTCATTGAACTTGTCACTTATTGGTTATTATGTTATAATAAAAAACTATAACTAATAAGTACTTAGAGTTGTAGTGGTTTGCGGAGATAGCTAGGTGAATATGTACCTGAAACAAAAACAATTTTCTTTAATATCAATTGTAAAAAAATACAATCAATACACTCAACAGACAGTAGTAGTGGGTAACATGAAATATGAAGGGCTTGCGGTCCCAGAGCACACAGACCCGAAATAAATATTCGTGTTTTTCATTTGTCTCGGTACGGGAATCCAACCCACGGCCTCTCGCTTCGTAGCCGGCTACATAGAAATATACGCATAGACTAGTTCCTCCTTATCTTAGTAGTTTTGTCGTTTGCGTGATCCTTGAGAGTCAGTATTAAATCATGTTTGTGAATTTTTGTTTTAACAGATATATTTTGGCTAGATCAAGCTTTAGCCGACTTAGTTTATTAAACTACAACTTAGCCATTGAATAGCCAATTCAAAATTTATTTTACATGGCATTTTGATCATTCAGTATGTAAGCCACAATACGCTAAAGCTTGCTAAGACCCGAGGCGAAAATGTGTATAATAACATAGTAGAAAAATATCAAACTATTATTATGTTTATCTATATTATCAGATGCCATCGCACAGCTGCAGGCTATGTTATGAACGCCGATTTTTTATTACCTTATAGAAAAGAGATCTGGCACGTGTGTAAAGTAAATTTCTTTTACGATTTTAAGACCACCGGTGTTGCCTGAGATATGAAGGTTCGTCGAATCCAATGGCAGAATGGAACAATAATTGCCTTTGTGTATTTAATTAAATCTTGGGTGAAGATTTGTTTGTAGTAGATGTCAGCAAAAATCAAGTGGGTCTGCTGATGGTAATGGATCTCCATCACACGTAAACACCCACAATATCAGAAGAATCATGGATGGGTCGCCGACTTTCAGGTCCTTTCAAGGAAAGGAGTGAAGATTGCGAAGGAGATTTGGACTTCCAGAAATATCACTTAACAAGCTGCCATTTCACGTCAGTTTTCGACAGTGGCCATAACCCGGTCGAGCTGGCAGTTTGTACTGCAGACAAAACTGTCTACAGCGCGGCTCTACTACTTAAAAAAAACTACATTTGCGTTGGTTATATTGTGTATTATTATACATATCATTCTGTAACGGTTGCCCGGTATGATCATATACGAGACATTTTCAAAGATTTTAGCCATATTTAGATAACATCTGTATCATAACATAAAAAAAATGTTAAACCAACACCATAAAAAGCGTGTGTTAAGTCTGTTAGCCATAACTCGTGTGTTTATGTAAATAAGTTTATCATAGTAGTAAAAAAGGAATATTAAAATATAGACGCATAGTATGTGTGAGTAGATTTAGATAGCTATGGGTTCAGTATAAAAATCAATGTCACATTTTTTTATTTGAATTAATGACGAGACGAGCCAAGCGCTTATTTAATGGTAAGCGCCACGCCTAGCCTGCACATAAACAGAAGCAACACCAAACAGAACATTGAATTACAAAGCACTGTATGGCGCTGAACTGCGCTCGTCACCCCGAGACATAAGATTTTAAGTCTCATAATGCCCAGTAATTTCACTGGCTTCAACGTCCTTCAAACCGAAACACAACAGTTCTTACACACTGTTGCTTGGCGGCAGAAATATACTTATATACTAAAATACACTTAGTAAATAGTTGAACGTTATATAGCAGATAACATTTTGGAGAAGGAATAAAGGATTTTTTTAAGAAATTGTTATCGCGTATGAAGACACAAATAAATAAAACTAAATTAAAGGATTTTACAGTTTTAGGCCCGAAAGGATCGGCATTAAGGATTAGGAAGAACGTAATTTTTTTTTATACATCCACACGTACGCCTGCTTCTAATGACGGCAAAGAGATCATGCAAGACTATCTGCATTGTATATTGCTATCTTCTTGCATATTTTATTTGAATTTAAAGATCCTTTAAAGTTATGCCCTCGGCGTACTCATTATCTCTATTTTGAATAACACTAACTTTTTCATTTTTTATACTGGCACTTCAATAATATAAGCATCCTTAGTATTAAAACTAATTTATTCTTCGTTTAAAAAAAGAATCACATTCTGAATAATACCAACGTCCGTACATATAGTTTTGGTTTTTACTATTTTAATATGGAATCCTAAAACCTATGTTTAAATAACAATTTGGGGAGCGAACGGTGAATTAGCATAATACATCCGATAACTAACATCGACAGAGAAGCCATAGACATTTCCATATTTGGGTCTATTATCAACACAAAGGAAATAAAATGATTGATATAAACATGGGAACACGGGACAGTTATGTACGTTCACAATATTCTATTTGCTGATAGATTTGATTAATGGCACTAAATTGTTGACACATTTCGTATAGATCTTTTTTTTTAGTCTACACTTGATGGTAAGCGCCGTATAGTTAAAAAAACAGCGACGACTGACAAACAATAAGTTTATCCGTGGTCACCATAATCATGCCAGTCTGTATGAATGCTTCATCACACTCCGAAGATCTCCGGGTCAAATGATATTGGGTTTTTCTATCACGAAATGCTCAGTATCGGCCCGGAGTCTGGAATTGTGTCCGGTATGGCGACAGGCTCGCTCCCTATCGTATCATAAGACGGAATACGCTCGGCAAAATGTGGGTCAACTGGTTACATCTCTGTCTACCTTTTCGGGGATTAAAGGCGTGAGGGCGTATATCTATAAGATGTATGAGGAAGCCTTTAGACGTCATCGACAGCACATCATTTCGTACTGTCACTGTCCATGTCGAGGTAGCTGGTAAGAGTCTACATCATTAGTTCCCAGAGTAATCCAGGTGGCCCCCCAGGGGTCGACAGGAGACTCGATGGGGGTCTAAGTTGATGTGACAAAAATGTGGGGTTTGTGGTAGATGGGGGAAATAGGGTAGAAATGTAGCTGTTGTGGTCCACCAGAACCAGCTAAATTTTGAAAGTGGTCTATGGGAAAAAAAGTCTGGGAACCTCTGGTTTACCTCATACACAGTACTATTGGCGACGCAAAGACGAAAAAATACGCATTAAAACATGACTGGATGTCAAACAGTCAGGGCATGTCATATTGTCCATTTGGGCAGGGTTCCGCGAAGCTCCGGTACATTTTTACTCGCAATAAACGGCTCTGAGAAGATACGAGAAGCCGTCACAAGGCACCGATTCCGCACAACCGGTCGTAACTCTAAACCCGTAGTGATGTGACATACATCGATAGTTATAAAGTATCGTATTGTAACACGCGCTTTATGCACGCTTAACAAGTTGCCGATACGATTGGTGTGTTTTCGAGTACTCTGAGAGAATCCGCAAAGATATCGTTGTTTATATGTTATAAATATATTCATGTAAAATAAAAATATAGCATAGCATATTTAAGGATGGTAACTCTATTGTATTAGAGCTCAATTTGTAAAAGTAGGGGTTATGTTGTTAATTAAAATAAAAATATTTTGGAAATAAATCAGTAATACGAGGTTACAGTTGTAAAACTATAGCTTGCCTCGATAAATACATATGATATTATCTGCACTAAGCATAACCTGTATCGCAGATGCCAAATTTATTTACATAAGTTCACCTGCATCCCCTTTAATATAGGCAGACGTATAACTGGTGCATCCGCGGGTCGTCGAGCTTCAAACATTTATTTTCTTTATGAAGTGTAAAAATAGACAAACATCTACGAAGATGTGAAGAATAGGATTTCGCCAACGAGAGAATGAGATAGATGCTATCACGTATCTTTATGCCTGCGTACAACGAAGCCTTCAGAAAATGTGTCATAAACAACGTCCACGTGTTTTATTTTTTTGCATTTGCGTATTAACATTCGTTGGTTAATTAATTTATTTTAATAATACTGAATTTCACCTTCTGACGCGTGTGAGTTGCACACACACACTTTTTTTTCTTTCTGCCTGGCGCTATCCCGGCTTAGTACCAGGGTCCGCCTTCCTACTTAAACGCCTCCACCTCGCCCGATCTTGAGCATCCTCTGTGGTCAAGCAATCGCTTATATATACAGTTAGAGGACGATTTTATTTGCGCCCAAAACATAAAGTACAGATGCACGGCATGAAGACATTACCGATTTTATTCATTCATTTTTCTTGATATTTAAGACAATACTATCGATTCCTCAAATCCCAAAATCTACCTTATCTTACTAAATTTGTGCTTTTCCATATGTCGATATACATTTATAGGTGTCGTTATTCACTTTCTATCAAGAGGATCTCCTTAATTGCCGCTCATAATAAAAACAACCCTATTATGCAACAACACGCACTTAACATAAGGAAAATTATTGCTCTCTCCTGCATTGAAAACATAAAAAACGGCTAAGTGCCCGTCGGATTCATATACAAAGGGTTCCGTTATTTTTTTTTATTTTTATCATTTTTATAATGTTTTAGGATATACGCCATTATAACACACATATTTTGTAAAAAAAAGGTTTAAAAGACAGATCCCTTTTAAAGTCTATCTATTCTATATCGAATGGTTAGAGGCCAACCTAGACTTACAGTTTTCAAGCTGCGCCAAGGCCTCCGATTTGGCTTAACGGCTGCTGTCAGTTAATATCATACGCGAATTTTTACCTACCCTTCGAAGCACGACGACGCTCAGTAGAAATATCACCAGTCACCCATCCAAACATCAGTCTTTGGATGGGTGACTGGCCAGCATTTACCTCGCTAACCATTTACCAATTAGTGAGTGCATTTGGCTATCACCCCTTCACCTTTAAATGTAGTACAGTGAGACACCGTAGACTTAGTGAGAGGGTTTAAGCACCCTTTGGGTACGGAACACTAAAAAGCATTAGCGTACCTACCACAGAACCCAATAAAAAAGATAAATCTTACCGATGAATAAGATTGATAGCAACACTACTTTATTGATCATTTTAGAACTTTACGCAGCTATAATTTATGTGGTTTTGTATTTATTATACCAATACAAATTAGGGAGGAAATAAAATAATACAGTCTTGGTGATTGCTTATCCCGTAGGAATGTTGATTTGTGGCTCTAGACCTCGTTTTGATTTGGCTCTCAACTGCTTAGTCTTTTGATGTGAAATATCTATAGCGGCGGGTCAGCCCGACTGTTATATCACGCGACGCTATATCATAGTATGTACGAGTATGTATGTATGTAGCATTGTAGTTGAATGTATGTAATTATTTTAATGAATATCATCATCATCATCATTAGCCACAAGACGTCCACTGCTGAATATAGACCTCCCCCAAAGATTTCCAGACCGACCTGTTGGAAGCGGCCTGCATCCAGCGACATCCTGCGACCTTTATCAGGTCGTCTGTCCACCTTGTAGGTGGACGTCCAACGCTGTGCTTGCCAGTACAACTTTTAATGAATATAAATGTTGAAAAAATCTTAATATTTTATTGTTAATTATGCCATATATATTTCCTAAACTGTCCTTTAATGCATATTACCTGTACAAAATAATTTCGATGTTTAATATCTGCCAGTTTTTGTAACCGATTATTTACGAGCTCGCTGAAGCATGAAAAGCTTAGTTGAAATACCATTAAGCGATTACCCACCCCTGGACTGATCGGGTCAAGGGTCTGCTGAATTGGCTATCAACTACAACTGGTTACGAGAAACACAGTCATAAAAAATACATCATCGATATCTTAGATGTATCGATGTGATCACATCACTAGTGGCCAGACGGGTATTATTAGGTCTTCCTGCTCTCTATTCGCGGTCTAACACGACAATTGCGTGGACTTAACAGATAATTCCTAAGTTCGCGGTTAGGCGGAATCTGAACTTTTGCATTCAATGGGCTTGACTGACATGAAATGAAGAGTTATGTTCGTTACTATGGCAACGGGATATTAGCTCATACCGTATTCAGTCCAACCATCCATTGGTCTAGTGACAGTGTTCTTGGGCTCAGAAACCGTGGGGTCTTGAGTTCATATACCAGGTCGTGGAAGTTTGTTTTTAAGTTTTCCAATCGAAACATCGGCTAACCATGGGTATACCAGTTGCACCTCCACCTACCCCTTCGGGGATGCAGGTGTGAACTTATGTATTGTATTCAGTTTCAAGTTCTAGTTATTATAATCGAATCGGATATTTTTTTATTAGCGTTATTGACGAGCATGTCGCACGGCTGATGGTAAGCGTCACGCCTGCCCATAAACAGAAGCAACACCAATTAGAACTTAGAATTATGAAGTATGCACTGCAAGGCACTGGATTCCATTTGTAATAAGATGGTATTAAGGCTTATTGGCAAGAAATTTCACTGGATCCAATGCCCTTCAAACCGGAACACAACAATGCTTAGATATTGTTGCTTGGCGCCAAAAATAGACAAAGCGATGGAACCTACCCAATCGGCCTCTCGCATATGAGGAACCTAGTTATTGAGATGATTCTTAGCTATCACCTAAGTAAGAAGAAAACCTATTCAGTCCTTCAAAAGTTAGATCCTAACATTATTGATTTTTTTACAACAAAAAATATATTAATTATCAATATAATGATTTATATTATAAGCAGTGTACACTAAACAAACATTAAAATCAAGTATTATAATTTATTAAGACCCGTTTACACTATGTACGCTAGTGGAGCTAGGACAGTTGTTAATTGATCCGACTCAGTAAGGTCAAAGAAATGTGTCGGCGTCGATGATTAATCATTTTTATGAAAGTCGTAAATAATTTGTTGTGATTTATTCGCGTGTTGGTTATGATAAGTGTAATTTGTAGGCGTTGCTAGCTCATACGTTATGAGTAGGATGTTGTTTTTCACTGAGCCCTTGCTGCTTGATAGTTTGTTTTTTATTTGATTGAATGACGAGACGAGCAAGGCGGTCTCCTGATGGTAAGCGCCACGCCTGCCCATAAACAGAAGCAACAACGCACAGAACGTTGAATTACAAAGTACTGCATGGTGTTGTACTGCGCTCGTCGCCCCCAGACATAAGATGTTAAGTCTCATAATTCCCAGTAATTTCACTGGCTTCGATGTCCTTCAAACCGAAACACAACTGTGCTTATACACTGTTGCTTTGCGGCAGAAATAGACGGCACGGTGGTACCAACCCAGACAGCCTCTCGCATACGAGGGACCTACCACTTATAATTACCAATTAATAAATAACTTAATAATCTATGCTTATAAAATAACATGTCCTGACTGACTGACTGATTCATCATCGCCGAGCGCAAATTATCAAGGCTACTAGCGTGAAATTCGGACTGTATATTCATTTTGTTATGTAGGCACCCACTAAGAAAGGATTTTAGAAAATTCCACCCCAAAGGGGTCAAAATAGGGGATGATAATATGTATGCAAGTTCGTCATTTTGAAAGCTACATTGCTAAAATTTTGTATTTCGTTTATTGACGTAAAACAAATAAATACGTGTTTCAGGAATTTTGGAAATTTTATTTAATAAGCGATGCAAAAGGGGGTGAAAGGAAATGCGAAAGTGAGTTTGTTTGTTACGCTTTCACGCCTAAATCACTGAACCGATTTTGATGAATTTATCTACAGAGACAGATGGGACCCTGGAGACGGTTACAGGCTACTTTTATCCCGGAAAATGCTGTTCACGCGTGTGGAACCGCGAGTAAAAGCTAGTAAGATATATATAAGAAAGTCAACTAGACATCTAACTGTATCACCCATTTACCGGCAAACACTACATGTATTTACCGACAAATATCATATGCATTATTATTATTTAAAGGTACATTTTGAGGTAGGCGATATAGGCAAAAGTCACGACGCGTAACGTAACGTAACGTACAATCGACAGTGGCACGCCTGCTATGTGACCCTGACAGAAGATCGTGACAGTTTTCATACAATTGCATACAAATCGGACGTGTCGCTGTCGCCTGAATCGCGGTCTCCTGTCGCGGTAGCTCGAAATGTACCTTTATATCTAACTAGCTTTTGCTCGCGGCTCCGCCCGCGTGAACAACATTTTCCGAAATAAAAGTAGCCTGTCCCGTCTTTTCCGTCAGGCGTGAAAGCGTAACAAACAAACTTACCCCCTGCCTTTTTCATCCCTTATTAAATAAAATTTCCAAAATTCCTGAAACACGTATGTATTTGTTTTACGTCAATAAACGAAATACATAATTTTGTTTATGTAACTTTCAAAATGACGGACTTTCATACATATTATCATCCCCTATTTTGACCCCTTTGGGGTGGAATTTTCTAAAATCCTTTCTTAGTGGATGCCTACGTAACAAAATGAATATACAGTTCCAATTTCATACTTGTAGCCTTGATAGTCTGCGCTCGGCGGTGATGAATCAGTCAGTCAGTCAGGACATGTTGTTTTATAAGTATAGATAAAGTTCTCCAAAGTAAATTCGACAAATTTCAACCCATTCCTAGAGTAAGACCATAAAACGCTAAAGACACAAGCGTACACAACAAAAACGCGTCGTTAAGGGCAACGAGCATTCCTTACAGCGTTTTATGAGTGACACACGGTCGTAAAGAACGGCCAACTGTTTACTTTTTAAACTGTTGGGTATGTTCGCTATGGGAGAAATTAACGAGGTGTTTGGTATACACGGATATAGTTTTAAATAACATCAAATGGTTCGATACGTTAAAGGGAATTTCTGGTGCAGTGTTTTAATTATATTCTATGTTGGGAATTTTAATAATGGCGTTAAATATGTTAATGTTTTACAAAACAATACGGCTATCTATGAAGTAGAAGTTTTGGAATACATGTTAGTAATTTTGGGATTATAAGACTGGGTGAGCTATGTTTAGGTAATCCAAATACACCGGGAACGTTGGGCCAGGATTATGATCAACGAGTGCCTATATTGATAGAGATGACATAGCGGGCTCCGAATGAGTTGTCGCAACGATTTGACCACTTTGAAGATGTTTGGCCGACAAAAAATGAAGTCAGCTTTACATACTCAGAGACTTGCCAAGTTTCATTGCGTGATATTGAAATATGAAATTTATTCTCGATCCTGGCTTACAGAAGTTGCACTGGCAGGTATGTGGGCGGTATAGCCTCGTAACTTTAAATAGAAAAAATACTAGGTCTCTCGTACGCGAGAGGCCATCTGTGTTGGTACCGCCGTCAAAGTCTGCAAGATCTATTAAAAAGTACTTTTAAAAACATTGTGTTTTTAGTTAGCTTTACTATTGAACAGTAAGTATCACCGTCTAACGATCGCTTACTTGCGCTGTGAAGCAAAAACTAATAAGGCCGGTCAAGTACTTTGTAGATACAAGTACTGTGGAATGACTCCACAGTTGACTACCCATGTCCTACAAATTCATCTAGGATATAGACTTTCCAAGTAAACACTATAGAATTTTATGACCTAGTTTAATAGTTAAATGCTATCATTTATTTTGCTGTTCATTTATAAATGTTCCTACCTTTTTTCTGGTTCTTTTGCAACGGGAGACTACTCAATCCCCGTGGAGAAGCAGTTGAGGTTGTTGAGAATCCAGATAGTTTTCGCCTGGATTCTAAACTTCAAACTGGTGGGTTTGATAAAGTCTTTATAGTAGAATTTAAACAGATTTTCAAAAAAAGGAATAGAATCAAAGAGAAAGGAAATAAAGACCATATTAGACGACCAGACGTACTGCAAACTTTGTGAATAAATAAAAAACACTCAATAGGTATACAGATCGACGTGACCCCAATTTAAGATTAGTCTTATGTTGTGAATACAGTTGCCAGACACAAATAGAAACAAATCTTTGCAGATCACACAAACTTTTTTCTTGGTGCGGAGATCTACCCGCGGTCTGTAGTTTCACATAAAAACGAAGCTGTCGATCTAGCTACCTTAAAAAGTAAACGAAATAAAAATAATTATTTGGTCTCATCAACTTATCGACACAGTGAAACTATACTATTTGATATACTAAGTAGTATGCAGGTAAATACTGAATAACGAAATTATAAAAAGGCAAAAAGCCGTTATGACACTAACATTGAGAACAATGAAGTACGTGTGGCTCACGGAATCTAATTTCACAACCGTACTGTTAACAGATTTCCTTCGTATCACATTACTCCAGATAAACATCCTACTGTTGTATCGGAGACGTGTAACGCTGCGGTCACACCGAGACAGAAACGTGTTTCTTTTAACGCTCGTTGGAGCTGTTGAAATGTTTTGTTGTTAATGTTTGATTGAGATTTTAATGTAAAATCATATTCGGGGCTAGATGGTGTATTTGGGTAAAAAGTGCTAGTTTAGTTAATTAAGGAAGTCGGACCCTGACATCAATCTGGGATAAAGCTAGCAAGAAATGAATAAAGTGACGGATATAGGTAAAAAACACAAGGTAGCTATTTTGATTTACGTAACAGCACCTACATTTTTTGCATTATAAAATATATTGATAAATAATATTTTTCGACATATAACAAATCTTCAAATTACACGAAACTCTGCGTTTACCTCATCACTGTGAACACAGCTTTACACCAATAAAAAACAAACAAGATCGCACTTATCAGCACACAGTTTATTATTTCTAGGAATATATGTTGGCGTGTGTAAAAACATGTTGATCGCTTGTCATGATGATGTAAAAAACGGTAACACATCCTTCTCCCTTCCAACTTTATACAGTATAGGTTGAAGAGTTGATTTCAAATGCAATGTGGACTTTTTCTTGAATTCTAACGGCGCGTGGGACCTCGTTATACAAACATTCATAATCTTTTAGGTTCTCGTCTGTGAAAAATACCGAGAATTAATGAGCTTATAGGTGGTCAATGGAATCATGCTGGCGTGTATAAATGCTTCTTTAAGAAGAAGAAGCAAATCAAAGAGCTAGCGACAGGACAGGCGGATGACCGATGAAGGCACAGGAATACAAGGATGTACCCTAACCAATCATCAAGTCATGTCTCAAGCCCCTCGGGAGAACCGGATGTACACTGGCTGATTTAAAGGTCAAAATTTTATGCCATGACCTCTTCACCACTCGTAACTTTTTCTTAATAACTGCAAGTTTAGTTAAACTGTAAAGACCACTCGTCAAATATAACCTCAAAACTTATAAAAACTCTAAATTAAATAACGGTATGAAATATAATACCGGTTAATTAAGGTTATGGGAATACCAATGGCAAATAAACAGCAAAGGACATTATAATATGCTAATATCGAAAGCTATCGATATATTATTCGCATATAAATCTAATTAGAAAAAAAATACACATTTTATTAATATTGGCACCGGTCGTCGCAGTTTTGTCGGTACAACGTAATTAATTACATCTGTCGTGTATTAATTACCATTTTACTGAGTAGAATATTTACTTTTTAAGAGGATAAGGCCCCACATCTATGGTCCTGAAGTGTGAGATTATTTTAGTTAATGTTTAATATATTGGAAATATATCTAGTGGAGTAAAATTTGTGCCTCACCACATAGAGCGTGATGAACAATTCAGAAGTTTTAGTTTGTGAAATACGCGATGGTTTTTTTGTAAGGTGGTTTTTTATTGAATAGGCCGGCGAACGAGCAAGTGGGACACCTGATGGTAAGTAATCTTCACCGCCTATGTACACTTCCAATACCAGAACAATCATGGGCGCATTGCTGACTTTAAAGGAAAACATTGCATATGTAGGTATGAACGCAGGAGAAAACAGGCGGTGAAAATCACATACCATCAGGTGACCCTCTTGCTCGTTTGCCGGCCAATGCTATAAAAGAATTATTGCAGGTGATTCTCATTAAAGTCTACTGCTTCCTGTTTTATTAGCCTGATTGATAAAAGGGGTAGGTCCCTCGCCTGTTGATAAACCATCACGCCTGGCATGGCAGAAGCTACACCACAGAGACTGCATCGCACTGGACTGCGCTCGTCACACGGAGTCATATGTTAAGTCTAATGCCCAGTAATTTCACCGGCTTCAATGTCTTTCTAATCAATACATAACAGTGCTTACACCCTGCTGCTTTGTAAAAGAAAACGACAAAGCGGTGATACTGATGCAGACGGCCTGTGCCGCCTAGTCTTTATTGCTGTCTGCTAAATTGCTTGCTAATCCGTTTAAAAAAAAGTTCATGTTAATCTTTCATACAATGTTTTGTATAAACAGATTATTAAAATTTACGAATATTAATGCGTAATGAAACTGCGTAACTTCACACTCATTTCAATTTATGATGGAATTTGTTTTGATTCGATTAGAATTTATAATCAATTAATTTATTATTCCACTTTATTGAGGTCAGTTTTTGCAAAATAAGTATGAAACTAGGTTTTATTGCTACTTAAAAATTCATGCAGAGAGATCCTTGTGACTACAGATACACTCGTTGTTTGTCGGTGGTCCCTATTTTTTTCGGATTGCACTGCGCTTATAGTCAATTGTAGTGCAGTCATTTTGCCGAGCTCACATAAAAAAAACCATTTAATATTCATTAATATCATAATCCTTGTACTTTTATTGGACTAGACATTAAACTTGCTGTAATGTTCAGAACAATGCGTAATGCCAATAACAACGAATTTGCACCAATTTGTAATATCGAATTGAAATTGTGTTTATTGTTAACAATTGTAATTTGCATTATGCGTTTTGAATGGCTTATTTGTACTTGTTTCTTATTAACGCAGTAAATTGCTTTTGTTTATTATATTTGCGATCATGACGAAAATTTGTTTTAATATCTTTACACTGTTAACGAAATCCACCTCAATATTAATATATATAGGTGTAAAATAGATGGTAGGTCTCTCGCACCAATGTTTCCCGTATGAGAGTCCGTCAGAGTATCAGAGATCGATCTCATTATTTATTTACTCAAAACCCTTCCTAATGACTCATTCTTAGCAAGTTTGTTGTAACTGATAACTTGAATTATAGACGAGCACTGAATTTCCTACCCCATTTAGCTGTTCCTCCCTTAGAACGTCGTTTTTTTAATAGCATAGGTCAGGAAACGAGTAAGTGGATAACCTGATGGTAAGTGATCTCCGCCGTCCATGTGGGCGCGTACGCCCACAATGTTACATTAATCATGGGCGTCTTGCCGACCTTAAATGAAAGGGATAATTAAGGGATTGGGAAGGGAAGTGTATTTGGGTCTCCAGATATCTCAATTACCGTACGTAACGCAGCAGCAAGCTGCTACTTTATATAGGTTTTCTGTGTGACAGTGGTAAAGACCCGGTCAGCTAGCCCATTCATGCTGTAGAGCCACGTCTCTACCGGTCATGAATATTACTAATATATTCGTACATTCGGATTTCCAATATATTGAAATAATCTTTGAAGTCAGTTAAACACGCGTTGACAGAAATCAAAGTCAAGCAGTATAATATATTAGCAGAGTGAAATACAGAAAGGCGGAACTGTTGCACAACTGATGCTAGGCCGTCATGCAGGTGTCCATTGTCTCCGTGAGAGAGCTTACTTAACACTGATATATCGGTAAGGAATTAATAAGGTACCAATGTCTAGAGAAAATCAGAAACTATATAAACTTTATAGATGATCGATAAACTTACAATTGCACATTTCTAAGTCGATGATGATTTCGTTGTGTATCACATTTACTTAGAAATGCGTGGTCATTACCCTAAAATAAATACAATTAATCTGGTGATGAGTTAAGTGCAGTCAAATATTATTGTGGCAATTCCATATAATCTATTCGTCAGTTTATCCGCATAGAGAGTCAGCAAACATATTAACAAATTAACTTTCATATTATTATAATATTACTAGTGTATATTCTGACTTAAGTATTTTAATAGGGTATGCAGTTAGCAAACTTATCTGGTTTAATTGTTTGGTTCAGGTGAAAGATAAAATCAATCTGAAATAGAACTGTTGATAATATTTGTTGAACGATTAGAGTGAACTATTGGGCATAAATACTGGTCTCCGGTGAATGTACTAAGTACTAAGGTCTTGTTTTTAGTTAGTTACTAAACAGTGTAGTAGGTCGTCGATCAGTCTAGCCGGCAAGTGATTTAAATGTTAATGCATAGATTAAATTTGAGAGGCAGGAAACAAGGCCACTTGTCGCCGTCGCTGTTAATGTACGAGTACTTAGTCCTTGTAACAACTACGAAATGGGTGATGAATATTTTAAATTTCCTAATATAGCTTGTGTATGATGGAATAGAATAATATGGATAGGATTATTGTAGGTAGCAATTGATGGATTGTCTTAAGTTAAAGCGGATATGAAAAATAAGCTCGACGTCGATGAAGAGTCACTTATTTAAAGAGAAAATTAACATCTGCAAGCCAATCATAATTTTTGCTTTAATTTTGCTAATTGCAGCACGTAAAAGTAGTGGTTTTGTATTATACTTTTATTTATTTGAATATTATAGATCGTGTAGTCACTTAGCTATGTCAGATATGTTACTAAAATGTTATCTCAAACACCACATTTTGGAAACGGTGCACGATAGGCAAACTAATTAAGTAGAAAACACATATTTAGAAGTAGTACTAAATAAAGCCGTGCAATCTAAAGACACTGACTATAATTCCTGTGAAGAAAATGAAAAACTCAGATATAATAGTTGACACTAAGCTACACCAAATACTTTTACTTGGCACACCAAAATAGAAGTCAGGTCAATAGTATTTTAAGAAGCATTTGATATTCTTTATTAAGTAATATTTGCAGTAAGTATTAGATTTCCAAGACTGTACACAGCAAGCATGCAAATGAAGAACGTAAAATAAATTGGTTAATGCTAAATCATAACAGATTAAGTGCCGTATTTCGAATTTATAGACTTATAAACTCTTATGTATGTAGTAATATCCTTATTATTTATGAAGGTTTTGGAAAATATTTTAGAAAATTCGCATTTTAGTACACACAATACAATACAATATAAAAACTCTTTATTGTATAACCAATAATCACTTAAAATAAATTAGCATAGGACTACTTAATGGTTTTACAATATACAGAACACTCAAAACTTAACCGACAAACCTGATGACTGACAAACTTAAACATCAGCATATCCATGGACTTGATACTTCAAGTTCATGTACTGAATGATGTCAGTCTCTAAAATCTCAGTAATTGTACAAAATGCAACACATTGCTGTTTTCCTGGCCTTTGTCATAAAGGTAGCATTTTATTTATCATGTGCTAAAATACAGTATTGACTAAGGTTATTATGTTTGATATAGTGTCAACTTTTTCGGTTTATGATTTAAATTAGCGCAGTTAACAGCTTAATCTAGATAACTTGTGAGACGAAACAACTATTCGCAGACGTGTGGCTAATGTGTTTCTTGACCTACTTACTATGTGGCTTAGTACTTTAAATGGTGAATGGTGTAGGTTTGATTTGGTGTATTTACCTGCAACAAAAGAAGTATTCATGAATATTGTTGTAGTAAAATAAAACATTATAATATGAAATTTTAGTTTTATAGCAGAGCAAACGAGCAAGTCTGTCACCTGATGGTAAGTGATTTCCACCGTCCATGAACATCTATAATACTAGCGGAAAGATAGATGCTTTGCTGACCATAAAAGAAAGGCATGATTATTAGGAAATTGTGAAGGGAGGGGAATTCGGGCTTCTGGATATCTCCGTATGACTTTGTATAGTTATGAACCAAAACGTCTAGACAAAACAAATATTTGGTGTGAATATGACCTCAATTGTTCTGGCGTTTAAAAGTTCCCAGTTGGTTACATAGTAACGACAAAATGATTCACTTGTGTGTTTACAGTTGAATTGTCATTGTCCCGATTTTATTTCACTTGGAAACTTTTCCAAGCATTTAATTTTTATATCAGTATAATACTTCATCAAAAATCTTCGCTTCGTAAAAGATGGAATTCAGAATGATATTAGATACCGTTTTGTCAAGCCAATAAAAACAAATTATGTTTGTTTTGTTCACACAATATCGCTTTAAAATACATTTTTATTGGCATGTCCTTACAATAATGGTAATAATGTCCTTACAAGGTGCGCGCGTAAAAATTGAGTTTAGCATACAAAAGGCTATAATTTTCCTCAAATATTTTGCATATTGTCAAAGGATTCTTTTGTGAATAATAATTTGTTATATTAAAATAAATAACATAAAACGTTGTGAGTGCATAGAAATAAATATTATTATTAAAATAAATTTTAATCCCTAGGGTTCCATATTAAAATAAATAACATAAAACATTTCAAGCGCAGTTCAGTGCCATGCAGTGCTTTGTAATTCAAAGTTCTGTGTGGTGTTGCTTCGGTTTATAGGCAGCGTGGCGTTTACCATCAGGCGAGCGCCTTGCTCGACTCGTCATTCAATCTAATTAAAATCATCATCATCGGTAGCCCTAGGATGATATCCAAATTACAAAAGTCACAATTACCACCTATCACTTGTAACGGTATTAGTATCCCGTATAGTGACAAAGTGAAAAATCTTGGGATATACCTAGATAAATCTCTCTCCTGGGTGCCACAATTACAAGTCGTAAGTAGAAAGCTGTTTGCCTCAGCAGCATCCTTGCGAAGGCTACGCAATTTTCTACCCACTTCCACAAAGGTTTCACTTGCGCAATCCCTTCTTCTTCCCATCCTTGATTATGCAGATGTCAGCTATCTTGATCTTACTGAACAACAATTAGACAAACTTGAGCGCCTCCAGAATTTCTGTATCAGATTCATATTTGGACTACGCAAATATGATCATGTTTCTGAGTTTCGCGCCAAGCTCAAGTGGTTGCCCATACGGTTTCGCCGGAATGCACACATTCTATCTCTTCTTTATAACATTCTGTTCTGTCCTGTCACTCCCTGCTACCTAAAGTCTCGCTTTCAATTCCTTCATGACACACATACAAGGTCTCTGAGATCATCTGAAAATTTAAAATTGATGACGCCAACGCATTCCACTATATATACAGACAAATCGTTTACTGTCCAGGCTACTCGACTGTGGAATGCTCTACCGGTAGGCATTAGGCGTGCCCAATCGCTTCCTGTGTTTAAAAAAATGTTGAAGGAGCACTATCTCGCTACTAGTTTGTAACGTACAACTACACTGGCAATAAATATATATATTTATATATATACATATATATATTTTATAGTTAGTTTATTAGTTTATGTATATTATGTATTTTTTTTATATATAATATTTATTGATTATATCAATTAAATCAATTATCTATTATTTTTATGTATACTTTTGATATTTGCTTATTGTACACTCTTGACTGCCCTTTCTTTCTCCTTCTTTCATTTCCATCCCATGGTTGCCTGTAAGACATTGCCCTGTGCGATAAGGCCGCCAATTGTACTTCTCAACTTAGTTATATTGTAGTGTTATGTCCTGTACTTGTGTGCAATAAAGTTTAAATAAATAAATAAATAAAATATGTATTGTGAGTGTATTGAAAAATAAATTTTAATCCTTAGGGCCCTGCTACACTATAACAGAACGGTTCGGCATAGATATCGCCGAAGTTCTGTTTTAACAAAAATTGTAATTTATTCATTCCAGAATTTGATAATGGAGCATATGACGGGGTTCTCAAAGATCATGAACACACCAACCACTCTTCAGGTATATATTTTGTCTCTTACGTATCACAATGACGCTTGCAGCGGAGAGCGAATTCAATTTTGCTTTCGTGGCCCAAGCATTACTGATGTGGCGTGGTAACATCGCCGAGCAAGGATAAAAAGCAAACACGAGAACTGAACATAACCTCGTCTCTTTTCCCTCACACCACTCACCTAGCAATATTTATCCAGGTGAGCAATTACCACCACTACTGATGGTATTTGAACAACAGTTTAACGGTCGTGTCGTTTTGACAACCACGCACAAACATTGTTTCCACAGCTTTTGGGCTTGTGTTGGTAATGTCTATTGATTTATGGGAGTACGGAATCTTTTGTAAAATAATGGTAATAATATCAAATTATATTGTCCCACTGTTGGGCCTGGAATATACGAATGAGTGGGGTAAGGTCTTAGTCCACCACGCTGGCCTAACGCGGATTGGCAGACTTCTCGTACCTTCGATTTTTTTATGGAGAATTTTCAGGTTTACAGATTTTCTTCGCCGCTAAAGCAACCGATTCTTATTAATAATGAATATGTATTCGTCATTACGGAAATTCAGAGGTGCATACATGCTCTTGTTTTCGAACCTGCTGATTAGATATACTCGTATATACGAAAGGTTTGCGTCTGTTTATTAAAAACGATAAATCGTATTCTTTATTTAAAAATAGTTATAAGAAAAACAATAAGTGGCCAGTGGCTATGGTAAACGAATATAATCGACAAATCGATTTTCGATAATCGATACTTCAACATTGTCGAAAGTCGTTAAATCTAGTGTTTAACAGCGTTCTTATTTGTCGTGATTGGTTAACCAAAACCACTTAAATATACTCAAACGCAAAGAATATTATTTACAATTAATTTAACACCTGTCGAATCGAAACACCCACCAATAATAATACAAATAAACAATTAATTAACGCAATAAAATTAAATGCTTGACTCATTTCACTTTTTATGCAATAATTTATATTCATAATGGTGTTATTTGCCGCAAAAGTCAGATTTTAATCACGATTCGAAAGTTATTTTTATTAAATTAAATATTTCGTTATTAATTCGATTAATAAGCTGTCATTATAAATTCGGCATCCAATTAAGTGATTGTTTATATATGTTGATATTTCAAAATAGACTTTAATGAATTATTCTAAATAATTGTGTGTATTCAATTATTATTAATGTATCATAGCTGTGATGTAACATTTAGATTTTTCTGGAATATTTGACATTATTTGAGGATAGGAGGTATATGTTTTTTCGTGTTCAACTTATTACGTAAAATTACGGGTAATGTTTTCATTATTTTTGGAATGGTTACTTTTGCAATGTTAAACGTTAATAGTTGCCAACGCAACCAAAATCTCTAAATATTGTCTTGTCTATATACCTAAAAAGGTATGATAATGGCGATTCGAAACCAGTTAAACGGGGCCTGTTAAAGTGTTTCGTGATAGACAGTGGATGTTGCAATAGCCATCATCTTTTAATGTCCTAACTTTGTAGGGCATGGGTTGCCAACAATTCTCGTTTCCCAGATTTCGTGCTAGTTCAGAAGGCGTCGGTAGAAGGTCCGGGGACGTAATTAGAAAAATGAATTCTATAAATGTCCGTTATTAACCCGGATGTTTTTATTTGCCCAAAAACAGAAGCTTATTTTCTTAAATAACTAAAATATGTGTATACAGGAACCTCGCAGAGTTTATAAGGCGTCGCGTCGGTAGAAGGTCCGGGGACGACATTAGAAAAATGTATTTCTAAAAATGTCCATCGACAACCCGAACGTTTTTATTTGCCCAAAAATAGAAGTTCACTTTTTCTAATAACAAAATAATGTGACTAAATAAACTCACGGATACCAAGGTTGCCGAGGATGTACTGTGGTGTGATGTATCAGGTGGTTTGGTCACCTTTTGAGGAAACTGCAGGAGTACGTCGGTCGCACATGCCTGAGTCAAATCGTGCCACAGTAATGATCTGAGGATGGGCCAAAAGCTGTGGTTTGATGTATTAGGGGGAGCCATGAAAGCCAATGGTATCTACGGAAAATGCTCATGACTGGGCGAAGTGGAAGCGTTTAAGTACGAGGGCAGGTTGTGTAATTGTTATCAAATTAAATGTCTCCGGTGTTCCATTCACAGTAATTTTGAAATTTTCCCACGCAAAAATTTGAATATGGAAGACCGTTTATAACTGATACTCGATTCCCTTGTAAGGCGGGACTCTTAGTATGGGCGCCATGGCTTTATGATGGAAGAGAGCCGAAGTTTAAAGTATGACGTATTAGATGCCAACAATGTTCCATTTTCAAATTATAGGGATGTTTTTATATTTGTAAATGGAACATCGTCAGCGTCTAGTACGTAGTAGTCTGGCGCGAGTCATAGTTTTACTTTTTATACCAATAGACGAATTGTATCTCAATTTAATGATTTTATAGCCAGCTATAAAATACACATGTTCTTATCATAAACCCCTGAGGCAACTGGATAGAAAAAATTCAATTTACCAACCCAAATATTTGTCAGGTGATTCATTTTATTGCAAAATTATGAATCACGCAGAAATGCAGACGCCGTAAACCATTAAGCGCTTTTACATTCGCAAAAAAATATACCAGAATGCACACTGATTAGCATATTTTTAACCCAATAAGGTATTTTATATTCCGTTAACGTGATCTTATTACCGATTGGTGCATGTTATAATGTATGTTTTGATCACCCAAATTTGAAGTATTTTAATAAAATGTTTAGGATCTGCGAATTGTTGTTGATGTGGGTGTTATGGGTTCAGAGGCCCTTGTATTTTATAATACATCGATATCCGCCATACAATAATTAATGGAAAGCTGTCGTAATATTTTTAACATTTACAAGCTTACTGATTAATCTAAAAATAAGTTATGACAAAATTTAAAAAAAACAACCACAAAAAAGAACACCGAAAAGTGAAAAATAACAATTTCAGGTCTCTTTGAAGTCTACCTGTGCTGCCGGTCAACTGAAGTTGCAGTGTTATTTTTTGAAGTAAACTCATTGTTTGTCGGTGGTCGCTGGCTTTTTGGACTGCACTGCGCTTACTATCAGGTGTAGTGCAGTCACATTGCCGTGCTCGGATAAAAAAATCAAGAATCAAACAAGTCAGCCTAAGAACTAATTTTTCATCTGCCTAAATTAATGATAACATTCTTCGAATTTATAATATACATTGTCAATCAAATGCTAAGCCATTAATGGCTATTCATTCGTATTTTTTGTCCAATCGGTATTCAGGCCAGACAATGAGGTCATCAAAACATTAGCTGTGCTGGTATCAAGCAGAGAAACGAAAGCAAAAGTCATAAGAAGCGAGTTGGCGCGCCCACTCGCTAATTTTTCAATTGTTCCTAATAGACAGGTGGATACTGTATAAGGATGGTGCCTATTTGTGGGCGAAAATATTATGTAACATGAGTCCACGCCTTTATCCTCGAAGATGTTTACAAGGTAGGTCCCTCGTATGCGAGATGCCATTTGGGTTGTTACCACCACTTTGTCTATTTTTGCCGCCAAGCAACAGTGTGTAATCACTGTTGTGTTTCGGTTTGAAGGACATTGAAGCCAGTGAAATTACTGGGTGTTATGAGACTTAACATCTTATGTCTCGGGGTGACGAGCAATTCAGTGCCATGCAGTGCTTTGTAATTCAAAGTTCTGTGTTGGTGCTTCTGCTCATGGGCAGGCGTGGCGCTTACCATCAGGCGAGCGACCTGCTTTTTCGCCATTCAGGCAAGTAAAAAAAACGCTACCCGCTAGCAAACAAACCCTGTCCTATATAACCTATAGCAAGTGTCACACGCTCATAAAAATTATCATTTCCGCACAACACAAGGTTTGAATTAGGAACAAACGTGTAGGAGTTAAACCACACACGGATCCTGTTTCCCATCAAAGAACACCGTGTCTCTCTGCGCAGGCAACTGTACTTTAAATGGCAAGGGAGATTAAGAAAGCTTTTAAAGGTAATTACAGTGTATTACTATTGATTAAGCTTCAAGTAGGCTGATCGTGTAGACACAATTATATTTAGAAATTTCGATCGTTAAGGTCTGTTTTGGGGTATGCGACAGAGACAAGAGATCGCGACGCACGACGACAGCGACACGTTCACTTTGTATGAAACTTAGGGTATTTGACTTGATTATTTTTATTGTTCTATTTTTGAAAGAATTATATAAATCAAGTAAAAATAAATAAGTTCGAAGCCATTTAAGTCTCCCGAAAGGCGTAATTGTAATAATGCACATGTTGTGTTACGTCACAAGACAGGACACGCCATTATTATGCACGCGTGCGAGGGAGATCGTTATATTTTTCCACTACGCGCCCACCTTTGCTCGTACCAATATTTAAAACATGAACTGCTGCCTCATTTTTCATTCAATTTTAATTCTGTTTTCGCAAAACAGTGCCTTTTTATTATTACTGTATATTTTTATTTGTAAAGTTAAATACTCTATTTTATAAGTAAGTTTTGAGGCAGGAGAGAGCGACACGTAACGGTTTCCATAGAATTTTATGCAAAACGGACATGTTGCTATCGCTTGAGTTGTGTCACGCATCGTGGTCTCTTCGATCGCGTTCTTTAAAACAGGCCTTAAAGTATAACATCCATTAATTAGATTTTTGTAAAGCTTACGGCAATCAAGCACCTTCGCCAATATAAAGAAATATCTAATTTCCTTTCAAGATCATCCGCCGGTAGCTGTAGATAGGATGGTGGTATATTCATATCCGCCTGGATATCGACCACCGTACACATGGTGTTAAAACCTGCCGTAGTGATCCACACGCTTTGTGTGGATCGCGTTCCAGGATCAGCCAGTTTGTATCCGGTTCTTCCTCTTGCGATATGACTTGATGTTTGATTGGGGCGGGTATAGGGTTACATTCTTATATCACTATGTCTGCATCGGTCATCTGCCTATCCGGTCGCAGGCGCCTCGATTTGCTTCTTCTCTCTCTGAAGAGGGAAGAAGCATTTGTACAGGCCGGCATGATTCTGGTGACCACCGATGAACTCATTGTTTGTTTCACTGCACTACGCTTACCATCAGGTGTAGTGCAGTCACTTTGCCGTGTTCGGATAAAAAAAGGAACACTCAAGCCTGTACAAATTCAGTTAACTCCTCAAGCCTGTTAATGAACATTGGAACTGTGCATAAAAGGTGATACATTACGGCACCGTTTTGCACAAAACTGTATGAGTCACTGGCGCCTCCACACACGCCGATTGTGTCGGACGCACGTGCAAAAATTCACTCCGTGCTGTCGTAAAGAACGGTAATTGTGACCTTTTGCATATATCGGTATGGATTAATCTTTGTAAACGAGCGATGTTTGTCAACTTTCTACTGTATGTAGTGTGGATATTTGTGTTTAAGAGTTACATAGAGACTCAAGGTTTAGAGTCAAGTTTTGAGTGGTAGAGCCACGTTGACAGTTTTGTTTACTTGCATGAAAAGAAGAAGCAAATCGAGATGCCTGCGAAAGCACAAGCGGAGGACCGATGCAAGCACAGGGATACAAAGATGTACCCCTATACCCGCCCCAACCAACCATCAAGTCATGCCGCAAGCCTCTCGGGAGAACCGGATATACACTGACTGATTCGGGAACGCGATCTACACAAGGCGTGCGGATCACTATGGCAGGTTATAACACCACGTGTACGGTGGTCGCTATCCGGGCGGATATGAATATCCTACTACCAGCCACTAATCTTATTAAGTTAACATTTTAAAGTTACATAACACAATAATCATCTACTACAATAATTATAAGAATTTAAAAAAAGAACTTGCCGAAATCTAGAACGCAGTTTCTTGCAAAAAATAAGTAAACGGTCATTGTGTGGACATGCTGCCGACGGTAGTGCAATTGTACGAGAATAGTTCAGCACCCTGGTATGCTATTGGTTCATAGATATGGGTACATACTCAAAGATGTCTAGGGCCAATTACAATTGCGAATGAGGTGTAAAAAAATATGCTATGCCTAAAGGAATAATTTGTGAAATTGATTTTTTTATTGGTTCAGAACCATCTAAAGGCTGCTTTACTGTCTTAAATGTAGGCCAATTTTGACATCAAGTCAAAAATAAATAATTAAGATTAATATTGTGATAATAGACTTTGTGAAATAAGTTAAAAGCAACTACACGAAAAATAATGATCCATAGGATAAAAAATCTTTAGTAAATAAAAAAGTGGCACAACAGTAAATACAAGACATATTGACAATACAAATGCCGATTCATTTGAAAAAATATTTGTTAAAAGACTTTTCCATGTTAGAAATGGATACTTTTGATGGCAAATTTAATGGATCTTTTATCAACCATCTTACCCACTTTCACTCGAATAAAATTGATAATTAAAACTTAATGCGTGAATAATGTTAGAACTTGTTTATCTTTAATATTTGTTAACTATTCGGTCACGCTTTTTGCTGTTATTTGTGTAAAGTTATTTTAGTTTCTCTAATTTCTATTTGGTTTGAAATTACTTTGCTAAGTTTTATCAAAATATTTGGTAAAAACTGAATAATCACTTTACGTCATGAAATTTTTAAACTACCAATATAGATTGTTAAATGGCAATAATTAATTGAATTCGCAACCTTGTGAATTAGTTCAGTTAGTTAAAGGGTAAGTCTCTAGTACTTAAGATGTAATCTACAAATGTTGTAAATAAATACAAAAACACCCCATTTCCGAGTTTAATTATTAAACATACAAACAGGACATTAATAGTAATGACACAATATAATCATATGCATTAGCACATGCTTCCTTCAAGCCATATCAATTTGTTCGTCCGGTGCGTTTAATCCACTCTATAACATCTACAGTTTATGGGTTGTTACGGCCATCAATTTACAAATGATAGTAGTTTATTTTATAGTAAGTTTGTCTTTTTACTCTCACGAAAACATAAGTTTACATTTTTTTTCTAATTGGCAGAGATGTTGTTTAGTCTAAAGTTTTGGTGTATACTTTTTTTACGCAAAAATATAGTATTTTTTTCGATGATTATCCAAAGTAACATGTGTTTGGGGGCAACCTGGCTACAAAGGACATATCTGGAGAATTAGCCAAATTACGGAGTATTGAAAAATGTTCCTTAGTGAGACTTGTGTGATAAAGGATGTATAAAGGCTAATTCCGGACAAAAATGATTAATTCAGCTGAAGTTCGAGGCGCTAAAGCATTCCAGTAAGTTGCTAAAAAAAAGCAATATCATGAGTGATCAATGAGTGAGTGAGTGGTATTTCGCTTTATCTATTAGAATATACAAATTATAGTATTTAGTATCAAGCGTGAATTTAAAGTTACTAGTAGTGAAACAATAAACTTCATCATACTGGTGAAATCTTGGGCAGAAGTCAATAATGTATGAAGTGTGTTTAATAAAAGATAATGCAGCTTTAAGAGTAATCATTTTTGGTTTTTCTAAGTTTTTTTATGTGAAGATATTTTTAAGAACAATAAAACCGAAGGTCTTTTTACGGTGACTGACGCGCTAATTTACTTTAACATTCACTTTATAGAAAGGAAATTCTATATAAAAAAAATGTGACGAATGTATAGGGTTTTTGTAGTGGTTAGATAGATAAATATAATATTCTTTACTACACACCAAATAAGGTCATGTAAAGGCAAGGATCGTACAGTAAGATACAATGGGCGGTTTTATAGCAACCGGCAATTTCTTCCAGACAACCTTACGGTGGTTAGTGGTTTTCCTTTAAACGTATTCAAGAGATTGGAGGCCATCAAAGAGGTTACCTCAATATTTACGTGACACTTTAATGTCAAATGTGTTCTTGGTTGTTGTGGTTGTTAATAAAAAAGTTGATACAAGAAGGTATTGAATGGCTATCAAATCTAATCATTAATTTTTGAGAAAATCACAAATAAATTTTCATTTTTGTCTTTTTTTATTTAATTGAATGACGAGACGAACAAGTCGTTCGCCTGATGGCGCCATGCCAGCCCAGAAACAGAAGCAACGTCACACATAACTTTGAATTATAAAATACTACATGGCACTGAACTGCGCTCGTCACCCCGAGACATAAGATGTTAAGTCTCAGATTGCCCAGTTATTTCACTGGCTTCAATGCCTTCAAACTGAAATACAACAGTGCTTACACACTGTTGCTTGGCGGCAGAAATAGACAAAGTGGTGGTACCAATCCAGACGGCCTCTCGCATACGAGGGACCTACCACCTTGTTAACCTTGTCTTTCTTTCTACCTGGCGTTATCCCGGCTTAGTACCAGGTTCCGCCTTAATTTACATATTTAAATTTGTTTTTATTAGTTTATTTGTACGTAAAGACATTATACGGGTTGAAGACTGTACCTTCTTTTTTGGGTCGGTGAAAATTAGGTGCTTTATTACTTGATCTAAATCTTTTCATCGAAGAATCGATCAGTATCTAAGATGAAGTATTCTTTCAACATGAATAATAATAAATCAAATGTATTTCAACCTCCCAACGATTTTAAAAGGTCATATCCCTTTGAATATCACAGAACCGATTGTATGAACTCCATTAATTATGGTGCAGCAATGTTTCAACGTTTTAATTTGAAGTTGTAATTAAGGCGTAACATACGGTTGTAATGAATGGAATCTCTATTCATGGGGTAATAATGTGTACCTACCTTTATGTAAGGGTTTGCGTACACTTTTAGTCGCTCGACTGTTTTGTATTTACAGTTTGGTACATAGTTATGCATCCTGTACCTGTTCATAACATGGTAACAACTTGCTGACCATACAAATGAGCTTTTTTTAAGAATGTAAGGACTTTATGTAACTCTATCTATCTATTCAGACTGTACACTTATAACACATCGTATATACCTGACCGTGAGCTGTGCGCGTTAGATGCTTTTTGGATGGGTGACGTATGGAGTGGAGTGCAGTGCAGTGCAGTTCAGTTCTGGACAGTTCAGTTGAGTTGAGAGTGAGTACTTAATAAATATACTTAAGTTATAAGTTTTCACTTCTATCGGCAGTCCCTATGACTGCCAATTTAATTTATTTTTATTATTCCACACATACACGAAAAAAATCTCGACAAAACCATTATCAATGTGCGCAAGCCCTAATATAAATTTGTTTGATGTATAGCGTTGTGTGCTATTGGCCCATAACTCAGCTTTATCTGAGATGAAATGAATGGCGTCTGTGGATTTACAAGTAATATAGAAAGCGTCCATACTCCGAACTATGGACGATTAGTTATCGTACGGTATGTTTATTGAAATGCGTAGAATATTTGAAATTACACAGAGGAATTATAAGAAAATAAAATAAAGTAAAAAAGAAAACAATTATTAAGACTCCTATCATTTTTTTTATTTTGATTGAATGACGAGACGAGCAAGGCGCCCGCCTGATGGTAAGCGCGACGCCTACCCATAAACAGAAGCAACACCATATTACATTGAATTACAAAACACTACATGGCACTGAACTGCGCTCGTCACTCCGAGACATAAGATGTTAATTTTCATAATGCCCAGTAATGTCATTGGCTTCCATATCCTTCAAACCGAAACACAATAGTGCTTACACACCTTTGCTTGGCAACAGAAATAGACAAGGCGGTGGTACCAACCCAGACGGCCTCTCGCATACGAGGGACCTACCACCTTGTTATTTTTTATCTATGATTTGTCTACAGCATGAATGGGCCCACGGTTCAAGGTTCCCACTGTCTCACAGAAAACCGCCGTAAAGTAGAGGTTTGCTGCTGCGTTTCGTACGGTGAGTGAGATATCAGGAGATCCAAACCCCTTCGCCTTCCCAATCCCTTAATTATTCCTTTCCTTTAAGGTCGGCAACGCGCCTATGATTTTTCTGTTATTGTATACTATACTATACATGGGCAGTGGAGATCACTTACCATCAGGTGAAAAAATAAAAAACGTTTGTAAAACAAAATCAGTACCTCTATTTGAACTTGCTGTGGTTTGGTACCAGTTTGAATAAGTAGGTCCAATTCAGCATGTTTGTCACAAATTGACAATCCTTCTATTGTACTAATCTCCTATATTATGAAACGTTGTAACTTCTGCCAGAAGCTTGTTATCTAGCTATCTGCTGTCTACTCACGATGCCAGATGCGTTGGGGTGATAGAGCATGATGTGCGCCGTGATCGTGATCGTGATGGGAACTCAAATAATGAGGGCGTCGTAGCTTAGTGGGAAGGTAACTATGAATGCGCTAGAGTAAGTTCGAATCCCAAGGCTATAGAAAAGCGATAATTGTTCAAAATCAAAACGTTTATTTTGTAACAAGACCACAAAGGGCTTTCACACGTCAAAAATAGATAAATTTAATTGAAATGTTTGTACCGGTGCTTTGGAAATGCCCACTGGTCTGAGAAGAAGCAGCAAGAAACTCAGCTGTAGGTCTTTTAAGGTTGTGGAATCTAATAACAGTAATATTAATGACAGAGAAACTAGAATTAAAACATTCTAACACAAGACGAAACAAATCATTGTATTTACGTGCATTCATTACTTATCCAAAATTGATACAAAGTAAAATTAATTTTAAACCACTAATAAGTTCAGTTGCACCTACTTTTCGAGACACGAATTTAAATTGCTACTTAACATACATAGATTTGTCTATTTCTGCCACCAAGCAACAGTGTTCTGTTCCAGTTTGAAGGACATTAAAGTCAGTGAAATTACTGGGCATTATGAGACTTAACATTTTATGTCTCGAGGTGACGAGCGCAGTCTAGTGCCATGCAGTGCTTTATAATTCAAAGTTCTGTGTGGTTTTGCTTCTGTTTATGGGCAGGTGTGACGCTTAGCATCAGGCAAGCGCCTTGCTCCTCTTGTCATTCAATTTAAAAAAAGATACTCATTGAAATAAAACTAATTTAAACGGATTTTATAGCGGTTTTTTATTTTTATTTTGGTCTCGATGTTTCGAAAGCTTTTCAGCCTTCGTGGTCACAGGGTGGACTGAGGTGGTTATTTCAATTAGTAACATTCGCGTAAACGTAAGAAATCATTATAAAAAAGATGCTCTTATTATTTTGAAGTCATACCACACCGAATAAAACACTTAAATTCAATCACTGTCTTTGCCATTCCTCTATCAATTGTTGAGCGAACTTTGTACTATATGTCTACTCGCGCATTATTAGCTGCATCATTGAGATTTATTACTGAAACAATTGTTCTTATAAGTACCTCTACCAAATTCAGGGGCGCCTTGGGACAGGCAAGGGCCCTTGGCCACTTAGAGTTTGCAAAAATTACGAGGAAGTCTTTTTTAAATACTAGATATAGATTGCTTTAGTGGCGTAGTTTTATTGAGTATGGGGTACGACTGTTGTGCTGAGGACTTGGGTTCGATCCCTGGGTCAGGTAAAGGTGATATGGGTTTTTCTATCACGAAGTACTCAGTATTAGTCCGGTGTCTGGAATTGTGGCCAGTGTGGCAATAGGCTCGCCTCCTATCACATCATGGGACGGAAATAGGCTCAGCGATATGTAGATGTATTGATTACAACCTACCTGCCCCTTGGGGGATTAAAGGCATGTGTGCGTCCACTACAACACAACTTTAAAATATTTCAAATAAATTTCACTTCTTCCATGACCACTGAGTTGCGTTATTTTCTTAAAAGCACGTTTGGATCGTAGTCACTGAGTTTACGAATTTAGAGGCCCTCATCAGGCCCTAGAGCTGTGCTACTAGGCATTACAAACAGTTGATATTTGAGATCTGTTCGTCTAGATTCTAGATGAATAAAAAGTATAGTCAACAGTCGTAGTTAGCAAGATTTAAAAAAAACACGTAATAAATATTCTATAGCTTATTTAACAAAGTGAAGTGATCCAATGATTCTTTTGTTAGCACCGGAATGTGATCCAAAGTCTTTCAAAACGCCTATTATCTACTATATACCTTCCCTATTCTCAAGGTGATAGGTCCCTCCTATGCTCCCTCGTATGCGAGAGGCCGTCTGGGTTAATACCACCGGTTTGTTTTTTTTCTATTCTTGTCGCCAAGCAATACACTGTTGTGTTTCGGTTTGAAGGAAATTGAAGCCAGTGACATTACTGGCCATTATGAGACTTAACATCTTATGTCTCGGGGTGACGAGCGCAGTTCAATGCCATGCAGTGCTTTGTAATTCAAAGTTCTGTGTGGTGTTGCTTCTGTTTATGGGCAGGCGCAGTGCTTACCATCAGGTGAGAGCCGTGCTCTTCTCGTCATTCTATCAAATATATTATGTGAAGAGAAATCTGAACCAACAAATGTGACGTATAACTAAAGACATATCACATGCACATTGCGCATGCATCATAAACATAATTGTTAGGAGGATGCTATTTTCGCTTTCACAGTTGTTTTTACTGCAGGCCCGTAAAGGTATCTTTTGTATGCACATCTTACATCAAAGATACAGCGAGTATCCAAATATTATTCTTTAATTAAGTATACAGACTTGGTAAGGTCAGCTCGTGTAGAAATCTTGTAGTGTTAGTATTATACATACATATTTGGTAGACCCCCGATATAAAACGGATTAATTAATTTATTTAATTGAATGACGAGATGAGCAAGACGCTGGCTTGATGGTAAGCGCCACGCCTGCCCATAAACAGAAGCAACACCACCACAGTATTTTGTTGTACCTGTGCCTACCCCGTCGGGTAGGCGCGAGTCATGTTATGCGTTTATGAAGTCTCGTCCTTTTTTCCTTTCTAAAACAGAAGCAATTTATTTTTTAACCTCACAATAGCATCGCTTTCCTTATACACCTGCACCCTTTCACTCACATGTACAGCTCTTTGTTCGATGCGAGCTTATTGAAAAGGCTATTCATTCTTTAAGCCACATGGTGTTTATGACGTGTCCAGTGATGGAAATATTGAGAAAGTAGCTTGAGGCCGTCAGACATGCTTTGTGTCGAAGGACTGTGTGTGAATTTTGTAATCTGTTGAAGAGTTCTGGAATTATGAAAAGAAAGGCTGGTGAACTGGGATTTTCAACCTCTGACAAAAAAGAGGACAAGTTACACTATAGTCACTAGATAATGTAACTTAATCAGGTTTTGCTAAGTTCAGAATACCCTAAATCTTTTGAGGCCAGGTCGGGGTAATCTAGAATACTGGTCTTAATTGAAATACAAGAGATAACGTATTTAGTCTACTGAATTCTTACTTACTTCAACAACCATATATTGTAAATTCTCTATGAGAGAATACGGCCCTAATTTTCACCATGTCTACGGTCGCTATTCAGACGGGGACAAAAAGTCACTGATACTAGGCACGTAGTATGCCATAAAGTTGAGGTTGTATAACTAAAGCTAGTAAGAAAAGTAATCAAATGAAATAAGCAAGACAAAAAATATTGCTAGCGTTGACATGTCTAATTTGTTTTACTCATCAAATTCATCCGTTATTGGAATTTAAAAAATAAAAGAGCCGAGTGGTGTTGTCATTGATATAACAAACGATGGGTTCTCAGAATCGATTCGATTGCAAAATATGATTGGAGTAAGTGCCGGTGCGTCGACACCTAATTGAGTCTATTGAGGCGCGCGGCTCAATGAGACTCGAATACCAATGATCGTTGTGTACCCGTTCTATTACTTTGTTTGCTGTCAGAGGAATATACGTATTGAGATGTGATAGTTTTGCAATTCAACATACTATTATGTGAATTATAATTTTGGGTGGTACAGCCACGCTGTAGATAATTTGGCTACAGAACGAATGGACCGGCTCGACAATAAGAAAAAAATTTAATTAAGTGTTTAATTAATCAATGCTTAAATAACGTTTATAAGTAAGGCCCATAAGGACCTCATGGTAAAATACGAGTTGTATCGTGAATATTAGGAACTACGAGAGTCTTTTAGTCTCGCAATACTCAGACCCGAAACAAATATTATTCTCGGTGCGGGGATCGAAACCGCGGCTAATCGTTTCACAAATGGCTGATTGCCCGTGCACAACGGAGGCTGTCAAAAAGGTGAAGCTCAGAAAAATCTATGCAGATTAAACTGGGTTTTCAATTTGGTGATGTCTAATTGTTAAGGATAAATCTTAAAATAACTTCTTTTGTCTTGAAACAGGCGATTTTAATACTGACGCAAATTCCTCCTTCAATGCCTATAACAAGTCGTGATGCGTGTCTCAACTTACAGTTGTTCAAGCTATTTATTTCGAAGATTCACAAAGCCAGGCGCGTTGCAGAATTCAGTTTTATTGAACGAGCATTTGACTAATTGTTCGTGGACCGGCTGGCGCGGCGCCACTGCCTTGAGTAAATGTAAAGTTATACCTCATTTAACTATATGTGAGGACTTCGTGAATCAGTGTTACTGCTAATTTACTTAAAGATTGGCAAAACATAGAGGATCTTTTTGGTGTTGGGCAGTGGAGATCACTCAACATTAAGTGATTCCCTTGCTCGTTTGCTAGTCTCTGCTACTAGAAAAAAACTTTAACATTTCGAAGCAAAATTTTACCATTTTGAACTCGATCTCTGGATCAGTAATCTTTAATACAGGTTTAGCATTGTATAGTGCTTCTGCACTAATTATCCTTATTAACAGTATCGGTTTTACATTAAAATTTTATTATCGTATTATAGCAAGTTTTTCTACTTCATTATACCCTTTTTGGCTTTATCATTCGCGGTAAAAGTTTCGTCTCGCTGTCGATCGCATGCCCCTTTCGCTTTTATTTGTTTAATCGACACATGACATACAACATCGTCGAAAGTTTGTACAGACAATATTTATATAGACATTTAGTCGATGACGGTTTTCGGTGGGCATCAGAATGTCATTTATGTAATGGAGGAGAAAATTTTAATTTAGGGCTATTAGCGACTATAATTTATTTATTTTATCCGGGTACGGCAAAGTGATTGCACTACACCCGATGGTAAGCGTAGAATTGTATAAAGCGACAAACAATGAGATTATCGATGGTCACCAGAATTATGCTTTTATAAATGCTTGTTCACACTTCGAAGAGGTGAGAAGCAAATCGAGGGGCCTGCGACAGAATAGGCGGATGACCGATGCAGACACAGGGTTACAAGGATGTACATCTATACAATGTGTGTGAGTCACGATGGCAGGTTTTATCACCATGTGGTTGGTCGCTATCGGGGCGGATATGACTATCGTACCACCAGCCTACCAGTGTACTGATAGTGGCGATTACTACAAAGTACAAGAAAGTTACGTGTTCCATGAAGTACGCATTCTACTAATCTCCTTTCCTTTCCTCAAATCTTCTGATATTGTGAGTTTTCGTTTCATTTCTTTCGTTCTGTAGAGATTACTTAACTAAACTTACTAAACGTAACAAATGATGGTGTGCTTTGAAATATTTCACGATTGATGTGCAGCATATCGTAGGAAGTATTGTAAACAGAATAAACATTTCATGGATCTTGTAGTAAATAGTTGTATTCAGGAAGTGCTCTCTCATTATAGTTTAGATTTTTAAACATTCGAACCGTTAAATTTTAGACCATTACCATTATTGCATTCCATAGCCAATTCGGAAATCAGTATCATTTAAGTCCAAAATCAATCTAATTTCGATAAAGCATGACGTGGGTGAAACTGACGTAATTATATAGCTGGCAGAAATATGCTTGATTGATCAATGCTTTAAACATTATAATACATCAATTTGATTGCTTTATTAACTTCAATAAATCTTGCCGGCCGTTATTCGGAAGCCGCTTCATGACTTCCCATTAGAATATCATGTACCCACGAATAAATTATTGAACGGTTCGATTTAACTTAGAAAAGAAACGGGAAATTAGTCTCCGTGGGCGGTACTTGATTAGTTTGTGCTTGTAAGTGCAACGATAGTACCTGATTGAGCGAGAAGTCGGTCTATTCCAGTATCGGGTCTTATCTTTGTAGTTCACAAATACTTCTTCCAATTCCATCGGTTTCGGATCAATTATTGCCAGTTATGGTTGTTGTTGCTAGTCTTCTAAATTATTAAGCAAATTTAAAAAGGTGTCATGAATTTTCTAATAGAAGACTGGTCGACCCACTTAAAAGAAATTTATGTATTAAATACCCATTAAAATTCTATATCCTATAAAAACTAAAGTGATCATACATCTTGTCAACTAGCCTACGCTCAACTTAAAAACAAATAACATTAAAAGCGCACTCAGTGTAAGTATCCATATTTATTTTATGATTATTTCGTTTTATGTCATCTAGTGCTATCTATGAGTTGTCGGTGCCTTTACTTGAAGTTTACTTTGAGTACATTTTTATTACACTGATAACAAGCTTCCGATAGTAAAAGGATAGACGTGGTAACATCCGAAATGATACGGTCATTCCTTATTACGGTAGCTGTCTCTGATATGCATAACATATCATTTTATTCATATTTCTCATAGCCTTTTGTAGGTTGGATACGATCTAGAAGCTTTTTCCCAAGAAAAAAGGCTACGGCCATTAAAGATAGACGTTAATGTAAATCAGAGCATACTCTAGGAAGAAAACATTTGGCTGTTTTAAAAACAAGTAATAAAATATACCTCAAGATTCGGATATTATTAGTAAGTAAATGATGCGTTAAATTAAAGGGAATGAAGATAGCTTTTACATAGATAAATACACACAAGTGACACTAAATCTTCTCTCTCTCTCTCTCTTGCATTTTTACCTGACCTTTCAGCTACCTTTTTCGTAGAGGTCAATATTTACTCTAACCTCGATATTTAAATGTTGAAGATGTCGTTAGGAAATGTACCTAATCGCTTACATTAGGTTCTACGTACTACCTGATAAGCCTCGTAAATCTGTCGAGTCGGTTATCGGCACACACGTTATCAACTGGCCATGTGAAAGCTTGTAAATGAAAGGTAAAGCTATAGGTCAATTAACTTTCTTGTTCAATGATGTTGTACTCATAATTTCAATTAAAGTGGAAGATTTAAATGTTATTGGAGAATTTTATGAGGCCCAATAAGGACTAACTAAGCAGGTAGGTTTGTCCGGTACATTAATGATGATATTCAATTACAATAAATTAATTTAAAACAGTATTTCACAAAGTATATTTCTTTCATCAAATAAACTGAACTGAACTAGGAATGGGGCAACAAATAAGAAAACTTTAAATTAAGAGAAACGATTGTTGGATGTGAGAATGTAAATCTAACATTTCTCAGTATATTCTGCCAACAGACCAACGAGACAAGCGAAGACCGTTTAGCACTTAAATCTGTTTCAGCAATACATAACGCTGAATGGCATAAATAATTTACTGTTTATATTTTATTACTAGTCAGTTCCTGGGAAAGGTAAGTCAAGCCTCAACCTTTCATGTAGAGCGGTTGCAAAACGAGATTACAGCAACGGTAGTAAAGGTTATCTAGATTGTACACAAAATACTAATAACTCGACATGGTTTGCATCTGGTAGGCAACTAGCGATTGATTAACAATAAACATATCGTAATTAAAATTTAATTACCAATAGATCTATTAATATTAACAGCAGTTAAGACAGTATTAACATCAGGACTGGTTAAATCTTCTGAAACATTTGATGAAAGTGCAATACCATTTGCCATTTGGAGCGTTTTCAACTACTATTGTTAAAACAGAACATATCGCGTCCATTGGTTTTAGTATATGGTTGGTCCATTTTGATTTTGCTCACACATAATTCTAAGAACGAATGAGTCAATCTTTGTTGCACAAATCTAAACATTTTAGTAGATGCAAAAACGCGCTGCGTCGGCGCATCGTACGTAAACATTCCCTTTTGTGTTTCAAACATCCTTCATTTTTACTTTTTGTCCGTCTGTCTGAGCTATTTTCGGAGTTCGGATGAGCAAAAACAAGTTATCGATGGTTTTGTTTCGCCGATGTTCTATCTTTCGTGCTAACCCTAAAATTAGATATTGCTTCTCGGTTTTGCTTCATATGTAAGAACGAGATAAAAGAAGCCGTTGCTAACTATGTAGTAATTTTAACTTATTTGGAACGAAAGGGACCAACTGCGGATTTTTGTTTTGTTTTAGGTGACCATGACGGTATGCTATAGCGATGTTTGGATATGTGCGTATTTTGTTATACACTCACTAAAAGTAGTTGCTATGCCTTTGATTACAATAAAAACTACATTGTTCGATAAAGAATGAAGCACTCGTATAACACTAGCAATTTTGAGAACTTGAATTATGGTGAAATAATTGAAGATAAAGAACAAACAACAAAAGAACATTGAGTATTGTTTGTGAAGTTTACAAGCAGTCTTTGGAGATGTAGTTTCAATATAATGTTAAAATTATTTTTGGTAATAACGAATTGGGTATATTGTGATATGGTTTGAAGATTGGTACGCACTCGCACTTGTGCACTTCCCCGAAGGTAGGTAAGGTAGACAGAAGTGTAACCCGTACACCCACATTTCGCCGAGCTTATTTCCATTTTTGGATGTGATAGGGGTGGGATCCGGGCTGGTACGGAGCATTTCGTGATAAAGAACAAAACAATATCGCTTTATCCGATACGGGAATCGAACCCCAGACCTCAGCAGAGCAGTCATACAGCGTAAGCAATATAACTGTGCCACCGAAGCCTTCACTCACCGAGGCTTTTTCTTCTATCACTTTTAATAGCAAAGGTCGGCGAACGATCAAGTGGATCACATCATGTTAAGTGGCCTCTACATGATAAAAACTTGCTTTGAACATGACTTTAAAGAACAGGAAAAGGGATTGGAGAGGGACGGGATTTGGACCTTTGGAAATCTCATTCGCCATACGAAACGCAACAGCAAGCTGGCTCTTTACGACAATTTTTTAGAGATAGTGGTACCGCCTCTTTCGAGCTAGGCTATTCCACAGAGTGGCCCAGCAACTTAACTTACCCTTATAAACGTTAGTATAGGTACGGCCTATTAGTGATCGCGAACTCATAGTGACGATTTCTTTAAACGTTATTGGTTAGTTTTTGGCGCTGAATCAAAACAGACCAACCATGTACACAGAATTTGACACTTGGCAAAAGGCTTACTTAAGTATTGCTTGTGAATAAGTCTGCTTCTATTATTCCAATTACAATTTAGACTACACTGATCGCTGCCATTTCTTCCATCACTTAATGACAGTCTTTCCTTCTCCAGATAGTAATTACTCACACGTAACTGCTAGTGTTGAGTTACGTACGTCTCGGCGCGAACCGGATAGTCCTGTAGGAACGGTTCAATGCAACGGTGTTGGTTAACTATAGTTAACTGTTATACGGAAATGTTGTAGCTAAGTAACTTTTGTGTAATTAAAGGTATGTAGGTTTGAGCTGAATAATTTAGATCTGTTGATGAGTTGAGAAGAGTTGACATTGATCAGCTAAAAAAATGAATGGCGAATTTTATAGGACGTATATCCTCCGACAGGCTCCGTGGCACTGAACGAGCCAGCTGTGAAACGAGCGGACGCGGCTTTGATTCTCGCACCGAGACAAATGTTTGTATGATCCTCAAATATTTCGGGTCTGAGTATTTTCTACCCAGAAGGATTGACGTCAGGCAGGCGGTCGGTCTAAAAACTACAAACTAAATCTTTAACTTTAGCAGCGATAGCTCAGCGGGGAGTGGTACGGACTGTCGAGACGAAAGTCGCAGGTTCGAAACCAGCCTCAAGAGTATACACCTCTGACTTTTCTAAGTTACGTGTATATTCATTGTTAATTATCGCTCTGCTTTTACGGTGAAGGACATCGTGAGGAAACCTGCATACCTGAGAACTCGCTAAGATTTTTCGAAGGTATGTGAAGTCTGCCAACCCGCATTAGGCCAGCGTGGTGGACTAAGGCCTAACCCCTCTCATTCAGTAGAGGAGGCCCGTGCCCAGCAGTGGGACATGTATAATACAGGGCTAGTAAAAAAAAATCTTTAACTGTAAAATCATCGTTCAAGTAAAGCCGAGTTCACAATCAATCCATGTACCCGATATGTTACCGCATCCGCGTACTCTGTAACGGTACACGAGTCTTTAATTAAACATCTAATGAACCCTGACATTGATCGGGCCCGTCGTAATTGCACGTTAATTATGACTCATTTTGTACATCGACGGATTCCCGGTGCCGTGACTCCGTGTCTCGGATTGTGTGTATGGGACTTTATTTTTTATTACTGTAAAGTGTAAGTTAATAATATGAGATGTATTTATAGTTAATGGTTTGTAATTTGAAGATTTTTTTTATATTAACGGTTCTACTCATTATGGTGATTTGATTAATCAAGGCTTTTTATGTTAATGAATAATAATAAAAAAATTAATGAAACGTGATTTGTTTGGCACTTTAAATTTCTTATATTCATAGCGTCACAGTAGGATTCCTGAGGTTCCTATTGTAATTATATAAACACAAATAACACGCTTTTATCCACGAAGGGGTGGGTATAAGTGCAACTAGTACACCCACGTTTCACTGATCTTATTCTATTGTCATGATGTTATAGCGGGCGAGACTGTCGCCATAATGGGCCCAAATTTTAATCCCAAGCATTATTCAAACCCATCGTCGGCAAAATTACTCCGGCCTGAAGTTACTACAACTAAGTTACCATTCTTAAAAAAAAAACTTTTTTTTTCAAATATATTTCTATCCATTTCCTATTACTATCCTAGTCCAATAAATCTTGAACAGACCTGACTCTTGACATAACAAAAAGGTAATTCAAAATTTACTAAAGATTTTCCCCAGCAATGTAAAACTTTCTCCTAACGTTGTACATCCCATAAACAAGGTCTGGGGATGCCTTTAGATTTTTGATAAGGCGACCCTTCATTATTCAGGGCTTATCGACTTGTTTGACTGCCAACAATGTTGTTCGGTGTTCTATTAGTTTAGGACGTAGGGAAACAATCTGCGGATGACTTGAGTGTAGGAATTGAAATTAAACTAATTTAAACTGATTTTATCGCGATTTATTCGGCTGAAAAGCTTTCTAAACGTCGGGATCAACATTAATAAAAAACCGCGATAAAATCTGTTTAAATTAGTTTTATTTCAATGTGTAATATTATCGCCTGCTTTAACGGTGAAGGACACATCGTAAGGAAACCTGCATCCCTGAGAACTCGATATGATTTTTCGGAGGTATGTGAAGTCTGCCAACCCGCATTAGGCCAGCGTGGTGGACTAAGGCCTAATCCCTCTCATTCAGTAGAGGAGGCCCGTGCCCAGCTGTGGGACGTATATAATACAGGGCTGGTCGCGTGTCGCGGTCTCTTATCTCGGTCGCGCACCTCAAAACGTAACATTACGATCAGACTAGTGAGTTACTCGACTTGTTATGCAGGCAGATAAAAAATACAATAAAATAAATTCGCGGTTATTTATAATTCTTATCCAATTTTTTGGACAGTTTTTTAACTGATGACGACTTAAGCCGGATTACCATGTAAGTGCTTTAAATGTATCAACTTTCTTATAATTACGTAACTTATAATGTTATCCATTAATGTTAAGTACGAATTAAATTGCATAATATGATAATACATAAGCACTCACGCCTGTAATCTCCGAAGGGGTGGGCTGAGGTGTAACCAGTACCCACATTTCGTCGAGTACATATCCGTCCCAGGAAGTGATAGGGGGCGAACCTGTCGTTATACTAAACATAAATTCAGGCTGCGGGCCGATATTAGGTATTTCGTGATAGAAAAAAATGTTAAGTAGCGTTAAACTCGTTTCATATGTGTATTGTCAGCTTAATATATCTGAGAGCCGTAAGGTCCTATGTTTAATTCCCAGGTGGGTCAATCAAAATTCCTGTTCGATTCTGAAACCACATATGCTTTGCACGGGACTGAAATGTGTATCGGCTATGGCAACAGACTCGTCCCCTATCACATCATGGGACAAAACGGTGCGGTACGAGTTGCATCTCCGCTTATCCCCTCGGCGATTAATGTGTGAATATTAAATTAAAACAGCATAAAAACTTACAACCTGACCTCGATTCCGCTCTGAGCACCGGTTCGGATCGGACTTACGGTTTTATGGTCGTAGCACCTGCTCGGCCATAAAGCTGGTTCTCTGACCCGAGTCGTTGCCCGACTACCTGAGCCCCTGCGCTCGGTCCCTTTTACGATCGGTGCCGCGTCCTTTTCAGGACAGGGTACCGCTCAATCTTCCGTGTTTTTACACGATTTTGGCCCCTTCAGGGCGTAAGCTCGGTGGTTAACCTACCGGTGCAAACAAGCCGAGCTTGCGGGGACCCGGCCCGCGTTTTTTAGCCCCTTCAGGGCTAAAGCGAAGCCGGACGGGTGCGGATCAGGAGGCACGTGGAGTGACCCCACGGTCTCCCCCGCACATCGCCCTCCCAACCTTACCCATCCCCAATATCCATCCCGTGTTCCGGTTGAGCGTGCGGTCTCCGGACCAATATCGCTTACGGTTCACGGACTGCTAGGAACCCTCTCGCACATTGAGATTGGCAGAGGGATACAAGCTTAGGGCACGCCCTAGTTTTAAGTACATCCCCCCTCGCCTATCCCCGGCGAGGAGGGTCATTCACCTACTCACCCCCGGGCGCACCTACCCGGGGATTAGGTTCTCCGTCTAAACCGCGACCGCGCCCCGCCGCGTAACTAAGTGCGATAGCCCCCGGTTTTCTTGTGGGTTCTTTCCCGGGGGAACGCACCGCTTCCCGAACCCACTCGCGGTAATTTTCACTCAAGTTAGGTGGGCTTGGCCCCAGCCAAAAAGATGGCTGAAGCCAAGCCTAGCGTTGAGTCGTCAATCGACGACGACACCATTATGGAGATAATCTCCAAACGTCCCCACCTCCGCAACAAAATTCTCGCCTCCGCCGAGGAAGTCACCATCTCAACATCCACTCCGAAGAAGCGGCCGGGCTCAGCCCTGAGCTCGCCCGCTTCCGAGGAAGCCTCTAACGAGGAGAATGCGTCATCAGAGGGAGAGTCCACGGACGGGGCCTCTTCTTCCTCAACTTTTACAACGGTCAAGAGCCGTAAAAAGAGGAGGAAAAAGAAGGCTAAATTCGTGGATTATTCCATGGTCTCGCAGACTCCAGAGTCCTCTGCCCAGAACTCTCCCGCACCCGCATCCGCTCCCGCCTCTAACGCCGCATCCGACTCAGAGATGCAAGTAGATAGGCCCGCGACTCCTCCCCGGGCTCCTGCCCAGGCCTCCCAGGCCCCCGCCCAGGCTCCTGCCCAGGCCGCCTCAACTTCAGCCAAGGCTCCCGCCGCGGCTAAAAAGCCCTCTGCCCCAGTTATCGGGGTCCACATAGTTGCTCCCCTGACCATACCGCAGGTTCTCCGCTGCATTGGTCCGGGTCTTATCAATAATACCTCGTGGAATCTTCCACGTAGCAAACTACTCATTTTCCCCGTCAATTCAACTGCCCACCGAGAGATCACTAAGACTCTCGATAACAATAATTATCAATATTATACCCATTCTCTCCCTGAGGAACGTAACTATCGTTACGTTATCAGGGGCGTCCCTTTATGTATGCCCACTCAGGACGTCAAAGACGGCCTCATAGAGCAGGGCATCGAATGCCTAGAGGTGCACCGTATGCACGCTTCCACCCGTAAGCCCGACTGTCCTCGTAAAGGACTTTACGAGATGGTGCTTGTAGTCCTTAAGTCGCGTAAGGACTGCGACGCCATTTTTAATATTAAATCCGTTGCCGGCCTGGGAGGCATTCATGTAGAGCTTCCCTTCAGGAAGAACCTAATAGGGCAGTGTCACAACTGCCAAATGTACGGTCACGCAGCCCGTGGCTGTAGATTAGCCCCTCGTTGTGTGAAGTGCCTCGGAGAGCACTCCACACACGACTGTCCCCGACCTAAAGACCTCTCTCAATGCACGGAGCCGCCTTCGTGCGTCAACTGCGGGCAGTCTGGCCACCCGGCCAACTACCGCGGTTGTTCCAAAGCTCCCAAGCCCCGCAAGCCCCTTCAGGGCAAGCAATCCCACCACACTAGGGCCCCTCAGGCCAAACCCCAGGAGCAATTTAGGCTCGCTCCGCCTCCACTAATAAACCCTTGGTTCCCACCTTTTAAACAGGTGGTCCCTACCCAACCCACCATCCCTCCGGCGAACGTTGCCCCTAAAAAGGCAGCGCCCGCCGCTCCTTCCAAGCCAGTGGCGGCTTCCTCGGCGGCACCCGCTCCCGCGACCGCGACCGCGACCGCGACCGCGCCCGCGCCCGCGCCCGCACCCATAGTCGCCCCTCAGGCGAATAATCCCTCTCCCCAATCGTCGTCGGGAGTAAAGTCCTACCTCCCGGAGGAGGACCACTACTTGGCTACAGAGCCTATCTCGGCCCAAGCGTGGGACCGACTTAGAGCCCTGACCTCCGCGGGTAACGACTTCGTTACCCGCATCGCAGTTCGCATCCAACGCGTCATGCGTCTGGGCGACTGCGACCAGACTCGTTCCCTTCTGGACGAGATATCTGTCCTGCAGACCCAGCAGAGACAATTCATGTTGCAAACCATTCTCGGTTCCTGATGGCTGCGAATGGTTTGCAACTTCCCTCGCGGACTAAACCCCGCTCCCTCAGAGTGGGGTTTTTCAACATAAACGGCATCAAGGATGACCGTTTAGAGCTCTCTCATTTTGTCCGCGACAACGACTTAGACGTTTTCCTCATCCAGGAAACGTTTCTCAAGCCTCCAAGGCGTAGTCCAAATCTTCCCAACTACCGACTCGTGCGCAACGACCGCGTTACGGGTCCATTAGGCGGCACTCTCATATATTATAAAAGGTCCCTGCACTGCATACCTCTTGATCCCCCGGTAGGGCTGAGGAACATTGAGGTCTCGGTCTGTAGGTTAGCCATGACAGGCCATCAGCCTATCAACATTGTTTCCGCGTATCTCTCTCCCAGTAAGGAGCTTCACTCCACAGATTTAGACATCCTATTCGCATTGGGTGATTCCGTCCTAGTGGCGGGAGATCTCAATGCCACGAATACCCTCTGGAGCTGTCGCCGCTCGAACGCGAGAGGCCTAGCTCTGGAGGCTAATCTGGAAAGAATAGGCATAGATATCCTTGTACCGAATGAACCGACTCACTACGGACATGTAGGACAAAGGCCCGAGATACTCGATGTGGCACTTGTGAAGAACGTATGCTTACGCATGCGATCTATACAGGTGCTACAAGAGCTAGACTCGGACCACAGACCTGTGATCATAGATTTTGTTCCCCATAGAGGCCCCGACGACACAGGTCTTAATAAACCGACGAGGGTTCGGACAGATTGGCGCCTCGTAGGCGACAAGCTGGCCGACACCTCGTCCAGTGCTCTTGCCGCGATCCCTGACCGTATCGAAACTCCCGAGGAAACGACAGTGGCGGTACGTTGTTTCACCACTCACCTGCAAAACGCCGTGAGCGAAAGCTCCAGGGAGGAACCTGTGCCTGTTCGCAGGCACATGTTGCTCCCTAACGACGTGCGGGCTGTGGTGAGAAAACGGAACGCAGCCTTAAAACGCAACGCGAACACCCCCCATCCGACTCGACTCGCCCCTGCGCGTTACTTCCAGAGGGAAGCTAAACGTCGCATGATGGGGCTAGTCGAGTCGAGATGGGACGGTCATCTCGGCGATATCCGCCCGACTCAGACTGCGTTTTGGCAACTCTGTCGTTCCTTCGAGAAACGAGACGTATCGACCATGCCCCCGCTTGATCGTCCGAATCAACGCCCAGCGTTTGATGACGACGAAAAAGCGGAATACCTTGCCGACAGCCTGGAAGCTCAATGTTCTCTCGGCGAAATCCCCATATCAGAACAGGCCCATCTTGTTGCGGTCAATGAGTTTGTCGAAAGTAGGAACGCGTTCCCGCCGCCGACGCAAACGATCCCTCTCCCCATCGCCACCACCTCCGCCGTCGACCCGGATGTCGATGAGCCTTTTAACCCTCTGTCACCGGTGACATTCGATGAAGTAAGCAATCTGGTCAGGAAACTCAAAAGACGTAAAGCCCCCGGGGGCGACGGTATCTCCACCCGCGTCCTTAAGATGCTCCCCAGCCATCTGCTGGAAATCCTCACTGCGATTTTAGACGCAGCTTTCCGCAATTGCCTCTTTCCACAAGAGTGGAAGGAAGCAATTGTCATAGGAATTCCCAAACCGGGTAAGCCCAAAACTAGTCCGACATCTTACCGCCCCATTAGTCTCTTGAGCGCTTTGGGTAAGGTGTACGAGCGTATCGTCCTCGATCGCTTAAAAGTAGTAGCAGCGAACCACAATCTGCTCCCCGAGGAGCAGTTTGGGTTCCGAGCCCGCCATAGTTGTTTGCACCAGGTGCTCCGCATCACGGAGTACATTCACGATCAAAGTCTTAAAAAGATGCCCACCGGAGCCATATTCTTCGATGTCGAAAAAGCATTCGACAAGGTGTGGCACAATGGCTTGCTTCACAAGCTATATTCCATGAACGTGCCCACTCAGCTCGTGCACATCATACGAGCGTTCTTGTCGAATCGCGGTTTCAGATATCGCGTGGAGGGAAGCCTCTCTTCCCGACACACCATTTCGGCTGGAGTCCCGCAAGGCTCAGCTCTCTCTCCCTTCCTTTTCTCGCTGTATACAAGCGATATTCCCAAACCAAAGGGTGCCCATCTGGCGCTCTTTGCTGATGATACCGCGATCTATACATCGCGCAAAAATCCGGTTGAGGTGGTCCGCATTTTGCAAGCCGCTGCCGACGAACTCGGTCAGTGGTTCCGCAAATGGCGAATCACCATCAACCCGTCCAAAAGCGCCGCGATCCTCTTTTATCGAAACCCTGCCCGTCTTGCTCCAGTCCGGAATGTGACCATGTCTAACATGCCCATTCCCTGGAACAAGACGGTCAAATATCTAGGAGTGACCCTTGACCAGAAGCTTACCTTCATTCCCCACATACAAGCGGCACGCGCGCGAGCCGCATTCGCGTTAAACCAGCTCTTCTGGCTGTTGAACCATAAAAGCAAACTCTCGATCCGCAACAAGATTAGGATCTACACGACATGTATTAGGCCGATCATGACTTACGCATCGCCCGCGTTTGCGCATGTACCCGAATCACGACTTAATCGCTTGCAAACCCTGCAGAATCGCTTTCTGCGTAAAATCACTGGGGTCCCGTGGTATGTGAGGAATCTCAATACCCACGTGGACACGGGTTTGCCGACCATCCGGCAGTTCATGAAAATGAACAGCAAGCGTTATTTCGATCGCGCCGCCCACCACCCGAATCCGCTCGTCCGACGAGCCTCAATATACACTCCCTTTGACCGTGCAAAGTGGAGACGTCCGCGTAGCGTCCTCACTGACCCCGACGATGCGACCACTAGGGCCATCCGAAGGAGAGAGGAATTCATGAAAAAACACTTTACACAACCGACATACCGTCCTCGCCGCCGAGGACCGCGCCGCGTTCCCCGCAACGCCCCCGACCCTAGTACCGGCCCGCGAGCCGATGTTAATGATGATTGAAATCATCAAGTAGAGTCCTAAAATATAGTCCCCTAAACCCCAATCGCAGATGTCTCTGCCCTCTCCGGTGACCGTCCTGAGCCGAGGTTCGTACCCCAAAGGGGGTGCCCTCAGCGGTGGTCACCTAGTCAAGGGCTGAGAGCGCCTGAAAGCGCTCGCCCGAAAGTCCGGTGAAGCTGTACACAGCCGACTCTCGTCAGGCTTACAGCAAGCGTCAACACAAAAAAAAAAAAAAAAAATAATAATAATAAAAACTTAGAAATATGATGTAGCCTTGTTGGCAACACTAATGAGCTTAATAAGTAGAGAACAAATGTAGAGCAGTCCTTAAACGGTAGCAGTGGCCGGGGAGCCGACGGCGTAATTGGCATGTTTATATAGCTTGTAAACTCTATAAAGTATGAAACCATCATTTGAAAATATAGTTTTAAGTGTAGTGGTAGAGCCACGCTGCAAACAGATTTGTCTACAGCATGAATGGGCTGGCTCGACTGGATCGTTACCACTGTCTCACGAACCGACGTAAAGTAAGGGCTTGCTACTGCGTTTCGTACGGTGAGTGAGATATCCGGGAGCCCAAATCCCCTCTCCTTCCCAATCTCTAATTATCCCTATCCGTTAAGGTCGGCAACGCGCCCATGATTCTTCTGGTTGTGGGCGTATATGGGCGGTGGAGATCACTTACCATAGGTGTCCCACTTGCTCGTTTGTCGGCCTATGCTATAAAAAAAGTGTGTTAATTCGATATGTTAATCATTGGAGAGTTGCTTGGAGAGAGCGTAGTGTTACTGGACAGGGAGCCCTCGGGTAGCTGATCCACTTGACTACTATCAAGCTCATTTTCCGTGAGTAGCTTCGTTTCGATGAGACGACCAACTATTCCCTATGCGAAAATTCTCTATTGTGGTAGCTAACAGAGGTAGCAAGGATAGAATATTTCGATTTGATGATACTCAAAAAATTATTATTTTATTTGTAGGACAATATGACAGTTAAATTATATAAATATTAACTAAGTAAATACAAAAAAATCAGCTGGTTAGTAATCATTCTTATGACCTCGTTATCGATACCTATTGGAAGCCCCTCCTTCCAATACGTATTCCAATAAGCTACTCACGGAAAATGAGCTTGATAGTAGTCAAGTGGATCAGCTACCCGAGGGCTCCCTGTCTATACCGCAACTTAAATCGAAAAGTTCGGTTCCAGAAAGAAGAATACGCAATTCTTACTTTGTTTCTGCCTGGCATTATCCCAGGTTCATTCCAGGATCCCTCTACTCATTATGATTGATGGTAAATTGAGGAGCGACCCGTCTTTTGAACCACACGACACTCAACGGGAACCAAGTTTCGCCATTGCCTCGTCCGTTAATCGGCAGTTAGTGTGCAGGTGAAGTTTTTTTTTACGCATGATGGTAAGCGCCACGCCTGCCCATAAACAGGGGCAACACCACACTGAACTTGGATAAAGCACTGCATGGCACTCCACTGCGTTCGCCACCCCGAGACATAAGATATTAAGTCTCATAATATAATTTATATAATTTTTCATAGTAATTTCCATGGCTTCAATGTCCTTCAAACCGAAATACAACAATGCTTACACTCTGTTGCTTAGCGACAGAAATAGACAAAGCGGTGAAACCAACCCAGACGGCCTCTCGCATACGAGGCACCTACCATCATGTAGGTTGGCTTTGGGTCTAAAATGTTGGTAGCTCATTTACATTTCAATGAAGAGTACGCCAATACCTAGTAATAATAAACCATGTACTTTTGATTGCCCTTTGGAAAACAGTACGCTTCACTGATTCCAAAGAGAATATCACCGTTCTTCAATTCGTAATTGGCTAGATCCTACAGCAGTAATACATTTTTCAAGCAATATTCTACAGCCTAATCCACTGTTTCCCAACCATTTTAGGCCACCCCTTAACATTTTTTTGTTAAATTTATCACCGATATCTAGCATTGCATTTAAATAACCCAAAGCGAAAGGGTTAAAGTCGTGTCGAGTCCATTTTTAAATTGCCCCCCTTAATTATCAAATTGCCCCCCTGTGGGGCGTGGGCCCCACGTTGGGAAACACTGGCCTAATCAGTAAATATAATCCCACAGATACTTTTATCAATTGCCTCGATCCCTTATAAATATCGTCCGAAGATGTAGCGAGCCTTCCCTCGTGACTCGACGTTGCTCTACAAACGGTCTCCGTACATCATTTTAATATATTCCGGTTGTGTTTATGGCAGTCGTTACTGATGTGCTGATAACTATGATATTTCGCTTTCTAACTGTATCGGTGTGAGAAGTCATGTTGTACACGGGTTTGATGTTCTTGAACGTGATTCGGGTGTGTCATGTTTATACGGTTATAGTCATGCGTTTTTGTAGGTTTTTTTACATAATATTAAAGTTATGTTTTTATTTATCCGAGCATGGCAACGACTAAAGTAGCGATAGCTCAGTGGGGAATGGTATGGACTGTCGAGACAAAAGTCGCCGGTTTGAAACCAGCCCCAAGAGCATACACCACTGACTTTTCTAAGTTACGAGTATATTAATTGTTAATTATCGCTTGCTGTAACGGTGAAGGAATGCTGCATACCTGAGAACTCGATAAGATTTTTCGAAGGTATGTGAATTCTGCCAACCTATAACATTCGCGTAAACGTAAGAAATTAGCTGAAAATAAACCTAAACAATCATGAGTCAGTGCATAAACGAATTAATGATTCATTTTTGATACAAAAACTAACATTTGCATATTATTATAACGTAAGTTTCATTTACTCTAAATCTTAAAGTTGCACGGAAGAAGGTCAACGTTTCTTCAAGAAGCAACTGTTCGGTGAATAGAATTGATTGAATACCACGAATAATAAATTAAAACGAACCGCTTACATCTCAGCAAGCATCCCATTGGTCTGTGCCTGCAGTCACTTATAACGTAGACTTTCATTCTATTATGTTTCTTGTCTAATGGACGCTCACTTTACGCGATCCGTACTATGGTAAATTCTGTATCTAACTTGTATAGACATATTTTGACTTCTTTAGAAAAGTTTGAAACATTTCAAATTTCATTTTATTTCACTGTCTGAATTTTAGGTAAAATAAAATGAATGGAATTTGTGTCTGATGTATATTTGCTAGAAAAAACCGCAGGAGTGGGTCAGACATAAATGTCAATATGTACCAGGGGTACAATCACGATGACTGCACGAATAGTGGAAGAGATTGATAGAAAGAAAGAAGGGCATTTCTTTATGATAAATATTGTTTTTTTATTTGATGCAATAACGACACGAGCAAGGCGCTCGCCTGATGGTAAGCGCCACGCCTGCCCATAAACAGAAGCAACACCACACATAACTTGAATTAAAAATCACTGCATGGCACTGAACTGCGCTCGTCACTCCCAGACACAAGATGTTAAATCTCATAATGCCCAGTAATTTCACTGGCTTTAACAACACAACAGCGCTTACTTTCTGTTGCTCGGCGACAGAAATAAACAAAGCGGTGGTACCAACCCAGGCGGCCTCTCGCATACGAGGGACCTACCACCTTGTAGTTTCACATGGTACCATTCAGATAGTTTTAAAATGGTATCGATATAGTCAGAATGCGTGAGAACTCCTAAGCACAAAACTTAGCAATATGTCATCAAAGACCCTACCATTTACCCAACTTTCAGCTGCAACTCGAAAGTCCATAAACAAAATCTTACCACGACGTCATTTCGTATAAATTCAATCGAAGGTAATACGGTATGTTGTTTATATCTGATGGCGGATTGTCAATGCGAAAATGGCGGGGCACAAACAATATCTCAGTCGGGTAAATGTCATCGGACGCATCGGGAGGCGGGCGTGACCAGACGTGCGCCCGGAGAGAAATCGAAAAACAGCCGTTCCGTCGTACAAGAGCAATACAATGTATAATTTAGATATCAGCTTAACGGTCAATGGCGGATTAGTCACGTTTCTCGATCGAGTCGCTTCCGTGACCTCTAGATGTGTGATTGTTGTGAGTTGGCCGTGGAATACAAACATGTGGTTATCCTGATGGTTGAAATTTGATGCGCCGTAAAATACACTGGTATTGAACTTTTCAAGGTAATGTATGACTGTAGTTCAATAGCTGCTGTAACAATTTCACAAATAAATTAGGTTTCATTGGGTAGGTCTCTGCGGGGGTCCATCTGGGTAGTTATCAACGCTTTGTCTGTTTCTACCCTTAAACAGAATTTGTGTTTTGTTTTCCGTGTTGCACGGTGTTGAAACCAGTAAAATTGTTGCGCATTATGAGATCTAACCTTTTGTCTTAACGCAGTGCAGTATCTAACAGCACTTTGTGAATTAAAGTTCTGAGTATACGGCTGTTTAGGGATAGGCGTTGCTCACCACCAGACGAACCAGTTACTCGTATCTTCATCTAATGGAATTTAAAAAAGATATTTTTTATTCAGCCGTGATAAAAAGATTTTGCATGAACCTTATCATATTGATTATAAAAGGTATGATCTGATTCGAATAAAATAAATACATTCTTCTTCCCCTTGCCCTTATCCTACTCGTAGTGAGGTCTGTGCAACATGTTTTAGCATATCTTACAAAAAGATTTGACTTTTAGTTCTTACGATCAACCGCCTGAGGCAAACCTCTCTGGGGAGAAAACGCCGCGACCGACAAATATTGTAGATCACATAAACATAAATCTCGTTGCGAGAATCGAACCCGCGCCATCTCTCTCACAAATTAAATACAATAAAATAATTCTCATACAAAAGCATTATAACGTAAAACATATGATACCACAAATAAAGCAGTAACGTATTACAGTAGTCAAATTCCATAATTAACTGATAAGCTAATGGAACTTATAAGATAAAGATTACGATCCGAGATGAGCTCCTAATACTGAATGATAAAGAAGTTCGATTTTTGTTTTAACTAAATAATTGAAATTATCATTGTCTGAATATGTAAATTGAGACAAGAAATGAACTTATAACTGACTTACATACGCGCTCACACCTATAATCCCCGAAAGGGTAGCCAGAGGTGTAACTAGTGATCTGATAGGGACGGGTCTATTGCTATACCAAGCAGAAATTCTAGATTCCGGGCTGATTCCGAGCATTTCGTGATAGAAAAACACCATACAGGGTTAATTTTAAAACACCAGCAACCTCGCAGGACCAGATAGCTGACCCCATACGGAACAACTTTTGTTCTACGAGTTTGTATATAACTCAATATATTTAAAAAAAAAATGATTTTACAAGTTTTTGTTGTGTCGTATTTTTCTTCGTAGCGTTCGGCGTGCGCGCGCGACTCAAAGGCGCCGCTCAGCTGGCTCGGGCGATGACCTTCAACGCTAGCCCGGTTCCCCACGCTTCGCGTGTTTGCTTACGTAATCTGCGATGCGTGTAGGTAACATTCAAGACGGAAATTAAATGAATACTTATTTTTGTATGAAAATAAAATCTAACAAATTATCAAAAGTCGTAGAACAAAAGTAGTAGCTGGTGTTTTAAAAATAACCCTGTATATCACTTACCCGACCCGAATTCAATCCGAGAACGCGAACTCGAGTACGCAATCCAACTGCGCCACAAAGATCATTTACTGGTTTATTCCATTTTTCTAAAACGATGCAAGAAATAACTTCCAGTTGACATGAACTTCGTCAATAAGTTCTTAAAAACGTGAAGTTAATGCTACTAAGCCACCAAAATGAAAGTAGTTGCTATCATAAAATATTTCAATGACAAAAAGTAATTGGAGAATAATGAAAGCATTCTATTTTCGAAAATGAAAAGGCAAATAGTGACGTACTTTCATTTTAGTATCGATAGTGAGTAATGAGACCAATTTGTACCGACAGAACAACCATCACTTTCCGTTTCTATATTTAATTGATTTATGTACCGATAGCAACGAAAGAAAGCTGCCTGTACCAATCATTTATTACGGGGGTCATTAAACTCTCCGTGCGAATATGTATCGACGTATCGACATCCGATACTATTGTCTAGCGCCAACAATGCGTGAACAACAGTTCTTTATTTCAGATAGTGTCGTCACTTTATCGACATTTTGATGTGTATCGATTATGTCATCGAGATTTGCTTTCTTTTAAAAGAATTGTATCGCTCGAAACTCTTGTGCTTTGTTTTATTTATATTAATTTATACGATAAATGATGTAATATCTACTGAAATTCAGTTTTTTTTATTAGCTTGAATGACGAGACGAGCCGGTCGCTCGCATGTTTGTAATCGTAATAAGCTCACAAATAGGAACAACACCACACAAACCTTTGATTTATAAGTCACTTCATGGCACTAGACTGGTTGTCACCCTAAGACATAAGATGGTAAGTCTTATAATGCCCAGTAAATTCACTGGCTTCAATGTCCTTCAAACCGAAACACAACAGTGCTTACTGAAGCTTGGAGGCAGAAATAGACAAAACGGTGGTACCGATCCAGACGGCCTGTCGCGTATGAGATCTACCACCTAGTTAGTAGATATATAGACATTTGAAATAATTTGTTTTAAATGAATGCACACGTAACTTAGACAAGTCAGAAGTAATGTCCTTGGGGCACCATAAACCTAACGTTGTATTTAGCTGCAAGTACAGTCTAAAATATTGTCGACCAGAGAGTGCATCTCGATGGTCGTGAGAATTACGCCGGACTGACTCGCTAGAAAAGCGCTGTTTATTAACAGGTCCGGTGCAGTCATTTGAACAAATTCAATAAAAAGTACATGGAAGTGACTGTAGATGCAAATGTATGCCTTTCCTGGCACATGGAATTGGTCGATAGAATCTCTCTTCTACTTTCCATTACAAATGTGTAGTGACGATATTCTACTACTACTTCCTTCCATCCAAATAGAGGTATTCAACTTTTACCAGAGCAAACGTTGTTCTTTTCCATTCAATTTTAGCTTATAAATTAAATATTCTATGTAGTACTAGCAACCCGCGCCGGCTTCGCACGGGTAAAAATATGTTTGTTACGACATCACATTACAAATCATTGAATTTTTCGGTTTTTCTGTACTATAATATGTATGTATTATACACTAGCATTTGATCGCGGCTCCGCCCGCGTGATCTACTTTTTCCGGGATAAAAAGTAGCCTATGTTGTATTCTGATGTATAAGCTATATTATTGTAAAGTGTCATTAAAATCCATTCAGTAGTTTTTTTACGTGAGACAAACATACATCCATCCATCCATACTTATAAACTTTCGCGTTTATTATATTAGATATGAACCTTCCTCGTGAATCACTCTATCTATTGCTGAAAACTGCATTAACATTCATTGAATAGTTTCAAAGATCTAAGCGAACAGACAGCGGAAGCGGCTTCATTTTATACTATGTAAAGATGACATTGTAAAAAGCTGTGTGGAAGTTGTTAAAGGTATCTTCGGCAAATGATACAATAGGCAATCTGAAGGACGCTAAGGAGGTACCTGATGCCTAAGAAGACATGATCGGGGACATGAACCTCCAATATGTGTCATAGGCTCACAGATTTACAACAGTGTGTAAGCACCGTTGTGTTTCGGTATGAAGGACATTGACGCCAGTGAAATTACTGGACATTATGATACTTGACATCTTATGTCTCGGGGTGACGAGCGCAGTTCAGTGCCATGCAGCGCTTTGTAATTCAAAGTTCTGTGTGGTGTTGCTTCTGTTTATGAGCAGGCTAGGCGTGGCGCTTACCATCAGACGAACGCCTTGCTCGTCTCGTCATTCAATCTAATAAAAGAAAGATTTAAAGTCTCTCGTCAAACTGAGGATATAGACAAACTTTATCTGTCAGCACTCGTTTCAGCCCTACTCAGTATCCGACCAACTATTTGGAAATCGAACAGAAACCAGATTTTTGGTCGAAAAAGAAATTCCGGTCAGTTACTAGCTTATTATACAAACTTTTGTGAGATCTGGGATCATAAAAAAGGCAGATTAGTTGCCCAAGACTATGAGACAAAAAAAAAAAAAATATGAGTATACTACTGCGAAGTCGTCGGTAAAGTGTGAGTATTCACGAACACTTGCCAATGACAGTATACATTAACGTCTTTGTCTTCGACACTACAACCAACAATAGGCTTAATTCCCTTGTCTTTATTGTAAGACTGGCTATAACTGCTATAACGATGGAACCAACAGCGAAGTTTGCACTTAAATTTGAGACGCCTTCTGCAATGAGCGCGGGTTGTGACGGGTCGGGAGCTATTGAAACGTTTACGTCACTTTTCCTTGTAGAAGCAATCTTTCATACCACATCTTTCTTCGTTGTTTATTCATTACTGCTGAAAGATCGCTAAAAGCGACTTGTAGTTGCGTTCGGATTACAGCTACAGGCGTAAGCTATAGTTACTGCAGTAGTGTATTGGTGCGGGAGGGGCGTGATGACGTGTGTATACTATTCATCGCGTATGTAACGCGTTATATAAGTGTCGTTACGTCATATTTCATTAATTATCACCCCTTCCGCATCGCTCTTCTACCGCAAGATCCTACTCAGTTATGCGATAATCACAGCCAACTTAACCTAACATGGCCTTGTCATGTCCGTTCCAATAAAATCTAGCCGACCTTCCTCGCACCCCGCCATGTATTGACGATTTTGTTTTCATACTAAAAGTCGTTCTAGGTTAAGTTGTCTTAATAATACTACAGTCAGTGTATATCCAAATTTGGACTTCAGAAGCGAATAGAAAGTTCCAGAAAGATCTAATGATGATCGATAGATTGTCGCGGCTATACGCGTGAGGCAACATGACCAGACAATTAACGTTTAAGCCGGCATAATAAATTACGAAGTACATCCTAGTCGACGGCATTACGGTCACGAGTTCGGTTCACTTCGCTCCGTGCTGAATTTATAGTCCGAATAAGCGCGGCTAACAATAATTATAAATGGTCTTAGAAGATATTTTAATCATTATAATTATTAGTGCTAGCATATTCCACAAGGTGGCAGTGTATTAAGTTAACCCTATGCCTATCGTATTTTTCAGTCTAAAGTCCTGTAAACCCCGATCGATAGTGACATGCATTTTGTTGACACTGAGCAGTGACACTCGACGATTCGGCAACGCTAAATAGATTTGCAGTGAAACTCAAACATAATAAATGGCGGAGTTCAAAACATATATACATTCAAGTGCAATATGCTAGCTTTAGATATATTTTTCAGGTAGGTCAAGCTTTATAACGTTTTGTCTCTCCTGAGAAGAATTTTATAAAACTATCTAAAATCTTTGTTTTGATAAATAATATTTAATCTACCAAGGTTATTGCAATATAGCCATTTAATTAGTTCATGTTTTTTTATGTAAGTCATGATTTAAGTAAATCTTAACGTTTCTTTATAGACGTATGACTGTTTTTATAATATAAATATTACTTTTTCCAGCAAAAATAAACAGATAAATTAAGTTATCACTGATAATAAGATAATACCGTTTTGTTATTCCAAAATTGCCATTCGATTTTCGTTCTTCGTACTTTGTTTTAAGCTTTCCAAAAATAGAGATGTGGGGAAACACACTCTGAAACACGTGATAATGAAACTCAAACGAAGTCGCTTGGTTCTTAGAGATAACATCGTCTGAGCTAATTCAAAAACAAATAGTAAGGGGCATTAACATCATGTAACGTAGGATTAAATAACATGTTTAAATAACGGCATTCGTCTAGATGGCGCTGTATATGGTAAACATTTGAAGTTGGCAACCCTTGTGGGACGTGTAGGAATTTGATTTAGCAAATTGGTAACTGTCGGATTGGTGTCGATGGTTGGACATAGGGTTGTGGCGAAATTAGATTTTCTGTAGATATTAAAACACTTGTGTTGGTCTTGCTTCTGTTGGGCATTGTGACGCGTACCATAAGCGACCTGATCGTTCCATTCTAGCTGGTTAAAGATTCACAAATCATTATAAAAATATGTATAACAACAGCGTTGGTCTTTTTAAGACCAAACAGCAGTTGTTATGGAATGGGACATCAGAATATTTTTTTAAAATTCTAATTTAAAAAGAAAACTTTTACCCAGTTTCGAAAAAAAAAAAATTGCTGAGAGGCCCGCATTCAAGCCCAGCAGTTGAAGATGTATGTAAACTTACCTGACGATCTCTGATATTAAAGTTATCCATGGTCGGTGGTGATCTTACTATCAGATGACTCTGTTGCTTTCATAACAAATACCATCAAACCTTTTTCCGCGAACACATTACCACCATGCAGTAGATACGGTACCTCTAAAACACTTCTAATCTACGATCCTACATTCCATACAACATCTAGAGCAAGTCAACTAAGAAACATCAAGATTTACAAAATAATCCACTTAACGCAGACTGAACTAGTGCGGTCACTTAAGTTAGTAGGCCATGCAAGTAAAGTAGCTACTAAGATAAATACATAATTTATTTACCAGCCAGCGAAACAATCCGGAGTTGAAGCAACATTGCAAAATGTCCTTCACTTTACAATATCTTACCTGGAAACAAGAAAAATAAAATTAGCACGAATAAAAGTTGAGAGAATTTTATGTAGATTTGTTTAATGTAGATAATACTTATATGGAAATATCGTAAAATTAATACGTGAATATTGAATACTGTGCACTCTTTTTTTCGTATCTTATTAAATTGTATAGAGTTGTTTGTTAATCGCGTCTATCTATTTGTTTGTCTGCTTAGTTCTTCTAAACCTCACAGCAGATTATGATGAGGTTTTCAATGTCGTTTAGATAATTTAGTCTAATACAAAAATGAATTAACAATGTATTTTCATAACTTTAAAAGATGACTTCAATGTAGTACAGTCCAATTCGAAAAATACTTTTAAACCAATCAGTGATAAAAGGATCCAAATCCTCGACTCATAAGATAAAACATATTGTCTATGCAAAACCTTGGTAAATCATTGCATATTGGTCTGAGGCATCTCTATTAATGGCTTATTATTAAGCAATATTCTCCCAATTAATACATTATCTACCTAGGTATACCTCATCTTTTTATAGGAGTTACTTGGTATAGGATTCCTAGTATACCGAAGTACCTGCTTTACAGTACAATCACTTATTACGAATTACGATCACGATTAAACGTTAAAAAATCTTCGACAAAGAGAACAAAGGATTTTGTGTCTAGAAAACCAATGCAATGGATTTTACTTTACATATTACTTTGAAATGATGACTCAAACTCGGAGACAGTACTGCTACTGTAATGAGATCCGGGATTCGATTGGATTATTTTATATTGCAGAATTTCGTTGATGTTTGTTATTCACATCGATCATTCATAACATTAAGATCCATTAGCAATCATTATTATTGGATTCCAGAGCTGTATTATATACATCCCACTGCCGGGGCACTTGCCTCCTATAGTAATGAGGGGTTAGGCCTTAGTGCACCACGCAGGACTAATGTAGTTTGACAGATTTCACATTCCCTTGAAATTGTAATAGAGTAAAAAGTTTCTTTTCTCACAATATTTTCATTACTGGTATAGTAAGCGACAATTAGCAATGAATACACATGTAACTTAGTAAAGTCAGAGGTGTATGTTCTTGGAGTTGGTTCGAATCTTTCGTCTCGGCAGTCTGTACCCCTCCTCGTTGAGCTGTCTCTGCTGGCTAGCAATCATTATGCCGGTTTATAAAAAATAATTTACTACATGGCTACACTGGATCTATATACCCTCCCACTATTGATATTCCTAATTTAAGAGGCCAATAATGGCAGCTGTTATTTTGGAGCATAATGTCTTGGTTTATGTGTGCGAACACAAATATCATATCGCCAAACTTTTTATAAATCCACTAGTGTACATAGGTAGTGGTCGTCATACAAAAGTCAGTGATCTATATTTGAGCCATAATCGATCGAAGCCTTTTGAGACGTTACGACTGGTGACATTACAAAAACAGCTATCAAGCTAGCAGATAATCCTAAAATCCATATTAAACCATGTCAAGTTAAACTATCTTGCGTTACCGTAGATAAAGTGAAACCAATTGACACGCACTTGTCAATCAGATAACAAGCAAAAATATTTGACTTTCGCAAAATAAGGCAGGAAGTTTGCAAATGGTTATTTGTTGAAACCCGAAAGCGTTATGTAAGTATTTATAATTGATTTCAATATGGTTTTGATCTCTAATGACGCAAAAATGGTTTTTGGTAGGATTGTTTGTCGAATTCAACGGAGGATTTTCTCAATTCAACGCATTTTTTATTTTTTTATATATAAGCACGTATCATCATCATCATCAGCCACAAGACGTCCACTGCTGAACATAGGCCTCTCCCAAAGATTTCCAGACCGACCTGTTGGAAGCGGCCTGCACCCAGCGACTTCCTGCGATCTTTATCAGCTGAATCTTATTTGAATCCAGCTCGGCTGGGCAGCGTTCAGGAAACTTGGCAAGGTCTTCTCGTCCAAAATACCTCAGTGCCTGAAGACTAAAGTCTTCAATCAATGTGTGTTACCAGTGATGACATACGACGTGGCCTCTAAATATGGGCCGTATAAGACGGCTCACAGTCACTCAGCGAGCTATGGAGAGAGCTATGCTCGGTGTTTCTCTACGTGAACAAATCAGAAATGAGGAGATCCGTAGAAGAACGAAAGTCACCGACATAGCTCAGTGGATTAGCAAGCTCAAGTGGCAGTGGGCAGGCCACATAGCTCGCAGAACCGATAACCGATGGGACAGAAAGGTTCTGGAATGGAGGCCACGTACTGGCAAGCGCAGCGTTGGACGTCCACCTACAAGGTGGACAGACGACCTGATAAGCACGTATATCTTCGCCAAATGTGGCCGATTTGGATGATTCTTTCACTAAATTAAAAATTGAAAAAATATATCACATATTTTCATCGCGTTTGAACGGCGCATCGGTTGTTACCACCAAATAGGATTCGCCTATTTGATAATAACTGATGCTCCGTTCTTTAACGTCGTGGTGTTTACGTGATCCGATCTGTATCCGGCCCGGATCGGAGATTATAATCCGAATTGAGGATATTCTCGGCGGAATTCGGATCTAGTGCGCAACCCCTTATCTCGGATTGGGTTGCAGTTGCAGTGGGGAAAGTTGTTTGTATAAAAACTGATAATATTTCATATAATTATTTAATTATGCCGTATATAATAGCTAATCAAGTAATTCTTTATCGATTCATTATTTTTTATTAGCCATCAAAGGCAGACAAGCTGACGGCCACCCTATTAGAAATGGTTACGTATTCCCACAAGCGGCTGTCTACCGTAAATAATGAATTAATAATTTGTTAAAAAACATGCAGAATGACTGAATCGTTTGACCTTTTTGCCGCTACATAACAACGTACAAGCTACAGGTTCGCTCTGGCTTTAGGATCCAAACAACAATTTCAGAGGTCAGTAACTCATCTGTACATCTATGCATGTTTGTAAAGAAAGTCGTAATAAAAACAACAATGTTTTCATAAACCTGACCGGTAAATGCTCGAGTTCAGATCTAAACTGCGCATACATTATCACAGTATGAAGTCATACAGTCGGTCGACACGTTTGATGTTGACGAGAAAATCGACTTCGTCTGTCTACGGTGAAAGAAAGAAAGAAAGAAAGAAAGAAACAATTTATTTGGTTTTTCATGAATAAAAAGAAATGGTACATTTTAAAAGAAACTTACATAAAGAATGAAAAAAAATGGAAATGGACACCACTCTTCAAATTTCTTTGACCTATATTAATTTAAATAAAAATAGTAGAAATGTTTAATATACTGGGTGTCAAAATCTTGGATAAAATATTATATAACTGGATCAAATTTGCATATATTTGCAACATATTTGATGAGCGACATACTACACTACCCCATTGGTACCGCAAGTGGAACCAATGGAACTCACTCAGATAACACTACTAACCAACAATTCAAAGCGACCTGAGTGCATAGCGCATATTACCTGCCTGTCACTCCTCACGAATTGCACAATTGCCCGGTCTATTACCTTCGCTGACTGTACGATTTTTAGACTGTGACATTACTATGCATCAGATGTACCATGCACTACGCAAGAGATAAAGCGGTCTTTGTATCAAGAAAAACGGGATCTTGACGGTGTTTTTCTTTGAGATTGTACAATAGTACTTTCTTGGCGCCACTGGATGGATTTATCGAGGAACAAGTTGGTTGACTTTGACTCGGGGTATAGTATAAGTATATTCTTTTGTGATTCATTAATTTCGGCTTACGACTAATCTACCTTTTAACAAGGTGGTCGGTCCCTCGTGTGGGAGAGGCTGTCTGGGTTGGTAAGCGCCACGTCTGCCCATAGACAGAAGCAACGCCACAACTTTGAATTACACAGCACTGCATGGCACTGAACTGCGCTCGTCACTCCGAGACAAGATGTTAAGTCTCATAATGCACATTTCGATGGCTTCAATGTCGTTCAAACCGAAACACAATAGTGCTTATACACTGTTACTTGACGGCAGATATAGACAAACCGGTGGAACCAATCCAGACGGCCTCTCGCATACGAAGGAGCTACCACCTTGTTTATCCTAGATTGCGTTGTCAGCAGGCGAGGAAGCGGTCAAATGTAAGTCTCTATCTATATAGAAGTAACAAAAACACTACTAACCGCAATTGAAAAGAGTCGTACTAGGGATACAGTATTTTCAAAAGCTGCCATATAGAAGTGTATAAAATAACTTTATGAATCTTCTCACCTTAGCAGTATTCATTGACCATTACATAGTGTTATACATTGTTACACCCGTGGTAATAGCGATAAACAGGTATGGCATGTGGTCGGAACCACTCAGCCAACCTTGGCTTTACGTATGGGATAACACGGTTCGAGTGTGTGTTTTACCTTTTATGTGCTATTAGAGAAAATGTATGAAAACATGCGAAGAGATCTATATCGTATAAGGTGACATGCTTCAATATGAAGTTCTTCGTATAAAGATTTTTAAATATTAAATGAAATGCAGCGATAGCTCAGCGGAGAGTGGTATGGACTGTGGAGTCGAAAGTCACTGGTTCGAACCCAGCACCAAGAGCATACACCACTGACTTCTCTAAGTTACGGACGTATTAATTGTTAATTATCGCTTGCTGTAACGGTGAAGGAAACATCATGAGGAAACCTGCATACCTGAGAACGCCATAAGATTTTTTGAAGGTATGTGAAGTCTGCCAACCCGCAAGAGGCCAGCGTGGTGGACTAAGGCCTAAGTCCTCTCACACAGTAGAGAAGGCCCGTGCCCAGCAGTGGGACGTGTATAATACATGACTAGTATTATTAAATTAAATGCGGCGTGACTGATTTCTTTTGTTTTATTCTTTGTATTATCTTGTCATAAGGGTAAATGATTAACTACATGATAAATACACGATACAAGGTGGTAGGTCCCTCGTATTCGAGAGGCCGTCTGGGTTGGTACCACCGCTTTGTCTATTTCTACCGCTAAGCAACAATGTGTAAGCATTGTTGTATTTCAGTTTGAAGGACATTGAAGCCAGTGAAATTACTTATGTCTCGGGGTAACAAGCGCAGTTCAGTGCCATGCAGTGCTTTGTAATTTAAAGTTCTATGTGGTGTTGCTTGTGTATATGGGCAGGCGTGGCGCATACCATCAGGCAAGCGCCTTGCTCGTCTCGTCATTCAGTCAAATAAAAAAAATACTTAAGTGGACTTCAATGTATAGTTTTTATGTCAACCTATGTTCCTTATCATGCATATACCGTTTCATATAATATATTGTTACAGATTTATATACTCGCAGGCGCCGGTCGCGCCGTATATAATTCTCATACTATTTATGGACAGGAATGTCTTAAGAAAACATTTCAAGAACAACGTTATTTTTACTCTTTAAAACCACAATTTCATTCAAATGTATACCTTATCCCCACAACATAAGAACACCTTTAAAATCAGTAAACACCAGTGATGCGTCTGACAATTTTAATGCATAGTCCTGCGAATGATGAGATGTTGAAAAATGGACTTTACTCCTTAGTAATAGAGTGTTTTTATTATTAATGTACAGGAGAGTAATTTTGTTGGCATATAATTAATTGGGCTTTAGAGGATATCTGTTTACGAGGCAGTATTAAATATATGCGCGCTATTATTATACGGTGTGAGCAGATAATAGTAGACAGTGGCATCTTGGATACTAGCAACTGGATAGACTTTGTGGCGAGGTAGATTTGGCAGGTTTCCAGGTGTCATGGGGCTAAACAGATGCGGGATTAACGTTTATGGCCTTATGATTCAAAAGTGAAACGTTTATTTAAGTTACGGTAGGCCACAAAGGGCTCTTTTACAAGTCAAAAATAGAATAAACTATATTGAAATGTCTCTACGAGTGCTTCAGAAACGCCCACAGATCTGAGAAGTATCAAAAAACTCGGCCGTAGGTCTTTTGAATAAATAATTTCATTTTGTTTTACTTTTTCCTCATAAAAACATTTTTTTTTATCCCAGTACGGCAAAGTGTCTGCACTACACCTAATGGTAAGAGTAGAGCAACCAAAAAAACCAGCGACCACCAACAAACAATGAGTTGTCGGTGGACAACCAGAGTCATGCCGGCCTGTATAAATGCTTTTTCCCTCTTCGGAGGGAAATCAATAAAACCAAATAACAGAAGACGGTCGCCGTAGCCGCAAGCGGCCTGGAAATCATCAATAATTTGACAGTGAATTTGAAATTATCTGGGACGACACGCCATCTGACCCCGACAATGGGAACCACGTTTCCCCATTGCCTCGTCCCTTAATCAGCGTGTACCACGTGCAGATGAGGTTGACTTTTGGTCTAGGATGTTGGTGGTCCACTTTTACTCCAGTGAAAGGATTTTTACTATTAAAAAATTATTAACATTTTCTATGATGTCGGTGGCCCGCTTTTATTGCAGCGAAAGGACTTTTACAATTACAAAAATATTAATATTTATTCTGACACGGCATTGTGTCTAAACCGTACTCGATAGTATAGTTCTCGTCAAACTTTATGGCCGCTCTGAAGTCAGCTAGGCAGCTAGGCGGTAGGCAGCGGCTTGGCTGTGCCCCTGGCATTGCCGATGTCCATGAGCGGCGGTGACCGCTTACCATCAGGCGGGCCGCTTGCTCGTCTGCCTATCAAGGCAATAAAAAAAAAAAAAAAAAACCTACTTCACTCGCCCTCTACGCCTCTGGTCACCCTTTAGTCTCTTAAAAACAGTACTGCCACGCCGCTCCTGACAACTTCGGAGCGGTCATAAAGATTGACAAGAGCTATAAGTATAATGAAATCCAAATATAAATTCATCCGCTGAGAGACGATGCGTCTATTGACCGTTGCCTTATTAAGCCGGACTGAAATTATAATTTTTTATGGCCGAGGCCGGCAAACTACTAAGTGGGGCACCAGATGTTAAATAATTTCCACCGCCCATGAACCCCCGCACACTCAGAACAATCTTGGATGCGTTAGCGACCTTAAAGAAGAGGAATGGGTTGGGTAGAGTGGTATTTGAGACTCCGAAAATTTGCAGTAAAGTGCTACTTCACGCAAGTATTCTGTTAAAGGGTTGTGCCGTCCTGGTTAAGACGGCGTGTTTATTTTGTAATTAAAACTGTCTACAGCGTGGCTCTATCTCTTAATACTAATTACTCCAGCAAAGACTTGACATTTTACATTAATTGCTCGTGGACATTCAATAATCCATAAGAAACCAAAAAGATCGATCAAGCCCCTATCTACACCAGATTACGTACAATAAATAATCTTAATGAGAAACAACATTTTAATATGATAAAATAACCGGCGCCGGCGGTCTTACCGCCAAACAGCGATGACAAATTAGCGATATCTTTCTTATCTGTATCAATAGCAGGTAAAGATAATCGCTTGATCGGTTATTATTGTGTCTGAATTGTTTTATTGAGTTTAATGCAATAACAATTTTAATTTTATGACTGTTTTTTTTAAAGAGATCGTTCTAGAAATGTACAATACAATGTTATTTCTTTTTGCATTATAATTCAGTGCTACTGAAACATCAAGAGTTGAGTTGAGTTGAAGTAGTTTTAGTTGTTGAAATTATTGAAATTTACTAATTTTCAATTATTGGTTTATGATTCCTTACACCGATGTTTCTTTTTATTGTTCTTTAGCTTTATGCTTCTTATTATATTTAAGTGCTTAAAATTATCAATCCATAACAAAAAAAACAGTATTCTTGGATACTTGTTCCATTCCATTCCACTTCATGTATTTCATATGATATGGAAAAAAAAACAATCAAAAATTTAATAAGAAATGGAACAAGTAATGCAATTGCTTTTCTGTCCAAGGTTGTTCACACGTCAAACCGAAATAAAACAAAACTCTAAAATTATCTAAACGTAAACCTTATCTCACGAGGTTACAATTATCTGTTCCATGAAGTATGTAATAATACCAATTTTATCACTCAACACAGATACGGTTTATCTTTACATTCGGAATTGCGTAAATTTTTTCCTGTATTCACTGACAGGTTACCTGACATGAAGGTTAGAAATTGATGGCTGTATTAAAGATGATTTTAAGATGAAACCATCCAAGTTTTAATTCACCTTTAAAATGAATGGAAAGTCAATTGAAGAAAGGGGCTTTAAATGGCGATAAATTCTTCTCTCGCTTATTAATATTCAGTGACATAGAGATTAATAAAAAACGGGTCAAGTACATCTCGGACTTGCGCATTAAGGGTTTCGTATCGCCAAACCCGACCCGTAGAGGGAATAGACTTATAGAGTATTCACCAACCAAGAATACTGTAAAAACTATAATGGCAAGTACGCATTCATTCATTCCATGTGGAGCCAGGAAACGAATTGTGTGGGCAACCAATAAAAGCGTTTTACACGACAACATATTGAACTAATTGGTCATACTGATTATAGGACAAGTGTTAGTATTATACCCTTTGGAGGATGAGGTCTTCCTACACAATCTCTGAGTCCACGATATATCCTTCTGTAGAAGACAAGCCTTTTGTTGATGGGTTTGACTCATAGTTTTGTAGAAATGACTCAAGAGTCAAGTAGTTTCATATAGTACACAATTATTAATGTAAGTGACTTCCTCGGTGGGGCAGTTGTATTGAACATGCGGTACAATTACTATGCTGAGGTCTCGGGTTCAATCCCCGAGTCGGGTAAAAGTCTCTAATAGTTCTTGATACCCACGATACAAGACTCGAACCTTACAGTTGTCAGGACTATGTATGTGACTGTTAGGTGTATTTATTTATTACTTACTAGATGACCCGGTGAACTTCGTATCACCTACATATATTTGTGTAAAATTTGTCCTCTCCCTGTCTTGTCCCTATCCTGTCACTGTCCTGTCACTGTCCTGTCACTGTCCTGTCACTGGCCTGTCACTGTCCTGTCACTGTCCTGTCACTGTCCTGTCACTGTCCTGTCCTGTCCGGTCACTGTCCTGTCACTGTCCCTGTCACTGTCACTGTCACTGTCCTGTCACTGTCCTGCCCTGCCCTGCCCTGTCCCTTTCCCTGTCACTGTCCGGTCACTGTCCCTGTCATTGTCCTGTCACTGTCCTGCCCTGTCCTGCCCTGTCCCTTTCCCTGTCACTGTCCTGTCACTGTCCTGTCACTGTCCTGTCACTGTCCTGTCACTGTCCTGTCACTGTCCTGTCACTGTCCTGTCACTGTCCTGTCACTGTCCTGTCACTGTCCTGTCACTGTCCTGTCACTGTCCCTGTCACTGTCCTGTCACTGTCCTGTCCTGTCACTGCCCCTGTCACTGTCCTGTCACTGTCCTGCCCTGTCCTGCCCTGTCCTGATCTGTCCTGTCCTGTCCTGTCCCTTTCCCTGTCACTGTCTTGCCACTGTCCTGTTACTGTCCTGTCACTGTCCTGTCCCTGTCCCTGTCCCTGTCCCTGTCCCTGTCCCTGTCCCTGTCCCTGTCCCTGTCCCTGTCCCTGTCCCTGTCCCTGTCCCTGTCCCTGTCCCTGTCCCTGTCCCTGTCCCTGTCCCTGTCCCTGTCCCTGTCCCTGTCCCTGTCCCTGTCCCTGTCCCTGTCCCTGTCCCTGTCCCTGTCCCTGTCACCACGGTTGTCGTTCGTTGACGGTCAACAATCTGTTTCACATCAAAAAGACATCAAGTGTTTCATACCCAGGAACAGTTTGTATTGGAAAATTAAGTTGTCGTTTTTAGTGTTTTCCTTTACTTATTATTTATGTTACTCATTTTTTCTCACCGGGTAAACCTTCCCTGAACTTCCACAAATATTTCAAGATCAGAATTAGCCAAATCGGTACAGCCAGTCTCGAGTTTTGGCGAGACACACGCACAGCGATTCATTTTTATATATATAGATTATATACAGGGTTAATTTTAAAACACCAGCAACCTCGCAGGACCAGATAGCTGACCCCATACGGAACAACTTTTGTTCTACGAGTTTGTATATAACTCAATATATTTAAAAAAAAATGATTTTACAAGTTTTTGTTGTGTCGTATTTTTCTTCGTAGCGTTCGGCGTGCGCGCGTGACTCAAAGAAGCCGCTCAGCTGGCTCGGGCGATGACCTTCAACGCTAGCCCCGTTCCCCACGCTTCGCGTGTTTGCTTACGTAATCTGCGATGCGTGTAGGTAACATTTAAGACGGAAATTAAATGAATACTTATTTTTGTATGAAAATAAAATCTAACAAATTATCAAAAGTCGTAGAACAAAAGTAGTAGCTTATAACCTTAGGTATCTACCCCTGCGAGGTTGCTGGTGTTTTAAAAATAACCCTGTATTAGTTTATTATAAAGAAATTGCTATAGACGCTAAGAATATTTCGAGATAATATCTTGATCTGTAAAATCCAAAAGATTCTGTTCTATAGTAATTATTTACTATAATATAATAATATAACTATAATAATCGTAATGGAAACCTCCAATGGGCCTTTAGCGACCAGAATCATTAACATCAGCTGGTATAAGATGCATGTTATTATGATACGGATATATTACTCCCAAACCCCAATCAAGCACCACTGCACCACCCACAGAGACGTCAATGGAATCTGTCATTTCTGAATCATTATGTTTAAAGGTCTTCTATTTGATTGGATGTCCATTCAACCTCCCACACCTTTTGGAGTTTGGTAATTTCTTCTATTTTAATTTAAAAAATTACATCACAATTTTATGCAATACAAGTCAACACAAATGAAGGTTAATGGAATGGTAAACAAACACTGTTTACATAAATTAAAATAGCTATCGGTTAATTAAATCAATGGTTTATAAACGTATACGCCCGTGATATACTCGCCGAGACAAATTAGAATTATTGCCTTCTTATGGGTCTTCTTTTGTTTTAAATTCGACTTTATAAGGCTGTGGCAGGGTCGACTTTACCTGGGTAACACATTTTGATATTAGATTCTTTGGTCTATCTTGTCTGGTCGCTTGTTTATAGTTTTTATTTTAGATCTCTTGCCTAAGGATGTATTCTGAGTTAATTTTATGTTGGAACGAATAAAACCGAATCAGCTAGTTTAATATACACAAATAAATGTAGTATTTTGCTTTTACAAGATACTTTCGTTAATATTCAATAAAATAATTCTAAATATGTAGTGTTTTCTATAAACTTGATTACTAAGCTTTTCAATACGGCAATAACATATGTACAGCTATTATATCTCTTCAATAGCATTTCAACCACATAATGAACTTAAGCTCATTCAGATTATGTACTGGCAAATTGACGCCGTCTTTGTAAACGATTGCATCTTTACAATTAATTTATGTTCATTCATTAAAAGTTACGACTGTGCATGAACGTATGCGATAACTTCCCCGCATCCGCTCATCAAGTGTGAAAATTATTTAAACGCCATTACTGCATCTGCATCGACACGATGTTGTACCAACCGAAGATTACCGATAACGGAATGCTAGTTTTGCGATGATATCGTTTGGTTACGGTAGAGTTTCAACATAGTATTACTTCACTACTAATTTAGAGATAAGTGGAATATTGATACGAAATCTACTTTCTTTGTTTATATTGGACAGAACAAAGATTAGGGTCGCTAGAGGTGAATTTTGATTATAATTATAATTTTCCATGTTTTAATTTGCTGTTTCCAACAATGAATAGCAATAGTATACTGGCGTTTGAAGTATTTTCACGTATCTAGCACATGGTCGAACAGAACACGTGTCAGAGATTTCTAACGCGTTGTAACCAATGATATATTAAATCACTTGCTAGAACGCCTTGTTCTTATCATAAAGGTATATACACCGAATGAATTCAATGCTAGTATGACACACAATGAGGAAAATATATCAGTTTTTTTATATTAGACAATTGATTCTTTATGACAAGGAATCGGAAAGCTATAGAAGAATATTGTTAACACACATGATAGTACTTGACATTTTCATAACTAACTTTGGATTTACTTTATTTAGCTAAGCTACAAAAATACTTGCATCCCGTAGACGCTTTGTTTGATTTGCTCATTACAAAAATTGGCTAAGTATTTTAGCATGATCAAATAAGACCAATACGTTTTATATACCATATGTACCTGTCTATATGTTTAGAACAATATCGTAGCAGATGAATTTTTGTAGCAAAAACACATTAACAAAGTGGCAGTTCAGAAGTATTCCTTTTCATTCTTTTAGTTTAAATTGCTACAAATATCGATGAAAGATAACATTGAAGTAAATTCTTTTTACCTCTCAATTTAATCCTCAAGCACACGCAATATTTTCTAAGAAGGAAACAGATTCATCTTCCAACCGCTCTAGATGTAACAGATACAATGATGTAACTTAATCAACCATAACATTTCGCGTGAACGGCACTCCCGATACAAATCGTACATCTTACTCGCCGACGCACTCCCGATGTCTTGATTAGGTCGTTCGTACCAAAAACGAACGCTAAAACAACTTTCTAGGATGTATAGATTTTAATCTTCTACGTGGTTTGCAAGGATAAATTGTGAATGGAGAACGGTTTCTCGTGAAGGATTGAATAGAATTTAGCGTGTACGTTTTTGATGGCAAAGTTTTATAACGTGTTAGGAGATCTTTATCTTGAGAGATTTGTAAGTGGTAGAGCCGCGCTGTAGACAGTTTTGTCTACAGCATGATTGGGCCGGCTCAACCGGGTCATTACCACTATCTCAAAGAAAACCGACGTAAAATAGCGGCTTGCTGCTGCGTTTCGTACGGTGAGTGAGATATCCGGAGGCCCAAATACCCCTCCCCTTCCCAACCCCTAATTATCGCTTTCCTTTAAGGTCGGCAACGCGCCCATAATTCTTCTGATATTGTGGGCATACATGGGCGGTGGAGATCACTTACCAACAGGTGATCCCCTTGCTCGTTTGCCAATCTATGCCATAAAAAAAAAAAAAATCTAAAGATAATTTTCTTTCATTTGTGTGTAATAAGTTAATAATTTCCATAGGGAATTTGGTGACTTGCGTCACTTGCAAGAACGTGTTAAGTCTGTGATGGTTTTATACAAAATCACGCTGATAGATTAAACTATTCTAACCTTTGACTAAGATTTAAGTTTGTGTATTTCATATTATTATAGTGCAAGTGAAGTGGTTTCAATATCTAATTTCTCAAACTTAATTTCTAATGCAGCATTTGTTGCACGTGTGTCGTTTCATCACACAGACACATCCTAAAAGTTTGTGAATAGGGTCCTCAGATATCCATTATTCATAAAGCGTCGGCTCGTATCAACTATGGCATCATACTATGATATCATAATAAATTCCAGCTGACAGATGTAAATTGGCTTCATAGAATGAATCTTTATCTTTGTGAGTCATGTAATTAGTGAAAACTGACACATTTGGAGTATTGCTTGGTAATTAGATAGGGCTAGGTACTAAAGTTAATAGACTGTTTCTGAAATGTGTGTAAATGTAAGAGTACGATTGCTTGCACTGATACGGTGTATTGGGCCTATATTGTTCTATTTCTCTAATCTCAATAACAGCTTAATTTAACTTTCCAAACATACTAGGTATCTAGTGTGTTGAACCCTTGACCCAATTTGATTTTGTTTCGATCAGATTACCAAAAAAAATATCATTTGCCATAAACCCATTAAAAGCAATCTGAGATAAATAATAAGATTTCATACTTAAGCTAGAGATAATCCATATTTCTAAATATAATTGGGAACTTAATCGCTAAAAAATGAAGCTAAGTTTAATAACAGTAATATACGAAATATCCATGAATAAATCCATAAATTAAGAAGTTGTGACACTTAATGAAAGCTAATTAATACCAGCAATTAATGTAAAAATAGACGATGAAACACTTAAAATTATACCAACAATTTTTCACAGTGATAATGCAACAACAGCCATACTTTAATGACGAGTCACATCATTTCCGACACCGAATGACAAAGCGTAGTACAGACACAAAAGGCGAACATCCGACGATCATTGTATTACATCCTGCGGATTCCATGCAAGGTTACCTCTAAACAATGTCATAGCATACCTAACTTGCCATTACTGATATGACTGGTTAGTTTGATTGTTTTTAGGATTTTGTACTAAAAAAGCTATTGGTTTTTATTCCAATTGTATTTATAAACTAAAATTGTTTTACGTGAGACTGGTTTATAAAGTAGGATTAAATATAATGCTGTATTAAAATACAGGTCAGCAGCGCTTCGCTCCATGAGTTTTCTAGGATTACAGATCGGTTATTTTGCAGAGACTGCAAAGAAAAACTATTTTAAATTAGTTTCGCCTTCTTTATACATAGTCCGGCAAATGAGCAAGTGGGTCACCTGCTGATAAGTGTCAAATCAAATCATAGGCGCATTGCCGAGCTTAAAAGGAATGGATTATTAATTGAGGGGGATTTCGGTCTCCGAATATCTCACTCAACGTACGAAACGCAGCAGCAAGCTGCAGCAGCAGTTTTCTGTGAGACATTGGTAACAACTCAGTCGAGCCGGCCCATTCATGCTGTAGACAAAAATGTCTACAGCATGGCTCTACCACTCTTGTAAGACTCACACTCTCTCACCTTAGAAGTTAAATATAAAGCAGCAGTAGATGAAAAATAAATATGTGTGTCTACGACGAATGCGTGTGTGAGTTCGCATGAACGCTCGCGCGCACGCGTTTTGGTGTTACTTAAATGAATGAACTATGAATTTTATATGCATACAATTTACTATTTCATACTATTTAATAGTAATACCAATTCTATATTCTCTGTATACGTCTTAGAATTGTTTTGTACTCAACCTTTACAGATATTAGTACGCGAAGAGAATACATCGAAACTATTATATCATACAGAGTATAGTGATTTCTATCAGCAATTAACTGATTTGAATGACGTGACCTATCGAGGTCAATTTGGAACATTACAATATTCACCATGAGAGTTGAACATAAATACATAATTAACCCAAAAAATAACCAGCCATACAAATTGTCATAATTCGCGCTATGAACTCAACAACACACGCGATATAGTACTTTATTAGCATGGATGAAAGGTTATTTTCCAATGCAGATGCCATTGGTGATGCCAAAAATTAATATAATGATAATAGCAATAAATTATATTTCGTGTGCGCAACGTTTCGGGAAATTGATTGTGGTTTCGACGAAGTTATGTGTTGTATTGTTAAATTGTTTTTAATATTTTGGGTATTGTTAAGCTTTCTTTATGTGCTTTAAGCTTGGTGAAATATTGAAAAAAAATGAATGATAATAATACAGTTGGCATTGAGAATATTATTTAAAGAGACATTTTGATGGTGAGCTAAATAAAATTCTGCCAGTAAAAGCTGGTCCCAAGTATAATTAATAAATTAAAAGCTTTTCGTACGAAACAGGCGAGAATATGATAGAAAATTGTCATCTATAATGGTCCGGGTTCCCTGGGCCAGCTGATCCTATTATTTATTTGTAACCAGCTGATTTTTTTGTTTTTACTTAGTTAATATTTATATAATTTAACAGTCATATTGTCCTACAAATAAAATAATAAATTTTTGAGTATCATCAAATCGAAATATTCTATCCTTGCTACCTCTGTTAGCTACCACAATAGAGAATTTTCGCATAGGGAATTGTTGGGCGTCTCATCGAAACGAAGCTACTCACGGAAAAATAGCTTGATAGTAATCAAGTGGATCAGCTGGCCCAGGGAACCCGGACCATAAGGGCGGAGCCGCATTTACGATTCTTGTTTTTAAATGGCATTGTCTAGCAGATTGCACCCCATCCATTGTTTAATTTGACCATAACATAAAAAAACAGCGCATTCTGACACGACACAATTTTGAGTGGTAGAGCCACGCTGTAGACAGTTTTGTCTACAGCATGAATGGGCCGACTCGACTGGGTCGTTACCACGGTCTTACAGAAAACCGACGTAAAGTAGCAGCTTGCTGCTGCGTTTCGTTCAATGTGTGCGATATCCGGAAGCCCAAATTTCCCTCCGCATCCGAATCCTTAATTATTCCTTCCCTTTGAGCTCAGCAACGCCTATGATCTTCTAGTGTTGTGGGCGTGCATCGGTGGTGGAGATCACTCACTTGCTCGTTTGATCGTGTATGCCATAAAAAAAACACCGTGACAACAGACTGACCTAACTCCCCTGTTAATGTGTAGGTATCTGGCGTTAGGATAACTAAAGATTAGCATTAATATTCTTAAACCGCAGGTTATTTTAGGATACTTAACTAATCCCAACATTACACAGAATTAACATAGCTGCAACATAATTGTTTATTTAAATTTTAAGGTATTAATTTCATCAATTAGCCAGTACGATAGACATTCGACACTCGACATTAAAACTTATTTACACCTATTACAAAATATTTATTTACCTGTTTGCACCGAGCTAATATCCAACAGATTACGGTTCAATTGCTTCTAGAATTTCGTTAGCTATCCGGTGTTGCCATATCAAATATAACTAATTTACGATTTTTTATTATAAAGTTATTAGTATTGAAAAATTTCATTTATAAAAATGACGTTTTTTTATTTTATTGTTTTAATGTATGATCTATGTGTATAAAAGTAAAATCCATGACTCATTATCTCCGATAGAAATTGGAAATTTTGGGAGGGTGTTGGTTTTATATCGTAGGCATTCGAGGGGATTTCTCGAAATTCAATCCGTCAGGGGAGAAAGGGGGTTACGAAGTTTATATGGTCTTTACTAGGTATACTTTTTATATCGAAGGTTGGCAACGCTGTTCGAATTACCTAGTCGTTTGCATACTCTTAAACAAAAAAGCGAACAAATGGGTCAACTGTTAGTAAGTGATCTATCGCCAATTAGCATCCACAATACAAGATGAACTTTGTATACATTGTAGACTATAAATGACATAATCCGGGATTATGAAGGTAAGCCCCACCTTCATTTTGAAAATATACGAGGTTAGTATCCAGATATATATATTAATTTCAAGCCGGCATAATTCTAACAAAGACCGAGAGACATTGTGTATATATATTTTAAATATATTGCGTATAACATGAGGTGTGGTGGAGTCACTTTGTTGAGCTAGGATTAAAAAAAAGCATAAACCACTAAAACTACTACTATTTTACACAAGAATTAAATTCCACCATATATTATAAAATATATTTCATAGCTGGCAACCCAACACCTAGTGTAGGTGCCGCTTATCCGTAGTTTGATAAGATAAAATCAGTAGTGGGGTCAAGTCGGGGCATCGTGTACCCGGCTGCATAGTATATTGATTTTGGCCTGTGTCAACGGAATAATGTAACGGGTTAACCGCGGGGTCTTTTAGTCCCCGTTGTTCTGTTTGGTCAGGTTATAATATTTGGTATGATAATGCCCAGTTGTTTCACGGGCTTCAATGTCCTTCAAACTGAAACACAACAGTGATTACACATTGATCATTTGCGGCGGAAATAGACAAAGCGGTATCAACCCAGATGCCGCTCGCATACGAGGGACCTACCGCCTTGTAACCGATGATGGAGATGACCGTAACAGTCGTGGTTCGAAGCTAGAAGCAGTGTAATAAAATAGGCGGTATAAACGCATGGGTACCGCTCCACGCCCGCATAGGAAGTGCGATAAAACGGTTTTATACTGTCACCTGTTGCACCGACACGTCAGGCAAAATGGCAAACATGGTCCCAGGAATTTTTTTATCATGCACGACTACTGATGGTAAATGCAGTGTAGTCTAAATAATGTCGAACGTTTTGTCACTCAACGGTCATTAGAATAGGGTATTTGACTATGTTTAATGTTCTACATTAATTTATATGCACGCGACAATATGTACGAAAAAAAGAAACTATTTTGCGAAAACTAAATTAAAATTGATAAAAAAGAGGCTGCAGTTCATGTTTTAAATATTGGAATAACTAAAGGTAGGCGCGTAGTGGGAAAATCTCGCTATCTGCCTCCCACGCGTGCACCGTAACAGGCGTTACTTACTTTGTGACGTAACACGCCATGTCGTGCATGCTTTTGCCGTCATTTGATCACTACCCCTTCCAGCAGATTTAAATAGGTTCCATTTTTTATTTTTGACTAGATATAATTCTATGGATTATATAAATCTAGTTTCTAGTTTACTTAGTTACTAGTTTTAGAGGTACGTGGCTTGTAGAAAAAATAATAAAAAAAAACGAGTTAAATACTCTATTACGCCGGCCTAGAGTAACTGATAGATATGGTAAGTAACTGAGACATATTGTCTGATATCGAAACGCCATAGGAATAAGTCACTATTGCGGAATTTTCACCACGTCAACGGTCGCTATCCATACGTTTGTTTGAAATAAGTTTCAGACATAAATTTGTTTAATATATTACGTAGTGTGCATAAAAAATTACAATACTATTACTATTAATGGAGGTTTCTTACACTGGAGTACAAACCACCGGTGAATTGGGTCCTGACTTGTAGACCTCGCCATCGGACAGAGAACTCTTGTTCATTTTTACCAAACTTATTATTTAAAAATGTAATAGAATATGTGAAAGAAATACACCAACGGTGTAACAGAGTGCCATGTTTAATAGACGTTCCTTTGTTCTGAGCACACGCCAAGTGAGTGTTGGCATAATCTGTGATTTGTGCCCATTGAGAGAGCCCTTACATAGCCGTGTGCCACGCACGGTGTTCACTATCCACCTTTATTTGGGTGCTTCGATCCATTTGCTAAAGTTGAATGTGTATAATAATAATAATAATTCACCCAACAGTTACACACATAGTCCTGACCCCACAGTAAGATACGAGTCTTGTGTCGTGGGTATCAGGAACTATGAGAGACTTTCGGTCTTACAACACCCAGACCCCTAAATAAATATTTGTGGATCACATAAACATTTGTCTCGGTGCGGGGATCGAACCCGCGGCCTCTTGTTTCACAGCCGGCTACTCGTCCGCTGCGCCACGGAGGCTGTCAAATGTGTGCTTTAGAGCTATTCGGATTTAGGTGTCCGGTTGTTTATCGTGGACTGATGTTAACAGTCCAAAATTGACGACGACCATTCGCTGGTGGCTATCTGATACATATTTATCCGACTGAATGGCGCCCATCGCAAGCATTATGAAAAGCCGCCATTTTGTCCATTCCTGCACGTCTCTGGATGGTCATTATTTGGACTACACTGTACTTCTGCTTACTATCAGGTGCAGTGTACTTTGCCATGAGATGGATAAAATGAGGAGTAGTCATACTAATTCGAAGTTAAGACTGTTCTTAGCACGTATTAATTACTTACTGCGGCACTGGACGTTAAGTAACTTAAGTATTTCTTAAAATTCAATTACTGTTAGTGAAATTACTGGGCATTATGAGACCTAATCATCACCGCACTTCATGGCGTGCAGTGCTTTCCAATTCAAAGTTCTGTAATTCAATGGATCTTCCTAACATGACGCTTAAGTGCAGGCCACGGTTCCGTACACTCCCCGTACTGATCACAGGCCGAAAGAGGGTCTTGTTTATGAGGCCTTTTACAATTTTATATGTAACATAAATAGTTCCACCTTTATACAAGTGTTTATTGCCTTTCATGCCCTGCATTCATCGCCACATTGCTTCCTTCCGGTGCTGAGTCATTACCGTATCACGGGGCCAATACCAGACTCGAAATAGAAAGGGAATAAAAATGATCGTAAAACGCATCTTGGATTCTGTTTCTTGAATGGTATGAGATATCGTTATTATAGGCATTCACGCCTGTAATCCACAAAGGGGTAGTAGGCAGAGGCAAAACACATATAACCTACAAATATTACAGTGTTAGGTCCCTCGTATGCGAGAGGCCGTCTGGGTTGGTACAACCGCTTTATCTATTTATTCCGCCAAGCAACAGTGTGTAAGCACTGTTGTGTTTCGGTCTGAAGGACATTGAAGCCAGTGAAATTACTGGGCTTTATGAGACTTAACATCTTATGTCTCCGGGTGACGAGCGCAGTTCAGTGACATGCAGTGCTTTATAATTCAAAGTTTTTATGGTGTTGTTTCTGTTTATAAGCAGGCGTAGCGGTAACCATCAGGCGAGCGACTTGCTCGTCTCGTCATTCAATAAAATATAAAAAAAACATATCACATCCCTCTTATTGCGTCGTGGGTAAGACTAGGCTTAAGAGATTGTTATTAATTGCAAAATATTTTATATTGAGTCTAGATTCTAGAATAATCTATGGTACCTATTACTGTATTAGTCTTACATAACAGTTTCCAATAACAATTTTAGGTGCGTATGCGCAGGATAATACGAGTGTAACGGTCACGACTATTTAATGAATTTAAGTGTTGATGGGTTCATTACTGACGAATTGAGTTTGAATGTAAATTGTATTGTTATGGACAATTACACCATTAATGTAGAGCTGCTGAGCGGAATATAAATGTTCTCATTTCGGAGTAATTAATGTTGTTTTAAAGAGACATTTGTTCGATAAATTTTGTGTGTGGTTATTCTATTTGTCTGTGGTTTAATCACACATAAATAAAAATAAAGTTTAATATTTTTTTTATTTATTTTTCACTTTGTTGTAGCCTTGTAATTATCGTTCCAATAATAAACTTCCTTTTTTTCTTTCAATTTCAACGGATAGCGGCAGATAAAAAACTCTCGATATCTGTGAGAAAAGCATTCTGTCAGCCTCCGTGGCGCACGGAGTGTGACTGTGAAGCGGGAAGCCGCGGGATCAATTCCCGCAGTTCCCAATGTTTGTGTGATCCACAAATATTTGTTGCGGATCTGGGTATTTTCTCGCTAGAACGGTTGATATCAGGCAGGCGGTTTGACGTATAAACTGCAAGCCAAATCTTTCTGTTACATGGGTTAAAAAGCATATTGCGCCTACCCCACTGCGAGTGGGAAAGGACAAGTGGAAGGAGTCAGGCGACCCACTCGCTCGTTGCTATAATAAAACGTAATTCAGCAACTATATTCATACTTTGTACTCATAGCCTTAGTACAATAAAACACATGTGCAAATACGGCTAGTGACTGTCGTGCGCTTGTTTAATTTGTGAGGTCAACGCACCCTAGATTTGGGAACACGTCATGTCATGATGTTGTGAAACCTAGGTTTTATGGTGTATCCACGATCGTATTCTCCCAGGGCTTCTGAGTCATACGGTGTCACGATGTCAAGTCGATTTGTGTATGTAATTTATGTATGTAATGTTACATAAGATCACGCCTTTATCACCGAAGGGTAAGGCAGATGTGCTAATGGTGCTGTACTCATGTTTCGCGCAGATTATTGCCGTCTCATCATATGATAGTGGGCATGATGATGTATAAATAGATTTAGTGTAATTGCCGAGTGTATTTTGATCATGCTATGTATACATTAGATGATACTGATGATGATATATAAGTTTCTTTAACTGACGTAATAAGCGCTATTTTAACTGCATACGTGATTAATTGATTTTATTTCATTTCAAAAAAATATATATTTAGACACAAAATGATACGAACAATTCAAAAGAAACAAAATATATGATATATATTTACCTGAATTCCACAATTAATTGTTGTAATTAAGACCAAGGGGCATAGCATATGCAACAAGACATATCTCGCGTGCGAGATTTAACTGTCGACGACGAATATCTCGGGTAAAAGTGTCAACATTCGATAAAATTACCTCGTCATGTTAGGGTTCGTAGACAAAAGACCACAGAGAGTTTGAAAGTGCTATTTTTTCTACTAATGTCAATTATGTAATTTAATGTCTACTTTATCTCTATGTTTGATATAACGAGTCTAGTATTCTATGCAACCATGTTAGCTTCAATAGACATATACAGATAACCGCATGAAACTGGTTTTTCACGACAAAACGCGTCGATAAAATTACTCCGCGTTGCAATGCTAAGCCTCATGACATTTTAGTTTTTTTTATTTGATTGAATGACGAGACGAGCAAGGCGCTCGCCTGATGGTAAGCGCCACGCCTGCCCATAAATAGACGCGACACCACACAAGACTTTGAATTACAAAGCACTGCATAGCATTGAACTACGCTCGTTATCCCGAAACGTAAAATGTTAAGTCTCATACCCAGTCATTTCATTGGCTTCAATGTCCTTCAAACCGAAACACAACTGTGCTTACACACTGTTGCTTGGCGGCAGAAATACGGTGGTACCAACCCGAACGGCCCCTCGCATACGAGGGACCTACCACCTTGTATTTCATAATTAATTATTCATTCATAATTAATATTAATTCATTTTATTTTGCAAAAGCTAGATTATTTTATGAGAATGAATAGGACTTTAATTACTGTAAAATATTGCTTTTTAGACGCTATTCTCGGAATACTATTTCACAAATATCACTTGGACCACACAAGTGCTGTAGGCATATTATTTATCATTCGAGATATATAAAGCAGACTCAAGTGACTCAACCTTGGTCTCCGTTTGCACAATATGTCGATTATGCTTCAATTATATTTAATAATATTTACACATATTAAATCAATTATGTCGCCATTGCACTGAATCATTATTTTGTTCAGAATCTTATAGAAATTATGTTTTGATTTGATGAATTCAAATAAGTATATTTACATGGTATAAAATGAAAGTCGCTTCCGCTGTCTGTTCGCTTAGATCTTTTAAACTATTCAACGGATTTTAATGCAGTTTTTAGCAATCGATAGTGTGATTGATGAGGAAGATTTATATGTATATATCTTATATGTACGGTGAATGAGATATCCGGAGGCCCAAATTCCTTTCCCACTCCCAAATTCCCTTTCCCAATCCCTTAATTATCCTTTTCTTTTAAGGTCGGCAATTTTTCTTGTATTGTAGCCGTACATAGGCTGTGGAGATCTTTTACAATCAGGTGAACCACGTGCTCGTTTGCCGGCCTATGCTATAAAAAAACGACGATAGACACCAGTTAGTCTTTAGCCGATATTTAAAACCGTTTTAGTGCTGTGATCACAGACATAAGTTGTCTGTGGCTGTGATATACAAAGCATCATCCGCGAGTCCTGCAACAGCAGATTGAACTATTAATCGATCAGGGCTTACACTATTTGAGTGGTAGAGCCACGCTGTAGACAGTTTTGTCTACAGCATGAATGGGCTGGCTCGACCGGGTCGTACGTAAAGTAGCGGCTTGCTGCTGCGTTTACGTTGAGTGAGATATCCGGAAGCCCAAATCCACTTCCCGCCGCAATCCCTAATTATGCCTTTTCTTTAAGGATGGCAACGCGCCCATGATTCTTCTGGAATTGTAGGCGTACATGGCCAGTGGAGATCTCTTACAATCACCACGGTGACCCACGTGCTCGTTTACCAGCCTATGCTATAAAAAAGACAATAGACGAGTCACCAGCTAGTCTTGCCAATAAAAACCGTTTTAGTGCTGTGATCACAGACATAAGTGTCCTGTGAATCCTGAAACTGCGGATTTACCTATTATACAGGGCTTACACTATTTATTATATTGTACTAAACCATCACTTACTCTTTGCCAACATGCAAAAACCTTCGCGTGTTGCGAAAAATTATGAATGAAAATATTACGGCATTCGCAAAAATTAAAGGCAACTAGCAACCAGTGGTAATGGTGTTACGACACGAGTCTTGAAATGTCAGTTGTTTAAGTGCGTATTGCCAAAAGGTTTCAGGGAATTGGGACCGGGTTTTGCCACTATGGAATCTTTGCACTGGTAATAATACTACTAGCCTGTATTATACTTGTCCCGCTGTTGGGCACGGGCCTCCTCTACTGAATGTGAGGTTAGGCCTTAGTCCAAAACGCAGGCGTAATGCGGATTGGCAGACTTCACATAACTTCGAAAAATCTTCTTAGGTATGCAGGTTTCCTCGCGATATTTCCTTCACCGTTAACGTAAGCGATAATTAACAATTAATATACACGTAACTTAGAACAGTCAGAGGTGTATGCTCTTCGGGTTGGTTTCGAACCTGCGACTTTCGTCTCGACAGTCCGTACCACTCACTGCTGAGCTATCGCTGCTTACTGGTAATAAGACGTTTTTTTATAGGCTCGGAGGTTCGTCACCCCGAGACATAAGATGTTTAATCTCATAATGCACAGTAATTTCACTGGTTTTAATGTCCTTCAAACCGAAACACAACAGTGCTTACTCACTGTTGCTTGGCGGCAGAAATAGGCATAGCGGTGGTACCAACCCAGACGGCCTCGCATACGAGGGACCTACCACCTTGTAATTTTTAACGACACAATATTACCAAACGTTACGTTACGTTACGTTAAAAATAAAATGTTACGGGGTCTCAACGCGGATCGCTGCGTGACATTAGGTAACATTTGACAATCATCCACACTTGATTTGTCACACGCCTCGGTGCGGCGAAATGACACAACTCGAGATGCACTTTATGAGCGTATTTGACAGCCTCCGTGTCGCAGCGGGCGAGTAGCTGGCTGAGAAGCGAGAGGCCACGGGTTCGATCTCCGCACCGAGACAAATGTTTGTGTGATCCACAGATATTTGTTTCGGAGTCTGGGTGTTGTAAGACCGAAAGTCTCTCGTTGTTCCTGATACCCACGACACAAGATTCGTATCTTACTGTGGGGTCAAGACTATGTGTGTGACTGTTGGGTGTATTTATTTATTTCTTACGATAGTGATTTTTTTTATAGCATAGCCCGGCAAACGAGCAAGTCGGTCACCTGATGGTAAGTGATCTCCACCGCCCATGTACGCCCACCACCAGAAGAATTATGGGCGCGTTGTCAATCTTAAAGAAAATGGATAATTAGGGATTGGGAAGTGGAGGGGATTTGGGCTTCCGGATATCTCACTCACCGTACGAAATGCAGCGGAAAGCCGCTACTTTTCGTCGGTTTCCTGTAAGACAGTGGTAACGACCTGGTCGAGACAGCCCATTCATGCTGTAGACAAAACTGCCTGCAGCATGGCTCTACAACTAAAATGGACACTATTTGTATGGATAATAGCATAACTCCAAAAAATAAAGATATTGGTAACTACATCATTTGTATAAACAGCACAAATCAAAACGGCAGACTCGCTAAACAAATAGTACACAATTCACACCTACCGAATTAGGTTGTGTTGCGATTTATGTTTATAAACGTTGTGATAATTGGATAACTATGGTTCACGTAATGTCGCCCACGTCTCTAACGAGGTCGCGAGAAAGTACCAAATGAAGTCATCGATAATGCGGAAAGTATGTAAGGATTTATTTTCTATAACTGATGCGGCAAACGAGCAAGTAGGTCAACTGATAGTATGTCATTTCACCAATGGACACCTACAATACTAGAATCATGGACGCATAGCCGACACAAGTCCCTCGTATGCGAGAGGCCGTCTGGGTTGGTACCACCTCTTTGTCTATTTCTGCTGCCAAGCAACAGTGAGTAAGCACTGTTGTGTTTCGGTTTCTGTGTGGTGTGTTGCATTTATGGGCAGGCGTGGCGCTTACCATCAGGCGAGCGCCTTGCTCGTCTCGTCATACAAACAAATATAAAAAAAACAAAAGTGAGAAAAAACCCCAAAAAACAAAGTGTGCATATCGAAGAATCTCTCCGTGTACATCGAAAGCAACAAATTAAGAGATTAATTCATAATAATGTGAATTATTTGAACATTTTCTTTATAACACGACGAAATATCTATATAACCTCATGTGAGTTCAAAGCAATACCGAAATCAATGATAATCGATGAATTAAACTGGGTTCAATCGACTTATCGACCGACAACGTAACTGCATATAACTTCGGATTGTATTGGCATATTGAAAAAAAAACCGTTACATCAGTAAATGGATCGCGTGGGTGTCGAATACAAGACCCTTTTATTCACAACACATTTGTTTATTGAATCCTCTTTAGTGCTTATGCATTTTACAGGCAATAATTTTGTTCATTTATAAACATTTTTTTTTTCGATTTGACGTTATGCTGTTAGCCTGACGCGAGTCGGCTTTCTACAGCTTCACCGGACTTTCGGGCGAGCGCTTTAGGCGCTCTCAAACCTCTTTATAAGCAAACTAGCTTTTCCTTGCGGCTCCGCCCGCGTAATCTGCTTTTTACGGAGTAATATCCTATACTAGCTTTTCCTCGCGGCTCCGCACGCGTGATCTGCTTTTTCCGCCATAAAAAGTAGCCTATGTTTATCAGGGATAATGTAGGATTCTAATGGTGATTATTATAATTTCTTAATTATTAGGCTATGTCTAACTATATATGGATGCAAATATGCAATAACATTTCAACCCACATCAAGTTAAAACTAAAACAGTGATTTGATTTTGCCGAATTCATTAGATTTAAGAAGGTTAAATTCTGTAATTTTTCTAAAAATCACAAATGAAACCTTCCCCATGTACGATTATGCAATTTAATTTAAATTATTGATTTAAGTCAATGAATTAAGCAAAATAAAATTTATATCTCAATTTTTATTTGATACTAGCTTTTCCTCGCGGCTCCGCACGCGTGATCTGCCTTTCCCGCATAAAAAGTAGCCTATGTTTATCAGGGATAATGTAGGATTCTAATGGTGGAAGAATTTTTCAAATCGGTCCAGTAGTTTTTAAGTTAATTCGTTACATACAAAAATACAAATATTTCTTCTTTATAAATTATTGTTTACAATGAAATACATACTCTTAATCAACAATACATTTATTTGGATAAAGCAATATTATGTTGATAACACTTTGGAATCAAACAATTTGATTACCATAGCAACGGAAGCCTTCAAATATTAATAATTTTCCCCGATTTTGCAAAAATTTTCACTGATGCTTCGCTCCTAATGGTCGCAGCGTAATGTTATATAGCCTAAAGCCTTCCTCGATAAATGGACTATCCTACACAAAAAGAATTTTTCAATTCGAACCAGTAGTTCCTGAGATTAGCGCGTTCAAACAAACAAACAATCAAACTCTACAGCTTTATTATATTAGTATAGATTACTCAGTGATAATGTAGCTTTCGAACGGTAAAAGAATTTTTGAAATCGGTCCAGTAGTTTTTAAATTTATTCGTTACATGCAAAAATACAAATCTTTCCTCTTTATAATATTAGTGTAGATAAATTCTCAATAAACAATTCAAAGATTTAGGGCGATCCAGCGAATATTTTTCACCATATGCTATAACTTAAAATCATAAATCGATAACACAATCATGACTCAAAAACAAAATGAGTCAGAAAAAATATGCAAAAAATGAGGCATTATTTTAGATTATCGAAAACGCTGAACTCAAAGGATTAAGTCATCGGTCCATTGAAAGGCAACACCTGGTAATGGCCCGTCTGAGACCGCAGACAATGGGGCACCGGACACCGTCCGATAGAAACGTAAACCGTTCTACTGGCCTTGGACGTGGAATATTGATACATTTTAGTGATGCCGCCGCGCCGCGCCGTTCCGGAACGCCGGAAAAGACGGCATTTTGTTTTTTCCGATTTAGACGGATGTGTGTGAGTAGGAAGTTTTTAATAAAACAAAGAGGTGATCTGTATAACGTAATACCATTTTGTTACCACTTGTAAGTTAATTCATGTGTAATTTAAAAAAGGCCGTGTAATATATTGATTAATATATTGGTCCGATAAGGTGGATAGTGAAACCATAAAAATGTAGAAAGTACTAGTCGTTATTTGATATTTGATTACAAACGTAATAATGTAAATATAATTTATTAGAATTATTAAGGCTATATTTACAAATGCAATATTATGTTATGTAATTTTCTGTGTGTCTTGATACAAAAATAGATCACCTATTTATGCTATCTATTTGTTTAGTTTATAACTTTCCTATTGTTCTTATTGAAGTCTAATACACCCTTTTATTTATTAAAGATAAAGTATTTATGTCGCTGTTATGACAGTTATTAACTGTTTAATAATATAATATCATTACAAATGTTCTATTTATAAAATCACTAGAATCTATGTAAAATATTTTTTAATTTTACCGGACTGACCGGCCAATACCATCCGAATAGCCGGTTAAACCTTAAGACACCATTTGCAATCGCATCCATCTCGATATAAGGAATTCAATTCTACTATTTATCGGCTATGGTTTGTATCTTTTGTTTTAATCTAGGCTAGGCTAGAATACCTTTATTCATGCCTGAACTAGTTTTAGCGCTTATAGAAACTCATGAATAAGATGTTTTATAAAATTTACTATAAATTTGAATTTTATTTTAACTTTACACAATTTATATTAATCTTTAAATGAGTGTAATATAGTTTTAATGCGTAAATATTTTGCATCAATTTAAAAGTAGAAGATTATAAGTATACATTTCTTTGATTGGTTCTGAAAAAAAAACGAGCCATTCTATCACTAGTTTTGTGGCTCGTAGTGCAAGTTTTTAAATAGTGGTCACATCATCTGTGTTCAAAAGAAAATTATGCAGTACAACACCCCTAGTGGATAGTATTGGATTTCATATAGTATATTTTTCGTATACCAACTACGTGACAGGTATCGAAAAAAAATACACCAGGCATACTGAATGATTCCCGACAACCACAAAAAATATTCTCGCAAGAAATATTTATTTGTTTCATGCAACTGTGGTTAAATCAATTTATCAAGAAACATTAATTATCCACTCCAAATTAATGTATTACACAACATCAATTTAACATCAACTGTCATTTAATCTCCGACCTCGATATAAATGGTAGAGAATGCGTTCTGTCGCGTTGCATTTATCGAATGTCGATAATTATAACCATTACAAAGTCGATATCGATTCAATGCAGCTATAAATAATAAAAAAATTGTCGGCACTCATAAATCACGAAAAATCGCGCGAAAGGGCGCGCAGTGCTCCTATCGAAATCGCGGTTGGACAAAAAAGTTAAAACTAGTTTTTTTATCGATTGAGAAAGCAATTAATTGGTAATCACGTCGACTGTCACTTCATTTCCGTCGTGTGGGTGAAATGTGTCATGTTACACCAGAAGACATGTCATTAGTGGTGTTACATAGAATGCTCATGTTTTGTTTTGTAATTAAAGTGTGTTTTTGTGCGTTAAGCTTCCAATATTTTTTTGTCTATCTGGATAGAATTACTACACCGAGTTTGATAGTAATTTCAATGACAGCAACAAATAACAATCATACTTTGGTGACACATTCTAATTAGATGCACGTGTTATGCTGGCCTATAAAATATCTAATTGTTTAGTCTTGTCAACTGTCGAGACGAAAGTCGCAAGTCCGAAACCAGCCTAAAAGTATGCCCCAATGCCTTCCTTAAGTGTTTGTTGCCGCTTGCTTTAACGATGAAGAAAATATCGTTAGAAAACCCGAAACCTAAGAAGTTCTGCATAAGATTTTTAAAGGTATATGGAGTCTGCCAAACCGCATTTGCTTACCTTGGTGGACTAAGGCCTAACCCTTCTCGTTCACCAGAGGAGGACTGTACCTAGCAGTGAGACGTGTTTAATATAGGGCCAGTATTATCAATATTTATAATCTTTGTGGCCGCTCTGAAACTAGTCACTTTATCTCTCATCGACGCCACCTGTAAGCCTATAGTTTCCTTAAAACAACCGCTTTATGTATTTTTAATAATATGAACTTATGACCATATAGGAAAAATATAAGGATTGGGAAAAGCAAGGGAAATGCGGTCTCCGAAAATATCGTCGTTCGAAATACAATAGCAAGCTAAGTCCTTCACGCGGGGTTGTGTGCACCGTTGTGCCCTGGTCAATTGACCGCTTTATACTGAAGACAAAACTGTCTAGAGCCACGATGGCTCTACTACTTAAATTCAAAGTGGGCATTCAGTTTGATACAACTATCTTTTCAAAAACCAGATAGCTTTTATTTGTCTCGTTTTAAACATCCATTGATGGTAAAATATGTTACCATCAATATACTATTAACCTCATTTATATGCGATATCCTTTTAAGCAAACACGGTTATGACATAACCGTAGTTATGGTCGCTTGAGATTTCAAGCCGTAATCAATTTACATAAGACTGGATTGATAATAATACAGAACTTTGATCGTTTCCTGGTCACAAAACCTGTAGCCCGTGAGAGGATGGCAGACGAGAGATATTTCAATATTACCTTTATTATAAACCCATACTTATCCATATATCTAGGGTAAATATTAAATATACCATTCATGCTGTGTTCGCCTTAGAAGTTTTTCAAACTGACTGCACATTGATGCCACTCTCAGCTATGAAGGCACACGGGCTAATAGCTCATTTATGATAAATAAATATGCTAATTATAGCCATTTTATGATAAAACACATCAATAACACCTACGTATCAAATAAACAAACAAGCTCCCATCATAAACAAAAATTGACAAGGTGTAGGCATCTGATTAACCTAATGCCGTTAATACTAAAATTACTGTAAAAGTATTAATTATAGTTAGTAATTTACTAGTATACAAGCAAACATAATCCGCACCGTTAGTGCGTGGGCAAGGCTTACCCAATTCATGAATGGAGTGGACGGAGACAAGTCCACCCACGTTTATATTATCAATGAAAACTTTATGTAGAAATACGTTGGTCTCTGCGTATTACGAAATCGCGCCATTGAAACCACTGTGCGGACCGTTCTAGTTATTGTGGCCACTTGATCGTATTTGAGTAGACATTATGCATTTTAGAGGACATAGTCTGATATATTGGTTGGTCTTATCGATTTTGTCAAAACGATTTTGATTCTTAGAACCTGTTGTTGGGAAACAAAAAATAGTATCAATCGTGATATCAAGCTTACGGGTGTCCTAGACACGCATGCGCAGATAAGATAAGCGTGTTATTTTTGACATAATATCTTGTCTGTTCTGTACGTGTTATAGGGACAGATGAATACAAAGCCCCCACCCATGATTTATCCTGGCTAGGCAAAGTGACTACATTGGAGTTGAAGTTAAGTACAGTGTAGTCCAAATATAATCGCAGTCAAGAGACACTGAGTTCCTTGACGGTCGGTATCTCGACCTGAAGTTACTGGATGTACACTGGCTGAAGGCTGAACGAGTCACTATAGTAATTTTTTCACCGTGTGTATATTGGCCGCAATGCAGTCGAATACAATAATTATTGTAAAGCTGATAAGAAACCGTTCTACATATACCTACTTAAGTTACATATGTACCCACTATATAGTGCCATTTGGAATAGTATACAGGGTTATTTTTAAAACACCAGCAACCTCGCAGGGGTAGATTCCTAAGGTTATAAGCTACTACTTTTGTTCTACGACTTTTGATAATTTGTTAGATTTTATTTTCATACAAAAATAAGTATTCATTTAATTTCCGTCTTGAATATTAACAACGCGCATCGCAGATTACGTAAACAAATACGCGAAGCGTGGGGAACCGGGCTAGCCGCTTTGAAGGTCAACGCTCGAGCAGCTGACGGCCGCTTTGAAGTCGTGCGCGAACGCCGCGCTGCGCCGCAGTCTACGAAGTAAAACACGACACAACAAAAACTTGTAAAATATTTTTTTTAAAATATATTGAGTTATATCCAAACTCGTAGAACAAAAGTTGTTCCGTATGGGGTCAGCTATCTGGTCCTGCGAGGTTGCTGGTGTTTTAAAATCAACCCTGTATAGTATAGTTTAATGTGTCTGTTACAACCAGGTGCCAGCAGAATTACCAGCGCTTTGCTTAATTGAAGCAAAGTACATTGCTGAGCTGGGGCCTGATTTCGGCGAAATGTACCACAGAGCTATCCTTACTATGTAATTTCATTTTATCATTATACTAGCTTTTGCTCGCGGCTCCGTCCGCGTGATCAAACAAACAAACAAACAATCAAACTCTACAGCTTTATGATATTAGTATAGATTTGGTTAGCTTAGCAACGGAAGCCTTCAAATATGAATAATTTTCCCCGTTTTTGCAACATTTTTCACTGATGCTTCGCTTCTAATGGTCGCAGCGTAATGTTATATAGCCTAAAGCCTTCCTCGATAAATGGACTATCCAACACAAAAAGAATTTTTCAATTCGAACCAGTAGTTCCTGAGATTAGTGCGTTCAAACAAACAAACAAACAAACAATCAAACTCTACAGCTTTATTATATTAGTATACTCTGTGTGGTGTGTCGCTGTCAAACTTAACAAGTTTATAGTTATTCGTGTAGTTTTAAGGAAATATACTACTCATATTTATGACATGAACTGTCAATAAATTTTAAAGTTATAACGAAACATGGTTAAGTAAATTGTATGCAATGTTTACGTAAGAGTAATGCATAATGATTTAAAAAGCCTTGTATTTCTGCAGTGGCTACAAACTCAGTATAATGAAGAATTGCATAACATTAATTGTATTTTCAAATGTACATCGTTCTCCTTTTATTCTTCTACCTCCCCTCATCTCATTATTACAGAAAGATTTGGCTTGTAATTTTTACGCCCGGTCGCCTTCATGACGTCAAACTCTCTGTAGAGAAAAAAATCGCAGACATATACGCAGATCACACAAACATTTGTCTTGGTACGGGAATCGAACCCGAGGCGTCTCGCTTTATAGCCGGCGATGCTGTCTGTAAATAATCCATAATTAATAAACATATTGCTATTAATAAAAAGCTATTTTAACTACTTCATATTTAAAGAATGCGTTTAGTTTAAATACTTTACAAGATAAATTGATTAAAAAAGAAAAAAAACACGAAAGTTGTTAAATGCGTTTACGGTACTCAAATCTAATTTCAAGTAAAGTCGTGTAACGTTTGTTTGAACCTCCGTACTTGTAACTTTCACAGAGTCCAATTAAAATTTCAATTAAAATGTAAACCCCTTGCAAAATACAACCAAACTTAACGTAACCCTGGGTGTTAAATAATAAAAAATGAGCGGGAAAATAATTTACAATTATTCTTTTGTCCATTTGTATGAGTTATGTGACCACTAAGCGTCATTATTGTAGATTTATAAATTGTACATTTCCATTATGGCAGTTGTCTAAATGTTCATAAATACAAGCTTATTTATATAAAAGTTAGTGTATTTTTAAATAAGCTTAATTCAACTATTATTGTAATTATTACTTTATGCGTGTTGTGTTAACTGTAGTCTAAGTTGCAATTGATTCAATTTTCATTTGTTTTCTCATTTAATATCAATCTGTCTTAAACTTTGTGGAAAGTCTTATAATATAAAAAATATATGCTTTAAACGTATAAACTTATGGCATTTGTTGGAAAGTACCGTACTACTGTCAACATTGTGAAAAATTTGTTTAGCACCTTGTTTAGACAAATCAATTCCGGGGCAATCAATGTACATTCAGCAACGTAAGGCCGGCATAATTCTAGACCTTCGAAGGATGCAATATGTCTTGTTGTTCATCATTATATTGGAACCGCATAATGCTTATCATCAGGCCCAGTATATTCACTTTGATGTGCCAGGTAAAAAAGAACTTCTTTTGATTTCTATCATAATTATAAGTACAATTTTACATAGTATAAAATGAAGTCACTTCCGCTGTCTGTGCGCTTAGATCTTTTTAACTATTCAACGCATTTTAATGCAGTTTTCAGCAATAGATAGAGTGATTAATGATGAAGGTTTATACGTATATCACGCCATGATCCATGGGAGAGTATCATGCAGGTGACACCGCGAGGGACAGCTAGTACATTTATAAACGCTCAGTCCGCAACTTGCGGCAAACATTTACCGATTCTTGTTCTGTAATCATTGGCACTGATCGAATGGACCACTTAAGGTGTTAATCATTTTACTAGTCAGCCGAGTGGAGCTTTCTTTGCCTGCGAATGAAATTCGAAAGTCCCTTTTTTTGTATTTTGGTAATTTCGTAAATGATTTCGACCTTTAAACATGCTGCATTGTGGTGATGTTATTGACGTTTAATGTTATTGATTGTTTTTAAGCTATTGTATAGATTTTATCGCGGGCCTTGAGCGGCGAGACCGAATCCAGAAATTCCTTAACGAAAAAACCTAACACGCCCCTCCGACCAGCCAGCGTTAGCTGACCTCCCTGGAACATCGATAATTTCGAAGTCCCAGGTGGCGTCACACAGTGACCAGTCAGCTTGGACCGGACTTTGACACGACTCTGACGCGATTGTGACGCGACTCTGACGCGACTCTGACGCGACTCTGCGGCGACTCTGACGCGACTCTGACGCGACTTTGCGGCGACTCTGACGCGACTCTGACGCGACTCAGACGCGACTCTGACGCGACTCTGACGCAACTCAGACGCGACTCAGGCGCGACTCTGACGCGACTCTGACACGACTTTGACGCGACACTGATGCGACTCTGATGCGACTTTGGCTGGACTTTGACCCGACCTTGAACCGAACTTGACTCACAAAATTAAAATTAAAAACAAAGTAAAAAAAATACTGCATAAATAAATAAATAAATAATTATAATTACATATTATGATCAAAAATGCTATACAATAGTTTTACCGCGGCAGTCTCCGAGTGCCACACGTCTTTTTTTTTATTTGTGAAGATATTTGTGAAGATGAAGCTCAGCTGATAGTAACTGCCACATGACCTAAAACTTTTAATTAAAAAGCACTGAATGACACTGAACTACGTGTAGCACTGTACTGCATGTCTCAAGCCGAGACATAACATTTTTTAATTACTAAGGGCCTATTTTACAACATCTAAGTAAAAATGAACCTCCAATAACGGTAAAATACAGCTATTTTCGTAACTACCTAATAGGTATATGTATATAATGCGTAATAGTGTTTCTTTCAGAGTAGGACTTTTATATATGAACGTGTTTTACATTTTATTTGGTAAGGTTTAATATCTCAGGTCTCATACATAGACTGACGCCTGTGTCCCATAGGGGTAGGCGGAGACAACGGACTTCCACCTACTACGATCCTTACACACCTCTTTGGCCTCTTTCCCTCTTATTATATTCTTCATGCATGCAGAATTATTTATATTAATTCTTTCTTTATATTATACATTCAGGTCTCATAATACCCGGTTATTTAAGTTATCGTTCTATATTATTGCATAAAATTACTATTTACCATGTGAAAAAAAACTAATCTGACAGGTAATCCTTGTGGCGATAGGAGTATATTAGAATTTGGTGTTTACTAATTTATGCCAAATTTAAAAGTGTCATAAAATCCGTTTTTAGTATACTTTAATTAGCAATGTTTGTTGAAGTATTACATGTGCAGAACTAGTTTTAATACATACAAAAAAATGTGTTTACACTTTAATCCAGATCCGATTCTAAGGACTCAGTATAGAAATATTTTACTCACATGATTAGGAACGTAGTTATACATAATTATAATGCTTACTTTAATTTTATTATTTTTGTTTACCTATAACAAATTAATTTTATCATGAATTATTCTTACTAAACCTAAATCATTTTCGTAGTCTGTTACAGTTTATATACCAATTTTTAAACTACTAACTAACGTCTGTTATACCTAAGTGAATGCCTTTAAATACAAAACGTATTAATACACTTAAAGTCGTCAAAGCCAACAGTGAATAGACGAATCAAATCAATCAACATCATAAAGTAATCCGACTCCTTATTCGTATGTGTTAGAAAAAAAAACACGTAATACCCAGCTTCTTTAATATCCTTTATGCTAGACCAATTACAGTTACCTGATAAACGCACAAGATTGATGGACGATGGCACGTCATTGCTGCTTTCACTGTATTATGGTCTGTTTATATACATACGTATAGTGATCGGACCATGGCGAGATGTAACATAAGGTACTTTTTGACGTGAAGCACGTCATTTTATACTGTGACAAGAACCGTAGCTTCAGCGATGGACATGGCATATGAACACTTTTTTATGTTAGACGCCGGAAAATTTTACAAGGTGGTAGGTCCCTCGTATGCGGGAGGCCGTCTGGGGTTGGTACCACCGCTTTGTCTATTTCTGCCGTCAAGCAACAGTGTGTAAGCAGTGTTGTTTCGGTTTGAAGGACATTGAAGCCAGTGAAATTACTGGGCATTATGAGCCTTACTATCTTATGTCTCGGAGTGACAAGCGCAGTTCAGTGCCATGCAATGCTTTGTAATTCAGTGTTCTGTGTGGTGATGCCTCTCTTTATGGGCAGGCGTGGCGCTTGCCATCAGGCGAGCGACTTGCTCGTCTCGTCATTGAATAAAAAAAAATGGGAATGTGCGCAACCTGATAGTAAGGGATCTCCGCTACCTATGAACACCTACAATAGCTTCTAGAAGAGTCACGGATCCATTGCCGACCGTAAATGAAAGTAACGGGGACGAAGATAAGGGATATAAGGGCACGTTTATCCACATGGACAGTTTCAATAAATAATCTTTATTCGAATCTGAAGAACGATTCCAAAAATGAGCCAAGAAGAATAAAATTTAAATACCATGCTTAAAATTTAATTGGTTTATTTTCGGAATCGATCTGTATATGCCTGTGCAGATTAATTCTCGACGCACCGACGGCACGTTCTTGACACCGCATGGTTTCATTTTGGGTGTGTGAATTGAAAATTGTGAATAGAAAATTAGCCTTTGGTCTTTTTTGCTAAGTGGCACTTCATTATTTTTGAATTAATGGAATGGGCTTACTGGGCGTTAGAGACGCTCAAAGATTTATGTTCATTTGTGATGGTTATAATTTTGAACACAGTGAACAAACCGTACCTGATTACCTGATATACCTGACGCCATTTATCTGTCTGTCCTTCTTTCTGTCCTGTCTATAAAGGGCTCTATGTTTAAATCATAATAGGAAAATTACACATATTATGTGTTACTATAGCGGATAACCTAGCTTTTCGCTTCTTTTGTTGGCTTAATGCCAAGGTCCACCTTTTCATCATGAATTGATGGACAGCCCGCAACGGGAACCAAATTTCGCCATTGCCTGGTCCGTTAATAAGCAGAATGTACCACTTGCAGGTGAGGTTGGCTTTGGATCTAAGATTTTGGTAGCCCACTTATACTTCACCTCTCCTCCACTTATATTTATAGCAGATAACCTAGCAACTGATGAAAATAACAAAAATTTAATAGCGGGTGTGGGTTTTTCCTAATATTAGCAACGCCGTGAGTTTGATATATTCATAACAACAAATCATGTTATGCATCAAATATTCATCTAAGTCAGTGACGACATCATCGACCGAAGAACCTCAACTAATTTCAAACGACCCACCTCATCTATCAAGCATGAAGATATATTCAACACATTAACTCCTAAAATGACCAAATCATTCTCGAACGCGTTTATCAAGATATCAAATGGTGCGGCAAACGGGCCCATTCGCGATGCCTGTCAATACATAACTGTTACCGATGCCTACGAAATACCATCGGCCATTGTTGAATGTACTCGCAAGAGTACTATGTGACACGATACCGTTTGAAAAGAATCGCGTGGAACCGTGGTACGAGATTTGAAAATGGTATTCTTGAATCATTCATCGGTGTTAGAGAATCGGGTGACGTCGTGAAATGCAATGTCAGGCCATCACAATTCGTGTTTGAGTTTACGATACGAAAAGTCGGAATCTAATTTAAATATCTGTCGCCAAGTATCAGTGTAAGCACTGTTGCGTTTCGGTTTGAAGGACATTGAAGCCAGTGGGATTACTGGGTGTTATGAGACTTAACATCTTATGTCTCGGGGTGACGAGAGCAGTTCAGTGTTAGTTTATAATTCAAAGTTCTGTGTGGTGTTGCTTCTGTTTATGAGCAGGCGTGGTTTACCATCAGGCGAGCGCCTGCTCGTCTCGTCATTCAATCAAATAAAACACCTATTTGTTATTATTATAATAGTATGGATAGATCTAGTAAAAAATATCTTATATTAAATATTTAGGGTTCGATGCTAGGTTGGCAAGGAGAACTACTCTTAGAATATTATCTTGAATGAATTATCATTGTACGTAGAAAGGCAAGGCAAATTATTGAAAATGCAGACATGGGAATTAATATTACTGGGGTCATTTCACTAGATACGATTTCAATTCATATTATTCGGTAAGTGACGTCATAATCTCTGTAATTAGTGCGAATAAATCATCGCGAGTAAATTTTACAATCACAGTAAGTTAAATAATGGGGTCAGCGTACAACGCGGAAGGTTAAACCGATAACAAAATATCGAGATTTGTCAATGACCTGTTTCTTAAGTTTAACGTCTGGTACACGCCGAGACAGTTACCCACTGTACTTGCTTATAAGTTGTCCATGGGGGCAAAGTGGGGCGCTTGCGCTACTCTGGATATCTCGTAGTTTCTACGACCGGCCGCTCGGCTGAATTCAACCTCTCTAGAAATAAAACACACCCAGACCCGAAACAAATATTTGTGGATCACATAAACATTTGTGTTGGTGCGTAAAACGAACCCGCCTCCTCTTGCTTCACAGCCGGCTACTAGCCCATTGCGCCGCGGAGGCTGTATGGCTTAACATAAATATTGAATTTATATTCAAAATAGGAATATATCAATTTAATAGTGACCACTGGTACGTACATGATGATACGGCAATCCTTAATTTTCCTCACTATCACCAATTTTTGGCTACCACATATTATTATACACCAGTTTTAAGCTTAATTACGTTCTATGCCTGCAATATTACTTAGGCCGACCTCAAGATGACCCTTAAATTGTATTTAGATGTTAAACTTGTTTATGTAACGTAAAATCGTATGAAAATTACATTACTAAATGTGTTTAGTGGTTAAATAGTAAGGGTTATTGTGCAAGCCTGCCTTAGTTCTTACTCTGCACTATATGATTGAACTTCTTTATCCAAAGTCGATAAGTTAATTAAAACATATTTTGAGAATTTTTTATTAAAATTTATGAAAATCAAGATCCATAAATGTCTGATATTTTACATAATATAATTATAAAACAAATATAAACACGTTACAGGAACGTTTATATTCCGCAGTTTATTGTTTCTGAACTGTGTTAATAAAAAATAAACATCAGACACTCTTTATATATAAAAAATACACGTGTAAAAACTGGCTAGGTTTATGCAAAAAGCGCAGTTTGGCTAAATGGCTATACCGCTCGTTATAAACTAGAATTTCCTGTACTAAACTCCAAGGTTTTATTTTAAACTGTATATTTACGGTAGTCATGTGGTATTATGATCATAATGCCTTTAAAAATAATCACTGACATCCATTCCTCATTACTAGGGATGTAATCCGGATATTGCAAAATAGGATTGCTGCATTTTTGTTAAGTAGGTAACTGCTTTAAATTATATTTGAGTGAGATTATCCTCCTATTTGTGACAGCCTCCGTGGCGCAGTAAGTAGCCGGCTGTGAAGCGAGTGGCCGCGGGTTCGATTCCCGCACCGAGACGAATATTTGTGTGATCCACAAATATTTGATTCAGAGTCTGGGTGTTGTGACTACTTGGCACTACTAAAAGGTTGTGAACTAGTCTAACTAGTGGTTAGTAACTCGCCCCGCATGTAACTGTCTTAAACATTTTAATTTACAATATAACAGATAATATTAAATTCAAATGCGAAATACGTGACTGCACTAATGGAGTACCGAAGTATTATTGCCAGCACTAATAAAACTTGCGCGTAAACATCTCATTTGATATATTGATCAGGAAACGACATGACACGATGGTGTAATTATATATTTGTATGAATTGTCAACTGCACTATGAATGGAATAGTTATTCGGGATAATAATTGTAGAAATGCTAAGAATTTTTAAACGATTTCTAAAAAAGGAGGTTCACAATTAGGAGGTAAAGGAGGTACATCTCTCCGCTAACTGTGGAACGATTTTATCGGAAATAAAATAAAAAAGCTTACATCGCCTTGCTGTCTCAGTTGATGACAGTCTACATGGCCCAGTAGGCGAGTAGCCGGCTACGAAGCGAAAGGCTGTGGGTTCGACTCCCGTACTGAGACAAATGTTTGTGTGATCGATAAATATTTGTTTCAGGTCTCGGTGTTTTGGGACCACAAGTCCCTCGTAGTTCGTGGTACCTACGATACAGGTTAACCTCAGGGGTCAGGACTATGTGTGTGACTGTTGAGTGTATTTATTTATTTTTATTATATTTGTATTTTGTATTGTACTTTTGTTAAAATAAATAAATTCATCGTACGAAACTATACTATATACTTTACGTTAGTTATTTTTGAGACAGCGGTAACAACCCGGTCGATCCAGCTTATTTGTTTTGTAAAATAAATATAAAACTGTGTATAACGCGACTCTACCACTTTTAGTAATCAAATTAACTTACTTAGCTAATTAATATGATGTGAAAGATGTGTTTGCTGTTCTCGATATTCAGATTTCTCTTACCTGCAACAAAAATGAAAAAATCACTTATGAATATTTTAATGAAATGTTCAATTTTCTAACTTAATTTAAAATTCTCATAATGAAGTCCACATTATAACGAGCACTGAAACGATTTCATTTTAAATTATACTTATAAATACAAATAAAACGTTGAAAAGAGACCATTAAGACATTAATAGCTAAAGTCTGAGTTACTTGATCAGGAAGTAATAAAAGTCTAAGATCACTACAGAGATTTAGGTACAATAAATCAAGCGCTGTTAGATTCGCTTCTGAAGCTTTCTTATAATATACTTCATTTATATAAAAAAGCAAAAATAGTAAAGCATCAATACGTAACATTTGCGGCAGAGCGTTTTGAAGTTGTTTTTTAAGATAAAAAATCATATCAATTTACCTACTGGATAATTTTCAGAAAACCTTATATTTTATGGAATCATAGTTTTTTCTAAAATTATTGTTAATTTTTATGGTAGAAAACAACTTCACAACGCTCTACCGTAAAGTTTACGTTGTCGCTTTAGTATTTTTGCGTTTCTAGTAACGATATGATACAGATAATAATTAGTTTTTTTAGCAAAAGACTGAAAACGATCAAGTGGATCACATTATAGTAAGTGATCTCCTCTCCATGCATATTTACAATATCTAAATCATGAAGGCGTTACCGATCTTAAGGAATGGTATAATTAAGGGATTGGAAACTCTGTCTTAAGATATTGGTCATTACCTAATATTGATTAAGTTATAAACAATATAATTCATAGACAATCGCCCACTCCTACCCGACGTGATGTCAGCCGTTAAACATTTTATATTACGTCAGAGTTTTGTCCCGACATTGATTTGCATTTGATTTACAATAACTGAATGTTGATCAAGCTTTGTCATTCGGCTCAATTAAGACGTGGCCTCGATTGGGATCACCCACTTTCTGTCGTGACTTTGGTTTGTGTTTCAAATATGCAACAATACAGGTGTGGAACTTTGCTCATTGTTTTCTTTTCTAATTTTCTATATGATTCTTCTTTTTGCAATAAATGTTGCTATTATTGACTTAACTTACGTGCTTTAGATTATAAAAATTGAATATTTGATAGAATTTTATCTTGATTGGAGTTTAACATTATTTGGACTTTTTATATTATTTATCTGGATTTCCTTGATTAAAGGAACGTAAAGTAGCGGCTTGGTGATACGTTAGATACGGTTAGTGAGATATCCGGAGGCCCAAATCCCCTTCCTAATCCCTTAAAGGGGTCCCATTAAGGTCGGCAACGCGCCTATGATTCTTCTAGTATTGTGGGTGTGCCTGTGCAAGATCACTTAATATCTTGTTCCCACTTGCTCGTTTGCCGGTCAATACTATAAAAAAAGTACTCGCTAGATCTTAACCACATTTATATGGGATCACATCGCAGCTAAACTCTATTGAATGATTTTTTTTACAATGGAATCGGTTCATAACTGACGAAGAAACCGATGCACACAGAAAAAAACAATTTAATAAACTCACTGAATTAAGAACCACCTCCCTTTTTGAAGTCAATTAAAAAGGCTTATTTATCTTAGTTATAAAGCTATAGGAGTTGGTATTAAAATGTGGATCCTTATTATTTTCAATTAGTTATGACATTCCTACGTAAATGCTCATTAAATAATAACTACCTTACAGAGTATTATTAAACATTATGCCTTCATATCTCTTGACGATCTATTTAACTAATACACCTTTAACGAAGACTATAATTATCTACGGTTAAAACATAACCTAAGAAAATAAATCCGTACTTAATACCTACCGTTAAACTGAAGATCATAAAACTATAGATTAAAATGATAAACAAGCGTTTAAATGTACAAATTCATGGGTTTTAAGATTTGATTTAATTAGTCCGTAATGTTGGAGATTAGTATAAATATTGTGAAATTGACGAGCGTGGCTAAAACAGATCAACAGGTTTATCCGTGAGAATTTTGATAATAAAGTTTTTTAATCGATATTTTAAATACAAATCTCAATTTTAATGTCTTGTGTATTATTAAAGTCACTTTTTAATAAATTAGTGTTAATGAAATCAAACACTAATATATAAATAAAACTCTACTAATCATATAAGGTGGGTCACTATGGCAGGTTTTAACATCAGTGTACCGTAGTCGCTAATAAATAATAAATAAATAAATACACCCAACAGTCACATACATAGTCCTGACCCCACAGTAAGATACGAGTCTTGTGTCGTGGGTATCAGGAACTACGAGAGACTTTCGGTCTCACAACGCCCAGACCCCGAAACAAGTAAATGTGGATCACACAAACATTTGTCTCGGTGCGGAGATCGAACCCGCGGCCTCTCGCTTCACTGCAGGCTACTCGCCCGCTGCGCCAATTACTTAGCACTGCATGGTACTGGACTACGCTCGTCACACGTCCCAAACATGAGATATTAAGTTTTATAATGCTCAGTAGGTTCTCTGGCTCTTTCAAAACACAACAGTGCTTTTACACTGCTGCTTGGCTGCTGAAATAGAAGAGGCGTTGTTATAACATAGACGACCTCTCGCATTGGAGACCTACCTACCACCTAGTAAACTGTATAAACTGTTACTACATTGACACTAACAGAAAACCGTTCTATCAGATTATGGTACGACCTCAGCTGGCTCTTCGAAAGGTAGAGCGTGATCCACATACAAACTAATCATTAGGCACGAGCGATCGATCACAAACATGATTTTCACAATCGATTCATAATTAATGTCCAGTTATCTGGAGTTAGGTACAGTAAGTAGCGGCTGGTTCTGTAATGTAGTGTTTATGAATTCATCATAGCCATTCCATTACTTCACGTAACGAACAACTTTATACTTTATAACACCTCCTCCGGCTCCAACTTGTTTACTGTTTTTAGCTATTATTTATTCCGTTATTACGAAACGATCTAGTATCGATAGATGACTAACATCTTGAATGATGGTGTTTTATTTACCCTTTTTGTTACTTTCGATTCCCGCACCGAGACAAATGTTTGTGTGATCCAAATGTTGTGGGACTGAAAGTCCCTCGAAGTTCCTGATACCCATAGTGGGTATGTTATCGTTGTAGCCTAGTGTGGGGTCAAGACTATATGTTACTGTTAGGTGTATTTTTATTTAGTTACCTTTAAATCTGCATAACTAAGCGTTGGGAAGACGATATAAAAAGTAGCTGGTTTAGAATGGTTAGAAGTCGTGAAGGTCAGAACTGGAAATCTTTAAAGGAGGCCTATGTCGAGAGATAAGCTGTTAATGGAAAACCGCTTGCCGATACTTAATCAATCAGGATAGATTATAAATAAAATAGTTAAGTACTTCATCTAGTTTTAAGAATTTAGATTGAGAATTCATTGTCAAGAAGAAAACAGCAATAAAAACTTATTTTATTTAAATATATGTATTCACATTTTTATCCCGTAGGAAATAAATATAAAGATAATTATAAAGGTTAAAAATACGGATCATAGAATATATATCCAATGCAGCAAGTATTTAACATCGATTATCGGCTGAACTGAACTGAAGTTAGTAAATTCATAATCTTTATCTTTGTTATTATCTGTTTAAATACTGCACCTACGCTTTATTATACATATTGTAATGCATGCAGATTGTAAATGAACTGAGTAGGAATCATAAAACAAAGATTATGATGTATTGAAATGCAACCAACGCGACGTTAAATAATTGACTAATAGGTCACAAGTGCTGAAAATAAGTAGATTAGATTGAATTACAACAAAGACAAGGTCTGGAGCTACTTGATCTTCGAGATTTGAATTATATTAACATCCTGAGAAGGATTTGTTTCAAGATTAGCACTCATTTTGTGGAGAGTCTATTTAGAACATTAATTAATTAATTGCAGCCTTGTCCGTAGTTGCCATACTTCTGTATCTTGGTTAGTCTTAGTCAAATCACTTCTACATTAGGATTATATCACCGGTTTAAGATACTAAGCATATCTCCAGGTAGATATAATTCTTCAATCATTGCAATCCTGTGAAACATTGGAACCGACCTTTAATATTCGAAATATAAATCTAATTAGAAATTTAGATCATAAGCTCCATATCTCATTATATACTAAACAGTACACATAAAATATTCTTACACGAGACCTTAATAGCTGTATCAATTAAAACAATAATTGTGATGCAAACACCAGGTGGTCACTTTATATTATCAATTGTTACATTAATATTAATGGTGGAGACAAGTATGCGCTCTTAGAAGCTGACATGGAACGATCCGGTCCAGATAAAGGGTTATAAAAAGTGATGGATGGATACAAAGTTGCTGAGAGCGATGGGAGGACAAACAGAGTTATCTATACACAACGGTACAGGAAGGCTGTTTACTAAAAGTAAAGTGCAGTCACTGTATACTGATTTTGAGAAGGTTAAATGGCTGTACTTTGGTGTCCATTTACTTGTTCATAAAAGTTATGTTTAGATACGTGGGTTGATAGTTAAAATGGTTTCGAATGCATTCGAGTATTTAGAAATTGATGGCAAAATTTTTGTTTTCGTTTTAAAATTCAGTTATTCATAAGTTTTAGTACTAAATAACAAGTGTATACATCTATGTGGAACAAAATGGAAAATACAAGTACTTTACCTTAACGTAAAAGCAACTGGAGTGACTCAAAAATAATCAGCTCAAAATCAGATCAGCCATACTTCTATTCCAATCTAAAAATGACTAGATATAAAATGAATTATCTCTTAACGATTCAAAGACGCTAGTTGATGTAGCTTCTTGATTAGTTCAGTAACCAACAACAAAATGAGCTTGATATAAATTCTTGTATTGCAAAAATATATATTACTATGCTTAAGATACTTATGGCTATTATAATTCAGACAATAAAAAATATATAGCAATAGTTTTATTACAAACCAGTATTATGTATGACAAGAATGTAAACAACTCACAACAAGAAAACGTAAATCATATTTTATTAGTTACAAGTAGTTTAATTGATAACCTAGAAACCTTAGGGTCACTAGTATTTTAGCACTAGAATGGCTATCACTTTGAAAATAGGATCCATTCACTAATTTGCAAGGCGCCATGTTACTGACCTATTAACCACTCGCACGTATTTCATAATTATTGAGTAAATGCTACTTAAGTCAAATAAGAAATGACATAAGACACTCTCTCAAAAAGCGGCAGAAAAAATAAGTAACTAACTGTCGCTGTTAGAGTCTAAAAATGTTTAGACTCTAGTTATGAATACGACAGAATGTGTATTATTTTCGACGTTAAACTAACCTCACACTGGGTTAACCTGTACCGTGGGTATCATGAACTTCAAGGGCCTTGCAAAGGGTTCCTAATATTTGTGGATCACACAAACATTTTAATCGGTGCGGGAATCGAGCCCACAACCTCTCGTTTCGTAGCCGGTTGCTTGCTCACTGCACCACTGTAATGTCTACTAAGCACTTTCAAAAGTAGTTATCTTATACGTTTATTTGTTACAAAATCTTACTCGGTCGACGTGAAACATGGACTAAGCTCCTATGTGAGGAACAATTGTTGTTGTTACCTAAATAAATCTTTTAAGATACCTCTGCCTGGTCCTGAACAAAACTTTGTGACAGAATTAATGTTAATATAGTTACGAAATTCCGCGATGTACTTATTTGGATAACTTCAGGTGCTTACCAAAAGATAATGTATTCCATAAAAGATGCTCGAAGTTTAGTAATACAAATATAGGGCGACGTTATTACATAACTAATAACAGTATGAGATTCTGCTAAATTTGAAATTTCCACCGTTAAAATTTTATCATTCGCGCAGTGTCTTTAACCGATTATTCTCATCGTTTAGAAACTGGATCGGAATGGTTCGCTGACCATTTTTGGTGATCAGTTGCAGAGCTTTGGGATCACTTTCGTCAGAAACCATTTATGGCAGAGAATGCCTCATGAATTATACGATGGTAATGCCTTTAAATTCTTTAGGAGGTATACGCGAATCTGTATGCTTGGCATTAACATAAGATTAAGTGGCTATAGAAGTCGGAACTTTTTTAGTGTTTTTATTTAAAGCGTCATGTTTTGAATACCGGACTAGTGTCTTTTTTATTTATTTAGCCTGTTTTTATTTTCTTTTTATTTTGTCTATAAATAATGAAATTTAAATGCTTTTTATAAAAATGGTCGTAACGTGGTCTAAATTTCTAATGTTATTATTATTTTATTTATCTGTTTTGTTGATGTTATTGTTTCTATACCAACTGTATATGTTATAAACCATCAATTGATTTTCTATCATTGTTATTCATCAAAATGTAATTTTAGTATTCTTAAACATTCATTGTTTATCTCAGTAACATCAGATCTGGCTTTCACTCTAAATATTTTTATAGCTTTATCGTCTTTTTCATCTACTAGATAAGTTAGGAGTACCTTCATTAATTCAAGTTTAGTATGTGTTACTTTGTTATCATCGTAGAAGGAATCGAGGCTGGCGCATTCAACTTTCAATCTAATTTAACTTCCTGACAATTAAATTCAGATAAAGTGGTTTAATGTCAGACAGTCTTACGCTTCGTCTTTAGCGTATAAAGTGGGGCAATTTGAAAGCTCCAATCTGATGATAAACACACAAATAGGTTATAGGATGCGGATACATTCTTTAAAAAAATAATTAAACAAGGTAGTTAGGTATTGGCGAAAGAACATCTGTGTTGCACTATTTTGTTTCCCTAGCTTATCAAAAATGTATATCTCATAAATTATAAGTTTATCCTCATAACACAGAGTAGATTGGTACCACCGCTCTATCCATTTCTGCCGCCAGGCACTGATGGTGTGAAGGAACTGTTGTGTTTCGGTTTGAAAACATTGAAGTCAGTGAAATTACTGGGCATTATGAGGCTTAACATCTCATGCCTGAGAGTGACGAGCGCAGTTCTATGCCATGTAGCGCTTTGTAATTTAAAGTTGTGTACAATCAAGCTCCTTCCGTCATTTAAGCTTATAACAAACAAAACATGAAATATAATTGAAATTTTAACATAAGCTCATGCACCTATCCGCAAAGGGGTAAGGAGATATGCAACTAGTGCACCCACGTTTCGCCAAGCTTATTTCATAGAGCATAGGGGGCGGGCCTATCGCCACACCGCCCAAACCCAAAAATTTCAATTCCGGGCAAGTGACGTGTAATTTTTCAAAAATTGAAACACAAACTTTGACCACCCGACTGGGAATTGAACCCATGACCTCACGGCTCTCAGTCTTAGTACGCTTGTAATTTTAACAAAAGCCACGTATGAGATCCCTTATGTGTAATGAATTCAACTAATTTATTAAGCTGCAAAACAAACAAATATATTTAACATGCTACAATTTTGTCTCGTTCAACTGTAAAAAAAATACACACTATCTCAATACATACATACATACATAGACTCACGCCTATGTCCCATAGGGGTAGGCAGAGACAACGGACTTCCACCTGCTACGATTCTTACACACCTCTTTACTATTTACTTATCTCTTTACTCTTTTTATTCTTTACTATTTGAATAGCCTATAAAAAATTTACACTATCTGATCCAGCTTTAATCTGAGTTCGCAAAGCTTGATCTATGATTGTAGCCGCCGCTTTACATTTAGACATAAAAGTAGGTTATGTATTTAATTGGACCTAAGCAAACCAGGATGAGCAATTTACTGCTGGCATTTTATCAATTTCACCACCATTCATTTGATCTTTTTGTAGAAATCTTCGACCGTGATTGTATTTGCATTGTGTGTTCGCTCTCTCTTTTTGATAATCGCTTATTAACGTCGTAATACGAGTTTATTTACTTTCTTATTTGAATATTCAGTGTGAATAGGTACGTAGAAAAAAACAATTGATTTCATTTTAATTTACCTCAGGAAACTAGCGTCGGAAGTGATTGGCACCTAGACACCGGCATATTAAAATGAGTCAGTCTTAATTCAATTTTGTAATTAAATTACGAAGTGTCTATTAATTTATCCGTTTTATAAAAAGCAAAAGTAGAAAGTGCTTAGTCTACCTCACCTGCAGAATTAATTACTGAATCAAAATGACTTATAAACGCGCAGGCCTTTGCACTGGCTCAAAAAAAGACATTGACGCACTAATGGGCGAGCATAGCTCGTAGACATTTTATATCAGCTTTTTATTGCATCTTTGCTCCGACTCCTAATGGTTTTTATACCTTGACCGTGAGATATCATGCAAGCAGTCTCGGAATTAGATGATGGGAAATGATTGTTTTAATTGCTCAAATGACTAAGAACGTATCGAAGTCTAAAGGCATATTCAGAGGTGCGCGACCGAGACAAGGAGAAACGTGACGCGAGTCAGATGATAACAAGTCAGCTTTGTATGAAAACGGTCGCGAAGCCCCATGTCATATCTTGGTCGGATACCTCAAAACGTGCCTTATGTGAAAAATGGTGCCTATGAACAATGATGTATTTAGGTGATCTAAAATTCAAATTAGAACTGTAATAAAAACGAAATGTAAGTAACATTTGGAAAAGCAACAAAATTTTACCAATGAAACTACCTACCTTCAAAAACGTTGGCGAAATATTTGTAACCCATAATTAGTAAGTAGGAGTAACATACAAGTTCATATTTCAAGGCAGAAGTCCCCGGAACCAATTCAAAAGGCTATTGCAATTTAGCACTATACTTCAATACATCTTCAATAGTTTTCAATAACTCTACTAGTAATAAAACTGATCCATAACACCGAAGCGCACCCAATAACTCCAAAAGGAACAGATAAGCACAGGAAATAAAACATCAAAGTATAAGATAAGGTACGAACCGTTTGTAGTGGTGTTTCGTAATTTGAGTACCACGTTCCTTTAGTAGTGTGTTAGATTGTATCGGAAGGGATCCTGTATTCGGCAAGTGGGTTAAATGTGATTGCTTTTAAATTCCAAATAAAGTTTTTTACATTATAACGTAATATAATATGCTTGTTAAATGGAATTTAATTAATCGTTTAAGCTACAATAATATTTAGAACATTTCACATTTTATTTCTAAGAAATAAATGACTTCATGACACAAAATACTAGTTAATTCCTTAGTGAGCATCGGTTCTACATTCGGTACTGGCATTTACTTATTTCAAGAAGAACTTTCCCTTGTAACACCTGTGAACTTAATTGTCCTATAAAGACCCATAGTATAATTAAAGGGTCATTATGTACATGCCCAATATACTTCATATACCCGCCCACAAATCTCACTCATTAATCGTGGAAGCAGTGCCCGATGTGCATTATTCTATTAATAGTTAACGGTGAATGCATAGACGGACCGCGGTCGGGACCAATTTATTACTAGCTGTATCTCCCATCTGCGACCCATCGACTATTGGAACGGCCTATCTAATTGTATTGGGTATTGTAATGAGGAATGGAGAATATGGGCTATTTGTTTTGACTATGGTATTTTCTTTATTGTTGCGACTGGCTTTCTCAACAATAGAAGTTACAGCTATAGAAACTAGTACTATACCAGTATCTCCAGACGTTTGTTTGATTAAATAACAGTGGCAATGGATATTATATGGAGAAAAAATATCATTATGCTAGAAAATGATACGGCACAGATATAGATGTATCTGTAGATGCCGCTCCTAATTGTTTTTTGTTTGTTAATATAGTAGACGTTAGCAAAGTAAGTATAGTAAAGTAAGTGATCTTTACGGCCAATAAACAACCAAAATACTAGATTAATTTTGATTGTAATACTAATCTTCAAATGGGGATTGGAAGGGGAGAAGAGGTTGGATTTCCGATAACCTCACTCACCGTAGGAAACGTAACACCGAGCCGTAATAACCCGGTATTCTAGTCATACATCAAGGGGGTAACTGCAATTTCAAATTTTTTATCATCCTACTAGAGAATACATATTCATTAGGACGTAAACCTTTTTATATTTTTTATGTAACAGCCAAGTTAAACAGCCAGTCCTAAGTACAGTAAACCAAATAAATTAAATAAATCGTATGTCCACAAGAAAAAGGCGTAGCAACAATAACGTTAAAAACAATTTGCGAATTATATATTTTTTTCCACAAATTCACACGCCGCGTGTACTGTCGACACATAAAGTTGAGGTCAAGTAACTCGCAATAAACAGCGAGGAGGCTCGTAACAAACTAATTTATTAACAACAATATTAAATTCTACCAGCGGGTGAGGAAATGAAATAATGGTTGTTATCACGCATTCGATGCGGAGCCTCGAGGGCACAGTGTTCAGCGTTACAGACAATAGTAACATTATCGATTCTTGAATACTTTAGAATTACATAGATAGTCATATAGGAGTTGTAATGACATAGGCAAAAAACTGCTTTCCAAAAAGTTCCGGAAGCGTTCACCAACACTTAAATAAATACACCCAACAGTCACACACATAATGCTGACGCCACAGTAAGGTACGAGTCTAGTGTCGTGGGTATCAGGAACTACGAGAGACTTTCGGTCGCACCACACCCAAACCCCGAAACAAATATTTGTGGATCACACAAACATTTGTCTCAGTACGGGGATCGAACCCGCGGCCACTCGCTTCACAGCCGGCTACTCGCCCACTGCGCCACAGAGGCTGTCAACTTAGCTAACGTAATATTTTTGGATGCGGGAAGAGCATTCTTCTGGTATTATGGGTGTACATTGGCAGCAGTGATTACATTCCAACAGGTGACACACATGGTTATTTGCAAATTCTTTCATAAAAAAGTGGCTAAAATTTAACGAGTAAATTTGAAAATTTATAAATTCTGCAAGATTCGGGCGTATATTTTCAAAAGATACTTCAATTACACCTTTTCTTTACTTGTCACTTTCCTTTTCGAAAATGACGTCCTGAAGCAAAAACTCACTTAAATTGAATGCCAAATTGGCTTTTAAAATCACTTCAATCACTGTACAAAAGGTGGCGAAAGCCGGTTCATACATGTACATCGTCCATAAATATGATATTTCTGAATGGTTTTTCATCAATAATTATTTACGGATTTCGTAAACCTTTACGTGAATGAATATTTCTTATTTTAGAATATGTTTCTTTTTATATGCCTTTCTCTTGTGATTTTCCAAAATACAGATTTGGATTGTATTTTTATTGTATTTCAATAATAGTTGATTATATCATAAAGTAATTTTATAAAAAAATCTGAGTTCTTCAACTGTCTTTGTCTTATTACTTTATCCTATATTTGGCCAAAATTAATGGACAGGTGCCTAATGTATTTTCGATCAAGTATGTTGAAATCATCTAATTCATCATACTCTCCTACAAAATGAAACATGAGTCACTCTCAAAATTTATCAAAAACCTTAGCAACTGCAACAAAATTATCACTGACAAAAAAATGCAGTTACGTCGCAGTTCTTTGAACGGTTTTTGTGTTAAGTGGCGATATCATACACGCACGATCGTAATAAGTACCGTAAGTCCTGTACGGGCTAGCGTCTGTAGCGGGGCGTGCGACCGAAGTGATGCGGGTTCGTATGCCGGATAGATAGAGATCATGTTTAGTAACTTAGATATTTTAACTTCCTAAAGCTCTATCTCGTTCTATCACTTTGTCTATTTATGTCATCAAGCAGTAGTGGAAAAGCACTTTTGTTTTCGGATATTGAAGCAACATTTATTGGGCTTTATAAGACTTAACATCTTATGTTTCGAGATTATGAGCGCAGTGCAGTGCTATGTAATTCAAAATTTTGAGTGGTGTTTTTATTAATAATGGGAAGGCGTGGCGCTTACCATAATGCAAGCCTTTTCCTAGTCTCGTCATTCAGTTTAAAGCAAAATTATTTTATTCATCATTCATATTATGCTCCTCACTATCACTAGGCTATAGATCAGTAAGCTGTGTGGTCAATAAGACAATTTTACTATTATTGAGGCTATCTTACATTTTCTTTATGACTCGCATTAATCGACCTAATGCCAATCCACCTTTCCATGTTTTTTTTTTTTTTTTTTTTTTTATGGCATAGGCCGGCAAACGAGCAAGTGGGTCACCTGATGGTAAGTGATCTCCACTGCCCATGTACGCCCACCACCAGAAGAATCATGGGCGCGTTGCCGACCATAAAGGAAAGGCATAATTAGGGATAGGGAAGGGGAGGGGATTTGGGCTTCCGGATATCTCACTCACTGTACGAAACGCAGCAGCAAGCCGCTACTTTAAGTCGGTTTAAATGATGTTTAAATGATGTTTTGACGGTGAATTTTGTCGGGCGACCTGTCGTCGGACCTCGGGCAACCCTCGACGGGAAGCAAATTTCCCAATTGCCTTGTGTGTTTATCAGCAGTTTACCACGTGCAGGCAAAGTTGGATTTAAGCCTGAGATGTTGCCTACTTCTCCTCCTATCTCACTAGTTGCTGCAAACAGCTACCTTACTGTTAATACCAAAGCAAACAAAATAAAAGAAAGTTTAACAATGATTAAATTTCATAATTCAAATACAAAATAAATCTCAAAATGTAATCGGAAAATATATAATCCCAATATAATATTAATAGAGCAATCTGAGTTCAAGTTATTTATCGTCGGTTTTAACGAATCCTATAAGATATGTAATCAATGGTTAATTGTCTTTAGTAATAAATCTACAGGCCACAGAATTTTAATAAAATCACTTACTACATTACAAAATAAACCTTAAACGTAATTTTATAAGGTCTAATGTACGTTGCATAAAGGATCTCTTGAGCTTTAAGTTGGTAGTTGGTACCATATTAACCGTCAATCTTGCCTGCCCAGGATACTAAGGAAATAGATTATTTTATTAGCCATTGTCTATCCTTTGTTGGTATTTATTCCTGGGAATGTAAAATTTTCCGGGTTGCAAATTATTCATTTATGTCTTCGCCTGTCCAGTATATGTCGTGGTATTATGTTGCTCGGTAGATGAGTTAAAGTTGGAAATAACAGATAAATTCAATATAGAAGTACCAACAAACCATTCCTAACAAATATACATTTTTATATGGCGAAAAATACATTTCTATTTTTTTATAGCATTGGCAAACGGCCGGGAGCCCGGAAGGGGCCTGGGAACGTGGCTCTACCACTCAAAAGTTAACACTTAAAATTATAATATTATTACTGTCATTTTGTAATGTATTTTGTATCAGGGCCTTAAAAATCACAATACATAGGTAAAGCATCAAATAATAAATGTCTACTGGCCTTTTCTTTTTCTTTCCTGGTCATAAATTTGGATTACTTAGCTATATCTCTGGACTCGAAGCTAACGATAGGATTATCTTTACTTAAATTTGAGTACCATTAAACAATGACCGTCCTCACAATTCCGTTAAGTCCGAACATACCAACTGTCAGAATAATAAAAAAACAATGACATTCTCAAATAAATCGATTGTTATTTAACATCGCAACACATCTTCGAAGACGTGAGAAAAATATCAATAGCGTCCATAAAAACACGTCCCTTTCACACCAACCTCAAAACAGGAATGTTAGACGGAGACAAAAGAATTTCATATGAATGCATAAAATATCGCATATTATCACCTACAATGAAGAGACGCTACCTTAGCATCCTTAAACCTGCTCCCGACCTCTTGCCTACAATGGTTCATAGTCTCTCCCGCTCATACACAAGTGGTGCGAAAGAGAGACAAAACTAATTTCACCCGCCCACGGGATCCTACCGCCTGCTGCTCCAAAGATCTTGTTTCAATTAGCCAAGTTATAAACTAAAGAGCAGAACTACCGCCAGGAAGGTATAATGACGGATAAATTAAATTTGGTTTTACGCAGCATTTAATGTTTTACGAGATTATTACCGTAATGAATTCATTAAATTGAATTTATAGCAAACTTTAATACGTAATCAGTACTGCGGTACTTTTATTATTGTATACACTGTGGGTGATATTAAATTAATCTAATTATGCGCGATTTTGATACCTAGGTACGACATGTGAAACCTGTATATGTATTATTTTCTTTTATTGATTTGTTAACTGATCGGATTTTAATTTTAGTTCCAAGCTTAGAACCTATTGGGAATTGATTTTTGACATATTTCTGATGGAAGATCTGCCACACTATTGATAGTAAGCAAATCTATCCGTAAATAGACTATAGTTAATGTCCTTTAGTAATCTTTTTACTTCTTTACAAATATTATTTTGGAGCACAGTATGGTTTCATACAAAATTGCCTTAATAAATACATCCAACGGTTACACATATAGGCCTGACCCCACTAGGTTAAAAACTTCAGGAGCCTCAAAACTACTTGGATCTAAACCCGATTTTAAAATCCAAAATCTCTTCCCCACACAATACACGAGGTCAAAACACTTTTAACCCATAACTAGTGACATAAAAACCGATCAAACAAACCGTGACGGATCCGATGTACACGAAAATATGGATGCGTTCCCACCTGCATCATATTTACTTTTGACATTAGCAAGCCAATGGTGATGGTGCTGGGTGCATTGCTCTTTGTATAAAAATAGCTTACGCAGCAATTATTGCGCCGTACAATAGTTTTGCTCCGGTGAGACTCTCGTTGTTTAGTTACTGACACTGATTTAAAAACGTTCCTAGCATTTGCTAGGCATTGGCTTAAATGCTGATAAAATTCTAGTTTAATGAACGTAACAGATCGTAATACAGATCGTCTTACAATATTATTGTACTTTTTTTTAGCAGCCATATATTGTAAGCCTGGGCCTGCTGGGCCTCCTCTACTGAATAAGAGGGGTTAGGCCCTAGTCCACTACGCTGGCCAAATGCGGGTTGGTACACTCCACATACCTTTGAAATTCATGTGGAAAAATTCTCAGGTATGCAGGTTTCCTCACGATGTTTCCTTCAGCCTCAAAACTAGCGATGATTAAAAATTAATACACATAACTTACATACAGGTGCATGCTCTTATGGTTGGTTTCGATCCTGCGACTTTCGTCTCGACACTCCCTATTACTCCCCGCTGAGCTATCACTGCTTCTTCTTTATGGTAGTTTGCAAATTACAAATTGAACAACAGTACCTACTGCATTAAGTTACAAAGGTTAGGTAGTATAATATCCAATTTAGAGTTAGAAATAACGGAACTTCTTTGCTTAGAATGACTGTAAAAGGCATTATATTCAGAATACTGGTTTGTATTCAATCTTTTTCTCTTACAATTGCATTGTCGTTATTTAATACTCTTAAATAGAACTTCTTCTCTCGTGAGTATCAGGAACGACATATTCATTTTAATCTATGTTACGATCAGATTTTGTGAAACTATATTGTCAAGGCATGCTTCCATTTGCCCTTATCCCACTCGTAGTGGGGTCGGCGCAACATGATTTTTTTAATATATAACACAGAAAGATTCGGCTTGTACAGCCGCAGGCCGCCTTCCTGACGTCAACCCTTCTGGAGAGAAAACACACCTAGACAACAAATATTTGTATTGTCAAGCCACATCAACAAAAAATAATTTCTGAAATACTCATTGTACAGTAACTATATCTTGCACGGTTTTCGATCACGAGATGTAACGCCGGACAGGTAGTCATGGGGTCTTGTATTGACCCCGAGATATGCAAATAGAAAGTGGATGAGCGGTATCCCGTATGTTTGAAATATGGTATATTACTTTACTCGTTGTACCTGTGACAGTAATGTATGGGGAAATTGGTTTATTGGATGCTGTATTTGGTTAATAAGGACAGGTTGGTCATTATGCTGTGTGAGAAACTAATTACGATACAAGTGTTCAATATAGTAGATAGCAGAATAGTAATATTTTATAGTAGCTGAATATTGAGTTAGTATAGTTGCAAAAATGCCTTTAGCCAATACAGAAAGGACTGTTAGCATACGTACGTGTGTAGGTTAATATATACAAGAGCATGTTAAGCTATTGTATATAGTTGTTGTGAAAGGGTGGAAAATTTGCCTTAAATCATTTGGTAATATTCTAAATTTGAATTACTATTATTACGAAGATTTGAACAACAATGTTAAAGTAACAAAGTGCTTTTATCTCAATTTCATAAAAATGTCGAAGAGGCAGTAAGATAATAGAATACATTTTGTAGGAATCTTGTTCAATATTGTTCTAAAACTCTTTGGTGAACTCTTGTGGGTGAATCATTCAAAATAGAGCCTTGGATTCTTCGTTTCTATTATCATATCATGTGGAAAAGCTGAATAAATATTGGTACAAATTAGTATGTCTTCACAACCGACGTTGGGTAAGTTTCGTTTATTTAGGTTGCAGCCGACCGAATGTTGTTAGGGTTCTGTGTTTAAAAGGTTATATGGATCACTTATGGTATGACTTCGATATTTGATTGTATGCCAGTTACTTTTCTCAATTATTATACCAATAGTATTACATTTTCTTTTTCCCGAGGGGCTTTCGACAAGACTTGATGGTTGTGGCGGGTATAGGGGTACATCGTTGTATCCCTGTGCCTGCATCGGTCATCCGCATGTCCTGTCGCAGGCCCCTCGATTTTACATGGCCAGCATGACTCTGGTGCCCACCTATAAACTCTTTGTTTGTCGGTGGTCACTGGTTTTTTGGACTGCACTACGCTTTCTATCAGGTGTAGTGCCGTCACTTTGCCGTGCTTAGTTAAAAAAATACCATAGATATAAAAAATCCTTTACTAACTGAGGAAACTTCAAGGATACGTTAGGCTTTAAAAAAAATAAATAAGGCGATTTGATTTGACGATACTGATGTGTAGACAAAATCAATAAAAAAAAATCTTAGAAATGTGTAAACAAAACTATTTCACAGAATCGTGAACGACGAGCCCTCGGGTTAAGTATTTGAGGGCATCGGCAGGCCGCAGCTGTATGTCCATAAAACGTATTGTCTTACATCTGTTTAATGATTGAAGAAATATATCGAACTGGTTTTAGTCCTTGCATTCCATGGACCGGCTAAACAACCTTCACGAGGATCTGGCCACTAATTGTGAAGTATGTTATCGTTCAAGATTCTTGAAGCAAAAATAAAATCAATTATAGTGGTTTATTTGTTAGACTATAAAATATGTTGTTTATTGTATTTTCTCTAATACCAAGAAAAACTAATGATCTGCGTTATTATGGTAATGCTCAACCGTTGTCGCTAGAAGCTATGGACAAAATCTCATACAATGACTTAGTACTATCAATTGTAATTAATGAAAATCTTTGTATCTTCAGATAAATTTACTTTGCAAATGGTTATAGTTTAGATAAATAAGTGCATTTCAATATTTCTGCTCTTTTTGTTTTTGCTATATGCAACTTATCATAAAGTTAGCTGTAAACAATTTGTGCATTCAATAGTAATAAATATATTGGCTGCATGTGCTGTTTTATTTACGATGCCATTCTTCGTAAGATGCTATATTTGGAATGTTGAACTTCTACAAAGCAAGTTCAAGTGTAAGTTTAACTTTCACTGACATTTATCACCTTTCCGATTTAACTGCTTCGTGTCTACTCCAGCTTACTAGAAGATTTAATTACTGGCATCATAATTATAAGTCTTTCTCCTTATTTATTCCCAAACGTAACTATCTAACGGCTTTTCGAGCATAAATCTTGTCTATTAAAATTTGTGCTTAATAGCCTGTTAGTTTCTTAAGACCAGTCCTTTATATCATGTATAGCTTATTACTTAATAGCAGTTGTGAAAACTTTACTACCTGAAGCTAAATGATATTGTTAAGAAAAGCAAGGCTTATAAACATCGCATGGGTCGTAAGCTTTTCTAAGCTGAACATGTATTAACCTAAAACTATCGTAGATTTCTCCTAACGTAGCATCAATTATGAAACAAAGACTCCATACAAAGGATGATTTAAGCAAAGACAAAGGCATTTCAAAATAAATGTTTTTTTTTTAAATCATGTCGATCGTCTAACCATAAAACCCCTTATTTCATCCCATTTAGCAGGTGTGAAATGGGGATGCGATCCCTTTTACGGTTTCTTTGTAGTTCATTGGACCACACCGAAGGAGAGTGCGTTTGAGCGGGCTTTAGCGCTTAGTATCATGTTTTCACGGATTATACAGGATTAGCTTTATGACAAGGCAAAGAGGTGTGAGATATGAGTTTTTAAATATTAAAAAAGATTATGTTGTGTAATTAATGAGGATGGTTAGTCCTTTTGACTATTTTTAATTCTTTGAATTTTGTACTTATATTCTTAAGGATAAGTACTTATTGACAGCATTTTGACTACTAAATATTTTGGTACTAGTACTCTTAGTGGGTATTATTTAATAATTCTTGCACCATTAAACGACCCGTAAAAACGAATTCCCAGCTACGTATGGGGCGCAGACTGATCGTGTACACGACGCCGCACAACTTTTATTCATATATTTGACATATCTTTGGTACTTTTGGACACGTGCCGCATCGTATGCGCCTTGCCTCTGCCTTAGCTCGCGTTGTATGAGCCTTTTAACTGCACCGTAATAGATTTAAAACGTGCAACAGTGTACATTTTTTCAATAAGCGTTTATGAAAAAGGTCCAGAAAACTACTTTTTTGTCCTGGCACAGCAAAGCGACTACACTGGTTCTAATGTTATTTACAGTGCAATCCACATATAATGTCCATCCTCAAGAGACATTGCATACCTGTCCCCACTTCTGAATACACTGGCTGACTGCGGAACGCGATTTGCCTGAACGAGATACTACTATGGGATTTTCACTACGAGTACAGTGTTCGATACCCATTTGGGTTTAAAAGATCAGGTACCCTCCCACCATCTGGACAACGCTATATTTATTAGAGGTATTAACTAAATGGATTGTTAAACAGGTTGTGGAATGTGCACTTAAACGATGCAGGTTCGGATCCCAGATGGCGGGTGACCACATGTGTATCCCGAATATTACCGTACTTGAACATGCTATTATTGTTTTTTTTTTAATATTACGAAGCGACCCCGGAATTATTGAGTAAATTGCTACATACGGTATGCATGTAAAATCGCATAATAATAATACTACCAATAAAAGTTTTTTTTTTATAGCAGCAAGTGGGTCACCTGATGGTAAGTGATCTCCACCGCCCATGTACGCCCACCACTAGAAGAATCATGGGCGCGTTGCCGACCTTAAAGGAAAGGGAATTAGGGATTGGGAAGGGGAGGGGATTTGGGCTTCCGGATATCTCACTCACCGTACGAAACGCAGCAGCAAGCCGCTACATTACGTTGGTTTTCTGTGAGACAGTGGTAGCGACCCGGTCGAGCCAGCCCATTCATGCTGTAGACAAAATTGTCTACAGCGTGGCTCTACCACTCAATCGTAGTAGTAATGACCGGGTCTTTACCACTGTCTTACAGAAAACCGACGTAATTTGCTGCTGCGCTTCGTACGGTGAGTGAGATATCCGGAGGCCCAAATCTCCCTCCCTTTCCCAATCCTTTAATTACGTCTTTTTAAGGTCGGCAACGCGCCTATGATTCTTCTAGTATTTTAGCGTACATGGGCGGTGGAGATCACTTACCATGAGGTGACTCATTTGATCGTTTGCCGGTTATTGCTGTAATAAATAAAAAATACACTAAAATAGTTTTTACAATAAAGTCTCAAAGTGAATAAAGGCCGGCGAAGGTAATTACTATTTACTAAGCATTTTCTCTAGTCTTTTTGATAAATTAGTAAATTACATTCTATGTAATTTCTCTAAAGCGTTAATTCTGTAAAATCAAGTGGTTTAATGCCATTAGCCGTTACATTAAAAGCCTTTTTGTTCCTATCAATACGTCTTCTTATGCCTTATTTGACAGAAGTGAAAGCCCAAGCCTTTCAACGAGCACAATTTACCTATATTTTAACCAAGATTATCTTTTAGAATACTCGGCTTCTGGCTTTACCACGGTATTCTAGCGGCACAGAGTAGTTTAAATCCAGAATAAAATTAATCATAAATGAGGCTGCTCAGATGTTATTTAGAGAATTATGTTTTATTATTAGTTTGAATGACCCAACGAGCAGGTCGCTCGCTTGATGGTAAGCGCCACGCTTATCTATAAACAAAAGTAAAACCATATATATTGAATAACAAAGCACTGCATGGCATTGGATTGCGTCACCTCGAATACCAATATTTTTCTATAACGAAATGCTCAGTATCAGCCCGAAGTCTAGAATTGTGGCCGGTATAGAATATATTTTTTGATTGAATGACGAGACGAGCAAGGCGCTTGCCTGATGGTAAGCGCCACGCCTGGCCATAAACAGATGCAACACCACACAGAACTTTGAATTACAAAGCACTCCATGGCACTGAACTACGCTTGTCACCCCGAGACATAGGATGTTAAGTCTCATAATGCCCAGTAATTTCACTGGCTTCAATGTCCTTCAAACCGAAACACAACAGTGCTTATACACTGTCGCTTAGACAAAGCGGTGGTATCAACCCCGACGGCCTTTCGCATACGAGGGACCTACCACCTTGTAAAAGCTTAGCGAAATGTGGGTGTACTGGTTATATCTTTGCCTACCCTTTCGGGGATTACAGGCGTGAGCTTGTATCATATCAACTACAATTTAATAACCATAGAGGTGCTACTTAGTAAGTTTTAAAGATTCTATCGATTATCGATATAACGGAACCAAAAAAATATCGAATCATTGTCGATCCTTGAGTTGAGTATTAAAGCCCTTATGAATGGTTGTAAATAATCTCTATGAATGGGTTAGAATTTATTAAGTTTTATTGATATGCCCTTTTCGTAATCTTTTAAGTGTTCATGAGTTTTTGAATATTTTATAACTTATATGTTTTGTGGTATGAACCAAAGATTCTTTAGTACATTTTGATTTTACTTGAAGATATTTTTCCGTCATTTATCCGTATTTATTTGAATTAATGTAGCGTTAAGTAAGTTTTAAGTTATAAAGCCATGAGAGACAATTTTTTCTACAGCATGAATCGGCCGGCTCGACCGGGTCGCTACCATTGTCTCACAGAAAACCGACGTAAAGTGGCGGCTTGCTGCTGCGTTTCGTACGGTGAGTGAGATAACCGGAAGCCCAAATCCCCTCCCGTTCCCAATCCCTAATTATCCCTTTCCTTTAAGGTCGGCAACGCGCCCATGACTCTTCTGGTGGTAGGCGTACATGGGCGGTGGAGATCACTTACCATCAGGTGACCCACTTGCTCGTTTGCCGGCCTATGCTATAAAAAAAAAAAAAAAAGATATCCGGAAGCCCAAATCCCCTCCCCTTTACCCTTTTGGATTACCCTTGATTATCCCATTCCTTTAAGATTGGCAACGTGCCCATGATCTTTCCGGTATTGTGGGTATACATAAGCAATGGAGATCACTTAGTTCAGGGGACACAATTGCTCCTTTGCCGGCCTATGTTACAAAAAAATAAGTAGCTATCCTCTACATTATCCAGATGATTTAAGAAGTCTAATTTTGGAACCAGAGATAAAAATCTAATAAGCATTTTGTGAATGAAAAAGAATATTCTAAATAAATTATACTTACACTAAAAACTCTTTAAGACTTTTGGATCATTTTTTTTAAATAAATGCAAAATTGAATACCAACATTAAATATATTAGGGAATGACACGAATAATGTCCTGCAGGATCGAATCGTGACCTCGATACTCAATGTACCCGCCAGCTGCCACTAAGGTCGACGAGATATTAAATATCCTCCACAATTATACAAATTTTATAACCATAGACCATCACAAGGTTAACATTGAGATAAACACACAGGTGACGTTATTTTTGAAAATAATTATACAACCGTACGCAATATAAACTATTGTGAAAATACAAAAACTGAATTTTATTATCTCTGTGGACATTAATAACACTGTTGATATATGTTGTTAAAATTGAGTTTCTTTGAGTCATATCATCACGCTATTACACCAATTAACGTGACGGCGACCTGAATTATAACGCATTTGGAATTTGTTAGGAGCTTTGCGAGCCCTACTATCATCATCATCATCGTCAGCTACATCAGGACGTCCACTGCTGAACATAGGCCTCCCCCAAAGATTTACAGACCGACCTGTAGGAAGCGGCCTGCATCTCTACTATATGTAGTTGAAAAGTATTTTACCGTACTATGGCGTGATTTGACTTAGGTATTTTATCAATTCAGTAATTAATTGATTATGAGACTAAACATCTTATGTCTCGGGGTGACGAGCGTATTTTAGTGCCATACAGTGCTTTGTAATTCAAAGTTCTGTGTGGTGTTGCTTCTGTTTATAGTCAGGCGTGGCTCTTCGTCTGGCCATTCAAATAAATAAAACAAAAATCAATTCAATAATTGGCAGGAGGCCACGAAAGAGTTAATCCGTCGATTATTTAGATTTCAAAACATTTCAAGCCATGCCAATTATTTTTATTTTTAAGACCTGTTAGTTACAATGAATAGACACGAGTCATCTATGCCAGGTCCAAATATAAATACTTGTTTACTAAAAAAATTCCCGGTCATTCAGCTTTAAAAACCATCGAAAGTGGTGACAGGTGACGTATGGCATGATAAGTGATTGTTTTATTGTGAAACGTAGTGTGATATAAACACTTACTGATAAGTGAGGATATACCTTATCTACTAGGAAAGTAAAGGAAAATTAATCTTTAGACATTTCTGATATTTAAATAAAGAACAATTACTTTTTAGCAGTTGGTTTTATAGCAGACTGTACGATCACGATTGACATTTCTACTGAAATCCAGAAATTTATCAGACAATGAATTTGATGAGTGTTTCAGCTCTTAGCGGTAGTAGTTGAATTGGACGTATTTATGCAAAAAGAAACCAACCTACATCACGTTCAAATGGAGATACTGATTTTGTTTTGCTAAATACAATAATTTTAATACCGTATTTTTTGCAAAATCGTACATGAAATATATTTCATGCCCGATTTTTTCCAAAAACTACGATATATAGTTAGTTTAAATTATTGAATTTAGTAAAACAAAGTCAATATCTCCGTTTGAACTGGCTGTGGGTTGGTTCCTTTTGCATAACTAGGTCCAATGGTCGTCCTCCAAAAATTACTATTAAAACTTCGTTTTGTACAAGCATCAGTATTTTTAATACTTTAGTCTTTAAAGTGTACAATCACTTCAACATTTCTAAGATACTAAAACTATATGTTATGAATAAATCAAAACACATCTTTAAATCGCATCTTTTTCATTGCTATCTGGGTCGACAACTTTTAAAATTCCATATTCCTCATTATAAACTAGAAAACTATGAACAATATTTATCGTAATTTATTTGTTACAATTTTCTGACCGTGTCTAATCAAGAATATTTAATTTACTATACCCACTTTCAGCTAATTTAAATCTTAACTTTCTTTTTTATTGCGAACTTGATGTTTTGTGGTAAAGGGCGTGCGGATCAGTCAATGGACCTTTCCAAAATATGCACGTGTATTGATTGAGATTTATTGCCAATCGATGTGATGACCATTTCGACAGGTTTATTTCTTTTTGAAAGTATAACTATGAAAGCAAGATTTTTTCGTGATTAATGGAAATGTGCCTAAATTCTATTTCTGTCATATCCAAGATAAGGGTCATGTTGATTTCATTCAAATAACGGTTCTATGCTCCACATTAAAGCATTGTAGTTTGTAGCATTTTAATGCTGTAAGATATTTTTTTATCTGAATACCGAAAGTGACTGCACCTACACCTGATGGTAAGCGTATTACAGTCCAAAATGAGTTTTTGGTTGGTCAGCAGAGTCATGCCGACCTGTATTTAAATGCTTCTTCCTTCTTCGAAGAGGGAAGAAGCAAATCGAGGGGCCTATGATAGGACAGGCAGATGACCGATGCAGGCACATTAATAGAAGGATGTACCCTTGTGCCCGCCCCAACCTACCATCAAGTCATGTCGCAAGCTCCTTTTTTTTTTTTATCCTGGCTCGGCAAAATGACTACGCTACACCTGATGGTAAGTGTAGCGCAATCCAAGAATATTGTCGACCAACGATAAACAATGTGTCCATCGTAGGTCGGCAAGATCATACCGGCCTGCCAAAGGGCCAAGGGGGAGAGGAAGGAAAAAGGGATGGGAAAAGGGTTAGGATCAGGGAGCAAGCCCCCTCGGGAGAACCGGATATACAATGGCTGATCCTGAACCGCGATCCACACAAGGTAAGTAGATCACTATGGCAGATTTTAACGCCATGTACGGTGGTCGCTATCCGGCCGGATATGAATATCCTAACACCAGGAAAACTAGTCCTAACTGTTGATAGTTCCAGAGATACAGACAAATTTTACCTCTTTTTACTATAGCTAACTGGTGAGGCATAAAAATAAACCTTGGCAAACAATAATACTTATTTCTCGCAATCTACCATCTAAAGTTACTGCACTGAGAGTAAATACATATAAGAGCGGGCGTTCGTTTGTCGGTTTGTTTGCTTTATGAAAGTTGTCCACCGGCGAAAAGTATAGAATTTCACATAAGATCTACATCTCTGAGTTCCTTATTAATTAGTATGTCCGTCTTTTTGCCATGAGTTAAGTTGTGGCAAGATGATTCATATCTGACTGCCTCCGTGGCGCAGTTGTATTGCGTACGGGGTACGACTGTTGAGCTGAGGTCTCGGGTTCGATCCAGGTCGAGTAAAGTGATATTAGGGTTTTCTATCACGAAATGCTTAGTATCAGCCCGAAGTCTGGTATTGTGTCCAGTATGGCGATAGGCCCGCCCCCTATCAAATTATGGGACGGAAATACGCTCGGCTAAAGGTGGGTGTACTGATTAAACCTCTGCGCAGGCATGACGGCTTATAGTGATTCATATCTGAAATGTGGTGTCGCAACCTCTCTATGATTCTTCTAGTATTATAAGCGTTTATGGGCGGTGGAGATTCCATATAATCAGGTGACTCACTTGTTCGTTTCCGGGGCTATGCTATAAAAAGAGGGCAAAAAATTAACGCTTGATTCTAAAGACTTGTAATATTTATTTCTTTACAACTCGATTGTACACGTTTCAACAAGTTTAGTTCGCAAAAAATAAGTCTGATAAAGTTTTGATAAGGCGTACTCAAATATTTCTATTCGCTTATGCTTTAGTTAACGTAACGGTCAACAGTAATCAAAGAGAAGTCATGAGTGTTACCATTTTTTTTTATTTTATTACAAGGTGGTAGGCCCCTTGTATGCGAGCCGTTTGGTTTGGCATCACCGCTTTATCTATTTCTGCCGCCAATCAACAGTGTGTATGCACTGTTGTGTTTCGGTTTGAGGACATTGAAGCCAGTTAAATTACTGGGCATTATGAAACTTAACATCATATTTCTCGGGGTGACGAGCGCAGGGCTATAGTGCTTTGTAATTCAAAGTTTTGTGTGGTGTTATTTCTGTTTATGGGCAGACGTGGCGCTTACTACCAGGCGAGGGTCTTGCTCGTCTCGTCATTTACACAAACAAAAAAAAAGTGGCTATATCTGATCAGGATTTTCAAACTAACCAAGTCAAGTAAATTTATTTCCATAACAACTGCTACCCTGAAACATTGAGACTTGGAGGAATTGAATCAATTTTGTTACAATGTACCATTGCATCTATTCTCGTATCGAATCCCACGTCACTCACACTTGACCTTCGAGTTACCGACCGTCTGAAAGGTCACGGATTCATTTCTCTAGGGAGCATTCATAACAGGTGTTTGCTATTGTAGAACAACGGTACAAAATGTAATTTATCGGCTACCAACATAATAACCAGTTTCACTGCTCGGTGTCAAATAAAAATGCGTGCTATTGAAGGAGCAATTTGGCAGGCTGAATGACATCTTCGCATTCCTTGAGACTTGCCGAGCTTCACTGCTTGGTGTCAACAATAATGCGTTCTATTATTAATTGTGTGGGCGCGATAGTCAACCCACAGATCCAAAAATACGAGCATTCGGTTTCATAGATACTTTAGAAATATAATTAGCAATACTTCATTTTTCCATTGGGTGTATGGGCAAATTACCCATATCAAAATATCGCTAAAAAAATGTACTGCTTTGTCTATTTCTGCCACCAAGCAACAGTGTTTAAGCACTGTTGTGTTTCGGTTTGAACGATATTGAAGCCAGGGAAATTACTGAGCATTATGAGACTTAGCATCTTTTGTCTCAGGGTGAAAAGCGCAGTTCAGTGCTATGCAGTGCTTTGTAATTCAACGTTATGTGGGTGTTGTTTCTGCTTATGGCTAGGCGTGCCGTTTTCCGGATTGCTCGTCTCGTCATTGATTCAATTAATTAAAATATCTACATGGTCATAGGAAACTAGGGTCCAACACCATATTTCACCATGAATGAATTTCCTGATTTAAAATCACACAGATTTAGATGCAGCATTGAATACCTCGCAATGTCACAATACAAGCACTGGACTCACAAATCCCTTGTGATTCAGTTCGAACTTGATTTACAGGGTTTACTGCCTACATAAACACATCAGCGTGACAGATGGAAAGGCGTGGGTGATGCGCAATGAATGGACCAAGTTACTCAGCAGGATGCAAGCCTTCGTCAGCTTATGAGTAATATCAACAGTTTTGGTAACTTTCTTGCGACATCTGATGCAATGTGGATGAAAACTCTACAAGGAGGTGATAAAATGGCGGAGAATGATATGCTGGCCTAAATTGCTAAAGATTTGTTAATTATTAGGTTATTTTGTTTTTTCATAGCATAGGCCGGCAAACGAGCAAGTGGGTCACCTGATGGTAAGTGATCTCCACCGCCCATGTACGCCCACCACCAGAAGATTGATGGGCGCGTTGCCGACCTTACAGGAAATGGATAATTAGGGATTGGGAAGGGGAGGGGATTTGGGCTTCCGGATATCTCACTCACCGTACGAAACGCAGCAGCAAGCCGCTACTTTACGTCGGTTTTCTGTGAGACAGTGGTAATGACCCGGTCGAGCCAGCCTATTCATGCTGTAGACAAAACTGTCTACAGCGTGGCTCTACCACTCAAACATGCATACCACTATAACATGCTATATACATATAAGGAAACAGAACTCTGTCTGCACTATAATACGTAACGGATTTTGTTGTAGATTTCATTGTTAAGCGAACCTCCAATAAAAATATTATAAGCTATAAAAAACTAAATATTACCTCAGAAAACCTTGCTAATATAAGGAATTGTACGGGCGTCTACCAAATTAAACGTCCAAATGTAAAAAAAATGAATGAAGTTATTAAAATAATTACCTACAGGAGATCAGATTTTATTAATACAAATTAATATGGACACAGCAAATTATGGGTAGACCTAAAGATTCCAAGAAAACCAAAATGTCTATCGAGAAATGCATTTCTAGGTAGTCATCGTTCGAATATCGGTGAACAAAAGTTATTTCATACTTCGTTTACAAGATCAGAGATTTTATGAGGGAACGCATTAATCACGATCTTTTACAGCTTTATGTTGCATATTTTTGCATTTGCAGTCTTTTTAGTCTTAACCTTGAAGTATTTTATTCATAGCTCTATGATTTTTGATACCAGTAAAAGTGTTTTAGAATCTGATGAAATAAACATTTCATTATACTTACTATAAAGTTTAAAGGAATCATTTTATTGGTGGCATAATAAATGCATTTTTTTAACCACATCCTTTTCAATCGAAAATTCTCTTTGAGCTAGATTTTTGTATTGTGCTTAATTTATTGTATATTATTTTTAATGTTACCAACAGTTAAAAATATCCATTGTGACATAAATATATTACAATACTAAATATACGTACCATATTTCGTAGCATGTTATCAAACGATTGAGTTCTTAAAGACACCTAGAAATGTAACAGCTAATCATGTTGATAAACTATTGCCATTCGACTGTGTATTGTAAGCAATACAATTACTCTGCTGGCACCATATTTTATCGCGGAAGACGCATAACTCTAGATACCACTATCATTGCAACTCGTTAGTGTGTCAGAAGCTATCAATGAACATCTATTTGTTTACAAATAAACTTACCTAAAAAGCTGAGACTCGGCTTGTCACCGACAGAATCATCATCGTCATCGAAACATTCGATTTTTTTCGAATTCATATTTCCATCAATAACGGGGCAAGTTTCGCTACAAAACTCCTTTTTTGTTTCACCGAAGGTCACTAGCCACTTGTCTGTTGCACCGCACTATTCAAAACCAATTTGGAATCTCGTTTTGAAACACCACTGTATCACTGTTGTCAACACTGGCAGTTATTAATTTTTACATTCTGGTAAAATTTTAAAAATAATATTGAATATTTGAATTTGGATCGTTGTAACGGTCGAAGCGCGCGCGCTTGCGACGACCGGCGCGCGTTGTTGCAGCGACGCGAGTGAATGACGCTACAAACCTGTGCCTGAGTTCACAACGGAGTCCGCACGGACTCGGGCTAATCTCATTATTGCAATTCACTTTGTTTATTTTATTTAGACAATAATGAATGAATGACTCACCGAGATACGTTAGCTGACATAAAAAATAAAAGAAAATACCAGCAGGTTATAAAAGATTGTTTAGTCGTTCAACAATACAATGGCTTGGTCGTAAAATGGCCTGCGGTCCATGTTTGGACGCCCAATATTTTTTTATAATAACATGTGCCTCAATAGAAAAACGATGTCATGTACATAGTAGTACTAACTATTTAATTAATGTTTTATTTCTATTTCTGTTACATAAAAAAGGAACTATATTTGATGAGAATAATATTATCTAACTATACTGGGTTCTAGCTTTATTTTTAAGCTATTTTTTAATTACACGCGATATATCACATTGGTCATCGAAATTCAGAAAAGCCAGTGTAAATACTTTATTATTTGTAAAAAAATTATAAGAACAAATCTTATAATATTTATAAATGGGTTTTAATCGCGTAGTATTTGGGGTAGAGTCGACCCGTGACCTTAGCCGATATAACTTGGTCGAAAGGTCTAAAGATTTTTATTTTATCGAATGACAGACGAGCAAGTCGTTCGCCTGATGGTAAGCGCCACGCCTGCCCATAAACAGAAGCAACACCACACAGAACAAAGCACTGCATGGCACTGAACTGCGCTCGTCATCCCGAGACATAAGATGTTAAGACTCATAATGCCCAGTAATTTCACTGGCTTCGATTTCCTTCAAACCGAAACACAACTGTGCTTACACACTGTTGCTTGGCGGCAGAAATAGACAAAGTGGTGGTACCATTATATAATAGGTTCTACGCGATAAGCCCGTTTAAATAAATATTATAAAATGCATACAAATTACCAAAGTCTAAAATCATTTATGACAAATCTGGCTCTACCGTTTGCCATATATATGCTACGGGCGTTGACATTTCAGAATATACGTGCTTTTCAAAAACTGGAACAAGCTTTTACTTTCGGTAATAGCAGAAAGAAAGTATAGTGAGCAGCAAAAAAGGTCATTATGAACTGAATTAATTCTGTGTCAAAGTGTGTGCTCAAAAGACGACATTAAAATAACTGTGTTAACTATATTAAGCTCCGCGACAAATGAGTACTAAATACTAGTAATTCTTATTATAATTATATTTATTACTAGCTTTTGCTCGCGGCTCCGCCCACGTGATCAAACAAACAAACAAACAATCAAACTCTACAGCTTTATAATATTAGTATAGATTTGGGTAGCTTAGCAACGGAAGCCTTCAAATAATATTATTTGGGTAGCTTAGCAACGGAAGCCTTCAAATATGAATAATTTTCCCCGTTTTTGCAACATTTTTCACTGATGCTTCGCTTCTAATGGTCGCAGCGTAATGTTATTTATCCTAAAGCCTTCCTCGATAAATGGACTATTCAACACAAAAAGAATTTTTCAATTCGAACCAGTAGTTCCTGAGATTAGCGCGTTCAAACAAACAAACAATCAAACTCTACAGCTTTATTATTAGTATAGATTTACTTTAAAGTGATTGTGAAGAATGTTTATAAAGAAGATTCACTCTACAACAGCAGTACTGTTGAGTAAAACTACTTCAATTTAAAACGCCTGTGACCCCCGAAGGGCTAGGCAGAGGGGTAGCCAGTACACCCAAATTTTGCCAACCGTATTTCCGTTCCATGATGTGTGTGATAAGGGGCGTGCCTATCGCCATACCGGGCACATTTCCAGACTCCGGGCTGATATGGAGAATTTCGTGATAGAAAAACTCAATATCATTTTACCCAACCGGGGGGTCGAACCCGAAACCTCAGCAGTCGTACCGCACACGCAATATAACTGCGCCACTGAGACAGTCATTGTTAATATTTATTTAGTTACCATTCAAAATATTTTTTGCATAATAATATCAAAATTAGTTCTTGGACACCAAATAAGGAGCTTATAGTATTTGACAGCTTCCGTGATGCAGCGGGCGGGTAGCTTTCTATAAAACGAGAGCGGGTTCGATGCCCGCACTGAGACAAATGTTCGTGTTATACTCAAAAAATAGTTTCGCGTCTGGGTGTTATGAGACCGAAAAAGTCTCTCGTCGTTCCTGATACCCATGACTCTAGACTTGTATCTTAGTCTGGGAACTATGTGTGTGACTTTTGGGTGTATTTCTGTAAAAAAAACAAGTTGGTTTAATTTAACGATCCTATTTATATTTAAATTGAGTAGGGATTACCAGGTTAGTGTTACAAATTAAAAAAAAAATTACCGACAATTCACGAGTTCTCATGGCCAAATAGTACAGGGGCTGTTATTCGCAAAGGGGTAATTAACCCCTATTCATAGATTAACATGTTATTGTTAGCGCATGCGCCGAACACACTGCCCCTTATACTGATATATTTTAGGGTGAATTTAGGTCAAAATAAATCTTCCAATATTTGGCACATTGTTAACTAAGGTGTATCGAAATTATTTCGATTTAATAATTTTTATAAAGCGTGTTAGCCCAGCGGATTAGCAAACTGAAGTGGCAGTGGGCAGGCCACATAGTTCGCAGAACCGATAACCAATGGGGCAGAAAGGTTCTGGAATGGAGGCCACGTACTGGCAAGCGCAACGTTGGACGTCCGTCTACAAGGTGGACCGACGACCTGATAAAAGTCGCAGGAAGTCGCTGGATGCAGGCCGCTTCTTTGGGAGAGGCCTATGTTCAGCAGTGGACGTCTTGTGGCTGATGATGATAATGATGAATATTTTTTATAAGAGTGGCCTTATAAAGGGTTCCAGTGTCCTAAATAAGATTGTAATAAAAGGACTAAAGCTATTAATTTTCACCTTGTAAAAGTTTTAAATCAATAATCGACTCTACCAAAGTTTGCATCTTACTCACTGCACTACAAAAACTTTTTTTTAGTTTAGGCCAGCAAACGAGCAAGTGGGTCACTCGATGGTAAGTATCTCCGCCGTCCATGTACGCCTACAGTACCAGAAGAATCATGGGCGCGTTGCCGACCTTAAAGGAAAGGCATAATTAGGGATCGGGAAGAGGCGGGAGATTTGGGCCTCCAGATATCGCACTCACCGTACGAAACGCAGTAGCAAGCCGCTACTTTACGTCGGGTTTCTGTTAGACAGTGGTAACGACCCAGTCAAGCCGATTCCTATTACAAAATATAAGCCCACGCCTATATCCCCGAAGGTAGGCAGAGGTTCAAGTACTGCACATGGTTCGCCAAGCTTATGCTGTCCTATGATGTGATGGGCGATCGCCATACTGGCACAATTAAAAAAAAAAAACACTAATAAATAAATATAAAAGACATTTCACGTTTCATTTGCAAATAAACATAATTAAATCTTGGCCTCGAGAAATCGTGGGAATGTAGAGTCTTAGAATGCGAGGTGTCAGCTATCCTACCAAGAAATGTTAATGTAGCATAGGCTAGCAACATTAAGTTTATCAGTGTTACCAAGTGGAAAAATACTTCTCCTTATATTTCTATTTGATCAAACTGCCTCGGTCGCGCAGTTGTATTTCGCATTTTTTTATTCGATTGAATGACGAGACGAGCCAAGCGCTCGCTTGATGGTAAGCGCCACGCCTGCCCATAAACAGAAGCAACACCACACAGAACTTTGAATTACAAAGCACTGCATGGCACTGAACTGCGCTCGTCACCCCGAGACATAAGATGTTAAGTCTCATAGTGCCCAGTAATTTAACTGGCTTCAATGTCCTTCAAACCGAAACACACTGTTGCTTGGCGGCAGAAATAGACAAAGTGGTGGAAGCAACCCAGACGGCCTCTCGCATACGAGGAACCTACCACCTTGTGCATGACATGCGGAGCCGCAGGTAAAAGATAGCATAATAATATTATATGGGTTATGTTATATGTTTAGTCTTCAATTAAAGAAAGGTGGGGTCAAACCTAACAAGCCTCATCTCTAACGCTTCAGTTTTGTTATAAATATTTTAGATTAAAACCATAAAATCGATAATAAACCTTCGATCATATCAACTCGCTTCCTGGCCTGTGTGATGTAAAAAAGAAAAAACCCATCCATTCCCACACCACCGCCGAGCCCTTTTTTACTCCGAAATGGTCTGGCCGCCCATTTTTTTGTGTCCAATCTTGTGGCCGCACCTTGTAATTTTGTCTGGAATTAATCATCTCCTGATACGAGAATGACAATGTGGTTGATAGTGAAAGCAAAGAGTATGGTGACATTTGCCTCGTTTTGTTTTTTAAATTGGTGTTACATATTTTAACATAAGGATAACCCATGGTGTTTTCAAGATCTTGACATTTCTAGTTTATTGTATTTCATTGCGCTACAAACTGCGGTACTTAGGCTGTGTGATCGGTGAGGTCCTGGGGTCAAATTCCAGGTCAGGTAATCTTAAATTATTATTACTGTTTTTTTTAGGTCGTCTGGATTGTTACCACCGCTTTATCTGTTTCTGCCGCCAAGCAACAGCCTGTAAACACAGTTGTGTTTCGGTTTGAACGACATTGAAGCCAGTGAAATTACTGAGCATTATGAGACTTAACATCTTATGTCTCGGGATGACGAGCGCAGTTCAGCCACGCAGTGCTATGTAATTCCAAGTTCTGTGTGGTGTTGCTTCTGTTTATGGGCAGGCGTAGCGCTTACCATCACGCGAGCGCCTTGGTTGTCTCTTCATTAATTAATCGAATAAAAATAAAAAATTGAAGTTTGCCAAATAATTTATTCTTTAACTCGTATGTAAACACATCGCACATAGCTGCTGCAGACTTATTATTCATTAAATTTTGACAAATTATTTGTACGTTTATTGGGCGCTTTAAATAGTTATAAAAGAACTCCTGCATTTAAACCGTAAGCAAGCCAATCATAATTAAATTATCATTTAACATGAAAAAGCTTTATAGATATTCGCTCCGCCTTTTCTTCATTAACCACTGCTTTCCCGCAAATCAACTTCAATACAAGTATGAAATAATTGATCGTGTTGTTTAAAATAACCCGTCCATTAGTCTATTTAATGACTCTTTTTACAGCGTATGAAATTAATTGACTTTCACGTTAAACTGTTATATGGTACGGTTTTAAAATATGGCGTTTCGCATTTCTTTGATATACTGTGTTGCAGACAGTGATTGGCCTTTTAAATTACGATTGAATGCGTTTAAATGTTTCTTTATTGACATCTGAAGTGGCCAGTCTTTTATAAAATAAAAACAAACGTATGCAACGTGCACGAAAGGAGTTCGATTTTCAAAATTTACTTTATTCACTTTTTAAAAGTATAACTGCCATTATTTGCAATCACAGATTCAAATTCAGTTCATTCAGTTCATTCGAACTGTTTAAATAACACGAATATTTTGACACTCTACACTTTAAGTACAAAAATTAAATCTTTTATTTCTAATTATCAATTAAAATATTACCTTAAACATTCATAGGTATAATGCGGTATCGTTTATAAAAGTAATAAACATTATAATTTCATAAATTTTGTCCATATGCTATTAATACCACCAATATTAGTAATAGCGCTATAACCAATGAGTGTTATTCAAAAATAGATTACATATGTTCTCTTCCTACATTATATTTGCGTGTATATCTGTCTCTGTCACCTTTTAATGCCCTTAATAGCTTGATTATCGACACCAACGCCTTTGCTAGAGCGTCATAAAATTTTATTCATTCTGACCCACATGTCACAACAGGTGCTATATTGGCTGCTATTGTGCAATATTCTTTAATATCTGGTAATACAGCGCTGTAAACAGTTTAGTTTCCTACATGGATGAGTCTTACGACTGGGGTGATGCCACTGCTTTACAGAAAATTGACGGTAAGTAGGTTTGTTTTACGTATGAATCGATTACCGGAATTCCAAATAAAATCCTTACTTGAATGTCAACAACACAACCACTTTTTCATTGGTATACCAATAGCAGCGTTTGATTACTTGCCATCAGTTGACCCGCTTATACGTTTGTCCTTCTACACCAAAAAAAAAAATATGTATTTTCCGGTACTTTTTTTATTAGTTTCACATAACTATTAATAATACGGATTGAAATAAAACTGATTTAAATATCGCGGCTTTTTATTAATTTTGATCCCGAGGTTTCGAAATCTTTTCAGCCTTCGTGGTCACGGGGTAGTGTGACAAAATCTGCGATAAAATCCGATTACATTAGTTTTATTCCCACTGCTGGGCACGGGCCTCTACTGAATGAGAGGGGTTACGCCTTAGTCCAACACGCTCGCCTAATGCGATTTGGCAGACTTCCTTCGAAATTCATGTGGAGAAATTCTCAGGTATGCTCACGATGTTTCCTTCACCTTCAAAGCTAGCGAAACTTATCAATTATTACACACTTAGAAGAGTCAGAGGTGCATACTCATGGGGCTGGTTTAAGGAGCAGGACTGTAACATGCTGGTGAAACCGCGAGGGACAACTAGTCTAAATATATAAAACTCAAAGGTGACTGACTGACATAGTGATCTATCAACGCACAGCCCAAACCACTGGAGGGATCGGTCTGAAATTTGGCATGCAGGTAGATGTTATGACGTAGGCATCCGCTAAGGAAGGATTTTGATAAATTCTACCCCAAAGGAGTCGAAATAGGGGATGATAATATTTAAATGCTGTTCACGCGGGTGGAGCCGCGAGCAAAAGCTAGTAATAAATAAAATTCAAATATACGTACCAAGTATGAAGCCTGACACTCAAGAGGGCAATTATGTTCATTGAAATGTTCAAGGGAGTCTGGACAAGTGAGTTATCCACAATTATGTCGTTAAAGACGATAATTGCGTAAAAACATATAACTTCTGACGCAATTCAATTTTGCCCAAGATAATTTTAATTAATTTTCATATGAAGGCTATTGAAATTTACATAGATATGTGAGGTCAGTGTTATTTTTTTTTATAATTAGCTAAAATAATTACTCTATTAGAATATCTAGAAACTGTGAATCAGACTGAAACGCACATGGGTATTTAGAAAAAAATATAATTAATTCTAAAAAAATGATTTTTTTGGAAAGTTTAACTACATTTTCTCTTTTAACTATGAAAGTAAATGAATTCAATAGTGAGTTTATCATATTTATTATATATAATGACTTCAATGTATACTAGACCGTCTGCACAGCATATAGATATTACGCCACTTAGTTACGGCCAATTTACCATAACTAAATATTACTATCTCGCTTACTAAAGCCCCATCTAGTAGTAGTGATTGAAGTCTTTGGTTAATTACCATAAATTATGGCTTGACCTATTTAGAACCTGAAAATCTAGAAGCTACACAAAATGTTTAAATGAAAATGCCCAAAGCCATACGATAACGTACAACTTATCACATCGAGTTTAGCCTATGACCTTCAACAGGATAGGGTAAGTGCCCCCATTTACCTTATTACTACATTTAAAATGCAGTAGCAGCCAATAAACACGCGGCAACTAAAGTACAAAGTCTCAAGCTATTTATAGACTCGAGAATGTCTGGAACTACTCCTTCGAGGTCACCTTCTGAATCATCATTCGGATCTTTTTCATAGTATCCCGAAGGAATCCCCGACGACGTTCCATTAAAGGGGTCCTATTTAACATTCCCCACTCGTCTGAGCCGCGTCGCGCTCCCGACATTTTTTGGCGTTCGAAGTGCCCGCATCGTTCCCACCGGCCGGCCATATTTCTTCCCTTTACCCTTTTGTTTTTTTTCTTCACTTTATGTGACGATCTTGTCTCGTATAATATCTTTGTTCATTAATTTGTGACTGTTTTGATTAGTTCTGATCGTGATAATGTTTCCAATTTAATATTATACGTTGAATTTCTAGCCACGTTGTACCTGCGATTGTTGCTTGGATTTTATAGAGGTAATAAATATTTAATAGTTTTTAAAGTGCATACTTTAATAAAAATATGCATAGTAGTCTGTCTTACAGTGAAGCAAGCAGTATTTTACGTAGAAAACGTTTAAATTACAAAGTTGGAATTTTAAACGTGTACTTTGAATGAGAATATTGACCTTAGTGTTTCTTGTATTGTTCCTGAATACTTTTTTACATGTTAAGGTACATCAAGTACATTTTAAAATTGTATTTTAGAAGTAATATTGTAACTATTATTTAAAATGTGTTTTTAAAGGCCCTTCCTTAATTAACTAATTAAATTCAAAAGTATGTAATTCCGGTTACCCCATGGTAAAATTAAAGTCAAATTAAGTACCTCTTTTTAAAAGACGGTAAAATAAGAATTCGACACGAACTCGCAAAGTATTTTCAACAAACATACTTCACTCCACTGAAACATCGTTTCTTAGAATGCACTTTATTGGCAACACAGCGATATAGTTTACATTTCCAACAATTTTTCCCATTCGCTGACCCTCGCCAGATTAATTGGCGAGATATCTCACATGATCTGATTCCGTAACTTAACTGTCCCGGCTATAAAAGGGCGAATAAATGTATCTGATTAAAAAAAATGTGGGCCACAACTGCGAGTTGAATCGAGATCTACTTTTTTATACACGAGAATAATATAAGAGGCGGTATTGTCAGATTAAAAATTTCCAATTCACCTCACATTTGTTTGATGTTTCTATGGAATTTATTTTATGGTAGTTTTGGACAACTTTGTTGTTATTTATGGCAAAACTAACGTTTATGATACAGAGACGTATAAAAGTCTCAATTAATGTTTGTTAAAATATATTTAGTGTTAAATTTCCGTAGTTTCAAAACATAGCCCGTTTAACAACCTATTATTTTGAACCTGACCTCAAAAGTAAAATAAACCAGGTAGTAGGTATTTCGTGTGCGAGATGCCGTCTGGCTAGACATTACCATTTTGTCTATTCCTGCCGCCAAAAAGTAGTCTGTAAGCGCTATTGTGTTTTGGTTTGAAGGACACTGAAGCTAGCAAAATTACTAGTTAATAAGAGAATAACATCTTATTACCTACTTATAACTGGGGTTGATGAGCACAATCCAGTGCTTTGTAATTCAAAGTTCTATGTAGTGTTGCTTCTGTTTGTGAGCAGGCGAGTGACTTGCTTATTTCATCATTCTGGTTTATAAAAAACATATTATTATTGATCTAAATCTGTATAAATAAAGGCGCCAAAGTTTGCCATTATAAATAATACCTATAATAGCGTTTACTTGATTTTATTTTAAAAGATAATACAGTAAACATGAGATTAAAACTTAGCTTTTTGGGAGTCGATCATACTAAAGCGATGTTCCTAAACCTAATTGTTATTGCTGAAGATTTCAGCGATCAAAACTAGTGCTTTCTATTATACTGCGATAAGGTTGGCGTGGTGACTCGTTGACCCAGTTTAGATGCATGTTTGCTTAAACAAAAGGATTCATATTTAATAGTGATTTATTATATGCTTGTCTTTATTTCTAAATAAGTTCTTATCTAGGTAGGGAAGAAAAAATAAGGAAGACGAATCTATACATATAGATAGGTATTCGGATGTTTTTGTAAAGGACGTTAGTAATCTAATTAGTTTAATTTGAATTTAAGCATTTGGAGTAATCTTAAATATAATACTAAAATTTATAAAAATTTTGTGTTTTTTTTTATAAAACCAAATAAAACAAGTAAGTACCTGGAGGACTAAAAATAATGCAAACTTTTTCACGACAGAAACTAATTAATTTCCAAAAGTCGATCTTCAAGTTCATATCAGGAGTCGATCAACATTTTAATCGATTTGCAAATAATAACGTTTCCAAAGTTTGATAAACGTTTTGAAAAAAAGCATTAAAGAAAAATTCCGTAAGAGGCGCGGCTGGGAGATCGTTGACTTCGCTGAGTCATCGGCGGCGGACGCAAAAACATACCTTTGTGAGGCTAAAATGTTGCTAGGGAACCTGCTGTAAACATATGATGGAATAGCTTTACAAAATCCCTCAGTTATGTAAAGACTAATAGAATTGAAAACTAATTAGCAGCGTTACAGGTTTTAAGGTGTTAGAAATAGTTGATTCAGTAATTTCAGTGTCGACCGTCTTAAGTATAACAGTGGTATAAATATCCTGACTCCTATTAGCCCACGGGTAGCTCATAAACGATTTATTCGAATCGAAAAACTTAAGCAGAAATTATTGCTGCCCGATTTTCCTCTCCTTAAGCTTGCTGCCAATATGCCAATAATGAACATCATTAGCTTTTTATTCATTAACTGATGGGCATAGACCTGTTCTATGACCACATACATCAAGCGATCCTTTTTTCGCGGCTTTCAAATCTTTGATAACCATAGAGTATCATTTTAGTGAACCATTTTTACTCATCTAATAAGTAAAGTGTTCGCTATAAACGGCCGGTGCAACCTGTTCCCATTGTTATTCAACGGTCGGTGAAAATGCATGTCGGTCGAGCAGCTTGGTAGCTTGTTCCGAAGCATCAGTTACCTTTTTATACATAGTTTTATTTTTAGATCACACTAGGTGAAGAAGTGATGGATGGTCCTGTGAATCAATGGCTTATAAAAAATTATTGAATTGATCTGTGTGAATGAAAACTGGAGAAAAAAGTATCGAATTGGTGTCCTTGAAGTGGCTGGTGTTTTTATGGATGATGTTTTCCCATGGATAATCAATGTTGGATCTATGATGTTAGTAATAAGTAAAATACATAAGAGCACACTTTTGGATTATCTTTTTTGCTCTATCATATGTGCTTGAATTCTATTGTTATTATAATGATAATATAAATGATTATGAACAGTTATTTTTAAAATATTTGCTGTTGCATTACCTACAAACAATTTAATAGTCGTTATATCTAGACTTAATGCAAATACAACTGATCAGGATGTCTTTAGCAAGTCTTATAGAATGGTTAAAATCATGTTATGTACCAATTATCTCTAATCATTTATCTAAACTTGTATAAGACTTTTAAATCACTCTTGCAGGAAATATTAAGACTAATATTTATCAATAACAACTAGAAAACCGAAAGCTTCCTGATACTAAACCGGCTATAATCCATTAATCCGTTAAACAACGTCAAAAACTAGTACCATAAACCTAAGCCCCAGACCTATTAAATGTAAGTATTTAACAAATTAATACAAGAACACAAATGTTAGTAGTAAAGTTTTAAGCCACCAATTTGTATTTAGTAATCCTTTTAAATTGACCGCTTGTACAAGATCAGACTGGGCGATAAACCGCGGCAGCGGGTTGCTGGATTAGACGTTAATCAGAAAATTTATCAACTCTGTCAGTCCGCGTACCGTTACGATATCGTTAAGATGGTGGTACCAATGAAAAATGGCTTAGTAAGTTAATAATTTTAATTTTAGATAGATTGAACTATGTTCATGTTAGAAATTTTCATACAAAGTATTTTTGTTATTTTAAAATGTCTTACTAAATCTTTTCATCGTTCCATTTTGGGTCTGGCTCTTTAGTGAGTAACTTTTGGCAAGCATTAACTTATGTTTAAGAATATGCTAAATAATAGATATACCTATTAATGTTCTGTTAAGTAAAAAAAATATGTTTTTAGTAGATTGCGAATCGCTACCGAATCCTCGTGATTTCATTAGCTCTGCTAATCTTGTGGCACAATTTCTGTTCGCATTTAAAATACAACTATCTTATTTACTTAATCTAACAAGTTTGAATGTCAATTATACGTGTAAATTATTCATGTTTTATGAATATTTATACGTAATAAGTATATAGATCACATTAGAACTGCCATAGCAATGAGATCATGTACAAATACGACTTGCTGCAAATATTGACGAGATAATAGTTGTTTTTATCTATGGAAGGCCAACATGACCTTCTACCATCGGAACACCAGACGCACTGCAGGATGTCATTCTTACTTGGTTGATATTCCTCATATTCGCACCCAGCGCTATAAATCATCTTTTGTAATGCACACAGCCAATGAGTGCAATTCCCTGTCTGCGTCTGTCTTTGCGAGTGCGTACAACTCGATTTTTTTTAAGAGTAGTGTGAATCGGCACTTTCTGGGTGCGCTCGCTCCTCGATTGAGGTTAAGAGCAAACCCATATTTAAAAAAAAAACATGATGTAACAGCTGGATCATCAATATGGCTATGAAGGCCTTTTGTCATGGTCCTTCCTATTTAAATACCCTTTGCCTGATATTACCTAAGCATCCTTTAAATCACTATCAATGTCTGTATACATCAAATAGTTAAAATTCCAAATGTACTCCTCATATCATTGTACTGTAAAAATAAACCGACGCTCTTAGTTACCAGAATATTCTATTTACGTCGTGATATTAAGGAAGCATTACAAAACACATAAATATTTATATCCGCTTTTCTTCTATTGCACATCTGGCACACTCAGTTGAATTTGTGTGTACAACAGGTATGGCTTTTGATATGTTTTCTTGAATCAGGGCTTCAGACCACCCATTAAGTACGGAGAAAGATGGTCTTGAATTTAAAAAATTTGGAGATGTTTGTTTGTGTATGTTTTTGGGATTTTATTGGACTCATATTTTGTTACTGCTACCGCTTTAGGATGACATTATTTGAATTAAAGCTGATATGATATGATGAAGCAAGTATTAGGCATAAGCGAAGCCTTTGTAAGACGCGATATGCCTTTACCTTCCCAATAAAGACACGCGATGATTACAGAAAACACTGTATATTAGTAATCTATTTTATTCTCTCGCAGGCTAAATCCTATTTAGGAATATGTTAGTCACTTTTTACTGTCGCTTTTTCGCTTCATCGAATTTCAAATCACAACGGTGCTAAAGATGTTTCACTTAAAAAAAACTTTGTACTTTTAAGATTACGAAAGTTAGGCCACTTGGTAAAGCAAAAAATTATGCATTTTTTAATTGTAATTGTAATAATTGGTATATGTATATGCTACTTATCGATAGCGGAGATTGATTCGAATACTCGATCTATTACAAACCGAATCAAAAGCACTATAACAGTTATCGAGTACAGACGCAACATCCTCTATTAAAATAAAATGCTGAACATGTATTGCATCACCATTCCGTAACCTCTTTAAGTAGTATTATTGTAATCTTACTTTGAATTTCCCTACTATAACGTCCATGAAGTAAGCTTACTCTTAGTACGAATTGTAATAACTTTTGAAGTGACGTCGCCAAAACTGCTACAAATCTTTTTTTATAGCATAGATCGGTAACCTAGCAAGTGGGTTACCTGATGGTAAGTGATCTCCACTGCCCATGTACACTTACAATACTAGAAGAATCATAGGCGCATTGCCGACCTTAAAGGGAAGGGATAATTAAGGGATTGGGAAGGGGAGTGGGATTTGGGCTCCGGATATTTCACTCACCGTACGAAACGCAGCAGCAAGCCGTTACTTTACGTCGGTTTTCTGTGAGATAATGGTAATGAACCGGTTGAGCTGGCCCACTCATTAAATCACCACTCTTATTATATGACCGCACAAGATATAGTTTTGTTTTCCTTTTGTATCAATACATATCTAGTTTAAAACAAAGTCACTATATGCGTTCGTCTGTCTGTCAATTCGCTTATTTATACTATGCAACAAATTTGGATGCCGTATTCACTGTCATTTAGATAATTTATAACGAAAAGTTTATTTAAATATCACGTTATGATCCATGGGAGCACGGCAGTAACATACTTGTGGTGTGTGTGTGTGGACAGATAATAAATAACCAATAAATTATGTTATTTTACTGGTGGGAGGATACTTGTATCCGACCGGATAGCGACTACCGCACACTGGTGCTAAAACCTGCCATAGTGGCTCACCTTATGTGGGTCGCGTTCCAGGGTCAGCCAGTGTATATCCGGTTTTCCCCAGGGGGCTGATCCTCACCCTTTTCCCATCCCTTTTTCCATCCCCTCCCCCTTGGCCCTTTGGCAGGCCGGCATGATCTTGCCGACCTACGATGGACACATTGTTTGTCGTTGGTCGACACTATTTTTGGATTGCGCTACACTTACCATCAGGTGTAGCGTAGTCACTTGTCCGAGCCAGCTATAGATTTATGTTTTGTGCATCTTTGATCTTATTTACACTTAGATTGGCACATGATTAATTACAACTTCGCTAAAAACAAGGACATGAGGTATTTTTTCAATTATAACTTATAGATCCATACGCACGATTTCACACGGATATTAATTTTAGAACTGTGCTAATTTATTTTTTTAATATCTGGTGCGATCACGCTTGACTTTCTCGCAAGTATGAAATAATTAAAATATTGGTAAATTAAACTTTCAAACACTCAATACAGTAATCAGTTTTTTTTTTTATAGCACAGACCGGCAAACGAGCAAGTGGGTCACCTGATGGTAAGGCATCTCGACCGCCCATGTATGTCCATAATACCAGAAGAATCATGAGCGCGTTGCCGACCTTAAAGAAAAGGGATACTTAGGGATTCGGAACTATAAAACTATAGATCCAATTCTAGCGCTATTTACAGGGCTTTAATTCTTTCGTAGGCCGTTGACAGACAACACTAAAATTTATCATCATCATCATCATCAACCACAAGACGTCCACTGCTGAACATAGGCCTCCCCCAAAATTTCCAGACCGACCTGTTGGAAGCGGCCGGCAATTTATTATCGCTCGCGTCTAATCTACGCGGATGCAGGATGCTGGTGGGAGGATACTTGTATCCGACCGGATAGCGACCACCGTACACTGGTGCTAAAACCTGCCATAGTGGCCCACCTTGTGTGGGTCGCGTTCCAGGGTGAGCCAGTTTATATCCTGTTTTCCCTAGGGGGCTTGCCCTCTGATCCTAACCCTTTTCCCATCCCTTTTTCCTTCCCCTCCCCCTTGGCCCATTGGCAGGCCGGCATGATCTTGCCGACCTATGATGGACACATTGTTTATCGTTGGTCGATACTATTCTTGGATTACGCTACACTTACCATCAGGTGTAGCGTAGTCACTTTGCCGAGCCAGGATAAAAAAAAGGACGCGATCATCGGAAATTTACCTTAACATTCGAAACATGTCGGGTATTTTAATCCGTGGTTAGATGTGACTTGTAATTGATTTGCCCCGTGGAACCATCGCCAAAGTTATCGCAAACATTAAACGCGACCGCAGCTGTTTGTTTCTGTTATTTGTTAATTAAAATACTGCTGATATCGATCGGTTGAATAACGGGGTGGTTATTTTTATACCGGTGGATTTTGTAAGGAATTGAAGCTGGTTATCGTGTGATAATTCTGTGTATTATTATGTAATACATTTTACAGTGATCCTTAGCTTTACTATAGCGGATGCGGGCAAATAAGTGAGTAAAAGTGATAAGTAAATGTAAGCCATATCTAACGCTCATGAATTCTCACAATGCCAAATGAATTCCAGACGTCTTGAAGGGGTTGGCTAGTAGGGGAGGCTTACAGGATCGTTACAACTCTCTCACAAAAAACCGACGTAAAGTAGCGGTTTGCTGCTGTGTTTCGTACGGCGAGTGAGATATCCGGAGGCCCAAATCCCCCTTCCCAATCCCTTATTATCCCTTTCCTTTAAGCTCGGCAACGTGCCCAAGATTCTTCTGGTATTGTAGACGTACATGGGCGGTGGAGACCACTTACCATCAGGTGACTCATAGCTCGATTGCCGGCCTATGCTATAAAAAAAGCACGGCCATCATTGTTGCACTAGAATAGTATACGTCAAATCTCTTTAAAGTAGTGACTACTTTGCAGAGCAGAGTATTTTAATAGGCCGAGATCTCGCTAATTTCGAGTGCTACCTTTCAGCGACAATCAGGATGAATTGTTCTAAGTAATATTTCTGAGACCCGGATGATCCTCGATTCCAGAGTGACTAATAAAATTACATAATTATCATTTTGATTAACTGAGCTTTCGTCGAAAAAAAACATAAATACTATAAAACAAAGTCCTACTATCTCCCTAACTTGACACTGGCATACGGTCTAACAGAGGCCAATAAAAAAGTCACTATCTACGTCCGTCTGTCTGTATATTTCTCCTAAACTATGCACCAAATTTGGATACCATATTCCGAAAGGTTTATTTAAATATCACACTATAGTCCATGAGAGCAGGGCAGTAACATTCTGGCAGTGAAACAAAAAAACCACAAACGTTTTGCAATTCCATAGGACAGAGCCACTTTGGCGGGATGACTGAATCATTCAAGTGTAATATAGTCGGTATGCAGTCTCCGCCAATATGATCTTACAAATCGCTAATCGAATTGATCTTTTTCAGATGCTATTTTATCGATGTGATGATAAATGGAGTAATTTTCACCAATAAGAAACAAATCAACCAGTTACCCCAACTATGTTTCTAATAACACCGCGTTAATTACGCGAGAGTTGATCTCGGAAGCTGCCGATTTCCATCGGCGCGGCGCAGGATTCTCGAGCGGGTTTTTCTTTTCCTATAGTTAAATTAACTAGCCGATTGATTGATGAGTTCGTGTTTTTAAAGTAGAGGTTTTTATTTATTGTTTTTGTTTTGCCAGCAGTCGTTACTGATGAATACATATTTAGATATTTCGCGTTGGGGAAATGGTTTTGCTTGTGTTTTAGACAGGGCACTGCGACGTGTGACTCTAGTCACAGATCAGCGAGACGCTTTGTATGCCTTACATAGAAATTATGCCGCATCGTAGTTTTCTGTTTCGGCAACAGTTGAAGCATGGCTTTAGATGTAGGCGATCCAGAAAATTTTAGCACAGAGAAGCCGAATATAATTTTATCTACGATCCTTGACGGTTGTAGGATGTTCATATCCGCTCGGATAGCGACCACCGTACAATAATGATTCTTCCCTCTTCGTACAGGAAATAAGCAAATCGAAAAGCCTGCGAGAGGACAAGGCGGATGACCGATGCTGGCACAGTGATACAAGGATGTACTCCTATACCCGCCCCAATCAACCATCAAGTTATGTCGCAAGCCCCTCAAGAAAACCAGATATACACTGGCTGATCCTGGAATATGATCCACGTAAGGCGTGTGGATCACTATGGCAGGTTTTAACACCATGTACGGTAGTCGTTATCCGGGCGGATATGACTACTCCCCGCTGAGCCATCGCTGCTCTTGTTATACTATAATTTTCCTTTATTATGTATAATAACTATCGGTCGTAACTCACTTATTAACTAGTCTATCCAAAACCCTGCAACTAGTTTCGGCTATATTTCGAAATGTTATTAAAATTTCCCTTTATTCAGATTTGGAACGGAAATTAATTTCTGTGTAAAATATTGATATCATTAGCAAAATCGCAATACACTTCGCCATTTAAGGGTTTCTAATTAAACTGTTAATTACTACTGTTAAACTCTTGCTAAAATTCGATTAAAGTCCAAATTAATTTGCGTAACGATTTTCAATTGGTATATTTTAATACATTTTGTGCCCTTATTTTTGGATTACAAATACAACATTTTTATATTGCAGATATCTAACTTTATCCAGGAACAACATATCAAAATAGATGACCAATGCTTCTATTAATTGTATTTTTTACAGCATAGGCCGGCAAACGAGCAAGTGGGTCTCCCCTCACCATGGGCGCCCACAATACCTAGCTTCAAAGAAAGGGATAATTAAGGATTGGGAAGGGGAGGGGGATTTGGGCCTTCGGATATCTCACTCACTGTACGAAACGCAACAGCAAGCCGCTACTTGACGTCGGTTTTCTGTGAGACAGTGGTAACGACCCAGTTGAGCCCGCCCATTCATGCTGTAGACAAAACTATAAACAGCGTGGCTCTACGCAAAAAAAAATCAGCAGGGGCGGCAAACGAGCAATTGCGTCATATTATGGTAAATGATCTCCAACACCCATGAACACCCACATTACCAAAAGTATCATGGAGTTACCGACCTTAAAAGAAAGGAATAAAGATTGAGAAAGAGGGAGACCCTTTAGCACACATTTAGCAAACTTAAACCGCAAAAATGAAGGCCGGGAAAGCTGACGTGTGCGTATTTAAAGACTGGCGCCGTGTGAACGATATTATTTATAACCGAACGCATTGGAAAGTGGAAAGTACAGCCGGTCTCCGGGGCGTTAGCGATCGACAGTGCGATGTGATTGATTTTTAATGCGTCAATCGAAAAACTTTAATGTTCAATAATATACTGCTATTTAATAAAGGAGTCATTTACAATACGAATATAGCAATAATTATTGGCGAGAACGACATAGTCTTAGTAACAAAGTCATGGATAAAAAAATCAATTTAGGTGGTGATTTGACGTTTGATGCTCATGCTGATGCTCGGTTTATCATCATTTAACGTAATTTTCGCCTTTCATGGATAGGTACTAATGAGTCTAAAAAAAATTTTGCTAGACATCACAAACTTAATGTTAACAATATATTGAATATTAAATTAGACACAGTTAAAGATATTCTCTAACACATTAAAGAAGGAAAGATTGTTAGGCTATAAAAGGTGATGAAAATAATGAAAACGGTGATCATTATGCGGTGATAGACGACACGAAGCAAGCACTTCATCGAAGGGTAAACTGTACGAGCCACGATCGAATTTTCTCCACATTTGCATATAGAGTGGCTGTATGTAGTATCATAGTTAAATGAACGGAGATGGTATAAAATAAATTAGATATTTAAAAGAAAACATTTATATATTGAAGTATTTGAAGAGATACTTACACAACAATAAAAACTAATACCTTTTGAGCTTGGGTGTTTTAATTATTAATAAAAGGAAAATAAAGTTTAATACGTGTATACAATAATGATGTAGATTCAGTAACGGCTACTAGTGATTACTTCAGACGTGGATATGTATATAGGCTAATCCTTACAAATGAATCACCACGACTGAGTTTCTAACCACCTATGAAATTCGTTTTCAACAGAAAAGACAAAGTTTTCAATGCAGCTGTATTTATTAAAATATGTCACAATATCTCAGACATTTAGGGACTGATTTTGATGATTCTTTTTCTCGATGAGAGGATCATATTGGTTTGATAAAGGACTGATGACACGAGGGGAAAATAGGTAACTCCTCAATGGATAACAGCTAATGTATTTAAAATAGCTTTTAGATTACGTTTTAATATGATTTTGTGGAATAGATTAAAAATATCCTTTAAAATTGTGGGGAGTTTATGAATTCAGTTAGTATTATTTCAAGTTAATTGGTAGATTAAAACGGCAATAGGCTCCGATTAGACTTTTACTACATTCTATATGACGTAAGTTACTATGATTATATTGTGTGGGAGTAGCTATTCAGGCTTATGATCCATTTTACCACATATCACACTGCGTAATGCTTCTTTAATGTCTATTGCCATCGTTATATTGTATGGGTGAGGTTTATCATTAATAATATCGGTCAGAATTTCATCATGTAGGCGAAAGACTTTCAAAATTGTTTTGTTGCATTACCTGGATCAGTAGGGATCATAATTATAATACGAATGGTAAGAAGTTCTTCTTAGTCCTAATATCTCATTATACAAAGAATGCTGACGTGGGACCAGGACTATCTAATATCTTCAACTTGTATTCATTTATTAGATACCTAAGCTGTTAAACCTTTAACCGATACGAAGTATTTATTATTAACGAGTATTTTTTAATTTTATTTTCTAACATAGTGCAGTGTTGTTGTTCTATGTTAATATACAAATACTCTGTCAAAATTTCATCTTTCTAGGTTCAGCGGTTTGGTCTGAAAGTTGATGAATAAGTCGGACAGGTCTTGTGATTTTACTTTTACAGATAAAACGCTCCTCGCATATACCTTGCACTTTATGTACCAACGTATTAGTCATCTATACGTCTAGACGCTGTAATGTAGTTGCCCCACTTATGGAGACATCGAAAAACTTGAATGTCACACGAAGGGTGTCAGAGAAAGGGCTAATGGGGAAAAGTGTCATTCTTCATGTTATATTATGTTAATTGGTATTGAAAGAAAAATCTAATGAAATCAAGTGATCCTACATTATCCCTGATGAACATAGGCTACTTTTATCCCGGATAAAGAAGATCACGCGGGCGGAGCCGCGAGGAAAAGCTAGTAAATTATATTCCGGAGGACCGGAAAGAATACCTACAAAGTAATACTTAGGCCCGTATTACAGAACGATACTCATTTATGATGCTGGTCATAAAACTGCTTTTGAATATTGATTTTGTTCTAGAACCACTTTTAAAAAGAAATTCAATAATCGGCGCTCGATTGAGTAGGTTCTTAACTTGAATGGTATTTGAACCCACTGAAGATCGATAAGAGTTTTGGCGGGAATTCTGACAGTGCAATTCATCGCTTATTTTAATTTATTTCATAAACTAGTTTAGAGTTGTGTTTGTTGTATAAAAGTGGTGTGGATTTGTTCAATAAACATTGACGGTGATGAACAGTGTATGGAAACATTGAAATAAGTGAATTAAGAATCGTACTGGAAGGAGTTAACACCAAAACTCCGACAAGACCTTGAAATCGACCGCACCCGTGTTTCATCGTTCTTGTAAAAATACTTGAGAATAAATTATACTTGACACTGGCTAAATGCATAATACTGCGAAAGCCATAAATAAAAAAGAAAGAAAGAAGATCGATAATTTACAGTTCCTTTTATAACATCCCTTAGCCTAGTATAGTAAGACCAGTACAATAATACAAAGTATATAATACATCTCGTGAAACGATCAATTAACGTGAAATGGTCACTGCAGTGGTACTGATTTAACTATCTGGTGTAAGAGAGGTTCGGACTGTCGCGATCATCTCCACCTCGTAGATATTCTATATTATTATGTACTACTAAGAAACTACTATTGGTTTACAAAAAATTGTCCGCGTATTTCGAAAAACCGAAAAAACTTTCGCGAATTGCCATTTACTCAATTCATTATTACATATTGTACAGGTCAAATTGTTGGTGGTGGATATTTATATCCGCCCGGATAGCGACCACCGTATAGATAATGTTAAAACCTGCCATAGTGACCGATACCTTATGTAGATCCCGTTCCATAATTAGCCAATGTAAATTCTTGCATCCCTATTCCTGCATCGGTCATCCGCCTATCCTGTCACAGACCCTTCGATTTGCTTCTTACCTCTTCGGAATATGAAGAAGCATTTATATAGGCCAGATTTGTTCTGGTGATCACCGATAAACTCATTGTTAGTCCGTGGTCGCATACCAGATAATATACCTAAATTAGATACAACTTTACAAATGGTAGGGGTAATGCGCCAATCATTTTTTGCACGACTCTACCGCACTGACTACTGGTCTATTAAATCTATTTTAAAGCCACATTTAATTCATGTCATTTTTACACTGCAATTTAGTTTTTTGTATCGACCACCTACGGAACCACAAAGTAGGTTAATCGAGTGAAAAATAATCTGTTAGAAATTCTTTTAACCACAATGATTTATTGTGACAGGAGTTTTGGCGGGAATTCTGACAGTGCGGTTCATAGCTTATTTTAATTTATTTAAAAAACTAGTTTAAACTTGTGTTTGTTGTATTATTCTTTTTTTTCTTTTCATTGGCGAAATACATAATAATGCGAAGCCATAAATTAAAAAGAAGAAGAAGATGTTAACGATATATTATTATGTTTTGTGTTAGCAAAAGAGTTGAGAAATTTTAGACGGATTCACAAATGTTTTATTATGTTGTGTTATATTAAAGATCAAAGTTATAGTTGAGGGTTAAAAATAGCTTTTTAGTTAAATTACAGTTATAAACATCAAAAAACAGCTACGAGTTATGTCGTGTCTGTATAATATTATTATTTTATTTGTGAATAGATGTTTATTTACGGAAGGAGTTCAAAACAAATAATTCCTCCATTTGTATACATCACGTATGCTAAGAATGGAATTTATTAGATTTTACTATATTTAGAGTTCAGTGATGGCTCAGCAGGGAGTGATACGATCTGGGGAGACAGGTGTTAGGTTATTGCTAGTGGTAGGATATTCTTATCCGCCCGGATAGCGACTACCGCACACATGGTGTTAAAACCTGCCATAGTGACCCACACACCATGTGTCGATCGCGTTCCAGGACCAGTCAGTGCTTGCGACATGACTTGATGGATGGTTGGGGTGGGTATAGGGGTTTTTTGTATCACTGGGCCTGCATCAGTCATCCGCCTGTCTTTTCGCAGGCCCCTCGACTTGCTTCGCTCTCCGAAGAGAGAAGAAGCATTTATACAGGCCGGCATGACTGGTGAGTACCGATAAACTCATTGTTTGTCGGTGGTCGCTGGTTTTTGGACTGCACTATGCTTTCCATCAAGTGTAGCGTCGTCACTTTGCCGTGGTCGGATAAAAAAAAAGTTTCATAAGTAGTCATTAGAGCAGATTTTAGCCGAAGCCGAATACGATTGTTAGGCGTAACGATCGGACGAAACGGGAGCCGAAATGTTTATTAACTTTTACACTTTTAACTTTTAGAAGGTGGTAGGTCCCTATACGAGAGGCCGATATCGCAACGCAATAGCACGAGTCATTATGACTTGTTTCAAAGCTCATCCAAGCGATCTGTATACTAAGCTAGCTTAGTTCTAACTTAAAATAGCAATCACGACGCATCTCGATGCAACGGCCGATTAGACCATTTCATCTAATGATTTCACTTTATTTGCAGCGCTCATTTGAAGTATCAAGATAATCGGTAGAAAGTCAGCGGCCTTAGAGCCAGACTCTCAATTAGTGCGCCTATCCGCAGCCTCCCATCCATCAATAACTAATCAGCCACTCGAATCTCAGATCTCGGCTCGTTCGATATTTTAATGTTATTTATTTTATATCTTTTGTATAGTTGCAGGGAGATGAAGTCTTAATATTTCTTAACAGTTCTTTGTATACAACATTTATTTATTGCCTCATTGAATTAATAGCAGCACCCGGACTATTCAGGATTATCAGTGTCTCAACTGCAGAGATTTTGTTAATTAATTAGGTTAATTATGTTAGTCGCAATTTGAATTTTATCGATTCGAACAATTACATGTTAATATTTGCCCGGGATCGTAATTCCGGTCCGTATAGATTCACCACGAATGTAGCACGACAGCACTAGTTGCACCTTTGCCTACCTCTTCGGGGATGCAGACGTGAGCTTAAGTATTTATTTTATTTAGTAATATAGCATGTGCTAATATAATAATGCCCCATTTAATGAACGCGTGGTAGCCCGAATCAAGCCACGGACGGGGAGCACCATATTCATATACACGACGCCGCACACTGTTTATGCTTATATCTCACTGCCGCGATAAATCGATCGATTTATTACGAGTTGAGTATCGAGTGATTTCTCAAAACACTGGTACACTTTTGGAGATTGCGTCGTGTAGGCCGAGCTCCATCTGTGCCATATGCAGCCATACACGACGTCTATCTGCATGCATGCTTCACAATATGACGAAAGTTGAAGTTGACAGAACTCGAAGGTGTTCTCCATAAATTTAATAATTAAAAACCTTAAACCTTTCTCGGCATTAAAATAATATGCGAACGAAAGTACCTATGTAATACACATTTTAATTAATCCAGAAACGCATTGATACAGAATAAAATTTTAATGTTCTTTTAAAGTGCAGTTGCAAAAGATTTGATGCTTGTCCGTTTTATCATATATGCTCTTATGAGTATCATATGACACGATATAATCCTTAATTTTAATGTATCCAGTTGTATTTTAAATGATAAAGTGAATTGCAACGTCGATTTTTAATAACTTCGTGACGGCAGAGGATAAAAGTGTATTAAACGTGGCTGTATAGTTTTGATTTCTTTGCGTTTCGAAATGAAAGGTGAAATCAGAACTTTTATTTTTAAATGTTATGGTTTTGGAGCACTCAGTTTGTTATTTAATTTTTATTAATGTGTGTATAGCTGAAATAAAATTAACTAGGGTACCGACAAAGATAATATAATTATTATTATACTATTTAACATTGGGATGATAGTTACTGAGAGCCGTTTCTAAGGAATGTTCTCGACACAGGAGCACTTTCTTAAAATTCTTCGCGTAGTAGCATTTTTTCGTACGCGTATGTATAGTCATGCATGACTATTTACAGGTGATTCGATTTTAACTATTCTTTTTTTTTTAATTCCAAAAGCTGCTTAAAGTTGGGTCACATAAAATTTCAAGAAGAAATTTCGAAAACTAATACCACGACATTTACGCACCGATTATATATCTTATACTACATATATTGTAAAAATAAAACTTTTTAACAGAAATAAATCGACTCAAAAAACAAAAAGCTTAAAAATATTATTAATTCTGTGTCTGTGCTTGGTGATTTTGCAACTACAGTGGATTTCAGTTATAACGACCTCGGTTGTAACGACTTTTCGGTTATAGCGACGTTAAACTTACGTCCCTTGAATTTAAAGCATAATTTCGTAGGAAATTCATTCGGCTATAGCGACTTCGGATATAGCGTCAATTTCGGGTATAGCGACTTGTTTTTATGAACCATCTGTGACAGATTCCTAGAAATCCTGAGTCGGCAGGCAAAGGCCCAAAGACCCATTCATAAAATAACTATTAAGCTTTCTTATCCTTTGTTTACATTCACAGATGGTCAAATGCTTTGTTTATTATGTAGGACTACTTAGCACGTGTATGAAGTTAAACTTATGAATCAGTGACGTAGCAATTTCCAGTGAGTGAACAGTGTTTTTTAAACTTGTGATTATGTGTCCTAGGAGCCATATTCAGAAACAGTAAACGCCTAGACGTACATTTACTGTTAAAGAAAAAGTGCACATTATTTCGAGACTGAAAAATTGTGAAAACAATGTTGATCTGTATAAACAATTTGGAGTTTCACATTCTACAATATCAACGATTTGGAAATGTGTGTGTGTGTTTTTATTTTGGATATAGCGACCTCCGGATATAGCGACGAATTAACGTGGTCCCTCAGCCGTCGTTATAACCGAAATCCACTGTACATCGATGATGTATCGGATTTTCTCGACTTCCTACGTTTTATTGTGTTGTTGAGAGTTTTAGCGGCTCTATTGATCTTGGCTGGCGGAGAAGTGAAGTGAGGGGGAAGCGTGAGCAAAAGCGCCCGCGCTGAGTGTTCACTTTCGATCGTCGAAGCTAAAAGGATCGTGTGTATTGTGGCCCTAATTTTAAATAGCACTGACCCAAAATAGATTATTATATTATTATTAGTTTTTTTATAAATACATAAATACATCCCACAGTAACATACATAGTCCTGACCCCATTGTAAGATACGAGTCTAGTGTTGTGCGTATGAGGAACTACGAGAGACTTTTTGGTCTCACAGCACCCAGAATCCGAAACAAATATTTGTGGATCACACAAACATTTGTCTCGGTGTGGAGATCGAACCCGCGGCCTCTCGCTTCACAGCCGGCTACTCGCCCGCTGTGCCACGGAGGCTGTCATAGTTATAAAACCGATTCGGTAACAAAACGTTCAAGAAATAGAAAACGACAGTTTATGATCACATTAATATACATGTTGTAAAATATCGAAGTTTAAATAGACCAACTGCATTGAACGTTATTAAACAGGTCTTAAAGTAAACGCTTACCTTGATTCCAAGCTGCAGTGATGTTCTCCTGGTAGAAATATTCATTCTCTTCTTCATCCGACCACAGCACGCCTTCAATGCTCGACGTGATGCCTTGCCCGTCAGGCCCGTCCACTAAAGACCGCCTAGACAACTGATCGTAACTTGGGGGTCTTGACAGCGAGCACGTGGAAATATCCGCGAGCGAACTCCTAAAATTTTTTACGCTTCTACTGTCAATTGGTCGGTAGTACCGCAATGATCTAGAGTCTTCAGATTTTACTGAACGAAGCGATCGACAATCGTAGTTCGGGCCGTCGGTCGTTATATCCCCTAGAGATACTTTAAAGTTATTCGAGGATATGTCACCCAAAGGCACTTCGCATGACCGACGTTTCATGCTTGTTTTTTGCGAAGGCGCCTCGCCAGTCGCTTGCATGTGACGGCTCACGCCGGCACTGTGCAGAAATTCGTTCGAGTTATACATTTTTGACTAAGAAAAAGGAACTTTAGTTGAATTATTTTGGAATCATTTTTATTCAAACGCCAGTGGACGATACCTGAAACAAAACAAGAATTCATAATTTGAAAAATGTTTAACAACGCCATCTACAAGTTAAGACTGAAACTAAATAGTAATGTAACAGAGCACGAAGACACGTTCATTCACCTTACAAAGTAACATCTTGTTTTAAGTTACACTAGAGCATATAGATGGCGCTGTAGTACAATATGTTATGGTTTAACATTCTGATATAATATTATGTATCAATTTTTTTTTCTATATTACTGATAGCAATTGTTTTGTTCGAAATAATAAAATTACGTTTTGAGGGTGTGGATTGCACCAAAGTTAATGTTATAATAATTATTAAATTAATCAATGATTGATGATATCTAGGTCCTTTCTGATTTTGAGCTACTTGGTGATAGGTCCCTAGTGTACGGTGAGGCCGTCTGGGTTGGTACCATCGCTTTGTTTATTCTGCCGCCAAGCAGCAGTGAAATTATTGGCGAACGCAGTCCAATGCTGTGCAGTGCTTTGTAAATCAAAATTATGTGTGGTGTTGCTTCTGTTTATGGGCAAGCGGGACACATACCAACAGACGAGCGACCTGCTCGTCACATCATTCAATAAAAACAAAGCGTATGGAAAAAACAGTAGGTTCCAAGGTTCTTACCACTACACAAAAATAATAAGTACCTAAATAATTCAATATAATAAACAAATTGAGTTCCAAGGACCATCTCCAATAGTAATAATGACCGAGAAGATAGAAGGCCGAAGTAGAAAAAAAACGGGTCCATGATTACACCGGAAGACGGAAGCAACATTTTCCGGACCCATAGGTCCGATGTTATGCGCATAGATGTTGATGGGGACCCCTTAATCGTTTATGAAGCGAGAACACGATCGAAATGGTGAAATTCGAGGACTTATATGGGGTACATCAGTTTATTGGTTTGGTTTTGGAGGACATTTTGGAGATGTTAATAGAAAATTATGAAAAAATAACTTAATTTGTGACACGTAACGGCATGATTTATCGTGGTTTTTTATTTAGTTTTGGTCCCGACGCGACGTTTCGAAAGCTTCTACTTTTTAAGGATGGTAATTAATAACGGTAATCCGTTTAGTAGTATTTCAACTGAGTGCCTCTGTGCTCAGGAGACAACGTATAAAGTTTGTCACGGCAGTTATCAACTGATAACAGATCAAGCAAAGTCGGAGGCCTTCCGGCGGCTTGAAAACTTTGACACTAGGTTTCGTGTAGTGTATGTCTCGTTTCATGCAGTGTGTGTCGTGTATTTACAGTTTTATTCAAATTATTCTTACTTCTAACTGTATTATCTTTACATAGTATAAAATGATATCGCTTCCGCTGTCTGTCCGCTTAGATCTTTTAAACTATTCAACAGATTTTAATGTAGTTTTCAGCAATAGATAGAGTGATTCATGAGAAAGGTTTGTATGTATATCACGCTATAACCCATGCGAGCAGGGCAGTAACATGCAGGTGAAACCGCGAGGGACAGCTAGTGAGTATATAAACCTTTAATCCTAACTTTCTCATTAGTTTAAAGTATCGAATGTTGATAGATTAATTAACGTGTTAGTTAATCCGTCCGGGATTTAATTTGTACGTATTCTAAACGGGGTGTGGATTTAAATTGCGTTATCACGATGTTTTGTTCGTGGTAAATACATGCCGAAGCCACTCTCACTCGCTGCGGTAGTGAAGGGAATTTATCGATAGGGTTTAGTATTTTACACACATATATGCAGACGGAATATGAGTTCGAAATTGCATAGGTGCTCCCGAGGGGCTTGCGACATGACTTAATGGTTGGTTGGTGCGGGTATCATCAGCATCATCATCATCAGCCACAGGATGTCCACTGCTGAACATAGGCCTCCCCCAAAGATTTCCAGACCGACCTGTTGGAAGCGGCCTGCATCCAGCGACTTCCTGCGACCTTTATCAGGTCGTCTGTCCACCTTGTAGGCGGATGTCCAACGCTGCGCTTGCCAGTACGTGGCCTCCATTCCAGAACCTTTCTGCCCCATCGGTTATCGGTTCTGCGAGCTATGTGGCCTGCCCACTGCCACTTCAGCTTGCTAATCCGCTGGGCTATGTCAGTGACTTTCGTTCTTTGACTTTCTTCTAACTTTTCTTTTGTTTGACTTTCTTCTTTGGTTGGTGCGGGTATAGGGTACATGTTTGTATTACTGTGCCTGCATCGGTCATCCACCTGTCCTATCGCAGGCCCCTCAATTTGCTTCTTCTCTCTCCGAAGAGGGATGAAGTTGAACGGTGAGTGAGATATCCGGAGGCCCATTCCCCCCCCCCCCCCTTTCCTAATCCCTTAATTATCCCTTCCTTTTAAGGTCGGCAACGTGCCTATGATTCTTCTGGTACTGTGGGCGTACTTGTGCGGTGGAGATTACTTACCATCAAGTGACCCACTTGCTCGTTTGCTGGACTATGCTATAAAAAATATAAATTCGACAACATACTTTTGATTAGAAGGTATACCTCTCAACCTTGCGCCTTGGACAGAATTTATGAATCAACTTTCATTTCTCCAAAATTACAATAATTTTAGAAGTGCTTTTAAGAAGTTACCGAAATGTTCAAAGTGATAGCGATTGTTTTCCACATACTGGTACAATTGACTTAATTAAACTTACTCAATTAATTTCCATATGTTGTAAAGTGAACACTTTGCTACAAACTTTAGTGTTATTTATATTTGAAAGAAAGAAAAATTTATAGACAAATTTGGACAAGGCTAGCTGTCCCTCGCGGTTTCACCTGCATGTTACTGCCCTGCTCCCATGGGTCATAGCGTGATATACATATAAACCATCCTCATGCATCACTATCTATTGCTGATAGCTACATTAAAATCCGTCGAGTAGTTTAAAAGATCTAAGCGAACAGACAGCGGAAGCGACTTCATTTTATACTATGTAAAGGTTTTATGCAGTAGTGGTATAAAATATTAGAAAGACAATCGTCGTTACCTGACATAAAAGAATAATCTTGGGAAATCAAAATGATCGATGTTCTTAGTTAGTCATGAGATTTTTCAGCCAGGACAATGTAAGCTAGATTGTCGTTTAGACCGAGATGAAAGAGAATCTGAGAAAGAATGATGATTCATTTAAATTAAAAGGAAGGAATTATAGAGCTAATGTGCTTCAATTTTGTTTATATGACAAGTATAATAGACCGGTGATTATCCGGTTGAAAATGGTAAAAATAGAAACAAATTTATAGTAGAATCAAACCCATTGTAAAAGGAAGAGAATACAACAAAATTGATAGGAAAAATAAATTAACGGCGATCTGAGGTCGGGAAGTGGGAAGGGGGGGGCTTTTAAGGGTAAAAAACGGTTTATCTCGATTTCCGGAAAAACTACAAGTCCTATGGAAAAAAGTTAAACCGCAAAGTTGTAGGTAATAAAAAGATCTAGAACTTTTGTATACACACTTTCTTCACATAACCTCAAAATATATGTGAAAAATTCAAATAACCAAGTTTTTTGTTTTTATTTTTATCTATTATAATAAATCATTTTTTTCCACGAAATTTGGTGAAAACTTACCTTTTTGTATCCCAAATACACTGTAATTTTTTTGATTTAAAATATTTATTTTTGCACCTTATTTTGACTTAATATCGAAAAAGCAGCCTAATTTTCCAACGAAAATTCTCACGTCAAAATATGAGCTTTTTTAAAAAAGTCTGTTGGCTTCTTGTTCATTGAATTCTCTACTTTCTGATGGTGTAAAAAAAATATATACATTACATGGTAAATGTGCTCAGAAAATGTAAAGTTATAAGTTAATATTTAATAAGACATATCTACAATATTTTGAGAAAGTTGTAGAATCTTCTTTAAATTATATGCGTAGATGCCTCTTTATTGTTATTTTAATATAACTTATATACCTGAGTGATCTACGGAAAATTTTAGCCCATCATAAAGAAGTGGGGAAGGGGCTAGGTGGTATGGGCCTTACTACCTGTTATTTAGTAGTTCGTTTCTTTGCATTTTCTGAGCACATTTACCATAGTAATGTATATATTTTTTTACACCATCAGAAAGTAGAGAATTCAATGAACAAGAAACCAACAGACTTTTTTAAAAAAGCTCATATTTTGACGTGAGAATTTTCGTTTGAAAATTAGGCTGCTTTTTCGATATTAAGTCAAAATAAGGTGCAAAAATAAATATTTTAAATCAAAAAAATTACAGTGTATTTGGGATACAAAAAGGTAAGTTTTCACCAAATTTCGTGAAAAAAAATGATTTATTATAATAGATAAAAATAAAAACAAAAAACTTGGTTATTTGAATTTTTCACATATATTTTGAGGTTATGTGAAGAAAGTGTGTATACAAAAGTTGTAGATCTTTTTATTACCTACAACTTTGCGATTTAACTATTTTCCTTTCTTTTTGTAGTTTTTCCGGAAATCGAGATAAACCGTTTTTTACCCTTAAAAGCCCCCCCCTTCCCACTTCCCGACCTCAGATCGCCGTTAATTTATTTTTCCTATCAATTTTGTTGTATTCTCTTCCTTTTACAATGGGTTTGATTCTACTATAATTTATTTATGTTTCAAATTGGAAAATCACCAGTCTATAATGTCACGACTGTATTTTTTAAGCAGTTTATTGTACAACCCCTCTGGGGAGATTTGTTCCGCTTTATACCCCAAAATCAACACCTACCCCATCACTATACAGTATGCTGATTAATTACACGGGGTACGAACCAATAAAACACCCGTCGATCGGCCTCTCACATCGAACCTTTGAGTCGAGCCAACCCATCGATTTGCAGGCTTCTTGCTGCATCACCGTTGTTTTTGTTATTAATCACTGTGAAATGTTTATGACTGGGGCAATGTCTTGTTTTGTTACCCGTTCCATTTATACTACTGTTTGTTGTTATTATTCCAAAGAACATTGTTTGCTAACACACACAATATACTGCAAACCTCAATAGAGGGTATTCCTTACCAATACTTTATTATCTTATCCTATATATTATCTTGATTCTTGGTATTGTTATAATCTGTCGCGAGCCTTACCTCTCTGCTTAGAGCGAAATCATGCTTTTCCCGTCTATTACAAAATAATCTTAGTTTTAGTGAGCCATCAACATCTTAGGATCAAACTCAACCTAAACCAATCTCATATGCATGTAGTACACTCTGTCGATAACAGACGAGGCAATGGCGGTACTTGGCTCCTGCTGCGAGTTGTGAGGATAGTCGGCGGGTCGCCCCACCCAATACCAAATCCACCGTAAAATCACGATGGGGACCCTTTATGTGTATGCGGTGACCTTCTTCGGCGCATGTTGGGCGGCCCCGGGGTATCCTTGAATAATCCAAGGAATGCTACCAGAACCGTCCGTGCACGTTGCCTTGCGGCCCGTCTCCTTGTGGGGCGGGCTCAGAAGCCCCCGCGCACCGAAGGACGCCCTCAGCGTCAACGACAGCACGAGGCCTACCACCCATGCTGCCGTCCATCCCGGAGTCGCATGTACAAGAGTACACTTAGGCACTACGAGAGCCCCCGCTGCGCGCCCGCGACCCCGATGGCCCCTATTAGTCGCCTCTAGGGTATACCGTGGTGGAATTCTCCAAACGCCCCCATTCCACAGGGCGGATGGGAAGGGACCCAGCATTAAGCCGGGATAATGCCAGGCAAAAAGAAAGACCGTTTGGAAAAAATAAAAGAGCATAGATAATGAAGATAGTATTGATTCAGCCATGTTTGCATGGACCCGTCGCGTCGGCGATTCCATTTCCGCCGTCCTTTCCGAACATCTGAATTTTTTTCACGCGTCAAAAGATGCGATAGCATACTCGTATGATACCTCCTTTCACGGTATTGGCGTTTAATTTCCGGTGGAGGCTGGCCTTTTTTTATAAAAATAAAATTAATATGCGATGTTCGTTTTGTTTTATAAAAGTTAATAAAACACGCTGTATATATATTTGGCTTTTTTATTTGGTTTGGTTTTATGGTATAATTATAAATATAGATAATAACAATGTATGTAATTAAAGCTGTTATTATTATGTTGTTGTTATTAATAAATAAAAAAACTTGAGAGGTGTCAAGGGACACCCGGATGGAACGAAGTTCCTTTCGATTAATTAGTGAAGGAATTTTAATAAAATTTTATTTGTCTATCTATTGTAGTTTCTGAGATATTTGAGAGATATTTTTACAGATCTTTCTTACTGGGGGGTCGAAATTTATTTTTATTGGGGCCAAAGTGTCGGGCTCAATAAGCCGATTGCGACAAGCCGTCGCACGACCCTCTAGCCTCAAAAATTACCGATTTAGGCCGAGGGGGGGTGAGGACAAATTGAGTGGGGGTAGGGGGAACGGGTTTGAACACCTGGTACTTCCATAATTCTCGAAGCTCCAGGGAGGTCGGCTAGCGTTGGCTGGTCAATCGGCGCGCGTGACGTCATCCGGAAGGTTCTCGATTTCTCTCGAACCTTCCGTTGATCGATGGACTGCTCGCGCTTGACCACCTCTCGGGCTTGACTAAAATGATCTCGATCTCGGGGGGGACGGAGGGTCCGAAGGGAGCACAACGGCTGCTACGTCGCCCAGCCCGTAAATCGGCGAGCACCGGCCGGTCTTACAGTCTACGTGACGTCACACCGAACGTTCTAGAGAGTTCCAGAACATTCGATGTGAGTCGTAATATTAAACAGTCATCCCGTAGACTATATATTAGACACTGTATAATCTGGAAGCAGCCAACATTCAAATATTTTATGATAGGTAATTTGGTGACTGGCTACTAAGGGCGCATTTATATGACAAGGAATCCCACCGCGTTGTGGCCGCGCGGCGGCCGCGCGGCCGCCGCGCTCGAATCACTCGAAAAACTAATGTAAACTCTATTGACTAAGCCATAATGTTTAATACTTCGCAACGCTCCAACCACGCGGCGACTGCGCGATCGTGTAAACGGCCGCACGAAATTTTTCGCGTCGTCTAAACGCAGCCTAAACGGTGGACCGCCGCGCCGTGTTCGATAATCAAAAATTCAAATTTCAAACCACGTCTACATTTCCATATGTCATAAGTTTTACTTTTATTAACGGAATTTCGACTTTAACTTTGTGTGCTAGATATCAAATTAATATTATATTTATTCTTGGTCGGAGAATTATGTCGTGACAAAAATTTCGTGCCAACTTTTCGTACCAATTTTTTCCGTCTAGCCCCCTTTCGCAACGCGCGATAAGGAACTACGTTCCAATAATTGTCTCATCGCTATTTTAGTCGTTTACAATTACTAATTGGTGACCCCTGGTATAGACTATAAGCAGATGATGTAATATTTCTAAATAAATATATAGTATAAAACAAAGTCGCTAGCTGCGTCGGTCTGTCTGTTTAACTGCTTATTTCACCTAAATTATGCAATGGGCTCAGATGCCGTATTCATTTTTGCTTTATTAATTATTAACTATAGAATAAGTTATTGTAATCATTTATTTCTTCCCAATCTCATATTACGTCGCAATCACGTCCATTTCTTAACTTCGATATAAAAGAATTTTCCCCTACAATAAAGGCAAACGATGGAAAACCATAATCAAATCAAAGGTATAAAAAACGCTGCTCAACTATTGATTGGAAATCTGGTGAGCAAGATTTTTTCTAGAGATATATACCGCCATCTCACTGGGGTCGAGAGGCAAAGCCCCTGTGATATCTCGTTTGACAGTTAATGCCGACCAATCAACCGTGTCGTAACTCCGTCCGACATACACCGTCATGAAGGGAGGATTAGATTGTGGTTGAACGTGTGTAGTGAGAGGAGAGAGAGCGGTAGCGGGAGCGGGAGCGGGCTTGACAGGCAGACTTATCTTTAAAGGCTGAGATAGCTACTAAGGACACTGCTAGCCAAGCCATGAGATAGATAAGTCGTAGCTACAATAGAAGTATAAGTATACCTATTATATTATGTATACGCAAACTTTACCTGCGGAGTGAAATCACTGGGCATTATTCAAAGTTCTGATTCGTCGTCGCATCGTTAGTGTTTTTGTTTGCGGCAAAACTTATTATTATACCTTATTGACAATCATTAAACAAATTGTGTATTTTATTTTATTTTTTTATTTTATTTATAACCCTTTATTGTACATTGGAATAAATACATACAGGTAAAATAGTTAACGATACCAAAGTACAATTGGCAAGTAATACAATCTTGCGTGCTGTCCTATTGAACGTTTTTTTATTAACTGTATTAAAATAACCTGTTAACGTATATGCCTAGTGTTTCAGCTGTATTGTTCACAAAAAAAGTGACAATATAGATATTGCCATCAGAGTTTGACCTGCCGGTTCATTCGGGAAAACAAAAAACGATTTGAGATTTTTTTGCCTGAATCTGACCAAATTTCGACAGCCTCCGTGGCGCAGCGGGCGAGTAGCCGTCTACGAGGCGAGAAGCCGTAGGTTCGTTTCCTGCACAGAGAAAAAGTTTGTGTGATCCACAAATGTTGGTTTCGGGTCTGGGTATTGTGGAACGTTTCTCAGAGGGAAGTTCCTCGTAGTTCCTGATAACCACGATACGGGTTGTGTCAGGGCTGTTAAAAAAATGATCATTATCTATGGAAAGTCCTCAAACACAATGTATAAATTAAATTATTGACACATAACCGCTTCGCTCATCACTAAGTGTGATCTCTTACGTTGGAACTATATTTTATACGATTTTAGTTACAGTTTGTTATGCCTTTGATAAAATAGTAGTTTTTATGCCCAATTAAATAACGACCTTAAATATTACGTTGAGATTATGTTTTCGGTTCAATTTAATATGCAGTACAGGTATCGATAAACCACGAAGACTTTAAATTATATTAAAATCGTGGTAGAGCCACGCTGTAGACAGTTTTCTTTACAGCATGAATAGGCCGGCGCGACCGGGTCGTTACCACTGTCTCACAGAAAACCGACGTAAAGTAGTGGTTTACTGCTGCGTTTCGTACGGTGAATGAGATATCCGGAGTGATAATTAACAATGAATATACACGTAACTTAGAAGTCAGAGGTACATACTCGTGGGGCAGGTTTCGAACCTGTGACTTTCATCTCGACACTTCCTGCTGAACTATCCCTGCTTATATATATCCAAACTGTTCACAATTAACGAATTTTGTAATAAATTCTCAACGACTGTCATTAGATGACGCTTATTTCTCAATTCCTGGCAAAATTTGCATTAAACATAAAGCTCCCATTAAGTAATATAAATTATAAAAAGTTTTTTTTCTGTCTACTTTTTCTTAAGCTTTTTTTGCTACTCTTAAATTAAGAACCTATTAGAGTTTTTGTTGGGTAAAAGATAATCATCAACATTTAACATGAAATAGTCGAATTGAAAACCAAATATCGTCGTTTAAAATTGCCCTAAGTTTTCCTAGACCGTGCCTGACAGACGGGGCTCAATAGCGGCTGCGCTCCACCGTCTCTCCGCTTACCGTCAAAGCATTTTCAACAATTACTCAGGACCCAAACAATGGCCTGACTACACCGGAATAACTCATTAGAATTTCCCATTGTGGTTGGCTTGGATTTGATGAATATTCCGCACGACGTTAAATACGTTGCGAAGGTTTGTTTTGTTTACGTATTTTTAATATCAGCTAGGGCTTTTCTATGTCCAAATAAATGTTCACCTCCAGATAACGTATAAGCCAATTTAAGAATAAACAATTTAGCATGTCTGGTCAAGATTTATATTATATCGTAGTGTCTCATATGTTGAAGTTTCGTAATAGAAAAACGCAATATAACATTTACCCAACTTGGGAATCGAATCCGAGACGTCAACAGGCAGTCGTACCGCGTAGGTACACATACTGCGCAACCGAGGCAGTAAGTCAAAGCCGCATGAAAAACAGTATTTATACAACACAGGCATCGTAAATCAACCCGACCAGGTATGCAAACAATAGGCCATTCCAATTGAAAACTTCAATAAATTAAAACGGTACCAAATAACGAGAGGCCCAAAAGTTGCCGTCGCGCCGACTTATTGTTGTACATAAATTATGTTAAATACACCATATAAATCGCGTGTTCGTGTGCAAGTGAAAAGCTCGCGAGTTTGTTTTCCGTTGAGCTTATATAAATAAGCTAGCTTTTGCTCGCAGCTCCACCCGAGTAAACGGCCTTTTTTGGAGCATGAATAGTATGTCCTAAACAAAAAAATCATCTAAAACCGTTTATGGACAGGGAGCCCTCGGGTAGCTGATCCACTTGACTACTATCAAGCTCATTTTCCGTGAGTAGCTTCGTTTCGATGAGACGACCAACTATTCCCTATGCGAAAATTCTCTATTGTGGTAGCTAACAGAGGTAGCAAGGATAGAATATTTCGATTTGATGATACTCAAAAAATTATTATTTTATTTGTAGGACAATATGACAGTTAAATTATATAAATATTAACTAAGTAAAAACAAAAAAATCAGCTGTACTGCTAATACAGTCACAGTAATATTAGAGCGTTTGAAAGAAACTTAATTTCCCACGAACCAATAAAGCGAGAATGAATTGAAACGGCGAAAGAAAAATGCGGGTCTTTGCCAAACGATGACAATTTGAGCCGCTGCACATGGCTGGGAATGTTCGAGACACAAAGACTATTGCACTGTGTGCCAGTAGTATGGTATAATTGAATCTTTCTCCGATAGCACGCTGCTTGTTTTGCTTTTGAAGATAGTTTATCCTGACACGGTAATTTCACAAAAAATGTGAAATAAGAAAAAATAAAACTGACTTACAACTATAAAAAGTTAAAATTTGTCAACGCGATGGTATTAATCATAGACATTTAAACTGTAGTAGCACAGACTAAATTTTTTTTGTTTTTAGAAGGTAGGTCCCTCGTATGCGAGAAGCCGTCTGGGTTGGTATCACCGCTTTGTCTATTTCTGGCGCCAAGCAACTGTGTGTAAGCACTGTTGTGTTTCGGTTTGAAGGACATTGAAGCCAGTGAAATTACTGGTCATCATGAGACTTAATATCTTATGTCTCGGGGAGAGGAGCGCAGTTCAGTGCCATGCAGTGCTTTGTAATTCAGAGTTCGGTGTGGTGTTGCATCTGTATATGGGCAGGAGTTGCGCTTACCATCAGGCGAGCGACTTGCTTGTCTCGTCATTCAATTAAATAAATAAAAAAAAGCATTCGAGAAAATAAAACCGTTTCAAATATGTAGATTTGTGTTTTAAATCTCGGAAAAGGAAAAATATATTCAAACGGTGTGTTACTTTGGATTATTCGAATAATGAATACGGCTTTACCTATTGAATGCTTTGAAACACAAATTGCATATAACTTTGTTACTCTTTGAAATAAAACTAATTTAAACGGATTTTATCGCGGTGTGTTATTAACCGCGATAAAATCCGTTTAAATTAGTTTTATTTTAATTAGTGACATTCGCGTAAACGTAAGAAATCATAATTTTGTTTCTATTACGGTTTGTCTAAATTTCACTGCTCAGTGTTAATAAAAATGCATGCCACTATCAATCCAGGCTACAGGAGTGGCGGGTGTGTGAATTTGTGTTTGTGTGTGAGTGGTAGTTAGGCAGTAGTGAGAATTGCCGTTACTTCACAACTTATGAGTGGTAGAGCCACGTTATATACAGTTTTGTCTATAGCATGAATGGGCCGGCTCGACCGGGTCGTTACCACTGTCTCACAGAATACTGACGTAAAGTAGCGACTTGCTGCTGCGTTTCGTACTGTGAGATACCCAGAAGCCCAAATCAAAAATAAAACACGTGAATATTATTTTATTACACCACATTGTTTATGACACATTTTGCCAGGGCTTCGTTGTACGTAGACGCAAAGACACGTGATATGATACTCATTCTCTCGCAGGCTAAATCTTTCTTATGAATTTGTTTGTCTTTGTCGTGACGCATTTTTGTTTCACCGAGTTTCAAATCACAACGATTCTAAAGAAGTTTCACTTCAAAAAATCAAGTACTCCATTGTCAATTACTTCTCATTACACACCAAGTAATTAATATATTACATAACAGCCAACATTATCGTTAACCTGTCGCAGCTCATTAGCACTAATTACATATAATCTAATATTTGCATGCGTTAGACGATAACATTAATTCCAAATGTAAATTGTAACGGATAATTAAGGATTAATATCTTAATTAATCAGGGATTTGCCTTTGATTGCTTATGGGGAGGTAACGGTGCCTATTTGTATTATATACTCAATTATATAGGTACATAATTATGTATATAACTAGGTATACGTCGCGATTAATTCACACCGATAATGGTCGGTTCGGAGTGTGAAGAAGCATTTATACAGGCTGGCATGATTCTAGTAACACAAACTCATTGTTTGTTGATGGTCACTGGGTTTTATGAACTGCACTGCGTTTACCATCAAGGTATAGTGCTGTCACTTTGCTGAGCTCGAATAAAAAAGTGTATTCTCTACCCCGTATGAAAATACAAACTAAACTAAAACAATTTATTTCTATTTATTTGAATGAAAAGACGAGTAAGTCGCTCGCCTGATTGTAAGCACCACCGCCTGCCCATAAACAGAAGAAACACCATTCAGAACTTTGAATTACAAAGTACTGTATGGCACTGAACTGCGTTCGTCACCCTGAGACATAAGATATTAAGTATCATAATGCCCAGAAATTTCACTGGCTTCAGTGTCCTTCAAACCGAACCACAACAGTGCTTACTTGACGGTAGAAATATACAAAGCGGTGGTACCAACCCTGACGGCCTCTCGCAAACCAAGCACCTACCTTGTAATGCTTTATTATTGACTTATATAGACCTAAAATCAAAACCGTGCATATGAGCTGCAACTAATGTCAAGTATTACAGTTACAAATGCCTTACAACGTTTCTGAATTACGATGAGCTACTTAACGCGTCGACGTGGGGGATGTCGCCGGTGTTTTAATCAGATACTCCCGCTGGAAGGGGAGGAGGGGGCGGCATCAGGACAAATCTTCGAGACGCGTTCAAAATTGTGTTTCAAGTGAGGGATTTTGATTAGATTTAACGAGTACAGGTCACGTTCAACGGCGTGTTAGGTGTTTTAAAGTACCAGGGCGGCAGGAATGATGTGGAGTTATGTAACTTGCTGGCTTGGTTAAAGGTTTTACGTATCAATCGATGAATGTAATGATAGGACTGCATTTGTAGGTGCCGTGAATAGGAATCATCATCATCATCTCATGATGATGATTCATCATCATCATCATCTCAGCTTATTGCCGTCCACTGCTGAACGTAAGCCTCCCCAAGTGAGCGCCAACCATCCCGGTCTTGGGCAACCCGCATCCATCCGTTACCTGCCATCTTTTTCAAGTCGTCGGTCCACCGTGTAGCCGGGCGTCCTACACTACGTTTGCCTAAGCGCGGTCTCCACTCCAGCACCTGTCTGCTCCACCGACCATCTGTCCGTCTGCAAACATGACCGGCCCACTTCCACTTCAGCGTGCTAATTTTGCGAGCAATATCGATGACTTTGGTTCTCTGGCGGATGACATCATTTCGGATCCTATCTACCAGAGAAATTCCAAGCATTGCTCGCTCCATAGCACGCTGAGCGACTTTGAATTTATGGACCAGTCCGCTAGTCAGTGTCCACGTTTCAGCTCCGTAGGTCATTACAGGTAGGACGCACTGGTTAAAAACTTTCGTTTTTAAACACTGAGGGATCGACGACTCGAAAATATAACGTAGCTTCCCGAATGCCGCCCAGCCCAACCGAATTCTTCTATGCGCCTCCTTCTCGAAGTTGTGCCTGCCTAGTTGAATTATTTGGCCGAGGTAAACATATTCTTGCACAACTTCGAGAGTGGCATCACCCACGACTACAGGTCTCGGGAAGACGTGTCGGTTGAACATAACCTTTGTCTTATCGAGATTCATCCCGAGACCTATTCGTCTTGAAGAACGGTTGAGGCTGTTCAGCATTTCTTCCAAATCCGGCAGAGTTTCTGCCATCACGACAATGTCATCCGCAAATCGCAGATGAGAGATGTACTGACCGTTGATGTTGATGCCCCGTCCTTTCCAATCAAGCGTCTTAAAAGCGTCCTCCAACGCGTTGGTAAACAGTTTTGGAGAGATAACATCCCCCTGTCTTACCCCACGACGCAGTTGGATTGGCTTTGTGCTATGTTCTTGTACTCGGACGGTCATCGTTGCGGCTTCGTACAGACATCTCATCACCTGGATATATCTGTCGTCAATGTGGCATCTCTGCATGGACTGCAGAACAGCCCAGGTCTCGACGGTGTCAAAGGCTTTCTCGTAGTCCACATACGCTAGGCATAGAGGCTCATTATACTCCTCGGTCTTCTGAATAATTTGCCTGAGTGTGTGTATGTGGTCTACGGTAGAAAAGCCCCTACGAAACCCAGCCTGCTCCGGCGGTTGGAAGTCGTCGAACTTTTGGGCCAGACGATTCGAGATAACCCTCGAGAACAGCTTATATACATGGCTCAAGAGTGATATGGGGAATAGGAATGGAGAGTTGAATCAAAAAGAAGCGGGATTTTTATATGGCAAAGTTATGCCGATCTCTGAAAGATATACTCTGGTTGGGCGCGAACCTCGCTCGGAAGCGCATGAACGAGCCACTACAGCGGGGATTGAATTGTTTGTCTTTTCAAAATATTGGAAATATTTTAAAATATTGTGTGATCGTCTCGGTGGTGTGGCTGTAGCGTACTTAGAAACCTGTGAGATTCTAGGTTCAGATTCCAGGAAATCACAGTTTGTGTTGACTTTTCAATTGACGTACCCGTTAGATTCCGTTGCCAACACTGTTTAGAGAAATCGTCACCATGCGTTCGCGCTCACTGTGAGATAAAACTATGAAATAAATCAAACCTTTTCCATACATTAATCCATTTATACTAATGTAATGTGCAGAAGTGTCAACTATCAATTTTTCTTAGTTTTTTCTAGTGAAAGCTTTTAGTGGGGCGCGTATAAATCACAGCGTTATACTAAAGTGGCCGACGAATTCATTCCCAAGCATATTTCTTTAATTTTTACCGCCAAAAAAAGGGGTTTTTTCCCCTAACTGAATGGACCGAGGTTTATCTTGTTTGAAAGGTATGTTAATCAAGTTGGTTTTTAGTTGGGTTAGAAGAAAATCTGTTTAGCCGTTTAAAAGTTTTTCTAATTGGCGTTGGAGATAATTTTTGAGGAATATGACCAACACAAGAGACATATACAACGACAGAGACACGTCCGCTTTGTATGCATTAGGGTATTCGACTCGATTTTTTTTGGAACGAAGTTCCTTACGGCAGGCTTGGAGGGGATAGGGATTTCGCTGCGTGACCGAACTGAAAAAAATGTGATAGTAAAACCGTAAGAAAAATGCGTGGAAAAAATGCGGGGAAAAATGCGTGGAAAAAATGCGTGGAATAAAAGCGTTAAATGAGACGTGCGCATGCGCGACAGTCGCATAACCAGCCAGCGTTAGTTCCTTTTTTAAAATGAAATTCATTCAGGCAGTTTTTATTTATAATTACATAAGTTGATAAAAAATGCTATACAATAGCTTTACCGCGGCAGTCTCCGAGTGCCACACGTCTTTTTTAAGCTATTGTATAGATTTTATCGCGGGCCTTGCGGCGAGACCGAATCCAGAAATTTCGTAACGAAAAAACCTAACACCCCCCTCCGACCAGCCAGCGTTAGCTGACCTCCCTGGAACATCGATAACTTCGAAGTCCCAGGTGGCGTCACACAGTGACCAGTCAGCTTGGACCGGACCTTCACAAGACTTTGACCTTGAACCCAGACCGTGACCTTGACCCCAACCGTGACCTTGACCACGATTTTGACCTTGACCCGACCTTGACCCCAATTTTTACATTGAATCCAACCTTGACCTTGACCCCGACCTTGGCCTTGATCCCGATTTTTTACCTTGACTCCGACCTTGACCTTGACCCCGATATTGACCTTGACCCCAATTTTTACATAGAATCAAACCTTGACCTTGACCCCGACCTTGACCTTGACCCCGACCTTGACCCCAATTTTCACCTTGACTCCAACCTCGACCTTGACCTTGACCCCGATTTTTACCTTGACTCCGACCTTGACCTTGACCCCGACCTTAACCTTTACCCCGACCTTGACCTTGACACAAACCTTGACCCACAAAATTAAAATTAAAAACAAAGGAAAAAATACTGCATAAATAAAATAAATAAATAATTATAATTACTTAAGTTGATAAAAAATGCTATACAATAGCTTTTTTTTATTTCTATTTTTCTATTCTATTTCTATGTAATTTTATGTTGTCAAACAAAAATAAAGAGACATATTTTGTTATTTTAGTTGATAATTAGATTTTACTGCAATTTGTGTCGATTCTACATTAGCCGAAGGAACTTCGTTCCTACCTGGTGTCCCACGACACACACCAATTTTTTATTATTTAAATCAATAAGTTACTTTTCTCAAAACCCATTGCAGAAATAATTTCAAAAATCTATTCAAACCTGCTGAAAGGCTTTAAACCTATTTATAAAAATGAATTTATTTTTTAGTATTTTCCTATGGTATTTAATATATTGTCGTAGTTTAAATACACAGTAGTAACATCTCGGTCGAGCTGCCCATTCATGCTGTAGACAAGAATGTCTATAGCACTCTATCACTTTAAAAACGGGAATGCACTGTATTCGGTATACCGACTGCGTACCAAAAAGTTTATTAAGGCTCACGTGTGTAATTTACATTTTATAATTAAAACTACAGCTGAACGAATACTTAGCACACGCGACGAAACTCCGCTTTAATTTATGTATATTGTACAAAAATTTGGACTTGTTTGAAATTAACTACAAGGTGGTAGGTTCCTCGTATACGAGAGGCCGTCTGCTTTGTTCTGCCGCCAAGCAACAGTGTGTAAGCACTGTTGTGTTTCGGTTTAAAGGACTTTGAAGCCAATGAAATTACTGGGTAGTATGAGACTAAACATCTTATGTCTCGGGGTGACGAGCTTATTTGCATGCAGTGCTTTATAATTCAAAGTTCTGTGTGGTGTTGTTTCTGTTTATGGGCAGGCGTGACGCATTCCATGAGGCGACGTACTTGTTACCGTTATTAATGCTAAAACTTTAAAACTAATACATTTTTTAAAATAAATTATTAAACTCGTTTTATTTTCAAAACGTTAAGTCGTACGCCCGAAGATTTTCTCGGGCCGATGTTTATTTTTAAAATTGGAAAAGCAGCTCAGTGTGTGCTTGTAATGGGAAATGATTTGTACTGATAAGTCGCGTCTTCCGAAGCTAGGCCCTACTATGCTTCTTAGAAGCAGTGTTAATGTAGATTAAGCGAGAAACGTTCGAGAGTACATTATGTTAAGGTATAGTAAAAGTTAATCTTTTTGATTAATCAGCAAGCACCTTTATAAAATCCGCATTGAAATCGGAAATATGCTACACACACAGAGAGAGAGAAAGAGAGAGGCAGAGGAAGAGACGCACCGAGAAAGAGAGGGAAAGAGAGAGAGAGAGAAGGAGAGAGCGAGGGAGAGGGAGAGAGAGAGAGATAGAGGGAGAGAGAGAGGTCAACATTATAATATCCTTCTTTTGTATGGGGGGTTAAAAAGGAACACCTAGTGGCGACTTAACGACGGCGTCATCCCCGACGGTATTGACATAGGTGAAACTACTACAATCACAGGTCACCAAGCTTAGCTCCATCCCATGATCTCACAGTACAAATTCCATGCGTGATTTTCTATCGAAAATTCTAACACAATCTATTTTTGCCCAGTCTGGGATTTAAATTTAAGACCCCAAGATTTATGTACCTAGGCTGTTACTAGGCCCATGAAGCGATAATCAGTATTATAAGAAAATATTTAGATAAAAATATTCATTATAAAATGTATGGAGTATTAGAATATGAGAACAGTTGTTAAATAGGTCCTATGCAACTTGGCTTTTTTTATAGCATAGGCCGGCAAACGAGCAATGGATCACCTGATGGTAAGTGATTTTCACCGCCCAAGGACGCCCACATTAGTAAAAGAATCATGGGTGCATTGCCAACCTTAAAGGAAAGGGATAGTTAGGGATTGGGAAGGGGAGAGGGATTTGGGCCTCCGGATATCTCCCTCACCGTACGAAACGCAGCAGTAAGCCGCTACTTTACTTCGGTTTTCTCTGAGACAGTAGTAACGACCCGGTCGAGCCAGCCCATTCATGCTGTAGATAAACTGTCTACAGCGCGGCTCTACCACTCGCTTTTAATTAGATAGGTATAATAAATACCATTTCTAATACTTCTAAATCCAGATTCGACAGTCATCCACATTATACGTCGCGGGCACTTAAAACGCACCTTTTAAACCTATAAAGTCGACATCATTTAGTCGGAAGAATTTAAATCGACACAAAAATAGATAGAAACGTGGTAGGGGAGTTAAAATTGATTCGCAGTTGTGATGGCTCTGACAGTACTTCCATCACGACTGCTCCCCTTTGGGATAATTTGGCCGTCTGTTCACTGAATAAATAACATTAAAATCAACTTTCACTTCAGCTGAAAATAAGGTTTTGTGAAAAATTAACATGATTTTCTTGAGGCAAGTGTAAATTATACGACATTTTGATTTAATCTCGCGATACACGAAGGAATGTGCGTTCCGAGATGGATCCGAGGGAGAATTCCGTTGGAAAATTGTTTTTCAGCGTAATTTAGTATGGTGATTTTGTTAGTGTTGTATAGCGTGCAAATTCTCGGCACATTATTCTTATAAAATAAATAGAATTCATTAAGGTGTTTATTAAGCTGGGGTTCTGATTTCAAGATAGACTGTAACCTATTATAATGTTTATTTATTTAAACGGGTCTTATTCGCGTAGTATTTGAAGGTATAAATATATATAGACTTATTATTTACTAGCTTTTCCTCGTGGCTCCGCCCACGTGATCTGCTTTTCCAGTCTCTATTCCAATTTTCAACAAAATTCGTTCAGAATTTTGGTGTGATTGATGAATATCAAGATTCCTTTTTTATCCCAAGGGAGCATTTAGTGGGGATAAAAAGTATCCTATCACCCAAGTCAGCTCATACCTCTGTATACAAAATTTCATTAAAATCCGTTTAGTAGTTTCAGCGTGATTGACGGACAAACATCCAAACAAACAAACTTTCACATTCATAATATTAGTGTGATTTCTTTCCTGATGTTTCGCCTGAGTTGCATTGGCCGTGGTCACTGGTTGACTGCGCATACTATGCAATTTAAACCCATTTAAATAAACAAAGATTGTACTATGTATACAAATCGTGAAAGCCTAAGGTCATAGACTTTAATCTATTTATAAAGTGATTAAGTAAATTAATAATAGTAGGTGTAGCTTAAAAAATAAGTATTCGTATTTTTCACGATAAGCTTAGCACGCGGATTACCACGAAACTGTCAAACGGAAATAACTTGGAATCCTTCTTGGGTAGTTTTCTCCCAACTTTCTGATACTTTTTCATTTTTTTTTCGTCAACTCAATAATACTCCGGAAACCTCCAATGGTTACAAGTTCAGCAACTTTTGAAAATAAAATCCCCGTTAATCTGTAATTTTTTTAGACTTATAACATTTTTTGGCGTAGACACCAGAACCTAGCTTAGCTTACACTTGGCAAGAATTTGAAGTGACATTTCATAGTTTAAAGCCGAGATCTATAGAACCATAAGACCGATAAGAACTCACCAAAGTCTACTTTCTAAAGTCAACGTAAGAATGTTAATAACACATACTTTATTTATATTAAAAACGACCATAAATAACCACAAATCTTCTTCAGGGAAGAAACAAAAGTAAACATTTTAAGGCTCTTTTCCACGTCAATAATAGATACATTTCATTGTCTCTACCGGTGCTTCGGAAATGCCCACTGGTCTGAAAAGAAGCACCAAGAAACTCAGCCGTAGGTCTTTTGCAGTACATTGTAGTTTTTTGTCCTCAAATCATTTTTTTACGTGATCTTGTATTATTTTGAAATAGGACCAGGGCGACATAATCGTATAAGCGATACAGTCCTTATAAATGAGAATAAAAAACATCCACTTAGCCCACCGAGTTATAAATTACATCCTAGTTGTCCAACACGTTTCACAAACATTTCAACTGCGCGACATTCATCCAGCTAATTACCGTGCAGTTATTAATAAAGAAGCGTCGATGCACTCAGTCGCCGGACCCCCAACGAACGGACGCGGGTTCGTTTCCGCGCCTGAAATAGAACCACGCAAATAGCTACGAAGCTCTCTCATTGTCCAAACTATGGGACTTGTTCGGGGCATTTATTGATGGAAGTATGCGGCAATTAGTGTCTATTGAAGCTTGGGATAATGAAATGTGAAATGAATGGTTGTATTTTTAAGTTGAAATGTTGAGTACGTACTTAATTGGGGACTTGTTTTGGCTTTACGTAAAGGACTCCAATTTTTTTATTGAATTGAATGACGAGATGATTAAGGCGCTCGCCTGATTTTTGAATTTTGAATTAAGGCGTATTAGGCTTATTTCTAGAAGTTATGAGTCGTAGAGCCAAGCTGTAGACAGTTTTGTATGGCCAGGCCATTTTGTACAGAAAATCGACGTAAAGTAGCAGCTTGCTGCTGGGTTTCGTATGGTGAGTGAGATATTCGAAGGCCCAAATGCCTCTCCCAATCCTTAATAATCCCTTTCATTTAAGGTCAGCAACACGCCCATGATTCTTCTGGAATTTTAGGTGTACATGGGCAGTGGAGATCAGGTGACCCACCTGCTCATATGCAGGGTGCTGCTGCCGGCCTATGCTTTTTTTATAAAGTTATCGAATAACTGAATAATACAGTTCCGTATTTGTCTAGAATTAAACTGCAAAAAAAATGTATAACAGAATTTGAATACGAAATATAAAAATAGAACGAAATATCTTCATCTAGACATTCACGGCCCAATTCAGTTATAAGCCGTCGCGTTCCCGGCGGAGTGTTTATGGAATTCGAATTCCAATTCTAAAGCGGTGATCAAGTTTGTGAGCTGACGAGTTGGGCGGGGGCGACGGCGGACGCGGGCGGAAACACGCCGGCGGAAGCGGAGCGCGCCGCGTTTCCCGTGACGTCAGCCCGTCTGTCTCTCTCGCTGAGTCAACGCGTTCACACCGGACGGTAATGCATGCCAGTGCAGTGTAGCAATTTCAAAAATATGTTCTATTTTTAATTTAATTGACATTTTGCACCTCTTATAGAAATGCTAAGTGCTAACAGACTACCGATTTACGGGCCGGATATCTGATTCGATTCGCATCATACCAAATCGGTTCGTATAAAGAGTCCACCGAAACAAGTATATGAGCATATTTTTAAAGTATAAAACTTGCAAAATTGTCTTTTAAACAAGTGTATTATTATTTTATTTATTTATTTGTTTTTTTTTTATTGCCTTGATAGGCAGACGAGCAAGCGGCCCGCCTGATGGTAAGCGGTCACCGCCGCTCATGGGCATCGGCAATGCCAGGGGCACAACCAAGCCGCTGCCTACCACTGAAGGGATACTCTTTTTAAGCCTCGTCACTAGATTTTTGTAAATAATGTTATAAATAAGAGAAAAATCCCCTGTCCTACTAAAATACTTAAATAAATCACTTTGAAACATAAATTCGGCGCAGTGTGATGCAATGACTGTTCCATATCCCGCCGTCTAGTAAACATTCTACTTTAGAAGCCACAATTTGAAAAATTTACATGCAAACAAATATCTGCTCTGTTCCATTCGCACGAAGCGTTTTAAACTGAAAACTTTAGTACAGCCAAAAGTAAACCTAACTTTGTTCCCAAAGGCGTAAATTTTGATTTGTGCCAAACATAAATCTGTGTCGTGTGGCTTCGTTTTTCAAAAATAAAGTAACTATTATTCAGTGGGAATGCTTAGTTATGGGAGTTTTGACGTGTTTGGCTCGAAAATGTCTCGCTATTTCTTTTTTTCCATTTGGGGTTGAAAATGGCTAGTAATGTACCATTTATACATTATAATTAGAAGCGGGAAAATTAAACAATTTTCCTTCTCAATCACAACACAACTTTACAAATATTTGTGTGATCTACACATATTTGTTTCGGGGTCTGAGTGTTGTGAGACCGAAAGTCTCTCGTAGTTTGTGATACCCGTGATACAGGTTAACCTAGTCTCTCACGACTGTGTGTGTGACTATTGAGTATATTTATTTATTTAAATAATTAGCTATAAGTTCAACCATCTTTCTTGGACCCGATGAGACCAGAGTAAAAAGCTGCTGGTGGGAGGATACTTGTATCCGACCGGATAGCGACCACCGTATACTGGTGCTAAAACCTGCCATAGTGGCCCACATTGTGTAGGTCGCGTTCCAGGGTCAGCCAGTGTTTATCCGGTTCTCCCCAGGGGGCTTGCCCCCTGATCCTAGCCCTTTTCCCATCCCTTTTTCCTTCCCCTCCCCCCTTGGCCCTTTGGCAGGCCGGCATGATCTTGCCGACCTACGATGGACACATTGTTTGTCGTTGGTCGACACTATTCTTGGATTGCGCTACACTTACCATCAGGTGTAGCGTAGTCACTTTGCAGAGCCAGGATAAAAAAAGAAATAGCGACATAATTAACTTTAATCACAGTAGTTACCGTCTCGTTGATCTTCTATGAAATTATTCACATAATCTGATCTTTATCTCTTACCTCTCGCTATCTTTAAGCTCTTGCCTCTCCAAAACCAATCAAATCGACAATTAAAACACCGAAATATTAATCAGAACGTTTATTAGATTCGAATGCTGAATAAGGGTCGATTTTCACGACAAAGAACCTTTACAATGAATGAAGTATTTTGGGTATCTCTCTGATGGATGGTTATACCGTTTTTTCCATGTGCATTATTCCTATATTAATTTAAATTTGGAATACAATGTAGAACTACGTAAATTAAGTTCTTCGGTAATGTTCGTTTTAACGAATATACAATGAATACCCGGCCACCCAGACCGATCAGAGACTCAAACGAAAAATAAGTAGGAACATTTATTTTATAAATAGGTACATTGTTTGGTACACGTTTACAGTCTCCGTGGCTCAGTGGTTAAGTAGCCAACTGTGAGACTGTATGTTCGACTACGGCATCGAGACATATTTTAATGTTTGTTTGATCCACAAATATTTCTTTCGGATAGCGGGCGGCCGGTCGTAAAAACTACAAGCGGAATCTTTCTGTAACATATGTTACAATTTTTTTTTATATTGTAATGAAAACTACCCTGCGTCTGTGTCGCTGCTGGTCAGAGATTCTATCATTAGATCTTAACCAAATTTATATGGGAGTACATCGCAGCCAAACTCTATCAAATCTTTTTTTTTGACAAAATTAGTACATAATTGACGGAGAAATAGATGTACATCCACAAAAAAAGAAAAAAAAATCCACCGAATTGAGAACCTCCTCCTTTTTGAAATCTGTTAATAAGCCTACATTCGGTAACTGATAGTACTACCAGTACTGATCATAGTATTACTAGTATTAGTATTACTATTGTAAAACACGAAAACAGCACTTACGTAGCACTACACGCCGACATGATGGGGACACTTTTCAATATCCTCAGTCTTACTGGAAATTATTTTAGAACGAAAATCCAGCATAGACTTTGTCCTTTTGAGTACTATTACTTACTTGTACTTCAGGCATTTTATCTATTGAAATAAAACTATTTTATACGGATTTTATCGCGGTTTTTGATTTTGCTGTGACCACGAAGGCTGAAAAGTCTTCGAAACGTCGGGATCGAAATGAATAAAAAACTACGATAAAATCCGTTTAAAATAGTTTTATTTGAATGAGTAATATTCGATTTTTATCTATCTTTGTTCTAATTATTCAAGTGCACTTAGGTACTTACAAATTAGTATTCCGAACACCAGCGCCGGGGTTATTCTGGAAACAAATAAAGAAATATTTTAACAATATAATTCAGTTATCAATATTGGTAATGCAGCTAAATTAATATATTTATTTATTAACCTTTGGTTATATCAAATCGCCAGTAAGTGGCCCCAAGTACTAGTTAAAAATATATCTATTTTTCAAATGCCTAGGGCACTATTCATGCCTATATCGCAGAATATATACACAATTGGTGGTACACACGTTTTTTTTTCCAACAATTATATATTCATATTTTTACTTTTCGGCGAGTGTGAATGGTGCAGTTGGGAGAGGAAGGCTTCGGCGAACTTTCTCAGATAAATTCAGAGATATTCTCGAGAAAGGCCAAGTACTTTAAACCGACGAGCATACATGAAGAATTAAAGGAAGTATGTAAGGATCGTAGCCAGTGGAAATCCGTTGTCTCTGCCTACCCTTATGGGAAACAGGCGTGAGTCTATGTATCATCATCATCATCATCAGCCACAGGACGTCCACTGCTGAAAATAGGCCTCCTCCAAAGATTTCCAGACCAACCTGTTGGAAGCGGCCTGCATCCAGCGACTTCCTGCGACCTTTATCAGGTCGTCTGTCCACCTGTCTGTCTTTTATCAGTCTATGTATGCTTGTATTTATTTATTTCAATAAAATTCAACTAAAAATGTATGGTAAAATGTACTGCAGTGTAATACCCTTCACTAGCCCGCAATGCAGCGCGGCGGATTACGCAAAACCTCAATGTCAGCCCCTGGATTATTCTCCGCAAACGCATAGTATGTTTCGTGTAAAAATATCGGTAAAAGTTATTGGAACGATGTTCCTTATTTTTAGTTTTATATTTTAACTAAACTGTTATTTTGTGATGAATAAACAAACAGTACAAAATCGATATGTTATTGGACATGTGCTAGTGGAGTATTGAGTATCATCAAGTAAAAAAAATCAAAAGCTAAAAAAAAACTAAATTATTCGAGTCAGTGATCTACAGCGTGGCAGTGATCTACCACTTTCAAAGCGGGTACGAAGGGATACCGAAAAATCTTTTGAGTGGTAGAGCCACGCTGTAGACAGTTTTGTCTACAGTATGAATGGGCTGGCTCGACCGGGTCGTTACCACTGTCTTACAGAAAACCGACGTAAAGTAGCGGCTTGCTGCTGCATTTCGTACGGTGAGTGAGATAACCGGAAGCCCAAATCCCCTCCCCTTCCTAATCCCTAATTATCCCTTTCCTTTGAGGTTGCCAACGAGCTCATGATTCTTCTGGTGGTGGGCGTATATGGGCGGTGGAGATCACTTACCATCGGGTGACCCACCTGCTCGTTTGCCGGCCTATGCTATATAAAAACAAATCTGTAACCTCTTGACATATTCAATGTTCGAGTTACTCTTTAGATCTTGATAGAAATCACGTGACAAAGCGTAAATTCCGTACGTGGGGAGTGTGTTCCAACTGTGTCGTTGATTTTCTTTTCTTTTCTTTCTTTAATGCAAATCCGCGATACTGTATTGAATACGTACATGGAATATAAATACGCAGATAAACGTAACAGGTATTTCGTACTTAAAAGGACATACTACCAGCAAGCTGTATTGTTTTAAGTTAGTAAATAAACTATTTTCGTATTTTAAATGTGGACAAGATGATATAAAAATACGTGTGGAGAGTGGACAATTAGGCATGAAATATATTCCATGTACGATTTTGCAATAAAATAAAGTATTAAAATCAATTTAAATTAACGAATTGAGCAAAATAAAATCAGTATCTCCATTTGAACTTGTTATGGGTTGGTTCCTTTTTGCGTAACTTTTGAGTGGTAGAGCCACGCTGTATACAGCTTTGTCTATAGCATGAATGAGCCGGCTCGACTGGGTCGTTACCACTGTCTCAAAGAAAACCCCTCCCCTCCCCAACCCTAATTATCCCTTTCCTTTAAGGTCGGCAACGCGCCCATGATTCTTCTGGTGGTGGGCGTACATGGGCGGTGGAAATCACTTACCATCAGGTAACCCACTTGCTCGTTTGCCGGCCTGTGCTATAAGAACAAAAAAAACTACGTCCAATTAGGTATTTAACCAAAAAAAAATATTGATTTTTTTATGTATTTTAAAACTTTATTATTAATAATATTGATATGTAATGGAAAAATCTTAAAAAAAATTTGTTCAATTAATTATAAACAATTATAAATTGATGAAATTCGAATAAAAATCACGTGACTATAAACGCGCCATGATTGGTCACCATAGTTGTGACGTCATAATGTTATAGCTATTTAATAACAGTACAGCGTTTACGGCTATTACACGTGACTAGACAATAATATTGAAAATTTATTGCTAAAAAACGAGATGTTAGTTGGTTCTGATTAGCTATGTGTGATAAAGGATTTATTAAGGCAAAGTCTGATAATATTCCTGATGTTGATATATTTATTACCAATTTTAAAAAAAATGACTTTCGCTTTAATTCTGCTGAAGTTCGAGGTGCCAAGGCATCAAGGTAAGTCTGTTAAAAAATAATATAATAAATGAAAATATTTATGTATTTATTCTCCATTATATTAAATATAAGCAGCGATAGCTCAGCGGGGATTGGTACGGACTGTCGAGACGAAAGTTGCAGGTTCGAAACCAGCCCCAAGAGCATACACCTCTGACTTTTCTATGTCACGTGTATATTAATTGTTAATTATCGCTTACTTTAACGGTGAAAGAAACATTTTTTTTATAGCATAGATCGGCAAACGAGCAAGTGGGTCACCTGATGGTAAGTGATCTCCACCGCCCATGTACGCCCACAATACCAAAAGAATCATGGGCGCGTTGCCGACCTTAAAGGAAAGGGATAATTAGGGATTGGGAAGGGGAGAGGGATTTGGGCTTCCGGATATCTCACTCACCGTACGAAACGCAGCAGCAAGCCGCTACTTTACGTCGGTTTTCTATAGAGGTTACGACCCGGTCGGTTGCGAAAAAAAATAAAATAAAAATAGTTTTGTTATAAAACTTATATAATTATGATCTTTCCATTTATCACAAAAAAAAAAATTACTTAAATACCTAATTGTATTCGGCAACTTTATGTTTCCACCAACCGTATTGTAACTACCAAAGCGAACGTTTATGGAGCCACGACAAACCACATAGCAAGTCTTAAAAGCGTTTATTTTCCAAGAAAAAATAAATACAATTCTTATGAATTTTACTCTGACCAGCCGAATCTTGACACACGCATCGCATGCAAACTATTGGCCGTCAATGAGGCCGGAACAAAAAGTATTTTATGCGACTCGGCATAAATATTTCGTCGCTTCGGCTATCGCGTTCTTCCTTACTATAACACACACACATCGTTAACACGTATTAAAATTTGACAATAGTAATAAATAATATAACTAATAAATAATAATAAGTAATAATATGGAAATGTTTAAGTCAGAAGGCGGACCTTGGCACATAAGCCGGGATAACGCTAGGCAGAAAGAAAATATGTACAATTAACGATCGGTGTGTAAGTCAGTTTTACTCTACAAACACTAATAATTGAGAATTACAAAGTTACCTATAAGCGCAAATAAGAACTAATTTCTTTGACAGTATCATTTAAAACTTTTGAATTGTGTATCCCTACATTTAAGGATCCCCTGCCTCTTCCTCTGCTTGTTGGTGTGCCTTTTCCTGCCAGCCTATAGCGCGGCGGTTATTCCAAAGTTCCCTTAATTTTAAGTTAATCTTATTAATGACAAATGTTATGTACTTTACCTGTCATAAGCGCTTTCTTAGCCTACACGATGAATAAAGATTTCGTTTTTTTTTTAAATCATCACTGATCAAAAGATACTAAAATACGGAAAAATATCAGCAAGAAATAAAATAATAATCTCAATCACGAACGCGTTCCTTTGAGATGAAAAATCAAAATAATTACGAATCATGAGGAATGATAACTTCGCAGCATGAATAATGGATCAGTTCCTTATGTCTTGATCGGGAGAAATTTCGCTCTCACAAAAAATCTGTTGTTTATCTTTACCACGAATATAAATATGAGTGTTTTATAGATTTATCTTTTCCCGCATTAACTAAATAATGGATCGATATGATTTTGGATAGTGTTTTTAAGGTGGGGGATGGATATATAATTGTCTCTGGAGGAAAATATTGTTTTCTTTTTATTTGAATGATTGACGAGACGAGCAAGGCGCTCGCCTGATGGTAAGCGCCACGTCTGCTCATAAGCAGAAGCAACACCACGGCCCACGGCCACCCAGACGGCCTCTCGTATACGAGGGACCTGTTATAGTACTAATATTGTCAGTTTGATAGACTTCCACTAGACACGGTCATCTTCTACAAATAGTGAGAGGGGATAATTTACTTATGATCTTAGTCTTCACTTCTTTAATAAAGAAAGGTGAATAAACATTTATAAGCATAGGATATTTTTTTTCTGCAAAATATTGAATATAAATTGTTCCTTCAACTACTAACAGTTGTGCACTCACATCCGATTCCACTTCAATCGTCCTTCCTTTTTCATCTTAATAAGAAGTATCATAATAACAGCTGCGACATTTATCACTATATTAATACCACACCTATTATTAGATTCCTTAACCCCGAGTTATCTAAACTAACACCCTCTAAAAACAGCTATATTTGATAAAGCTGGGGACACGTGCGGGCATTACTGTTCTATTTTTAAATATGAATTAGAGCTCACATGGGGTTCCTATTTCAACATTCTTCAGTTACGATTCGAATTTTGAATTTGTTTATACGTTAAAACCATAGAGTAATATGATTAAGGAAGTAAATAGTTTTATTGATGCTACATGCTAATGTGAAACATTAGCAGATATTTTTGTTTTTTTTTATCTGGTTCAACAAATTGACGAAGCTTAAATAAATGTTCATTTTTACAAAATAATTATTTTTCTTTTTTTCTATGTGACATGTTTTAACTGTACTTCTAAGCTATTGAATTAAATTTTCTATTAATTGCCGGACTTAGATACATACGATTCGATTGTGGTTTGGTAACTACCACAGATAGTTTTTTCTTTTTTCATATGATTACATGATTAATTTTTCTAACTTAGATTTAGTTATACAAAATATTTCGAGGAATTTCGATGTTTGCTTATTACGTCAGAGTTCACGATATTTTAAACCCAAAATTTGGGTTACCGTTTAGCAACCCCGACTGTTTGGCGTTAAAAGACTGACAGTGCATCAACACAGATGTTGCATTGTATATATTTGCAGCAAATATTATTACATCTAGATTATATAAGAAATATAAATGAATAATATAAATATTTATGAATAGAATAATAAAATAAGTCGAGTGTACTCCCATCACATATTTATAAGTAGACTACTACGAATGAGAGGGGATAGTAGGCCTTTGTCTACCATTCTGGTCGAATGCGGGTTGGCAAATTTCACCTAAATTCTTGTATACAAATTCTCAAGTATACAAGTTCTTTCATGATTCACCCTTCACCGTTAAAACACGTATCTTAGAAAAGCCAGACGTGTGTGCTCTTGGGACTGGTTTCGACCTTTGACTTGCATTTCTGCAGTCGGTACCAATCCCTGTTGAGCTAACACTGTTATTAGAATCCTTTCAAATTTTCAAAATTCCATCTTCAGAATTGGACTGGGCGTTTATGAGCCTTGAACTTTTCCTTTTAGTGAAAAGGTAAAGCACGAAAGTTAATTAATCATTCCTTATCACGGCTAAACGGGAATCCAATAAGTCCTCGGTTTTACCACCTCATAAATCACAAAGTTAAAATTCAACGTACACAGACGTACGGCGCCACGTGGACGACAGATGTGCACGATCAGTGAAGGTAAACAAAGGGTTGACTCGATACGATGTAAGACATTTGAAGATTTGGTGCGTTTACCCCAGTACATTTTGTATGGGTTAATTGATTGAAATGGGAAGACAATGAGTTAACATAGTTTTAAAATTGGCGAAGGAACTAACGCGTATCAGACTATGCCGCTCAACTATCACATTTAAAAAAAGAACAAATATTTAAAAATGGAAGACTCGCGACAGCGGTTTCGCTGTTCCGTTGTAGTATGGCGGGACTATAAAGGCAGACTTCCATGGTCGCGTCACGACCGTTTAGGTACATTATGAGATACGCCACCGAGACGAGAGACGGTGAAACCCGATGACAACGACACGTACAATACGTACAATTTGTATACATCTTCTTGTATATAAAAATCAATTGCCGTTGGCGTTGGTTGGCCTCGCATAAACTCCTAAACGGTTGGACCGATTTTGATAATTTTCTTTGTGTGTGTTTGAGTAGATCCCTGGATAGTTTAGATTCACATTTGGACCCAGTAGTTGACAAACTTTTAATTATATGTAGTGGGTGAAACCGCGCGAGACAGCTAGCGAAACCCGAGGACAACGACACGTACTATTTGTATACATATATTATATCAATACATTTTGAGGTAAACGACTGAGATAGGACGCGGTGTGCGACCGTTTCCATACAGAATTACTCATTCATGCCTGTAATCAGGTAGGCAGAGGTGTAACACCCGCACGCCTCGTACACCCACATTTCGCCGAGCTTAGTTTCGTTCTATGTCATAGGCACAAATTCCAGACTCCGGGCTTAAGCAATACAACTACGCTACGGTGGCATTCTGTTTCCATACAAAGCGGATTTGTTGCTATCGCCTGTGTCACGTCATACGTTGCGGTCTCCCTGTCTCGATCGCGCATCTCAACCCGTACCTTTAATAAAACTGTGTCTACACGTTAGTCGGAGACTATTGGGAGACCATTTTTTGTGTACTGTAGATGGATAAAACTTTTCTTAAACTTAAATATTATTAGTTGTTATTAAATATTATTACTTAGGTTAATCTCTCTCCACCATAAATGCAAAACAAATACTTTAAAACAAGAGTCGCGTTTTGTACGGTCTACGCAGTGAACCTTCTGTACACAGAAGTATTACAATATTCTGTGGTACTTGCTCGTAGTTTTATTAATCTACATAGTTTTATATATTTTCTTTGTTGAAACCAAATCTGAATAAAACATATCCCCAAAGCCCATCATAATTTCAAGCCCCATCAATTTCAATGTTAGGGCCGAGTATAGGAGTAATTTAGAACAAATCGCGCGAAAACTCTCTAAGCCGGGCCAGTCGAAGCAATGAGTGAGAAACTCTGATAAGCTTCCTTCACCCTGTACGGATTTTTATTTATATCTTTATTTACGACAGAAGTGGGATGAAGTAATGAGCCTAAACAAAACCAAATAGCATATTTTCTGTAGTGCATTCATTGGTCTAGTGATAGCGTATGTAGAATGAGAGCTGAGGTCCTGGATTTAAATCCCAGGTCGTGCTATATTTGTGATCGATTATTCGATTTAAAAAAATAAGAATGCATTGCCCTGGATTAGATTGTGTAACTATCACACTATAGGACGGAAATAAGTCTGGCGAACTGACAGATATCTTCAAAATTATAGGCGAGAGCTTATGTGTATGCACGTATGTTGGCAGGATTTATTTTTAAACAAACTTCAAGAAAGATGGTTCTCAATTCAGCGAGTTTGTTTTTTGCTTCTTTTATTATATCGATTTTTGCCCAATTGTGGATCGATTTTGTCAAAAAAAAATCATTCGATAGAGATAGCCGGCTGTGAAGCGAGAGGCCGTGGGTTCGATTCCCGCACCGACACGAATGTTTGTGTGATCCACAAATATCTGTTTCGGGGTCTGGGTGTTGTGAGACCGAAAGTCTCTCGTAGTTCCTGATACCCACGACACAAGACTCGTATCTTACTGTGGGGTCAGGACTATGTATGTGACTGTTGGGTGTATTTATTATTATTATTATTAGTTTAGTTGCGATGTGGTCCCATATAAATTTGGTTAAGATCTGATGATGGAGTACGGAGTAAATAAATGAGACTCCTTAACCCAGAACAGCTCATTCGTCACGATTATGTTATTGAGTTGGAATTTACATATCATATCTGTATTAACACTGATAATTGAAAAATGAAATAAGTTTTAACAAAACTTAAAACAAAAAATACGATAAAGTTAAAAAATACCAATTTCTTTGGAGTCGCTGCAATTTCTGCACCGACAGCGCATAGGCACCGACTCCAGAACCCTATATAAATATTGTTATTTTTGACTTTTAGTGTTATTATTTCGAAGTCGGTTTTAATTTTTAACAAAACTATACTATTCATCTATTCTCAAATATATAACGTAAAATTTTAATCATCATGTACTAGAAACATCATAAAGGTGTAAAACAATAGCTTCAGGTGCATTAGACCAAGGTGAGTCCTTTTGTGGGACAATATCAGAGTACATATCATTTAACACAACAGTTACCCAAGTCCTCATGTCTCGGGGCTCTGTAGATATTAAATATTGACACTGGGTAGGCATGACGTCACAAACACTTCACAGTCCACCCTCGTTCTCAAGATATAACCCGTCTGAATTGTGAAGGATCTTGCAAGGATACAGATTTTATGGAAGAGGCAAGAAGTGTTGATAATACGGATAAATAGACTGATTTGGATAATTTGAGTGGTAGAGCCACGCTGTAGACAGTTTTGTCTACAGCATGAATGGGCTGGCTCGACCGGGTCGTTTCACTGTCACAGAAAACCGACGTTAAGTAGCAGCTTGCTGCTGCGTTTCGTACGGTGAGTGAGATATCCGGAAGCCCAGATCCCCTCCCCTTCCCTATCCCTAATTATCCCTTTCCTTTATGGTCGGCAACACGCCCATGATTCTTCTGGTGGTGGGCGTACATGGGCAGTGGAGATCACTTACCATCAGGTGACTTGCTCGTTTGCCGGCCTATACCATAAAAAAAAACAAAGAATCCTTTTTTATTCGAACAAGTATAGCTTAAGCTTGGTCGCATTTTAATTTCAAGAAAATTTGGGGATTAAAGACTCAAATTTCATCATTTATGCATCGGTTTTGATGATCCTTTCATAAAAAAATAAAGTAAAAACATTTTAACAAAATTTAAACCGACTCAAAATAACTAAGAAGCGAAAAATAAAACAAAACAACTTTGAGTCGGTAGGACTGTAGTTTAGCCAATTATTGATACTACTGACTCAAAATTGTTTGGTTTTATTTTTAGCTTTTAATTTTTTTGCGTTCGTTTTTTTATTTTCGAAATTTAATTAACCAACTATTTACTGAGGTTTAAGCCGTTCTCTTCAAATTTCTTCATCGACCCGCGATTATGTCACTTATATTGTATTCGATTGACTTAATTCTAGTAAAATTTAATTCAGACTGATTTCTCTACTGATACGATGCACTGAATTCCTAGCTTATCTAGTCGTACTAACTCCATGCCGTTATGCTAAGTCTAAACCCAAATTAAAGGGCGTATTATTTATGTTAGGCCAGTTCTCTTACGCATTACGTATTTAATTTCGTACCTCAGCACCTGTGGCTTTGTTTATTTCACAAATTCTCTTAACTCCTAATGTTCTAGCAATTTGTTTAGGGCACGAAATTGTGAGCCGACTCATTCAGGCAACGTGACCTTATGGTAAATATTTTTTTATTATTTTTGGCGTGTAAAATATGGGTAAATGTTATATCCAACAGAAGGGCGAAGGAAAATTTCGTCTTATACCGGTTTCACTCGAAATTGTGAAAAATAGGTGAATAATATAGTAAATCATAATAATTATATTAAGAAAAATTTGATTCAATTGAATATAAGTTTTGGAGAGGGCTATGCTCGGTGTTTCTCTACGTCATCAAATTAGAAATGAGGAGATCCGTAGAAGAACGAAAGTCACCAACATAGTCCAATTGGCAGAAGCAAGCAGAAGTGGCAGTGGACAGGCCACATAGCTTGCAGAACCAATAGCCGATGGGGTAGAAAGGTTCTGGAATGGAGGCCACGTACCGGCAAGCGCAGCGTTGGACGTCCGCTTACAAGGTGGACAGACGACCTGATAAAGGTCGCAGGAAGTCGCTGGATGCAGGCCGCTTCCAACAGGTCGGTTTAGAAATCTTTGGGGGAGGCCTATGTTCAGCAGTGGACGTCTTGTGGCTGATGATGATGGCGATAATGAAATATAAGTTTTACTGAAGATTATCCATTAGGTAAAATTATATGATTTTACTTTAAAATGCTTTACTGTAAAGTTTACGTATTGGCTTCAGTATTTTTGCCTTTCCGATATTCATATACATAATCAGTGTCACGTCAAATCGATTTCAAACTGGTACTTCCTAATAATGTATAATGCATTATCTGGCTGATAATTATTTTGATTTATTAAACAAACCGGCCCTTAATCCACCACACCACAAAACCTCATACGAGATTGATGTAACGCTAACCATATTCTTTGAGCACACATCGAACAATACGCCAAGATTTCATTACGCAAGTACGAAGGTCCCTATCTCGCGCCTTTCATCCGGCCGCATTGTGAGCCACCTTTTGTTCACGTTTTAATTCCATACACCTGCTACTACGTGTATTTATGCGTCTAATCTCATTTTATACACGCTGCTAGATGAAATTTGTTGAGACAGTTTGTATGAAGTTGTTTTTGTGAAGGGAATTTTTGTGTTAGTGGTTGAATGTTGGGTGTAAGTTGATGAAAAATAGGAACTATAGTAGAACTAAGTCTAAAGTAGATTTTGTGTATTTTTTTTAAACCGCTAGCAAATAATTATTCGAATCAAGAATGTTTTTTTACATTTTAATACTCGAATACATTTTCGCAAGTTCTTTAGTTGAGCCACGCTGTACACTATCTACAGCATGAATTGGCTGGCTTGACCGGATTATTACAACTGTATTACAGAAAGCCGATGTGATACATCATATCGGCTTTGCAGCTTACGTTTCGTATGGTGAGTGACATCCGGAGGCCTACATTCCCTTACCCTACCCAATCCCTTAATTATGCCTTCGCCTTAAGGTCGGAAATTCAGCCATGACTTTTCAGATATTGTGTTGTTTATGGGCGGTAGAGATCATTTACTATTACTTAATCCACTTGCTCATTTGTCGGCCTGTGCTATAAAAAATAATTATTGCTAAGCCCTCTGCTTAATTACACTTAATAGGTGGTAGATATTAATTTTATCAGGTGACACCTTTGCTTGATGTTATTGCTATAAAACAAAAAGAATTCAGAACCAACTAATGAACAACAATGTATCACTTTCAATCAATGATGGCAATCGAAAAAGCCAAATTCAAACTAAGCAATCCAAAATCCTTTACCGGAAGATTCGATACCTAACTCTCAACGAAAAAATCTACGTTGTAATCTACAAACAAAAGTCTAGATAAAAAATCGGTGCGAATCTATTCCATCGTAGAAATCAAGACTCCCGCTCTCCGGTCCTTAACTCAGTGCTTGTGCGTTTTACAAAAAGGCGCGTTAATGAAGTGCGTTTGAAGCCTACGAGGGTTCTTGTGCAATCCTTTACGTAGATGTTTTACTGAAAGTCCTTTGGATTTTTCTTAATGCGGGTAGAAGAAGATAAGTTCTCGCTACTTTCCGTTTACTTTATTAAAGTCATAATAATCCTGAAATAACCTGCATACATACTTATACATATACATACGTAGGTACATTTGACGGGTCTGTGGTTTAGTGGGCGAGTAACCGACTGTTAAACTTGTTAATTTGTCTGATCGACATATATTTGAGTCGAGCCTGGGTTTTGTGAGACCGAAAGTCTCTTGTAGTTCCTAAAACCCAAAGGAGCAAAGGAGCAAGTGGGTTACATAATGGTAAGTGATCTCCACCACCCATATACGCATATAACAACACCACCCATATAGCGACACCACAAGGATAATAGGCGCGTTGCCGACTGTAAATTCCATTTCAGCTAACTAGGTCAAAATTCAGAAATCACGACAAACACATTAAGGGCAAGACAAATGATTTATCTGTCTGTCACTGGGTTCCACAAATCCTCAACAGGGATCGCGGCGGGCGGTTAATTTCAGTCGCTTCCTCTCACAACGCACGCAGGTCGCCGACGTGCGATGAATATTAATACCTAGAAAGGGACATGTACTACAAAGCGCTATAAGATAGGTTTTTAGACGAGCGATTTATTTAACAAGAATAATAAAATTCTGTTCCTGGATGTGTTTCATGAATAATATTAGATCCCACTGCACGATTTCTATATTTATCTGGTTTTTATTTAATTGCTGTTATTATAGAAGCCAATAGAGCTGTTTTCCTCTCTTCCTAGAGGAAAACAGCTCTTATGTATGTAGAAGTAAATTTGACGAAATAATGATTTAAAAAAAATTGTCCTCGACGACGACGACGTGCTGTAAGGCTATTGAACATGCGCGTTCTGATATTAGGCTAGTAATAAATTTCCAGTAGTGCTGTCTGGTAGTCATTGTCATTGTAGATTTAAGAATTATTGCAAACTAGCGACCTGCGCCGGCTTTGCACGGATAAAACCTTGACAAATATATACCTAAACCTTCCTCATGAATCACTCTATCTATTGCTGAAAACTGCATTAAAATCTGTTGATTAGTTTAAAAGATCTAAGCAAACACAGCGGAAGCGACTTCATTTTATGCTATTTAAATAACATTAATCTGTGCATTAATCAAATATGTTTTGACAAAGTCATCTCATATGATATTTATATCAAATTTACAAAATATACTATGGTAGGGGAGCCCAAGCGGGGATTTCGGGATTTACTAAAGCGCGACAGATTAATATACAGGGGGATACCTTGTACCCGGTTAAGTACCTCCACAAAACATGAGGCTCATATATAAGGCCGCCCGTGAAGGATACAGGATCAGATTAGTAAAAAAAAATTGACCATCAGAAATTCTCGAGCGCGTCAGATTAAGGTAGGGTGAGTTAATTACATCCTAAATAGTTTATATTCCGAAATTTGTGGTTCGATCAATTAAAATTGCAAAATTACTTATGAGGATGATAAAACTGCGTCGAATGCCGCCAACCGCGTGAAAATCGGTTGATCCATTCAAAAGTTATTGCGGTTTGAAAATTCCAAAAATAGTGTTCTATGAAACTTCTATCAGACTTTCGAGCTGGGAGAGCTCAAATGCATAGAAATATTATTTCTTTGAACTCAGCGAGCTCAAAATATCACATAAATTATATTTTGAGCTCAAAAACGTCATAAGTACAATTTTAAGAGCCCAGGAATGGAATTAGCGGGAAGTTGCAGGGATGGCCTTTAAGGTGAACCGTTTTTCTAATTTTTTTTTGTCAGATCAGGCCAATCCCTCTAGATAATCGTCAGATTATGAGACAGTACGTTTAGAACATAAAGATGAACTATATATATCTTAATCTGACGCGCTTGAGTATTTCAAAATGGCGATTTTTTTTTTGCACATTATGAAAATGGCCGCGAGTTTGCGTCCCATCGAAATCATCAGATTAGTGAATGAGAGCTTTTTTTTGGTGCACTTAACACTCCCTTAGAAAATCTGACGCGCTCGATTAATTTTTTTTTTTTTCATTTTCAACTCTTAAATACAACCACCCGCATCATGCAAACGATCAGATTAACATACGTACGTTATTAAAAATACGTAGGGCATTGATGCTATCAATATCTGACGCGCTCGAGGATGTCCATGCAACAGTTTTTTTTTACATATTTAAAAATCTATAACCGCTTCCCCCACCGATGTAAAGGTATATATCATATAACATTTTTTTCTTCATATCATCTAAGCTTTGCATCCCAATAGGTCTCTACGACGCTCGAGTAAATCCCCATTTAGCATCGTGGGCTCCCCTACCACTATAAACCGTCAGTTCCGAGTTGCGACCAGTAATTGAGCTTCATATTTGTTACTTTAAAGAATTGCTTATATTACCTATTTAAACAACGTTCGAATTAAAGCGTTAAATAAATACTTAGAATTAAAGCGTCAAATACGTTTATAGTTTATATCTCCAAATGGAACAGCGACTCGAGCTCTTACATTGCCATCTGCGAGGATAAACAAAGCTAGCTTCGAGATGATTTATGGATGTGTTGCAGTACTGTTTGGGCTTACTTTGGACAATGTGACACTACCTCGTTACATTAACTGCCGTCCTTGAAGGTGTATATAAGAAGTTTATTTTACTGGTGTCTTTTTCAATTTCTTGTCTTTTTGAACTTTCAGTATTTTTTTAGTTTGCCGATGTATGCTATAAAATAAAATATTAAATGTGCGTTATATTTACGGGTCATACAAATATTTGTCTTGATACAGAAATCGAGACGTCTTATTTTGGTGACATAGTGGTAACGATCCGATCAAGCACAATAGACATACTGTCTATAACCTGGCTCACTCACAAAACCAGAAAAGGCCTTTCACGTGGGCGTCACGAGTAAAACCTAACATTCAATATTAATACAGAAATAAAATTCTGTATTACAAATGCATCTGTGGCTCGGGACTGGTGGGAAACTTTCTTAACAAGTTTAAACGTCTAACTTCGGAATCCATTCGGAGTTTGCACAGCGAGATCACTTTTCACTTACATACATATGGGGTTTTTCAGAATTGTACAGAACCGATTAAAAGTTTTATTGAATTCTCGATGTGGCGATAGAATTACGATATGCACATTTAAGAAGTGAAGTTTGGCAGTTACATCTATCGACCGCGTTTTGTCATGGGATTTTGATGGTAGCTTTTTTTGAGCTTTCGAAAATGTTTGGTCATGTTTGAAAATCTATTTTTATCTATCTTTTTCTAGTCTTTACCTTTTTTATTCTGACACTAACACATTAATGAAGGTCAGATGGAATAGGCTTAGTAACAAAGTTCCATTGACATTCTTTAGGTACGGAACAATATTTAAAAAAAACTCGCCGTATTGTAAACCTCCTCCTTTTTTGAAGTCAATTAAAAAGGGTCACAAAAAGTGTTGGGTGAACCCGGGTACGGCATACTTTCATCTATAAAAATATGGTTATACTAATACACATAGCCCTGACGTCACACTAGGTTTAACCTGGTATCAGGAACTACAAGGGACTTGCGGTCCCACAACACCCAGACCCGAAGCCAACATTTGTGGATCACACAAACAACTGTCTCGATGCGAGAATCGAGACCACGGCCTCTCGCTTCGTAGCCGGCTACTTGCCAGCTACGCCACGGAGACTGTCAAATTAAACCAAATATAAGGTAACAGCAAGAATCTTTAAATCACCATTATGTAACTTCTACCTCATTTCCTCAATTTGTTTTATAATAAAAGAAAGAAGTTTGTTTTTTAGAAGATCAAAAGTTGTCAGTACCTAATTAATGTTGAAAGAAGTAGAAATATAGTATATTTATTATAACTATAATTTTATTATAATTCCTTATATACTTACCTACTTATTTCTTACGATTTCTTCCAGAAGATCAAAGAAACATCTTTTTGTGCCTACTGAATTTACATGTTTACGCTTTACTATTGAAAAATAATTTATCATCGTAAACAAAAAATATTTATTCTTTGACCTATAATTGGTATAAAAATTTAAATATTTTCACTTATAGCATAGACCGGTAAACGACCAAGTGGGTCACCTGATGGTAAGTGATCTCCACTGCCCGTGAACGCCCACAATATTACAAGAATGACAGGCGCGTTGCCGACCTTAAAGGGAAGGGATTGGGAAGGGCAGGGGGATTTCGAGCTCCGGATATCTAATTCACCGTACGAAACGCAGCAGCAAGCTTCTTTACTTCGGTTTCCTGTGACCCAGTGGTAAAGACCCAGTCGATCCGGCCCATTCATGCTGTAGACAAAACTGTCTACAGCGTAGCTTACCACTCATAAAATCCTAACAAAAAACATAATCCGAATACATCTTAGCAAAATACTACACATACTAACTGCTTACAATCTACGTGGTACCATATAACAGATTCGCGTAATATGATTTTCAGGCCATTACCCGGTAACGCGGGTTCAAATCCAGCACTTTGTATTCAGATCTCGTCCATCCCCATTCGTATTCTCGAAGCAGTGTACATTAGAATAGCTTTTATCTGATCACTCTACGTATTTTTGCATGTTTTATTTCTTTTTGTATTTGCTTGAATGACAAGACGAGCAAGACGCTCGCCTGCTGGTAAGCTAGTAAGCCTGCTGGTGTTTGCATTATAAAGGGCTGCATGGCACTGAACTACGCTCGTTACCTCGAGACATGTTAAGTCTCATAATGCCCAGTAATTTCACTGGCTTCAATGTCCTTCAAAACGAAACACAACAGTGCTTACACACTGTTGCTTGGCGGCAGAAATAAACTACCACTCAAAGTTCCAACGTTGGTCCCCCGAAGAATGGTCGGACTAAATCTAAATATATAAAACTCAAAGGTGACTGACTGACTGACTGACATAGTGATCTATCAACGCACAGCCCAAACCACTGGCGGGATCGGGCTGAAATTTGGCATGCAGGTAGATGTTATGACGTAGGCATCCGCTAAGAAAGGATTTTGATAAACTCTACCCCCAAGGGGATAACATAGGGGATGAAAGTTTGTATGAAAATCACGCGGGCGGAGCCGCTAGCAAAAGCTAGTAATCCCATAATTCCCCATTTCAACAATCATTACACACACGCTTACACAATGGCTGAGTGACTTTGATAGAACGAAATCTTTACACAATTCAAAGGATCTTTGGCCAAGAGTGAGTTGGCGCGGAAACGGCTCAATGGCTCATAACGATGACGCGTTCACCACAACTCATGTACAAAGGCGTTAAGGAAATGATTTTCCGATAATGTACCGTTCATTCATACATCTGAAAGCTGTAATAAGAGGAATATTGGGTCCTTATGAAGTATTAGGAAGCAGCTAAGGAAGCATAAACACATTCTTTTTTATTTGATTTAATGATGAGATGAGCAAGGCGTTCGGCTTATGGTAAGCGCCACGCCTGCCCATAAACAGAAGCAACATCACACAGAACTTTGAATTACAAAGCACTGCATGGTACTGAACTGCGCTCGTCACCCCGAGACATAAGATGTTAAGCGTCATAATGCCCAGTAATTACACTGGCTTCAATGTTCTATCAGGCGAGCGTCTTGCGAGTTTCGTCATTCAATCAAATAAAAAATATATTATTGTATAAGTTAAGATCGATAAGTCGTCAGTTTGGTATCCTCTGTCACTTTTTCACATAGTTACTGGCTGCAGTAAATTTCATATTTTCGAAACAAAATGTCTACCAAACTTCATAGCTTCTAATCCAAAATCGACAGCGTCTGACGTTAGGAATATAGGAAAATATCATCAATCAAACGCAATGACGGCATCCAAAGTGGCTGGATATACACTGGCTGATGCCCGAGTGAGATTAATGCTAGTCACTATAACAGCTTTTTCATCACCTATGACGCATATTGACGTTTTTGTTGCATTCGTTACTTTAAAAAAATCCTCGGAAAAAGATTGGGGCCAATTTTTGATGAAGCAAAAGTCCTTTCCTGTAGTTACATCGACGTTTCCGCCAAATTTAGACCGATATTTAAAAAAAAATCATTCGATAGAGTTAGCTGCTATGTGGTTCCATAGGCTGGTGGTAGGATATTCATATCCGCCCGGACAGCGACCACCGCGCACATGGTGTTAAAACCTGCCATAGTGACCCACACACCTTGTGTGGATCGCGTTCCAGGATCAGCTAGTATATATCGCAGGCCCCTCGGTTTGCTTTTTCCCTCTTCGGTATGTCAAGCATGCATTCATGCATGGCATGATTCTGGCGATCATCAATTATTGTTAATCGATGGTCGCTGAGTTTTTTTAATTGCACTGCGCTAACTATCACGTATAATGCAGTCACTTTGCCATGCTCGAATAAAAAACAAAAGCTATACATATAACAATATGTCGTCATAACCGTGGTGCGTCCATTTAGTGGTGCTGGTAAGACTAGGTTGGCCACTAATCATTCAATATAGAATAGAATATTGGTATTCAAAGAAAGCCCACGCAATATTACCTTTAATATTATTTCGCTTATAAAATGGATAAAGTATCAAACAGAAAGGCAATTGATTTCTTTACTTTGAATGTCACTTCTACTCGATCCTTTGTCAAAGATTAATGTTTTATGTACCCAAACGTTGCTCAAGGCCTACCCTTATAAATAGCGAAAACGTTACCGAAAAATAGTGCTTATTTTTCGGGGCTAGCGGTAAAATATAGATACACGGACGGACATACTACGGGCGGGCTATTTATCAATGTTAGCATTTTTAGTACTTTATCGGGTGGGTTTTTTTACTTTTATTGCTATCTGAGGCGGTCGGATAAATATTTCTCTTGACAAGTGACATGGGAACATTTTTCAATAAAGCCTAAAGCCTACGTATATAAGTTGGTTGATATCGTGTCTTTGTTTGTATGTTGAAGTGAAACTTCTTTAACATCGTTGTGATGAAACGAAAAAGCGACAGTAAAAAGAGACAAACATATTCATAAATGGGATTTAGGCGCAGTTTTAGCGCCACCGAGGCAAAGAGAAAAAGGGTTCAAACTTATAACATCCCTGTTTTCTGTCGATGATTAAATAAACCCCAAAGTATAGGTTCAGAATATTCAGTACCCTGTTACGCAATATTACAGTACATGTAGTATGCGTAATATTTAAATAGTTTCATGGCATGAATTCAAACACCAGATTTCGAGTAAAAATCTAGATCAATCTAAATATAATAAATGCGACGTGGCCTTGCAAAGCTGACCTATTCATAATTACGCACTGTTTTATAGTTTTTGTTGGCCATATGGTTTTGCGTTTGATTCACAAGAATTACTGTTACAGACATGATGGTCTGGATTTGTACTAGTATAAAGTAAGTAGTGCTGTAAAGTTTTGTTTGATTAATCGGTAGGTATGGTGGTAGGTCCCTCGTATGCGAGAGGCCGTCTCGGTTGGTACCATCGCTTTGTCTATTTCTACCGCCAAGCAACAGTGTGTAAGCACTGTTGTGTTTCAGTTTGAAGGACATCGAATCCAGTGAAAATACTGGGCATTATGAGACTTAACATCTTATGTCTCAGGGTGACGAGCGCAGTTCAGTGCCATGCAGTACTTTGTAATTCTGAGTTCTGTGCGGTGTTGCTTCTATTTATGGGCAGGTGTGGCGCTTACCATCACGCGAGCGCCGTGCTCGTCTCGTCATCCAATCAAATAAAAAAAAAATCTAATCGACACGGACCGACCTTATCCCAATTATATTCAGTTTTTACACACAGTAATAAATGTTTTGTTGTGGTGCTCCGCCCACGTAGCGGCCGCATATCCCACTTTTGCGAATTGGTGTCAATTGCCCCGGCAAAAAGTCTGTCGCGTTGCCAAGTCAGATGTTTTAATTTTTTTTATCATATTCCATGCGAAATGTTTGTTTTTTGCTGACGTCATATGTACGTTGGTATGGGATATTTTTCGCTTACGTTAATTTAATGACATGTATAATGGAAGTATTGAGCTTCTTATATTTCTAGCAATTTCGATTATTTGAACTTGGGCCTATAGAATTTGTTCAATGGACGTCCTATGAACGTTTATAAAGTGGTAGTCGTACGCGATAGGCCATCTGGGTTGGTACCACCGCTTTGTCTATTTCTGTTGTCAAGCAACAGTGTGTAAGCACTGTTGTGTTTCGGTTTGAAAGACTCCGTGCTCGTCTCGTTTTTCAATCAAATAATAAAAAAATATATATGAAAATACTTAATAATAAATGAAAATAATAAATCTCATAAAAATACCTGGAAACTTTGTTAAAGATGATATTTCTTGTTGGTTGAAAGTAAAGAAAAAATATGGTTTGTTTACAATTTTCTTACGTGAGAAACAAATGAAAAGAATAAAGCAAAATTATTTCTACCTGAGTGATTTATAAGGCGCTTAAAAACGCTACTTTTGCAAAACTTAGTAATTTTCTGTTCCGTTTTGGAACGTAGTTCCTTATCGCGCGTTGCGAAAGGGGGCTAGACGGAAAAAATTGGTACGAAAAGTTGTCACGACATAATTCTCCGACCAGCCAGCGTTAGCTGACCTCCCTGGAACATCCGATAATTTCGAAGTCCCAGGTGGCGTCACACAGTAACCAGTCAGCTTGGACCGGACTTTCACAAGACTTTGACCTTGAACCCCAACCGCGACCTTGACCTTGACCCCGCCCTTGACCTTGACCCCGATTTTTACCTAGACTCCGACCTTGACCTTGACCCGACCTTGACCTTGACCCCGATTTTTACCTAGACTACGACCTTGACCGTGACCCCGACCTTGACCTTGACCCCGACCTTGACCTTGACCCCGCTTTTTAACTTGACCCCGATCTTGACCTTGACACAGACCTTGACCCTCAAAATTAAAATTACAAATAATCGAAAGGAACTTCGTTCCATCCGGGTGTCCCTTGACACCTCTCAAGTTTTTTTTTTATACATAACTAGTACATACGCATTCACGCCTGTAATCCTCGGAAGGGTAGGCAGAGAATCGGTACATTAAATTTTCGCCTATTTTATATTTCCGACCCAGGATGCAATAGGGGCGGGCCTTACCACACTGGGCATAACCAAAGGATGTTTGTGGCAAGCGCTTGCAAGCCATGCCTATGCTTGCTAAGTGTCGACAAGCCATAGCCAAGCTTGTAGATGTGGCATAATTAATCACAATATTTACAAGGACATAGCCCAGCGGCTTAGCAAGCTGAAGTGGCAGTGGGCAGGCCACATAGCTCGCAGAACCGATAACCGATGGGACAGAAAGGTTCTGGAATGGAGGCCACGTACTGGCAAGCGTAGCGTTGGACGTCCGCCTACAAGATGGACAGACGGCCTGATAAAGGTCGCAGAAAGCAGCTGGATGCAGGCCGCTTCCACGAGTTGGTCTGGAAATCTTTGAGGGAGGCCTATGTTCAGCAGTGGACGTCTTGTGGCTGATGATGATGATGCCGAGTCAAATGAACTGGTGGGAAGGTTCCAGCGTTTTGGAGAGTCAAGGAGCCACTATGGCGCGTTTTCACTATGTCTATGGTAGTTTTTTTCATAGAATACGCCGGCAAACAAGCAAGTGGGTCACCTGATGGTAAGTGATCTCCACCACCCATGTACGCCCAACACCAGAAGAATCACAGGCGTGTTGCCGACCTTAAAGGGAAGGGATTGGGAAGGGCAGGGGGATTTGGAGCTCCGGATATCTAATTTTTTTTTTTATAGCATAGGCCGGCAAACGAGCAGTGGGTCACCTGATGGTAAGTAATCTCCACCGCCCATGTACGCCGACCACCAGAAGAGTCATGGGCGCGTTGCCGACCTTAAAGGAAAGGGATAATTAGGGATTGGGCAGGGGAGGGGATTTGGGCTTCCGGTTATCTCACTCACCGTACGAAACACAGCAGCTACTTTACGCCGGTTTTCTGAGAGACAGTGGTAACGACCCGGTAGAGCCAGCCCATTCATGCTGTAGCCAAAACTGTCTACAGCGTGACTCTACCACTCTAACTACCCCCAGTTGGGTACAAAACTATCAGGAATCCTCGCACCAGCAAAATGTGATGTATGAGAACTTGCCATTGTTTTTTAAAGCTTAGCCAATACTTTACTTACCAATCTCAATAAACGTAATAGTGAACCTGAAACAATAAAACTCGGTTATTGTCATTTCACAAGATTTTTTATAGCATATGCCAGCAAACGAGCAAGTAGGTCATTTGATGGTAAGTGATCTCCACCGCCCAAGTTCGCCCGCAATACCAGAAAAATCATGAGCGTGTCGCCGATTTTAAAGGAAAGGGATAATTAAGGGATTGGGAAGAGGAGGGGGATTTGGGCCTCCGGGTATCTCACTCACCGTACGAAACGCAGCAGCACGCCGTTACTTTACGTCGGTTTTCTGTGAGACAGTGGTAACGTCCTGGTCGAGCCGGTCCATTCCGTCCGTAGACAAAACTGTCTACAGCTTGGCTCTACCACTAATATTGAACTATTTTATTTCAATAAAAAAAAAACACATCACAAATCGCTTTACCATGTGATAGTCAAGAATCCAACTTAGGGCAAAGTTCTCGACCTCAAAGTAAATATTATTGGTCGATAAAATTTAACGGAAAAATACAAAATTATCACTAACTATACGGTAAAAGATATACCAAATTGGTGACTGTAGAATTCATAATCTTCATTATCTGACGGTTTAAATTTATTCGAACATCGAAAAATCGGCTGAAAGAAGGTGTTGAAAAAAAACAATATTGAGTGTAACAAGATCCATAGTGAAATAATATCTACAGTGAATTATTAACTCGGTTCGTTGGGCATGACAATTATTATAGCCAAGCCGAAACGTACCGAGCGATGTAACTGAAGCGAAAAAATATTATCAATAAGGAAATTCAGAATCCACGTAATTGTACGTTTAGTGTATTGAAATAGTTCGGGTGAGTATTATTGATATTTTCGAAATATATCATCATCGACATTTGGAGAAATAAGAAATAAAATTTATGATAAAAGCCGATGATAGTGAGTCAGCAATATGACGTTAAAGAAGCGAGTGTCGGTAGATAAAATATGGAATGATTTTTAATATAAGGCAGCTGGTGGGGGGATACTTGTATCCGACCGGATAGCGACCACCGTACACTGGTGCTAAAACCTGCCATAGTGGCCCACCTTGCGTGGGTCGCGTTCCAGGGTCAGCCAGTGTATATCCGGTTCTCCCCAGGGGGCTTGCCCCTGATCCTCACCCTTTTCCCATTCCTTTTATCTTTCCCTCCCCCTTGGCCCTTTGGCAGGCCGGCATGATCTTGCCGACCAACGATGGACACATTGTTTATCGTTGGTCGACAATATTCTTGGATTACGCTACACTTACCATTAGGTGTAGCGTAGTCACTTTGCCGAGCCAGGATAAAAAAAAAAGATATGTCTCTTATTTTATTTCATAACTGATGCAGAGATTATATCGTATATTCCATAATATTCTTTCACTTTAAGTCATTAGTATAATGTTAGCAGATATTTGTTTTTGATAAAGGCGTCGGAAAAAATATTATGAACAGTGTCCCGTTGTGTTTATTTATTTATGAATAATCCGCGTCGGAAACAGCATCCAACTGTCCAAAGGATCGCTCTGCATCCCACGTCAATAAAATCGGATACGTAGTGAATTTGATCAGACGATTACGCAGTTGGACGTCTTTACCGAGTCTTAAGTGTTTAAAAACAAGCATTGACAGAGTAAATCAACCAAAGAGGCGTGAAACAAGCCACGTCTTAGGTAGAGAATATATAATCTTGTTAAGCCTCTGTATATTGCAATATGGCGTCTTGAACATTTATTTATTTATTTATGGTAAAGGAACAGATTTGTAAATCCTACTTTTGACGGTGATTTTTCCGTCTCGTAAATATGTATATACGAGATCAAAGGCACATTTGATACCCAATTGTGCTTAAAAAGAATATCTTACTGAATAGATTAATGTTGATGAAATAAAGTACCTACTCCCTTTGAGAGAAATAGTAATCACAAATTAGTGGACATCAGATCAACTCTAATAGTCTACCGAAGTTTACTTTTTTTATTTGATTGAATGACGAGACCAGCAAGGCGCTCGCCTGGTGGTAAGCGCCAAGCTCATAAACAAAAGCAACACCGCACAGAACTTTGAATTACAAAGCACTGTATGGCACTGAACTGCGCTCGTCACCCCGAGACATACAATTTTAAGTCTAATAATGCCCAGTAATTTCACTGGCCTCAATGTCCTTCAAAACGAAACACAACAGTGCTTACACACTGTTGCTTGGCGGCAGAAATAGACAAAGCGGTGGTACCATACCAGACGGCCTCTCGCATACGAGGACCTACCACTATTGTAAAGTACTACTTACTAAAGTATATGTATGTTTCGAAACCAATAAGATTCCACATTCCAACTCCAAAAAGCTTAAAATATGCCCACGACATGTCTCGGGCAAAGCGAAAATTATTGCCGACAAATATCGCAGATAAAAGTGTCATTCAATAAAATTACATCGTCATGTTAGGGTTCGTAGACAAAATACCACAGAGATGTAGATATTACTATTTTCTCTACTTTACTTGTACTTTTAGCATAACGTGTCGAATATTCTATGCATCCATGCTAGCTTGTGAGAGTTAGGGTGGAAACAGGGGTGTATATGTATCTCTGTGTCTGCCTCGGTCATCCGCCTCTCCTGTCGCAAGATTTGTTTCTTCTCTCTTCGGAGTATGAAGAAGGATTTATACAGGTCAGCATTAGTCTGGTGACCAACGATAAATTCATTGTTTATTGGTGGTCGCTGGGTTTTGGACTGCACTGCGCTTACCATCAGGTGTAGTGCAGTCATTTTGCCGTGATCGGATAAAAAATCTTCGATAGACAAATAGATATAAATAGGTAAAACTGATTTTTCATGACAAAATGATTCGACAAAATTATCTCCTGTTGCTTAATATTCTTCCGTAACGTCTCTGAGTTCTGCAGTCCGTACTATGCTAAAGTTTAAAATTATAATAAATAACCGTGATAAAATCCGTTTAAATTAGTTTTATTTCAATCTGAAACAATAGCGTAAATGTAGAAAATCATTTAAATGTATTTTTCAAACATCATTGGTATTGTAGAAGAGAAAGTTGAAGTTATATAAAAATAAAGCGACAAAATTGAGAAGGTAAAAGATCCTTACACCAGCCAAGATACTTGTCAAATAATAATACTAGCCCTATGATAAACACGTCCCACTGCCGAGCTAAAGCTTCCTCTATCGGATGACAGGGTTTAGACCTTAATCCACGATAGCCTAATTCTGGTTGGTAGGCTTCACATGCCTTCGAAATTCTTACGAATAACTGCTCAAGTATGTAGGTTTCCTCATGATTTTTCCTTCACCGTAAAAGCAAGCGATACTGAAGTCAGAGGTGCGTCCTTTTGGGGTTGGTTCGGAACTCACGATTTTCGTCTTGAGGGTCGTTCGTCGTTCCGTACTACTCCCTTTTGAGTTATCGCCGTTCTAACACTAGCTAAAAGGATGCCCAAATTAATAATAGTCCTAAATTAACCTACGTTGTTATTAAAAGAATTATTATCGCTCACAAACCTCTTAAAATTCAACCATATTCATTAATCCGACGATATAAATAAGCCACAACTATTAAACTGCAAAAACTTTGGCAATACAAAAACTTTCACAATCCAGTCGGCGCGGCCACAAATCAAGCGAAATTTTTCCCGTTTCGTCCATTCGCGAAATATTCCCAATTGCGAATACAGTAAAACCTCGGTTATAAATCAACGGTTAACGAGATTTGTTCGCGAACAGCAGTGGCTATTAGTTCAGCGAGTTTAATAATGCACCAACTTGTGCAGTATAAAAGTGGTCAATATTATTGTTAATGTTTACTTGGATTTTGAAAAGTTTTTTTTGAAAGGTTTTATTATTAGATGCACTTTGTATGGTTGTATCTTTATTAACTTAGTAGTTGCCTTGAGGCTTGATTTTCATACAATTAAAGGTACAATAGCGAAAATTTTATACAATACTCTAGTATTTGGGCTTTTGGAACGAGGTCTAAAGTTTTACATTCCAGTAACTATGGCAAAGCGTTGATCACTAAAAAACTAGAATCCACACTAGAAAATAAGTGAAAGAAATTATAATTACTGCAACTACAGATATTGCTCTCAGCGACAAGTGTCAATATGATCTATATAAAAAAGAAGCAATAGCCCGAGTTGCCCCCTGTCTCACATCCCATTCCAACCCGTGAGGATAGGACAAGGCATCTGCCCATCACACTGTTGACCTGGTTTCTATACCAAAACTTAATGATGTTAAGTTGTTCATATGGCAGGTAACGTCCTCCAACTTCTTCCACAAAATGTCGTATAAAACCAGATTAAAAGCCCTGGAGAAGTTTATTTTATTTTTTTATTTGATTGAATGACGAGATGAGCAATGATGGTAAGCGCCACGCCTGCCCATAAAAAGATGCAACACCACACAGAACTTTGAATTACAAAGCACTGAATGGCACTGAACTGCGCTCGTCACCCCGAGACGTAAGATGTTAAGTCTCATAATGTCCATTAATTTCACTGACTTCAATGTCCTTCAAACCGAAACACAACAGTGCTTACACGCTGTTCCTTGGCGGCAGAAATAGACAAAGCGGTGGTACCAACCCAGACGGCCTAGGATACGAGGGACCTACCACATTGTAAAGCAAGTCGAGTAAACCGGCTAATACAGGCGTTCCACGATCCGTATAATATTTATGCGACCCATTTTTACTTCTAAACAGCCTGTCTAGTAGTATACATTGAAGACTTTGAGTCAACCTAAGTAATTACTACGTGTGACCTTGAAACTATATTCTGACTGAAGAATCAAACTAAGTTAATTTATTTAAATCGGCCGTTGGTGATTCGGTTCTTTAAATTTAATTATTTCTCAGAGATACCAATTAAGATTATTTATGTACTCAGTAAAGGAGCAGAAACTTAACTGATTCTAACTTCTGAGTGTGAGAATATAGAATTCTAGAAATGACTAATTGGGAGTTGACGGATGTACCTTCGGACCACCAACATGCTGTGCGTGGTACACTCTGCTGATAAATGACGAGGCAATAGTAAACCTTGATTCCCGTTGTGGGTCAGACGGAGGGTCACCCTATATACCAATTACCGTCGAACCATTATGGAGAGGCAAACCCTGGCATTAGTCGGGATATCGCCAGTCAAAAAGAAAAAGACTAATTGACAGTTAAAGTTAAACGTCTTTACATGTGGTGGACAGAGGACCTGATAAAGATCGCAGGAAGTCGCTGGATGCAGGCTGCTTCCAACAAGTCAGTTTGAAAATCTTTGGGGGAGGCCTATGTTCAGCAGTGGAAATTTATGGCTGATGATGATGATGATGATGATGATGATGATGATTGGGCTTTAAGCTATTCTGCCAATATAGTAACAATAATAAAAGATCAAAAGAACAATCTCCCAGTATAAGAAGAATCAATGGAACAATTTAAAATAGAAATGCAAACAGGCGTAGTCAATCGCTGCCGATTGAAACGTTTTGAATCACCATCTATTCCTGTTATAGAAAGGCGTCGAAACGGCAATGGGTGAGCGTTAAATCGCTGCCTACCCTGTCATACGTCACCGCAATACAATTTAAGCGACAAAATGCCAGTTGCGGTCGTGGGGCGGTAACCGTGAATATGTCACAAAGGGTTTATGGCTTTAAAAATAAGGGGCAACGTGGTTTTTCGAAGTTCGGTGTAAACACACGGGTACTAAGGGATTTTGGACCGACTACAAAAATCGGAATTAATTCTATATTCATCTGTATGTTTACGCGTAAATCCGCCAAATGTGGACCTATTTGGATGTCTTTTTGTATACTATTCGGTTCGATCCTGTGGTGGTGAAGCTAAATTTTTAAACGGGTGAAATCGATGGAGAAGTACTATAATTTCGACACTGTGACGATTCTTTCATAAAAAAATAAAAGTATGAAATATCGAATAAAACAGACTGAAACATTTAACAAGGTGAAAATAGAATAGTACTTTTCTCAGAAATGTCTAATGCAGGGATTCCTAAAGTGGTTAATATCCCCTTGAGGTCAAAATCGGTTTCTCAGGAGTCGATATAAACGAAAAAAAGCATAGTATTTAAATTGGTAACTATTTTGTATCAATAGGAAAAAAAACTAGAGATAGGATTTTTAAAGTAATTTGGCTATGGGAGTCTGAAGTATCAGTTAATTTTAGAAAAGGGGTATCTTCATTGACAGCCTCCGTGGCGCAGCGGGCGAGTAGCCGGTTGTGAAACGAGAGGCCGCGGGTTCGATCCCCGCACCGAGACAAACATTTGTGTGATCCACAGATATTTGTGTCGGGGTCTGGGTGTTGTGAGACCGAAAGTCTCTCGTAGTTCCTGATACCCACGACACAAGACTCGTATCTTAGTGTGGGGTCAGGACTATGTATGTGACTGTTGGGTGTATTTATTTATTTATTTATATCTTTATATATATAATTCTTCTGTGAGTGTGTATGTTCCTGAACTTCTCTTAAACGACTGGACCGATTTTGATGAAATTTTTTGTGTGTGTTCAAGGGGATCTGAGAATGGTTTAGAGTCACAATTTTGACCGCTGGACAATGTTTTTTTTATTAATTTTTAATTTATTAGTAGTTGTTGATTTTGGAATGTTTTAGTATAAACCGGATGTTTGTCGTTGCGAAGCTTGCCGTGATGACAGGTCGTATAGCGTCTAGACTGGACAGGGACAGGACAGGGACAGGACAGTGAGACAGGACAGTGAGACAGGAAAGTGAGACAGGACAGTGAGACAGGACAGTGAGACAGGACAGTGAGACAGGACAGTGAGACAGGACAGTGAGACAGGACAGTGAGACAGGACAGTGAGACAGGACAGTGAAACAGGACAGAGAGACATGACAGAGAGACAGGACAGTGAGACAGGACAGTGAGACAGGACAGTGAGACAGGACAGTGAGACAGGACAGTGAGACAGGACAGTGAGACAGGACAGTGAGACAGGACAGTGAGACAGGACAGTGAGACAGGACAGTGAGACAGGACAGTGAGACAGGACAGTGAGACAGGACAGTGAAACAGGACAGAGAGACATGACAGAGAGACAGGACAGTGAGACAGGACAGTGAGACAGGACAGTGAGACAGGACAGTGAGACAGGACAGTGAGACAGGAAAGTGAGACAGGACAGTGAGACAGGACAGTGAGACAGGACAGTGAGACAGGACAGTGAGACAGGACAGTGAGACAGGACAGTGAGACAGGACAGTGAGACAGGACAGTGAGACAGGACAGTGAGGCAGGACAGTGAGACAGGACAGTGAGACAGGACAGTGAGACAGGACAGTGAGACAGGACAGTGAGAGGACAGTGAGACAGGACAGTGAGACCGGACAGTGAGACAGGACAGTGAGACAGGACAGTGAGACAGGACATTGAGACAGGACAGTGAGACAGGACAGTGAGACAGGCCAGTGAGACAGGACAGTGAGACAGGCCAGTGAGACAGGATAGTGAGACAGGACAGTGAGACAGGACAGTGAGACAGGACAGTGAGACAGGACAGTGAGACAGGACAGTGAGACAGGACAGTGAGACAGGACAGAGAGACAGGACAGAGAGACAGGACAGTGAGACAGGACAGTGAGACAGGACAGTGAGAAAGGACAGGACAGGGACAGGACAAGACGGGGACAGGACGGGGACGGGACGGGGACGGGACGGGACGGGGAAAGGACGGGGACGGGACGCGGACAGGACGCGGACAGGACGGGGACAGGACGGGGACGGGACGGGGACAGGACTGTCCAACCGGAGGGAGGTGGGAGACGACCTGACTTAGGTCGTCGAAGTCAATTAAATGTGCGACGGGCTACCTCACGTGCAATGGCGCAGTAGCTCACTTAATTGCATTTAATGTAAATAAAACATTTGTATTAAGTTTTGACCACATTTTACACAAATATATTATGTAGGTGATACGAAGTTCACCGGGTCATCTAGTTATTTATAAATAGTTTGGAAATCCCTGGTCTAATGAAAACTTAAACTGAATCGACGTCTGAGTGCGGCAGTATGTTTATTGATTCACTGCCACTTTTAAATAATCCTCCAATAAAACGTTCTAATTTTCGAAAATGGATTTAACAGCATTCGATATTCAAATTGGTCGTGAGTTGGCGACACGTGGTACCTTCACCGCCCGAAGCGCGGCGTGCGCGGCGCCTTCTAACAAAGTAGATTTCCCGCCTTTTCCGTGAGAAATTGCCAACATCGTCTCGACGTTTGACGTTTAGCTTGGTGTTGCGTTTTATTCTATCTTATTTGCGTATAGTGTTGCTTTGGTGTGAGATTGTGACGGTTTCAGAAAGGATCTTTAACAGAACATGATTTTCTGAAAAATTTCAGTCTGCATTTGGCTGTTTGTAAAATTTGCTATTGTTTGTGATTTTTTTTTGGTTATTTTTTATATTCTTTAGGGATTACTTACAAGAACATACCTACTGATAAAAACAATATAATTGGTCCAAAGTATAGTAGGTCCTCACCCACACTCACTTTACATATTTCTTCTGCCAAGCTGCAAGGGTGAAAAGTGTAAGCATCCGAGTATTCCATTTACACTGAAGCCATTTAAATAACCGTACATTGTATGACTTCGTTTTGTACGGCGTGTAAAGATTACCGGAGGCCCAAGTCTTCTTCCCAATCCCCATTCCTTTCCTCTTAGGTTAGCAACGCATGCATGATTCTTCTAGTATCGTGGGTGTATATGGATATCACTTAACATCAAGTAAATCTCTTGCTCCTGTGGTAGTTTGTACCATAAAGGACGATTTCACTTCGAATGAGTTGTAAAGAGGAATTGACCCACGCAGATCATTACGTCAATAGAGCATTATCATTAATGCGAACACTGAATTCATGTTGACCTTATTTACATATTACCGGGAATTTTGATGGCAATGGAGAGGCGACGAAAATTCGGTAATGAGAATTTGGGAAATAAATATGAAGTAGGCGTTTACTGATTTGGTTATAAATATTAAGTTTTTTTTATTTGTCTCGTGAAATTTATTTCTTAGTTTTGTTAGTGTTAGTTCAAAAGAGCGCAAAGGGCTAATCCATATTTAATACATTACGCTCTTTAAATATAGCTAGTTCTAAAATCATTCTAGTGTACGACAAAGAATTTTATGGTTTTTTTTTTTTAACGTCAATCAAGTAAGTGGGTCGCCTAATGGTAAGTAATCTACCGCCCATAATACAAAAAGAATAATGAGCGCGTTGCTCATTTTAAAGGAAAGGGGTAATTATGGGATTGGGAAGGAAAGGGTTTTGGGCCTCCACATATCTCACTAAGCGCAGCAGCTATTTTACGTCGGTTTTGAGCGAGACAGTGGTAATGACCCCGTCGAGCTGGCCCATTCATACCGTAGACAAAACTGTCTACCGCTTGGCTCTGTCACTCAGACCATGCAAAATGCGGGAAAGATTTTAAATATTTACACATCATCGAAATAACGTCAAGACGATGCAACATAATCCCATACATCGTTTTAAATCTAAAAACACGATTCGCGCAAATTATACCGAAAACTTCTTGTACAGTATCTTCTCGCGAATAAAATAACCTCCCGGATAACTAAAACCAAACCAACAAAGTAATTCTTTGAACATCGCGAATCTAAATTAAATTCCATCGTCACGAAAATTAAGCTCCCATCCCGAATTCCGCGTCGGATTATGGGGAATACAATCCCACGGAACCGTTGCGAGCCTTTAACACTTTCCAGTTGACGAATCCCACACGTCCAGAGGGCGTTACGTTATTGGATTTCGGTTCAGAGCGCTCGAATGTCGCACCAGAGGCACATTCAACAACCGTATACGTGGGATATTTTATTGTTTAAGAGTTGCGTGGCAAATTGTGGTACTTTTTATGCTGCACTTATCCTACTAATATTATAAATGTAAAAGTTTGTTTAGATGTTTGGATGTTTGTCCGTCACACATGCTGAAACTACTGAACGGATTTTATTGAAATTTGGTATACATACAGGGTATGAACTGACTTGGGTGATAGGCTACTTTTTATCCCGGAAATCCCGGAAAAAGCAGATCACGCGGGCGGAGCCGCGAGCAAAAGCTAGTTAGTTATAATTTGTCCTTAATGATTTTGAACAAATTAATTTTAGCATTAAATTTCGTTTATTGAAGTGAAACTTCTTTATTATTCGGTACTGTCTACCTACTTTTGTAATTTCAATCAAGCAGTACTAGTATACTGTACAACTGTCATACACTACTATATTAAACGATGAACCAAAATTTATTTACATCAAAAATTTACTGCAATTCCAAATATAAATTATAAAAACAATACATTATCGCATGCAAATGATTATGGACAGTTGGAACTCGATAAAGGTTTTAATTAAAGCCTTCCGGCGATTCAGCATGGTGGATGTCAAAGTAGGAATGTGTCACGTGCACTTCATGACGTCGATAAGCCTCGCATTAAAGTTAACTGGATATATTAAACGTAAATAAAATATTTATTTGTTCACGGTGGGCTTGATGTTCTACTATTACTTATCTGCACCTCAATTCAAAACTCTTTGGTAATTTAACAGAATCGTTCAATTCGATATCGTTTCCGAATTGTACGTCAGATTTCGAGTTATTCAGAATTCATGCGCTTTCGTTCGATTCGAATTCGGTTGGGTCTTTAGCATGTTTAGAACACCATTCTCTCTCGATTCTTATACTTCAAGATTTTCCTTTACTTCAAAATCGACTACGCAAGCGCAATACTTCTGATATTGTCGTTGGGCATGGATGATGGTATAAATTTGCGGTCAGGTGACCTACTTGCTCGTTTGCTGGCTTTCTGTTATAGTCTTTTGACTTGATTACTATTACATTGGATTGATAGATAGCTACCATTCGACTACAATTAAAAGTGTTTCCTTAAAACTAAATTCTTCTCCTTCTTCTGACTTTAGTTACCGAAAGTTTGCCGTCAGCTTAGAAATTCTAAAACTAGAATTTTGGCTAAAACCTTTGTTCCATCAAATCCTGGATTATAATACTAATACTATTAGTAGCCCTGTATTATACATGTCCCACTGCTGGGCATGGGCCTCATCTACGGAATGGAAAGGGTTAGGCATTAGTCCACTACGCTGGTCTAATGCGGGTTGGCAGACTTCACATACCTTTTAAATTCTTGTGAGAACTTCTCAGATATGTAGGTTTATAGGCAACAAAACTTTACTAAAATATTTACATTCTGATATTATAGTAACCGCACAGCACCCAATTATTTTCCCAACCAAAAGACTAAATTGAAGATCGCTTTACTTTCATATTACGCTTGAAATAAAATAAAACGTTTCGAATGTAACATTTTTCCGCTTGTGGAAACATTTAACGTAACTATTTTAAGTCGAAATTTCACAAAAGAAGAACCACTTGATCTCATTTTGTAACCGTGCCAAAAATAGTTACGACCCAGTGGGTAGTATTTAGTTAGCTGGGGTTCCGGGTTCGTTTAACCGCTCGGTTAATATTGTCGTCTGGCTTAATCTGCTCGCTTTGTTTATTTTTCTGCGTGGCGAGTATAAGATCAGAGAGATATAAGGTTAAAATATTATTACGTAGAGAAATTAAAATACCAAAATTGTGTGTATAAACTAATCTTAGCAAAAATAGAGTTTCCTTTTATCTAATATTGACAGCTTTCGAGGGGCAGTGGGCGAGTAGCCGGCTGTGTAGCGAGGGACGCGGGTTTGATTCCCCCACCAAGACAAATAGTGTGTGATCCAAAATATTTGTTTCGGTTTTGGGTGTATTTTCTTCCCAGAGTAGTTGACGTCAGGTACCCACCTGACCGCCGGTCTTAAAAACTAAATACAAAATAGTTCTGCAACACGAGTGGTATTAGGACAGATGGAAGAAGGCTATTATCTAATATTATTTAATCATAATCGTGGCGAGCTTGCCACACATACAGGGTTACTTTTAAAACACTAACAACCTCGTAGGACTAGACAGCTAACCCCATAAGGAACAACTTTTGTTCTTTGCTCAAAAGAGCAAAAAAGCCAGCCTTTTTATTTTTTTCTAAGACATATTTAAATACTACTTTTTTATAATCTGTCAAAACAGCACTATAATTTAGCCGGTAAAACTGACAACAGGAGACGATACGTCGTGAGATCCTTTAAAAATAATCCTTTTGCAGAACGAGACGGATTTGGTTAGAGCATGTGAAGTAAAATGTTCACACAGTTGAAAGTGGCTGGCAAGTGATATCTCTGCAATATTGAGCTGTGTTCAATGCGTCGGCCGGCAAATAACATTTATCAGCAGTGAGAGCAAGTGGCTCCATTTCAGCGTATCGTGTCAGGTGGGTTGACGTGAAAAGTAAAAAATAAGAAGTATATTGGATTATTTACACATTGCGTTTTATACGATTAATGATTTTGCCAGACGTTTCACGAAATTCTCGTCTTCTCGTCTCGTCATTCAATCAAATAAAAACAATACTAGTACATCTGTTCTTAATCTCTAAGAGCTACTGCACTAATAAAACTAGATTGCATTTATTGACATAAAACACAGGGTGAATTAAAATTTTAATCAAATAATAGTTTTGTCTTTATCAACAACAAATATTCCTTTATACAGAAGCCTTCTGAAAACACCCAATCAATTTTAGCCAAGCCCTTATTTAGACATATTTAAGGATTTCATTTTGTACTAAGGAACGTGGCTATTTGAGAATAGCCACGTTCATAATATTTTCCCCAGACGCCAATTTTTCGCTAAAATGTTCTGCATTTTGACGACTCGATTAAAAATTAAATCATACATGGTATCTGTGACCAAAACAATGATAGACGAAGTCTCACAAATAAAATATTTACATTCGAAAAGATCTTGCCGGGTTCAGTGTAATATACAACATGACGGCACAAATGTGCTTCGGCAGTGTTCGTTTTTTACGAATATGCAACGATTGCGATTGGATATTCGGTTCCTATCAGACACTCAAAAAAAAAAGTACACATTCTTTTATTGCATCCTTCTTCCCTTTAGGCAAGAGAAGGTAAGGTAAAGGATTTAAGGTAAGGATTTAAGGATTGAAGGCTTTAATCAAATTGTGGTGATCACTGGAATGAGATACTGCAGGGGTCACGTACCACCTTTTTTTCAGGTCTGAAAATTTCTCTCCCCAGAGAGTTTGACGTCAGATCAGAGAGATCTTCTATAACGTGAGTAAAAATCATATTGCCATTGGGATTAAAACATATAGCATTGAGTACTATGAAATTTTCAAAAACTTACCTATTATCACACAAAATACAGAGAGTTCCGACAAACGTTATTTGGGATCGAAAATTGACTAGATTTTTCTGTATTAGTTCATGAGACTTTGTCTATCTTTGTTGTTGGTCTGTGCATGTCACTTGATGAGATTTTCCGTCGGTGTTTGCAGTTCCAGTTCTGTCATAGTAGTTGCGTTTTGTTGTTTGTGCCAACCCTATTACATTATTATGACGTCACTTGTTTTTGGCTGGTTTTATATTTCACACAGCACGAAATGTATTTTCACAAAATGTTTCATGTCATGAACTTAGATGTGATCGTAGACTTAAAGTTTGCGACAGATGAATCATATTAATATTAAATAGAAAAAAGTTATTGTTGCACCATCATCAAGGTGGTATGTCCCTCGTAAGCGAGAGGCCGTCTGTGTTGGTACCACCGCTTTGACTATTTCTGCCACCAAGCAACATTGTATAAGCACTGTTGTGTTTCGGTTTGAAGGACATTTAGGCCACTGAAAATACTGGGTATTATGAGACTTAAAATCTTATGTCTCTGGGTGACGTGCGGAGTTCAGTGCCATGCAGTGCTTTATAATTTAAAGTTTTGTGTGGCTTCTGTTTGGCTGGCTGTTTTGGCTGGTGGCTTCTGTTTATGGGCAGGCATGGCATGCAGGCCACTGAACTGCGCTCGTCACTCCGAGACATAAGATGTTAAGTCTCACAATGCCCAGTAATTTACTGAAATTACTGCCACTACAAGCCACTGGGCTTCAATGTCGTTCAAACTGACACACAATAGTGCTTACACACTGTAGCTTAGCATAATTGCACCAATGTGAATATAGTTTTTTTTTTTTAATAAAAACGATACTTAGCACGAGTATATCTAGAGATAGAATATCGTATCGTTTCATGTCAATCATAATCCCACTAAAAACGTGAATGTGAAAAAGGAGCTAATTCAGTACAAACGACGTTTGGGATCGTCCCGTCTCGCCGCGTCGGCGTCACTTCGTCGCCGAGAAAAGAGTTGGAATTTAAACGGATACCAAGCACACACACACACACACACACGGCTGTCGTGTGTCTAGATTAAATTTTAAAACGACCCCAAAAATCAAGTTCTGTATTGATATCATTAGTTATTTGAACTAATATTACAAAGATTTCTTATGTTTACGCGAATATTACTCATTGAAATAAAAGTAATTTAAACGGAAAAGCTTTCAAAACGTCGGGATCAAAATTTATAAAAAACCGTGATAAAATCCATTTAAATTAGTTTTATTTCAATAATATTAAAAAGAGGAAACTTTTGATTGTTTGTTTGCATTGAATGGGCTCTGAAACTACCGGACCGATTTGAAAAATTCTATCACCATTAGAATCCTACATTATCCCTGATGAACATAGGCGATATCGATAATATAACGGTGCAGAATTTCACGCGGGCGGAGCCGCGAGCGAATGCTAGTAGTATTATAAATCCTCTTCATATTAAATCTAGCTCACGCTTTTAATATAGACGTCTTCAGTATAAAATTGTAGATCATTCATCACTCAAATACAACAAATTCTATTGTAAAAAGTTTATCTTCTTCTTATAAAAAAAATATAATTATTAATTACCATTCGTTCAGTTTGTTAGTCTTGTAAAAACTCCCAAAACAGCTGGACCGATTTCGAGTATTTTTTTGTGTGTTTGAGTAGGTCCGGGATGGTTTAGATTCACAATGAGACCCAGTAGTTTAAACTCTTACTTTTAATTATATGTTGCGGGTGAAACCGCGCGGGATAGCTAGTAGTAAATAAAACAGTAGAAACTATATAAATGTTTCTAAAGATCAAACAAAACACGTTCTAATTTATTATATCAACAGGATTTAAAGAACAAAATATAATAACATCGTCAAGGGAATACACCCACGTTCATTTCAAATTTCATTCAAATAAACTGGACGTATTAGGGCGAGGACACATTAGAGCATTTACTTCTAAAGTAAGTCCAAAAACAGGTAAGTAGGTTTCAAAAGATAAAGTTTCAAAAAAGGTCTCATTTACATTATTGATGGTGGTAGGATATTCATATCCGCACGGATAGTGACCGCCGTACACATTGTGGTAAAACCTACTATAGTAACCCACACACCTTATGTGGATCGCGTTCCAGGATCAGCCAGTGTATATCTGGTACATTCGATTATTTATTGGTATTATTTTATTTATTTTTTATTTTTTTATTGGTATTTTGCAATTTAATTTAATAGTTGATTGGGTGGGTATAGGGTACCTCCTTGTATCCCTATGCCTTCATCGGTCATTCGCTGACCCAGGTCCCTCGATTTACTTCTGCCCTCTTCGAAATGTAAAAAAGCACTGATACAGGTCGGTATGATAGCAGGCATAGAAAGTCTTAAGTGTGCAATCACCTTTAACCATATTGTTAGGTTATGATCCCGTTTTCAGTAGTAACTACACTAACCTATAAACACGCTTGTTTTTTGCATTAGCTTTATGAGATTCACAGATGATTATGAGGTCAATGTATTATGTAGGTGTAGAATTTTTTATAGCAGAGGCCGACAACGCGAGCATTGTCGGATTCCTTGACGTAGTAGGCGAGTAGCCGGTTATGAAGCGGATAGCCGCGTGTTCGATTCCCGCATCCAAATGTTTGTGTTATCGGCAAATAATTGGTTCTGGGTGTTTTTTTTTTATCAGAGCACAGCACAGTGACTATACACCTCACGGTAAGCGAAGTACAGTCCAAAAAACTAGCGACCACCAACAAACAATGAATTCATCGGTGGCTGGTGACCACACCATAAATCATGCCGGCCTGTATAAATGCTTCATCCCTCTTCGGTGAGGAAAGAAAAGGAGAAGTGTTTTTTCTCCTCAGAGGGGTGAAAAAACTACAAACTAAATATTTCTGCAAGATGTGTTGATAAGCATGTTGCGCCAACCCCACTGCGAGTGGGATAAGGGCAGGTGGAAGAAAAAGTAGAGTCCAGAAAACAAATAGGCTCTTTCAAATTGTTGTCCCCATCGCACATAAACACTCGTAATATTAGTAGTACAATGTGGTAGGTCCCTCGTATGCGAGAGGCCGTCTGGGTTGGTACCACCGCTTTTCCTATTTCTCGCCAAGCAACAATGTGTAAGCACTGTTGGGTTTCGGTTTGAAGGACCACCATTGAAGCCAGTGAAAGTGCTGGGCATTATGAGACTTAACATCTTACGGGGTGTGTGTGTCGGGGCGACGAGCGCAGGTCAGTGCAATGCAGTGCTTTGTAATTCAAAATTATGTGTGGTGTTGCTTCTGTTTATGGGCAGGCGTGGCGCTTACCATCAGGCGAGCGCTTGGCTGGTTTCGTCATTCAATCCAGTAAAAAAATAATAATAATACAATTCATAAAATGTGGTTGCATTCGTGGGATCCGACTACGCGAGTAAGGTATTACGGTATTTCACTTTATACTGCGAAATATCCTTTAAGCGGATTAAAAATTGTTGTATAGTGGATGGCAAGATAATTTTTTTATTGTATTTAAATTTTTCATATTACCTCTGGCGACAGCGTCCGAGTATTTTATGTATTTTTAAACTACGATCGAACTGCAAGCGAATTTTTCGGGTCAGCTAAAAATATCGACAGTTTTTAAAACCCCAATCGACAGAGTGAATCAATTCTGACATGTTTATTTAATAGTAACACAATAAAAATACCAATATATCAACATTTTTTATTGTTTTCTTTTAGCTCGACGTTGGCTCACTATTTTAGGGTTATTGTTTATCCTTTAAAATGCATAATACTCGTAGATTCGATCTTCACGTACTCACTCTCTCTAATGCTTTCTTCTCTCACTTTAACAATAGTTTCTTTACCCGAGCACGGCAAAGTGACTACACTACACCTGATGGTAAGCGCAGTGCAGACTAAAAACCGGCGACCACCGATAAAATATGAGTTAATCTATGGTCACCAGAATCATGCCGGCCTTTATAAATGCTTCTTTACGCTCTGTAGAAGGGAAAAAGCAAATCGCCTGCGACAGGACAGGCGGATGACCGCTACAGGCACAGGGATACAAGGATGTACCTTTATACCCGCCACAACCAACCATCATGTTATGTCGCAAACCCCTCAGGAGAACCGGATATACACTGGCTAATCCTGAAACGTCATACACATAAGGTGTGTGGGTCACTATGGCAGGTTTTAACAGGATCACGTACTTTGCAGTATGCGCTGTAAGTTGTCGTTCGTCTTTGTTTTAACATATTTGCTGCAATATGCTATAACCCATTTAAAGTTTTAAAGGTCCACAATGAGTCTCTTGACAAATATCATTATATTTAGACCGAGCTGTAATTAACAATAAATCCAATGAGTCTATGCTGGGCCAGGACAAAAACACAAAGTTGCATATCTGCACGACCCTAAAAAATAGAGATTTTTAATCCCTCTAACCAATGTTACTCTGGCCGCTTGATTTCTACAGATTAACCGGGCGTTCCTTCAACCCGAGGGAGGGTTGGTAAAAACGCCGACCAACTTTTCCACACGGTCCGTGAAAAACTACTGGAATAATCCGCTTTTTAACGACTGCAGCGCCACCCCGGAGAAATAGAGTCGGATATTTTAAATTACGATTTGAAAAACCGTTAAACGTAGGAGCAATTTAGCTGGGAGCGGGTTTTTTTGATTTGCGACGTGTTTTACGCTCCTTGCGTTTGTTTCAAGGGGTCTGCTTAATTGTAATTTCTTGTTTATTTTATGTGAAGTTTGCTTTGAGGGCGAAATGGTTCAAGTTATTTCACGCGAAGTCTAAATGCTTACTGAGATGTGTTTGAAATAATATGTTAAAAAATATTTCTCAAAGATGTGCTTCGTATTTAAATTTTAATAATTCATATGAACAATAAAATTAGCTCCAAATCTATCCATTTTTGGCAATTTTTTTTTCAATCATTGCCTTATAATCTAAATAGCCGACTCAAAATTGTGTACATTACTATGGTAGGGGAGCCCACGATGCTAAATGGGGATTTACTCGAGCGTCGTAGAGACCTATTGGGATGCAAAGCTTAGATGATATGAAGAAAAAAATGTTATATGATATATACCTTTACATCGGTGGGGGAAGCGGCTATAGATTTTTAAATATGTAAAAAAAAACTGTTGCATGGACATCCTCGAGCGCGTCAGATATTGATAGCATCAATGCCCTACGTATTTTTAATAATGTACGTATGTTAATCTGATCGTTTGCATGATGCGGGTGGTTGTATTTAAGAGTTGAAAATGAAAAAAATAAATTGGTGTGTGTCGTGGGACACCAGGTAGGAACGAAGTTCCTTCGGCTAATGTAGAATCGACACAAATTGCAAAAAATTCTAATTATCAACTGAAATAACAAAATAGGTCTCTTTATTTTTGTTTGACAACATAAAATTACATAGAAATAGAATAGAAAAATAGAAATAAAAAAAAGACATGTGGCACTCGGAGACTGCCGCGGTAAAGCTATTGTATAGCATTTTTTATCAACTTAAAAATAACAGACGGCCGTGTTCTATAATCAAAAATTCAAATTTCAAACCGCGTCTACATTTCCAAATGTCATAAGTTTGACTACCATCTGTTTTATTAACGGAATTTCGACTTTAACTTTGTGTGCTAGATATCAAATTAAGTTAAAAAAAATTATGTCGTGACAAATTTTTCGTGCCAACTTTTCGTACCAATTTTTTCCGTCTAGCCCCCTTTCGCAACGCGCGATAAGGAACTACGTTCCAAAAAAAAAATAATGGAGCGCGTCAGATTTCTAAGGGAGTGTTTAGTGCACCAAAAAAAAGCTCTCATTCACTAATCTGATGATTTCGATGGGACGCAAACTCGCGGCCATTTTCATAATGTGCAAAAAAAATTCGCCATTTTGAAATACTCAAGCGCGTCAGATTAAGATATATATAGTTCATCTTTATGTTCTAAACGTACTGTCTCATAATCTGACGATTATCTAGAGGGATTGGCCTGATCTGACAAAAAAAATTAGAAAAACGGTTCACCTTAAAGGCCATCCCTGCAACTTCCCGCTAATTCCATTCCTGGGCTCTTAAAATTGTACTTATGACGTTTTTGAGCTCAAAATATAATTTATGTGATATTTTGAGCTCGCTGATATTTTGAGTTCAAAGAAATAATATTTCTATGCATTTGAGCTCTCCCAGCTCGAAAGTCTGATAGAAGTTTCATAGAACACTATTTTTGGAATTTTCAAACCGCAATAACTTTTGAAAGGATCAACCGATTTTCACGCGGTTGGCGGCATTCGACGCAGTTTTATCATCCTCATAAGTAATTTTAATTGATCGAACCACAAATTTCGGAGTAATCCCGAAAAAACACTTTTTCGGGTTTCTTTCGTTCACGATATCTCTCGAACGAATCAACCGCTTTTGACCAGCTTGGTGGCGATCGACGTGGTTTTTCAAGCTCAAAGGCGGATTAGTTTTTGAAGTTGATCGATAAAGCCGGTTAAAAGTTATTCCAAAAATTATATTGCAAACACGTTGTAAACAGTATGCCACGAGTCTTTATGATCAATGATGGCGTCATGGCAACAGAAACCAGAGTGGGGACGGAGTGAGAGAGTAATAGATAAAGAAAGGGTGAGAAAGGAATAGAAACGCGGAGAAGGAAATGTAGGCATCACGCAACTGCACGCATTTAACTTTATCGACGAATTTTTGTTATTTCGGCTTGCGGTAATCGTCAGATTATATATTTTTCATTATTCTTGAATGATTTCCTTCAAAATAAAAAAAAAATTAGCTACGCTCGAGATTGTCGAGATGAGGTTTTTTTTTTACAACTTTGTTGCCCTCCGCTTTTTTTACGTCACTCTCAAATTGTCAGATTAGTGGAATATACACTTTTTAGGATGTAATTAACTCACCCTACCTTAATCTGACGCGCTCGAGAATTTCTGATGGTCAATTTTTTTTTACTAATCTGAACCTGTATCCTTCACGGGCGGCCTTATATATGGGCCTCATGTTTTGTGGAGGTACTTAACCGGGTACAAGGTATCCCCCTGTATATTAATCTGTCGCGCTTTAGTAAATCCCGAAATCCCCGCTTGGGCTCCCCTACCACTACTCGTATATTTCACCGACGAAAAAAAGACAGAGGAGGTGGGTAAATTCGAAGTGTATATTTTACAAAATTACACTCATGGTTATTTCAATACAAGCAAGATGCCACAATGACGTCACGTGTAAAAGCCAAATTTACCCAATCGGCATACGCGAAATTTGACGAAAATATTTGTTTATTTTACACTCCCAATATAAAGCGTTCCAGGCAAATACACTCGTATTGAATACACGTGATTAAGAAAAACAAATATTACAAATAAATGGAATACAAACAAGGGTGGTGGGAGGAATTTTCATTCGTACATCGGCTCATTTCAACAAACGTTTAATATTATGGTAATGGGGGAGCATTGAATACGTTTCTAGGTCGTCTTTGCTTCTAATCGAGTTGAAAACGTGATAAGGGGACGCGAAACGTGTGACGCCTGTGAATGGGTGCTACGCGATTTGTCAGCGATGGTGCCTTGAAAATTAATGAATCGTAAAGAGTGTGGCTGTTGGCCTGGATAGAATAAGACAAATTCAATTCCAGAATTGTTTGTTTTTCTTAGATTTTTGAGGTTGGGAATCCAGCATTTTACGTAGTACAAGTACCAATAGTGCTAAATGGTCGCACCAAGCTTATGACGTAACTCTATGGTTTTATTGCTCAATATCTCCGGATTATTCTTATAATCTCCATCTTATTTAACTATAAATAGGAATTAGCGTAGTATCACAAGTATCAGCAGTACTAGATACTACACAGTTATTACATCACTATATCTATGACTATATCGCCGATTACTACTTATAATAATTTTTGAATTTTGTCATATAATCATAATTATTATAATTATTATTAAGAATATTAAACATATTCAATAATTATAATTTAAAATATTTGTAGAAAGGTATAAATAAATTGGAATAATTATTGCCAGCATTCAGTCGGTTGGAAGACATAATATAAAATTTTCTCTGCACCAAAGATATAGAAAAGATCAAGTATATCGTGTTTTCATCTACTGCGTTACAAACGCTATTACAGAGCCTAAGTCGTCTGTTTGTTTGTCTGTATATTTGATTGTCCACGTTTGAAATACTCTATCTTTTGAACCGTAATAGGTAGCTGGGTAATAGGTGCTTTTTCATATACATTATTACTTTTTTTTTTATTAGACCTATATATTATATTCGTCCCACAGCTGGGCACGGGCCTCCTCTACTGAATGAGAGGGATCAGGCCTTAGTCGACCACGCTGGCCTAATGCGGGTTGGCAGACTTCACATTATTACTTAAAAATTAATATTTGAGGTTATAATTTTTTAATTCCTTGCTTCGTTTCGGATTTATAGAATAGGGGCTCAGGAGCGGAAAATATATTAGCTAATGATTTTTTTAACCTACTTTAACGTCCCAATAGCAAACAAATGTGAGGCCTCAGTCTTCTATCTCCCCAGAGATTAATTTTGGAAAATATATCCTAAAACCTACACCTAGATTTATCTAGACAATGCTAAACATTTACCTCGACACGACCGCATTTACATGTCAGTGGTCGGAAAGGCATTCGTAGAATTTCATGTTTCTGTTAAAGCTGAGCAACGGTTTGTACTCGCTTACAGCAAATGCTAATAATATTAAAGAGAAATGTTACCTGTGTTGAAAGCATAGTTAGACTAATATTCATAACTTTGTGGACTAAAACTGCCATTTAACTGATATAGAAACTAAAGTGGCCTTTATGGTTGTCATTTATTCAATGTAAAATATTTTGTAGTGCAGTTTGGATATAAATATTATCTGGATCTCTAGACTTTAATGTTAGCTACATATATTGATGCTGAAAATATTTAAAATATCATATTATTTACAGAAAATACACGTGTAAGTGTATATATGTGTGTTGGTGGTAGGATATTGTGGGTAGGATATATGCTGAATATCCTACCACCAGCAAAAATTTTAGTATTGATTAAACTAAAAATACACTAATACGAAATAGAAAAATTTTCAATTTAGTCCCGTGTTAGTTCAATAGTATCCTTGCCTCGTAGCACGACTCCACGAGAAAATGATGTATTCTCGTTTTGTCGTTCGATAATCAGTTTTTCTTATTATCTCTATGTCTAAAAAACCTTTGTAGTTCTGATTATATTATTATGCATGAATGAAACTAATAATGCGAATAGCTTGTTAACATGTCCGGTATTCCTGCCACGACTAAATGTTGTGATCTCGTTTTTTCATGCTATCCCATGACCTCTTGTCACTTTCTGTATGTCGATACGGTACAAACGCGAAACTAGTTATAAAGTTTTCTCTCTCGCTCGCAAGATATCTCATGCGCTTATGCTAAGCGGCCTTATTAATCGATCTATAGTGTGTCAGTATTGTCAAAATTCAATTGAATAAAAAAATATAAGTCTTGCCGTTTTATTTCATTTACTTTTTTACCACCTATTTCACAGGAATCCTACTCCTACTAATATTATAAACGCGAAAGTTTGTAAGTATGGATGGATGTATGTTTGTTACTCTTTCACGTAAAAACTACTGAATGGATTTTAATGACTAACTTTACAATATTATAGCTTATACATCAGAATAAGACATAGGCTACTTTTTATCCCGAGAAAAGCAGATCACGCCGGCGGAGCCGCGAGCAAATTATATTAGAATATATTTTGGCTTAAGTCAGAATATTATATATTTATACTAATACTAAAAAATAGGTACTAGCTTGCTTACACACCCTTAATAAAGTATTTAACATAAGGTGTTAAGTTATATATAACGATATGATTATTTCGCGGAATCTGCTAAATATATTTATTCCCAGAAATCCTTTCATTTACTCTCTACATCCTGAATGAATTAAAGTTGATTCCTCCTTGAATGAGAGTCGGATAAACAATTAAAATGGTAATAATTTATCAGTCGTTCCAATTAGTACCGACAAAATAAATTTATCCTTTGGAAGATAAAGTTTTGAATGAATTGTGATATTGTGGTAGAATTTATAAGCGACTGTATAGACATATTTATGGTTATTATTTTTCCCCAACGTAAAAAAAAAGTTTATTGTTAGTTTGGTCTCTTTTCTAGTTGTGTGTGTGTTTATTTTTTATCCGAGCACAGCAAAATGACTGTACTACATCTCATTCATTGTAAGCGCAGTGCAGTCCAAAAAAATAGTGTATCTGTGACCACAAAGGATCAAAATTAATAAATCACCGCGATAAAATCCGTTTAAATTAGTTTGCCGGCTGTGAAGCGAGAGGCCGCGGGAGGCTTGGAAGCTAGCATAAGCCTGGAATCCGATTATAATTTGAACCCAAGACCAACTGCCAGACCTCAAGACACCGTGAACTTCTACTGCTTAGATCAGACAATCACCAAAATTTCATAATTCGAACAATAATTCATTATAGTGAAGGCAGAAAATGTAACATTAACATTTTGAGATAACCTACACCTTAGTCCACCCTGTGACCACGAAGGCTGAAAAGCTTTCGAAACGTCGGGAACAGAAATTAAAATAAAAAACCACGATAAAATGCGTTTCAATTCGTTTTATTTCAACGGAATTAGACTGACCAGAACTTTGATATGACGTCGTTTTCACCACAAAATAAGTGAATACTGAAAGGCCTATTGACTTTTGTATACAGTATCACTTCAGCCTTATTTCAAAACCTAGCTGTTTTTACAGTCTGTATCTCTTATGACTTCTACCGCATACCCGTCTTGTAATGAAGAATAATTCCCGGTAAAATGTTTTTTATTCGTCAATAATTTTGTACTTCGTTTTCATAGATTAAAACTTGAATGATGTTTTATTACTTTACATTTAATTTTTTAAACAAACATCGAAAAACACGTTATAAGTTAGGACTAATTATATTTATCACCACGATACTGCAAAATTGTCCCTATTCTCGAGTGGTAGAGCAATGCTGTAGACAATATGTCTACAGCATGAATGGGACGGCTCGCCCGGGTCGTTAACACTGTCTCACAGAAACCGACGTAAAGCTGCGTTTCGTACTGGAGGGAGATATCCGGAGGCCCAAATCTATCCCCCCTTTCCAATCCCTTTCCTTTAAAGTCGATAAAGCGCCAACGATCCTTCTAGTGTTGTGGTCACTTACCATCGGGTGACCCACCAAAGAAAAAAAGGTGACTTTATAACGAGAAAGAAGATGAAGTTATTATGAAATAATAAATATTAAAAAGACGGCTGAGTTTCTTGGTGCTTCTTCTCAAACCAGTGGGCTTTTCCGATGCACCGGTAGACATTTCAAAGTAATGTTTTATTATTGTCGTGTGAAATAGTCTTTTGTGACTTACTAAATAAAAGATCTGAGAATGAAATGAATGAATGAATGATGAAGAGATGAGAATAAAAGATTTTCTGCCGCCAAACATCAGTGTGAAGCACTGTTGTGGTTCGGATTGAAGGACATTGAACCCAGTGAAATTAATGTGCACTATGAGACTTAAAATCTTATGTCTCGGAATGACGAGCGCAGTTCAGTGCTTTGTAATTCAAAGTTTGTGTGGTGTAGCATTTGTTTATGGGCTGGCGTGGCGCTTACCAACAGGCGAGCGCCTTGCACGTCTCGTCATACATTAAATAAAAAAAAATTGTTTTAAGTATGGCGCTGTTACTATAATAATAAAGCCTTGTAACTACAAAAATTCGGCATTAAAACATTTAATCCAAAAAGCGAAATTCTACGCTATACATTGCAGCTTACAATTTAACATTTTAGGCTTCACTTGCTTAGTCTCTGTGTTGGTTACTTATGAAATTACTGAAATGCTACGTTTTAAGCAGAGATTTAAACAATGTAGGCGTTATGCTTTGTGGCGGTGGACGATAAAACTGTTGTGGAATCTGCATGCAATCTTAAGTTGAAATTTATAATTTTCTCTATAATTTCTCTAAGATAAACAGAATGCCTCGGTGGCGTAGTTGTATTGTGTATACTTGTACAGTATGAGTGCTGTGCTGAGTGTTTCGATCCCAGGTTGGGTAAAAGTGATATTTTTCTATCAACAAATGCTCAGTATAAGCCTGGAGTCTGGAATAATGTCCGGTATATAGGCGATAGGCTCTCCCCTATCATCATCGGACAAAATAAGCTCGGCGAAAGTTTGTCTACAGCATGAATGGGCCGGCTCGACCGGGTAGTTACCACAGTCTCACAGAGAACCGACATAAAGTAGCGGCTTGCTACTGCGTTTCGTACGGAGAGTGAGATATCCGGAGGCCCGAATCCCCCTCCTTTTCCCAATCCCTAATTATCCCTTTCCTTTAAGGACGGCAACGCGTCCATGATTCTTCTGGTATTGTGGGCGTATATGGGCGGTGGAGATCACTTACCATCAGTTGACCGACTTACTTTTTTGTCAGCCTATGCTTTAAAAAAAATAAGATAGTCGTGGCATATCTATCCTACACTTCACGAGTAAAATCTGTACGAAACAAACTACTACGCAACCGCATTTATAGTCATGGAATCTAAAAATAAAGCATAGGTAAGCGAAAAGTAGGCACTGTAAACACTTTTCGTCGCTTCGTGTAAAACGCGGCGCTAAATTTTTTTGTTAATGTTATCGGCCAGCCAATTGGAGCTCTACCCGCCGAAGCCCGCATTCACTGTATACATCTGGCAACAGTTGAGTATGGTCAGTATGTAAAAGATATATCCTACTAATATTATTAACGCGAAAGTTTGTAATGGATGGATGGATGGATGGATGTATGTGTGTTACTCTTTCCCGTAAAAACTACTGAATGGATTTTAATGAAACTTTACAATAATATAGCTTATACATCAGAATAGGACATACACTACTTTTTATCCCGGAAAAAAGCGGACCACGCGGGCGGAGCCGCGAGCAAAAGCTACTATAAAAATAATTTTATTACCTTGTTTATCGCGATAGCGATTATTGCGAATAGGAAGGCTTAGTTACCCTCAGGCAAGTGGCCTGCTGGTTTCGTCATTTAAGATAAAAAAGTAATCCATTTTCACCAATCTATTCTTAATACTAGGCAATCCTTAATGGACAAGCGATACACAAACAATATGATGAACTTACGTGCTGTGACATGTGCTGGTCGTATGGAGTATTGAAAAATTAAGTAAAGATTGGTCTTAATCGGTTTTAGATGTGATAAGATATAATGCTTTTTATGGCATAGGCCAGCAAACGAGCAAGTGGGTCACCTGATGGTAAGTGATCTCCAATGCTTATGTATGCCCACAATACAAGAAGGACCATGGCCTATCTTATATGAAAGGCATAGTTGGGGAGTGGAAAGGGGAGCGGGATTTAGGCCTCCGGATATCTTACTCACCGTTCGAAAGGCAGCAGTAAGCCGCTACTTTACGTAGGTTTTCTGTAAGATAGTGGGAACGACCAGGTCGAGCCGGCCGCGAACCGAAAAACCGCGATAAAATCCATTTAAATTTGTATTATTTCAATGAGTAACACTCGCGTAAATATTAGAAATAATTATGCAATGACTGTTTTGTTAATCGACTTCAAAAAGAGTAGGTTCTCAATTCATCTGTGTATATATTTTAATGTGTGTACACGCATAACTCCGCCAAATGTAAAAATATTTTGATGATTCTTGTTGTATTTGATAGAGTTTACTCCGATGGTGATCTCATATAACTATGGCAAAGTTGTGATAAAGTAAATAAATAAAATGTAAAACAGCAAATACACCGCGTTTTACTGACAGGCTTCGAGGACAGTGGGCGAGTGCCGAGTAGTCGGCTGTGAAGTGAGAGGCCGCAAATTCGATCGCACCGACCAAATATACCGACAAAATATTTGTTTTAGGCCTGGGTGTTGTGGTCCCATAAGTCCTTCATAGTTACACCTATGATACAGATTTAACTTGTGTAGTGTCAGAACTATGTATTTGACTATTGGATATTTTATTGTTAATATTATTTGTTATTCAGGATTGGAAATTGTTTTTTAAACCTTTCCACACGCCGCGGCGCGCCGCTACCAAACTGAACCACTGCATTATCAATCAACTACACACAGACACACAAAATTATGAACATTCGTACAAACGAGGTCGACCGAGCGGTCGCTCATTAATATCGCCCTGGAATGACGTTGGCCATGTGAATTTCATAGCTACAATTACTATATTTTATAGCCGCATCGACGTATTGGCCAAGTTGCCTTTTACGGAACTGTCATTGGGAAAAGTTTTATCAGTGGTTTTTTGACTTTCGTTCTTCTACGGATCTCCTCATTTCTGATTTGATCACGTAGAGAAACACCGAGCATAGCTCTCTCCATAGCTCGCTGAGTGACTGTGAGCCGTCTTATACGGCCCATATTTAGAGGCCACGTCTCAGTGCCGTATGTCATCACTGGTAGAACAAGTATGATGAATAAATTATTGCACACATATGAAAATTACTGGCCACGTATCAATTTTAATTAAATGACCAACTTGCAATAATGGAATTAATAAATCAGATTATACTCTTAGATATTTAGTAGAAATATTAATTCTGTGGAATATAAGATCAGAAATGTTAATAGATTGAGTGGTAGAGTCACGCTGTATATAGGTTTGTCTACAGTATGAATAGCAGGGTTGTTACCACTGTCTCACAGAAAACCGACGTAAAGTACCGGCTTGCTGCTGCGTTTCGTATGGTCAGCGAGATATCCGGAGGGCCAAATACCCCTCTCTTTCCCAATCCCTTAATTATCCCTTGCCTTCGAAGTCCATCGTTATATGTTGTTTGTACCCGTCATATGAATGTCGGTATCTGTAAATGTTGGTTTATGCCATCACCGCCGAGGAGCCCCAAGTCTGTTGACGGTCGACATTAAATTTTTTTAAATTTTTTTATTCCCTTAGTAGGCAGACGAGCAAGCGGTCCCACCTGATGGTAAGCGGTTACCGCCGCTCATGGACTTCGCAATGCCAGGGACACAGCCAAGCCGCTGCCTACCGTTGAAGGAATACTCTTTTTAAGCCTCGTTTAAAGAAGGACATGTCATAGCGCTCGGGAAACACCGAGGCAGGGAGTTCATTCCAGAGCTTACACGTGCGTGGGATAAATGAGCGCTGGAAACGTACGGTGCTAGATCGCATGGTTTCCAGGTATTTGGTCTACATTGTACTTAACACTAGGTCCAGTGTGGTCACTTGCCAAATCAAATGTCGTTTTTAGTAGCAATTAGATTAAAATAGGTTTATTTGGGACAATTCTTACCTGAAATCTTTCACCTGACCAAAGATTTTCAGCGCTTCTCATGATTTCTAGTTTTTAGTTGAATTTTCATAGTTCGATTAATATTTTTACCATAATTATAACTAGACATTTTTATTCTATATACCTACTTATAGAAAAGTCAAATTCCTGAATGACTCATCATTGCCCAACCCAAATTGTTAAGAATGGAAATTCCAAATTTTGGGAAGGCATTTCATGTATGCAAGATTTCAGAAGAGATTTTTCGAATTTCAAGTTCTAAGTGGAGAAAGAGGGTTGTGAAGTTGGTGGGAAAAATGAATTTGGTAAAAATTTACTTAAGCGGGCAACACCTTGAGCAAAAGCAAAATTATATTTAAAATACAATATATTAGTTTATCAGAAATTTATTTACGGTTTCATCGTTTAGTGTCACATTAAATCCCTCCATTTATTTTAATCGCTACTCCTGAAGTCAAATGTTTATATTTAGTCAATATCATTCAGTTAAAAAGTTAAATCTCTGTCCACAATATTTTCCATTGTGACCTTTTTAACCCACAGTGTGAACATAAACGCAAACCACGCGTGCAAATTACGTCCATTGTCGGCAATGAAAAAGCGTTGAAATTTTCACATAATTTTTTACGTACAAAAGTGATACATACCTGTTAAAAACTATATTTCACGCACACAATCACACACAAAAACAATGGCACGAGACACTGACAAAAAAGTAAAAAAATCGGCTATTTTCAAACTACGGGACCTGGACGCAGCGCACGCGCCGCCGCGCCGTCCGTCACTGACTCATGCGCATCCCGAAACACCCTTCGTATCTATTTTTTGAATTTCAAAATAGGAACAAAAGAAGGGGGGAGCGAGCGCCCTCCGCGTTACAGTTTAAATTTAGAACGGCGCGAGCCAAGACACGATCGCTCGTACTCGGGTTCGTTCACTCAGGAAAGCATTGGAAATGTTATGTCTCATAGATAATAAACTATTGATTGTCTTTGAAACATTTGGCTATAATAATATTTATGCCCCTTAATCGATGAAAGAAAAGGTTCGTTGATTTCGACGCGTACATATTTTTTTACTATTATAAAAACTATGGTTCGAACTGTAACCGAAGAGCAATAAAAGATAACAGTATCGTATTCTTGCAGTATAGTGCTTGCATCCATTGCTGAGATATTTTTTATAGTTCAAACTAAGATTTTGTATTGCATAAGAATTTGCTAGTTTTGGCTTCCATGAGAGGGGCTGGGGCGAATTCTGGATTGTTTTTCTTTGCCAATAGTCTTTACGCCGAATGTATTAAATTCGTTGTTATTTAAAAAACTGAAAATAATGACATTTAAACATTATAATGATGTAATAGATGAAAAAATATATAAATGTAACATCGACGGAACTGGCAGTTTACAAAAAATAAAGTATAAGATAACAAAATACCAATCTGTTCCTTACGACACAATAACCCTAGCTTCAATCAGTATTAACCGTCAACAAACTCAGCAAAATCCAACTAAACATTCGCAAACAGATTTCGGCCAACGACCTTAAATTGAAGTCATAAATTCAACGCGCGGTCACGTGCCACTTTTACTATTTTTTAAATCACACCCATTTTGACAGCACTCACCCACCCTAAAGGTACTATTCCAGACACGACTGTAGCGACTAGCTTCAGCATACTCTCATTAGCTGTGGTGACACCAGAAGGTTATACTTTGAACATTCTAAATACGAATTAATTGTCCCGTCTACAGCAGATGCCTTACCTTAGTAACTTGATGGTAGAATTATTACATCAGTCTAGCGCCTTACTCGCTTCGTCATCCAATCAAATAAAAAAAAATAAAAAAAGGATAGTGACCGTATATAATTACACTTATTCGAAACCTCATCATTTCTAGTTCTATTTCAGACACTGGATATCTAATTGCTTCACGGGCAGAGAATAAGGCTTACCGTTTTTGGGGTTTTGGATCTATTAACATACCCCTTAAGTTTTGTAACAGTCATGTTGTGCCTATAAAAATCAAATTCTTACTAAAAGTACCTTTGGGAGTGCAGGTGGACCATCAACGTCGTAGGTCCAAACCCTGCAAGTGGCACACTCTGCTGACCAATTGACGAGGCAATGGCGAAACTTGGTTCCCGTAGGCGGGTTTCGCCTCAAATAATACAAAATCTATGAGGAAGGCAGATTCTGCCATTATACCAGGATAACGCCAAGCAGAAAAAAAGATTATAATTGCCTTTGTATCGTCTTCAGCTGTAGTTGTGTTTAGAACCGTTCCTTAAAGCATTTTACGAGGGCTGGAGTTTTACGGCGTCACTCGCCGGAGATCCATCCCTATAATCTATCCAGCCGTTAATGAGAGTGGGAACTATCAGTCAACGTTTTGCCGGAATCGTAGTACGGAACGGATGTCTATTCTTGGTTTTATCTTCCCACCGCCCGTGAAATTTTCGTTGTTCCTTGAATGATATTTGAATTTGGAATATTGTGTTGAAATGGCTTCATTTTAAATCTTTAATTCGAATTACAAATTTACTCGATGTGCCATGTATCATTGGGTTAAAAAGCTATCTACCTATAGAATCAGCTGAGCATATTAGTTTCTTTTTTTTTATTGAATGACAAGGCGAGACAAGCAAACACTATCCAAGCGCCACGCCAGCCCATAAACAGAAGCAACACCACAGAGAACTTTGAACTACAAAGCACTGCTCGTCACAACGAGACATGAGATGTTAAGTCTCATAATGCCCAGTAATTTCACTGGCTTCAACATCCTTCAAACCTAAACACAACAGTGCTTACACACTGTTGCTTGGCGGCACAAATAGACAAAGAGACCTACCATGTAAAGAGTTAAAAAATAATGTCACCTAGAATTGTCGCTAGAATTAGCATATAAATAACATATACCTAGAAAATTACAATCATAGAACTATTCTCAACCGCACATTGTATATCGGCCTCCCAAATTCCAATATCATTCTCTTAAGAGCACACAGTGAACCCAACACATGTTGCACATTTGTAAAAGCTGCCACGTGCTAACACAGCTGTTGATACAAAAGCTTTGATTCAAACTTTTGTTTAATTTTTATGTACCTATTTCCTTTGTAAATTCAGTTAAGTAATTGATAAGGCTTTAAAATTGGAATATTATAAAAAAGCCTGTGTATGCAATTCACACATGGCAGAAGTCAAACTTCAAAAAAGTAGCCATAGAACTAGACTAGAACAAGAGAATGAGATAAAAAATCAATAATAAATAATTTACCAATGTTAATAAATTTAATGTTAGATAGCTTATATGCCACGCCTGCCCATAAAAAGAAGCAACACCACCCAGAACTTTGAATTATAAAGCACTGCATGGCACTGAACTGCGCGTCTTATATATAATAATGTCAAGTATTTCACTAGCTTCAATGTCCCATAAACCGAAACAAAACAGTGATTACAGCATGTGAAAAATATAAACTGTATGTACTGTACATATTTTTAATATAAAATCTTTAAAAACCCCTGCATCAGCGTTTAGTATACAACCAAGTAACACGAATCAAATAGTTTTATACACACAAAATGCTTACGTAATCGAATCTTAGACGAAGCAACAAAAAGATTACCCCACTCACGTGAATGTCCCAAGTAAATATGTATGAGTTGATCCAGGCACATTCCTATGACGCTAGCTCAGCTGAGTCTAGACTTCAGACTAAATCTGATACGTCTGTAATGCGAACGTGGCTTAATGGGTGCACCATTGTTTTAGTATATATTCGATTGGTAGAATTCCAAGAATCGATTCAAAATTTTCCTGATGCATTGATTTGAATTAAATGATCAACTGGACCCATAGCAAGTTCAAATGGAGCTACTGATTTTGTTTTACTAAATTCAATTATTTAGACTAATTTTATCTCGTAGTTTTTTGGTAAAACGGGCATGAAATATATTCCATGTACGATTTTGCAAATAATACAGTATTCAAATCAATTTAATTTAATTAACCACCACCATTTCAACCACTTCGTGTCACTCCGCAACATTTCGGCGGTTGTCGAATTTACTCGTAGATAATAATTTACATACACACTTACGCTTATAATCCCCGAAAGGTTAGGTCGTGGTGTAACCAGTACATCCACATTACACCCAACATATTTGCGTCCCATAGTGTGATATCGTGCCTATCGCCATACCGTGCATAATTCCAGACTCCAGGCTCATACTGAGGATTTCGTTATAGAAAAACCCAACATCATTTTTACCGACCTGGGGGATCGAACCCGAGACCTCAGCACAGCAATCGCACCGCGTACGCAATACAACGGAGCCACCGAGGCAATCTTGTATTACTTGTAGACGATACAAAAAAAATCATTACAGGAACAAACCAACAAAATCTTTTTAGATACTTACTATGCAGTTTATTAAAAGTCATAATCTCGTAAACCCATATCCACCCCAACAAAAGAAAACACAAGAAAGATCTTTCTCAAATTTCAATAATTTCATCAAAGAGCGCGTTCACATCCGACTAAAACGTTTAAATTCAAAGAGAGGCCAAAATTACTAATCAAAGGTATCTTTTCGGTGAACGTCAAAGCTTTGGGGGACGCCAACAGATTTAGAATCCGGATATCGAGGGGACTTTACGTTTTTTTGCCGGCGTTACGACTCACAACTGATGGCTTACGGCGCTTACAGATGTACACGTGGCAACTGTTTTGTTTACTGGAAGTGATATTGGTACCAAAGATATTGTACATCTCATAAAATAATTTATTATAAATGAAGAATATACAAGGTGGACAGACGACCTGATAAAGGTCGCAGGAAGTCGCTGGATGCAAGCTGCTTCCAACAGGTCGGTCTGGAAATCTTTGGGACGACTTTGGACGTCTTGTGGCTGATGATGATGAATATATTTATAAACAATGTCAAAAAAGTGCTATATTATTACATCGAAATAATTTTGACTAGGTTACGACAACATCGAATTTGATTCTGACATTACTAAATTGGATTGAGACAGTGTTAATTAACAGTACTTTAATTATTAAATCTATATTTTGATTCTGTCAAACTAAATTACATTTATTCCTGTCATTTTAGTTTCATGATACAAAATGTCGGTTGTCAGGACCAAATATAATTTTAAAAGTGTTTATTTATTTACATTTTTATTAAGCGTGTAGAAATGTTTACTAGAAACGATTTAAACATGAAATTTTTTAGATTAAAATTAGCCATTCAATTATGCCCATTATAAGTATCAGAAGAGAATAGCAGTGTCAGTATCAGTAAAGCAACGATAGCTCAGTCGGGAGTACGAATAACCAAGACGAAAGTCGTAGTTGAGAAACCTGCCACAATATTGCTTTAATGATGAAGAAAATATTGTAGCATACCTGAAGAACCTTGAAGATATGTGAAATCTGTTAACTCGAATTAAGCCAGCGTGGTGGACTAAGCCTTCTCATTCGTAGAGAATGCCCGTGCCCTGCAGTGCAGGGCTGTTATGAATTTTACGTCACGTGCGCGTTACTTTTGTTAATGAACTGAATTAGTTATCAAATTTAATTTTCTTTCTCCTGTTCTTATCTCACTCGCAGTGTGATCGCCGTAACATACACTCAGTATTTAACACACGTTACATAATGATTCGGCTTGATATTTTTACGACCGGTTGCCATCTACCGTCGACTCAAACTCAACTAAATTTAATAAAAAACAAACATTAGTTGTATTTATTGTTTAGCCACATCTAGTAAATCCCATCGTACATCCTCAACCGGTGCTCGATAGGGCTTTTTCCATCCCCTTTTTTTTTTTAGTCACGCCTTGTGTATTAAAGTGTTTAATTTGTTCCCAGCGATGGGCCCAAGATAAATGGCATTGCGTGGAACTGTTGATACACACCTCCTTGTTTACTTTGATGGATTGTATTTACAATTCGGTAGACATTGAATGACGTGTGCCGACTGATGAAGGTAAAATTAGATTTCGAGTTTTTAAAATTAAGTTTGACGTGATAGTTTAGATGGTGATGAATTAACTTGAAATTATTTGTTAAAGAATGTTGTTGGATGTTTTTATTGAAAATCAATACAAAATTAAGATGGTAGGTGCTTCATATGCGAGAGGCCGTCTGGGTTGGTACCACCGCGCCGTCTATTTCTGCCTCCAAGCAACAGTGTGTAAGCACTGCTATGTTTCGGTTTAAAGGACTTTGAAGCCAGTGAAATTACTGGGCATTATGAGACTTAACATCTTATATCTCGGAGTGACGAGTGCAGTTTAGTGCTTTGTAATTTAAAGTAACAATCCAGTCAAGCCACTTTTTGGTGTAGATAAAACTGTTTACAGCATGGCTCTACCAATCATAAAACCTCTTTTACTCTTCATTCGAATAAGAATAGCTCAAAGTTGGTCCCGTTTTAATTTCAAAAGGAAAATCCACTTATAAGGGGGTCAACAGCGTGGCTCTACCACTTCTTAATTTTTTGATTTACATAAATCTATCCTGGTTCAGGAATCAAACCAACATCTCTCGTCTCTCGTTATACAGCCAAGCATTCCCCTGTAGTGCCTAAGTCTATTAAAATGGATGTACCGGTATATAGGCCAGCCCCATCTAGACTAAAAACATTGCAAGCGCCCACAATACATCAATAAAAAAATATTTCTCATTTCAGTAAAACTCTAGTGCGATGTTTTATTCTATTTCTGCCATTTTCTATTTAAAGGTAGACCCAATAATATGTTACTTTAGATAGAAAATTTTATGGTGATAAGATATTACTAGAGTGGTAGAGCGACGCTGTAGATAGTTTTGTCTACAGCATGAATGGGCCGGCTCGACCGGGTCGTTACCACTGTCTCATAGGAAACAGACGTAAAGTAGCGTCTTGTTGCTGCGTTATGGTGAGTGAGATATCCGGAGGCCCAAATCACCCTCCCCTTCCCAATCCCTGAATTATCCCTTCCCTTTAAATTCGGCAACGCGCCTATTATTGATCTAGTTTTGTGGGCGTACATGGGCGGTGGAGATCACTTACCATCAGGTGACCTATTTGCTCGTTTGCCGGTCTAAGCTATAAAAAACATATATCCGCCCGAATAGCGACCACCGTACACATGGCGTTAAAACTTTAGTGATACACACACCTTGTGTGGATCACGTTCCAAGATCAGCCATTGTACATCTTCCACAATTCAGCGAAATCTTACGTATTAAATAATTATAAATAATAGAATAAAGTAGACAAATGTATAAGTTAGTAACCCTCCTTTATTTGTAGTCCTATTAAAATATCACCTAATTAGAAGTTACTTATTACTTCATTTAGAAACAACATACGCAGTCACGCCTGTAGTGTGAAGGTGTAGCAGAGGTGTAACCCGTCCACATATCGCCGAGCTTATTTCCGTCCCATGATGTAATACCCTAGTCACAATTCCAGACCCCGGGCTGATACTGATCATTTCGTGATAAAAAAAGAACCAATGTCAATTTACCCGACCCAGGGTTCGAAGAACTCAGCAAAGTAGTGATACCGCGAAATCATTACAACTGCGCCACCGAGGCAGTCTTAGAATTCAAATTCAAATTCAAATAATTTATTCTGTAAATTGGATCATAAATATCACTTTTACATGTCAATAAATTAAAAACTAAATAATAAAATAAAAACTAAATAAATAAATAAATAAAAACCCAACGTAACTTTTAAATTGTGCATGCAGGTTTCGTTTAGCAAACAAAACATTGATGGATTGCAACTGAATGGAATATATTCGGGATCTATTGCCGCGGTTTTGGCGGCTATTTTCATGATGTATAGGCGTAGAGTAACTAGCCAGTAACCGAATACAAAAAGGAGGAACCCAATTAAAAAGCATTTTTATATTTTTATATTTTACACAGAGAACTGTGTAAAATATAAAAATGCTATATGATTTAATAATTAAAATAGAAATTTTAATTATTAAATCATATGCGATTTGAACCGTCTGAACAGACTTTCATTAAAATTTATCAATAAATACCATACGGATTTGGGTAATTCAAGTCAGCTGATCAACAATAATCGAATCGTATGAACCCGCTATAATCCATGGGATGGTGTGAACCTAAAACCTACACAACCGTATTCGAACACAAATCCAATTAATCAAATTGTAAAACATCGAAATCATGATCAAGTTAACCCTTCAGCAAAAAAGTGTTAACCCGTTCCCTGAAATCCGTTTTTGTACCCAGCTGGCCGCAAAAAGGGGTGTCGACCTTCTCCTTCGGGTGTGACGACATGGTTCGTTAAACGCCAATTGTAATTAATTAGCGTCCAACGGATAACTGGAGGCTTACCTAATAATTAGGGTTGTCGGCATATTTTTATTTAGAATTAGCTGTACCCGGCATATGTTGCAACGAACAGTTGCCACGAAAAGAAAAAAAAGTGACATAATTTCATCACAATCGGATCAATGGTGGTAGGATATCCATATCCGCTCGGATAGCGACCACCGTACACATGGTGTTAAAACCTGTCATAGTGACCCACACACCTTGTGTAGATCGCTTATTGATTCAATAAACGATTTGATTTGATAATTTGTTAGCCTCCGTGGTGCAGCGGGTGAGTAGCTGTTTTTTTAACTGGCTTGAATGACGGGACGTCCAAATCACCACCTGCCAAGAAAAAATGCAAAACCACTCAAACATTTGAACTTCAAAGCACTGCATGGCACTGGACTGCTTTAATTTCTATCAAACCCAAACACAAATGCTTACACCCTACTGTTTGGCGGTAGAAATAGACAAAGCAGTGGTACTAACCCAGACGGCCTCTCGCATATGACAGACCTACCATCTTGGTTGTGAAACAACTGGCTGTGTGTTTGATCCCCGCACCGAGACAAATGTGATGTACAAATATTCGTTTCGGGTCTGGGTGTTGTGAAAGTCTCAGCACAATATCTAAGTAACAGTAAATTTGCTAAGTTACTTCTACCGGACCAGTTTGCCGGCACACGTGTTCTCTCCTTCCTATGATATAGGGTCCTTTAAACGGAGTGTGAAGAAGCAGTTAGGCAGGCCGGCATGATCTTGCCGACCTACGATGGATACATTCTTCGTCGTTGGTCGACACTATTCCTGGATTGCACTACACTTACCATCAGGGCAGTCACTTTACCGAGCCAGGATAAAAAATAAACATGAATTTTCATTTTCTGAGAAATAAAGCCTCAGTTCATAGACCATAAACCTTAAGCTATTCCACGAAATAAATGGCCAGGATATTGCGAAAGCCTACGGTCAAAGAAATAGTCTTTGAAACTAATAGAAGTCAAAATAAATGGAGCGATGGGTCAATTTTAAGAATTTATTAGAACCCTACAGAATTGGATTGCGTCTATATTAACCGTTACCAGACTCCGATTTAATAGAGTTAAATAAATAATAGAATTAAATGTACCTGGGACGGTTGATGTAAAATAGTGAGTCATGACAGAGTGAATTCTAATAAGGTTAGGTTGTCGCATTGGTCAGATGTTTAGAATAACGTCGAAAATTTGTATTTTAGACGAGCAAAAGGCTCGCCTGATGGTAAGCGCCACGCCTGCCTATAAACAGATGCAACAACACGCAGAACTTTCAATTAACATCACTGCATGTCACTGAACTGCGCTCGTCATCCCGAGACATAAGATGTTAAGTCTCATAACACCCAGTAATTTCACTGGCTTCAATGTCCTTCAAACCGAAACACAACAGGGCTTACACACTGTTGTTTGGCGGCAGAAATAGACAAAGCGGTGGTACCAACCCAGACGGCCTCTCGCATACGAGGGACCTACCACCTTGCAATATCACTTATCGTCATTGAAATTGCAATACGTGTTATGACAGTTTTTGCACACTTTACAAGAGAGGCGAATACGGCATGGCGGTATGGCGGTAGGCTTGCCCTCTATCACATCAGGTTATAGATTTTTTTTAATCCTATCTCTGCAAAGTGACTACGCAACACCTGATGGTAAGTGTAGCGCAAGGAATAGTGTCAACCAACGACAAACAATGTGTCCATCGTAGGTCGAGAAGATCATGCCGGCTTACCTAACTGCTCACACTCCGTTTAAAGGACCCTATATTATAGGAAGGAGGGAACACGTGTGCCTGCAAGCTATTCCACAGCTACAGAAAGATTTGGCTTGTAGATTTTACGATCGGCCACTTGACTGATGTCAACTCCTCTGGAGAGACCTTAGAGCCCGTTCCCACTTATCCGATCAGTCTTTTTGCCCTGAAACCAGACGCTGGACGTGGGTTTTCACATTATATCCGATCAGTCTGTTTTGCCGGAAGGTCGGTGGTTCGACTCGCCGCCAGTTTACGTTTGTTTGTATTATTTATTTGTTTTGACTGATCGTCGCAGTGGCAAAACGTCCGTCAAATAACTCGGATCAGTCTTTTTTCCCGGATCAGTCATAATGTGAACAGCTCCATACAAATTGTACTGCCACTGGCACATCCGTCTATTTATAATGACCGAGAAAAAAGACTGATCGGATAAGTGGGAACAGGCTCTTAGCGTCTTAAATATAACTAAATATAAAAATTAGCTCGATCCAGCTGAAGCCGGGAATGTCATTAGTTCAAACATGGCGTCTCTTAATCCAACCCAACTCTATCCAATTATAAATCAGGTGATACGTCGAGTTCAACATCAAAGAATATTTGCTGAACTCTCGGACCATGACAAAAATACACAGAATTGCTATTAAGTGTGTATGGTGTAGCTACGAAACGCGCGGTTATTAATATTTAAACGTTTGTTTTTTTTTATTATGCAACTTTCTAAAAAAGTTTGTTATGTTTTCAGGGTTCATGTATGTTTATTATACCATAACGTCCAAACGTAACGTAAAACGTAAACGTCCATTTCTCTCATTCAGTAGAGGAGGCCCGTGCCCAGCAGTGGGACATATATAATACAGGCTTAGTAAAAAAAAATGTCCAAACGAGTAATAGATGAGCGAGCCAACTCATCCAAAGTTTAATGTTTTGATTTAATTTAGAGGTAAAAAAACTGGATTATTAACTGAAAGATTTTTTAAGCTATTGTATAGATTTTATCGCGAGCCTTGCGGCGAGACCGAATCCAGAAATTTCGTAACGAAAAAACCTAACACCCCCCATCCGACCAGCCAGCGTTAGCTGACCTCCCTGGAACATCGATAATTTCGAAGTCCCAGATGGCGTCACACAGTGACCAGTCAACTTGGACCGGACTTTCACAAAACTTTGACCTTGAACTCCGACCGTGACCTTGACCTTGACCCCGACCTTGACCTTGACCCGATTTTTACCTTGACTCCGACCTTGACCTTGACCCCGAACTTGACCTTGACCCCGATTTTTACATTGACTCCGACCTTGACCTTGACCCCGATTTTTACCTAGATTCCGACCTTGACCTTGACCCCGACCTCGACACCGATTTTTATCATGACTCCGACCTTGACCTTGACCCCGACCTTGACCTTGACCCCGATTTTTACCTTGACTCCGACCTTGACCTTGACCCCGATTTTTACCTAGATTACGACCTTGACCTTGACCCCGACCTTGACCTTGACCCCGATTTTTACCTTGACTCCGACCTTGACCTTGACCCCGACCTTAACCTTTACCCTCAAAATTTAAATTAAAAACAAAGGAAAAAAATACTGCATAAATAAAATAAATAAATAATTATAATTACATAAGTTGATAAAAAATGCTATACAATAGCTTTACCGCGGCAGTCTCCGAGCGCCACACGTCTTTTTTATTTTTATTTTTAATTTGCCAAGCGCTCGCCTGATAGAAAGCGCCACGCCTGCCCATAAACAGAAGCAACACCACACAGAACTTTGAATTACAAAGCACTGTATGGCATTGAACTCCGCTCGTCACCCCGAGACATAAGATGTTAATCTCATGATGTCCAGTAATTTCACTGGCTTCAATGTCCTTCAAACCGAAACTCAACAGTGCTTACACACTGTTGCTTGGCGGCAGAAATAGACCGCTTTGGTGGTACCAACCCAGATGGCTTCTCGCATACGAGAAGCTGTCATACCTACCACCTTGTCTTTGGGAGTGCGAAGTTGTCTTTATCCCGCAATAAAATTAATTAAATAGAAAGATAGAAGATTAAAATCTAAACGCATATTCCTAAATCGCATATTTTCTAGCCCAATACAGTTCACGAGCTAAAATGTCTGATAATGTTAGGTCCCAGGGGTGACATTTTACGTTATATATAAATCATATTTATCTAATTCAATACAAATTGCCCAACGGAGAGTTAATTGGCTTAAAAACAATATAAAGGTTATTGGGAGGTCTATAATGATAGCCATCTATTACATTATCGGCCTTTATGTTTCGTTGTAATGGACAGGGTGTTTTTTGGATCCAATATTGGGTCAAAATTATAATAAACAGCCTTGGAAGCTTATAAATACTCGCAAAAAGACAAATGCATGCGTTGCAAATATTTGTTTCGTGTCTGGATGTTGTGAGACCAAAAGTCTCTCGTAGTTCTTGATACCTATTTTTTTATTGCATGACGAGACGAGCAAGTCGCTCACCTGATGGTAATCGACACGCCTGCCCATAACAGAAACACCACACAGAACTTTGAATTATAAAGCACTGAATGGCATTGAACTGCGCTCGTCACCCTAAGACATAAGATGTAAAGTCTCATAATGCCCAATAAACTGGCTTCAATGTGCTTCAAACCGAACCATATCAATGTTTCCACACTGTTACTTGGCGGCAGAAATAGCCAAAGCGGTGGTACCAACCCAGACGGCATCTCGCATACGAGGGACCTGCCACCTTGTAACCTACCACACAATGATAATCGTATCTTATTGTGGCGCAGGACTCAGGGCTCTTTGTGTGTTGAGTCTAACTTAATTAATAGATATTGGTAAGAAAATAACTTCATTGGCTTGATTGTAGTAATTGATCCGTAAGTATAACAAGGCTTGGACGAAATTAATTGTATTTAAGCAACTGTAATTATGAGTATTGTAAACGAACCGTGAAAAAAGCAATTAAGGGATTGCCAATTTGACCGGCTTTATTCTTTAGTTTGTCTGTTTGTTTAGGTTGGTTGGTTTGGTTAAACGAAAACGAAAAGATAGAATGGAAAATACATCGCTAATGTTCCATTTTTAAACATATTGAATTTTTCCCATACAAAAAATTGAAAATAGAACATCGGCGATATTTGTACCGTAGCTCTAATGCGTCTTTTCGATAATTGTCCCGTCATGCGGATACTGGAAATGTGTATGAATCGAATACGTTTCCTATGCGATCCGCTAGGGGCGCTACACGAAAATTCATATTTAATTGAATACGGATATATCACACGTATTAATTAACTTCCAAAATCTTTCTTTTTAATTTGCTTAAATGACGAGATGAGCAGGTCCCTCGTGTGATAGCGCCACGCCTGTCCATAAACCGAAGCCATGAAACACAGAACTCTGTATTACAAAGCACTGCATGACACTGGACTGCACTCGTCACCTCGAGACACAGATAGACTGTTTCACAAAAAATACATCACAGTAAATTAGCGGCTTACTGCTGCCGTTCTAACCTTGAGTGAGATATCCGGAGGCTGAAAATACTCTCCCCTTCCCAATCCCGAATTATCCCTTTCCTTTAGGTCGGCAACGCTTTTGATTCTTCTGGTATTGTGAGCGCACATAGGCGGTAGAGATTACTTGCCATCAGGTGACCCACTTGCTCGTTTGCCGGCTCATGCTATAAAAAGAAAATATTATTATAATTTGACGAGAACAGCACACGCCACTGAACCGTATTTAATGATATATTACAAACGTAAAGTTGACGAAGTGTATTATTTATTCTCTCTATATTGTGTATCGACTCGTCGCATCACTCCTCAGGGAAATATCGTAATGTCTGAACCGAAATGACTATGTACTAGTGGTATTGAGTTATACATAAATGTTTTTATAAATAGTAGAACTATGCTGTAGGCAGTTCTATCTTCAGGTGAGTGAGTTATGCATAGGCCCAAATCCTCCTCTCTTCCTTCCTCTCTTTAAGGTCGACAACGCGCCTGTGATTGTTATAGTATTGTGGGCGTACATGGGCGTCGAAGATCACTTACTATAAGGTGACCCAATTGCTTGTTGCCGATTTATGCTATGAAAAGAGAAAAAAATCAATATCACTTTTACCCGACTCGGGGATCGAACTCTAGACCTCAGCACAGCAGTTATACCGCATACGCAATACAACTGCGCCACCAAGCCAGTCTGTGGATCACATTAATACTTTTTGGGAATCGAACCCGCGGTCCTTTATTTCACAGTCGGCTACTTCCGCACTGCGTTAGGCGTTCTGATAACCTTAATCCAACTATGCAATAATAAATGAAAACTTAAAATCTCGTGCAGAACAACTACTGTGAATGTAAAGAAATAAAATTCAAAAAAAAAATACGCAAAAGGTACTCATGAATTACGTATTCACGACATAAAACTCACTTCACGAAATAACGGACTGTGCTGAACATGTTCCAAGTGATAGGCGTGAAGCGGTCAATTATTTAGAAGCCTAGGCCAAAATTCCCGGAGAAGTTGACCTCACCTAGAGAATAAGCCAAGCACTTTCGTCCCATGATGTAGTACGAAACGAGGATATTGCAATATCGGGCATCCCAATAACTTATTTTATGGAATAATCCGGCAAACGAGCAAGTAGGACATCTGATGGTAAGTGATCTCCACCGCAAATGAACAGCCACAATACCAGAGGAATTATGGGCACGTTGCTGACCGGACACTAGATTTTAAAATAAACTATTTGTATTATATCTGATGAACATTTGATAAACTAATTTTCAGAAGAAGGCATTAAGAAGGCATCTACTTAACTACGAGATAACAGATTTGTAGCTACTTAGCTACGGGCTAACAGATTTGCAGCTATTTAGCTACGGGCTATCAGATTTGTAGGTACTTAGATACGGGTAACATATTCATAGCTATTTAGCTACGAGCTTACAGATTCGAAACTACTTAGCTACGTGCTAACAAGCCGTTTGCGTAGCACTCGAAATACTTGACCAATGTTAGATCTTAAAAAATTCGTCGTTTCCTTTTTAACATTTCATACTCAAAGGGTATAATGAAAGCTTTTACAGAGCCTATCAGCCAGCTCGTCTGTCTATCTGTACCGGTACCACTGGTCTGAGAAGAAAGACAAAGAAACTCAGCCGTCGTTGGTCTTATGTATTTTTTTTTCCAGTTAGGTATACAAAACAACAACTGACAAACAGTTCTTTGTGGACTATATTAAATTAAAATAGTCGTTAAAAGGCGTCAGAAATTATCGCTGGTAAATTATACATAAGTTACAAATAAGTTTGTCTACTAAAAGTTGGTATGCCCGCTTATATCCTATACTTTGCATCTGGGAAAAAGTCTCCCCGCAACCCGAGACAGATTTCAATTTAGGGTCTACATGTTTCTTACCCGGCCCTAATTTTTTGCTCGATTGCATACTGGTCCGTGTGTATAGATATTTCTTGTAGCTCTTCCAATATTTACTGGTAGACCTCACAAAGATTTCTAAGAACAAAATTTATCATGCAAATAAATTATATGTCAATTTTGTTTCAATTATGTTTCTTTGTGCTGGCAATTCGAAAGAACAGCTTTGTGAGTACATGTAATGTAACAAATTTGAGGGATCTTAAAAAGCAATTAACGGGGATTAAGACACTTTCCGGCGTGACCCGGGCAGATGAGTAATGCAGTGTCATTTAGAAGTTTCTAATTAAAAGTCCTGACTGGTGTTGCTACAATTCATAGTCAAGCATGACGCGTATGTCCTGGTAAGCAACTTGCACGTCTCATGATTTCGTTAAATAAAAAAGAATGATGTGCTATCTTGGTGAATTTACAATTACTATCAGCAAATATAATATGTAATAAAGTAAATAAAATTAATTATAAATATATTGTGAACACTATTGCGATAAAGATCCTGTAAAAATTGTTCTAAATAGGTGGAAATATTCAAAAAAATATTATGTAAACCCTTTCGTAAATTGATTTCATAATTTACATTATTCCAATTCTTATAACTCTAACTATTAAATACAATTTCACAATTATTTTAATTTTTAATAAAATATGAAGTAATCATTCAACATCTTAAAACTCCCATCAAAAATGCAAACAGTCAAAGCGGTGAGCCTACAGGCAATAAATCACGAACTGTCAGTGGCGGTGACTATGGCAAAGGGTCCGGCTCGTAAGGTCCGATTCTACGCAGATTGTGAATAATAAAACATGCCCAATACATTGTCATGTTTCCTACTCCATTATGTATTGTGATAGAAATTGTTGGCTATTCAAAACTGTCAACCGTAACTGTGTAATCCCCTGCAAAGTGTTTTAAGGATTTTTGTAAAATATAGAATTACTAGATGACCCGGTGAACTTCGTATCACCTACATATATTTGTGTAAAATGTGTCCTGTTCTTGTCTTGTCCCCGTCCCGGTCTCCGTCCCGGTCTCCGTCCCGGTCTCCGTCCCGGTCTCCGTCCCGGTCCCCGTCCCTGTCCCCGTCCCTGTCCCCGTCCCTGTCCCCGTCCCTGTCCTTGTCCTGTCCCTGTCCTGTCCTGTCCTGTCCTGTCCCTGTCCCTGTCCCAGTCCCTGTCCCTGTCCCTGTCCCTGTCCCTGTCCCTGTCCCTGTCCCTGTCCCTGTCCCTGTCCCTGTCCCTGTCCCTGTCCCTGTCCCTGCCCTGTCCCTGTCCTGTCCCTGTCCCTGTCCCTGTCCCTGTCCCTGTCCCTGTCCCTGTCCCTGTCCCTGTCCCTGTCCCTGTCCCTGTCCCTGTCCCTGTCCCTGTCCCTGTCCCTGTCCCTGTCCCTGTCCCTGTCCCTGTCCCTGTCCCTGTCCCTGTCCCTGTCCCTGTCCCTGTCCCTGTCCCTGTCCCTGTCCCTGTCCCTGTCCCTGTCCCTGTCCCTGTCCCTGTCCCTGTCCCTGTCCCTGTCCCTGTCCCTGTCCCTGTCCCTGTCCCTGTCCCTGTCCCTGTCCCTGTCCCTGTCCCTGTCCCTGTCCCTGTCCCTGTCCCTGTCCCTGTCCCTGTCCCTGTCCCTGTCCCTGTCCCTGTCCCTGTCCCTGTCCCTGTCCCTGTCCCTGTCCCTGTCCCTGTCCCTGTCCCTGTCCCTGTCCCTGTCCCTGTCCCTGTCCCTGTCCCTGTCCCTGTCCCTGTCCCTGTCCCTGTCCCTGTCCCTGTCCCTGTCCCTGTCCCTGTCCCTGTCCCTGTCCCTGTCCCTGTCCCTGTCCCTGTCCCTGTCCCTGTCCCTGTCCCTGTCCCTGTCCCTGTCCCTGTCCCTGTCCCTGTCCCTGTCCCTGTCCCTGTCCCTGTCCCTGTCCCTGTCCCTGTCCCTGTCCCTGTCCCTGTCCCTGTCCCTGTCCCTGTCCCTGTCCCTGTCCCTGTCCCTGTCCCTGTCCCTGTCCCTGTCCCTGTCCCTGTCCCTGTCCCTGTCCCTGTCCCTGTCCCTGTCCCTGTCCCTGTCCCTGTCCCTGTCCCTGTCCCTGTCCCTGTCCCTGTCCCTGTCCCTGTCCCTGTCCCTGTCCCTGTCCCTGTCCCTGTCCCTGTCCCTGTCCCTGTCCCTGTCCCTGTCCCTGTCCCTGTCCCTGTCCCTGTCCCTGTCCCTGTCCCTGTCCCTGTCCCTGTCCCTGTCCCTGTCCCTGTCCCTGTCCCTGTCCCTGTCCCTGTCCCTGTCCCTGTCCCTGTCCCTGTCCCTGTCCCTGTCCCTGTCCCTGTCCCTGTCCCTGTCCCTGTCCCTGTCCCTGTCCCTGTCCCTGTCCCTGTCCCTGTCCCTGTCCCTGTCCCTGTCCCTGTCCCTGTCCCTGTCCCTGTCCCTGTCCCTGTCCCTGTCCCTGTCCCTGTCCCTGTCCCTGTCCCTGTCCCTGTCCCTGTCCCTGTCCCTGTCCCTGTCCCTGTCCCTGTCCCTGTCCCTGTCCCTGTCCCTGTCCCTGTCCCTGTCCCTGTCCCTGTCCCTGTCCCTGTCCCTGTCCCTGTCCCTGTCCCTGTCCCTGTCCCTGTCCCTGTCCCTGTCCCTGTCCCTGTCCCTGTCCCTGTCCCTGTCCCTGTCCCTGTCCCTGTCCCTGTCCCTGTCCCTGTCCCTGTCCCTGTCCCTGTCCCTGTCCCTGTCCCTGTCCCTGTCCCTGTCCCTGTCCCTGTCCCTGTCCCTGTCCCTGTCCCTGTCCCTGTCCCTGTCCCTGTCCCTGTCCCTCTCCCTCTCCCTGTCCCTGTCCCTGTCCCTGTCCCTGTCCCTGTCCCTGTCTCTGTCCCTGTCCTGTCCCTGTCCTGTCCCTGTCCTGGCTTGTCCCTGTCCTGTCTAGTATATATACCAACAAACCGGTTTATACCTGCGCTTATAGATGTTTCACATCAAAAAGACATCAAGTGTTTCATACCCAGGAACAGCAAAATCAACAACTACTAATAAATTAAAAATTAATAAAAAAAACATTGTCCAGCAGACAAAATTGTGAATCTAAACCATTCTCAGATCCCCTTGAACACACACAAAAAATTTCATCAATATCGGTCCAGTCGTTTAAGAGAAGTTCAGGAACATACACACTCACAGAAGAATTATATATATTTATAAAGATTAATTGAACAATCCTTGCACTAGTGTTTTCAGAAGAGAAAATAATATGTCAGCGTACTGCTGTGCTGTGACGCGTACCACAACACAGCGCTGATTTTCAGTGGTCAACTTATACATAGGTCAGTGGATGTACAACAGATTTTACATGGTGGTAGGTTAGGTAGGAAGGTGTGTTAGCACTGTTGTGTTTCAGTTTAAAGGACATTGAAGCCAGTGAAATTACTGGGCAGACTGAACATCTTAGGTCTCGGGGTGACGAGCGCAGTTCAGTGCCATGCAGTGCTTTATAATTCAAAGTTCTATGGGCAGGCGTGGCGTTTACCAAGGCAAGCGACTTGTTCGTCTCGTCATTAGATCAAAAAAAAAAATAGATCATGTAATAGAAGCCCGACTCGATGATACGTCAACCGCCGACTCCTTGTGAGTATGACCATTGTCAATAATTTACGCGACGACAATCCGTTTTCTGTCAGCCGGGACCTTTATCAAACTTTGTCAGAGTGTCGATGTATTGTGAATGCGGGCGAGCTATCGACTTCGACGTATTGTCGTAAATTTTGTATTAAGAGGAAACGTTGCGATGTGTACGGGTTCTTATAAGTTTTCCGTAATGTTGATGACATAGATTGATTTGGTGTAAAGCTAATTTATTTCTTTTTGTTTCCAAGGTGTGTTGTAAAAAGAAATTTGTTTCTTCTTTTTTGTTTCATTTTAGTATTCATTCTGTACTATGGCCACATGATATTAATATTATGATTAGCCTATCGTAGTGTACAACGTTTTAAGCAAAATTGATCACTGAGCAATCATCTATGAATTGCAGGAATGTTAAAAAAATAAATACACTTAACAGTCATACCTATAGTCTTGACCGTACACTAGGTAATCCTGGGTATTAGGAATATGACGGACTTACGGTCCTACAAACCCAAACCCGAAACAAATATTTGTGGGTCATACATATATTGGTCTCGGTAATACATCTGATTCTGAGCGTCAGCTGATTTCATTATTGGCTTTATATTACATTTTTAAGAAAAAAATAAACTCGTTGAATTGATAAACTCCTACGTTTATTTCATTGGTTGAAAAGTACAACGTTTTATTTGAAATAACGTAATTATATATTTTAAAGGTAAAGACTGAATATATTTTAATTTCACATTTTTTTATTTATTAATTATTACTGTGTGGGAAAACCTTAAAAGGTAATGTTAATATGTCTCGTGTTTTTTGTTTTATCGTGTTTAGCACTCCCACCTGTCAGAAACGGCGTCAGAGTGTGACTTTTGTTTTTGAGAGCGTCATACTTTATTCAAAAGCAAATCTTATTAAATTACTTAGGCTGGATTGCACCATGATAGCTGTTAAAGTTAAGGTTTATGTCAAATTTGACGATAACATTAACGCTGACTTTAACAATGACTGCGGAATGTGTTGCACCATCGTATTCTTTGGCATAGTTATCTACGACATCTTTAGAATATTGAACCATCTGACAGCTATTTAACTTTAACAATAGCTTTAACCAGCGAATCTTTGGCAGTTACTGTTAACAGCTAAAGTTATGACGTAATCTAACATTTGTCAAATAGTGCAACTCATTTTTTGCTTAACCGGTACTTTAACATGTATGTTATTGTTAAAGTAAGATGGTGCAATCCAGCCTTAATTTAGAAACGTTTTGGTAAAAAATTAAAAATAAAAGTTATCCGATGAAGCAATCACTTGAAATACTGATAGAACGTGCATACATAAACAGAGTATGTTCTTCAAATAAAAGAAACAATGGCATACATTGTAACATTTTTATAAAATACAAACCTCATAATCTCCAGCTAACTAAGGCCTATATACATTGTTAATTCGGCCTTACACGACCTCATCATGTAAGGTCAGTGTCCAACACGACCAACTATGTTAGCCAGTGGTTCGACGCGTAGTTGATCGTCGATTAATATTCACTGGGCGGCCAATCGAACGGGACCTGTTTAATTTCGGCTGAACAAATTAACTTAATTTCTCGTCCAGACAGATTCTAAATGTTTGCACAACCCTTCGTCTGGTATTGTAATTGTTATTAGGTCTGATAATTGTGAGGATTAGGGTTATGTCTACGAGTATAATGGTATTATTAGATTTGAGGATTATCTTACATCGGGGTATAAATTTTATTATGGAGTGTAAGTACGCCCATTTGAAGCCCAAAGCCAACGAATGTGGAATTCAAAAATAGTCATCAAAGTCGGTCCACATTTGCTGAAGTTATGCGTAAACATTAAACATGAACACAGATGAATTGCATACCACCTCCTATTTTACGTCGGTAAATAAATACATTGTACTTTGAAGCGGTCGGTCGGCAGCCGACACAGATGTCGCGGATTTGACCCTATGCCCAATGTACATATGGTTTGTTCGTTATAGATAGCTTTAACTTTCAAGACAAACATCGTGAACTCCATATATCTACTGAGATCTCTTTAATAAAGAATCTCGAAAGTATATAAAGCAAGCAATCCGCGCTGGGTCGCAGTGGTAGCCTGAGATCTAATCCCTCTCATTAATTGACGAGGCCCAGCAATGGACTGTAAAATAAAAGGCTAATACGCTCGATTTGGCAAAAAAATATCTACACTCACGAAATAAGATTTTTCCTTATTCATTATTCAAAAATGACACGATCCTCAAAAAAACTTCTCACGACATACCATAAATCTTAAACATCAAGAAGTGTCATGCGAAAATTTGTACGCTATAAGGAAATTGAAACTTCCTGACTGGCAGCCAATGTATTTGCATATGAACAACATAAGGCGTTGCCGGGAGACGGGTATAGCACCACACTCCCTATATTTCGTTGAGCTGGCAAAACGTTTTAAGTTCGAGAAAAGAGATGAATTTGGAACAAAGCCACGTTTGCTGTTTATGAATATATTGGATTCTTTGAGTTTTGTGTGTACTTATTTACTGTTGTAAAACTCAACCGAAACTCAACAGTGCTTGTGTGTGTAAGCACTGTTGAGTTTCGGTTTGAAGAACATTGAACCCAGTGTATTTATTAGGCATTATGAGACTTAACATCTTATGTCTCGGAGTGACGAGAGCAGTTCAGTGCCATACAGTGCTTTGTGATTAACATTTCTGTGTGGCGCTAACCATCAGAAGAGCTCCTTGCTCGTCTTGTCATTCAGTCAAATAAAAAATAATAAATTCGCTGGTGGGAGGATACTTGTATCCGACCGGATAGCGACCACCGTACACTGGTGCTAAAACCTGCTATAGTGGCCCACCTTGAGTGGGTCGCGTTCCAGGGTCAGCCAGTGTATATCCGGTTCTCCCCAGGGGGCTTGCCCCCTGATCCTAACCCTTTTCCCATCCCTTTTTCCTTCCCCTCCCCCTTGGCCCTTTGGCAGGCCGGCATGATATTGCCGACCTATGATGGACACATTGTTTATCGTTGGTCGACACTATTCTTGGATTGCGCTACACTTACCATTAGGTGTAGCGTAGTCACTTTGCCGAGCCAGGATAAAAAAAAAAAAATATATTTACTCAATTTACCTGGAGTTCCCTGAAGTGAAAAGCTTCTATCTTAAAGGCTTTTATCTTCTACCTTTAACTAGCTTACCGCCCGCGGTCCTGCACGCGTTACATACAAACTTTTTTATATCCTAAATCCTTTCAGAAGTTGAATTTCTAGAAACCACTTCAATGATACCTGTAATATAAAATCAATACTAGCTCAATGAGTAAGCATTTTTTTGTTTCGGTTTTAAGGACATTGAAGCCAGTGAATTTATTGGGCAGGCATGGCGCTTAGTATCAAACAACTTGTCTTCTGCTTATTTCGTCATGCAAGCTTATAAAAAAACGTGAACACTTATTGGCAGGTGTAATAAGCGCATAAGAAGCATCATCGTAATTTACGCCAAAAAAATATAAGAAAATCACAAGAATTTGATCATTGTTAAAAAAACACTTTCGCGTCATCTAATAAATGGTAAAAAATAAACCTTGAATTCAAAAAGATATTCAATCAACCAAAGCAGATTTAAAAATTATCCCCGACCTAACAGTACCACAAAGGGATACAAGCACATTAACAAAATATTAAAAAGCGTGTTTATTTGGCAGAAAACTAATTTAACAATTCGTTGGAAGTGTGCTCACTCGAAGAGAGGAAAATCCTCCTTTTATGATTACAACGTCTTGTGTAGCGGTGGGATCTTTTTTATTAAATAATAGAACAGAGGTTGGGCAGTCACCTTTGTGTTTTTTTTTTAATTTATCAGCATTTTCTTACCTTTGCCTGGTGAAATGGCTTGGATGTACCTTTTTTGCATGTTCACGCGAATATAATTTTTATTAATTTATTTTAAACTGTATAATAAAATATATTTTTTTTTCTTATTTATTGGCAATCACACCTACATCAAATGTATTAATTTTAATTTACGTATTATAGAATAAGCACATAATTATAATGAATTTCTGCCGCCAAGCAACAGTGTGTAAGCACTGTTGTGTTTCGATTTGAAGGACATTGAAGCCAGTGAAATCACTGGGCATTATGAGACTTAACAACTTATGTCTCAGGGTGACGAGCACAGTTCAGTGCCATGCACTGCTTTGTAATTGAAAGTTCTGTGTGGTGTTGCTTCTGCCTATGGGCAGGTGTGGCGCTTACCACCAGGCGAGCGCCTTGTTTGTCTCGTCATTCGATCAAATAAAAAAAAAACTTGAAATGACAATTTGTGTGATATTCGCAATATTTAAGCTGTGGATGAAAAATTCAATTAAATTACAGGCATCAAAGTTAAAGATGCTCTAACAGATGTCTTCGAACCCAACACTTTCAACTTGGCAAGTCGTACCACTCCCCAGTAGGTTAACGCTGATAATTTTCATGTCATGAATTACGAAAGCTAGTAATTAAATTTTATAGTTTATGTTATGTAATTATTAGTTATGTAATTATATGTTTACTGCGACTATAATTCAAGCTCCAAATTCCTCTTAATTTTATTTACTATCTAAGCCAATATCTGATTTCAGTAAAATTATTTTATAACAGAGTGAATTAACAAGAATATTGTTTATCAAACATAAACACAACATGATAACTTAAAATATACTTAAATATAGATCTGACCCACTGGCTTTGAAAGTTTGTAAGGCCGTGCTGTATGCAACCGTAAAAGTAGATATGAGAAAAATAAAATATACTTCCATAATAGATGCATAATTAGGTGTAAACATTTTATGACAGCAACATAAATTGCTTTTCGAAACATAGTAGTTTTAAAGATCAGTATAGTTGCCTACTACAACAAAATAATTTTTCTGTGATGTATATTTTTATGTTAAAAGGCAACGATAACTTAGCGGGTACGGGCGGTCGAGACGAAAGTCGTAGGTTTAAAACCAGCCTCAATACATCCCCCCTCCATTTGTTTCTTCCCTAGAGGAAAGAAGCATTTATACAGGCCGGCATGATTCTGGTGACTACCGATAAACTCATTATTTGTCGGTGGTTGCTGGTTTTTTGGACTGCACTACGCTTACCATCAGGTGTAGTGCAGTCACTTTACCGTGCTCTAATAAAAATCATTTTTTTTATATCAGCAAATAATATCAAAAAAGTTCACGATCGAGGCTCCGAATACCATACGTATAGATTGCTATTTGGTGCCAGTAATACACAATACGGTGGTGCATACCTAAACAAACTCTCGCATACGAGACACCATTTAGTAAATGGCAAAGAGTAGATAGGTTTGACAGCAATTGATTGCTAGACAAAACCCACTTGTCGATTTACACGATTTTTCCATTACTAAAACTATTCAATCAGCCACAAAGTCACTATAAATCAATATCACAGCTGTAACTAAGTCCGAAACGTTTTCATTATTAACGTACTGTCCTGTTCATAGTGAGTTAAATAGTTTACGAGATAGAATTAAGATTGACAATTTGCTTTTAATTATTCTGCACACTGTGTGAGCGTTGGTTTATTACCACCAGCAGCTGTTACTCCAGGATTTCCTTTTAATTGGGATTACGTTGGTATTTTGGAATAAATGCAACTTAGTATCACTTTATCCTACCTAAGATTGTCAATTGAAATTTAAGTGGTAGAACGCTGCAGACAGTTTTAACAAGAGAAAAAATAAGCCGGTTGGATCGGGGTGTAATAATTTTAATAATAATAATACAAGGTCTGAATTATATACTTCCACTACGGGCCTCCTTTATTGAATGACAGGGGTTAGACCTTAGCCCACTATGATGATGATGACGTTTGGCAAACTTCTCAAACCTTCGAAATTCTTATGAAGAACTTCTTAGATACGCAATGCTTCCTTAACCATGACAAGTAATAATTAACAATTAATATATACCTAACCAATAAAAAAGCGTGTTAAAAACAGAGTAGCATGCTCTTGGGGCTGGTTTCGAACCTAAAGCTTTCGTTTCTACAATCCGTAGACCGGTGATTTTCCAATTTGAAACATAAATAAATTATAGTAGAATCAAACCCATTGTAAAAGGAAGAGAATACAACAAAATTGATAGGAAAAATAAATTACCGGCGATCTGAGGTCGGGAAGTGGGAAGGGGGGGGCTTTTAAGGGTAAAAAACGGTTTATCTCGATTTCCGGAAAAACTACAAGTCCTATGGAAAAAAGTTAAATCGCAAAGTTGTAGGTAATAAAAAGATCTACAACTTTTGTATACACACTCTCTTCACATAACCCCAAAATATATGTGAAAAATTCAAATAACCAAGTTTTTTGTTTTTGGAACGAAGTTCCTTACGGCAGGCTTGGAGGGTATAGGGATTTCGCTGCGTGACCGAACTGAAAAAAATGTGATAGTAAAACCGTAAGAAAAATGCGTGGAAAAAATGCGTGGAATAAAAGCGTTAAATGAGACGTGCGCAGGCGCGACAGTCAATGTGTCAATTTTAATGTCAGTCATTTCTATGTAATTTTCTGTTGTCAAACAAAAATAAAGAGACATATTTAAAATGAAATTTATTCAGCCAGTTATAATTGAAGTATATAAAAATACTCCTTCGATTTTTAAAAGATTACGCTAGCTCGTTATTATTTATAATTACATAAGTTGATAAAAAATGCTATACAATAGCTTTACCGCGGCAGTCTCCGAGCGCCACACGTCTTTTTTTTAATTCTATTTTTCTATTCTATTTCTATGTAATTTTATGTTGTCAAACAAAAATAAGGAGACATATTTTGTTATTTTAGTTGATAATTTGAATTTTTTGCAATTTGTGTCGATTGTACATTAGCCGAAGGAACTTCGTTCCTACCTGGTGTCCCACGACACACACCAATTTTTATTTTTATCTATTACTAGCGGACCCGGCCACGCGTTGCTGTGCCTAAGGTATATGTTAAATTATATTGTAGTAATCCATTCAATACAGTATGCGCCATGTATTGGATACTTACTCAATTTAGCCGATAAATTACCTTACACCGCCATCTTTTAGAATCTTATGGAACTTACAGAATTAATTATACCTCTTTTTTCATATAACAAAGTCCAGTCCAGTCCAACTCCAGTCCGGTCCCCAATCCAGTCCGGCCCCAGTCCAGTCCGGCCCCAGTCCAGTCCGGCTGCAGTCCGGTCCCCAGTCCAGTCCGGTCCATAGTCCAGTCAGTCACCAGACCAGTCAGTCCCCAGTCCAGTCCGGCCCCAGTCCAGTCCGGCTCCAGTCCGGTCCCGTCCAGTCAAGTCCCCAGTCCGGTCAGGTCCCCAGTCCAGTCAGATCTCCAGTTCAGTCAGGTCTCCAGTCCGTTCAGGTCGCAGTCCAGTCCTGTCCCCAGTCCAGTCAGGTCCCCAGTCCAGTCCGGCCCCAGTTCAGTCCGGCTCCAGTCCGGTCCCGTCCAGTCAAGTCCCCAGTCCAGTCAGGTCCCCAGTCCAGTCAGGTCCTCAGTTCAGTCCGGTCCCAGTCCAGACCGGTCCCCAGCCCAGTATGGCCCCAGTCAAGTCCGGCACCAGTCTGGTCCCCAGTCCAGTCTGGCCCCAGTCCAGTCCGGCTGCAGTCCGGTCCCCAGTCCAGGCAGTCCCTAGTCCAGTCAGGTCCCCAGTCCCGTCAGGTCTCCAGTCCAGTCAGGTCCCCAGTTCAGTCCGCTCCCCAGTCCGGTTCCCAGTCCAGTCCGGTCCCCAGTCCAGTCCGATCCCCTGTACAGTCCAGTCCGGCCCCAGTCCAGTCCGGCTCCAGTCCGGTCCCGTCCAGTCAAGTCCCCAGTCCAGTCAGGTCCCCAGTCCAGTCAGGTCCCTAGTTCAGTCAGGTCTCCAGTCCAGTCAGGTCTCCAGTCCAGTCAGATCCCCATTTCAGTCAGGTCTCCAGTCCAGTCAGGTCGCAGTCCAGTCAGGTCCCTATTCCAGTCCGGTCCCTAGTCCAGTCCTGTCCCCAGTCCAGTCCAGTCATCAGTCCAGTCAGGTCCCCAGTCCAGTCCGGTCCCCATTCCAGTCTGGCCGCAGTCCAGTCCGGCCCCAGTCCAGTCCGGTCCCGTCCAGTCAAGTCCCCAGTCCAGTCAGGTCCCCAGTCCAGTCAGGTCCCCAGTCCAGTCAGGTCCCCAGTACAGTCAGGTCTCCATTCCAGTCAGATCCCCATTTCAGTCAGGTCTCCAGTCCAGTCCGCTCGCAGTCCAGTCAGGTCCCCATTCCAGTCCGGTCCCTAGTCCAGTCCTGTTGCCAGTCCAGTCCGGTCATCAGTCCAGTCCGGTCTCTAGTCCAGTCCCGTCCAGTCAAGTCCCCAGTCCAGTCCGGTCCCCAGTCCAGGCAGTCCCTAGTCCAGTCAGGTCCCCAGTCCCGTCAGGTCTCCAGTCCAGTCAGGTCCCCAGTCCCGTCAGGTCTCCAGTCCAGTCAGGTCCCCAGTTCAGTCCGCTCCCCAGTCCGGTCCCCAGTCCAGTACGGTCCCCAGTCCAGTCCGGCCGCAGTCCAGTCCGGCCCCAGTCCAGTCCGGCTCCAGTCCGGTCCCGTCCAGTCAAGTCCCCAGTCCAGTCAGGTCCCCAGTCCCGTCAGGTCTCCAGTCCAGTCAGGTCCCCAGTTCAGTCCGCTCCCCAGTGCGGTCCCCAGTCCAGTCCGGTCCCCAGTCCAGTCCGGCCGCAGTCCAGTCCGGCTGCAGTCCGGTCCCCAGTCCAGGCAGTCCCTAGTCCAGTCAGGTCCCCAGTCCCGTCAGGTCTCCAGTCCAGTCAGGTCCCCAGTTCAGTCCGCTCCCCAGTCCGGTTCCCAGTCCAGTCCGGTCCCCAGTCCAGTCCGATCCCCTGTACAGTCCAGTCCGGCCCCAGTCCAGTCCGGCTCCAGTCCGGTCCCGTCCAGTCAAGTCCCCAGTCCAGTCAGGTCCCCAGTCCAGTCAGGTCCCTAGTTCAGTCAGGTCTCCAGTCCAGTCAGGTCTCCAGTCCAGTCAGATCCCCATTTCAGTCAGGTCTCCAGTCCAGTCAGGTCGCAGTCCAGTCAGGTCCCTATTCCAGTCCGGTCCCTAGTCCAGTCCTGTCCCCAGTCCAGTCCAGTCATCAGTCCAGTCAGGTCCCCAGTCCAGTCCGGTCCCCATTCCAGTCTGGCCGCAGTCCAGTCCGGCCCCAGTCCAGTCCGGTCCCGTCCAGTCAAGTCCCCAGTCCAGTCAGGTCCCCAGTCCAGTCAGGTCCCCAGTCCAGTCAGGCCCCCAGTACAGTCAGGTCTCCATTCCAGTCAGATCCCCATTTCAGTCAGGTCTCCAGTCCAGTCCGCTCGCAGTCCAGTCAGGTCCCCATTCCAGTCCGGTCCCTAGTCCAGTCCTGTTGCCAGTCCAGTCCGGTCATCAGTCCAGTCCGGTCTCTAGTCCAGTCCCGTCCAGTCAAGTCCCCAGTCCAGTCCGGTCCCCAGTCCAGGCAGTCCCTAGTCCAGTCAGGTCCCCAGTCCCGTCAGGTCTCCAGTCCAGTCAGGTCCCCAGTCCCGTCAGGTCTCCAGTCCAGTCAGGTCCCCAGTTCAGTCCGCTCCCCAGTCCGGTCCCCAGTCCAGTACGGTCCCCAGTCCAGTCCGGCCGCAGTCCAGTCCGGCCCCAGTCCAGTCCGGCTCCAGTCCGGTCCCGTCCAGTCAAGTCCCCAGTCCAGTCAGGTCCCCAGTCCCGTCAGGTCTCTAGTCCAGTCAGGTCCCCAGTTCAGTCCGCTCCCCAGTGCGGTCCCCAGTCCAGTCCGGTCCCCAGTCCAGTCCTGCCGCAGTCCAGTCCGGCCCCAGTCCAGTCCGGCTCCAGTCCGGTCCCGTCCAGTCAAGTCCCCAGTCCAGTCAGGTCCCCAGTCCAGTCAGGTCTCCAGTTCAGTCAGGTCTCCAGTCCAGTCAGGTATCCAGTCCAGTCAGGTCTCCAGTCCAGTCAGATCCCCAGTCCAGTCCGATCCCCAGTCCAGTCCGGTCCCTAGTCCCATACCCAGGAACAGTTTGTACTGGAAAATTAAGTTGTCGTTTTTAGTGTTTTTCTTTACTTATTATCATACCCAGGAACAGTTTGTACTGGAAAATTAAGTTGTCGTTTTTAGTCTTTTCCTTTACTTATTATTTATGTTACTCATTTTTTCTCACCGGGTAAACCTTCCCTGAACTTCCACAAATATTTCAAGATCAGAATTAGCCAAATCGGTACAGCCAGTCTCGAGTTTTGGCGAGACACACGCACAGCGATTCATTTTTATATATATAGATAATAAATCATTTTTTTTCACGAAATTCGGTGAAAACTTACCTTTTTGTATCCCAAATACACTGTAATTTTTTTGATTTAAAATATTTATTTTTGCACCTTATTTTGACTTAATATCGAAAAAGCAGCCTAATTTTCAAACGAAAATTCTCATTTTCGTTTGAAAATTAGGCTGCTTTTTCGATATATTAAATTTGCATTTTCTGAGCACATTTGCCATAGTAATGTATATATTTTTTACACCATCAGAAAGTAGAGAATTCAATGAACAAGAAACCAACAGACTTTTTTAAAAAAGCTCATATTTTGACGTGAGAATTTTCGTTTGAAAATTAGGCTGCTTTTTCGATATTAAGTCAAAATAAATATTTTAAATCAAAAAAATTACAGTGTATTTGGGATACAAAAAGGTAAGTTTTCACCAAATTTCGTGAAAAAAAATGATTTATTATAATAGATAAAAATAAAAACAAAAAACTTGGTTATTTGAATTTTTCACATATATTTTGGGGTTATGTGAAGAGAGTGTGTATACAAAAGTTGTAGATCTTTTTATTACCTACAACTTTGCGATTTAACTTTTTTCCATAGGACTTGTAGTTTTTCCGGAAATCGAGATAAACCGTTTTTTACCCTTAAAAGCCCCCCCCTTCCCACTTCCCGACCTCAGATCGCCGGTAATTTATTTTTCCTATCAATTTTGTTGTATTCTCTTCCTTTTACAATGGGTTTGATTCTACTATAAATTTGTTTCTATTTTTACCATTTTCAACCGGATAATCACCGGTCTATCAGTTACCACAGTATTACAAAAAATCGACGTAAAGTAGCGACTTGCTGAGTGCTGTGTTTCGTATGGCGAGTGAGATGTCTAGATGTCCAAATCCCCTTAACAATACCTTAATTATCCATTTTGTTAAGGTCAACAAAGCATTCATAGTTTTTCTAGTATTGTGGGCGTTCATGGGCGGAGATCACTTACCGTTAGGTGACACATTTGTTAATTTGCAGACTTATGGTATATAGAAAAGCTACAGGTCGTCTGTAAGAAATTTCCGATAGTGATGAAACCGTCATTTACACTTTTTTATTTTGTTTCTTTATTTATCTTTGTTTTTTTTAAGATGTACAATACAGTTTTTAAAATAAAACTATTTTATTGATAAATACTACAAATATTTTCGTATAGTTTCCAGTTCAAGAATGCATTTATCGCCGACACCGTTAATAATAGTTGCTATGTTAAAAATCCATCGCTGTTCCCTTAAGTGTGAAGCAAATATTGCTTCAATGCTTCAAGCAACTTCGAGTTCAGTTTCAATTTTATATTTTCCCTACATTTTATTGCAAGCGTCCAGATTATTCGGACAAAGCCTTTTGTAGTGAAGCATATTTTACTTTTCCTTGAATTATTTAATAGGTTTATAATGCAATTGGTTGCCGTTGTGATTTCATAATATTACCTGTTATTGTGTTATGTCCTCATATTTTTTTTATAAATGCCCTGATACTGCTGCTTCAGGTTGATGCAACAATATTCCACTCTATATTATTAAATGTTACAGCTTTTAATTGTTTTTCCTAATAATCATTTTAGATGAAAGTTTACTATGTCAGTACAACTATTCGATATTATTTTCAATCTAATAGTTCCTATCTATCTATATTTAATATAGATAGAGTGATGATTTCTTACGTTTACGCGAATGTTACTCATTGAAATAAAACTAATTTAAACGATAAAATCCGTTTAAATTAGTTTTATTTCAATAGATAGAGTGATTTATGAGGAAGGTTGATATTTATATCACGCTATGACCCAGGAGCAGGGCAGTAACATGCTGGTGAAACCACGAGGGACAGCTAGTTCATTATTATTATATTTATGTCAAAATGTGTCTTCCAGGGCATTGCACGAGACCTTTTATCTCGCAGCGCGAGGACCCATCGAAAGTTCACTGATATCCTGTCGACCGTTATATGCTGACTCAGCTCCTTAAGCGTCAGTTATGGGGCACAAGGGACGCATTTACGTCTAACTTCAACGACAGATCCATAAAATAATATTTAAGTTGCTCTTAACGTTGAATTGCAATTTATGGCCGAAAATGTAACATGATTTTTCTTTTAAACGTTGACTTATATCTGCAGATACTTTTAAAGTGAACACAGTAATAAAATGAATTTCTTTGCTAGAGTTTTCATAATGATTTCTTACGTTTACGCGAATGTTACGCATTGAAATAAAACTAATTTAAATTAGATTTTATCGCGGTTTATTATTTTAATTTTGGTCCTGACGTTTCGAAAGCTTTTCAGCCTTCGTAGTTCCGGAATGGACTGAGTTGTAGGTCGTCCCGAACTGTTAATGTTACATTATCTACCTTCAGTTTTAAATTAATAATGTTTGTTTATTTTTGTCTGGTACTTTGACTTTGAGTGGTAGAGCCACGCTGTAGGTAGTTTTGTCAACAGCACGAATGGGCCCGAGAAAACCGACGTAAAGTAGCAGCTTGCTGCTGCGTTTCGTATGGTGAGTGAGATATCCGGAGGCCCAAATCTCCCACCCCTTCCCAATCCCTTAATGACCCCTTCCTTTTAAGGTCTGCAACGCGGCTATATTTTCTAGTATCGTAGGCGTACATGGTCGGTGGAGATCACTTACCATCAGGTGACCCACTTGCTCGTTTGCCGGTCTATGCTATAAAAAAAAACTTGCATCACGCGACGCAGTTTCGCTGCCTTGATCTCGTACCTCAAAACGTATCTTAGAATTGTTGGATTATGAATTTGTTGGATATTTATTAATTGTTCGACACGGAATCCCCCCGTGTATTTCCAGAGCCTATCTCGCTAAGACAGCGTTTTTAACTTAAATTACTATCTGTCTTCCTACACGATAATTCATAATGGGCCTGTTAAGAACTAAATTGAAATGCTAATGTCCGCATTAGCGATGTTAAAGAACTATGTCAACTGTTTTTTTAAGCATAATTGTAGAAACGAGCAAGGCACTCGCCTGATGGTAAGCGCCACGCCTGCCCATAAACAGAAGCAACAATATACATAACCTTGAATTAAAGAACACTGGATTGCATTGGACTGCTCTCGTCACCCCAAGACATAATAAGCTAATCCTTATAATACTCAGTAGTTTCACTGTTATCAATGTCCTTCAGACTACACAACAGTGCTTACACTGGATAACTGCTGCTTGGTGGCAGAAATAGACAAAGCGCTGGTACCAACGCAGAGGGCCTCTCGCATATAAAGGATCTACTAATTAATGAGCTTCTACTAATTACTGTGTTACTTGAACCAGAATAAAGGAACACTCCAGGCACCAATCTTATAGAACTTTAAAAATATAATATTCCTAAAATGCAAAAAATAAAACCTTATTTACCTAAAACCCTTTTTTTGTCACACTCTCATTATAGAAAAAATAAAAATTGGCTATGTTTTGAGTGAGTTTTAAAAAACGTTTTATTATTTTTAGTGTAAGAATTATTTTCATTTTATACCGTATTTCACCGCCTTAGGAAATTTAAATGGGAATTTAAACATACGCGTCGATTGAAAACCTCCTCCTTTGTTTTTTCATCGGCAAAAAATGATTAACTGGTCTTATTTAATACCTTTGAAATAAAACTAATTTAAACGGATTTTATCGCGGTTTTTCATTAATTTTGATCCTGACGATGACGATGTGGTCACGGGGTGGACTTGTGAGTGAGACCACGAAGGCTGAAAAGGCTTCGAAACATCGGGATCAAAATTAAAAAACCGCGATAAAATCCGTTGTAATTAGTTTTATTTCAATGAGTAATAATCGCGTAAGAAATTATTATTTAATACCTATATAAAATAGCAATTCCATCTTAAAAGAATCTCTGTGATAAACAATATATTGCAAAGTCGAGACATCTGTTAAAAAAAGATAAGGCCGTCCTTGGTGATGGATTCAGAAGATCCTGAGCTCTAGGCAAATGCCTAATATAAAATTCCCTTTAGGCACTCACTTATCTGTTCCCAAAACCGACATCAAAGATATCATGAAACATTTTATGGATTGTGAAAAAAATATTTTTTTATTTATTTTTATTTATAGCATAGACCGGTAGGTCACCTGATGGTAAGTGATCTCCACCGCCCATGTACGCCTACAATATTATACTAGAAGAATCATAGGCGCGTTGCTGACCTTAAAGGGAAATTGTAATTAAGGGATTGGGAAAGGGAGGGGGATTTGGGCCTCCGGATATCTTACTCACCGTACGAAACGCAGCAGCAAGATACTAATTTACGTCGGTTTTCTGTGAGACAGTGGTGACGACTCGGTCGATCCGGCCCATTCATGCTGCAGACAAAACTGTCTACAACAGCTTCAAAATTGATATCTGGGGCACTATGGTCACAAATCATAATAAAATATAGCCTTTATTACTCATGGACAAGGCAGAATTCAAATTTTTTGTACTTTGCACTTTTATATCTTTTACTTTGTCCGCAATGTCGCTATGGCATTGACACAGTGACCAAAGAAACAAACAATTACCTGTTATAATAGCCGTTTCTAGTTGTAAAAGCTATTGCTGAGATCTCTGATAGTTGTTCGTGGAAATATGTATATTGCGTCCTTCGTCTTTTACGGTTTTATTTGAAAAATAATAAAACTATTCGAAGAAATGCTTTAGTTACGTGAAAATTTAAATGTAAGTATCTAACGCCGCGTACTGAAACGCTACTCAACAACCGACCGTATATTTGGCGGGACTCATATAAATTTAGTTAAAAATCTGATCACGGAGTACGATTGAAATAAAAGAACTCAACAAATATCAGCAAACAAATATTTTTTTATAGTATAGACCGGGAAAAAAGCAAGTGGGTCACCTGATGGTAAGTGATCTCCACCGCCCATGTACGCACACAATACCAGAAGAATCAATGGCGTCTTACCGACCTTAAAAGGAAGGAATAATTAAGGTTGGGAAGGGGAGGGGTTTTGGGCCTCCGGATATCTCACTCACCGTACGAAATGCTAGTTGCTACTTCACTTCGGTTTTCTGTGAGACAGTAGTAACGACCCGGTCGAGCCGGCCCATTCATGCTGTAGACAAAACTGTCTACACCGTGGCTCTACCACTAATAAACTCATTGATGCAGGTTTTGAAATGTTTTGTCCAGTTGCAAGAACCGCATCACACAACGTTGCATATAATTTCATACAAATTATTCTAAAATTCGATAGCTTAGATGTGTGTGAGGTGTACGTTAACTATAATAGTTACTTTTTTACTTGATTAAATGACGAGACGAGCAAGGCGTTCGCCTGATGGTAAGCGCCACGCCTGCCCATAAACAGAAGTAACACCGCACAGAACTCTGAATTCCAAAGCACTGCATAGCACTGAACTGCGCTCGTCAACCCGAGACATAAGACGTTAAGTCTCATAATGCCTAGTAATTTCACTGGCTTGAATGTCCTTCAAACCGAAACACAACAGTGCTTACACTCAGTTGCTTGGCGTCAGTTACGTGAATCTTTTTAAAAACAAGGACATCAATGTAATTTATTTCAATGTCCAACAGAAAAATAATCTATTGTAACATGTACATAATTGTATATCTACAATTTCCGAGTCTCATACATTAATATATAATCAATCAGCCACACAGTTTACATACACAGATATAGCCCACATTTGGTTAGCCCGTAGAGTCCATAGGGAGCGGTCAGCGGATTTGGGCCAGCTCACCTGATTTCCCCTGTTGCAATATACACACATCCTTTGTCCAATTCTATGCGTTATAAATCATAAATAAGATGTGGGTTTTTAGAAATTTGTTGGGACAAGATTACTTTGCCGCATAAAGTACTGCGGCATTATTTATTGCATAGAGACTATCCCGCCCACACACCCGCCACTGTAACTCCTGTGAACCAGGATCAACAGTGGCACGCATTTTGTTGACACCGAGCAGTGAAGCTCGGCGAGTCTCTGGGAATGCCTAAATGTCTTTGTCCCGCATCGAAATTAATCAGATAGAAGGTTAGGGAGGAGTTGGAAATATTAATTTTCCACTTCCCTCAATAGCAAAGTGGGAGACAAAATAATGAATTGAGGAGGTATTAACCTCAAGTGTAAAGACAGTTACAACTGGAGAAGCCAGATGTAAACCACCACGGATGTCTTTAAGTGGCTCCTATCACGCGAGCTGTTACACTTGATTCCAATAATAGGTATGGCAAAATCGCTGGAAAGCACGGAAATTTTTTCTAGTCTCCACAAGATCTATATAGTCGGCATTTTTGCATAGAATTCTGTACACCAAATTTTCCGTAAGGGGAGGTCAGGAGTCCATAGCACAGGGTATCCTAGTTGCTGACTCCCACAATTATAAAATATTGTAAAATAGGTAACATATTCCTACTTTATGTATTTTTGTAAGATCATTATTGTAAATAAACTTTTTATGGGAGATAAAATAAATTATTCCTTTATAAGGTCATGTCTTTATCCCCAAAGGGGTAGGCTGAGCTGTAACTTGTGCAGCACATAATTTTCGCTGAGCTTATTTCAGTCCCATGCTGTGATGGGTGATTCTAATGCCATACCAGGCGCAAATTACGGTCCCGGGCAATTCAAATCCCGGGAAACTCAAATAAATTACGATTGCCCGACCTGGGCATCGGACCCTGGCCCTCACGGTTCTGAGCCTTAGTACTTGCAAGTGGTAGACAGTTTTGTCTACAGCATAAATGGGCCAGTTCGACCGGGTCGTTACCACTGTCTCACAGAAAACCGACGTAAAGTAGCGTCTTGCTGCTGCGTTTCGTATGGTGAGTGAGATATCCGGATGCCCAAATCCTCCTCCGTTTCTCAATCCCCGATTATACCTTTCCTTTATGGTCGGCAATGCGCCCACGATTCGGTTGGTATTGTGGGCGTACATGAGCAATGGAGACTACTTACTCATCAGATGACCCACATACATGTCTGCCAGCCTATGCTTTAAAAAAAATTGTATGTGGTTACTAGACTAATAAGGCATTTTCTATTACTTGAAATAACATAAGCTGTATGGTTTTTGTTGATAAATTTGATTGGATGTCTGTTCAGGTGGTTGAAATTGCACTTGATTTAGCAGTTGTTCAGCTAAAGTCAATCCCTGGAACGACTAATATACGTAAGCAGCTTTTATTTTATTCCCAAACATACACACACATGCACGCGCTCACCCACACATACACATACACATTACATACCCACTTTTCACTGACCTAACTCACGCTTACAAACTAGGTATTTCAATTTTTATTTGGTTTCATAAGACACAGGCTCCGCCTAATTTGAGAACCTCTGGTAAATATTTTTGTATCAATCTTTTATTGAATAAAGTTTCTTTTTTCATTTTTATTTTTCATTTAATTTTTTTTTTAATCTGAGATTTTACTATTTATCATTAAAAACGCTCGGTTGTACTGTACTTAAAAAACCTGATTAAGTAGCCTAGACATATAAAGAGCTGGCATAAAAGTAAAACATAGAATTTTGTATTCATAACTTGAAAGCGTCGCGTAAAAATACGCACGTAAGAAATATGTCTTGAATTCACCAACCGGTACTCCGAATAGCTCTTTGTTACAAAGGGCTTCTTATGAAGTTTTTAGGGCAAAAGTCTTATTAGAAAAGTTGTGGCGCAAGTCTTGAGAGGTTGTGGTTATTGATCATTTTAACTACGGAACTGTACTAAAAGTGCGGGATATTAATAAATTACTTCTGCTTCTTTATCTTCATCGCGTTATAAAGCAGACGTTGTGTAAAAGCCTATTAATTTGCGTTGTGATTACAATATTATGGGTTTAGAACTTTTGTTTTTTCATTATTAGCGTTAATGAAGTCGTTTGTCTATTTCTGCCGCCAAGCAACAGTGTGTAAGCACTGTTGTGTTTCGGTTTGAAGAACATTGAAGCCAGTGAAATTACTGGGCATTATGAGACTCAACATCTTATGTCTCGGGGTGACGAGCGCAGTTCAGTGCCATGCAGTGCTTTGTAATTCAAAGTTCTGTGTGGCGTTGCTCTACTGTATATGCGCAGGCGTGGTGCTTACCATCATCGAGCGCCTCGCTCGTCTCGTCATTCAATAAAATAAAAAAAATTGAAGAGACGAGAAGATTAATACAGATTGCCTGATGGTAAGTGTCACCCGGCACGCTTGCCTCTAAACAGAAACAATACAAATCATAACTTTAAATTATGAAATGCATGACACAGGACTGCGTTCTACTCCGAAATATAAGATGTTGAGTGTCTTAATACCCCACAACACACGTAAGTTACCCGGGATTTAAATTTGTGTCCATTAACTGGAGGCTCACCCCCTATCAAATCATGGTATGAAAATGACCTCTAATAAACGAAATGATAGTGCAGCGCAAGTTATTTTACCTCCTTCTTTTCGGATAAAGACCGTGTAAGCTTATGTTAAAAAATCTTGATAGGTCGTATCTACCACACATTTGCTAACTGTGTATTTTCCTTTCACATGTTTTTCTTAATGCTATGACATGTCATGTGTTTTGTGAGTGGCAGAACCACGTTGTAGACAGTTTTGTCAACAGCCTGAATGGGCTGGCTCGACCGGGTCGTTACCACTGTCTCACAGAAAACCGACGTAAAGTAGCGATGTGAGTGAGATATCCGGAAGCCCAAATCCCTCCCCCTCCCAATCCCTAATTATCCCTTTCCTTTAAGGTCGGCAACGCGCCCATGATTCTTCTGGTGGTGGGCGTACATGAGCGGTGGAGATCACTTACCATCAGCTGACCCACTTGCCCGTTTGCCGGCCTATGCTATAAAAAAAAGACGGGTTTTAAAAAGTGTTCCATGGCAGGCAGCAGCTTGGCATTGTAGATGTTCCCTTACCATCAGATGGGCCGTCAGTATGTATGCCTTCGAAAGCCAATAAAAAACATAAGCAAATAAAATACCTTAATACACGCACCTCATTCCTAATTCACCCGTCTCCACAAAACTTATTACAGAAGTATGTCAAAAGTTAAAATTAAAGCTAGCGAAGGACAAGGAATTCAGGCATTAATTAACTCTTTATAATAAATTTTAATTAATCAATTGCCCTTTTCCCCGCTTTGATTAATGACTGCGGGACACTGTCATTTTGACCTTTCGTGATTTTGGATTTTTAAGTGGATTTCAAGCAAGTTAACAAAGTTCTTGATGATTTCATTTTCTACGGTATGCGAGGAAATTTAAAGGCCAAATTCTTGAATTATATTATTCAGATTTATTGAAGCGGAAATTCTTTTGATTTTAATAATGTCGTGTATATCTGCTGGTGGGAGGATACTTGTATCCGACCGGATAGCGACCACCGTACACTGGTGCTAAAACCTGCCATAGTGGCCCACCTTGTGTGGGTCGCGTTCCAGGGTCAGCCAGTGTATATCCGGTTCTCCCCAGGGGGCTTGCTCCCTGATCCTAACCCTTTTCCCATCCCTTTTTCCTTCCCCTCCCCTTTGACCCTTTGCAGGCCGGCTTGATCGTGCCGACCAACGATAGACATACTGTTTATCGTTGGTCGACACTATTCTTGGATTGCGCTACACTTACCATCAGGTGTGGCGTAGTCATTTTGCCAGGACAGGATAAAAAAAAAAAAATAACCTTGATTTACAACAAGGCTCGAACTACCAAAAACCCTGGCACTGCCTGGTTATCCTCATGAAGCCTGGAAAACACAAGGCCCAAGACCAACGAATATTTTCCTCTTTTTAAGTTTTGACGTTACGAGTATATTTTTAAATTGTCCGTAATATAGATTAAAACCTAACATATCGGATAACTCAAAAAAATCTGGAATTACGGGCACTGATCGCGCCGCGGCTATTTATGCCGATAAAATTGGCTCTTTGTCACGCCGCTCAACCACTTACTCTAGATGTATAGAGACATGAAAGTTTTTTTTATTTGATTGAATGACGAGACGAGCAAGGCGCTCGCCTGATGGTAAGCGCCAGGCCTGCCCATAAAAAGAAGCAACACCACACAGAACTTTGAACTACAAAGCACTGCATGGCAATGAACTGCGTTCGACACCCTAAGACATAAGATGTTAAGTCTCATAATGCCCAGTAATTTAACAGGCTTCAATGACCTTCAAGCCGAAAGCCGAAATAGACAAAGCAGTGGTACCAACCCAGACGGCCTCTCGCATACGAGAGACCTACCATCTTATAACCTAAATTGAGAACCTCAGCACTTAATTACTTGATTTACTTGAACAGCGTTCGAGTTTTATAGTACTGTGATGCAATACGTTTTATTTGTACACCGGTCACATCAAAGCAAGGAATTTCATTAACACCCCTGGCGTCACTAGAGAATTGCAATTAATTAAGTTAGTCATTTATTTGTGTAAGAATTTACGCCTACTTTCTGAATGCGTAGTGATGCGCGGTAAATGTGCTGATTGATTGGCGTTTGATCGATACTGGCATTAATAAATTAATTCTTCAATATGATATTTGTTTTTATAAAATTACAATATTGCCTGATAATTGTATAATATAAATTTGTGCAATTGCAAGGGTTTTTGATTGTATTTATTCTTTATATTTTCCACTAATCATGGTTGGTGGAAATCACTTGCCGTCGGAGATTGCTCTTGTTCGTTTGCCGACTTCTTAAGAATAAAAATCGGCATCTTACAGAATAATCTAGTGTTTACGTGAATACACTAGCTAAACCTATTGTAAAATTACTAAACAAGTTTAGTGCGATTGTAAATGGTATAATTTAATTTTTAACTACTAAAAATGAAATTCGATAAATCAGATCATCACTATCAACGTAAGAGTTTTTCAGACAGGACAGTACTAATTACTGCTTCACTACATCAGCACTAGCTCGCGAAATTCAATTTCTGCAATGTTCAAAAAAAGACCACAAACTTTCCGCAAGTTTTGTGGGATTGTTTTGTGTGTATCGTGCTTGTATCGATACTTCAGAAAAAAATATTATCGATAAAGCTCGAACAGCACTAGCAACGTGGGGAAGAGTTTTCCACACAGTACAAGATAGCTAATTAAGGTACAAGTTGGAAGCGGACGACATGACGCAGCAGCAGACGACGTGTAGTCGCTTCATGTCGTCACGACACGTCGCACACAGGTGAAATTTACACAAAAGCTGGCCAAAATTGAAAAAATGAAGTTAGTCTGATTAAAAAGTAGTAACCTAAATTAGCAACAAGACATATTTCGCCTACTTTTTGTGATCTGTAAAACGTTTGATACTTTTTATTTCATTACCTACACATTTGATTTAAATAGCGAATGTTCATGGAGCAATTTATTACCATTTTTAATAGTTGTTTAAATAACGTTTGATATTTTATTTAGTGAATGTTAGTACTAGAGTAATATGGATTCCATACCTTCAGGTAAATATTGCTATTACTAGTTAACTAAAATGTTTATATTACTTACTATTTTAAAGGCAGACTGGTTTATACACAACACAATACTTTATCATTTAGTTTTTTTTCTCATAGTGAAAAAGTTAATACTTTATCGCACTTTACCCAATTGTTATACATGTTTAAAAAGTATATTTCCGGAGCTTTCATATAATACTAAATTTGGCTGCGTCTACCTGCGTCACCCATACAAAATAGAACGAAACTCAATAACATATACAATATTTTATCATTTAGTTTTTTTTTCTCATAGTGAAAATGTTCTTACTTAATCGCACTTAAACCAATTGTTATACATATTTAAAAAGAATATTTCGGGAGCTTTCATATAATACTAAATTTGGCTGCTTCTACCTGCATCACCCATACAAAATGGAACGAAACTCAACAACATATATACTTTATCATTTAGTTTTTTTCTCATAGTGAAAATGTTCTTACTTAATCACACTTAAACCAATTGTTATACATATTTAAAGATAATATTTCGGGAGCTTTCATATAATACTAAATTTGGCTGCGTCCACTTGCATCACCCAAACAAAATGGAAAAAAACTCAACAACATATACAAATTATAAAATATCAATAACCATTTTTCATGCAGTTCTCAGTAGTTCCCTCAGGCCTATTATGAGAAGAGGCCCAAGAAAGTAAGAACAAAGATATAGAAGAGTCTCGTGAAAGTTTTACTGAGAAACTTTCCAGAAGACAAACGATGGAATATTTGTTTCACCAACTTTTAATATTATCAGATCCTCACATTACCTACTAATATCAGAAAACTGCCACGAGTGCAAGTAAAATCCTATTCTCGCGATGTTATAATTCTCTTGAAAGAACCAGAAGTCACGATTTAAAATTGTAGTTCGCTTGTGGTATGTATTACCACTAGGAATTAGATGCGCTCGGTCTCTGCCCATTTTTAAGTCCATGCCAAAAAAAACATTATTTGTCATTGCAGTATCTATCGTTACTTAGACCGTACCTTTACTGCTTATCAATTACATTTCTAAATTAACTAAAAATACGCTTACGTATTATATTTGTTTTTATTATATATGGGTATATATATTTATTATTATGTGTTATTTATTTATGTAGTACACCATAAACATATTGGTGTTTCTTCTAAACCTAAAGTCCACCTTTAAGTTGTCAGGAAGAGATCGCTTGTAGCGATAAGACCTCCCATTGTACATTAATTTATAAGTATATCTTGTATTTAGAAATAAAAAGATACAGAAAACAGACAGACAGATAGAAAAATATAAGTATGATTATCAGTTATCTGGATACCATAGTAGAGAATCTGCCTAGTTTGATATCAGATGGTCGTGTGTCGAGTTGTTGTATGATATTGCTATGTTTTGTTTGAAAGGTGTACAATAAATATATATTTTTTCCTATATAATGTTATCGAACAAAGCTTTATTTATCATAATACATGATTAAACTATTATATTTGACAAATTAAACCAATATAGAAGCGTAAACACACATCACGCAATAATGGCCAGCTTTTGAGTAAATTTCACCTATGTGCGTCGTTACGACGTGTCGCTGCAGTTATGATTTCGAACCCGACTGCAGACGGCAACAGCAGATGGAATCCAGTTGGTACCGAGTGTTCCGTGAAACAAGATGCATTTTTTTATATCTTTTATTAGAAGAGGAAGAAGACGATGATGACTTGTTTTTGTTGTACTTGTACAGAAAAAGACGAGAAGCCATACTTAAATGCAGAACAAGTGAGGAAACCTATTTAATATTGATTAAAAACCATTTGGAAAGCGATATTAAAGAATTCAGACAGTATTGTCGTTTGAATCTTGAAATTCATTTTGAAAAGAAACTCGCTGGACGTGTCGTCAGCGGCACTACTGATCCGCGGTCGGACGACACTGGCGTCTGCCGCTCGACGACGCGTCGCTAGCTTCGTGTCGCTGACTACGGATGTAATTTCATAGAAATACATAGAAACCAGTAGTGTCGCTGCGACACGTCGTCTGCTGCTGCGTCATGTCGTCCGCTTCCAACTTGTACCTTTACTCTTTCACTTATACCCTTCTTTGTACATAATTTCAAATCGCTTTGTGTTTTGTCACTCGTTTTAATTATATCCGTAAAGTAATTAACATTTGTTTGGTCTGAGATAGTACCGATGTAAGAGTAACGAGTTAAATTCAAATTAGGGTGATACATGGTTAAAACGTTTTTTTTTTTTTTTTTTTTTTTATCCTGGCTCGGCAAAGTGACTACGCTACACCTGATGATAAGTGTAGCGCAATCCAAGAATATTGTCGACCAACGATAAACAATGTGTCCATCGTAGGTCGGCAAGATCATGCCGGCCTGCCAAAGGGCCAAGGGGGAGGGGAAGGAAAAAGGGATGGGAAAAGGGTGAGGATCAGGGGGCAAGCCCCCTGGGGAGAACCGGATATACACTGGCTGACCCTGGAACGCGACCCACACAAGGTGGGCCACTATGGCAGGTTTTAGCACCAGTGTACGGTGGTCGCTATCCGGTCGGATACAAGTATCCTCCCACCAGCAGTACGGTGGTCGCTATCCGGTCGGATACAAGTATCCTCCCACCAGCAATCCGTATCAGAATATTTACGTTTAGTGAAATATATTACGAGCTTTAAATTGTGTTTAACACCTGGAATACAGATTATAATAAAAAGAAGATTAATATATATCCGGTTCTCCCGGGAGCTTGCGATAAGTGATAGTTGGTTGAGGAGGGTATAGGGTTACATCCTTGTATCCTTGTGGCTGCTTTGGTCATCCACCTGCCCTATCGCATGCGCATCGATTTGCTTATTCCATCTTCTTAGTGTGAAGAAGCATTTATACAGGCCGGCATGATTCTAGTGAACACCGATAAACTGCGCTCTAAATTGTCAAAATTATCTAGAGCGTGGCTCTACCACTCATAAACACCTTTTTACAAACATTTCAAATTAATATTTGTATGCAATACATTTGACATGCCGAATTATTCCATATAATAATTAAAATAAAATAATAAAATAAATGAGTGATTATCATAATTATTAGTCGGCGATATAAAGCTGTACAATCATAGTGTGACGTCATAACCGTGGAGAAACTATTCAGTTATGCAGGGACTAACAATACGTCAAAGAATAGAAAGGACGCCCTAATAGCCGTTCCCTCCGACCTTAAGACTTAAGTTAATTGCTTGATAACTTCTTGATCAAGTTACGGTATCATGTCTCATTTTGTGTACTGCTTAACTTGTAATGCTCAAGTACGATAAACTTCTGAGTGCTTGGATAAATACGTTTCAACTTAGGTGTTTCGTAAGTGGGGGAGGTGATTTAATTCTTTTGTAGTGAAACTTTTTTAGAATAAAATAAAATAAATACACCCAACAGTCACACACATAGTCCTGACCCCACAGTACGATACGAGTCTTGTGTCGTGGGTATCAGGAACTACGAGAGACTTTCGGTCTCACATCACCCAGTCCCCGAAACAAATATTTGTGAATCACACAAACATTTGTCTCAGCGCGGGGATCGAACCCGCGGCCTCTCGCTTCACAGCCGGCTACTCGCCTGCTGCGCCACGGAGGCTGTCAAAATCGTAGTGATTTGAAAATTTGATGAAACGAAAAAGCGACATCAAAGAAATTGGATAGCACCAAGCCCATTCAGGTTGTACGCACTCGGAAAGACAGACGTAGGCAGGGAATTCCACTCTTTGTCTGTGTGCATTATAACAGATGATTTAAAGCGCTGGGTGCGAGTGTGAGGAATATCAACCAAGTAGGGATGATATCCTGCGGTGCATCTGGTGCTCCGATGGTAGAAGGGGAACGCGGGCTGAGCTCATGTAGCTCTCGTACACACTCTCAGAAGTACAGTATATAATAAACCGACAAGCAGCCAACCTTACGGCGGTGATCCAGGGTGTGTAGCCTTTTTTTCAGCAGCTTTTTATCGCATATCATTGGCAAGTTAATATTTCACTGAGTCATCTCAAATATGTCTGCAATACTCCACGCAAGAACGGACGTGTGTTTTATACAATGTTAAAAGCATTTTATTTTTATTTTGTAAATTACCAGTTACATTTTATTACAAAATCGCCAAACTGTGTACACAGTTTGTTGCGAAAGAGACGCTCTTATACTTAAATACACGTAACTAAATTAAGGCAAGGAACGACATCAATAAAGATACATGCACACAATCGGATAAATTACAATAAATTAATTTAGCTGGTGGTAGGATATTCATATCCGCCCAGATAGCAACCACCGTACACATGGTGTTAAAACCTGCCATAGTGATTTACACGCCTTATGTGGATCGCGTTCCAGGATCAGCTAGTATATATCCGATTCTCCCGAGGGGCTTGCGACATGACTTGATGGTTGATTGGGGCAGGTATATCCTTGGCATCCTTGTATTACTGTGCCTGCATCGGTCATCCGCCTGTCTTGTCGCAGGCCCCTCGATTTGCTTCTTTCCTTTCCGAAGACGAAAGACGCATTTATACAGACCGGCATGACTCTGGTGACCACCGATAAACTCATTGTTTGTTGGTGGTCACTGGTTTTTGGATTGCACTACGCTTACCATCAGCTGTAGTGCAGGCACTTTGTAGTGCTCGAATTAAAAAAAAAAACGTAACTAACACTGCATTACTTATAAACGTTACTCAAAGATTGATTAGCTAAACAATCTTTTGTCTTTCTCTGTCATTGCGATTTATAGTGCCTAGAAAGAGACGAAGTGTAAACTAATCATCGCCTTATAAGTAGGTCCCCGGGTTAGTAATTTTGCGCCACAAAATGTGATACACAAACTCATAATGCTATATAACACAGGATGCTAGAGAGGTCACAAGGCCTTCCTAATAATTTACAAATTTCGAACATTACTCATGGCCCTGCAACGGATGATTAACGTTTGATAACTTCGAGAATGGACTCGTACACGCGAACAATCCGACATTTGGAATGGTTATTTACTACGTACCCATGGTATAGATAATAACTATAGCATAGAAGACTGCTTCAAAAATGATTTCTGGATCCAATAGGAGTCAGCTATTTGCGTTAGGTAACATTTTTACGTCAGCTTGATTGGGCAAGTCCACATATAAAGTACAAGTGGTGTATAATTAATACTTAAACTGGTCTTAATAGCATAGTATTTGAAGCTATAAATACCTATTATATTTTTGCCTGCAACCCGATTTGCCTGCATGCCGATGTAACTCGGTCGAAATGTCGGGAAAGAAAAAAATAATTTAATAAATTTTATGAGTGGTAGAGCCGCGCTGTAGATGACTACAGCATGATTGGGCCGGCTCGACCGTTTCGTTATCACTGTCTCATAGAAAACCGACGTAATGTAACGGCTTGCTATAAATAATAAATCATCCAGCAGTTGCTTTGGAGTCAGCCACTCCGAGAGGCCTGAAGTCTAAATATATATCTTCGTAGTACATACTGTCTTTGTTAGTGTAATAGAGTAAGTGAGGACAGGACGATTATATGGGGTTTGGTGGCAGTACTTGGATAGGTCGACATCTTCTTTCGCATTGAAGTTACAACCAAAAAATTATAATAGCCACTAACTTATAAACACTGCAGTACCTTTGATATTGAGGGTACTGCAAAGAAGGTATTGACCTTCGTTCCCACTGAAGTTACAACAACCAACTCACACGATTTAACACACAGTCACATTAATTCACAAAATCCTCACAAACTCCACTCACATAAATTAGTAGAATTTTTAAACCTCCAAGACTTTTAGTGTGAATAAACGCAGCTACGAACTATGTAACCGTCACGTTCAACCGTCACGTAAATCCCTTGTTAGTAGGGGAGCTAAATTGGCCCGGTGCAAAAATTTTCAGCGCATCAGCTCCATGCAGTGAATAAAAACTTGCGCGAGCGTGAGAGATTGCCTTGTGGCTGCGAAAGAGTTTATTTTAAGTCAATTTTAAGGGTATATTCAAGTGGTTCTTTACTATTAGATGATAAGGAAACAAGCTAGTTTGTCACTTGACCAAATCAGTATCAGTAGTTGTGGCGTATAGTATATAGTATATTTATTCTTTATCAGGTCGTCTGTCCACCTTGTAGGTAGACGTCCAACGCTGCGCTTGCCAGTACGTGGCCGCCATTCCAGAACCTTTCAGCGCTACCGACGCTGTCATAAGCAATATCCTTAAATAAGTCACAAATAATGAAATAATATGACAAAGACTTCAGTTGACGAATGCTGAATTTAAACCAAATCTGTCACCGACATTCCTTTCTGTGCGTGTCACGTCTTGAAGCATATTTTTTGTCTGAGTTTCGGTACTATTTTAGTTTTGCAACAGGAAATAATTGTATGTAATAGGATACTACTCGATGTCTGTCTTATTTTTTTGCCAGTGTGGGTAGAGGAGCTGACTGCCCCTCAAATAGTAAGCCACCGCCGCTCAGAAACAGAAAATCGTCGTAGCCTATGGCCATCCACTGTTGGACAATGGCCTCACCAATTGAGCGCCAACTATGTCAGTCTTGGCTATCCATCTATCTATTCAAACATAACAATGTCTCAAGAATTATGACACACAGTATGTCATAATTGTAGCTATTTGTAGTGATAAGTTCCACATTTATCACATCAAAGAAATACCAAACCTGTAAATGGATCTTAGCTTGTAACTATGTGGAAATCGAGCCTAATAATGCAGTCATTTTAGCTTAAATTAGGTAAGAATCTCGGAATTCGAGATACCCGGCTGTAACTCTGTAAATACTTGTGTATTGACACCCTAAAAGTTGTCTCAAAACCTACATATGGTAGGGTGTGCGCAACTATTAAATTTCAAGGTCAAAGGTCACAAAAATAGCTTTTTTCGTAAATATCTCATTTCCTATGGGTTTTTTTGCTATTTGTATCTATTATCAATATTGTAGAATACAAAATTCTCTACAAATTTTGTTTAAAACTTTTTTTCATACGGTGAACCGTTTTCGAGATAGAGGGCGGAGAGCGCGCGGTCACAGGATCAGTTCAGGTCAAACGGTGCCTCCGGTCGAAAACGCGCCATATATAGTTGATGAACTATCCATAAATCAATGATTATAAATATTTGTAAATTTTTACTAACTATTATGTTCTACTAGCTTTTGCTCGCGGCTCCGCCCGCGTGAACAGCATTTTCCGGGATAAAAGTAGCCTGTAACCGTCTGCAGGGCTCCATCTGTCTCTGTAGATAAATTCATCAAAATCGGTTTAGTGATTTAGGCGTGAAAGCGTGAAAACTTTCACCCCCTTTTTCATCCATTAATAAATAAAATTTCCAAAATTCCTGAAACACGTATTTATTTATTTTACGTCAATAACCGAAATACAAAATTAATGACCGCGCGCTCTCCGCCCTCTATCTCGAAAACGGTTCACCGTATGAAAAAAAGTTTTAAACAAAATTTGTAGAGAATTTTGTATTCTACAATATTGATAATGGATATAAATAGCAAAAACCCCATAGGAAATGAGATATTTACAAAAAAAGCGATTTTTGTGACCGTTGACCTTGAAATTTAATAGTTGCGCACACCCTACCATATGTAGGTTTTGAGACAACTTTTAGGGTGTCAATACACAAGTATTTACAGAGTTACAGCCGGGTATCTCGAATTCCGAGGTGAACCTCCTAAAATGACTGGAGTATAATCTAAATATATAAAACTCAAAGGTGACTGACTGACATAGTGATCTATCAACTCACAGCCCAAACCACTGGAGGGATCAGGTTGAAATTTGGCATGCAGGTAGATGTTATGACGTAGGCATCCGCTATGAAAGGATTTTGATAAATTCTACCCCTAAGGGGATAAAAGTGTTGTTCACGCGGGCGGAGCCGCGAGCAAAAGCTAGTGCTAAATAATATCCGAAACGATGTAAACACCGATATACGTGTTGATTCACACAGTTCCAGTCTTTGATATCCGAAGCCTGAGCTGGAGCTCGTGATGCGCACATCGGTTCAACTTTGTTCACAACGCTTTACATTCGAGTGGGTTTTCCATTTGATTTGAGAGGGGACTGTTGAATGTTGAGCGTTGTTCTATACGCTGATACGTTTTGTTTATTCTTGTATTTATTGCGATATTATTTATAACCTAGCTAGCTAGCTAGCCTAGCTGTCCCTCGCGGTTTCACCCGCGCGAATGTAATAGCTATACCCCAAACGCGTTGCTACGCTACCACCTAAAATAAATTGGAAGTAAAGACATTACACAAATATATGAAATTCATTATAATGGCAGTGGCGCCATGTATCGAAAATTAGTCGTACAGACTCAGAAACCTTCGTGGGCTCATGCACAACAACTTTGCTAAAGATCATCACATGATCAAATACATAGTTTACGATTCTATAAAGGACATACAGATAAACATTCATTTTTATATATATTGATAAAATCCCAACATCAATTAGAAAAGGATCTGTTATTTCTAAATGGCTGAACAGATTCCGTTCAAACATAGCTAAAAACACCTCGATTAAACCAGCTTTCAAATGTTTTATCCATACACTGGCCTTATGTAGGTTGTTTTTTTTTATTATTAGTCCGAAAGAAGATAGTGAACGCCATACCTGCCCATAAACAACAGAAATACCGCACAGCACCTAGAATAACAGAGCACTTGATTGCGCTAGTCAACCCGAGACATAAGGTGTTAAATTTCATAATGTCCAGTAATCTCACTGGCTTCAAACCGAAGCACAATATTGCTACACTGCTGCTTGATGGCAAAAACATAATAAGCCGTAGTTTCAACCCAGACGATCTGAAAATTGACAGACGCCACAAACCTCAGAATTTCTTTGCAAAACTCACATATAAAGAGGTTTCCTCAGAACTCTTTTCTTCGCTATTAAAATAACCAATAAATATTAATTAATGCACACAGGAACATCGGACAATCGCAGCTGCAAAAGGTAGCAACTACGTGCCTGGTTAGGAATTACAAATCTTACCTACGTTCTTTTTTAAATATATTTCGGCGCCAAACATTAAAAATATAACTCCATTTTATACTCGTGAGGATTTAAGAAGCAACATGCAAAGCACATTTCACGCATAAATCACTTCTGAGATCATATAACAACACCGTGAAAGCGTCCTTTTTGCAAAAGCATAATTCAAATCTTCACGCTTCCCATAATCCGATCTGGATGTCATAAAAACACACTGAATCTCCAGGAAACCGCTGGAAATGTGATTCTGTTGGGCCTGGCTGATTTTGTTATTCAATTTTATATTTTAGGAGTTTTGTTTGTGCTTCATGTGTTTCTATTTGAAAAACATGATTAAATTTCACCGAGATTGAAGATTTTACGTCTATATACTTACATCCGTAAATGCTGTATCCATATATGTAGATGTTTTTTATTAATATTCGTTTATGTTTATTTCATATTCAGAAGGATTTCCTTAATATCAATAGTGTTTTGACAGATATTCCATATGAAATGTGTCAAAAGTTTACTGTCAGTATGCAAATTTGTCGCAAATTTGAGCGGTAGAGTCATGTTGTAGGCTGATTTATCTACAGCATAAATGGGCCGGCTCGACCGGGTCGTTACCATTGTCTCACAGGAAACCAACGTAAAGTAACGGCTTGATGCTGCGTTTCGTAAGATGAGTGAAATATCCGGAGGCCTAAATCCCTCTCCCCTTCCCAATCCATTTCCTTTAGGGCCAGCAACGCGCCTAGGGTTCTTCTGGTATTGTGGGCGTTCATGCGTAGAAATCACTTACCATTAGTTGACCCCCTTGCTCGTTTGTCGGCCTATACTATAAAAAAAGAAACAAAAGAAAACAGGACTGCGCAGAAAACTTATAAGTATGGCCATAAGTGTACAACACTGTAAGTGAGACAGCCACAGACTCAGTAAGTCGAAATGACATAAATGTAGACGCAACTTTATATGCCACCTACTTATTTTAATCCATTATATTCCACCAGTACAGTGACAATGGACGTATACCTCCGTGTGGATGACGAAGCTCTACGCGGCTCAGATTTTATAATGCATGACATTGTATACAGCCATGTATGTCGCGATGCAGTTTGTGGCAGATAATAGTACAAAATGATATTTACAATAGCATGGCTGGCAAACCTGGTACCACCGCTTTATCTATTTCTGCCGCCAAGCAACAATAAGATTTAAAGGAAATTGAAACCAGTGAAATTACTGGGCATTATGAGACTTATCATATTATGTCTATGTGTGACGAGCGCAGTTCAGTGCCTGTGTGCCCAAGTTCTGTGTGGTGTTGCTTCTGTTTATGGGCAGGCGTAGCGCTTACCATCAGGCGAGCGCCTTGATCGTCGCTTCACTCAATAAAATAAAATAAATAAAATAATCCATGAATGAACAGCTTCACCACACCAGAAAAATCATGGTATACTTTTTTAGCACAGACCGGAAACAAGCAAGTGGGTCACATGATGGTTAGTGGTAGTCTCAGCATCCACTTATCTCTTAATATACTTAAGGGTTGAGAGCGCCAAAAGCGTTCGCCCGAAAGTCCGGTGAAGCTGTAGAAAGCCGACTCGAGTCAGGCTAACAGTACAACGCCAACTCGAAAAAAAAAAACATCCTGACTGACTGACTGATTCATCATCGCCGAGCGCAAACTATCGACTACAAGCATAAAATTCGGACCGTATATTCATTTTGTTATGTAGGCACCCACTAAGAAAGGATTTTAGAAAATTTCACTCCAAAGGGGTCAAAATAGGGGATGATAATATGTATGAAAATCCCTCATTTTGAAATTTACATAAACAAAATTTTGCATTTCAGTTATACCGGTAAGACCGTGACATGAATTAGAACATAGGCCACTTTTTATCCCTGAAAGACATTTACGCGGGCGGAGCCGCGGGCAACAGCTAGTCTAAATATATATAACTCTAAGGTGACTGACTGACATAGTGATCTATCAACGCACAGCCCAAACCACTGGAGGGATCGGGCTGAAATTGCATGCAGATAGATGTTATGACGTAGGCATCCGCTAAGAAAGGATTTTGATAAATTCTACCCCCAAGGGGATAAAATAGGGGATGAAAGTTTATATGAAAATCACGCGGGCGGAGCCGCGAGCAAAAGCTAGTCATAATATATGCGTATAGCTGAGACAGCTTACCACAAACATACACATAATTACTCTGCGGTTGATATTGTGGTTTGCGTAATTATACATAACGATATATAATGTATACAACTAATGTCAGGAGAACAAGTGACGTCAAACAGCTTCATGTCCCTTGTTAATTATGGATGATGGATAATTGTTGGTGGTAGGATATTCATATCGGATAGCGATCGTACACATGGTATTAAAACCTGACCCACCTTGTGTGTGTAGGGTTACATATTCAGCCAGTGTTTATCCGGTTCTCCCGACAGGACTTGATTGTTGGTTAGGGCCTCTGCCTACAACGGTCATCCACCTATCCTGTTGCAGGCACTCTTCGGAGGGTGAAGAAGCATTTATATATAGGCTAGCATGATTCTGATGACCTAACTCATTGTTTGTTAGTGGTTGTAGATTTTTTAAACTGCTCTGTGCTTACCATCATGTGTAGTGCAGTCACTTTGCTGTGCTCGTGTTTTGTTTTTGTCGCATTTATTTATAACGTATGCTTATGTATTTTAGCAATTCATCAACATAATGGCTTGTTAGTGGTCTCTTTGTAAAAATAATAGTTTTAAAATAGTCAAATAACTTCTAGGGAAAATAATTAATGCTAAATTTTTAAGATTATTCGATGATGAAAATTTAAACTGTCTAACATATTTACAGTTAAGTAGACCGAACAAAGTGCCGTTTAACTATCAACAATACAGTAGCTTGGTCATTGGCCTGGATTCCCAAATTTAACGAGTTTTAGAGTAGAAAGCGTGATTAAACAAACTTTGAAATAACTCTGGACCACGTAAAGTAACATTGTAAAGGCGACGAAATAACACTAGAGCTATTTGGTTTGAAGATAAGTAATAGGAATATATAAAAACTTATTTGTATGCAAATACGCAATAATAATTCAACCCACATTAAGTTTCACAATGACAGCCTCCGTAGCGCAGCGGGCGATTAGCCGGCTGTGAAGCGAGAGGCCGCGGCTTCGATCCTCGCACCGAGACATATTATGTTTGTGTAATTCACAAATATTTGTTTCGGGTCTGGGTGTTGTGAGACTGAAAATCTTTCGTAGTTACTGATACCTGCCTACCTTTACCTGTCTCGTCATCCGTATTTTCGAAAATATGTATGCAAATCCATACAGCGCTCCTAATGGATTGAATTGGAATCATCACTTCACATATGGATAGCGTAAAAGATTTTTTTGATAGCACAGGACGGCAAACTAGCAAGTGAGTCACCTGATGGTAAGTGATCTCCACCGCCCATGTACGCCCATAATACCAGAAGAATCATGGGCGCGTTGCCAACCTTAAAAGAAAGGGATAATTAAGGACTTGGGAAGGGTAGAGGGTTTGGGCTTCCAGATATCTGACTCACCGTATGAAACGCAGCAGTAAGCCGCTACTTTACATCGGTTTTCTGTGAGACAGTGGTAGCGATCCAATCGAGCCGGCCGATTCATGCTGTAGGCAAACTGTCTACCACACAAAAAAAGGTAATAAAAATAAAAAAAATATCAAAAATGACGCACTATGCACATGTGTTTTAAGCAATAACATTCCCGCATAATACTAATTTTTTTATAGTAAAAGCCGGCAAAAGAGCAAATGGGATTCATGGTAAGTGCTTTCCATATAAACACCCCCAATACGAGAAGAATTATAGATACGTTACTGACTTTAAGTAAAGGAATCGCGATTGGGAAGGGGAGCGGCGAATTGGGTATTCATATATCTCACTTATCGTTTGAAATGCTATAGAAAACTACCACTTTCGTCGGGTTTTGGTGGCATTAATCCCGCCCATTCATGTAGACTGCAGTCTCTATAGCGTTGCTCTACCATTTACTTCAATCAGCACTAGTTAAGTACTCAATTTACACAAAATGATCTATTTTCTATCTCTTCTAAACATAACTCGTTAAAAAATCAACTCAGAAAAACTATTTCAATTCATATTTACAGTCAAGAAATACTAACAAAAATTTACCTTTTAGAAGCAAACTAAAGTCGACATTAATGTTGGAATATCTCGACATAAGAACAACTCTGCAAACTTTAACAAGATGATACTTACCGAACACAAACCGAGTCGGAGGCGAGAGATAGTAACATTATAAAATAAGTTCGCATGAGAGTCTCAGAGTCAGCTAGGTAACTACTTTCTCTGCTAAGTTGTCTCTTCAAAACGTACTTAGAAAATAAGCCCGCGAAGTACCTCATTACGAATGGTGTATTACCCAATGCTGAATGAAGTATTTTTGTCCTTACTTTTCAATTTTTGAGTTCTGTTTTTGATTTTTAGTTAGGTTTGGGTTTTTCGTTTTACATTTTAGCATTGTTATGTCTGAATGACGTTGGAGTCTAGTTGGATTAATTATGTTTAATTACTTCTTTCCGCTGACCTTATCTCAGCCAGGGTTTATTTTTTCATCATGTTTTGACGGTGGTTTGGTGGCCAGGCGACCCTTTTTTATTTTATTTAATGACGAGACGAGCAAGGCGCTTGCCTGGTGGTAAGTGCCACCCATAAACAGAAGCAACACCACACATAACTTTGAACTACAAAGTACTGCATGTTAAGTCTCATAATGCCCACTAATATCACTAGTTTCAATGTCCTTCAAACCGAAACACAACAGTTCTTACACACTTTTGCTTGGCGGCAGAAATAGACTAAGCGGTGGTACCAACCCAGACGGCCTCTCGCATACAAGATCGCCATCTAAACCATTTAACCCGGAACGGGAACCAAGTTTCGCCATTGCCTGGTCCTTTAAACAGTAGTGATGTGAGGTTGGGTTTAGGGTTAAGATGTTGATGGGCTCACCTGATAATTATTCTACCCACAATGGCCATTAATTTAATAATATTTTTTTTATATTTTGGAGTGTATTTGTGATTGCAACACTGGTTTATTCTAGTGGGAATCGAGAGTTGGTGGAGTGAGGCAATAAAATACGACGCTGAAACGGACCGTCTGTACTCTGACGGCTAAGCAGACCTTACTAACTATAATACCTAAATCAGGTTATAAGTTGAAGTAGAATTGGGAATGTATTTATTAACTGAAATTCGCGACGGATCATCAAAACGGATATTTCGGATCGCTTTTGTTTTATTCTGTTTTAATAATGTGAGGCAGGTCAGGGTAAAACTCACTAGCTACTCCATTTTAAGTTATAAGTTTGATGCTGAAATTCTTGTTTTAACATTGTACTGTTTATTACACAGTAATAAAACTTCTCGATCGTTCAGACCTAGTCTTAGTCCATATTTCCTTCGAAGCAAACTTTCTTGTTTATTAATTTTCTTTATTGTACATGTTGTCAAATAGATAATGTTTAAGACTTTACATATGAATATACGTATGTAGCTTTTTATACTATTTCATTTCATGTCAAACACTGAGCAAATTTTCTTCAAACATAGCTAAGTCCTATCTCGATTAAGCTCTCTTTCAAACAACAAAGTTGCAATCGGTCCAATATTTAAACTTACACTTTATATACTACGATAACAGACACACGCACACAGAAACACAAAGGAGTCAAATTTATAACATCATTCTTTTTTGTTAGCGATGAAATCATAAAAAGCCTTGGATCCACTATTTGCACCTCTGCCTACTTCTTGGGGAATACAGACTTAACTTATCTTCTTTGTGGAAGATGCCGGTAAACGAGCATATAGCTCCTGATGATAAGTGACCTTCAACACTCATGAATATCCACTATACCAGAAGGATCATGGGTGCGAAACCAAACGTAAAGAAAAATTATTGGCATATGCACCGCGCATATGGGTTCTAGATATTTCATTCATCATACGGAACAAAACAGCAAGCTGTTACCTATGTTAAATCTGTTCGAATATAATTAGTGTCAGCATTGCAATTTCCCACATTACATTGTACAAGAAGATCGACAACAATGGAAGTGGCATTAAATACGAAACAATTGTTGCAACAATTCCGAACATTGTATCAGAGCATGCTAAGTTCGTTTCAAACGGTAATGAGAACCTAATCTTCCAAGTTCTAATGCTAATCAAAATAATTCTCCTAATCTATACTAATATTATAAAGCTGTAGAGTTTGATTGTTTATTTGTTTGTTTGAACGCGCTAATCTCAGGAACTACTGGTTCGAATTGAAAAATTCTTTTTGTGTTGGATAGTCCATTTATCGAGGAAGGCTTTAGGCTATATAACATTACGCTGCGACCATTAGAAGCGAAGCATCAGTGAAAAATGTTGCAAAAACGGGGAAAATTATTCATATTTGAAGGCTTCCGTTGCTAAGCTACCCAAATAATATTATTTGAAGGCTTCCGTTGCTAAGCTACCCAAATCTATAATAATATTATAAAACTGTAGAGTTTGATTGTTTGTTTGTTTGTTTGATCACGTGGGCGGAGCCGCGAGCAAAAGCTAGTTAAAATATATGAGTGGAAGCAAGAATAGCCGTCGACAATGAGAACACGGTAATTGAACCGGGTCACAAGTCCGATGCGGTAAATTATCGACCCGGCTGTAGCATGGACACTTGTTTAAATATTCACAAACTTATTGGTGTCTAGAATTTTTCATTCATTGTAGACAATGGGGTGTCGACCTCGAATGCAAGAGGCAGTCTGATAGGTAACACCGTTTTTTTCTACCAAGAAGCAGTGTGTAAGCACTCTTGCGTTCCGGTTTGAAGGACATTGAATCCAGAGTGACGAGGGCCATTCTTTGAATTTCAAAGTATTTAAGTTCAAAGTGAGTAAAGTGACCAGCAAATATAACATACAGATAAAACATTAAAGTTCATACTTTTATAATAATAACTATTTAATATTTGTGGATTACACAAAGATCGAACCCGCGGAATCACGCTTCACAGCCGGTTACTCGTCCGCTGCGCCACGGAAACTGTCATACTTAGAATGTTATAAAATTTTCCCTTTGCCCAGTAACATTGAATCAAAAAGGAAATAAAACAAATGGCCCCTAAATAAGTACGAAATACCTTTGATCCCGTAGATTAAATCTGATGAGAAACGACTAGAAATACCCGGCAGGTAGTCGACCGCTTCTAAACGAACTGATTTATTATCAAAAATATTGTTCTCATTTTGTAATATTGAAAAGATGGCTACCGTCCCCAATTTCTTTTATGTTGCGGAGAGCTCTTTTTAAAAAGATACGCCATTTAGATAAAATGCTAATTTATTCATTGGCAAAAAGACGGAAGGTATAGCCTACCGGGGATTCAATTTAATCGCAAGCTAGTAATTTATTTTTGATGTTTCAAATTATAACGAAACTGATTATAGTCATACGTACGTTATTATGAAATTACTTTATTTTCATTGTTCACGGTTTGCGTTTATAACTCACAAACAATTTGATATTAAATTGCTTGATAAAAGTTATTTTGTTATAATTTTCATATCCAATTATGAGTGAATTATTTTTTTCTCTATCGCAGACCCAAGGTAAACCCTTCAATTAAAAGAGTTTAGAATACAGTATTCACGTATATATTCACGTTAAGGTGGTGGGAGTTGTAAGACCGATAGGTTTTTTTTTTATCCGGGCACGGCATAGTGACTGCACTTCACCTGATGGTAACCGCAGTGCAGTTCAAAAAAATCACCAACCAACAATGAGTTTATCGGTGGTCACCAGAATCATGCCGGCCGAAGAGATAAGAAGCAAATCGTTGGGCCTACGACAGGACAGGAGGATGACCGATGCAGGCACAGGGATACAAGGATGTACCCCTATACTCGTCCCAAACAACCATCAAGTTATGTGGTAAGCACCTCGGGAGAACCGGATATACACTGGCTGATCCTGGAACGCGATCCACACAAGGTACGTAGGTCACTATGGCAGGTTTTAACACCATGTATACAGTGGTCGCTATTCGGGCGGATATGAATATTCTACCACCGGTTGATACATGTGGTTTTCCATTATTATTACAAAAAAAAAAAACTTCTACTCACGGGATTTCAAATATGGCTCAATTCTAATTTGTACACTGGTGGCCTTATACAGGGTTAATTTTAAAACACCAGCAACCTCGCTGGACCGGATAGCTGACCCCATACGGAACAACTTTTGTTCTACGAGTTTGGATATAACTCAATATATTTAAAATAAATGATTTTACAAGTTTTTATTGTGTAGTGTTTTTCTTCGTAGACTGCGGCGCGGCGAGCGCGCGCGACATCAAAGGCGGCCGCCAGCTGCTCGGGGTTCAAGGTCAAAGGCGCTAGCCCGGTTCCCCACGCTTCGCGTGTTTGTTTACGTAATCTGCGATGCGCGTTGTAACATTCAAGACGGAAATTCAATGAATACTTATTTTTGTATGAAAATAAAATCTAACAAATTATCAAAAGTCGTAGAACAAAAGTAGTAGCTTATAACCTTAGGAATCTACCCCTGCGACGTTGCTGGTGTTTTAAAAATAACCCTGTATTTACAATATACATTTCGCAACCTGTTTTCGAATCTACATCATTCCTATAAAACGATGTCGTATTTTACCTCATGAAAGCAACTCTTCCTTTTAATAAAAAGGCGCCTTTAATCTAAAAAGCGTTTGAATTTGGGACACGTTATTTTTTTCCGAAAATCGAAAAGGAAATTGGGGAACAAGATTTGCATGCCTAATGGCACATTTTCACGTACATTAAAAGTGTAAAACGTGCTTTCATTTGACGAGTTAATTAATATGGAGTATGCTAACTGAACTAGTCAAGCTGAGTCTTCAATGGTGGCCAATGATTCGATTCTGTATTCGTGCACGTTTCTTTTTAAGAATGATAACTTGTTAGTCTCAAATAATTTATAGCGTTAATTTGTACTGTGATATTTTTTATATTTTAAAATATTTTTTTTTTAAATAATGTATATTAGAAATGTAAAAAAGAACCCTTTTTAAATAAAAAGTACTTACTGTGCATATTAATAAAATAATCGAAGCCTTGTTTTAAAATACAATAAGCAATTACCAATAATATTACGATTGTAGATATAAATTCACGCTATAATAGTGCGGTATTACTGTTATATTATAGACAGACTATTCGCTATAACTGTTCTAGAACAGTTTAAACAAAGGAATCATTTGTAAACTAAGTAGATATTTGCTTACATTTCTGGGACAGGATTGGTGAATAGACTTTACGTCCCAGCGTGGGCACGGGCCTTTTCTACTAACAAGACCTTATTCCATCACATCGGACTAATGCAAATTGCAGACTTCACATACTTTTGAAATTCATACGGAGAACTTCTCGAGTATGCAGGTTTCCTCACAATGATTCCTAAACCGTTAAAGCGATAATTAACAATTAATACGAACGTAACTTAGAAAAAGTCAGAATTGCATGCTCTTGCGACTTTCGTCTCTACAGTTCGTATCATTTCCAGCTGTGCCATCGCTGCTTTTATTATTATTATGTAGAGTACTCTTTAATTCAAAAGTTTCTTTTACACTTAGTATTACACATTCATAAGACATTTTATTGCAAAAAAATTCTTCTAACCACATCTGAATAAATTTTCAATATCATAATATAATGATTACTGCTTCTTCAATTTTCTACACAGGTGTGGAAGTATTTACGAATAATTTGCAATCATCTTGAAGGCTCCATCGTGGTAATAAGTTCAATATAATTACATACCAAGTAATCGTGGTAGGGACTTTGAATGTCGGTTTGGAGGCAGCCGTAGCGATGAGATTTGAAATTCAATAAAAATACGTCGACTGCCTAAACCGTTTCGCTTCGTATATGGAGGCAGAGTAAGTTAAGTTTTTAGTATTTGAAGTGAATCTTCTTTAGAATCGTTGTGATTTGAAACGCAATGAAACGAAAATGCGTCACGATAAAGACAAACATATTCATAAATAGGATTTAACCTGCGAGAGAATGAGATAGATTACAAGAATACTATCACTTGTCTTTGCGCCTGCGTAGAAGTTAATTAATTTATTATGATAATTCTAATTCTGCCGTGTGTGAATTGCACACACACACTTTTTTTATTTTTGTATTATGGCTTCAAGCATAATATTACTATCATTCCGATAAGCTACTGGTAGAATGTGATGAATTCTCAGGTATGCTGATTTCCTCGTGATTTTTCTTTCACCATTAAAGCACGCGATAATTAACAATTAATACACCTATACCATAAAAAAATTGGAGGTGCGTGCTCTTGGGGCTGGTTTCGAACCAGCAGCTTTCGTCTCTATAGTCCGTACCACTATCGCTGATAAAAATGCAGACACATAAAAATATTCAACATAACCTACTGTTCACTTTTATAGCCTTCACGAGTGTAATGTGTCCGGAGTTCGATTTACGACACGTTACGTGCCGTTTGTCGTATCGGGAAGTATTCGAAATAGGCGTCACCCAAACGGCGTCGCATCGAGTGATCGGATCCTTAACAGATTCCCGATGCCGGCGGCAGATTGCGGCTTCCAACCTAATGTGTGTGTTCTGTGCTCTTGGCCTGAGTACATACAGTCGTTACGGTTATCAATTGTTTTTATTTTTATAATACAAGGTGGTAGGTCCCTCGTATGCGAAAGGCCGTCTGGGTTGGTATCACCGCTTTGTCTCTTTCTGCGGTCGAGCAACAGTGTGTAAGCTGTTGTGTTGAAGGACATTGAAGCCAGTGAAATTACTGGCATTATGAGACTTAACTTTTATGTCTCGGTGTGACGAGCGCAGTTTAGTGCCATGCAGTGGTTTGAAATTCAAAGTTCTGAGTGGTGTTGTTTCTGTTTACGGGCAGGTATAGCGCTTACCATCAGGCGGTCGTATTGCTCATCTCGTCATTGAATCAAATAAAAAAAAATACAGCCACGGTGGCGTGGTAGGCGAGTAACCGGATTGAAGCTAGAGGTCGCCGGTTCGATTCCTGCATTAAAGACATTAATTAGTAGTAGGTGGTATACCTAATAGAATTCAGGAAATATCACTAACATTTATAAGATTGTTATTTAAAGGCTATTACCATTAACGACTACACTTACCATCAGGTTTTGCTTACCATTATACTGATTGCAGATGTACAGGACATAGCAAGACAAAATCAATAGTAACATCTAACAAAGCCTAGCCACATTGAGGTCCCTTTGAGGTCGGCTAATAATGCGGCTCGTTGGACTGATGCATACGACAGCATGGTCAGTAGAACAGTTGTTTGTAACACGCGCTTACACACACTTTACTTTGTTTGTCACAGATAGAATGTGAGCCCGCTAGAGCAAAGGATTTTTGGGGTAAAATAATTTCGCACTAATACTTGTACGAGTATTTATATATTATCTACTTTATTTTATACTGTATTTTTTTTGCAAAATCGTAAATGGAATATATTTTATGCCCAATTTAAACCAAAATATGAGATAAAATTAAGGTTTAAGGGTTAAATTAAAGTTAAAGGTTAAATTATTGAATTTAGTAAAACAAAATCAGTATCTCCATTTGGAGATACTGATTTAACAGTATTTAACAGTATGTTCAAATGAACATACTGTGGGTTAGTCCCTGTTTGCGTAAGTCGGTCTATTTGCCCTTGAGTAGACCTACTGAATGAAACCCACGATACAGGTTAACCTAGTTTAGGGTCAAGACTATGGGTGTGACTGTTAGATGTATTTATATAGTGGATTAGTTGGATGACTCGGGTTTCAAGATCAGTCAGATATAAATATATCACTCCGGCATAATTCTGGAAATTTTCTTGAGATGCAAACTGTTTCGATAGTTGGAATATATTTAGACTGCATTGCACTTACCATTATGCGCAGTGTAATCACTCACTGTATGAGGAAAAGAGAAAACAAAAGCTGATATTTCTTAGCAGCCGTATGCCACTCATGGTTGGAGGTCTTACGTACATATTTGAATGCCGCGGCGGAAGGCGAAGGATGTAGCCTGTCACAGATATACCACATAAGAGGAATTTTTTTGAAAGGAAATTTAAATCCGCGGATACTGTGTAATTCCGCGTACAGAGCTCGATTGAAGGCGGCAAATTAAATGTACGCTTTACTTGTATATTTATACGTGAACTCTGTAATATGTCTGTTTGAGTTTTAATATTGTTCCTTGCAATTTCTTGCATGTTTTTTTTATTATAGCATAGGCCGGTAAACGAGCAAGTGGGTCACCCGATGGGAATCGATCTCCACCGTCCATATAAGCCCACCACCAGAAAAATCATTGGCGCGTTGCTGATCTTAAAGGAAAGGGATAATTAGGGATTGGGAAGGGGAGGGGATTTGGGCTTCCGGATATCTCACTCACCGTACGAAACGCAGCAGCAAGCCGCTACTTTACGTCGGTTTTCTGTGAGACAGTGGTAACGACCCGGTCAAGCCAGCCCATTCATGCTGTAGACAAAACTGTGTACAGCGTGGCTCTACCACTCATAATGCTTGTTTTGAGCATAAAAACGGATTTGGTTTATACATCAAAGTGAAGTGGTAGTACCGGGTTGTAGACAGTTTTGTCTACAGCGTGACTTACCCGGCTGAACAGGATAGTCCACTGGCAACTATCTCATAGAAAAGCGATGTGAGTGACAGCTTGTATTCCTACTTTGAGTGAAATTCCGGAGGCCTAATCACCCATACCTAATCTCTATTTGCTTCCTTTAAAACCGGCAACGCACTCTTGATTCTTTTGTGCGTTCTTGGAGATCACCTTAGAGTTACCAACAAGTGATTTACTTACTCGTTTGCTCGCCTCTAATACAAAAACATAATATTATGATTTCTTATATTTACGCAAATATTACACATTGAAATAAAACTAATTTAAACAGATTTTGAACTGACCAAGAAGGTTGAAAAGCTTTCGAAACGTCGCGTCGGGACCAAAATCAAAATAAAAAACCGCGATAAAATCCGTTTAAATTAGTTTTATTTCAAAACATAATGTTGATACCTTATTCCAGTTCTGAATTAAATACGCTATATTCTACTCATATAGCTTCCGACTCTAGAACCAAAGCCATAATAACTTAAAATCTCAATTTTGCCTAGACTTAAATTCCAGTTCATTTCCACTTTAATATTTTCAAGTTCTATCGATTTTGCTCTTGCACTACTGTAAGGCTCTTATGTCCTCTCTAAGACGTTGAGTCTGCACTTTTTCAGCCGGCCGACTGACCGCATTTCCGCTACTTTAAAATCTCAGTAACACTTTCCAATATGACGGAGTCATTTCTGAGTATATTAGGTAGAAGATATTCTGCTACAGCCTTGGAAAGTGTTGTTAGCTATTGTTGGTGCATTAATATTCACGACCACTATTCGCTCTAACAATTAAGATACCTGGAAAAAAGATATTAACAATACAATCAATTCAATAATTAATTAGCTAAATAACAATAATTTAAAAATTAATCTTGAATGCCATCAATCAAGTAATGTTTTAGTCAACGTGTAGCAGCTACTACTCTTAATAACAATAATCAAGGAACAGTAATAAATAAAGTAGAAACAATTGAGTATTGATAAAAATCTAAATTAGAAAGCGCACAGATAAGATTTGAATAAGATAATTAGTTGCTCTAATTACGCGCTATATAAACTTGCATCCACTCTTAGTACCAATGTGCTTTTTAGAGCTTACCATGACATCGTTGACTCAATGTTTGACTGTGCTGTGTTATATATATTTTTTATAATTTACTGGCAACCGCCAGTATCACCGAAACACCTCCAACCACTGAAGATGAAGGAAACTGAAGGCTTCGTTGTACGTAGACGCAAAGATACGTGATATCATACTTGTAATTTATCTCATTCTCTCGCAGGCTAAATCCTATTTATGAACATGTTTCTCTTTGTCCTGACGCATTTTCGTTTTATCGAGTTTCAAATAACAACGATTCTAAAGAAGTGTCACTTCAAAAAGCAAGCTATTTAAATAGTTACGTGAAAATGACGCCCACGATCCTAAAAATAAAATAGACTTCAATCCATACTAAGCTCCCTATATACAAACGATTCCTCCCCGATATTTTTCACATAAGTCACTGCGAAGGTTCCCTCATTGATTATTACAAATGGTTGGCGGAACCATAGTCGCGGGAGATTGAAGTGGATATTTTGCAGATATATCGACGCGTCAGCCGAAGACCGCGCCCTGACAGTTGAAATAGCTGAATAGTTTCGTGGATCTGTTAGTTGTAGTACAAAATATAAGCGGCAGCGAATTGACCAGATTAGTCTCCTAATCAGATGACATAATCGCATCCTACAAATATCAACAATACCGAAAATAAGCTCAAGACAGTATATCAGTACGAGGAATCTATAGACGGAGATTTTCAATCCAAAAATGGGTGTTCAGAGATTTAGATATGAGTTGCTTGATTATCACGAACGAAAGTACCATCAATCCACAGCTTCCTTGACGCAGCGGGCGAGTAGCCGATTGTGAAGCTAGTGGCCACGGGTTCGATCGCCGCACCGAGACAAATGTTTGTGTGATCAGTTAATATGTATTTCGAGGTTTGGGAGTTGTGAGACTGAAAGTCTTTCGTAGTTCCTGATACCCACGACACAAGACTCGTATTTACCGTGGGGTAAAGGCCTATGTATGTGACTGTTGGGTGTATTTATTTATTAATGAGAATTAGATTCAGCCAATCTACTCATCCTTACCCCAGCGTAGACATTAAATATAATAATATGGTCAAATTCAAATTATGTCAAAAACCCACAGAAAAACATAAAACTGACATATCTCGTCATCTCTCCCAGCTTCCACCAACACCCGAAACTATATTTCTTCAACACATCAGCTTGATAAATAACAGCAATACCCCTGGAGGACTGTAAACCACTCGCGCGGTGCCGTTCTGTAATGATACAATTTTGTCGGCAATACCGCTTTCTAGCATATCAGCTGTCCAGCATATTATAGTCCGCATAGTAAACGACTATGAATATCATAGTCTTGATGTAGTGGTAAGTCTTGTATCAGAATTTGTGTTTTATGTAGCAGAAGGCCGGTAAATGGGCAAGTGGCTCAGCTGCTTAAACCAACAATATTAAAAGAATCATCGATTCATTGCCAACCTTTAAAGTAGATTGGGAAGTAGGAGAAGTTATGGGCGTCCAGAAATCTCACTTACCGTACGAGACAAGCAAACTGAGAGTAAACATCGGTCTTCTGTGAGATAGTATTATAGATAGTATTATAGTATTAGATAGTAGTATTTTGTTCATAAATATCTTCCTGCCTAAAGCTTTAAAGTATGCGTCGTAAATGACCACGAATATCAAGATCTTGATGATCATTTATTTTGTAAATCTTGGAGCTAGTCTTGCCTTACAATTTGCAAGGCTGTAGTAATCAGATTTATTTCAAGTGCGCCAGATTCTATTGAATACTCCCAGCTACCCCAAATAAAGACTGATAAAAATGTCAGGCCATAGTCAGCAGGATACTGGGGTGTGTCAGCAGAATTCTGTAGTGGATTTGACCCATTCGGGTATGCTCCTTTTAACGGCAATATGTTTTCTTTTTTATTGTAGCAGACCAATGAGTAATGACACTTGATATAAAGGTATAGTAAGTGTGCAGTGTAAATGCAAAGTCAACCAGTTAGTGACAATATATCTCTAAGTTTCGATGGTTGGCAGATTTCTAATAGCCTAATTGTTTCCAGACTGTAGAATCTCTCTATCTATACTTTGCTTTTGACTTTCGTTTCTTACTTGGTATAATATTCCATGTTACCTAGTAACAGCTACAATTTAGTGCAGATACTATCCAAGTATGAAACGACTGATTTTAGAAACTTTCTTTTCTAGTTTATTTAGTTTAATAGTTCGAAAGTTAATTGTATATTAGTTAGTTAGTGAAATTACTGGGCATTATAAAACATCTTATGTCTCTGGGTGACGAGCGCAGTTCAGTGCCATGCAGTGCTTTGTACATAGTTCTGTGTGGTGTTACTTCTGTTTATAGACAGGCGTGGCGCTTACCAACAGGCGAGCGCGTTGCACGTCTCGTCATTCAATGAAATAAAATAATAATAAAAATAAAACATAATGCGTGCGTAAAACGTGCCCGACTTCAAAATCGAACCTAAGACCTCATGGTTCTCAGCATTAGTACGCTGCAACTAAATCAACGAGGCGATCCAAACTTCTACAAAATGTTCAGACTTTCTTGGACTGCATTAATTCTATGCAATAAAATGCAGCTGCCTTCCACAGTATACTTAATCTGCGCAGATAAATTATCCAAGCAAAAGTCTCAATCTCTGTTGAATTTTTATTCGTCGCTCGAACGGTTAATAAAGCCTGAAATACATCCTAACTAGTCGCTTTGAATATTTTTGCATACACCCGTAACTTGCGTTAAACGAGTTTTTAAGTTCCACATTTTCATAAGCAGTTTTTGATTTTGAATTTGCATTTCGATACTTCTAATTATGTATGAGTATTTAAAGTAGTATTTTAATGGATTGCATTATTTTTTTGTAGTGAAAGTTTCCTACTAATATTTAACCTACTAATATAAAACGTATCCTCATACTGAGCACAAATTCTACGGGCTGATACTGAGTATTTCGTGATAGAAAAACCTATTATTACCCGACCTGGGGATCGAAATCCAAAACCTCAGGACAACAGTCGTAGCGAATACGTAATTTTATGAATTGCTGGTGGGAGGATACTTGTATCCGACCGGATAGCGACCACCGTGCACTGGTGCTAAAACTTGCCATAGTGGCCCACCTTGTGTGGGTCGCGTTCCAAGGTCAGCCAGTGTATATCCGGTTCTCCCCAGGGGGCTTGCCCCCTGATCCTAACCCTTTTCCCATCTCTTTTTCCTTCCCCTCCCCCTTGGCCCTTCGGCAGGCCGGCATGATCTTGCCGACCTACGATGGACTCATTGTTTATCGTTAGTCGACACTATTCTTGGATTGCGCTACACTTACCATCAGGTGTAGCGTAGTCACATTGCTGAGCAAGGATAAAAAAAATATATATTGAAAACCAACAAGAGTTTCGGTACGATATCTTGTTTAAAAAATTACAATTCCATAAAAGCAAGATTTCGACAAGCCTGAAAAGTGCTGAATCGTCGCTGTTTTCATCATAAATGAAGAATATTCGAAGACCGATAAATTTTCTACTTATGACAGAGGCGGCGTGGTTACATTCGTCAGTGATAAATTGGAGGCCCTTAACAAATTGCCCGGTCATTCGGCCCGGGGCTTTTGTTTCTGATGACATTTATTATTTCTCGTGGCGTCCTCTCTTGTTGATATTCTTCATTCAAACGGATATTAATATACAGGACACACCGATACGGCTATTGGTGAGTAAGCATTATTAACCAGTAATAGCGGATAGAAAACTCTTTTAAAATGCGATATTAATTCTACTTGTTACATTTCGCCTCAAAAACCTCACAAGCATAGACGATTGCAAATGTTACCTTATGGCACAGATCAATTCTCTCTGAGAACTTGTAACTTATGACCATGATAGTTCATATCAAGTTGTGTATTTCTTATTTTTAAACCACGGCAAAATGATACAATGGTATGATGACACCTGTCCACATTAGCTTACCAAGCACGTGTAAGAGACACGCCTGTTGGTCCGGGGAAATGTCACAGAAGTGTGGACTCTCATTTAGGCCTGGACCATTATTGGGGATATTAACAGCCTCCGACAGCCTCCGTGGCGCAGCGGGCGAGTAGCCGACTGTGAAGCGAGAGACCGCGGGTTCGATCGCACCGAGACAAATGTTTGTATGATCCACAAATATTTGTTTCGGGGTCTGGGTGTTGTGACCGAAAGTCTCTCGTAGTTCCTGATACCCACGACACAAGACTCTCGTATCTTAATGTGGGGTCAGGACTATGTATGTGACCGTTGGATGTATTTTTTTTATTTATTATATTATTATATTTTCACCACCGTTCTCAACTATGTCAAACATGTACAGTGGATGATAAAGACTTACTCAAATTTAATGAGTGTACTACGGTCTTGTGATGATTAAAATCTTGATGATGTTGAAATAATGGTGATAGATGCCAACTTATACAGTGAGGGTAAAGATAATTGTGAAAAGATAACTACAGTTTTTACGTTAAATTAGAATTTAGAGCCCGTGACACAATAAAAATTTTAGCATAGCGTATAATCTAGTCACGCCATACTTTATGTACTCCAAAATCAGGCATGTTATATAACCAGCAAATAATAAATCTTTTACAGGCTCATATTCATAATATCTTTTACATTTTATTGAATAAGACCATTACTAACTTGAACAGCATTATGCTAATTTCACTTACACTTAATGGTACATGAGAAAATATTCACAATAGCGTCTATGTGAGCTTAAAACGTTCCACTTTGCTTACCACTCTCAACAACAGTGTGTATATTACGAAGCATTTTATTTACTTTTCCTTCATATACTTCATTATAAGCAGAATTGATGTCGATTAAGAACGTATAATCCATTATATTAATGTTTATCTTATTACATATTACTATAGAATTTGACACTATAGAATTATACATAGCGTCATCAACAACGCACTAGGGAATTACATTATCATTCATTTTAATATATTGTTCTTTTTTTTACGCTGCATGCCTTTAGCGCAAGTGGTTACATTTTAGAAGTAGATTTGAGTGATAATGGTATACTAGTTTTATTAAATACATTGCAAATATTATATAATTGAACTGAGTATCTCCTTCATACGAATATGCATAGTTTCATAAGAAAGTCTTTTTAACTTTTCATGTCTCAAGTTAGTGTTCAAATAAATTATTTCTTTCTTTCTTTTTTCTTTATTAATGCAGAACATACCTAATATACTCCCAGGGATCACAACGTAGGGTTTTTTGTATGTAAGTAACATATTATAAACAAATTGTGAGGCTTTGTTCATTGCCCTTTGTCCCATCTTACAATTATGTAAAAATATCCAATATTTTTAGTTACGCCTTTGGGAGGTGTGATGTAAAAATATTGAAGAGGTAAAACTGAGAAAGGTCTATTATTATAATACTGTCTAGAAAATATGGTTCTTTGTAAATTTATTCTCTAGTGTGTATTAAGAATAAATTTAAAAAGACCTCTCAATAACCTCTTAAAAAAATATATTTATACTGATAACCTTTATTTCTATGAGTTAATAATTTGTATTGTTTTTGGTAATTAAACAAAAATATTTTATAAAAAGTGTGTTTGAAAATTTTAGAATAACTGTAATTTTAGATAATTTATATAAATAAAAATCATTGGACCAATTAACACAGATGTGTTAAATAACTAACATAAATTAATTAACCAACGAATTTTAATACGCAAATGCAAAAAAAATAAAACACATGAATGATACACCACGTTGTTTATGATACATTTTCCGAAGGTTTCGTTGTATTCAGGTGCAAAGATACGTGATAGCATACTTGTAATATATCTCACTCTCTTGCAGGCTAAATCCTATTTATGAATATGTTTGTCTCTTTTACTGTCGCTTTTTCGTTTCATTGAATTTTCAATTAAAACAAAGCTAGAGAGAGAGCCCAAAAGTCGGGTGAAGTTTAAAACAGCCAACTAGCGTCAGGCTATCATCTATTTTATTATAATTTGTTATAGAGTCAACATGTGATAGTAATAATTTAAAAATACACAGGTATTAAAGCTGTAATTAGTGTTCATTATTAGTGAAAATCTTAAGAATGATGTAAAGAAGTTGCCTGTAAGTGGTTATTGAAATTATATAGCGCAGCTTGCTGCTTTGTCCACGTGAATCTTTTCTAGAATATAGTTTTCCGACACAAATTCTCCCACTTCATTACACCTTCACCTTAACTCGCTCCCACCATTAAGGCTCAATGTGACATTGTAATTTTATTTCGAAAGATAATAACCCCTCCTATACTAAGTAATTAAGTAAACTCGGGGCTAAAGTGAGTAATTATTCTTGCGACATCCTCGCGGGATGTCATCCAACGTAATTAACATAACAATTTACATACATTGTTATAGTCTTAAATTAGGGTCACACTGGGTACATAATGCCCCGAAGGGTCACTACAGCCTAACACTAAGGGGCTTCCAATGCTTTAACAATAAACATGTTATCATCCTTTATTGTTTACGTGAACGTACTTGTAATGTTCTCGAAAAGGCCAAATTGACCAGTCAACAAATTATAATTAGTGTTCACTTTATTATAAACGAATTTGAATAACAATTAAATAGTAAATGATATTATTATTTAGAATGTAAATAGGCTCTAATATTACAATCCACATCAATTAATATTTGAAATATTCATTTTATTTTGCTAAATTCCTTAACTTAATTTAATAATTTAAAGTTTTTAAATAGTCACACGCCTAATCCTGACCCCACAGTAAGATACTAGTCTTGTGTCGTGGGTGTCAGGAACTACTAAAGACTTTCGGTCTCACAACACCCAAACCCTAAGAGAACACCCAGACATCCAGAATAATTTAAAGTTCTTTTTTGCTTAATCGTACATGTGCGGTGACGTCCTGGCGTACTGCTTATAATTAATTGTGTTTAACGTGTTTGGAGATCGAATTCCGGCTTGTGAACTGTTTATTGGTGTATGGTATTGCCTTGTGTATATTGGTCCGTAAGTTATTGTGCGTTTTAATTTGGATTAACGAAATAATTAACGAATTATTTCCTCGGTAAGTAATTTTATTTTATTCTGAGGGTGTCATAAAAAAAAAAATCTCTTGGCCGATCGAAGTAGTTATTGTTTTTTCGAATAGTAACCGTGTATTTTCATATCGCAATCAACTTAATTACTTATAGGTAGTTATTTCTTTAGCTTACAATGTCGACAAATAATGACGACCCCCCCGATCGGGGCCCGAACGTTTTTAAAAAAAGTGGTTTAACGCCAAGGTCACCAAATACGGCGACACCAAAACGTTTATTTAGCCAGGTTTCACCAACGTGTGTTTCTCCTGATAGGTCTAAACGAATTCAGCGATCTGAATCCGAAAACATGGATTCGCTGGCGTCCAATACGAACAGCGATGACGTTAGCCGCGCTAATTACTGCGACTTAGTTTCCGAGGCATCGAGTTATTTAGCCAAAATTAATGAACTTGTTAACGATCAGGGCTCGCGAATGAACGTGGCAAATAAGTCAGCGGTAATGGATTTTACGCAGCGAATCACGTCAATTGTTTCACTGCTCGCATTAAAGTCGTCGTGTACCGAAACGAGGTTAGCCAACACGCAACGGGAATTAGATATCGCGAAGCGTAACTCATCCGTTAATTCATCCAACGAGAACAATAAGTTATCGTACGCGGACCAACTCAAGCTTCGTTTACCCAAACAAACACCGGTAATGCAATCCCGCGCTCCACTCCCGTGTATAGTAGCTTATCCGACTAGCGAACAAACAGCTGTTATCGCGTCATCGTCTGCTACCAAAGAGGCACTGTTTAAAGCCATAAAACCAAGTGACGACGGATTCCAGATTGTAGGCGTTAAAAAAACCGCGAAAGCTGGCGTCGTACTTCGCGTCGCGAATGAACGTCAAATAAAAAAATTGCAATCCGTTGAGGCAATAAAATCTGCCGGTTTACGTTTAGAAAAACCTAAGGGTCGTCGGCCGCGTTTACTAATTAAAGACGTGCCATCATCAATGGAAGATAGCGCTTTCCTAAGTGCATTGTATCGGCAAAATATTAAGGACGAAATGCCTATTAAAGAAGACGATTTCATAAAATCAATTAAAATTGTTCGAAGGCGTAAATTAGATAACGGGCGTAAATGGATAGGTGTAGAATTAGATTCGGAAGTACGCAAACATCTAGTCGCAACAAAAGAAAAATTGTTCATCGATTGGGCAACTTGTCGATTTATAGATGATGTCGAGATAGTCCGATGCCTTAACTGCCAACAATTCGGACATGTGCATAAATTCTGCACAATTAAAACACCAACATGTGCCATCTGCGCCGAGGCACACGAGACTAGGGCTTGTCCTCATAAGGCAATCTCGGATTTTAAGCCGGTATGCGCGTCATGTAAGCGTTTTAAAAAACACCACGATCATCGGTGCGGGTCTCAAGAGTGTCCTTCTTATAAACATAAGTTAGAACTTCTCATTCTCTCGACTCATTATTAATATTTTATAATGGATAATAGCCTTACAATCGGTCAGTTGAATCTCCATAATGATAGAATAGCGACGTCGGAATTAGAAATATTAACTCAGGATTATAAACTCGATATAGTACTCGTCCAAGAGCAATACCAACACGCGCGATTACGTAATAGGGTAGTGCAGCTAGATAATAGTTCACGAGCAGGTATTTATGTATCCGACTCAAGTTTTACTATCACATCAGTGCGTAATCTTATGACGTCACACTGTGCTGTCGCAGAAGTTTCAACACCGGTTTATAAAGTTTACATCGTGAGCTGTTATTTTCAATATTCGGACCCCGTGGGTCCCCACATACACCATCTCCGTCATGTATTGCGGTCGCTTGTAGGTCAGAAAGTTATTATAGGTGCCGACGTCAATGCGTCGTCTATCCTTTGGTATGGCAAATATCGTTCCACTGATACCGAAAGACGTTGTGCCGTCGAAGACTTCATCGCAGAGATGAATCTAGTCATACACAATACCCCTGATGCACCACCTACGTATTGCAGCCCTACGGGCGAATCTTCTATTGACGTCACACTTTCTAGTGGAGACGTTCGCCTTGATAGGTGGCGCGTTCTTCCAGACGCGTCGTGTAGTGACCATCGCCTGATAGTGTACGAGTTCGTTCCTGGTTTGACGCAGGGTCCTCATTATAATAACTTTAACTTTAGATATAAGTCTAAAGGAGCTAATTGGGATCTATTTAGCTCTCTATTTGCTCATCATGCTGGGGACTTTACTCGCAACGACCTCTCCGCTGAAACGTGCGCCGAAATTATGACGGATACATTTACTTACTGTGCGGACATTGCTATCGGCCGGGGCGTAATCACTAGTACCCGTAGATGTGACTGGTGGAACAACTATCTAGTCTATCTTCGTCGGACGTTTCGTAGGGCACGTAGGACGTTTAACCGACTTAAAAAACGTGGTGTAACAGGAGAAGCGTTTACAGCTGCTTTTAATGCACTCAGGGTTGCCAGATCGCATTATAGGGCCGCGGTTAAAAAATCTAAAGGCGATTTATTACGTAAAATTGTAACACGGTTAGAAAAGGAGGGCCCGTGGTCTCCTCTATATCACGAGTTTAAAGCAAACAGGTCAATTAATTTAGCCTATGTACAAAATATAAAAATCAATGACATCTATACAACTGGTATTGAGGAGACAACGGAAGCTCTGCTCAACTCGTTGATACCCGATGATGCGGTAGCGCGTGATAACGAGTATCATAAACAAATACGGATGTGGGCTGCGGTACCACCGAATACTCCTTCCTCGGACTTACCATCTTTCGAGCAGTTTATTGATATTGTTAATTCATTGCCATTAAACAAAGCCTCCGGTGAGGATAAAATATCTAATAAAATGATTAAAGAAGCGTGCAAATCAGCGGCTGAATCTATATTAATAGTCTTTAATCGATGTATTGCGGAAGGCATTTTCCCCCGAATTTGGCGTAGCGGTTTTATTCGGATAATACCCAAAAGCGGCGATAAGCCCCCCGAAGACCCAAAATCTTATCGACCAATAACATTGTTACCATCTTTAGGTAAAATGCTTGAACGTCTGATTGTACCTCGACTGGAGCCGGGCGGTCCAAAATTTCATGACAAACAGTTCGGTTTTTCTATAGGAAAATCTACTATAGACGCAGCAATATCAGTTAGAAGGACGGTTAGCAATTCGGTGCATAAATATGTTTTAGGCATCTTTCTGGATATCTCTGGTGCCTTCGATAATGCTTGGTGGCCAATGATACTACTCAAGTTAAAGATCCGAGGTTGCCCTAAAAATATATATTCACTTATATATTCATATTTTTCCTTAGGCATAACCAAGTTAAAACTTGGTCACCATGAAGTGTCGAAGGCACTGACGATGGGTTGTCCTCAAGGCTCTGTACTCGGACCGTATTTGTGGAATTTAGGCTTCGACGACTTTTTTGCTCTACCTCTTCCCCAAGGATGTACGTTAACGGGTTATGCCGACGACGGACTCTTACTTATACAGTCAAATAGTAGGTCGGGACTAGAAAGTTTAGCCAGCACGTGCTTAAGCTTGATTTCCACCTGGGGTGAGAGAAATCGTCTAGCGTTTGCCCCACAAAAAACATACCAATTACTTTTAAAGGGCATTCTAAAAACACCGCCGCGAATAAAATTTAACAACGTTTTCGTTAAAAGAAAAGAATCGGTTTGCTACCTTGGGCTAGTTTTAGAACGAAATTTTTCATTTTTGGAGCATATTAAAAACGTGGGCGAAAAGTCTAAACGAAACTTTTATGCCTTGACAAGGATATCGACTTCGACGTGGGGTCTATCATTTAGCACATTAAAAGTCATCTACGGAGCTACTTACTTGGGATGTATATGTTATGGATCACCTGTATGGGCTGATAGGGCTACTATCGGTGCCGTGCGAAGAAAAATGCTCCAAAGCCAACGCCTGGCGTTGATATTCTTGTGTAAGGCGTATAGAACAGTTAGTACCGAAGCTTTGCCTGTCCTTGCGGGTGTACTTCCAGTCGATCTGGAGGTACAGCGTCGCGCCGCTATGTATTACTCAACGAAAGAAAATATAGACAAAAGTTTTGTTACGTCGCGGGAGCTATTAAGAATCGATCGACTATTCAAATCGTGCTCCGAAAATTATAACGATCTACTAAACGAATGGCAATGGCGATGGGATAATTCTACTAAGGGACGGCATCTATATCAGTACTTTCCGTCGGTTCGCGATCGCCTAACAAAAACTTGGCTAGAAGTTGATCATTGTGTTTCCCAATTTCTCACGGGTCATGGCAACTTTAAGTTCAAACTGTTTTCATTTAGGTTGGTTGATTCGCCTGCGTGCCCATGCTCTACACTAAACTGTCGGTACGAACAATCCGCACATCATATTCTTTGGGAGTGTAGTCTCTGGCAACATGAGCGTAACATTATGTTAGACAGTATGCAAATAACATCTGGAGTTGTATACTATATGGATCTTGTGGAGACTAGAAAGAATTTCCGTGCTTTCCGGCGATTTTGCCATACCTATTATTGGAATCAAGTGTAACAGCTCGCGTGATAGGACCCACTTAAAGACATCCGTGGTGCTTTACATCTGGCTTCTCCAGTTGTAACTGTCTTTACACTTGAGGTTAATACCTCCTCAATTCATTATTTTGTCTCCCGCTTTGCTATGGAGGGAAGTGGACAATTAATATTTCCAACTCCTCCCTTACCTTCTATCTGATTAATTTCGTTGCGGGACAAAGACATTTAGGCATTCCCAGAGACTCGCCGAGCTTCACTGCTCGGTGTCAACAAAATGCGTGCCACTGTTGATCCTGGTGCACAGGAGTTACAGTGGCGGGTGTGTGGGCGGGATAGTCTCTGTAATCGTACATGTGGAATGCTTCAATTATAACTTAAAAAAATACGCAATATAACGTAGCAATTCATATTAATATCTCAATTTTAAAATGATGTGGATTGAAATATTATTGCTTATTTGCATGAAATTTGTATTGTTAGGTTCGGCTTGTAAGGTAGCTTGTTTTTGATTAAGTCATCTGAATGACAATGAGCAGGTCTCTGTGAAGGTAAGCACCAGGCCTGTCTATAAACAAAAGTTTATTTCTACCCTAGCATGGTGAAGTGATCACACTAGACCTGTTCAGTACAGTGCAGTCCAAACATAATGTAGACCATCAAGAGTGATTGAGTCCCTCGACGGTCGGCAGAATTATACTGGCCTGAAATTATTGGATCTAAGTACTGGTTGATCTCGGAACACGACTCGCCTGAACGTTGTTTTTAATAATATTTTGTACCTACCACCCAGTCGGATATAAATATATATCAGATACCTAGATATGCACCCTGTACCTACGATATAAAAGAATTTACCATTTAACAACCTTATACAACCCAACCTAGAATAGATTGCACCAACCTTTTGTGACGTTCCATTAATATTTCGACCCGCATCGCTCCAAAGCTTTATATCTCACAAAACCTCAATACCATTAAATACAGATTAGCTCGTATCAAATACTAGCCGACGTTGTTATTCATGAACGATTCGACGTTAGCCCGCCGGTCACGTAGCGTCATTCACGGGTTCTGACACGCGATCAGAATGCTGAAATGCTTTCAAACGCTTGCTGATATATGACATGCCTGGAAGACGTTTTGAATTATCCCCGTTAATGCCGGTATCTTTTATGGGGTATAAGGTGATTTTGAATTAAAAACATATATTATTTATCATATTCCGACTCCGTGGCGAGAAACCGATTGCGTGGAGGCCGTGGGTCCGATTCCCATATCAAGATAAATTCAGAAATATTTATTTCGTGTCTGGGTGTTGTTTGATACCGACGATATAGGCTAACCTTGTGTGGGGTCAGGGCTATGTATGTGACTATTGGGTGTATTTTAATTTGATTAAATTTTATTTTTATGCTATAGTAAATTAACAACACTGTATATTATGGTAAGTAAAGTGTAGTTCAAATATAATGACGATCAACGATAGAATTATACCGCCGCGAAATGATAGTAGTGATTCCATTTTATTGTAATTATGAGGGTACGCGCAAATAATCATGGAGGGTTGACATACCAATTGGTCCAGTGGAAGCGACAGGCCCACTATAAAAGAGGGCTTCTCCATTAGGAGCGGTTCAGTTCCAGTTCAATTTATTCTGTTCTATGTGCTCAGTCTAGTCGATAGTCCAAGAGTTCATTACGCGGTAGTTCCTAGTCCTAGTTCTATCTTGGTTATAATTAATTAAAGAACGGTCTATAGGGAATCCTGACATGACGTTGTGGTCTGTAAAGCAGGATCATTGTATAAATGAGCAATAAACTATGAATATAATTGACAACTGTTGTTTTGTTTCATTAAAGTAATACTCGTCACGCATAACTCCTAACACGTCCTGATCCCGGAACGTGACTTGCCCGAACGAGCTACTATGGTGGGTTTTTCGCCAAATGTAAAGTGGTATTTACCGAGTCGAGTACAAAAGTATCAGGTACCTTCCCACCAGCAAAAAAGAAAGACAGGCCAAGACTTTCGCATTTTCGTACCCATGCCATAAAATTTCTTCTTGTGTTAGTCTCATTATTTTTTTTTTTATTTTTTTTTTATCCTGGCTCGGCAAAGTGACTACGCTACACCTGATGGTAAGTGTAGCGCAATCCAAGAATAGTGTCGACCAACGATAAACAATGTGCCCATCATAGGTCGGCAAGATCGTGCCGGCCTGCCAAAGGGCCAAAGGGGAGGGGAAGGAAAAAGGGATGGGAAAAGGGTTAGGATCAGGGGGCAAGCCCCCTGGGGAGAACCGGATATACACTAGCTGACCCTGGAACGCGACCCACACAAGGTGGGCCACTATGGCAGGTTTAGCACCAGTGTACGGTGGTCGCTATCCGGTCGGATACAAGTATCCTCCCACCAGCTTATTCGATATGATACCCACCATGTTAATTCGGTGCACATTTTAGCCGACTATTTATTACGGCTCAATAAGCCACTTAGTTTCTCGTCTCGTGTCGCCATTCAGACTAATGAAAGAAGGTAGGATAAGCAGGCAGACGCTCGGACAAACAAACAGATGGTGTAATAGCAATTCCGTTGGCACCTTATGTGTATACAACCTTAAAAACACACGCTTTGATGTTGGAATACGCACGTTAATTTTGTTTCGAGAGGTGACATAATTCCGGTATTGAATAACTAAGAGTATTGTGACAATAAACTGATAAATATGGATTTATACAGTCCTAAATAGATAAACTTCAGCCTGATGGACACGAGTAAATATCAGAGAAAAGAAAATATTGCTACAATACTTCGAACATTTTTCCTCTATTGTTTTTCTTTTGTTGAAATTAATTGGGCACCTGTTATTTGACCTCATAATGTGGACGATAGTAACTGGACACGGATCCTTCATTAAAGATGTTATGTTGTGTATTTATTTATATTAAAAAATAAAATATAAAGGCGTATTTGTCTTGTAATCTTGAATCGAACATAATGGCAATTATTGTATCAAGCCAAGCCATTATTACATGTTCAAACGTTAATTAATGTTGAGACTCAAATGTACTACACGTTAATGTTCAGACGATTTCTATACGAAATCTACCATAATAGAGGCTTCACGCCAATTATATGCAGGGCGACTTTATTTATCATTTTGTATTCTTTTTAGTCGAGCACGGCAAAGTGACTGCACTACACCTGATGGTAGGCGTAGTGCAATCCAAAAAACCACGTAGACCACTGACAAACAATGAGTTTATCGGTGGTCACCAGAGCCATGCCGGCAGACTGCCACAGGACAGGCGGATAGCCAATGCAGGCACAGGGATACAAGGATGTAGTCCTATGAGTATAGGAATCCCCAATCAATCATCAAGGCCCGTCGAAAGCCCCTCAGGAGAACCGGATATACACTGGCTTATCCTGGAACGCGATCCACACAAGCTGTGTGGTTTACTGTGGCTATACCACCAGCAAAAGAAAGCAATATTAATTTGAAAGCGTGTTAATTAACAGGTGTGTAAAATCAAAAGCGTCGACAACGCTTCTAGTAACTCAATTTTGACTTGACATGAGATTTCATAAATGATTCAAGCAATAATACAAATTGGGTCGTCATTATTAAAAATATAATACAGAGTGCATACTTGTAAAGTAGTTGTATCAAACAGGCACCAGATGTCTACTCTAATTGTGTTTGTAATAGCAAGTGTTTAATATTTAACATGCAAAATTTGAAATTAAAGCACCTTAAATCGAAACAGCATTTCCAAAACATCGGAAGCTTAATTTTAACACCCGGAACGGCGGCCGGCCCCGTGTCATGGATCCAGAAGGTTCGGCCACACTAATTGGGGATCACTATCAATGCTGGGGACACTCGAAATTTTCTGATTAGTTTTTAAGCCTCCAGTTATTGTAAATTGGAATGGAAATGGCCGGACATTCCTCTGATGGTGTATGCGGGTGTGCTTGTTCTGCGAGCGATCTCTTTTAGTTTGTTTTTTTTTTCACGTTTTATACAACGAGTAGAAGTGGTTTTGGATCAGCTTATTGTGGTTGCGATATAGGTTGTTACTAATGTCTTAACTGTCCGATCAGGATGTGCCACAAACTGTTTATTCTTAATGAGGCCACGGCACAAAAAAAATTGTCTACAGCATGAATGGGCCGGATCGACCGGGTAATAACCGCTGTCTTTCTATCACTGTTACAGGTAAACCGACGTAAAGTAGTCGCTTGCTACTGCGTTTCGTACGGTGAGTGAGATATCAGGAGGCCTAAATCCATCTCGCCATTTCTAAATCCCAAAATTAAAGCGTTTCGTCAAGGACGGTAACGGCAAAAAAAAAGAAATAATCTTATAAATCAGTTTAAAAGTAAATAAGTAGAAGCCATTCAAATCTGATGGAAGGAGTACTTGTCGAATGACAGATGACACAAACCTTGACGTCACCGTGCTAAGTGGTCATTACGGTGCACGCGAGCGAGTTAGTAAGATATCCCCACTATGCGCCGCACTTTGTTTATCCCAGTACTTAAAATCAAAATTTCGAGCTAATTTTTGAAGCAATTTTGACTGTGCTTTAACATAAGGATTTCTTTTAGTATTATTTTCTGTTACGATGAAATTAAATATAAAAAAATAACATAGTAAAAATAAAATAATCAAATGCCCTATAACCCGCTGTCAAACGAACCATACCTGTCGGCCCTAAAGAATCAATGGCACGTGATATTTTCTAAACTATAGTACTGAAAGTGTACGACGTTCGTACTTTATAGATTGGTCTCGGCTTATCGCTGTATCGTCGGTAATCCGTAGGGCTCCGGGATATTTTCAGCTCAGCTATAAATTGGAAGGAAAATGTCTAAGTGACTGGATTATTTTCATGAGGTTTTATATTTTTTGTAGTTTATTTTGTACAAAGGTTGCAAAGTTATGTTTTGGTTGTTATGTGCGGTAGTTGATGTACTTCAGTATTTTAATGATTTTATAGGCCTTGCGTTTTATGATACGATTGTAATCCTACAGGCACATTTTGTTCCACCCTTGTGAGACAGGACTCTGAGATGCGCGAGCAATTCTATACGATTCCCCACAAAGCGTACATATCGCTATGCTTTTTTTATTTGATTGAATGACGAGACGAGCAAGGCGCTCACCTGATGGTTAGCGCTACGCCTGCCCATATACATAAGCAACACCACACATAAATTTGAATTACAAAGCACTGCATGGCACTGAACTGCGCTCTTTACCCCGAGATATAAGATGTTAAGCCTCATAATGTCGTAAACAGTTTTCCCTGTTTGAATGGGTCGGCTCAACCGGGTCGTTACCATTATCGCACAGAAAACCGACGTAAAGTAGTGGTTTGCTGCTGCGTTTTGTACGGTGATTGAGATATCTAGATGCCCAAATCCCTCTACTGCTGGGCACGGGCCTCCTTTACTGAAAGATAGGGGTTAGGCCTAAGTCCACCGCGCTGGCCTAATGCGGGTTGGCAGACTTCACATACCTCCGAAATTCATGTGGAGAAATTCTCAGTATGCCGGTTTCTTCACCATATTGCCTTCACAGTTAAATCATGCGATAATTAACAATTAATACACACATAACTTAAAAAAAATAGAGGTGCATGCTCTTGGGACTGGTTTCGAACCAGCCACTTTCATCTCGACAGTCCGTATCACTTCCCCGCTGAGCTGTCGCTGCATATATACAATATTATGAAGAAAATAAAAAATAATTTGTATAATAAAAGTTAAGCGTTGAATGAAAGATCACGTTCATTGTAAAAAGGTCTTTTGAAAGAAGAGAAAAATATCCGACATTATTTACATGAGAATGCTTCGTTATATAAATGAGCCATTTAAAAGACACTTAAGGAAAAATCAGTTGAATAGAGCTTCGAGTATACTGTATATAAAAAGAATTATAATGGTAAGAAACACCGAATTTTGAAGTGAAAAAGTGTGCGTGTGTTCACTTTTTTATATATTAAAAAATCATAGCTATTTTATATTATAGTTTGCTAAATTAATGATTATTTATTTACATTTTTTGATGTTTTTATTAAACTAATTATTTTATTATTCTAAAAATCTTTAATCTTGTAGTTAAAGCAATTTATTGATAATAATAGCGAGAAAGCGTGAGTTATTCTTAAAAAAACTTGTAGCTAAAATTGAAAGTGAAAAACTCGTCCAAAAACTTTTAATTGATAAGATGACATATCATAATGATGAAAAAGACTTCAAACTTACTGACAAATGTATAACACATTAAAATATCATTACAAACATGATCTAGTACTTTGTTATTGGTATGAAATTAATCATTCGACCCGGTTAACTGTGACATGTTTCATTTTAATCAGCTTTTAAATATAAACCGTTTATGAAATTCGTTTTCAAAATAATATCAACATTATATTATTCTTTCTCACTGCTGAGTACGGGTCTCCGTTTGTTCTTTCTTTTATAACAGAGGCCGGCAATCAAGCAAGTGGGTCAGCTGATGGTATGTGATCTCCATCGGCCATGAACACCCACAATACTCAAAGAATCATAGACACATTGTCAACCATAAGTATTGGGATTGAGAAGGGCAAAGAGATTTGGCGCTCCAGAAATCTCAGTCACCATACAAAACGCAACAGCAAGCTACTACTTCACGTCGGTTATCTGTGAGATAGTAATAACAAATCGTTTGGGCCAGCCCATTCATGATGGAGAGATAACTGTCTACAGCGTGGCTTTAATGAGGGAATTTATTTTCATATTTGGTGAAATTAAACCATCTTCTCCTCAAAGCCTTCTACCGTCCACATTGGACCTAGACCTCCACATTTGAGTGCCAACCATCCCAATCTTAAGTAACCTGCATTCACCCTCTACGTGCCATTTTTTTCAAGTCGTCAGTCCACCGTGCAGCATACTACGATTTCCTAAGCGCAGTCTCCACTCCAGCACGTGTCTGCTCCACCAATCATCTATCCGTCTGCAGATATGACCGGCCCACTTACAATGTGATAATTTTGCGAGCTATATGGAATGACTTCGGTTCCCTGGCGGATGACTTCATTTCGAATTCTATGTACCAGATAAATTCTAATCATTACTCGCTCCATAGTACGCTGAGCGACTTTGAAATTGTGGATCAGTTCGCTGGTTAGAGTCTTCTACGTTTAATTTACATAGGTCATGACTGGTAAGACAGATTGGTTAAAAACTCTCGTTTTTAAGCACTGAGCGACGGACGAAGCGAAAATGTTACATAGTTTCCTGAATGCCGCCAGCACAACCGAGTTCTTATATATTCTTCATCTAACTTGTGCCTGCCTAGTTAAATAATTTGGCCAGGGTAAACGTATTCTTGCATAATATAAAGAGTGATATCACCCACCGCTACAAGCTTCGGGAGGACGTGACGAAATTAAATGCTGACTATGTTTGTTTGATAAGTAGACATTAGTTATTTATAGATAAAACTTTGACAAAAAGACTTGAAGTAACTAACAAGCGATACCTATTGTTAACTGTTACGTAGACGCGTCTATTTAACTTCTTTAGTTCGCTTTGTAATTCAAATATAGTTTTTAAGATTCCGTAGATAAATGTGTCCTTTTTACGCCCACTTGTACAACCATCCTAAATTGGGCTTAACTCACTAAACCTGCTTAACAAAGGTCAAATCGTATGAAAATTTTACATATGTAAACATGTGTAATAGTAATCGAGGCATACTATTACATGTGTAATAGTTAACCGCGATTTACAATCGACGTGGAAATCGGCCTTAAACTCACACCCGGTGTTTTAAAGGCTGATCAAATCAACATTCAACTAACAGAACTTTGATTTTGACAGCGCTGTCAAATCAATTCGAGTTTCTGAAATGTTATTGAGTGAAAAATGTATTAATCTCTGATCTAATTTGTGAGTAATTGCTTGTTGGTAATTGAGGATTATTTAACAAAAGATCTATGAATTTTACAAATACCTAAAATAATGTTTGACATACGATTTTTTCAAATTAGTTTGAAGTCTTGTTAATTAACAGGTGTGTCATATCAAAAGCGTTGACCACGCTTCTAGAAACTCAATTTCAACTTGACAGGTGATTAGTTAATTTCGACATTGTTCAGAAACCGGGCGATAGCCACTTCGATTATATAAAAATAAAAGTCTGTCAACATAAATAAATAAAAGCATTCCCACCATTTCCGTTGACATCACACAAAAATAAATACAAATTAAAACCATTTTCAATAATCCAAATACAATGGTAAATCAAAATCGCTTGATAGAATTCAATTATGTTTTGAAAATGGACACGTCAAACAATATTTGGAATTCATCCAATCAAATATGGAAATGTGCGGTAGCACTGTGGACGTGTGCTCGAATGGGTGTCTCACTGTGTCGTGTTTACCGATCGATTTGCACATTAGAATGTATAAAATATGCACCGTTTTACACTATGTCTGTTGTTGGAAAACGCGTCTGCTCTCGTGTTAGGTTTCATTTCATTTGATAAATTATTTATTGCAATTTGATCTTGATTGACATATTTGATTGCCATGTAGGTAATAACATCAATAGATTTTGTAAGCTTTTTAATTGCATATTTATGTCACACGTTGATGTATTAATGATATTTTCAATATCATTAATATTTCACGCTCTCTCGCTTGACGGCCGGCTACTCGCCCGCTGCGCTACGGAGGCTGTCAAAAAGATAAGATATATAAGAAAAACACTGCACCCCTTAAAGAGTGAAATCAAATTACACTTTATCACATTTAGAAAATATAATTCCATCGCAAATGTCTGACCTTCAAGCCTAATGAGTTTTCAATCAATAGTCGCACCTGATTACACTGCGGAATAGCCGAATGAGATATCCCGATTTAAAAGGGAACTGGTGAAAAATATTTAAAAGTGACTCCGTCTGCGAGATAACCATCTTCAATATCGAATTAATGGAAGATGAAATCAGTGAGTCGCCTCTCGATTTATCTCCCGTCGATAAAGTTAACGAAATCCCGACAAAATTGATTTTGAACGTCTATTTAGGAGAAATGTAAGAAACAAAGTAATTGTTGGATAACTTTTTTTATACCAGAATTTTGAATTTAATAAAATAAATCCAACATTCACACACAAAGTCCTGACCACACTCCGTTAATCAGTACTATGGGTATCATAAACTACGTGGGAATTACGGTCCCACAATATCCAAACGCGAAACAAATATTTGTGGATCACACAAACACTTATCTCAGTGCGGGAATAAAGCCCACGGCCTCTCGCTTTGCAGCCGGCTACTCCCCCACTACGCCACAAAGCTGTCTTTTGGCATTTTTTACTACCTAATATCAAATATGTTTTAGATTTTGCTGGTGGTAGGATATTCATGTCCGCCCGGATAACGACCACCGTACACATGGTGTTAAAACCTGCTTTAGTGATCTACACGCCTTGTGTGGATCGCGTTCCAGGGTTAGACAGTGTATATCCGGTTCTCCCGAGGGGCTTGCGACAGGACTTGATGGTTGATTGGGGCGGGTTCTTGTATCCCTGTGCTTGCATTGGTCATTCGCCTGTCCCATCGCAGGCCCCTCAATTTGCTTCTTCCCTCTTCGGAGTATGGAGAAGCATTTATACAGGCCGGCATGATTCTGGTGACCACCGACAAAATCATTGTTTGTCAGTGTTTGTTTTGGATTGTACCATCAGGTGTAGTGCAGTCACTTTGCCGAGCCAGGATAAAAAAACTTAGCATAAAAAATATACCTGTATATATTAAAAACTATGAGTAAATTTATGATATTAAGCTTATAAAATCAAATCTAGGGCATATTATACTTCAACGAAACAATATTCCTCACGTATAACCAACAAAGTCGATTTTTTTTTCAATCTTCAACTTCCAATAAACTCAAAATATTCAAATCATAAACTCCGCAGCTACCTGTTGATAAAGGAAATATCTCAGTAACGTATACGACGTCGGTGGAAATGCTATGACGCAGTGAAAACTGAAAAGATTTTTCCGTATAGAATTACTCACTAGATTTTAGTTCGCGGAATAAAGTTAAGTCTCCTATTGCATTCGTATATTGGATTTCGGAATTCAATTCTTATAATACATGAGAATAATAATTTTCATATGCGTTGTTGAATGGCCCGTTCTGCTGGAGAGAACATACATGTTTTGAGAATGTGTGCATTTCATGGTTGAATTCTTATAGAATATGCTGTTCTGGATTTTGAATTAGGAATTGGGTGTGGAATCCTTTGGATGTTCTAAAGATTTTGAAAGTTTCCAGACGAGAACGTTACGCTTGTGTCTTGCGCTTGACGCGATGATCAGAAGGCAGCCTTAACTCATGAATTTGTAGATTATAGCGTAGTATGCTAAGTGGTAGGGTTCCTCGTATTCGAGTGGCCGTCTGAGACGGTTCTACCGTGTTGTTTATAGCCGCTAAGAGCATTACTGTTTCGGTGTAAAATACATTGAAACATATGAAAGTACTGGGCAGTATGAAAATTTTCATCTTGTGTCTCCCAGTGACGAGCGTAATTCAGTGCCACGCCACTGCGTGCAAGCAACACAACATAGAACTAAGAATTACAAAGCACTCTTTGTAATTCTTAGTTCTATGTTGTGTTGCTTCTGTTTATAGGCAGGCCTGACACTTACCATGAGGCGAGCGACTTGCTCGTCTCGTCATTCAAGCTAATAATAAAAAGTAATATACGTAACCTCAATTTAAACAAACGCTTACCCTGACCTAATTATATTCAAAGCAATATTATAAATACTCAGCATTATGTATGTAGGTATTATATAACAATAATGATAAGATAAAACAAATAAGACAGTTTTGATACTTCACATAAATCGTAATAAATCAGAAGTTCCCCAAGATACTTGTGAAGCACGGTGAAACTCAAATAACAAGAAAGGTAATTAGGGCCGATTCATACCGAGCGTTGTGTCGTCGAATTCAGTATGGCTTCATGATAAAAATGTCACCATACTAACATTAATAATAACGCAATAATCATACTTGACTGCTTAATTTACTATTGGATTAAATTGCTTATGATTTAGCGAATATATAAACATATACTCGTATGCTTATGGAAGCATTTAATCTTCAATAAAATTTGACAAACGGCGTAACTGGCGAATAGCTGGCTCTGACACAAGTGGTTTAGAAAAACCTTTAAAACGTCGAGACAAAAATAAAAAACCGCGATAAAATATCCCTTTAAATTAGTTTTATTTCAATCATAGTTGTCATGTAGTCGCTCCACAACGCTCGATGTGAATCGACCTATACACGAAACATCTACAGTTCCGAGTAAATCCTTTATTACCCTCGCTACAGACATATCGCAGAGCAATTAAAATGACGAGTCGTCGGTTTCCAAGTTATTTATTACGGATATAAAAATATAGGTTTTTATTAGTTTGGCCGGTTTTGATGAGTTGTCGCGGCACAAAGGCCTGTATGCGACCGAGATAGGGATACCGCGACACGTGTCGCGAGTCAAGCGATAGCGACACGATCGTTTTGTATAATATATCAGAGGCATACTTACCTACCTCGGTTCCGGAATCAAAACCTGCCATGATGATATTATATTAGATGTATGAGAAAATATGAAGACAATTAGAAGGTAATGTTTACAGCCTCTGTGGCGCAGTGGGTGCAGCCGGCTGCCAAGCGAGAGGCCGTGGGTTCGAATCCAGCACTGAGACAAATCTTTGTGTGATCCACAAATATTTGTTTTAGATCTGGGTTTTGTGGGACCAAAAGTCCCTCTTAGTTCTCGATACCCAAGATACAGGTTAACCTAGTGTGGGGTCAGGACTATGTGTGTGACTGTTGGGTTATTATAATTAATAATGTTATCACAAAATATTAGCCGCGGGGCAGCAACCTAATAGTACTAAAAACTGGTCAAGTGCGAGTCGAACTCGCGCTCTAAGGGTTCTGTACCATTTTCTAATTATATAAGCTTTATTTTTTTTTCTTTTTATTTATTAGGATAAACGTAATAGGAAGAAATATTCTGTGAAAATATTTGCCGGCTACATATTATGGATTACAAGATAACTTTAAAGCAGGCAAACAAACAAAAAGACGGCGTAGGATTAGTAACAGAGTAATATTGACCTCTAAAGCCTTTGAACTTATACGTAGTTACACGATCAAAATAGCCCCCAAAAGCTAATCCCCAATACCGTATCGTCATCATACAAACCGCAAACTCCGAAGTAAAAAAGATTATCTGAAAATAATGCCATCTCGATTGAAACCGGCGGTGTAGTTCGGTAGGGAGATAGTACCGTTGTTAAAGATTGCCGTTTGTTCTGGGGATAAAGAAACAAATCTTTTTGTTTAAAGGAAACTTTTAAGAAAGTAAAGGAAGGAAGGCATTTATTGCGCTAAAAGCCCCGCCGGAACTAACTTTAAAATGGATTCAACTTTGTCCGCTGCATTTTACATGACCCGCACTCACACCGTGGCCTAATAATACAATTGTAACTGTTATATAAAAGCTTTTGTTCTTAATTATGCTGCAGAAGTTAAATTAATTGAACAAGTTTTGTTTTACTGCAGTGATTTTCTGTTAACAGTTTACTTTTCTCCAGAAATGTATACTAAGTGTGACAGCGAATAATTTGCTGGTGCTAGGATATTCATATCTGCCCGGATAGGGACCACCGTACATATGGTGTTAAAATCTGCCATAGTGATCCACACACCTTGTGTGGATTGCGTTCCAGGATCAGCCAGATCTCCCAAGGGGCTTGCGACATGACTTCATAGTTGGATGGGGCGGATGTAGGGGTATCCCTGTATCCCTGTGCCTGCATCGGTCATCTGCGTGCCCTGTCGCAGGCCCCTCGATATGCTTCTTTCCTATTCGAAAAGGGAAGTAGCATATATATAAAGCATATACAGCATGTAGCATAATTCTGGTGACCACCGATAAACTTATTGTTTTTGGACTATACCACGCTTGCTATCAGGTGTAGTGCACTCACTTTGTCGTTCGGATAAAAAAACTACTTAAAATTAACTTTGAGTTATAAATGGATTCGGCTTGGAACTCGGTACTCCTTTTTGTGTCCTTTTATGATCAAATATTATCATATAGTAGACATTTTACATTTTATACATTTTACCAACATAATATTATTCGTGCCATTGAGCGTACATTTTAATATAATATCTGTCTTGAACATAAAGAAATATCTATTCGAGTCACATTACTCTTATAAATTAACAAGCCCGTTGTAAACTTCAAAAGAAAGCCACTATTAAAAATACCGGTACACCATTAGCAAAACTTCGCGAACTAGTTAAAAACACCCTCACAGCTTCAGAATTCACCAAAACACCTAGACGTACAGTCGAATCGCATTTCCGAAGTTAGCCTCGCCAAAACAAGACCGTGAAATAAGTGCTATGTTGTGAATTGAGAAAGTTGCTTCAGCCACCGGAATACTTGAGTGCCGAACTTTCCACTCAGAACAGAATTGCGCGACGGTGTGACATTAGCATGACTAACAAAAGATTTCGCAGCAGTCCTTTGAAAGCAAAGGCTCATAATCTTATTGCAGTTTATTATTTCCATGCTAGTTTTGTAGCTTAAGACAAATAGAGATAAGTGATTATTTCACATGAGCTGTTCAGCGATTTTGTCTTGTTTCTGTCTATTTTTTTTTTTATATACTGAGTGAATAATTTTATTGTATCAGTATTTAGGAGTAAACGTAGAAAGAGAGAAGCACCTTTTGCGAGAACTGGGGTGATGAAGGTTAGATAAAAATACACGTAAACGTGATTAGAGAAAGAGAGCAGACCTTTTGCAAGTATTGAGATGATGAAGGTTAGATAAAAATACACGTAAAAGTGGTTAGAGAAAGAGAGAAGATCTTTTGCGAGTACTAGGATAATGAAGGTTAGATAACAATACACGTAAACGTGGTGAGACAAAGAGAAGACCTTTTGCGAGAACTGGGATTTTTTTTATCCGATCACGGCAAAGTGACTGCACTACACCTGATGGTTCATTACGCGGTAGCTCTGCTGATTTACTGTTAGGTCCTAGTTCTGTCCTTGTTATAATTAATTAAAGAACGGTCTCTAGAGAATCCTGATATGGAGTTGTGGTCTTTTTTTTTTTTTTTTTTTTTTTATTGCCATAATAGGCAGACGAGCAAGCGGTCCCACCTGATGGTAAGCGGTTACCGCCGCTCATGGACATCGGCAATGCCAGGGGCACAGCCAAGCCGCTGCCTACCGTTGAAGGAATACTCTTTTTAAGCCTCGTTTAAAGAAGGACATGTCATAGCGCTCGGGAAACACCGAGGCAGGGAGTTCATTCCAGAGCTTACACGTGCGTGGTATAAATGAGCGCTGGAAACGTACGGTACTAGACCGTATCGTTTCCAGGTGGTATGGATGAACTCTACTGCGGTGCCGGGTAGTGCGATGGTAAAAAGGTGATGTTGGAACCATCTTAAACAGTTCCTCAGAGCACTCCCCGTGGAACAAACGATAGAATACGCAGAGAGAGTCAAAGTCTCTCCGCGCTCCCAAAGGTTCCAGGTTATCCGTGAGACTGGGGTCCCCGACGATTCGAATAGCCCGCCTTTGTAAGAAGTCAAGTGGGTCAAGCAGGTATTTGGGGGCTCCTGCCCAGAGATGAGAGCAGTACTCCACGTGGGGCCGTACCTGAGCTTTGTAGAGCGCAAGTCTATGGCCCGGCGTGAAGTATCGCCTCGCTCTGTTCAGGATACCCAGCTTTTTGCCAGCCAATTTGGCTTTGTCCTCCAAATGACTCCTGTACTGGACTTTACTCGATATTTCGACGCCGAGGATCCCAATACTCTCGGAAACCTGGAGAGGTACTCCTTGGAACTGTGGCGCCATGACAAAAGGGTCCTTCTTTGCAGTGAACGCGCAAACTTGTGTCTTCATGGGGTTGAATTGAACTAAGTTCTTTTCCCCCCATTCCGAGGCCCGCCCCAGAGAGCTCTCGATTTCAGACACAAGTTGAGACCGTCTTTCCTCCATAGTACTCCGAGGAACATTCTGATGGCCGATGTATCGCGCGTCACTCGTACTGTCATCTGCATAGCAATGTATGCCGTCAATAGACAGCATATCATTGATATGCAAGATGAAGAGAGTCGGCGACAACACCGAGCCTTGTGGAACGCCAGCATTAACCGACAGAGTCTCGGAGCAACAGCCGTCTACGACGACTTTGATGCTCCGACCATCCAGGAAGCTAGCGATCCACTTGCAGAGTCCCTCGGGGATCCCGTAAGATGGTAACTTCGATAGAAGGGCTCTATGCCATACTCGATCGAACGCCTTCGCGATATCTAGGCCGACAGCCATAGCCTCACCCCTGCCCTCCAAAGCCTCAGCCCAGCGGTGTGTGAGGAATACAAGAAGATCACCAGCTGACCGACCGTGACGGAAACCGTACTGTCGATCACTGATCAGCTGGTGCTCTTCAAGGTACCGCAATAACTGGGCATTAATTACTCGTTCCATGACTTTGGAGAGCAGGGATGTGACCGCTATCGGTCTATAGTTTGAAGGGTCCGACCGTTCACCTTTTTTAGGTATCGGATGGACATGAGCTACCTTCCACGAAGTGGGGACCTTGTTGGTATAATAGGAAAGACGGTATAGGCGCGTGAGAACGGGGGTCAACTCAGGGGCGCACGTTTTAAGAACCACCGCGGGGATGCAGTCTGGTCCACTCGACTTACGTATGTCGAGAAGCCTCAATTCTCTCCTGACCGCACGCTGACTTATGCGAATTTTGGCCAGGGAGGACTCGCACCGGGGGATGTTCGGCGGCGTGGCTCCTCGATCATCCAGAGTCGAGTTCGATGCAAAGGATTGAGCCAAAGATCGGCCTTATCCTTTGCACTATGGGCCAGACTGTCATCAGACTTACGCAGTGGCGGGAGACTGGACTGGTAGAAGTTACCTTGGACAGCTTTGGCAAGCGACCAGAAAGCACGGCTTCCAGAGGGGTAGCTCTTCAGTCGCTCGCCAATTCTGCCAATGTGTTCCGCCTTGGCCTTGACTATAGCCCTCTTGTTGAACCTAGAAGCAGCATTATATTTCCGCTTATCCTCTTTGGTATTCGGATCCTGACGCTTTCTGGCGTCGACCCACGCCTCGTATGCGGTCCGCTTTAGGCGCGCAGCTTCGGCGCAGGTATTATTATACCAGGGCCGGCTACGACGCCCGACGGGTAATATGGTGTTGGGGATATACATGTCCATCCCCAAGAGCACCACGTCCCTAACTGAGTCCGCACAAACGTCAGGATCTTCCGAGGAGAAACAGAGCTGCTTCCATGGGTAGGACGCAAAGAATTCGCGAAGTCCATCCCAATCTGCTGACCCATACCGCCAGACCCTGCGAGTCCCAGTGGCTGAAACGCGACCGCGAGACATAGCAGGGGCTGAAGAACGGATCAGGCAGTGATCAGACGACCCTAGAGGGGCGTCGACCACCACTCTGTATCCGTCAGGGTGTGTAGTCAGCAGAAGATCCAACAAGGAAGGCTCGTGGGTCTCAACATCTGGAACACGGGTGGGCTGCGCTACCAGTTGTGTGAGACCATACGCCAAGGCCATTTCGTAAACAGTCCGACCCGGGAGGTCGGTGGTCCGCGACCCCAACCACTCTACGTGATGAGCATTGAAGTCGCCAAGGACCACCAACTCCGCGGATGGGAACTGTTCAAGAATTTGGTCAGTCCCCACTTGAACGTTCTCAAATAGGTGAGTCAACCCCACTTCACTGGCATGGGACCTGTAGAGGCATGCGCAGATTCGGGTACGACCCCCATAGTCTACACAAAGCCACAAGATCGACAGGTCCCGATGCTCGAGGCCTCGAAGGCGGCGACAACAGATATCACCCCTAACGAAAACGCACACCCCGGCCTTACGTTGGAATGAGTGCTCCAATACGTAGCCGGGGTAGTTTAAGTACGATATATCATCAGGGGTAGATATCTGTGTCTCCGTTAAAAAGAGCAGGGCAGGCCGCGCCGTCTCAAGGTGGTGATGTACGGCGTCGAGGTTGCTGTGTAGACCCCTGACATTGCAGAAGTCCACTCCAAATGTGGATGCAGTTTCCGCCGAGTGATTTTTGCTCTTCTTTTTAGCCTTCATAATTATTGGGATGTTACATATAAGAGTAGGAAGGGATATGGATGTGTGTAGTGGGCTCAGTATGGTACCCGGATAAAAGGGGCGGAGCGTAGTGCGAGGCGGGCACGTGGGTTATGTGAGGAGCTGGCACGAAGCACGGAAGGGCCCCCGATGCCGAATATTTCATGAAGTGATTACAAGTATATTTCTTCTATTCTTGTTCGACTCGGCTTGTATGTCGGTATCCATGAGAACCTTATCGTCACTCGACATTAGTTAAGAGTAAAATATGTATATATATAAAAACATAAAATAGTGAAAAAAACATCACCGGGGCTAAAATGCTATGTAAATGCTACTTAACATTTAATTACTATATCATCATCATCATCATCAGCCACGAGACGTCCACTGCTGAACATAGGCCTCCCCCAAAGATTTCCAGACCGACCTGTTGGAAGCGGCCTGCATCCAGCGACATCCTGCGACCCTTATCAGGTCGTCTGTCCACCTTGTAGGTGGACGTCCAACGCTGCGCTTGCCAGTACTTGCGCATTCCAGAACCTTTCTGCCCCATCGGTTATCGGTTCTGCGAGCTATGTGGCCTGCCCACTGCCATTACTGCCAATTACTATAAGACACATTTAAATTGAAAAGTCACATTTAAACATTAATTTATACAACTTGAGTCATTCAATCGCAAACTAGGCTTAATATCATTCTTATAACAGTAATTACACTAACTATAAAGTCCTTTAAACTAGAAAACGTCAGTGAACATCTGCATGGCTGCAGAAATAAACAATACGGTGTTATCTACCCACACTGAAAGAAATATGTCTAGAACGTATAAAAAAAAGTAATTTTAAATAAAATATCAAATTTAACAATAATTTTTTTCCTTCAAAATATTAAAATTTAATTTTTTAGTTGGATTTTCTATAAAAGCGTGTTTTTTGTTTTTTTAAACTGAAAAATGAAACATATTAATTACCCGGAATTGGAATTTGTGCTCGGTATACTCTGTCACATCACCAAACGTAGGTGCATCAATGGTTGTGCATCTGCCTGCCCTCCTCGAGGATAGAGGTGTGAGCTATATGTTAACATTGATAACCCATCAGTAATATCTATTAAGTCCATAAAAGCCGAACTGAAGAAAAAACAAATGGCCCCCGTGTGATATTCGCATCGGTGGGGTCACGTCGCGGCACTCATGACGGCCGTTCGCCGAGCTATCGGGAACGTGAGCTGACTCTCAACAGATACCAGAGATGCAGCTCAGTAGCGCAAGTGCGTAATAAATAGTAATGCTGGTGATAGGATATTCATATCCGCCCGGATGGCGACCACTGTACACACGTTAAAACCTGCCATAGTGATCCATCGCTTTGTGTGGATCGCGTTCCAGGATCGGTCTGTGTATGTCCGTTCTCCCGAGGGGCTTGCGACATGACGTAATGGTTGGTTGCCCAGTAATTTCACATGCTTCAATGTACAAACCGTAACATAAGAGTGCTTAACACTTGGCCGCAGAAATAGACAAAGTGATTGTACCTATTGTTAATTATTGCTTGCTGTAGCGGTAAAGGAAACATCGTGCGGAAATCTGCATAAGAAGAAGAAGTTTATAGTAAACCCGCATTAGCCCAGCGTGTTGGGACTAAGGCCGAACCCCTGTCATGTAGTAGAGGAGGCTCGTGCTTTGCAGTGGGACGTGTATAATACACGTTTAACATTATTATATTCGTACATAGTATAGTTATCATAGCGATGATTCGAACTCGCCACCGAAAGATCCCGATATCATTTCAGGAACACAACATTTTTCAGTTCAAAGATGCAGAGTAACTTTTGAATTACTGTTATATTTCCACTGTACAATACAACACAGCGAGTTATCCGATACGAAGCTTCTACAACGAGTCGATGACGACTTTTCTTTCTGTTTATCTTCGATTATGCCTGTATTACTGGAAGCAGACACACACGCCATACTACTCTCGACTTTGCGAATGTATGCAAAGGCTGTTCGAGCCGAAACCCTGACGTATTCAAGTCAATTGACTTTTTTAGCATTCCGTACCCAAAGCGTTTCAAGAAGGTTCTATAAAATGATAAGAAGTGACGAAGTTCGAAAACGTAGACCGAATGTCACATAGAATTGACAGCCTCCGTGGCGCAATCGGCGAGTAGCCGGCTGTGAAGCAAGAGGCTGCGGTTTCGATCCTCGCACCGAGACGAATGTTTGTGTGATCCATAAATATGTGTTTTGAGTTCTAGGTGTTGTGAGACCGAAAGTCTCTCGTAGTTCCTGATACCTACGACACAAGACTCGTATCTTAGTGTAGGGTCAGGACTATGTGTGTGACTGTTGATTGTATTTATTTATTTAAAAAGAATATCCATAACTATAATAATATTTTTAATAATATGTACTGCGACTAAAAAAGTAGTCGGTAAATAATGTTTATAAAACAGAATATGCTTTATTATTGCAATGTTGTTTTTTATCTATCTATCAACGCGCAACGATTTTTATTTGAAGACATTGCATTGAATAGCGTGTAATTGATAGCGATATAACACGGGTCAGGCGTGTGGGCGACATTTTGACGAGCTACACAGCCCGTGGCGATCAACCGCACTGTTTGGTTTAACCGTACTTTGTAAAATCAATTATAGGTAGCGAATGAGGTTTTAAAATTGGTGGTATTATATATACGATACTGAGATTAAAAATTATGCGCTTCGGCAGGCACGAATTTTAAAAAGACGTATGTGTGATGACAATCATTAATAGGGTAGTTGAATTGATTTTTTTGTTATTGGAACGAAGTTCCTTATCGCGCGTTGTGAAAGGGGGCTAGAAAAAATTCTCACGAAAATTTGCCACGACACTTTTTTAAAGTGATAACTTAATTTGATATCTAGCACACAAAGTTAAAGTCGAAATTCCGTTAATACAAGTAAAAGGATATAATCCCATCCAGACGGGTGTGAAACTTATGACATTTGTTTAAATAATTTGATATCTATTACACAAAGTTAAAGTCAAAATTCCGTTAATAAAAGTAAAAGGACTTAATCCCATCCAGACGGGTGTGAAACTTATGACATTTAGAAATGTAGACGCGGTTCGAAATTTGCATTTGAATTTTTTTTGAATTTGTAATTGCCGGAAAATTGAAATTGCCGGCCTATGCTATAAAAAATAAAAAAAGGCTAATTTTTGAATCGATTGTGATTGTGGTTTAACAATAGGGTTTCTTTTTCGTATTATTTTCTGTTCCGTATAAAATAATGTGTAATATTCAACATAGGAAACTACTCTATTATAATCCTATTACACGATTAGACTATTTCATTACTAGCTTTTGCTTACGATTTTACTCACGTGAATGTCTTATTCCTAGAAAAAAGTAGCCTACGTCCTAATTATACGTAAATTTATTTAATTGTTAATTAATAATTCTTTAGAATTAGACTCGGTGGCAGTACAATGTGCAACTATTGTGTTTTGGTTTAAAGGACACTGAAATAAGTAAAATTACTGAGTATTATGAGACTTATCAGCAGGAATGGAACTTGCTGCCTCGTCATTTATGCAAAAAAAAGGGTATCCCACCATGTAATCATAAAGTGTAACATAATTTCGGTTTTGATACATTTGTATTAATGTTGCATCAAATCAAATTTTTGTAACGGCTCTCTTTTTTTCGTACGTGACGCAATTGATTTAAAATCCCTCCTAACCCCCAAGGGAAGGAAGGGAGAGCATGAGAGGAGAATACGTAGCCACTAGTTCACTTACCCCACTGCATGGCCTCTGGGGATGGACGATGAAACGATTCTTGCATTTTAAACCGAAATACTAACAGTAGTGTCCTCAATGTCTATCCTTTTTGGTAGAGTCAAGCTGTAGACAGTTTTGTCTACAGCATGAATGGGCCGGCTCGACCGGATCGTTACTACTGTCTCCCAGAAAACCGACGTAAAGTAACGGCTTGCTGCTGCGTTTCGTTTGGTGAGTGAGATATCCGGAGGCCCAAATCCCCCTCTCCTTTCCAATCCCTAATTATCCCTTGCCTTTAAGGTCGGCAACGCGCCCAAGATTTTTCTGGTATTGTGGGCGTACATGGGCGGTGGAGATCACTTACCATCAGGTACCAACCCACTTGCTCGTTTGCCGTCCTATGCTATAAAAAGCCTCCGTAGCGCAGCGGGCGAGTAGCCAGCTGTGAAGCGAGTGGCTCGGGTTAGACCCCCCACCGAGACAAATGTTTGTGTGATCCACAAATATTGGTTTCAGGGACTGGGTTGTGAGAGCGACAGTCTCTCGTAGTTCCTGATACCCACGACACAAGACTCGTATCTTACTGTGAGGTCAGGACTATGTGTGTGACTAGGTATATGTTGGGCGTATTCATTATTATTCTTGTAGACATTCCTAGAAAGATCTAGAATCTAATCGCCATGTCTGTTCTAGAAATGTAGATACTTTTCAAATAACCACTTCATTGGTCTTGATGTGGGAATCGAACGCGCGGCCAGTCGCTTCACAGCCACACTCCACCGCGGCTTTTGAAACAACTAACAAACGTTAAAAAAATTGCTGGCATTTCCAGTATCATGGCAATTTTAAACACAAATCACTGCCCAAAGTATGAGTGATGGTGGTTGTTACGTATCCTAAGCGCCCGATGAGTTATGCTCGTGTCACCGTGTTCCGGTTATTAATGCGAGGGTTCCGTACACGCCGTACTGTTTCCTTTGTTTGACCATCCGACAGAATGGCTTCCGATTGATGACCATGGATATTTCAATATGTATTTAAAAAATGAAAGATGGTTGGAACTTTGATTCTGTTTGTGATAAATTAATTTGTGTTAAAAAAAATCTGTAAAATGGGCTCATGGTCAAGTTTGCCAGTCTATGATATAAAAAAAGGAAATTAAAGGAAAGTCATAATTAAAAAGGGATTGGGAATGGTTTTCGGCTTCCAGATATCTCACTCACCGTAAAAAGTGTAACAGAAAGCTTTACTTTTCGTAGATTTTCTATAAGACAGTGGTAACAATCTGGTCTAGCTGGACGAGGAACGACAAACAATGTGTCTATCGTTGGTCGGCACGATCATGCCGGCCAGCCTTACTTTTTCACACTCCGTTTAAAGAACCCCATATTACAGGAAGGAGGGAACACGTGTGGCGGCAAACTATTCCACAGCTTAATGGTCCGGCAGAAGTAAGATTTTGCTAACTTTTTAGTTCGACTCGAGATGGAGGAGACCACGTAGCTGTGGCTCCGTAAGCTAGCACGCGTGGTTCTGTTAAAGAAACATTTACATAGCATTTAAGTCTTCAATATATTCTTCCCCTTTTTTATGCTGCGCCGTTTCAAGCCAATGTTCATTTCTAAATATGTAGACAAACTAAATGACTACCATCTCAACCAATAAACCATTTATGATACTTTTTCCTCCACACGCGGCGCTTATAAATCTCTCGTGACAGGCTTCAGTTGCGCCATGTATCACCACCAGGCCTGTATAAATCACACCCTTTTTCTGACGTTCGGAGAACTGTGAGAAACTCTAGAATCATTGTTGTTTTTCCGCCTGAATGTTGCGGTATTTAATGTTTTCTGAACACCCTTCCCGCTCCATTATGTAAGGGAAACGGGAAACGCTGAAGAAGCTTGTGTGTTAATAAAGGTAGTTTGAAGTATTTTTTCGGAATAAGAACTGTAAATGTTGGTAAAGAGTTATAAAGGTACGATGGAAGGTAGCGGGTTCACATGGTTCAATTTTCATTGATCAACTACGACTTGAACCGTCTGGACAGACTTTCAATGAAATTTATCAAAAATCATACAGTTTTTATACATTCATAACAGTTAATTAACTATAAGTGTAAGCCCGCTGTTACATGAGGATAATTTAGAATTTGAATTCAATCCCAGGATAATGAGCGCAGTATAGTGCCATGATTTGTAATTAATTAATTATTGTATATTCTGCTTTGTAATTCAAAGGTATGATGGTGTTACTTCAGCTTATGGGCTGACACAGCGCTTACCATTGTGTGATCGACCTGCTCATTTTGTCATTCAACTACATGATATCGAAACAGACAAACATACCAATGGGCTTGAAAAGTATATGAAATACTAGTACTTCATAATATGTTTTTCAAGACCTAGGTCGAGGTTCGATAGATCCTGTCGCAAAACTAAATGAAACCCATTTTGACTGAAAATATAACGAATTCGTCTTCTAAACTAGCATTTATAACGCCAGGATCCCTTTTCTCGAGGTCGTGTTCTTTCCTTCACTTATTTATCTCGCTTCCTTGCATCAAAAACAATCCTCATTTTAATTTTTCCCAATATTAATAGAAGCTATAAACGACAACATTTATACTTTTCTGTCACTACAATGCCTTTTAGAATTACTTAAGTCGTGCTCACTAAAAACATTATGTACTTAAAAGAGAACAACAACAATTTTAAAACGGAAAAGTGCTCTCCAAACGACTTTTGTAAGCCAAAAGTATATTTTTTCGACGCTCCGTGGAGAAATATGACACTTTGTGTATATTATATTCGAAAAAAATGTCACAGTCGATGAGATATAATGAATACGAGCCAAATATCTTAACATGGCTCGTGAAAAGGCCATGTATTATGATAGTAGGACACACAGTTATTATGTTTGTTAAATATAGTTTTTGTTGTACCAAGCATATTTATTGTTGATCCATATAACTATTATGAATATACCAATTCGCATTGGACGAGTGGATTATCTGTGATCTATATTTCCAATTCAAATTTGGAACAGTCTTACTCAGCAGCAGGACAAAGAGGTGGATTAATTTATGTTTTTTTATTGCCTTGATAGGCAGATAAGCCGGCGGCCCGCCTGGCAGTAAGCGGTTACCTGTGATTATATGGACACCGGCAATGCCAGGGGACAACCGCTCCACTACCTACCACCTGGACTAAAACCATATAACTGAACCAGCTTTTTCAACCCTTGTAACAAAACAACCTCTATAAATATGTAATTATTATTCTACTAATTCAACTTACATTGTAGCTCATAAAACAAATATAATTACAAAAAGATGAAAATATATATTGTCAATTTCTGAATCGAACGACCTGAAAATCCAATTCCAATATGGCTTTAACGAAGAAAATAATAGTCTAAAATAGACACCCACGTAGTAAATTAGCAACAATTTATTAGGGTGAAGTTCGTCGAACTCCTTAACAGTATATCACAGTAACACGATCTATACAGAAAGAAGTCCTAACGAACCGTGTCATGCCAGATGGTGCCTTATTTTATACGGCCATTCTAACTTGAGCAACGAGGCATATGGGTTATATCTTGTATGGTGCAATGGTAAATCATAGAAAAATGTGTAACATTGTGTTATGATGTAGGTGAGAGCGTGGCTTTGCCTGGATTTTTTATAGTAGACGCTGAAAAAATTTCACCTGGGATACCAGAGGCCTTACTGAAAACGTATTCTAACTTTAAACTAGTTTATTCTGGCTAGTTTGTTACCATAGTTACTAGTTGTTGGAAGTTTAAAGAATATCTTTTGTAATGAGGCCCCTGATGTTTAGGGATCTCCATCGCCCATAAAACCCACAATACTCAAAAATAATAGACGCATTGCGGATATTAAGAAAAATGAAGCGGACTGGGAAGGGGATTTGGGTCGTCAGATATCGGTATGTAATAAATACTACGTTTGACAGCCTCCGTGGTGTAGTGGCTGAGTAGCCGGTTGCAAAACGAGAGGCCGCGGGTTCGGTCCCCGCACCGAGACAAATAATTGTGTAATCCACACATATTTGTTTCGGGTGGGTGTTGTGAGACCAAAAGTATAAATAGTAGTAATAAGATACATACGACAAAAGGCTAGTATCTTACTAAAGGGTCAAGGCTATGTGTTTGGATGTTGAGTGTATTTAAAAAAATGTGTTGAAAAATACCCGCAGAAAAGATACGCTGCACAGATGGATTGACAATTTTTTTTTAACTAACTGTAAAATATCCCAGACTTGAACATTTTCTGGGACAACTAGTAAAAATACAAACACAGGTTTCTATTTCACTTGCCATACATATGTAACAGGTGCGATTTTACGTGGCAGTAAAAGTCGCGTCAAATATATGTTATATTTTAGTGAAAGTTATTTTGTCAGCAGGTGGGCAGTAACTCAGCGTCGGCGTCGATTTACGATTGAACATTTTGATTACATTTAGACTGAGTTATTACATTAACTTTTGTACAGGTTCTTACAGTCAAGCACTTATCGACCTGCTGTTTTTTGCCACCTTAGTATGACAAATTGTCAAAATTGAACCTGATGGTAAGTACAGTTTTTTGTTTATTGAATGACGACACGAGCAAGGCGCTCGCCTGATGGTAAGCGCCACGCCTGCACATAAACAAAAGCAACACCACACAGAACTTTGAATGATAAAGCACTGCATAACACTAAACTGCGCTCGTCACCCCAAGACATAGGATGTTAAGTCTCATAATGGCCATTAATTTCATTAGCTTCAATGTTCTTCAAACCGAAACACAACATTGCTTACACATTGTTGCTTGCCGGCAGAAATAGACAAAACGGTGGTCAGGTACCAACCCAGGCGGCCTCTCGCATACAAGGGACCTACTACCTTGTAAAGACCTACCATCTTGTTTCGACTGATTTATTACATTAACTTTTGTACAGGTTCTTACAATCAAGCACTTATTGACCTGCTGCTTTTTGCCCCCTTAGTATGGCAAATTGTTAACATTGAACCTGATTGTAAGTACAGTTCAGTCCCATATGTAATGTCACCCACCACGTCTTTCGACGGTCGGTAGATTTATTCCGGTCTGAAGTTACTACATATACATTACTATAAGAATCATAGGTGCATTGCCGACCTTAAAGGGAAGGGATAATTAAGGGACTGGGAAGGGAAGGGGGATTTGGGCCTCCGGATATCTCACTCATTGTACAAAACGCAGCAGCAAATACTTTACGTCGGTTTTCTGTGAGACAGTGGTAACGACCCGGTCAAGCCGGCCCATTCATGCTATAGACAAATCAGTATACAGTGTGGCTCTACCACTCAATATTATTAGATACTTGATCATTAAGAATAGGTGAACGTATTTATATAACGTACCCCAGCACAGTAGATGGACCGCATACTAAATACAACTACGCCACCGAGGTAGTCTACATACGAATATACATTGTTTCCATTTTTTTTAATTCGACCAGAAGTGACACTAGTATGAATAAAAATATTGCATTGATTATAAAAGAAATTAACATCTTGATAAACGGAGCTAAAGGTCCATAAAACAAAATTACTTCCTAACACTGGTAATATACGAGACACAAGCAAGAATCCAGAAATTGCTTGGCATTGAGACAGGATGTCTTGCGGTTGTAAGTGGGCCTCTAAGTGTTGGACCAACGCCAAATTCACTGGCAGACGGTGACCGGATAATTACCAGACCACAATTTAATTTATAACTACATTTGTAAGACTTGATTTCTTTGGAAGTCGAAGAAAAAGTTACAGCATTATTATCCAGAACTTATTTTTATAACAAAAGTCGGATAATCGAGTAAGAGGATCACCTTAATGAAAGGATTGAAGATCGGGAGAAGTCAGCAATTTTTGCTATCTCACTGTTTTTTTTTATCCAAGCACGGCAAAGTGACTGCACCACACTGATGGTAAGCGTTGTATAGTCCAAAAAACCAGCAACAACCGACAAACAATGAATTTATCGGTGGTTACTAAAGTCATGCAGGCCTCTAAAAATGCTTATTCCCAATTCGGAGAGGGAAGAAGCAAATCGAGGGGCCTGCGATAGGACAGGCGGATAACTGAATCAGGTACATTGATACAAGGATGTACCCCTAGACCCGCCCCTATCAACCATCAAGTCATGTCGCAAGCCCCTCAGGAGCACCAATATCTTAAAAAAACAGTGGTACCATCCTGGTCGATCCATCCTACTAACACTGAAGACAACACTGACTATAGTGGCTGTACTACTCTAGGAAATTTATAAGGTTAATAATAAAATTGGCACTCAATGTTTTTAAAAATTCAGCAGAGAGACCGTAACGTGTATTAAAGCTAGCTTGTAAAGAAACGAATAACTAATCTAGATTTTAATAATAAAGCGGCATACTTCAGCAAAGGGCTCATAAAAATGTATTTATATGTATACGACCTCTTAATTTAAGTGATGTGAATAATGTAAAGAAAGTGGCCATATTTGGAACTAAATTATTATACTTAATTTTTTATTCTGAACTTAATACATTCGTCCTATATTTCTTTACAAAAGGCTTTGATGTTATTAAGTCTGTTACATTTATGCAACGTTGACTTCAGCTTTTTTGATGACATTAAATACGTTTTCCATTTATACTATATCATTTAGTTGCCAAATGTCTTATTTTAATGTTTCTATTTCTTTCGAGTTAATGTCTTCAAAGAGCCTATGATAAGTGATTGCAAAACAACTTGTGTTATCTCAGTGCTACAGCTATTTGGATTTGAATTGTGTAAAAGGATGAGCATGCATAACGATATTTAGTTTTTTAGCTTATAACAGTAGACAAATAAGTGTATCACCAAGATTAACATGGTAAGTGATTTCGCAATCCGCCATAAATAGGTACACATCATACAAAAGAATCCTAAGTGCGTAACCAACTTTGTAGAAAGAAATGAGGATTTCCTAGCAAATTTCCGGACAATTCCAATTCCTCGTGTTGAACAGCTTTCAATGATTTCGAAAAGACGAAAGATAGAGCCACGCTGTGGATAGTTTTGTCTATAGCATGAATGGGCCGGCTCGATCGGGTCGTCATCACTGTCTCACAGAAAACCGACGTAAAGTAGCGGCTTGCTGCTGCGTTTCGTACGGTGAGTAAAATATCCGAAGGCCCAAATCCCCTCCCCTTTCCAATCCCTAATTATCCCTTTCATTTAAGGTCGACAAAGCGCCCATGATTCTTCTGGTATTATGGGGGTACATGGGCGGTGGAGATTACTTACCATCAGGTGACCGACTTACTCGTTTGCCGGCCTATGCTATAAAAAACTAGCATTTTAACTAACACCAGAAACATTGCAGGTAATACAAAGTGGTAATACGAATAGAACGACTTTTATCCACCAAATGAAAAGAATATTTTAAAAGTGAAACAAACTTATGTATTCGAAAAGTGTATAAAAAGAAAACGCCTCGAGAAAACTAAATATTTCATATTTATAAGGTCGGGCCCGAGGCGAGGTGTGAGTCCGGTTGGAAATATTGAAACAATATTAGTAACCATAAGTCTGTATCGCATACATAATATCATCATGTTTTTTTTTATTGAGTATTTTTGCTGAAATAAACAAAATTTCTTCGTGTTCACCATTATGATTGATGTTAGCTGTTGCTTATGGCTGTGGCTGCCGCAAGCTTCTGTGGCTGTAAATAGTTTTTTTTGCAGCATGAATGGGGCCTACCGAGTTATTACCAATGTCTCACAGAAGACTGCCGGTAAGAGGCAGGTTAATTTTGCACTTCATAAGTGAGACTTCCGGAGGACTTCTTTTATCTATCCATATAAAATTATGTAAAATTATCACAATATGTCATAATATGCTCCAAGGATAGGAACAGTAAAGAGTAAGGTAACCTCAAATTGCTTTTTGTACAGTTAAAAATAAAGTGAATATGTGCTATTCATACACGGTAGAAGTGAAAAAGATAAAAATATTCACTCTGTCAAAATATTATATTCAAATAAATGAATTAACCAATGAATTTTAATACGCAAATACCAAAAAAAAACACGTGAATAATACAACACGTTGTTTATGATAAATTTTCCGAAGGCTTCGTTGTACGCAGGCACAAAGACACGTGATATCATACTTGTAATCTATCTCATTCTCTCGCAGGCTAAATCCTATTCATGAATACGTTTGTCTCTTTGTCGTGACGCATTTTCGTTTCATCGAGTTTCAAATCACAACGATTCTAAAGAAATTTCACTTCAAAAATCTTTCATGAGGTCCGAAACCGTTATCCCTTGGAAATATTCCCTTAAATTAAATAGTCCCTAAAAAGTAATAATCAGTAAAATTTCTAATAATGTCTTTACCCTCTTTATTAGTTTATTCCCAGCAAAGTGAAGTACCTAGTGAAATATTAGTTTTTATTTTATACATACCAGATGCGAAATCCATTAGTAAATATCTTTGACAAACAGAATGCTAATGAGTTTAATATTCTCGCCAAGTGACTCGCAGTTAAATACATTTACGCAAATGGTACACTCGCAATATTTTTACACGAGAAACTGTTGTGAGAAAAATAATATCATTTGGAGTGAAGCAAATTAAAAAATATATACAAAAAGTTAACAATCTGTTTAGTGTGTCTAGTACGAGTTGTTACAATTGTTGTCACGTGACAATTAAAAATACTTTTTTTCATTGAATCCAGTGAAATTATGAGATGCATTATGAGACTTAACATCTTATGTCTCGGAGTGACGAGCCCAGCTAAGTGCCATGTAGTGATTCGTAATTCAAAGTACTGTGTGGTGTTGCTTCTGTTTATGGGCAGGCGTGGCGCTTACCATCAGGCGAGCGGCTTGCTTGTCTCATCATTCAATTAAATAAATAGGTATCGTAAACTTTTTGAATATAATATCTAGTTATATCTATCTATGCCATAAAAAAAAACTATTTACGTTGACGAAAAATATGTAACATGAAAATGCTCGCGTGTGTACCTAAACACAGAAAAATATATTTTACATGGAGAAAACTGAAGTTCATGACTTCAGCCCTCAATGGATGTCCATTTAATAAAACGTTAAATAAATACGAGAGTCGCATGTTTTTTCGAGAGCTTCGTACTCGTAAAACGAATGCTCGATTGCGTACCATTGAACCAGAGTGTCACTCACTCGGAATATTTGAATAGTGTTTGTACTTATTCACGCGGACGAAACGACGATTAATTCGTTTGACTATAAAATTGAGGTAAATTAATTGAATTTCTCTTTTATGATAGTACATTAATTGTAGTCAAGGTTTTATGAAATAATAAACAAGACATAGCCCTGACCCCACGATACGATTAACTTGTGATGTGCGTATAGGAACTACGAGAATCTTCGGTCTTACAACACCCAGACCCGAGATAAATATTTTTTTTTTAGCATAGGTCGCCAAACGAGCAAGCGGGTCACCTGATGGTGAGTGATCTCCACCGCCCATGTACACCCACAATACTAGTAGAATCATGGGCGCGTTGCCGACCTTAAAGGAAAGGGATGATTTGGGATTGGAAAGAGGCCTCCAGATATCTCACTCACCGTACGAAATGCAGCAGCAAGCTGCTACATTCTGTCGGTTTTCTGTGAGACAGTGGTTACGACCCGGTCGAGCCGGCCCATTCATGCTATAGACAAACTATCTACAGCTTGGCTCTACCACTCATATTTATGTATCTCACATTGCAGATTGTATTGGAAGCGTATGAATATATAATTATATTTCTTTTTTGACAGACTCCATGGCGCATTGGGCAAGTGGCAGCTCCGAAACGAGAGACCGCGGCTTCGATCCCTCCACCAAGATAAATCAAATCAAATCAAATCAAAATATTTTTATTTTGTAGGCCCAAAAAGGCACTCAAAATCGTCAATACAATAAAATTCAAATAAAAATAATACAAATTTAAGTTAATTAATTAATCATTGTAAGAATTAAATGTTTATGTGATCCACAAATATTTGTTTTGGGTCAGGATGTAGTGAGACCGAAAGTCTCTCGCAGTTCCTGATACTCCGACACAAGACTCGTATCTTACTATGAGTTCAGGGCTATATATGTGTTTCAGTGTGTGTGTAGTGTATAGTGTGCTAGTGAATCAACACCACAATAACATCAAGTGTTTGACACCCATAGGGACACCAAAAGCTAGTGTCTGATATTTAGGATGACACCGCCGTAGAATGCCTAATCGATAGTCCATTGTACACTTAGCGTAGCCTACATCCAAGGGTGACTTATGTCCTATCAAATACACTGTCAACTCATATATCTTCGCAAGCAAATAAAGATAATAAAAACAGCTGCATTTAACAACAGGCTCTTATCCAGTTACAATGGATGAAACCGCACATTCTATGTAAGTAAAAATTTAATTAAATCCTTAAATCGTTAGTGTGCAGTCCAGAAAGAAATTCAATATAATTCCAGCATGTACGCATCCTCTTCAATTAACTGTTTCTTTTGAATTCAGGTGCCATTTCTGTACTTCCTTAATACATAAATATTAGGTTTGCAATTGAGTTTAAATTATTTTTAAACTTTATATATCTTGGGACTGTAGAGTCTCGGGTTGTAGTAGTCATGCGGGCTCAAAGCCAACACGTAGAGATCCGTTAGACAAATTTTATCTAATTTTGTGATGTGATACGGTTATCCCTGTTTACACTATAAAAGTGTACCCAAGGACCGCCCCCGGTTGGTGTAGGATTATTTTAGCGATCGATATATGAGTCAAAGCTGTAGACAGTCTTGTCTACAGCATGAATGGGCCGCCTCTACCGGGTCTTTAGTAAAACCGTCACACAGTGTCTGTCTCACAGTAAAACCGACGTAAAGTGGTGGCTTGCTGCTGCGTTTCATATGGTGAGTGAGATAAATTGGTTAGGGCGGATGAAATTGGAACCTTAAGTTCAAAGAAAGAATATTTGGTATAATATTTCATCGCATTTTAAACACAAATAAACGAAAACCATATTTGAAACGGAAGTAATTTAAAAAAAGAACACAACACATTTAAAAATGTTAAAGAAGTTGTCTATGGTAAACAATTTAACGTTCCATTTTACGCATCTGGACGAGTTTGCAATAAATGTTTTTTGTTGTGTACAGTCAACCTGGGTAACTTAAGCTTTCAATGTAACATTGACTCACTAACTTGTAATTGAACGTTTAATTTTTTTTCTTCTACCTGATACACTGTATAATAATAAGTTGTTTAATTTATGAAAGTAAAAAGTGTTTTTAAACGAAACCTGCAGTGACATTTGATATTTATCAAATATATATTTTTTTCTCACCATTCAAAATTTGGGCGGTAAACAGAGTTAGAAATATACTTGCTAAAAAGTTGTGTATAGCAATTACTACAGAAGAACTACAGAAGGCGAGTTCAGTTTTATGTTGAAGAATCATATGTTTTTTGTGTAATAACACTGAAATATCCCGCGATATTGATAGATTTTTTGAAAAATCTTTAATTAATCTTCGAGCCGTTTCATTTTCAGACCATTTGGGGTAACATTAGCTCGGGGCGAGGACAGACAATGCGTGAAAATTTAAAATTATGCAAAAAAGTTTTGAAGGGTGGAAGTGGACAACAAAGCTTGACATATTTAATTGTCACCCCCGAAATATAGTAAGTCGATTTGGAGGATCTAAAATCACAAAACGAGGCGATTCTTATGCGATTGATGATCAATTTCTATACATGGTATGGGGGAATTGAGAGCCGATATTATGTTTCTTTTTCATATGTGATTGAGTTTGTTTTATTATTTTTTATTATTTTAGGCATTGCTCAATGATTATAAGTACATCAAAACCTGATTAATACAATAATAACTTGATTTAAGAGGTCCATAAAATAGAAGTTGATTTCGATAAACCAGGCAGTTTAATATTGTATTAATATGGCAAGCCTACGTTGCCACTAAAAAGGAGATAGCGATATAAACGAAATGTATTTTTTTTATCAATATGACAAGCTAATCTTACCGAGGAGTAAAAAAAACTACATAAATTAGAGATTTTCTTCATCAACTCCTCATACTTATTAATGTTACCCAAATGTCAGTGTAACTTTGGCTCACCAAATTTTTGGTAATTTAAGGGTCTTTTATTTATCGTTTTGATAAATAACACAGGAATTTAGATTATAGAGGCCAATATCCCACTAGAAACACTCATTTAGGACAAATAACAATAAAAGTAAATCCGTACTGCTATAAATTACCTCTAAAGTGAGCCAAAGTTACCCAGGTTGACTGTATTTATTACTATTCTAAATAAATGCCTAAATTTAAATACCTTTTTTTTTTTTTTTTTTTTTTATAGCATAGGCCGGCAAACGAGCAAGTGGGTCACCTGATGGTAAGTGATCTCCACCGCCCATGTACGCCCACCACCAGAAGAGTCATGGGCGCGTTGCCGACCTTAAAGGAAAGGGATAATTAGGGATTGGGAAGGGGAGGGGATTTGGGCTTCCGGTTATCTCACTCACCGTACGAAACGCAACAGCAAGCCGCTACTTTACGTCGGTTTTCTGTGAGACAGTGGTAACGATCCGGACGAGCCAGCCCATTCATGCTGTAGACAAAACTGTCTACAGCGTGGCTCTACCACTCAAAAGCGTGGCTCTACCACTCAAAAGCGTGGCTCTACCACTCAAAATACCTTTTATTATAAGTGCACCCTATCATGAATTTAGATTATCAAAGCTTTATGGTTACGAGAGTTTAAGCGTGAATCCACACAGCATAGATGTATATTTGTTCTATTTACGAAAGTCTACCCCGTGACCACGAAGGCTGAAAAGCTTTAAAAACGTCGGGACTAAAATTAAAATAAAAAAACCGGGATAAAATCCGTTTAAAGTAGTTTTATTTCAATGTGTAACATTCACGTAAACGTAAGATACCACTATTGGAACGAAGTTCCTTACGGCAGGCTTGGAGGGGATAGGGATTTCGCTGCGTGACCGAACTGAAAAAAATGTGATAGTAAAACCGTAAGAAATATGCGTGGAAAAAATGCGTGGAAAAAATGCGTGGAATAAAACCGTTAAATGAGACTTTTTTTAAACTTAATTTGATATCTAGCACACAAAGTTAAAGTCGAAATTCCGTTAATAAAACAGATAGATAACTTATGACATTTGGAAATGTAGACGCGGTTTGAAATTTGAATTTGAATTTTTGATTATAGAACACGGCCGTCCACCGTTTAGTAGCCAGTCTAAGTCTAAATTAATAAGTTTTTATTTATAATTACATAAGTTGATAAAAAATGCTATACAATAGCTTTACCGCGGCAGTCTCCGAGTGCTACACGTCTTTTTTTTATTTCTATTTTTCTATTCTATTTCTATGTAATTTTATGTTGTCAAACAAAAATAAAGAGACATATTTTGTTATTTTAGTTGATAATTTGTATTTTTTACAATTTGTGTCGATTCTACATTAGCCGAAGGAACTTCGTTCCTACCTGGTGTCCCACGACACACACCAATTTTTTTTATTTAACTTTTCGAATTACACAAATCGCATGAAATTGTCTTTGCGAGGGTTTCAAAACATATTAACTATAAGGATGAATATCCAGAATGGTAATCTAAATTTTAAAAAATATACGGGTTTATTTTTTTTATATCTGATTCTCTTAGCAGTTTAGAATAAAAACATTCCTTTATTATGCTATTACACGATCTCTATTAGACAACTGTACAATTTGCCTTCCATTTATAATAATAAATTGAATGTTGTTTTTTTACTAGAATCCGATAAAGGTGCACATTTTAGTGAAATTAAAAAAACAATAGAATTAATTCAGATTAGATTAAAACTTCGAATCGTAAAATAACAATCTGCAACGAAAACTGTACGTATAGTGGATAAAACTGATTCATTTAGAACAGTGAATGAAATTAATCATCCGTAACGGCTGGTTGCAAACTCAAAGAATAAAAGACCAATTAAATTAGAACCGTAAAAAAACTAGTTGTTGGTTTTTATGCACACTTTAAAGAGAACCGGTGAGGGCCGCGAGTTCTACTTGCACTGGTGTAATAGAACGGAGGACACTGCAATGCATTTAGCTACATTGCATACGTAGGTATATTTCTACGCATCGAGCATTTTTTAAAATTATTATAAAGATATCACTCGTTTAGAGTGGTAGAGCCACGCTGTAGATAGTTTTTTCTACAGCATAAATGGGTTGGCTCGACCAGGTCGTTACCACTGTCTCACAGAAAACCGTAAAATAGCGGCTTGCTGCTGCGTTTCGTACGGTAAGTGAGATATCCGGAGGCCAAAATACCCCTCCCCTTCCCTATACCGTAATTATCCATTTCCTTTAAGATCGGCAATGCGCCTATGATTCTTCTAGTATTGTGGGTGTACATAGGCGGTAGATATCACTAACGATCAGGTGACCCACTTGCTCGTTTGCCGGCCTATGCTGTAAAAAAATATATACCCAACAGACCAGAAACAAATATTCGTGGATCACACAAACATTTGTCTCGTTACAGGAATCGATCTCTCGCTTCACAGCCAGCGATCACCCACTGCGCCCCGGAGGCTGGCTTCTTACATACTGCTTCCTGAAGCGTTCGACAAAATTCAAGCCTGTGTATTTACATTTTCCATAAATGTTAGTTTTAATCGCCGTACCTCCGGGCCGGCACAATTATACCTTTACCATATGAAAACAACTCCCCGGGCTAAACTGTCGTGCAATGAAATTACCCTGGCCGGTTTAAACAAACAAAGCGCACGTCGCCCACTCTCGTATTATAATACTCATATGTTGAATTGATTTAGAATTATTGTTTTGTTGCATTATACGGTTGTATTTATGAAAATGCTTTGTTGTCCGAAACACAAATTATATGAAACTAAATTCTATTTTGATAATGATTTCGTGTATACGGGAATATTATGCATTGAAATAAAATTCATTTGAATTAATTTATTACGGTTTAAATTTCTATTTTTGAACCCGACGTTTTGCAAATAACAGATTACTGGACATTATGAGACTTAACATATTATGTATCGGGGTAACGAGCGCAGTTCAGTGCCACGCAGTGCTTGGATTTGAAATTTCTGTATGGTGTTGCTTCTATTTATGGGCAGGCGTAGCGCTTATCATCAAGCGAACGCCCGGCTCGTCCCATCATTCAATCAAATAAAATTAAATCAAGCCAGATTAAAAAACTACCAAACTTAAATTACATTGTTAATGACAAGCGTCAGATTTTCAAGTTTTTCATTTCAGCAATCATAATTCAAACTCGCTTCCAATGGAATGATTTACGAGACTTGAATCTTAATATTAGTTTCGTATTACTTTCCAAGTTGGTGGAGGTAGAAGCTGGAGACTGAGCAATTCATTTCGTGGATGGCGACTTTTCTACTTTTCAGTATAATAGTGGTGCTTTTTCTAGTATTATATTTTTAGACAAGATTTTAGCTGGTGGTAGGATATTCATATCCGCCCCGATAGCAACTGGCGACTTTTCTACTTCTCAGTATAATAGTGGTGCTTTTTCTAGTATTTTTAGACAATATTTTAGCTGGTGTTAGGATATTCATATCCGCCCGGATAGACACTACCGTACATGTTATGGTATTAAAATCTGCCATAGTGTTCCACACACATTGTGAGAATCGCGTTCTAGGATCAACAGGGTATATCCAGTCCTCCCGAGGGGCTTCCGACATGACTTGATGGTTGTTTGGGGCGGGTATATGGGTAGGTTATTGTATCCCTGATAGATGTAGTTAAACGGACAGATTAGTTCCTGTTAAATAGGGAAAAACCGCATTCAAATGAGTCCATCGTTCAAGCGCTACGTCGCAGACACACGCACAGGCAGAGAGACAGAAAAAGGGCTTAAACTTATATATAAAAATAATACCCTCTTTTTGTAAGGGGCTGAAATATACACAAGATATCTACAATTTCCTACCGCAAAATGGACGAAATAAAATTATTTTTAAATCCATTTAATAATGTCGTTTAAATGTTACCCTGCATGCTCACGATAGTTTTCCAAACGAGCAGTCTTTGAAAACTGCAAGGCACGTACTATTGCCTTCCATTTCTTACTCGATATTTTCTTATAATTGTATAGTGGACCGAATTATAGGATATAAAGCTATATCGATAATCGATACAATTTAAGTCGTCGAGAAAATACTTTAAAGTAAATCTATATAAGTAATATTGTAGTGTCTGTATGTGAGTTCGGAATAACTTATTTTTAAAGCTTATGAAGTATCAAACCTAAGCTACCGTTTATTTTGAACTAAATTCTGCTCGCGGCGTCGGCCGCATAAGTTTTTCGAAATAAAAAGTATGCATTTCAAGTCCGAATACGGGCTATAGTCTAACGATGTACCAATTTTCATTTTTTTTTTTGTGGGGCTCTATGCCCCACTCTCGTCCCTCTGATATTATTTTTCAGAGTTATTACCCATCTATAAAATTCTCATTTTTTTTTATTATAAACCAATTTTCATTTAAATCTATTCACTTCTTAAAAAGCGACTGATTTACTAATATACAAATTCACAAACTCACAAGCATCATAACTTTCATATTCAAAATAGTGGACGGGTTTTATTTTGTCTGTATTTTATTCTGGTTGATCATTGAATACGCTGGACGGATTTCTCAGGACTTTCCCGAGCAAGTTGAAAATATTTACGAGAGTAGTATAGGATAGTTTTATTTCGAAAAATATAATCTTTCCTAGACAGTACTTAATGTTCTTCTTTTCATTTCAATGTTTCCATACACCGTTTATCACCGTCTATGTATACTACACAAATCCACACCACTTTTACACAACAAACATGACTTTAAACTAGTTATTAAAATAAATTAAAATAAGCGATGAACCGCATTGTCGGAATTCCCGCCAAAACTCTACTTATTTGTACACGCTGCTATACACTAATAAGTCAATTAAAAAAAGGTGTAATTTGAAATTTTGAAATGTGAAATAAAAAACTGATATTCGGGCATAGTCGCGAGGAAAAGCTGCTATCGAATAACAAGAACCAACTATAGCAATATTGCAAACTTATACAAAAAATGAGCTTTAATATTCCTATTCTTTGCACAAGATATCTGAAAGTTTGAAACGTCAGTGGACAAAGATTAATACCGTTTCTTTATTACACTGGAGACAAAATATTAAATAAACAAATTAAATTCTCGCCACACAAAAACGTATTTCTCTAAAGAGCTATAAATGAAACATTTCGCTTCCATTTCGCGTCTATCGTTATTTCGCCCGCTGCGATTTTTTTTATGACAATCTACATTTATTATTTCTTTTGATTCTGCCAATGAAAAGGGTTGACATTTTATTTTGTATGGAATAGGAATACCATCCAATTACGTTCAATAGTATTTGGTATGGTGGAATAATATTACATAAAGATCATTTAAATTGGTTTCTGTTTTGTAAAGCTTAATCAGATTCAGATAAAATTGCATCATTATCTCTTTGTATAGAATTCGATTTTTTTTTTCAATATGGCAATGTTGATTGTTGACTATAAGAACTCCTTCTTTAATTTAAGAGCATTATACCTCTTATAGGTGGATCAATCGCCACTCCTCTCTGTCTTCTGCTTTCTCTTTAACCTCCTGATACGATACTATACCTACTTTCTTCTTGAATTGTTGAAAAATACTTAAATATTTAAAGTGGTCGACGTTCTCTATTGTGGTGTCGCCAATTATAACTGGTTTATTTACAGACGGGAATTTAGCAGCAGTCATCGTTTTAGTTTTATTAATATTTATTTTGTATACTGTCATGGTCTGATTTGTTTATAATTTGCCTCCGAGCAGCTATTAATTCTATTATTTCCATTTTTTGCCATTTCTTACGCGGAACATTTTTTCTTTCATATTTATTTCTTTGGCACCAAAGAAATTGATTAACAAACATCCAAATTTATAAACTCAAAGATAACTTTTACATAATAGTATCAGTAGCATAATACTTTTCACAGTATACTATTACTACAGTGTACTATTGTCGGTGATTTAAACATTAGCCCTGTCTACTCTGTTTACTTATTACATAGATATTATTTGTAATTTTTTGTCAGTGATATTGTTTGAAAACTTACCACCGTTTCAAGAATGTTTACGCATATACGAATACGAACGCACGTTCCTGACAACGCAAAAAATAGTGCCATACCTTTGTACCTCGCTTAGTTTAGGAATTCAATAACATTACTCATATGGCTTTGCGGTTATATTGCCTTTATATTTATCTGTACGCATTTATTTTCCTCGCTTACAAGGAAGAAAAGAGAGAAATTTAGTTTCGTATGCATGAATTTTTTTGGCTGATGGTATGAGCTCGAGATGCAAATGTATTAAGACAGAGAATGTAAATACAGAGATTACTAATAAATTTTAAATATGGAAGTAGCTTCTGTGACATATAAGAATGCGCGTGTTCGTACGAACATGTTTCTGACTAATCTAAGTTAGACTCGGGATATCTATCTTAGGTTTTATCCGGGACACTTCCATACGCATATCATCGTCTATTCGTAATCATAGGTACTATCCCAGTGCTATTTAGGAACCTTTTTTATGAATGAGAGGGGTAAAGCCGAAGTCCAAGACGCTGACTTAATGCGGGTTGGCTTACCTGGATTTATCTTTACGTTTTCTCAAAATATATCATTTATAACTTCACAAGGTAGTAGGTCCCTCGTATGCGAGAGGACGTCTGCTTTGGTACCACCGCTTTGTCTATTTCTGCATTTATTTCGCATACGAAGGACCTACCTTGTAAACCACTATTCATTGCATACTGATACCTAATAATTCAAATAAACCGAACGTTGTTGAGCCGCATTATACAAGTTGTACTGCAATAAGTTCCTTATAAGTATTGAATAAAATTGGCTTTATATTCAATAGGTTTACCCGGGCTTGAAAAGCGATGTACTTGAGTAAACAAAGCATTACGATAACCCGTTTCCCTCTACATACTCGTTGTATTGTGTTCCAGAAACATCAGCATTTTGTAGTAATGTACTGTTTGTCGATAATAATGGAAGCTTCAAGAAAAGAAACCTTCGGAAAAGAAAATGACTTACGTTTGTAAATTGTAAAGCGACAATGTGTCTATATTTTCTACCGTTCGACCGGGGTGTTACCACAGACCCACAGGATAGACACTATTCCACCCACACACTCACCACTGTAACTCCTGTGCACCAGTATCAACAGTAACGCTTTCTTAGCCTACATGATGAATAAAGATTGTTATTTTATTTTAACAAGTTTTTGTTATTGGAGCACAGCAAGGTGACTGCACAGGACCTGATGATAGTACAGTGCAGTCCAAACATAATGGCGATCACTAATAAATATTGCATCCGTAGATGGTAGCCTGGCGTTACTGTATATTATTATACTGTGGCTGACCCTAGAACGCGACTAGCCTGAACGAGCCGCTATAGGGGATTTTTCACCATGTTTTTTTTTATCCTGACTCGGCAAAGTGACTACGCTACACCTGATGGTAAGTGTAGCGCAATCCAGGAATATTGTCGACCAACGATAAACAATGTGTCCATCGTAGGTCGGCAAGATCATGCCGGCCTGCCAAAGGGCCAAGGGGGAGGGGAAGGAAAAGAGATGGGAAAATGGTTAGGATCAGGGGGCAAGCGCCCTGGGGAGAACCGGATATACACTGGCTGACCCTGGAACGCGATCCTCACAAGGTGGGCCACTATGGCAGGTTTTAGCACCAGTGTACGGTGGTCGCTATCCGGTCGGACACAAGGATCCTCCCACCATCATAGTGTGCACTAGCATATTTGTTACCATTGTCTCACAGAAAACCGACATTACCTGTGTTTTAGTTTTATACTTAAAACGAAATTGGAATGACACTATTTTTATTTTTCTATATCTTTTCGACAGACCGTTTGGGTTGATACCACCGGTTGATACGGTACGCTACGGTACTTACGCTATGTAGTGGCAGCATAAAAATATTAAGTATCCTCCCACCAGCGAAGGAGAACAGCACGATGGGACTGGCTTAGGCTAAGCATTAAAGTCGTTTAAAAATAGAATAAAATACAATATTAAACTGCTTCGAAAACTAAGTCTACAAAAAGATCAGCATTATCTAGTTTGTAAACTCTACCATCCCAACACTAAACAAAGCAATAAGGGCTCAAAGTGTTTGTATAATCATAGTTTTAAGGCCATATTGAACGGGAGAATTCTGTTTGTCTTCTATAGTTAGGGACCTTTTGCATTTGACAAGTAAATTAGACTGCTATTCGTGTTAGTGATTATATACAAAGAGATATTTATTATTTACTAGCTTTTGCTCGCGGCTTCGCCCGCGTGAACGTTTAAAATTGAAAAAGTTTCATACAAACTTTCATCCCCTATTTTATCCCCTTGGGGTAGAATTTATCAAAATCCTTTCTTAGCAGATGCCTACGTCATAACATCTACCTGAATGCCAAATTTCAGCCCGATCCCTCCTGTGGTTTGGGCTGTGCGTTGATAGATCACTATGTCAGTCAGTCACCTTTGAGTTTTATATATATAGATTAGAATAACAGTGGCTCTAATTGCTAGAGTATTATAACTATGCCAGGTATATTAAGGTATATTGCTGGTATATGAATATCCGCCCGGATAGCGACCATCGTACACATGATGTTAAAACCTATCATAGTGACCCCCACACACGTGTGGATCGCGTTCCAAGATCAGCCAGTGTATATCCGATTCTCCCGAGGGGCTTGCGACATGACTTGATGGATGCTTCGGGTGGGTATAGGGATACCTCCTTGTATCCCTGTGCCTGCATCGGTCATCCGCCTGTCCTGTTGAGGGCCCCTCGATTTACATTTTCCCTCTCTGAATAGGGAAGAAGCATTTATACAGGCCGGCATGACTCTAGTGACCACTGATAAACTCATTGTTTGTCGGTGGTTTTTTGGACTGCACTGCGATAACCGTCAGGTGTAATGCAGTCATTTTGCCATGCTCGGATGAAATGGTATCAAAGAATTATGCTTAAGGTACGTTTTGAGTTTGCATATTTAGCATAGCAGCGATAGCTCAGCGGGTGGTACGGACTGTCGAGACAAAAGTCGTAGGTTCGAAACCAGCCCCAAGAGCATACACCTCTGATTTTTCTAAGTTACGTGTATATTAATTGTTAATTATCGCTTGCTTTAACGGTCAAGGGAACATCGTGAGGAAACCTGCATACCTGAGAACTCGATAAGATTTTTCGAAGGTATGTGAAGTCTGCCAACCCGCATTAGGCCAGTGTGGTGGACTAAGGCCTAATCCCTCTCATTCAGTAGAGGAGGCCCGTGCCCAGCAGTGGGACATGTATAATACAGGGATAGTAAAAAAAAAAATTAACTACCTTCATCAGCCAAGCTAATATACGAGTAGATAGTTAAAACACCTCACTAACTTGTATTTAAAGGTATCAATTTACAAAGTCAGGAAGTCAAGTTACTACTCGAGTTTCCCTTGCCTGTGTAATATGAGATCCTTTATAGCGCAGCCTTTATTCTGAGCGCAGCGCATTTAATTTTACATCGTTATTCGAGCTGTATCATGCTATGAAGTTTTAATAACTCCCAGTGGACGGTATTCACTGAAGTTAATAATTAATACGAGCGAAATGAAATATAATTTGAAAAATCGAATTAAATACATTAAGCAATGTAACTAAGGTGCAAGGCAAGGTGGTAGGTCCCTCGTATGCGAGAGGCCGTCTGGGTTGGTACGACCACTTTGTCTATTTCTGCCGCCAAGCAATAGTGTAAGCTCTGTCGTGTTTCAGTTTAAATGACATTGAAGCCCGTGAAATTACTGGGTATTATGAGACTTAACATTTTATGTCTCGGGGTAACGAGCGCAGTTCAATGCTATGCAGTGCTTTGTAATTCAAAGTTCTGTGTGGTGTTGCTTCTGTTTATGGGCAGGCGGGGCGCTTACCATCAGGCGAGAACCTTGCTCGTCTCGTCATTCAATTAAATAAAAAAAATATTTTTGACCACAGCATGAATGGGCCGGCTCGACCAAGTTGTTTTCGCAGCCTCACAGAAAATTGACATGAAGTACCAGCTTGCAGTTACATTTCGTACAGTGAATGACATATCCGAAGGCACAATTCGCACCCCCCTTCCCAATTCAATTTCTTTGAGATCATCAACACAGCTATGATTCCTCTGGTATTGTGCTGTTCATGGGCGGTAGAGATCACTTACCATGAAGTGACCTACTTGCTCGTTTGTCGGCCTCTACTTTATAAAATATTTCATTAATAATTTTTCAATTTCACCTTTTTTTTTATAGTATAGGCCGGCAAACGAGCAAGTGAGTCACCTTATTTTTTTTTTTATACAGCATGGCCGGCAAACGAGCAAGTGGGTCACCTGATGGTAAGTGATCTCCACCGCCCATGTATGCCCACCACCAGAAGAATCATGGGCGAGTGGCCGACCTTAAAGGAAAGGGATAATTAGGGATCGGGAAAGGGAGGGGATTTGGGCTTCCGAATATCTCACTCACCGTACGAAACGCAGCACCAAGCCGCTACTTTACGTCGGTTTTCTGTGAGACAGTGGTAACGTCCCGGTCGAGCCAGCCCATTCATGCTGTAGACAAAACCGTGGCTCTACCACTCAAGAATTTTTAATTCCTTTATATAATTGCTTTATTGATCTCATCTAAATCAATTATTGTTTAATGACTTATTACTTATTGTTTTTCTTATTTCTTGTTGTTTACTTAATTGCTAAATGTTTATATAATTATTAATTAATTAATTGTTAACTATGTGGTACTACTAATTGTAAGTTGTGGTTGCCTGTTTACGGGGAACTTATTATTTTGGATTTTATTATACAATATATTATTATGTTTTTTATACTCATTCAGTGTATCTCCTTGGTAACTCTAAAATAAATAATTAAATATTTTATTAAAAAAGAGGTAAATATAAGTTCGATCCTTTGTCTGTTTGTGTATGCGTGCGTGCGTGAATGTGTATGTATCTATGGCACCATGGCGAATGGCGCGAATTTGCGATTCATCATCATCATCAGCCACAAGACGTCCACTGCTGAACATAGGCCTCCCCCAAAGATTTCCAGACCGACCAGTTGGAAGCGGCCTGCATCCAGCGACATCCTGCGACCTTTATCAGGTCGTTTGTCCACCTTGTAGGTGGACGTGGCGACCTTTAGCGTGGCGAGTATTGGCAAAACCTCCCAATGAAATTTACGATTAGGTTATATAAAATACTACTAGCTTTTGCTCGCGGCTCTGCCCGCGTGAACAGCATTTAATTATTATCATCCCCTATTTTGACCCCTTTGGGGTAGAATTTATCAAAATCCTTTCTTAGCGCATGTCTACGTCATAACATCTAGCTGCATGCCAATTTTGAGCCCGATCCTTCCAGTGGTTTGGGGTGTGCGTTGATAGATCACTATGTCAGTCAGTCAGTCACCTTTGAGTTTTATATATTTAGACTAGTATCGTACCTGTCCAGCCGGTACATTCATCGTGTAGACAAAACTGTGTACAGTATGATCCTGCACTTCTTTTACACTTTATTTACCCACATTCCACACGTAACTAAACCCGGCGTATCACAATACCTCCGCAGTAATTGCGGAAACAAAAAATGTTTTGTTCATTCATCGTCCCGGGTCCGTGAAGCAGGAACCCAATTTAAAAACTCACATAGAACGTGACCCGGACGCCTCTTGTACAACTATTCGGTACGTGAGCCAGATTAATTTAATAAACCCTTACTTTTGTTGTGGAAAAAGTAAATAAAACGCAGAGTGTAAAGTCGGACTTGTTGTGAATTGACGTCCGTTGTTTTGTGTTTTTACACGTTTTTTGTCGGTGTGACGTCAGGTTTGTGATAATTGGAATAAGGGATTTCCACTAAAAATAAAATCTGGAGATTTCTTTTATGTAAATAATACTGTAGATTTTTTATTTTAGTTGAAAAATATTTTTAGCAAATGTCACTAATGTGTCATGTTGAACTTTTACTACTTACCTTTATCCCACTCGCAGTGGGGTTGGCGCAATATGCTTTGTACGCATCTTAAAGAACGGATTTAAAGATTGATGGATTGATGTTAAGTGGATGTACTGGTTACACCTCTGCCTACCCCATCGGGATTACAGGCGTGAGTGCGTATGTATGTAAAGAAAGGTTTGGCTTGTAATTTTTACGATCGACCGCCTGCCTGACGTTAACCCTTAAATATATAACATAACACCAAAACCTCAAACAATCAATTATGGATTTATGGATCACATAAAAATTGGTCTCGGTGCGGGAATCAAAGCCGCGGCCTCTCGCTTCGCAACCGGCTTCTCGCCCACTGCGTTTTGAGGCTGTAGGCATCACAGACTGAGGCTACATTTTTATTTCTATCTGTAACCTTTATTCAAGGAAAACATTCAATGGATTTTCTTACAAAATATATTATTATACGGTTTCCCGCAATTTGACTATAGAATAACTGAATAACGAGTATTGGGAATTTTATGGAACTTCAACGTTTGAAGTTAACCAATAAATTATCTTTTTCCTATTAATTCTAGCTTTGATTAAACATTTACCATTATTATTTACCTCATATAATTAAATTCAATGGAATACAAAATTATGAATATTATAAGGTCGGACCGCATTAGAGTAGTACTGCGCGGTGCTAGACGAGGCACGAAGCTTCAAAATATACACCCAACAGTTACACACATAGTCCTGGCCCCACTTAAGATACTAGTCTTGTGGGTTTCAGGAACTACGAGAGACTCTCGGCCTCACAACACCCAGTCCCCGAAACAAATATTTGTAGACCGCACAAACACTTGACTCGGTGCGGGGATCGAACCCCCAGCCTCCCATTTCACAGCCGGCCACTCGCCTGTTACGCCACGGAGGTTGATTATAATAATTTCTTATAGAACATGTCGCACTAGAGCGGCGCTACACTGCGCGTCGCAGCAGTTTCCAACGAGATGATATGCAGCATCGCGCAGCGCTGCTCTAATGCGGTCCGACCTTTATTTTATTATTCAACTTCAAAAACTTAATAAGTGTCAAGAATATTTATCTTCAATTATATTTTCTCATTTCAAATAGACTTTATCAGTGATTGATCAAAATTGAAAAAACTTATTCTCAAATATGATTGATCACGCGGAAATATGTCGATAGAAGCACGATAAGGAATTTTTGCTGCGACGTCTTATCTTATTGAGTTTTTTTATAAATCTTCGCCACCAAAAAATATTTGAATTAATAATATATCAGCCATGTACTATACATATAAATATTTATATTATCCTTTGATTGATGCTTTCATAATTAAGTTAGTATTAAGTCATTAATCTGGTTTCATTATATGCGACTTTATTATCTCGGACAGGTAACAGCCAGTTACTGTTTTATTCGAACACTCCAATCTACTCCACTCCGTATGCCCGTTGTATAGCTACAGATATTCAGAGCTCACAAGATTTCACCCATCCAAAAAGCGTCTAACGCGCACATCACACGGTCAGGCATATACGATGATACGTGTATAGTTAGAGTTAACATTAGCATGTCGGTGACGCGAAACCAATATTTATCCCCTATGAAAAAGTGCTCAACGTGGCTAAAGAAGTTTTCACTTAAAAAAATCGAAACAACGCGGTCCACAGTTACCATTTTAAACCATAACCAATAGGTGATTACACAATGTTGCTTACTTAAATAGAATCACCCCGTTTCACATAGGGGTAGGCAATAGGTATAGAAAACAAATTTCTATTTACTACGATTCTTGCACATACTTTATTCACATTGTCATATTGTTACTGGATCAATTATACTGGACAAGTGCTGATCTGCGCATTGAAAGCATGGCGCGGCGCAAAATAACTTTACATTTTGGCTGGTGCTAGGATATTCGTATCCGCCCGGATAGCGACCACTATACACGGTGTTAAAACCGGTCGCGTTCCGGGATCAGCCAGTGTATATTCTATCTGTGAAAACTTTTAAATGGCCTTCTCATACCTATTCACTCTGTAACATTGTATTTATGCTAGCTGTAAGTTTTCCGAATAAAATAAAATAAAAATAAAATAAAATATCCGGTTCTCTCGAGGGGCTTGCCTCCCTTTTCCTATACTTTTCCCATCCCTTAATAAATAATAAATAAATACACCCAACAGTCACATACATAGTCCTGATCCCACTGTAAGATACGAGTATTGTATCGTGGGTATCAGGAACTACGAGAGACTTTCAGTCTCACAACACCCAGACCCCGAAACAAATATTTGTGGATCACACAAACATCTGTCTCGGTGCGGGGATCGAGCCCGCGGCCTCTCGCTTCATAGCCGGCTACTCGCCCGCTGCGCCATGGAGGCTGTCAACATGTCATCCCTTAATCCTTCTCCTACCCTTTAGCCCTGGAATAAAATACTGCAGGGGTCACCAGTATTCCATTAGCAGGGACCCCTGTAGTTCATGCCAAGGACAAAAAAAACTTTACATTTTGTACCTTTATACTACACTGGTGAAACTTTTTGTAAAGAACACGGCGTGTTTGTAACTTAACCTGGAACATAAAACCGGTCTGTATGATCCACGTTCCTTGTATGTGGCCTCGAGGAAATTCTATTAATTTGAAACTTTGCGAGATATTGTACACTGCCTTTTGTACGTGTGGTTTTAATTCTAAACAAGAAAACGGTAACTTTTTTTAAAACGTGTACAAGACTAAATTACTGAAGATGATAATATTATTTTATTGCATAGACCGGTAAACGAGCAAGTGGGTCACCTGATGGTAAGTAATATACACCGCCTATGTACGCCCATAATACTAGAAGAATCATAGGCGCGTTGCCGACCTAAAGGGAAGGGATAATTAAGGGATTAGGAAGGGGAGGGGGAATTGGGCCTCCGGATATCTCACTCACCGTACGAAACGCAGCAGCAAGCCGCTACTTTGTGTTGGTTTTCTGTAAGATAGTGGTAACGACCCGGTCGAGCCGGCTCATTTGTGCTGTAGACAAATCTATCATGACATGATAAACTAGCACGATATAGCAAGGCTCTACCACTCAAAAAATAATGCTATAGTTTCCAGAATTGTCTGTGGGCATATCATAAAATTCTACCGCTCTGTCCACTTCCGCCGCCAAGGTGTAATGTGTCATTCTGATGTTTCGTTTAAAAGTCAATGAAGCCGCTAAAATTCGCAGCGCAGTCCAATGTCATGCAGTGCTTAGTAATTCATTTGTTCTAATATTGTGTGCGTGGTGTTGCTTTTATTTATGGGTAGACGTGACGCTTACATCAAGCGAACAAACTGCTCGTTCTATCATTCAAACGAATATAAATGAAGGTCCAATTGATGTATTCATTCATTGATGTATTTAGTATTTTTTTTAAATGTCACATACATAGTCCTGACCCGACAGTAAGATAAGAGTCTTGTGTCGATGGTATCAGAAACTACGACTTTCGGTCTCACAACACCCAGATTCCGAAACAAATATTTGTGGATCACACAAACATTTGTCTCGGTGCAGGGATCGAGTCCGCTGCCTCTCGCTTCACAACTGGCTTCTGGCGCGCACCATGGAGGCTAATTGTATTTAATAAGTAAAAAGAATGTGTAATGTCAGATTTAATTACTTATATCTTACACGACATCCGAACGAAACAAAATACGAGTAACGAGTAGTAAATTGGACATGAATTCTGCTTAGTTGAGACCTTCGGGGTGAAATTTCTCTTGAGGAAATCCCTCTGGTTACTGCGCAAAAAAACGTAATAGCAAAATAATCTTACATCCTCAATAACATCTGTGACACACGGTCGTTACGCCCAACTAACCGCAAAGTTCAATGTAATAAATAAATACACCCAACAGTCACACACACAGTCCTGACCCCACAGTAAGATACGAGTCTTCTGAGTATCAGGTACTACGAGAGACTTTCGGTCTCACAACACCCAGACCCTGAAACTAATATATGTGGCTCACATAAACATTTGTCTTAGTGCGGGAATCGAACTCACGGCCTCTCGCTTCGCAGACGGCTTCTCGCCCACTGGGCCACGGTGATTGTCAACTAACCGTAACGTTCAATGTTTTTAACATTTTCATTGTATGCAATTAGATGAACAAGTTTGAAAAGTTCTATTTGTTTTTTCGCTAGTTAACTAAGTCAAGTTTGACTTTGATCTGCACATTCATTTGTTAGTTCGAGCGTATTGTGCTACTTTTGTGAATTTCTTTTATTTTAGTTTTACGAAATGTTATAGTTTTATGTTCAATTACTGTTTTATGCGTGTATTCAATTACATTACATAAATTTATGTAGCGTATAAGTATCAATATACTTTAAAATGTAAGCAGTTATTTTTTGTATTTATATAAATTAATTTTATAGTTATTTTAAATAAATTGAAATAAAAATATCACCGAGAATTTATATTTTTGGTCAAACTACCAAGTTTTAATAAGTTTTTATTATATTAACATTTAATTAAGGCTGCGTCTGTGGCGCAGTTATTTTGCGTATCGCGGTACGACTCCTGAGGACTCCGGTTCGATCCCCGGGTCAAGTAAAAAGCGCCCCCTATCACATCATGGGACCAAAATTTACTCTGCAAAATTTGGGTGTACTGGTTGTAACCTCTGAACACTCAGAGGTGTACCTCTGCCCACCCCTTCGGGGATTATGGGCGTGCGTATGAATATGTCTAATTAAGGTAGTTCGTTCAACTATCTGCCTGTGTGTATCAAAAGTTATTTTTTTTCGATAATCCCATGATCATCGATTTGCTATTTTCTAATCTTTGGCTCATAATATCTTCTTAACAGATTAAAACTCCCATACACTTAAATGTAAGTTATCATAGTGCAAGGAGACGCTTAGTGGCTATATATACATAAAAAAGCACTCGGCATCAATCTTAGTTTTTTAAATAACTTTTCTAATCTATATTTAATTATTAAGAGGCTTTGAATTAACAAGATTACGGGCTCATCGTAAATGAAAAACTATTAAACAAAGAAACGTTAAGTTTTCTTTAAAATGCTCACGAATCTAAAAATTCTTAGAGGACCTCACAGTAAGTTTTTAAATCGTTCTTCGTCCGTAGAATATCTGTATACCAAACGTCAAATCTGCTCAATAAGCGCAATGTCATGGTGATTTCCCTCAAATCTGACGGCGGAATCGGCTGACAAAGCCTCTACTGGCATAATCCGCGCTAACACCCTCAAGATGCCACGTTAAGTGCGTTCTCATCCACGCTTAAGATAATACCTGATTATGTCTGTTGTATTTTTGGGGAGTGTTTTTTTTATTTTGACGTGAAGGTTGAGTTCAGCTTGATCTTGTTTTGTTTGGGCAATTATTTCTGTTTAAAGGATATTGATGTCAATAAAAGTATTGGGAATTATGAGGCTACGTACCAGCAAGCGCAGCGTTGGATGCCAACTGACAAGGTGGACAGATGACCTTATAAAGTCGCAGGAAGTCGATGGATGCAGGCTCGCTTCGCTAGCTCGCTTCCAACAGGTCGGTATGGAAATCTTTGGGGGAGGCCTATGTTCAGCAGTGAACGTCCTGTGGCTGATGATCATGATGAAAATTAACTACTTATATCTCTGTATAATGAACGCAGTCCAGTGTGCCATACATCTATAAGTTGCGTTGTGGCGTTATTAATCCGAGCACGGCAAAGTGACTACACTACACCTGATAGTAAACGTAGAGCAGTCCAAAAAACTAGCGACCACCGACAACAATGAGTTTATCGGTGGTCATCAGAATCATGGCAACCTGTATAAATGCTTCTTCCCACTCCAAAGACGGAAGAAGCAAATCGAGGGGTCTGCGACAGCATAGGTGGATGACCGATGTAGGCACAGGGTCAAAAGGATGTAACCCTATACTCGCTCGAACCAACCATCAAATCATGTCGCAAGTCCGTCTGGAGAACCGGATATACACTGGCTGATCCTGGAACGCGATCTACACACGGTGTGTCACTATGGCAAGTTTTAACACATACGGTGGTCGCTATCCGGGCGGATATGAATATCCTACCCCCAGCAAAGTGTTTGAGAGCTGGTCAGGCACTCACCATAAGGCGAGTATTGCCATTGAAGCTAATAAAAAAAGACATATTACTATTTTATATTATAATTAGCTGGATGTTATTTTTTCAAGACGAAAGTATTAAATAATTACGCGTCTTGTTAAAATTTAAGTAAAATATAACAACATATATTTCGAAGTACACCTTTTGTTACGAAGAATATTTTATAATGATAAGTGAGTTATGAATTGGCTTTTGAAGATTTTTTTATCAATAGCTTTGGCACGAAATTTTATTATAACTAATAACTGTTTGACTTGAGCTTTTGTTTTTAATGATCTGTGTGGGATGAAGTTAATAGATTTCGATAATTATACAAGTTATTGCTCTTTAAACATTTAAGAGTGGTCTGTTATAAAAAAATAGGTTTTTTTTATTTGATTTGTTTTGAAAACATTACGACTAAACCTTATTGGAAGTTTCGTGCTGTTTAAAATCGACGTTCGTTCGTTACTGGTGGGAAGATATCTGCGGGCTAATTCTCGTATTTAACATTAACTGAGACTGAACTTTAACCAAACTGAGATTAGACTACGAATTGAATAAAATGTGGCATTCTGCTCCGCTTAAAGTTCCAATATCATTCCGGTAGCATTATGATGTCAATTTGATATCATTTCAATTCCAAACTAATGTCAGCCACCACAGACTAAATTATAAAAAATGTAAAGCAAATGTTATAATAAAGTTGCCAGCGGACAAAATATATTGGCATTGTGAGTAATTTTGGCGAATTGAATTGGATGGAAAAGTTATTACTCTAGCATGAAGTTATTAATTTAAAATTTGATTAATAGATTTTATAATTTATTAATTGATTAGGTAATTTCTCATGTTTCCCCTAAATTGAAAATCCGTTTTTTTCGGATTTCTGTGAATTGTGAGTGAAAACATATGCGTTAATTTATTGTCGTGGTGGGTCACCCAGTGATTACACCTTTGTTATTGCAGGCTCAAAGTACTAAGATCGAGAGCCGTAAAATTTTTATTAAAAAATAATGTCTATTGTTATTGTTCCGTGATTTAATTTTGTTGTGTATGTTATTTAAGTACGTAAATATCTTTCAATTTCTATAATAAGTTAATTATGATTATCCATTGCGCGCGATAAATACTAATTGAAAGTTGAAACAATATCGTGAGTTAATTATTAGTGGACTGTTAGTAAAGTGTAAGTGAAACAATGACTAAACAATTAGAACTGTTTGTGGATTTCACTGAAGCAATTCGGATCACCAATTCTAGGCCTTGAGCCGACTCTGAAGGAGGAAGGACAGTGTATTATCCAAAAGGTTATGTTCACACACTGCAAAAAACATGGATTCAGCTGCAATGTGTAATATGTGTGTGTATGTAATAGTGTATTGTATTTGTATTGTTAATATATAATGTTTCCTTACGACTTTGTGATTTGATTGTTACATATTTACATAGAATATTACCCATGCATATAAACAAATATCGATATGATTGACTATATTTCAGTTAATCCACAATATCATTTCAGTCACATTGCGATGTCAATTCAGTCAACTTGCAATATACTTTTGATTGCATTACAGTTTTAATGGTTTACGGAATGCCATTTGCAACTTTCTTGGCACTGAGACTAGATCGGAATGATATTTTGAACATTTTTAATTACCAGAATTGGCCCGCTGATATTATTTTATTTGATATTATTTGTTGAGTGGTAGAGCCACGCTGTAGACAGTTTTGTCTACAGCATGACTGGGCTGGCTCGACCGGATCGTTACCACTGTCTCACAGAAAACCGACGTAAAGTAGCGGCTTGCTGCTGCGTTTCGTACGGTGAGTGAGATAACCGGAAGCCCAAATCCCCTCCCCTTCCCAATCCCTAATTATCCCTTTCCTTTAAGGTCGGCAACGCGCCCATGACTCTTCTGGGGGTGGGCACTGGGCGTACATGGGCGGTGGAGATCACTTACCATCAGGTGACCCACTTGCTCGTTTACCGGTCTATGCTATAAAAAAAAAAAAAAAAATATTGTACCCGACTCTACAAGGTGGTAGGTCCCTCGTATGCTAGAGACCGTCTGGGTTGGTACCACTGCTTTGTCTATTTCTGCCGCAAAGCAACAGTGTATAAGCACTGTTGTATTTCGGTTTGAAGGACATTGAAGCCAGTGAAATTACTGGGCATTATGAGACTTAACAGGTTATGTCACCTTATGTTCAGTGCCATGCAGTGCTTTGTAATTCAAAGTTCTGTGTGGTGTTGCTTTTGTTTATGTGTAGGCGTGGCGCTTACCATCAGGCGAGCGCCTTGCTCGTCTCATCATTTAATCAAATAATAAAATATAAAACAAATACTGCGTTTGTTATCGATCGGGAGACTCAATCTGCAACCGTATAATGAAGTCTGCCATAAAAAAACGCGACGGCGACCGAAGTCGCGTGACATTGCCGGCATGCTGCACGAGCCTTTATTCAAAAGCCTCAGTCTTGCCCAGAAATATCGCTGGCATTAAATGAAATCTATCACCATTCGTCTAGAAATTATGAAATGTCTCAAATTGTCTCTCATTTGTCTCAAACTTTGTTTATAGAAACTTTTTTTGAAAACAACCGGTGCGAACTTAACGAATCCTAGCAGTCTAGACTCCTTATTTTCAAATTAAGTCACGATTCCAGACACGACATTTAGGACAGAATATTAATTATAATGCTTTGTAGCTTTATAAACAAGACGTGGTTATATTAATAAATAATAATTCGATAATAAAGAGAAAAATAATGCAAAATGACATAAAATTCCTTCCCGTTTTTCTATAGTAATTTCAAATGAATATTCTAATGCTGGATTGCACCAACTTACTTTATCAATGACAAACATGTTAAAATACCGGTTAAGCAAAATATGAGTTGTACCATTTGACAAATGTTAGATGACGTCATAACTTTAGCCAATAACTGTAACCGCCAAAGATTCGCTAATTAAAGCTATTGGTAAATCGATATATCTCTTATAACGTATGTGCTCCTAAATAATATCATGTCCCTGCTTCTTCAATTAAACGAGGAGTCTAGTAGTCGGAATACGATGGTGCAACTCATTCCGCAGTCAATGTTAAAGTCAACGTTACTATTGTCGCCAAATTTGACATAAACCTTATTTATAACCGCTATTAAGGTGCAATTCAGCCTAATACTTCAACTATTATCAGTTAAAAACTACTAACTCATTTTATGCGCCGCAGTTTTTATCCCATAAAAATGCACATAACCTCAAGAATGAATGTCTACATTACCTTAAAAAAAGGAAGTCAAGCAGCAAAGCCAAGCGTCTCTAATATCACACTCTCACATTTACTATATTAAGAACCTGCAAATCCAAGAGATCCCTTCACTCTATGTCACCGTATCTTAATCATGGCAAGACCACGGAGAAGGTATTAATATTGTCAGATTTATTTCTTGGGTCGCAATCTCCCGGTAGTAAATCATATGGGAGTGTACGGACACCGCACGAACGTGAATTATGGTCATTGTTATCCAATACGGGATTCCTTGTGATATTGTCGTCTAGATTTTTGAGTGATAGCGTCGGTGACTTTTATGGGGATAGCTTTTTCTCGCGATTCCGCCCGTGTGATCTGCTTTTTCCGGGATAAAAAGTAGCCTATGTTCCTTAGGGATAATGTAGGATTCTAATGGTGAAAGAATTTTTCAAATCGGTCTAGTAGTTTTTAAGTTTATTCATAACATACAAAAATATAAAATTTCCTTTTTGTAATATTAGTGTAGATAAATGATTTATGGAAATTACATATTTTAGTACAGTCTCCGTGACACAATGGGCGAGCCAGCTGTGAAAAAACTGCGCGTACGATTGCCGCCCAAGTCAAACGTTTGTGTGATCACAAATAGGTCTCACCAACTGGGTTTACGGTAGGCAAACGACCGATCGAAAACACTACAAATCGAACAGCATAAGGGCAGGTGGAAGAAGACATATTTTTAAATATAGTTTTGAGAAAAAAGTAATAATTAAAAAAGACGTGTAAATTATAGAACAAAATCAAATTAATAACCTTTACTGTACTCACTGGGCACTTTATTTTCATTTAAACGGAAAAACATTCACGTCTTAATAAAAATATATATTAATGAAATGTAGTTTATTACTTCTATAAATCTTTTTATACAATATGAGAAATAAGGGCATGGAAATATACATTTTTCACGCAGTCCCGTAGACGTGCTACGAGCTCAGGCGTAGCTACAATTGGCTACGCGCTACGTATTTCCTACGATAAGACTGACTTCAATGTTTGCCTTATTTACTCATAAAGTTTACGCCAAAAATAAGCATTTCGTAATATTTGCATATTTAAGACGTCCTTCATCTAGGTAAAAAGCTTTTGGTAAAATATATTTTGACCGTAGCTTTGTTAATAATATTAAATGTGTATGGCTATAGAAAATAATGTTTATCCCCAATTAGTTTGTTTAAATGTTCTATTATTAAAGAAAAAGCTTTTCAGTTAATATATCAGGTTGATGTCTCTTCGGTTTATTACTAATTTTGTGTAGATAAAGTTTCTTCTGAAGTAAACATTTTCTGGAGTTATATTGTTAATATGAAAAGACAATTGTATAATTTGTGATCATCATTCATTCTTGTGATACCATTTAAAAATTCAATTATGAGAAGAGAAGCAATTGGAGTTAAGATATCCAAATTTTAGTTTTTCATCCCCAATTTCACCACTTTATGGTTTGAATTTCTTCTCGATATTTAAGTAACACTATATTTGATCTATTTAAACCCTTTTAAATGAAGAATGAAATCCTTTTAAAGCCAGAAGTTCATGCTCTTGGTTTCAAACCTGTGACTATCATCATGACAAGCCGTACAACTCCCCGCTGAGTTATTGCTGCTTTTTATGTATAGTTGTACATAAAAAAAACGTTTAAGAGTTTAACGACCGAACAACCGATCCGACATGTATCGAAGTAGTAAGTATATTTTTTCTGGAGAGGGGGGGGGGCATCATACCCGACTGGAAGGATAACCAAAATCGCATTCATGATAAAAACCCATAATGATTCGATCTGGCGTGCCATAATCTAAGGTCAACCAAAGTTTTTCTAGTAACTTCAAACCAATATAATTTTGGAGATCGTCAAAGGACGTCATCTACTAACCATTAGTGTAGTGACGTCATTTTATTGTACAGTGTAATAAAAACTTACAACAAATATAAAGAGACCGCATGTTTTTCAGTCGTAATTCAACAAAACCATAAAGGCTATTCACTTAGCTCTTTGACTATCACATTAGCTTTGATATTAAATAACTTGATTAAAACATCAAAAAGTACCATAAAAAACTTATACGAATAAAAGAATCAACGAAATGAAATCTGAAGGCACGATGTGGCTAAGTGCATAATTTATTTTTCATTTTGAATGTAGAACGCCGACCCACTGAAATCTAATTTTAAAGAAGTGTTTTTATTCTGTGAATAATAAGAAATTTTTAGACAAAAATAAAAAGATCATTTTGCATCATTTGTTCTTTGAATAAAAAATATTATAAATTGATTCATGAAATTCAAAATTATAAAGTGTTTATTGAATGCTAATGCAGAACATAATATAGTACAAGATCCCGGGGAACATTAACCTCCACCCATCTTTTTACCGGATGAAAATAATATTTTAGGGTATAAAATGTGTTGCTGAACACATACCAATAGGGTTGCCTAAAAAAATATGGTCAAGGATATGATTAATTAACATTTAAAAAAAAAAATTTTTTTTATAATTTCCCTGACTTCTTTACCAAAAAAAATGAACCTTCAATGAAAAGTGTACAATGTATACTACCTGCAAAAAATAGGTTGCCTATCTTTTTCTGGGCACTACTACCTGGTTACCGTGTGCAAACAGGTAACTAAAAAGTGGTAATTGCGCTCGTCTAGCTACTTGCCTTTGCAGGTAGTATACATTGTAGGTTTTCATTGAAGGTTCATTTATTTGGTGAGCAAGGCAGTGATTTTTTTTTTTAATTCGTAAGTCATATCCTTGACCATATTTTTTTAGGTAACCCTATTGATATGTGTTCAGCAACACATTTTATACCCTTAAATATTATTTTCATCCGGTAAACAGATGGGTGAAGGTCAATGTTCCCCGGGATCTTAGACCAATAGGAGATAGGGGTAAAATCGCGGTGAGTTAAATATTCGATTAAAAATCTCGTGAAGTTTAAGGGAAATTATTGACTAGACCTATATGTTTCAATGAACATGTACCTAATTCATCGAAGGATTACTTTTTGTTATGTTTTGCCCACGTACATATTCTAGATAATATTTAATAAAAGTCTTATATTTTTTGCGTTTATTTACTTTAGTAAAATAAAAAATCCAAAATGGTTATTTTTATTCCTGTACAAAATAAATAAGCGCTTAATATAAAAACATAATTTAACCACAAATGATTGTGCAGCCTTACCCGTGTCTACTTTTTAATGCAATAAGTGCTTACATAAACTTGAGCGTAAAATATTTAAATATTGCTTTACATTTTCTTTTTACTCAGCTGTGGGGATTTATTAAAATGTTAATTAAAATGCATTTCGCTATGAATTAATTGCGCACATTAAGAGATATAATCGTACTACTTACCGGCTAAATAGCATTTATGTCCGGATGATAAACGTTTATAAATCTACGAGAAGGGAATAATTAAAGGCACATTTTACTTACATCACGCTATGCCACACTATATATCTGATTATTTAATTACTACGTTGTTATAGTAATCTGAAAAATCAGCAAGAAAATTAACATAAAATTTCAACTAATTATGAACACGGGCCAAAATATTTGAGGAATCGTGTTTACAGTGTAAACCTCTTTGGAGAGGGAAGAAGCAAATCGAGGGGCCTGCGGCAGGACAGGCGGATGACCGATACAGGCACAGGGATACAAACCGGACCCATGTACCCGCCCCAACCAACCATCAACTTATGTCGCAAGCCCCTCGGGAGAACCGGATATACGCAGGCTGATCCTGGGACGCAAGTTTAAACACCATGTGTACGGTGGTTGCTATCCGGGTGGATATAAATATTCTACCACCAGTAATACGTCAAACGTATATTTTAAATGTTCGTGGGCGGTGGAGACCACTCACCATCGTGCTACACCCACATACTCGCTTTCTGCAAAAAAATAAATATACTAAACCCAATTTCGCCTAACTAAAAATATTTCATGTAATTTTTCTTTCATTCAGTACGTAACGTACCGTGGGATGTCTGAATTGTGTCTGTTACTTAATAGCCAATTGAATTTAGTACCAACCTGTTTTATATCAACTTTCCACAACAGTTACTTTGTTGATGTCTTATTATTCGTAAATCTCCTTAATATGTTTCTGGATATCATTAACTTGATGGATTGTCCTTTTATGTTGTCATCGTAAATATTCTTTATCTAGAAAAGAATTATTTGTTTGTTATTTTTTGTATTGTAGTCTTGGCTTTATTCTGTGCTACGTGGAGTCAGCTGAGCGTATTTTTATATTGAAGCGATATTTTTGTTTACTTTTTTTCTTATTAGCTTGAATAATGAAACTAGTAGGTTGCTCGTCTTTTTTGTATAGAACAGACCGGTAAGCGAGCAACTGGGTCACTTGATGGTAATTGATCTCCACCATCTATACGCCTATACTACTAGAAAAGTCAAAGGCGTGTTGCCGACCTTAAAGAGAAAGGCAAATTACGAGATTGAGTAAGGGAGGGGGATTTGAGCCTCCGGATATCTCACTGTCAGTATGAAACGCAGCAGCAAGCCGCTACTTTACGTCGGTTTTTTGTACCAGTCGTAACGACCTATTCGAGCCGGCCCATTCATGCTGTACACAAAACTGTCTACAGCGTAGCTCTACCACTCAACGTATGACAGTAAGGACGCTTAGCCATAAATAGAAGTAACACCACACAGAATTTTAAATTAGAAAGTAATGCCTGGCATTTGACTGCGCTCATAACAAAATGTTTTTCAAACTGAAACACAACAGCGCTTATACACTGCTACTTGGCGACAGAAATAGACAAAGCAGTGTATAAACCCAGAAGGCCTCTCACATACGAGGTACCTACAATCTATTAACACATTCATGGTTGTTTCCTTAATAAAGCCAAAATTTTTAATTTTTATTTTATTTGACGGTATGACGATACGAGCAAATCGCTCGCCTGATGGTAAGAGCCACGCCTGCTCATGCGTCACCCCGAGACATAAGATGTTAAGTCTCATAATGCCCAGTAATTCCACTGGCTTCAATGTCCTTCAAACCGAAACACAACAGTGCTTACAAACTGTTGCTTGGCGGTAATAAACAGTAAACCGAGGCGAAGTTATATTTCCGGGATATACCGCAGACAGGTACATACCTACCCACCCACAAACAGAAGCTGTACAATTTATAACAACCCTCTTTTTAGAAGTTAAAAATAAAACTCAAGTACATTTCACGTGATATTGTTAGAAAGATGCGTTTCCCCGTTTCACGCAGAAGTTAAAAGACCCGACTTACTTAACTTGACAATCACGTTTCATAAAGCCATGCACTTACTTTGAGCGTGAAATATGACGTCATTTCCGCTCCGCACGCCCCCTATTTCCGGTGGCGTGCAGACGTCTGGCTCGGTTCCGTTCTGTTTTGCGACTTGGAAATAATTATATAAATATATTTTTAATGTAAATTGTTTACAATTGTTTACATGTAATTTGATATACTCATTGTTTGTCGGTGATCGGTGGTTTTTTGGACTGCACTGCGCTTATCATCTGTATAGTGTTTTGTATAGTGCTGCTTCTGTTTCCGGGCAGGCGTAGCGATTACCATCAGGCGGGCTCTTTGCTCGTCTCGTCATTCAATGTAATAAAAAAAAAGTCTCTCTGTAACCCTATTGTAATAAAAACTCGTCAATAAATCCCTGAACCCTGGACTTCTCATTCGCTAGCCCGAATATAGCCTTACACCGACATACGGACGCGTATATTTGTTCAAATAACTGGTTTGTATTGTGAACCTATGTCTCCTTCATTGACTTTATAAATCCATTAATGGACTATATTCGGAGTGCTATTGCGAGCCGTATAATCAATCGTTAAACTTCAATGAAGTCGGTATGTGAATAGGTTAATCTAGGGTTGAGTGGGTTTCAGAGACTTTAAATGATAGCTTATAACGAGATATACGACTTACTTGGATGTAAAATTAGTTACTCTGTACCGGGTGTAGTGTTTGAATCCCAAATGCCATCATAACTAGCGGTCTTAATTAAAAAAAGACTTTATAAAAATCAGTCTGTAAAGTCAAAAATAACAATTGCTCTCTCTTTGTCTCTTCTCTCTCTCTCTCTGTCTCTCTCTCTCTCTCTGTCTTTCTCTCTCTGGTCTCTTTGGAGTCGGCGCCTATATTGCTGCTGGTAAATTGAAATTGCATCGACTCCAAAGAGACCTATAAAAATTGTTATTTATGGTTTTTCAGTGTGATTCTTTTTAAGTCGGTGTTTAAGTATTGTTAAAACTTATTTTATTTTTCAATGTTCAGTGTTTAGTACAGCTATGGTATGTTAATAGTGATGTTCTTTAAGGATTTTTTTTTACTTTGTACTCCATCATCAGATCATAATCAGATTTATATGGGACCACTTTGCGGCTAAACGCTATTTAATGATTTTTCCGACGAAATTAGTCTACAATTGCCGAAGAAATTGATGTACATACATTTTATGAAAAAGCGAAAAACTCGCCGAATCGAGAACTTCCTTTTATAAAGTCAGTGAAAAATACGTTATAATTTTGAACGACTTGACCGTATGAGGTAATATTCTCACCATTTGCATTGTTTTATCGTGATAACGGTTTATAATTATATCATCACGCTACGACTCACGGGAGCAAAGAACATGCACACCGGTGATATCGATACACAACTAATGATTTCTTATGCTTACGCGAATATTATACATTGAAATAAAACTAATTTAAACGAATATTATCGCCGTTTTTTTTTTCAAGATACACAAGTAGTACAATATACACAACACAAATTTCTGTCTTTTTCTCGTTTAGGCAGAGGTGCAACCATTACGACACCCATGTTTTTGAGTTTTGTTTGAGTGGTAGAGCCACGCTGTAGACAGTTTTCTCTACAGCATGAACGGGTTGGCTCGACCGAGTCGTTACCACTGTCTCACAGACAACCGACATAAAGTAGCGGCTTGCTGCTGTGTTTCGTACGGTGAGTGAGATATCCGGAAGCCCAAATCCCCTCCCGTTCCCAATCCCTAATTATCCTTTTCCTTTAAGGTCGGCAACGCGCCCATGATTCTTCTGGTGGTGGGCGTACATGTGCGGTAGAGATCACTTAACATCAATTCATCCACTTACTCGTTTGCCAGCCTATGCTTTAAAAAAAAAATGTTTGGCCTAGTTTATTTCCGTCCCATGATATGACAGGAGGCGTGATTATCACAATACCGGACATCAATTCCAAACCCGGACAACCGTTACCTAAGTACATAATGACAAAGTAACAACGTCATAAATCGCATGTATGCCAAATATACCGCGCTGTAACATGACTGGCGTACTGCCAGCGAAACGGTTATAAAGCCTTGCACGAAATGATATCAGAATGTGTGTGGGATTGTCTACAGTGGCGTCAACGTATGTATGAATTTAGTGTTATAAACAATAGGGGGGAGCTTATTACAAAACGTATTCTAACTTTTTTTTTATTTGATTGAATGACGAGACGAGCAAGATGGCCTGATGGTAAGCGCGACGCCTGCCCATAAACAGAAGCAACAACACACAGAAATTTGAATTACAAAGCACTGCATGGTACTGAACTGCGCTCGTCACTCCGAGACATAAGATCATTGAATGTAGAACGCCGACCCACTGAAATCTAATTTTAAAGAAGTGTTTTTATTCTGTGAATAATAAGAAATTTTTAGACAAAAATAAAAAGATCATTTTGCATCATTTGTTCTTTGAATAAAAAATATTATAAATTGATTCATGAAATTCAAAATTATAAAGTGTTTATTGAATGCTAATGCAGAACATAATATAGTACAAGATCCCGGGGAACATTAACCTCCACCCATCTTTTTACCGGATGAAAATAATATTTTAGGGTATAAAATGTGTTGCTGAACACATACCAATAGGGTTGCCTAAAAAAATATGGTCAAGGATATGATTAATTAACATTTAAAAAAAAAAATTTTTTTTATAATTTCCCTGACTTCTTTACCAAAAAAAATGAACCTTCAATGAAAAGTGTACAATGTATACTACCTGCAAAAAATAGGTTGCCTATCTTTTTCTGGGCACTACTACCTGGTTACCGTGTGCAAACAGGTAACTAAAAAGTGGTAATTGCGCTCGTCTAGCTACTTGCCTTTGCAGGTAGTATACATTGTAGGTTTTCATTGAAGGTTCATTTATTTGGTGAGCAAGGCAGTGATTTTTTTTTTTAATTCGTAAGTCATATCCTTGACCATATTTTTTTAGGTAACCCTATTGATATGTGTTCAGCAACACATTTTATACCCTTAAATATTATTTTCATCCGGTAAACAGATGGGTGAAGGTCAATGTTCCCCGGGATCTTAGACCAATAGGAGATAGGGGTAAAATCGCGGTGAGTTAAATATTCGATTAAAAATCTCGTGAAGTTTAAGGGAAATTATTGACTAGACCTATATGTTTCAATGAACATGTACCTAATTCATCGAAGGATTACTTTTTGTTATGTTTTGCCCACGTACATATTCTAGATAATATTTAATAAAAGTCTTATATTTTTTGCGTTTATTTACTTTAGTAAAATAAAAAATCCAAAATGGTTATTTTTATTCCTGTACAAAATAAATAAGCGCTTAATATAAAAACATAATTTAACCACAAATGATTGTGCAGCCTTACCCGTGTCTACTTTTTAATGCAATAAGTGCTTACATAAACTTGAGCGTAAAATATTTAAATATTGCTTTACATTTTCTTTTTACTCAGCTGTGGGGATTTATTAAAATGTTAATTAAAATGCATTTCGCTATGAATTAATTGCGCACATTAAGAGATATAATCGTACTACTTACCGGCTAAATAGCATTTATGTCCGGATGATAAACGTTTATAAATCTACGAGAAGGGAATAATTAAAGGCACATTTTACTTACATCACGCTATGCCACACTATATATCTGATTATTTAATTACTACGTTGTTATAGTAATCTGAAAAATCAGCAAGAAAATTAACATAAAATTTCAACTAATTATGAACACGGGCCAAAATATTTGAGGAATCGTGTTTACAGTGTAAACCTCTTTGGAGAGGGAAGAAGCAAATCGAGGGGCCTGCGGCAGGACAGGCGGATGACCGATACAGGCACAGGGATACAAACCGGACCCATGTACCCGCCCCAACCAACCATCAACTTATGTCGCAAGCCCCTCGGGAGAACCGGATATACGCAGGCTGATCCTGGGACGCAAGTTTAAACACCATGTGTACGGTGGTTGCTATCCGGGTGGATATAAATATTCTACCACCAGTAATACGTCAAACGTATATTTTAAATGTTCGTGGGCGGTGGAGACCACTCACCATCGTGCTACACCCACATACTCGCTTTCTGCAAAAAAATAAATATACTAAACCCAATTTCGCCTAACTAAAAATATTTCATGTAATTTTTCTTTCATTCAGTACGTAACGTACCGTGGGATGTCTGAATTGTGTCTGTTACTTAATAGCCAATTGAATTTAGTACCAACCTGTTTTATATCAACTTTCCACAACAGTTACTTTGTTGATGTCTTATTATTCGTAAATCTCCTTAATATGTTTCTGGATATCATTAACTTGATGGATTGTCCTTTTATGTTGTCATCGTAAATATTCTTTATCTAGAAAAGAATTATTTGTTTGTTATTTTTTGTATTGTAGTCTTGGCTTTATTCTGTGCTACGTGGAGTCAGCTGAGCGTATTTTTATATTGAAGCGATATTTTTGTTTACTTTTTTTCTTATTAGCTTGAATAATGAAACTAGTAGGTTGCTCGTCTTTTTTGTATAGAACAGACCGGTAAGCGAGCAACTGGGTCACTTGATGGTAATTGATCTCCACCATCTATACGCCTATACTACTAGAAAAGTCAAAGGCGTGTTGCCGACCTTAAAGAGAAAGGCAAATTACGAGATTGAGTAAGGGAGGGGGATTTGAGCCTCCGGATATCTCACTGTCAGTATGAAACGCAGCAGCAAGCCGCTACTTTACGTCGGTTTTTTGTACCAGTCGTAACGACCTATTCGAGCCGGCCCATTCATGCTGTACACAAAACTGTCTACAGCGTAGCTCTACCACTCAACGTATGACAGTAAGGACGCTTAGCCATAAATAGAAGTAACACCACACAGAATTTTAAATTAGAAAGTAATGCCTGGCATTTGACTGCGCTCATAACAAAATGTTTTTCAAACTGAAACACAACAGCGCTTATACACTGCTACTTGGCGACAGAAATAGACAAAGCAGTGTATAAACCCAGAAGGCCTCTCACATACGAGGTACCTACAATCTATTAACACATTCATGGTTGTTTCCTTAATAAAGCCAAAATTTTTAATTTTTATTTTATTTGACGGTATGACGATACGAGCAAATCGCTCGCCTGATGGTAAGAGCCACGCCTGCTCATGCGTCACCCCGAGACATAAGATGTTAAGTCTCATAATGCCCAGTAATTCCACTGGCTTCAATGTCCTTCAAACCGAAACACAACAGTGCTTACAAACTGTTGCTTGGCGGTAATAAACAGTAAACCGAGGCGAAGTTATATTTCCGGGATATACCGCAGACAGGTACATACCTACCCACCCACAAACAGAAGCTGTACAATTTATAACAACCCTCTTTTTAGAAGTTAAAAATAAAACTCAAGTACATTTCACGTGATATTGTTAGAAAGATGCGTTTCCCCGTTTCACGCAGAAGTTAAAAGACCCGACTTACTTAACTTGACAATCACGTTTCATAAAGCCATGCACTTACTTTGAGCGTGAAATATGACGTCATTTCCGCTCCGCACGCCCCTTATTTCCGGTGGCGTGCAGACGTCTGGCTCGGTTCCGTTCTGTTTTGCGACTTGGAAATAATTATATAAATATATTTTTAATGTAAATTGTTTACAATTGTTTACATGTAATTTGATATACTCATTGTTTGTCGGTGATCGGTGGTTTTTTGGACTGCACTGCGCTTATCATCTGTATAGTGTTTTGTATAGTGCTGCTTCTGTTTCCGGGCAGGCGTAGCGATTACCATCAGGCGGGCTCTTTGCTCGTCTCGTCATTCAATGTAATAAAAAAAAAGTCTCTCTGTAACCCTATTGTAATAAAAACTCGTCAATAAATCCCTGAACCCTGGACTTCTCATTCGCTAGCCCGAATATAGCCTTACACCGACATACGGACGCGTATATTTGTTCAAATAACTGGTTTGTATTGTGAACCTATGTCTCCTTCATTGACTTTATAAATCCATTAATGGACTATATTCGGAGTGCTATTGCGAGCCGTATAATCAATCGTTAAACTTCAATGAAGTCGGTATGTGAATAGGTTAATCTAGGGTTGAGTGGGTTTCAGAGACTTTAAATGATAGCTTATAACGAGATATACGACTTACTTGGATGTAAAATTAGTTACTCTGTACCGGGTGTAGTGTTTGAATCCCAAATGCCATCATAACTAGCGGTCTTAATTAAAAAAAGACTTTATAAAAATCAGTCTGTAAAGTCAAAAATAACAATTGCTCTCTCTTTGTCTCTTCTCTCTCTCTCTCTGTCTCTCTCTCTCTCTCTGTCTTTCTCTCTCTGGTCTCTTTGGAGTCGGCGCCTATATTGCTGCTGGTAAATTGAAATTGCATCGACTCCAAAGAGACCTATAAAAATTGTTATTTATGGTTTTTCAGTGTGATTCTTTTTAAGTCGGTGTTTAAGTATTGTTAAAACTTATTTTATTTTTCAATGTTCAGTGTTTAGTACAGCTATGGTATGTTAATAGTGATGTTCTTTAAGGATTTTTTTTTACTTTGTACTCCATCATCAGATCATAATCAGATTTATATGGGACCACTTTGCGGCTAAACGCTATTTAATGATTTTTCCGACGAAATTAGTCTACAATTGCCGAAGAAATTGATGTACATACATTTTATGAAAAAGCGAAAAACTCGCCGAATCGAGAACTTCCTTTTATAAAGTCAGTGAAAAATACGTTATAATTTTGAACGACTTGACCGTATGAGGTAATATTCTCACCATTTGCATTGTTTTATCGTGATAACGGTTTATAATTATATCATCACGCTACGACTCACGGGAGCAAAGAACATGCACACCGGTGATATCGATACACAACTAATGATTTCTTATGCTTACGCGAATATTATACATTGAAATAAAACTAATTTAAACGAATATTATCGCCGTTTTTTTTTTCAAGATACACAAGTAGTACAATATACACAACACAAATTTCTGTCTTTTTCTCGTTTAGGCAGAGGTGCAACCATTACGACACCCATGTTTTTGAGTTTTGTTTGAGTGGTAGAGCCACGCTGTAGACAGTTTTCTCTACAGCATGAACGGGTTGGCTCGACCGAGTCGTTACCACTGTCTCACAGACAACCGACATAAAGTAGCGGCTTGCTGCTGTGTTTCGTACGGTGAGTGAGATATCCGGAAGCCCAAATCCCCTCCCGTTCCCAATCCCTAATTATCCTTTTCCTTTAAGGTCGGCAACGCGCCCATGATTCTTCTGGTGGTGGGCGTACATGTGCGGTAGAGATCACTTAACATCAATTCATCCACTTACTCGTTTGCCAGCCTATGCTTTAAAAAAAAAATGTTTGGCCTAGTTTATTTCCGTCCCATGATATGACAGGAGGCGTGATTATCACAATACCGGACATCAATTCCAAACCCGGACAACCGTTACCTAAGTACATAATGACAAAGTAACAACGTCATAAATCGCATGTATGCCAAATATACCGCGCTGTAACATGACTGGCGTACTGCCAGCGAAACGGTTATAAAGCCTTGCACGAAATGATATCAGAATGTGTGTGGGATTGTCTACAGTGGCGTCAACGTATGTATGAATTTAGTGTTATAAACAATAGGGGGGAGCTTATTACAAAACGTATTCTAACTTTTTTTTTATTTGATTGAATGACGAGACGAGCAAGATGGCCTGATGGTAAGCGCGACGCCTGCCCATAAACAGAAGCAACAACACACAGAAATTTGAATTACAAAGCACTGCATGGTACTGAACTGCGCTCGTCACTCCGAGACATAAGATCATTGAATGTAGAACGCCGACCCACTGAAATCTAATTTTAAAGAAGTGTTTTTATTCTGTGAATAATAAGAAATTTTTAGACAAAAATAAAAAGATCATTTTGCATCATTTGTTCTTTGAATAAAAAATATTATAAATTGATTCATGAAATTCAAAATTATAAAGTGTTTATTGAATGCTAATGCAGAACATAATATAGTACAAGATCCCGGGGAACATTAACCTCCACCCATCTTTTTACCGGATGAAAATAATATTTTAGGGTATAAAATGTGTTGCTGAACACATACCAATAGGGTTGCCTAAAAAAATATGGTCAAGGATATGATTAATTAACATTTAAAAAAAAAAATTTTTTTTATAATTTCCCTGACTTCTTTACCAAAAAAAATGAACCTTCAATGAAAAGTGTACAATGTATACTACCTGCAAAAAATAGGTTGCCTATCTTTTTCTGGGCACTACTACCTGGTTACCGTGTGCAAACAGGTAACTAAAAAGTGGTAATTGCGCTCGTCTAGCTACTTGCCTTTGCAGGTAGTATACATTGTAGGTTTTCATTGAAGGTTCATTTATTTGGTGAGCAAGGCAGTGATTTTTTTTTTTAATTCGTAAGTCATATCCTTGACCATATTTTTTTAGGTAACCCTATTGATATGTGTTCAGCAACACATTTTATACCCTTAAATATTATTTTCATCCGGTAAACAGATGGGTGAAGGTCAATGTTCCCCGGGATCTTAGACCAATAGGAGATAGGGGTAAAATCGCGGTGAGTTAAATATTCGATTAAAAATCTCGTGAAGTTTAAGGGAAATTATTGACTAGACCTATATGTTTCAATGAACATGTACCTAATTCATCGAAGGATTACTTTTTGTTATGTTTTGCCCACGTACATATTCTAGATAATATTTAATAAAAGTCTTATATTTTTTGCGTTTATTTACTTTAGTAAAATAAAAAATCCAAAATGGTTATTTTTATTCCTGTACAAAATAAATAAGCGCTTAATATAAAAACATAATTTAACCACAAATGATTGTGCAGCCTTACCCGTGTCTACTTTTTAATGCAATAAGTGCTTACATAAACTTGAGCGTAAAATATTTAAATATTGCTTTACATTTTCTTTTTACTCAGCTGTGGGGATTTATTAAAATGTTAATTAAAATGCATTTCGCTATGAATTAATTGCGCACATTAAGAGATATAATCGTACTACTTACCGGCTAAATAGCATTTATGTCCGGATGATAAACGTTTATAAATCTACGAGAAGGGAATAATTAAAGGCACATTTTACTTACATCACGCTATGCCACACTATATATCTGATTATTTAATTACTACGTTGTTATAGTAATCTGAAAAATCAGCAAGAAAATTAACATAAAATTTCAACTAATTATGAACACGGGCCAAAATATTTGAGGAATCGTGTTTACAGTGTAAACCTCTTTGGAGAGGGAAGAAGCAAATCGAGGGGCCTGCGGCAGGACAGGCGGATGACCGATACAGGCACAGGGATACAAACCGGACCCATGTACCCGCCCCAACCAACCATCAACTTATGTCGCAAGCCCCTCGGGAGAACCGGATATACGCAGGCTGATCCTGGGACGCAAGTTTAAACACCATGTGTACGGTGGTTGCTATCCGGGTGGATATAAATATTCTACCACCAGTAATACGTCAAACGTATATTTTAAATGTTCGTGGGCGGTGGAGACCACTCACCATCGTGCTACACCCACATACTCGCTTTCTGCAAAAAAATAAATATACTAAACCCAATTTCGCCTAACTAAAAATATTTCATGTAATTTTTCTTTCATTCAGTACGTAACGTACCGTGGGATGTCTGAATTGTGTCTGTTACTTAATAGCCAATTGAATTTAGTACCAACCTGTTTTATATCAACTTTCCACAACAGTTACTTTGTTGATGTCTTATTATTCGTAAATCTCCTTAATATGTTTCTGGATATCATTAACTTGATGGATTGTCCTTTTATGTTGTCATCGTAAATATTCTTTATCTAGAAAAGAATTATTTGTTTGTTATTTTTTGTATTGTAGTCTTGGCTTTATTCTGTGCTACGTGGAGTCAGCTGAGCGTATTTTTATATTGAAGCGATATTTTTGTTTACTTTTTTTCTTATTAGCTTGAATAATGAAACTAGTAGGTTGCTCGTCTTTTTTGTATAGAACAGACCGGTAAGCGAGCAACTGGGTCACTTGATGGTAATTGATCTCCACCATCTATACGCCTATACTACTAGAAAAGTCAAAGGCGTGTTGCCGACCTTAAAGAGAAAGGCAAATTACGAGATTGAGTAAGGGAGGGGGATTTGAGCCTCCGGATATCTCACTGTCAGTATGAAACGCAGCAGCAAGCCGCTACTTTACGTCGGTTTTTTGTACCAGTCGTAACGACCTATTCGAGCCGGCCCATTCATGCTGTACACAAAACTGTCTACAGCGTAGCTCTACCACTCAACGTATGACAGTAAGGACGCTTAGCCATAAATAGAAGTAACACCACACAGAATTTTAAATTAGAAAGTAATGCCTGGCATTTGACTGCGCTCATAACAAAATGTTTTTCAAACTGAAACACAACAGCGCTTATACACTGCTACTTGGCGACAGAAATAGACAAAGCAGTGTATAAACCCAGAAGGCCTCTCACATACGAGGTACCTACAATCTATTAACACATTCATGGTTGTTTCCTTAATAAAGCCAAAATTTTTAATTTTTATTTTATTTGACGGTATGACGATACGAGCAAATCGCTCGCCTGATGGTAAGAGCCACGCCTGCTCATGCGTCACCCCGAGACATAAGATGTTAAGTCTCATAATGCCCAGTAATTCCACTGGCTTCAATGTCCTTCAAACCGAAACACAACAGTGCTTACAAACTGTTGCTTGGCGGTAATAAACAGTAAACCGAGGCGAAGTTATATTTCCGGGATATACCGCAGACAGGTACATACCTACCCACCCACAAACAGAAGCTGTACAATTTATAACAACCCTCTTTTTAGAAGTTAAAAATAAAACTCAAGTACATTTCACGTGATATTGTTAGAAAGATGCGTTTCCCCGTTTCACGCAGAAGTTAAAAGACCCGACTTACTTAACTTGACAATCACGTTTCATAAAGCCATGCACTTACTTTGAGCGTGAAATATGACGTCATTTCCGCTCCGCACGCCCCCTATTTCCGGTGGCGTGCAGACGTCTGGCTCGGTTCCGTTCTGTTTTGCGACTTGGAAATAATTATATAAATATATTTTTAATGTAAATTGTTTACAATTGTTTACATGTAATTTGATATACTCATTGTTTGTCGGTGATCGGTGGTTTTTTGGACTGCACTGCGCTTATCATCTGTATAGTGTTTTGTATAGTGCTGCTTCTGTTTCCGGGCAGGCGTAGCGATTACCATCAGGCGGGCTCTTTGCTCGTCTCGTCATTCAATGTAATAAAAAAAAAGTCTCTCTGTAACCCTATTGTAATAAAAACTCGTCAATAAATCCCTGAACCCTGGACTTCTCATTCGCTAGCCCGAATATAGCCTTACACCGACATACGGACGCGTATATTTGTTCAAATAACTGGTTTGTATTGTGAACCTATGTCTCCTTCATTGACTTTATAAATCCATTAATGGACTATATTCGGAGTGCTATTGCGAGCCGTATAATCAATCGTTAAACTTCAATGAAGTCGGTATGTGAATAGGTTAATCTAGGGTTGAGTGGGTTTCAGAGACTTTAAATGATAGCTTATAACGAGATATACGACTTACTTGGATGTAAAATTAGTTACTCTGTACCGGGTGTAGTGTTTGAATCCCAAATGCCATCATAACTAGCGGTCTTAATTAAAAAAAGACTTTATAAAAATCAGTCTGTAAAGTCAAAAATAACAATTGCTCTCTCTTTGTCTCTTCTCTCTCTCTCTCTGTCTCTCTCTCTCTCTCTGTCTTTCTCTCTCTGGTCTCTTTGGAGTCGGCGCCTATATTGCTGCTGGTAAATTGAAATTGCATCGACTCCAAAGAGACCTATAAAAATTGTTATTTATGGTTTTTCAGTGTGATTCTTTTTAAGTCGGTGTTTAAGTATTGTTAAAACTTATTTTATTTTTCAATGTTCAGTGTTTAGTACAGCTATGGTATGTTAATAGTGATGTTCTTTAAGGATTTTTTTTTACTTTGTACTCCATCATCAGATCATAATCAGATTTATATGGGACCACTTTGCGGCTAAACGCTATTTAATGATTTTTCCGACGAAATTAGTCTACAATTGCCGAAGAAATTGATGTACATACATTTTATGAAAAAGCGAAAAACTCGCCGAATCGAGAACTTCCTTTTATAAAGTCAGTGAAAAATACGTTATAATTTTGAACGACTTGACCGTATGAGGTAATATTCTCACCATTTGCATTGTTTTATCGTGATAACGGTTTATAATTATATCATCACGCTACGACTCACGGGAGCAAAGAACATGCACACCGGTGATATCGATACACAACTAATGATTTCTTATGCTTACGCGAATATTATACATTGAAATAAAACTAATTTAAACGAATATTATCGCCGTTTTTTTTTTCAAGATACACAAGTAGTACAATATACACAACACAAATTTCTGTCTTTTTCTCGTTTAGGCAGAGGTGCAACCATTACGACACCCATGTTTTTGAGTTTTGTTTGAGTGGTAGAGCCACGCTGTAGACAGTTTTCTCTACAGCATGAACGGGTTGGCTCGACCGAGTCGTTACCACTGTCTCACAGACAACCGACATAAAGTAGCGGCTTGCTGCTGTGTTTCGTACGGTGAGTGAGATATCCGGAAGCCCAAATCCCCTCCCGTTCCCAATCCCTAATTATCCTTTTCCTTTAAGGTCGGCAACGCGCCCATGATTCTTCTGGTGGTGGGCGTACATGTGCGGTAGAGATCACTTAACATCAATTCATCCACTTACTCGTTTGCCAGCCTATGCTTTAAAAAAAAAATGTTTGGCCTAGTTTATTTCCGTCCCATGATATGACGAAGGCGTGATTATCACAATACCGGACATAAATTCCAAACCCGGACAACCGTTACCTAAGTACATAATGACAGAGTAACAACGTCATAAATCGCATGTATGCCAAATATACCGCGCTGTAACATGACTGGCGTACTGCCAGCAAAACGGTTATAAAGCCTTGCACGAAATGATATCAGAATGTGTGGGATTGTCTACAGTGGCGTCAACGTGTGTATGAATTTAGTGTTGTAATCAATAGGGGTGGGGGGGTCTTATTACAAAAGGTATCTAACTTTTTTTTATTTGATTGCATGACGAACATGGCGCTCGCCTGATGATAAGCGCGACGCCATATAAACAGAAGCAACAACACACAGAAATTTTAATTACAAAGCACTGCATGGTACTGAACTGCGCTCGTCACCCCGAGACGTAAGATGTTAAGTCTCATAGGTCGTGGTCTGCCTAAGTTTCAAATTTCATCCAAAACCGTTAAGGCGTGTTCGATTATCAAACATCCACAATATCATAAATATCCAAATTCGAAAACATCCTAACTTTCACATACATAATGCTAGAGGAATAGTAGAGTGACATTTCTGCGCTAAACTGCGTTCTCCGCTTCAGCATTCATATAGTTACCATGAGTCTGGGTAATTGAAGTTTATTTAAAACTTTGTCATGAAACATTGATGAGAAATTGAGTACAGGTGTTGCTTATTAACAGTAACGAGACTGGTGTTTTACAAAATAAGCCAAAAAAATATCGCCCGGGCAGAGCCACGAGCAGAAGCTAGTTAAAGATATGACTATGTATCAAGGTTTAATTCTACGTTGTGACATTTCGCACAAAAGCAAGTGAGACTGTACAATAAGCTAAAGAGACGAAAACACGCTTTTAGAAATTACTTGTGCTCCGGGTTAACATGCTTGATGAAAGAAAATCACAGAACAAATGAGTCAAAGACGCCACATATATATTTTTATCCGACCAAGGTGACTGCACTACATCTGATGGTAAGCGAAGTGCAGTCCAAAAAAAACCAGCGACCATAATCAAATCGAGTTTACCGATGGTCATCGGAATCATGTTGGCCTGTATAAATGCTTCTTCACACTCCGAAGAGGGAATAAGAAAATCGAGGAGCCACAGGACAGGCGGATGACCGATGCAGGATTATCCCCTATACCCGCCCCCGCCAACCATCAAGTCATGTCATAAGCCTCTCGACAGGACCGGATATACATGGATGGCTGATCCTGGAATGTAATCCACCCAAGTCATGTGGGTCACTATGGCAGATTCTAATACCACGTGTACGGCGGTCGCTATCCGGGCGGATATGATATCTTACCACCAGCAGATGTTACGTGAAGACATGAACATAAGGCTCGTAAGTGGGTAATTTCAATTAGTCAACCAAAAAATACACAGGATAGTTTCTCCATCCAAATGGAGCTTAGGAGTGTAAATTTAGTGATAGGGCCACGCTATAGACAGTCATGTCTGCAGCATGAATGGGCCCGCCCGACCAAATTGATACCACTGTCTCATAGAAAACCAACGTGAAGCAGCAGCTTGCTGCCACGTTTCATTTGAGGAATGAGATTTCCGAAGGCCCTAATCCCCCTCCTTCTTAATCCCAATTCTCTTTCTTTGAGTTTCGCAACGCACCCTTGGTTCTATTAGTATCGTGGGTGTTTATGGGCGCCCACTGACCATCAGTTGACTCACTTGCTCGTTTGCCCGAATATGTCTTAAAATAAATAAATAAATACACCCACCAGTCACATAAATAGTACAGACGCCACACTAGGTTAACCTGTATCGTGGGTATCAAGAACTACGAGGGACTTTCGGTTCCACTAAACCCAGACCTGGAACAAATATCTGTGGATCACATAAACATTTGTCTTAGTGCGGGGATCAAACCCACGGTCTCTCGCTTCGCAGTCGGCGACTTGCGCACTGAGTCACAAAGGCTGTCAAAATCTGAAATAAAAGATTATTTGATGGGGCATTTGTCGAGGATATAGTTCAATCAACTTTAAGTTGTGTTTGGTTCTGCACTATTGAGCAGCTCAATTCGATTCTCATAGCTTGAAGTAATTAAAACATGCTACACTGCGTTTTGTGTAGTTGCAGCTGTTTTTGTTTAAAACACAACTGAATCTCTCGAAACATTTTGAGGTATCCCATAATGTGTCGTCTTGTGGATTTATATGTCTATAATGAAAATAGAACGGGGAAAATGGAGCGGGGTTAATTTCGTAATTTGTTGAGCGTAGAGCATATGAGATGTACGAGTAATGCTGAATTATTAACCCCAGACAAAAAAGTGTTACCAGTTTGATCACTTTATCTGTCCGTCTGTCTATGTGAATGTTTGTTGGCACAATAGTGCCTAAACAAATGGACCAATTTCAAAATAGTGTTTTAATTTAAATGCTAGATTAATTGAGATGCTGCTTAGCTATGTTTATAGAACATATATACATGACATGACATTTTTAGAGTTCCATACGCAAATAGTTTACAAGGTGGTAGGCTTCATATGGGAGAGGCCGTCTGGGTTGGTACCACCGCTTTGTTTATTTCTGCCGCCAAACAACATTGTGTAAGCACCGTTGTGTTTCGGTTTGAAGGACATTAAATCCAGTGAAATTACTGGGCATTATGAGACTTAACATCTTATGTCTCGGAGTGACGAGCGCAGTTCAGTGCCATACAGTGATTTGTAATTAAAAGTTCTGTGTGGTGTTGCTTCTGTTTATGGGTAGGCGTGGCGCCATCAGGCGAGCGCCTTGCTCCTCTCGTCATTCAATCACATATAAAAAAGAGCACAATAGAACCCAATGGGTAAAGTTCAGGAAGGGGATATGGGCCTCCGGAAATCTCAAGGTACAAAACGCAAGCGAGCGACCGCTTCCCGTATATGAGAGAGTTGTAACAAATCTCTTTCATTTGTTGATAAATGTACTAAAATTTCAGAACAAAAGCAATAAGCCCTTTCTAAACATACGTCAATTTATTTGGCGGCGTAAACTGGCTCGGTTCCAGTCGATTGCGACATTCGTTGGCATCGGATATTAGCGATCATAGCTCAATTTTTACACGAACCCATAGTGTATCGAACTATAAATTTTTGCAGGTGCATCTGTCAGCTATAGTGCAATTTACAGAGATTTAAACTGAGATTGTCCAGGATTAGAGTTTGTGCTCGATGCAGCAAATAGCTTTTTTTCTTAAATGACGAGACGAGCAAGGGGCTCACCTGATGCTAAGCGCCACGCCTGTCCATAAACAAAAGCTACACCAAACAGAACCTTGAACTACAAAGCACTGCATGGGACTGAACTGCGCTCATCACACCGAGATATAAAATGTTAAGTCTCACAATGCCCAGTAATTTCATTGGCTTCGATGCCCTTCATACCGACACACAACAGCGCTTACATGTTATGAAATAATTGCTGACTCTACGTAATATATAAGCATGTTAACCAGGTCAAATAGCGAACCAAGGGTATTAACACGAGTGAAACGTTGAATTAAACAGCGTGCAGTGTGAAGTGATACCGTGTTGAGAGGTTTCTGTATTGTTAGAGATTACGGGATTTCGTGTTATAATTTATGTTAGGAAATGATTTAAGGTGTTCAGACCTTTGACAATTTGAGTATACTACTAACATGACTTGATGGTGGGTTGGGGCGGGTATAAGGGTACATCCTTGTATTACTGTGCCTGCATCGGTCATCCGCCTGTCCTGTCGCAGGCCCTTCGATCTGCTTCTTCCCTCTCCGATGAGATACCACCAAATATTTTACTATCGCATAATAATAAATTTATCATTTTACCTTTTTATAATATCATCAGTTATGAATATAGAATCTATAACGCAAAACTAAAAGCCAAAAAATGGAAATACTAAGAAAAATTAAAAGATATATACATTCTAAAGCAGTAGAAATTATAAACTTCATACAAGAATGTTCCTGAATTCGCAAAAGATAGGTTAAACAATAAAGTTAAAAAAAGCTTTGAGTCGGAAAAAGAATATAGATTCGACAAAGCACAATACAAATGTAAAAATTCCACTTCGTTCCCAAGCCAAATGAAAAAACAATGTGCAAGTAAATTCATTATTACTTTCGCAACCGTAAGTAAACCAAAAATTTGATAGTAACTTTTTTAATCACCACAGAGAACTGAGTGGAGTTACAGACGCAGTATATTTTTAATAAGAATCACCGCAAAGTGAAGAGCAAAGAACAAAGTCATTAAGTTCATTCATTAAAAGTTTTTAACTATATCATTTAGATATTCATTGTTTGTTGAGAACAATTTCGCTTTGTAATCATGAGCAAATGAACCGTATTAGTCATGCAATTAACGAGATATCTGCGACTCCGAATTTAAATGCAAGTAACTAAATTTATTATAATATTAAGTGTAATTCAACCGAGTGTATGTGCTTTGGAGGGTACGTAAAAAGTCTCGGCTATTAGCAATCGTTTAGCTAATCCGGAGGCTTTTGGGTGGCTTGACATCTGTGATCCTAGGTTAGCCACTATCCATTCAATACAGAATATAATAGGGAATTTAGTAAGAATATTTAAATAATGTCAAGGTTTGCCTACCTCACCAGACACTCAAGATAAATAAGTACATGTACATGTACGAAAATACCGACCACATCGTGACTCTACCACTTGTCAAATCAGCAAAAAGAAAAACAAAAAAAAAGTTTAACTCGTATTATAGATTTCCTTTTAAAACACAACTTACGACATTGAAAATGTTAAACGTAGCAGTGTAAGAGTGTAGGCACGTTCGAGTCATAAATACAATGTCCAGATTTAGGGAGTCCTCGGCGTGGAATTCTGTAGAAATCCAATAATAAATATAAGCAGAATTCGTGTAATTTTTGATACACACTGAGCTGGATGTGTATAACATGAACGAGTAATGTGAGTTATCTATACTTATAAAATAACAAGTCCTGACTGACTGACTGATTCATCATCGCCGAGCGCAAACTATCAAGGCTACAAGCATGAAATTCGGACTGTATATTCATTTTGTTATGTAGGCACCCACTAAGAAGGGATTTTATAAAATTCCACCCCAAAGGGGTCAAAATAGGGGATGATAATATGTATGAAAGTCCGTCATTTTGAAAGTGACATAAACAAAATTTTGTATTTCGATTATTGACGTAAAACAAATAAATACGTGTTTCAGGAATTTTGGAAATTTTAGTTAATAAGAGATGAAAAGGGGGGTGAAAGTTAATGCGAAAGTGTTTTTGTTTGTTACGCTATCACGACTAAATCACTGAACCGATTTTGATGAATTTATCTACAGGTATAGATGGGACCTTGGAGACGGTTACAGGCTACTTTTACCCCGGAAAATGCTGTTCACGCGGGCGAAGCCGCGAGCAAAAGCTAGTAACTAATATACTAAAAATATACAATACATTACGGAAAAGTGTGGTCAAATTAAAGCAACATAAATTGTATGTATGTCCTGTCCCGACACGACTAGAACCTATGTCGTGGAACCTGTGTCTTGGACTGTGACCTACGGTCTGTCAAGACCTAGACACGAAACAAATATTTGTGGATCACATAAACATTTGTCAGTGCGGGGATCGAACCTCTCGTTTTGCAGACTATTCGCCCGTTACGCACCAAAGTTCGATTTTGTCTGATTTCGATATTATCTTTAAGGTATACTTCTAGAATTATTAAAACCAGGGCCAATTCCAGACAATTCAACTTCTGCAGTGCTTATAATTCTACTGTACCATTCCCGTCACGATCGCTTCCCCGGTAATTGGAATCTCCAGAGATTGTGATGCCGTGAAGGCATTTAGGCGCCTGATAAATCACGTGGTAATATGTATGTCGAATGTATATAATGGACCGGTAAGAATCTTGAGACCTACAATTACAAAAGAATAGGGTAACTAACAAGTTACGTTACTCTAAAATCTATAATCGAAAGAATAATTTAAATCAAGTCAGACATGGTGACTCAAACATGACAAGGTCGTCCCTCGTTTGCGAGAGGCTGCCTGGGTTGGTACCACCGCTTTGTCTATATCTACCGCCAAACAACAGTGTGTAAGCACTGTTGTGCTTCGGTTTAAAGGACATTGAAGCCAGTGAAATTACTGGGCATTATGAGACTTAACATCGGGGTGACGAGCGCAGTTCAGTGCCATGCAGTGCTTTGTAATTCAAAGTTCTGTGTGGTGTTGCTTCTGTTTATGGACAGGCGCTTACCACCTGGCGAGCGCCTTGCTCATCTCGTTATTTAATCAAATAAAAAAAACATAAACAAGATAGAAGCCATTAAATATGCAAGAAAGGCTAGTTGTCAAATGACGGAAAAAGGATGCACGACATGGCATGTTACGTCATAAGGCAGTTCGTGCCATTGCGGTACACGCGTGTAAGTGCGACAGATATAGCCTAATGTCCCCAGTACGCGCCCACCTTTGCTCAAACCGATATTTAAAACATGAATTGCGGCCCCATTTTTATATTCAATTTTAATTCTGTTTTCAAAATACAATCTCTTTTTCGTATTATTGTAACATTGTTTTCCTGCCTCGGTTAAAAAAATATTATATAAAGTTAACCAAGACTGTCTCAGTGGCGCACTCGTAATGCTTACGCAGTACAACTGCTGTGTCTTGGGTTCAATCTCCGGGTTGGGTAAAGTGATATTGGGTTTTTCTACCACGAAATTTTCAGTATCAGCCCGGACACTAGAATTATGTCCGGTATAGCGAAGGACTCACCCCTTATAACATGATGGGATGGAAAAAAGCTCAGTGGAATTTCGGTGTACTAGTTATACCTCTGCCTTCAGGGCAGTACAGTTACAATGTATGTGTATATAAAGTTCGTATTGAACTATGAGAGTCAAACAAATATGAAAGGAAACTAAATATTCACATTTTATCCTCTTTATTTCGTTATTCAAGACAAATATAAACAACAATACAATTTGTAATATTTTACTAACAAAAAGATGTTAAACCAAGTTACATTTTAAAACATATATTTTTACTTTAGGGATCTGTCACATTATTAGATATATAAGCAACTCTTTTCATAAATAAGAATTAACACAAACGAAATATGAAAATAGAATACAAAAGTAAGAACACAGCAATAACAAACATAGCGTATAGTACATCAACTTAAAAAAAGGACACTGTGTATCATCTTTTTAGATAGCACTGCGCTTACCATCAGGTGTAGTGCAGTCACTTTGTTGTGCTGGGTATAAAGAACAGCCATATCTTTCCGTACAATAGGGAAATAATTACTGTACGTTGAAAAAAAATTGATAATATATTGTTGTGGCAAATCATCAAACGCTTTGTAGTCGCTTATAATATAACAGGTCCCTAAAACTAACGCAAAATACAAATTATCTTTAGTATGAGTTATAATTATTTAAATAATGCTTTACACAGATTCCTCTATCAAAGAATTTATTTACATTCATTAGGCCATCTATATTGTAAGAAACACTATTTCTTCAAATACTAAAATTCTAATAAAGTTACATGCTAGCATTATTTTTATGTATATAAGAATAGAATCACACAAACTTCAATCTATCGAGGGCAAATTTTCATAACTAAAATAATGTTAAATAAAACACTAAATTCAGTATGATCCTTTATGTGTACTTCAAAAAAAACTTGTATAATTCTGATTCATTTAAATATATGGATGTGTTCTAAGAAACTGGGCCCATTTCAATAAAGCGATACGAAACGTTTATAGAATACGGGTCCTGATACGGAACTTAAATGTATATCTCCAATGTAACTTCCAGAAGGGAACACCCAAATACTCCGAAATATTTTATTCCGAATTTCGATATTCCGATGTTCAAAAGTCCGAATTTCATAATACCTAAAAATTATAATGTCTATTATTCAAATTTACGAAAATGATTTTACCGAAAGTTGTAAATACGATCTGTTTGTTTTCCGATTTTTATATGTTCGAAGAGTCAAATGCTCGATGGGTTCTCGGTCCGAAAAACGACATTCCGATTTTCAATATTCCGAATAAATTGCTAAAACTAGGATTTTGATTGAGTTAGTATAATCATTACATACATTTGGGTTAGGTTAGGTTAGAACTGTGACCATTAAAGCGCGAAGGCGAGCGAGCGCAGCGAGCGTGCCGCGGCAGCGGCCGCCGAGCGCCAGATCCTCTATTGTTGGTGAATCATTTGGGTAAGGTTAGAATTGTGACCAGCGAGAAAAAAAATTTATTGTAAAGAAAATATTTTTAAAACGCATTTGACATTCGTTTTTTTTCATTCTACTACCTCATACTATTATACTTCTCTTTGACAAGCAATTATGTGTTGATTTGTCATTCTATTAAGTTTCAGAAGGCGTTTTTATTTCGGAATTTTAATTAATAGGTATTTTAATAATCGGAATTCGTATTTTTGATGTTTGGAATTATCCTTAATTCGGACTTTTTGTTATTCGATCTATTGAAACTCGGTATTTTGAGAATCGTAATTATATAAGTCAGGAACTTTGAAATTTTGGAATTATAAAAATAGGATAAATGATACATCGGAGTTGTTATATTCGGAATTTTAAACCATTCGGAATTATGAAAATCGGTATTTTGAAATTCGTATTTGTGACTGTCGGAATAAAGTTTGTCGTATTATTGTAGTGTACCCCTTCCAGAAACCAAGCCCTTGAATTAAAATCTATACATTCTAATACAATTGATCATTAAAAAACCAGTCATGTAAACGAAGCATTCGGTATTCTTAAACACAATTCCTATACATTTTAATGGTCCTAATTTATACAATTTTATGTTGAACTTACATTATTATTGATTTTCGTTATTCCATTTCATTAAAAGCATTTATATGATACATGCACATCATAAGTTGATTACGTTTTTTTGTTCTTTACTGGAAATGCCTTATATATACAGTAATAGGTTTTATTTATTACATTGTCATAAAATGTATTTTTGACAATATGATTTTTTTTATTCTGATAAGCTTGCTTCTGGACTGCGTATTCACTGAAATAGGTAAATTTATGAAATAAAAATGTATGAAAATAAGGTCCACTTGCAAGACGATCATTAATCATTTTTAACCACTTAATGTGTTTAATAAACGTCAAATTGTATGACAGTTTGACATTAGTAAACATGTTTAGTGGTTGAATATGATTAAGGAATGTTGTGCAAGTCAGCCTTAATATTATATTCTTTGATGCCAACGGTTAGTATTTTTATTTTTGTCGCAGAAACCAGCACTGTATGAGTGATAATTAAATGTAAAATTTTGTATTCAGAAACAATAGCTTCAAACATATATTTACATAAACTTCACTAATACTAGAATGGATCATGCGATAATTCAATGTGTTTGAAGCAAAAAAGTATTGTAACAATTATTATGTGAAATGTTATATCAAACACTTGAATGATCTCAATGCGAACATAATTCCATTCATAAATGTTATTAACACTTCTTATTACACCGAAAATATTATGTTTGTTACGTGAACAATACTCGTCAATGAAAACAACCTTACTTAGATGGATATATTTTCATTGTCTTCTAGTACAATCCAAAAGTCTTGATTCTTAAACATTCGATAATTTATTATCTACAATTTCATTTTTATTCATATTATTCCATATTTGAAATTTAAATCCCGTAATTCATGAATAGAATTTGGTATTTGTAAGAATAAACAATATACACAATCATATTACTTTAAATGCATGCATGCATATTGTTATCGTGAATTATAGAATTGAATTCACAATTTTCGAATTTCGAATAATATGACGAAACAAAAGAACCAAGACCTTATCCATGTAACAAACGGAACGATGTCATTATCCATACCTTAAAACACTTTATCTAACGATATTTATGAGGCGTACGGGGTCGATACGCCAACCACTTGGCTTGAACACTGCTTGTGTGCCTGTCCGGCTTTTGGCACGAGCACCAGCTGCTCTAGATCTCCCTGTCATCAAAATTATGAGTTAATAACGTGTTATCGTGCGACATTATGTAAGCCGTAAAGTCGACCGGTGCATAGAATAGGGTGTGTTAAAATTGTATAGGATTGTTTTATGAATTTTGCAAAACTGAAGTACGCTGTAGCCGTTTTGGTACTTTCCACAAATCCATTTACAAACTTCAACACGTGGTGATGAATATTAAATAGCAATGTTCGTGTTACAAAATAAATTCATTGTTTTCCCTCTTATGCTTTATAAAAATCATGTGAACATACAAATCGTATTTTTTTTATTGGTTTGAATGATGAAACGAGCAGGTCGCTCTCCTGATGGTAAGAGCCACGCTTGCCCATAAACAGATACAGCACCATATAGAATTACAAAAACTGCATTGTACTAGATTGTGTTCGTCACCCAGATTAAGTCCAGTTAATAAGTCTCATAACGCCCAGTAATTACACTGGCTTTAATGTCTTTCAAACCGCAACACAACAGCGCTTACCACACTGTTGCTAACCGGCAGAAAGACAAAGCGGTGGTACCAACCCAATCGGTATGTGGAAAAGATATAGAAAAATAAAAATAGTGTCATTCCAATTTCGTTTTAAGTATAAAAACTAAAATGCAGGTAAAGTCGGTTTTCTGTGAGATAGTGGTAACAACTATGCTGGTGCACACTATGGTGGTGGGAGGATACTTGTATCCGACCGGATAGCGACCACCGTACACTGGTGCTAAAACTTGCCACAGTGACCCACCTTGTGTGGGTCGCGTTCCAGGGTCAGCCAGTGTATATCCGGTTCTCCCCAGGGCGCTTGCTCCCTGATCCTAACCATTTTCCCATCCCTTTTCCTTCCCCTCCCCCTTGGCCCTTTGGCAGGCCGGCATGATCTTGCCGACCTACGATGGACACATTGTTTATCGTTGGTCGACACTATTCTTGGATTGCGCTACACTTACCATCAGGTATAGCGTAGTCACTTTGCCGAGCCAGGATTTAAAAAAAAAACTCGGTCGAGTCGGCCCATTCATACTGTAAATAAAACTGTCTACAGTTTAGCTCTACCACTCATAATAATTTAATTATGATTTTGAAAAATAAAATATTGGTAAATAGCTACACATTTCCAAGTCCACTGGCGTAAAAGAATTACAATGCGAAATAACTAAAACCAATATACTCCGAGCCCTGTGCAAATATGTGTGCTTTCATAAGCCCCTCTTCATTGTGAATAGACATTGTTCATGACGGCATGTGAAGTGAGGTTCTATGTCGGAGAGACCAGAGTTTATTAATAATGAAGTAGGTAGTATTTTGACTACTTTTATCCAATTTTTTTTTATAGCCGAGCACGGCAAACTTACTGCACTACACCTGATGATAACCGTAGTGCAGTCCAAGAAACCCGCGATTACCTACTAACAATGAGTTTATTGGTGGTCACCAGAATCATGCCAGCCTGTATAATCCACTCTTCTGAGAGGGAAGAAGCAAATCGAGAGGCCTGCGACAGTACAGGTGGATGATCGATGCAGGCACAGCAATACAATGTACCCCTATACTCGCTTCAATCAACCATCAAGTCAAGTCGCAAGCCCCTCGGAAGAACCAGATATACACTAGCTGATCCTGGAACGCGATCCACACAAGACGTGTAGATCACTATGGCAGGTTTTAACACCATGTGTACGGTGGTCGCTATCCGGGCAGATATAAATATCCTACCACCAGCAAAATTTATAAAAAGCACAAAAATAAATACTTATAATAAAATCAATATAGCTACTGTAGTATTATATGTTTAAAGGGATTTATAAAATTCTTTCGTCAATAGGTTTTGGGTACGGCAACATATTCATTTAATAATAAAAAATCAAGAAAATGAACTCTTCTATTCCATCCATAATTTTAAAATCCAAATCTTTTCGCTCCAACAGCCCTGATGCCTGAAAGCTATCTCCTGTCGATTTAGATTAATCAGTTGACTTACCGAAAATAGATATCCTATGATGAGATCGGCGTCCCTAGGGGTGTCTAAAGCGTCTTTCTCAAGAACGTCGGTCCTTAACCAGCGACAGTCGACGAACGCCCGGACTGTGTTGTCATCATGAACACTGTTGAAGGAAATATTTCAATGAAGTAAATGGTATAATCCTACTAATATTATAAACGCGAAAGTTTGTAAGTGTGGATGTATGTTTGTTACTCTTTCACGTAAAAACTACTGGATGGATTTTAATGAAACTTTACAATAATATAGCTTATACATCAGAATAGGACATAGGCTACTTTTTATCCCGGAAAAAGCAGACCACGTGGGCGGAGCCGCGAGCAAAAGCTAGTATATTATATAAACTAAGATATTATCTTAGTTTCTACGCAAGATTATATCGAGTGTACGTAATTTGATATTTTTTTTAATAGCATATGGCAAACGAGCAAGTGGGTCACCTAATGGTAAGTGATGTCCACCGCCCATGTACGCCCACAATACTAGAAGAATCATAGGCGCTTTGCCGACCTCAAAGGACCTTACACATACATTTGTCTCAATGCGGGAATCGAAGCCACGGCCTCTCGATTCACAGCCGGCTAGTCGCCCACTGCGCCAAATCTCTCAATCTATTATTAGTTTTAACATATTATTTAAAGAACCCATATGAAACTAGTCTTTGTAATTAAATTTGGATTCCAATGCAATTTAAGTAAGTACCTAAAAAGGTGGTAAGTACCCTCGTATGCGAGAGGCAATACCGTCTGGGTTTGTACCACCGCTTTGTCTATTTCTGCTGTCAAGCAACAGTGTGTAAGCACTGTTGTTTTTCGGTTTCAAGGACATTGCCGCCAGTGAAATCACTGAGCATTATGCGACTTAATATCTGATGTCTCGGGGTGACAGGCACAGTACAGTGCCATGCAGTGCTTTGTAATTCAAAGTTCTGTGTGGTGTTACTTCTGTTTATGGGTAGGCGTGGTGTTTACCATCAGGCGAGATCTAGGCTTGTATCGTCATACAATCCAATAAAAAAAAGAAACTTATATGCAACTAGTCTTTGTAATTAAATTCGGATGCCATTGCATGTCGTCTAAGTAAGTACCTAAAATGATGTTTTAAAAGTTACAGCTACGAACCTTCAAAATATTCCATTGTTAAACAAAAATCCACCTAGCTCAGCTGTCTACGTACAGATAGCATTTTAAACGTCCAATTAGAGGTAGAATTTTATAATTTCGTTCTCATCGGGACTTGAATTCCCTTTAGCAAAAATAAAATGTACCTACGGATGCTTCGTTAATTTTTAACCTTTATAATTGTATTCACCGTCAGGAATAAAAATGCTTATTTCGCGTTCACTTTCTTTTTTCCCTTTGTTTACGAGAGATAGTTGCCTTTTCCGAGATTAGAAAAAAGAATGTGTAATGAAGTGTCATGAGCAGTAAATGGGTTATATTAAAATTCTGGGCGCGTGGAAACGGTTGTGTTTTTTCGCTTGGATGGAATTTTGTGTACAAAAAAATATAAAAATAAATAATAGCAGTTGTAAATAAGATACGTTATTTTGCTCTTTGACGCTAGTTGCTTATCTGCTCATATGTTCTAATTTACTATGTAGGTCCTTGATATGCGAGAGGCCGTATTGTATGTTATCACTGCTTTATGTATTTCTGCTACCAAGCAGTAGGTAGCATATCGCTCGTCAAGTAAGAATCGCCCTCAAGTGCCACTCCTGTCCATAACCAAAAATAAAACAACAGAACCTTGAATTACAAAGCACTGTATAGCATTGTAGTACGCTCATCACTCCGAGACATACGATACTAAGTCTCATAACGCCCAGTAATTCACTGGCTTCAATATCCTTCAAACCGAAACACGAGCCTACTTGACGGCAGCAAATTATTTTCTTTTGAAGTATCGTATTTTACAGCGGATATAACTGTAATTACCAAAATACTTTCCTGTTTGGAGGCAGTTTAACAAAATCAATATTTATAATGAAAGGAAATTTGTAGGGACTAGAAACAACACCCAAAATAATTATAGTTTTAATTGGCTTACGTAGATTTTTATGTTATTTACCGTATACTTTTACCTTTGAATATAGCTTTGTCTTATATAATAACGTATTCTGCGTCGGAAGCTAAAATAATTCAATACTATCTAAATATTTTACCAAAAAATGGATCCACATATGTCTGAGACACATATTATTTTACCTTCTTTATTATCATTTCCATACGATCGTTCCGACACGATCATATACAGGGTTATTTTTAAAACACTGACAACCTCGCAGGGCCATATAGCTGACCCCATAAGGAACAACTTTTGTTCTACGAGTTTGGACATAACTCAATACATGAGAAAAAAAAAATGATTTTACTAGTTTTTGTTATGTAGTGTTTTTGTTCGTACGTCTACGTTTCAATCATAAACGAACAACCCGACGCTAGCGCCCGCTTGCGCTGCTAATGATAATAATCTAGTTAATTTCTATTGCTGGCGGGGTTTGTAGCCAGTATGTACATACCTACACTGAGTCCATAATCCCTTCATACTTTACCAGGCTTAGGACTAGCTACATTAAACAATTAAAAACAAATACAGTATTTAAACATCTAAAATATGTTACGATTACGTAACAAAATATTTTTTTGTCGTTTTCTAAAGTTTAATTAAACCAATTTAATATTGGTAGGTTGGTTTCTTTACTTTTTATTGTTTAATGGAGGCGTATTTAAATAGTAGAATCAGCGTGCAACAGTGAAATCAGCTGACGGCTGGGTGTAGGTATTATCGATCGATACGGCGCGGCCACGACAGGGTCATTGAACTGACGCGCGCGCCCGCGTGTATTACGTAATCTGCGAAGCGCGCAGAGCGTAGGTAACATTCAAGACGGAAATTAAATTCATACTTATTTTTGTATGAGAATAAAATCTAACAAATTACGAAAAGTCGTAGAACATAAGTAGTAGCAAATGACCTTAGGAATCTAGTCCTGCGAGGTTGTCAGTGTTTTAAAAATAACCCTGTATATGGTGATTCTTTATGGGAAGCTAGAGACCACAGAGGGCCTAAATCTCGTATACCGATTCGGTAAGGATCGGGAGATAGCAACATTCGATACTACTGATGAAATGAGTAGATCGCTGGCCTAAATATAAGCCACGCCTGCCTATGAACAGACACAACACCAAGGAGAACTTTGAATTACTGCATGGCACAGGACTGTGTTCGTCATCCCGAAACATATATTGTTAAGTCTCATAATGCCCTGTACTTTCACTCGCTTCAATATCCTTCAAACTTGAGCACACCAGTGCTTACACTTGATAAAGCTAACTAAAATGATAACCTACCTAGATGGACTCTTTCAAACTAAATTTTTACCACAGCCTATCTCCTAATAAGGCGTAATAAATTATCCAACTAAAAAAATCAATACTCACCTAATAGCAATATGATGCCAACGGAAGTCGTACAGAGGTACTGCTAAGTAGATTGACCGTGAAGTCCCGGATCCCGCGTGGACTAGTCTTGCTGCTCCCCGCCCTGCTAATTCCAGAGACAGGAAGGATCCTGTGCGGCGCCGAGAGCGTAGGGAGAACAGAGTTCCCTGGCCGTAACCACCGCTCTAGGAACAGAAAAGTTATATTCAATTTTTATTTTTCAAAGATATTCCGAAATAGTACTGGTTGCTGAAGATCCTGGTTAGGAATCTAGCCCTTTTTTTAAGTTAGATAATGCACCTACGCTCTCTCTAGTATTAGAGATTTTGCTTCCAACTGGCAGATTTTATAATTTTTAATAAAATTATAAATTAATCACACTAGAACGTTTATGTAGCGTACATTATTATTATAATACTAGGCGGTAACCAGGCAAGTTGGCCTCCTGATGGATCATATCACCTAGGTGTACAAATTCCTTGATGCACAAAGAGAAATACTTTTTTCCACTTTATTCCAGATGATATTACGCAGGTGCACAAAGCCGAATCCTATATTCCACGTCTAATATTTCATTAAGTTTATTATAAAGATAAGCAGATCAATGAGGGGTGTGTAGTCATCTAGATCTCTGATGCTAAAAGTCAGGTTAGCTAGAACAAGGTTGTCGATTGTTTGTTCAAAGAATATCAAGCAAACAATAAGCAGAATTATTTTAAAATTTCATCATGTTGTTCTTTTACAAGTATTCATTATTGTCAATGAATAATGATGAAAAAGGAACCCAGAAGATTTATTTTAAATTAAACATTGTAATACTTTATTCAAATGTCAATTCAAAATTGTAGCACAAAAAGAATACGAAGTGGAAATGTAATGGAAATCAATTCCAGTATTTTTATTTGTCGCTTCCTTGATTATTGGAATTCGTATCTGTCTTCGAAGTCTTTAGAATGTTCAAGGTTTATCTTTTTATTTTATACTGATTTCAATCATACTTTGGAACTCAGTATTTGGAAGAATTTATTTAATTTGACATGATTGTTCTCGGTCATTTAAAGGAAGTCTAATGTGATACGTCGTTTTTTCAAATGCGCAATTCTACCCCAGTATCTTAATTTTATAACAAACATCACAATGTATATACCCCTGAGTGGTAATCGGTATTCTAATACACCATGGCATCTCCACTAGATCAATGACAATTGCCCATTCTTCTAATATATTCAAAATAATTAATATTAAAGTGATTTCTCATCTGTATCAATCAAAACCCGTGGCATTTTTAATTTATTTCTTGAAGTTTTTCTTATAGGTTTACAACTCTTTAAAGCCGAGCTATTCACTTAAGGAACGATATTGCAGAATTGGATCCAAAACCGTCCTTACGGGTTGCTGAAATTACTCGGCCAAGGTTGGAGGTTTTATATCTCAGGCATGAAAACTAGCCTGTCAACTCCCACTTATATTTTGATAAGTATGTTTTATGAGAGAATTATACCAATTTTATCAGTAACCCGAGGCCAAAAACTGACTTCTTGTTTTTAACAATATACCAAAGTTACAAGTTTATAATCTTTTATTTTTAGACGCGTATCAAATTGCTCGAATTGATGGTGATATAAATATTATTACAAGCCTTATTTTTATGAAATGTGTGGGAAGATATATTGGAGCTATATACAAGATAATATGTGGGTTGGAAGTCTATAAAATCGACCTTGATTGTCTCAGTGAATCCAATGAAAGACAATTTTATTATTACAGAATTCAGAAACCTTAAATATTGAGATCGGTTTTGTTCCAACAAATAAAAATATCTATTATTATAATTCCGTATATCCATAGGGTATATACCTTATTGTAGAATGTGTTTAGTAGCGAGATTGAAATGGATCTGAATGAAATATCACTTTTCATTCATAACTAGAAAAAAATATTAATGAACTAATACCACTGCTAATATCCAATTAAATATTCCATGCTTATCAAAGAAAGAACTTAAGTCATTATGAAACAACAATTTTTAATAAAACTTCAAAAACAATTGTAATAAAAAGCGATTATAAAAATTTTCAACTTGGTTTTACAATTCATTGGCTACCAAAATCGACTTAAAAAGTTCCTTAAGTAATTCAGATATTAACTTGAAAAATCTTGAAGTGTCTTCGAAGCTGTTACTATTTTAAAATGTTTTCTTTGAAGATGTTTTAATTAATTACTTACTTTCTCATATTTATTCCAGAAATAAAGAAGTTCATCAAATTATTAAAGTGCTAAGCAGGAATAAAAAATGACTTTAATCTTCAACCTCATTCCGTCTAGATTTTTTTCATTTACCCGAGGTTTTTGTTAAATGATAAGACATTAGTCATACTGTTTATAGTAGGAGATCCCACCTAACAACGACCTTCACCCATCTGTTTACCGGATGAAACATATATTTTCGGGTATAAAATGTGTTGCTGATCACATACCAATAGGGTTGCCTAAAAGAATATGGTCAAGGATATGATTAATTAAAATTTGAAAAAAATATTTTTTTTTATAATTTCACTGATCTGTTTACCAAAAAAATGAACCTTCAATGAAAAGTGTACAATGTATACTACCTGAAAAAGCTAGGTTGCCTATCTTTTTCTGGGCACTACTACCGGGTTGCCGTGTGCAAAGAGGTAACAAAAAAGTGGTAATTGCGCTCTGCTTTCCGCTTCAAAAGTATATTAAAATGAAGGAAATTTCATTGCGAATTCAGTAATATAGGGTTGCCAATGAAAATCTGTTCATGGATAAGGGTTGCCTGGCTTTGAAATCCGAAAATCGGAGCAAGTTAGATATGAGTTTGTTTCGCCAGGTCTTCTCAGGAAGGGTCGCCTTTGGATCTGGTGGTAGTTTTAAAACAACAATCTGGAGATACACATGATACGTATTAATCTGCCTTATAACTAATTATATATTATTGTATAAAAGGCCTTGTACTTCCGCAAATAATTTGGATTGAAAGACCGGACTAAAAACAAGCCCACTGAATTTGTCTAGCCGGATCATCTCAGGGCTGGGTCGCGCCGCGTTGCATCCAGGGGTAAAGGAAGCCCACTTAAGTTTGTTTCGCCGGGTCTGCTCAAGAGGGGTCTTTTTTGGATCCGGTGGTAGTTTTAAAATACGTGCCGTTTCGATAATGCCTATGGTCTATATCGACGACCCTCCCCAATATATAACGATTCTGGACTATTCCACTACGCATGCGCACTCTTTTCCATTGTACAGATTCATAGCACGCATCTGATGAACTGCGCCCTCCTCTATTGCATCACATAGTACGCGCAATGCTTCTCTCTCGTTCATGAAATGAAATGAAATCGTTTATTAATCGTGCAGGCAATTGAAATAGCGCTTATGACAAGTCAGTACAAAAGTAAAAGAAACTTATATATAGAAATCAGTATCAACGAATGTATACATACATTTTTTTTTTTTTTTTTTTTATTTTAATTCACAAAACTGATGTACAATCTTTGATGCCATATATAAAAAGTTATAAATTAATTCGTTTGATTGACATCTACTAGATGTGAATCTATCATGCATAATATTTAGAGTTAGACAAACTAAATTAAAAATTATATTCTATATGTATAACATTGGGTTTTGATTTAAGGTGAGAGATAATTTTTAATTAATTATCTCTTTGAGCTGGGATTTTATTGAGGCTACAGAACCTGTAAAGATATCTATATCGCTACGAACAGAGTTGGCAAGAGAAACCATGCGGGATATTGGTGAAGAAAGACCTATATTTGTGCGACTGTGAGGCAGTACAAATGTTTTTCTGTTAATTAGTCGACTACTAGGACGAGGAATACATATTTTCACGTTTTGTAAAAGCTCAGGAGAGTCTATGTAACCGTTAATTAGCTTAAACAGAAATATTAAATCTAACGTTTTTCTCCGTGCGCTTAGAGATTTTATTTTATAGTGACTCAACCTAGAGTCATATGAGTTCAAAATACGGCATTTGTGGTCCGAGTAACTTAGTTGGTACAAAAACCTTTTCTGAACGCGCTCAATCCTATCTGAATGCACTTGATAAAACGGGCTCCATACTGTACTACAATATTCCAGAATACTCCTTATGACGCTGTTGTAGATAGAAATAGTGAGGCGAGGTTCTTTAAAAATTTTCATTTCCCTGACGATGAAACCTGATAATTTTGACGCCTTATTTATAATTTGGTCGAAGTGGTTTCTAAAGTTTAAACTACTATCCAATAAAACACCCAGGTCCCTAATAGAATCAACCTCTTTGAGCGGACTATTGTTAATTACGTAACAAGTTTCGCATGAGTTCCTTTTCTTGGTGAATTTAATAAAATAACATTTATTTTGATTTAATTCCATATTATTCTGTATACACCAACTACATACAATGTTTATATCTAATTGAAGTTGGACTTTATCAAAATCAGTGTAAATAGTTCTAAATATTTTTAAATCATCAGCAAAAAGTTTAAATTTTGAATTAATTTTTCTACCTAAATCGTTTATGAAAACTAAAGAAAACAGTGGACCCAGGTGTGACCCCTGAGGTACCCCTGATGATACAAAACATTGTTTTGATTTAAACCCCTTAACATAGACTAGTTGAGAACGGTTTCTCAAGTACGATTCGCACCAACGCAGCAACGACCCATGAACTCCCATGCTTTCCAACTTAGCAACTAATAAGTGATGATCTACCAAATCGAAGGCTTTTTTAAAGTCTGTGTATATTGCATGAACTTCTCTTCCACTATCTAATACTGATGATATATAAGAGACATACTCAATTAGATTAGTTGCTGTCGATTTTTTTGGGCGGAAACCGTGCTGGTTGTCATCTAGCATATTATTGAAGTGAGAGAACATTTTCTTCTGAACAAGAGATTCAAGAATTTTACCACACGCGGAAAGAATTGATACTGGTCTATAATTTGCTACATTTTCAACACGGCCAGATTTAAAGATCGGTGTGATGTGTGCGATTTTCCACTGATCAGGGAATAGTTCCTTGCGATAGAGAATTGTTGAATATTATAGTCAGTGGATTAGCTAGGTTAGCTGCACATTTTTTAAGAAAAAGTGGAGGAATTGAATCCGGCCCTGGACCCTTTTCACAGTCTAGGGAAAACAAATAATCATAGACTTCTTTTACTTTAATTTTACAAATGCTGAATGTGTTGTTACAGCAATTGGATGCGACTGAACCTTTAAAACTTCTATTCGTACTATAGACAGAGAGAAAATGATCGGAAAACAAGTCACAAATTTCTTGACCACCCCTGGCAAAATTAGTGTCATTTAATGTCATTTTATTTGGGATGTAGTTTTTATCGATTCGTTTATTTTTAAAATATTTCCAGACATATTTAGGATTATGACGCAAATGTATTGCTATATTCTTTTTAAATTTGGAATAACATTCTTTTATCAACAAGCTGCAACGCCTTCTCAGACATTCAAACGTTTGTTTATCCCTGGGGTTCCCATATTTTTTATGTAAATTGTGATATTTCGCTTTTTCCGCAATAACATTAAGTAAAGCTCGACTGTACCAGACAGGGTAACATTCATCGCGTGGTTTGGTAGTTGGTGTATATTGTTTAATAATTGGCATAAGAACATCATAAAATCTCGACAACATTTCATTAATATTTGTAATAGAACTCCATTGATCAGACCAGTTAATTTTCGACAGCTCCTCGTTGACAGCTTCGTAATTGCAGAGATAAAAGTTTAAATAAGGAACTTTATTCTGCACTAGGGGATTATATCGATTAATTGTAAGCGAGATTTCAAGCGCTGGATGATGCTGATCAATGGGTAAAAAAGGACTTGCAGCTTGAGATACCAACACTGTGCTGTTACCACTACTCAGAACTAAGTCTAACATACGATTTGAGATATTGACTACCGTATTGCATTGATGGAGGTCATTAAATGCAAGCATGTCTAAGAAATTGTTTTCATCTTTATTAGTAGCGCCTTTGGGCGCTAAGAAACCTGAATCTGCGTTATATTCCCAACAAATATTACCCATATTGAAGTCACCTATCAGCAAGTTAATGGATTTATCTTTGCTTTTTTTATTAATTACCTCTGTAAAATTATTGAACAGTATATCGATATAGTCTTGTTTGATTGGAGGTGGGATGTAAACTGCACAAATATTAATATTTAAGCCATTGTCACATTTGATTGTGATCCACAATTCTTCACAATGCGACTCCCAAGTGTATCTCCGTAAAACCTCATATTTGTCTAGAATTGCAACGAACACTCCCCCACCATCTCTCTTAGTAACTGCAGATACCGTGGACGACCTGTCACGTCTGCACACTCTGTACATACATAGCATCTTCAAAATACACTCGGCAATTACACTAAATCTATTTATTATTATTATTTTTCCATATTTTACTATGGAATAGTCCAGAATCGTTATATATTGGGGAGGGTCGTCGATATGGACCATAGGCTTTTGCTGGTGGGAGGATACTTGTATCCGACCGGATAGCGACCACCGTACATTGGTGCTAAAACCTGCCATAGTGGCCCACCTTGTGTGAGTCGCGTTCCAGGGTCAGCCAGTGTATATCCGGTTCTCCCCATGGGGCCCCCTGATCCTAACCCTTTTCCCATCCCTTTTACCTTCCCCTCCCCCTTGGCCCTTTGGCAGGCCGGCATGATCTTGCCGACCTACGATGGGCACATTGTTTATCGTTGGTCGACACTATTCCTGGATTGCGCTACACTTACCATCAGGTGTAGCGTAGTCACATTGCCGAGCCATGATAAAAAAAAAAAATTGTCCTTATCGAAACGGCACGTGTTTTAAAACTGTAGAGGAACGGGTTGTTGGTGTTCCTCTGGTGAAGGAGGAGATCTCCAGTCAGGCGGGTGTTGTACCTGACCGGCCGCGGCCCCTCCAATGGTTGATGTTCGGAACTTGTATAAATACAAATCTTCGCTCAAATTTCGCTAGCGCGATGCAGGATCGTTGGTGTTGTGCAGCACGCTAGATGTCGCCACATCACTCCCCCCCGGAGACCGGAGGTCGATGAACTTCGATCTTTCCATTGTATCATTGCTGTCATTGCTTCTCAGTCTTTGCCAGTGCCATATTGCTCTATCCCAGTGAGTCGGGACCTTCGCGCTTATAGTTCTAGTGAGTCAGAACTGTGCGCGGGTAGTCAGCTCCAGTGAGTCGGAACTGAGGGTATTCGAATCCAGTGAGTCGGACTCGAAGCTTGCGTAGTCGGCGATGAGGCGTGTCACGGTGGTTGAGCTGCGAGAACCGGCGAGTGCCCGTAGAATATCCGGCTGTATAGCGCAGTGATGCCGTGATGATGCGTGTGCCGAAGTCGCTTGAAGATGTGCCGAGGGTAGGTACCAGCCCTGCGTCGTGCTGCATGCGTGTGGTTAAACCCTGGAGGCTTGCGAGTGATGGCTGGCAGTGCGAAGTGCTGATTGGCTAGAAGGAAGTGGCGAAATGACGATGCGTTGCTAGGCGACGATGTAGATGGTCCAGTTGGAGTTCCGATGTAGGTGCTGGGATGTTGTTCAGCGTCTGGGGTCACCACTGTAGAGGAACGGGTTGTTGGTGTTCCTCTGGTGAAGGAGGAGATCTCCAGTCAGGCGGGTGTTGTACCTGACCGGCCGCGGCCCCTCCAATGGTTGATGTTCGGAACTTGTATATATACAAATCTTCGCTCAAATTTCGCTAGCGCGATGCAGGATCGTTGGTGTTATGCGGCACGCTAGATGTCGCCACAAAACTACCACCGGATCCAAAAAAGACCCCTCTTGAGCAGACCCGGCGAAACAAACTCAAGTGGGCTTCCTTTACCCCTGGATGCAACGCGGCGCGACCCAGCCCTGAGATGATCCGGCTAGACAAATTCAGTGGGCTTGTTTTTAGTCCGGTCTTTCAATCCAAATTATTTGCGGAAGTACAAAGCCTTTTATACAATAATATATAATTAGTTATAAGGCAGATTAATACGTATCATGTGTATCTCCAGATTGTTGTTTTAAAACTACCACCAGATCCAAAGGCGACCCTTCCTGAGAAGACCTGGCGAAACAAACTCATATCTAACTTGCTCCGATTTTCGGATTTCAAAGCCAGGCAACCCTTATCCATGAACAGATTTTCATTGGCAACCCTATATTACTGAATTCGCAATGAAATTTCCTTCATTTTAATATACTTTTGAAGCGGAAAGCAGATGAGCGCAATTACCACTTTTTTGTTACCTCTTTGCACACGGCAACCCGGTAGTAGTGCCCAGAAAAAGGTAGGCAACCTAGCTTTTTCAGGTAGTATACATTGTACACTTTTCATTGAAGGTTCATTTTTTCGGTAAACAGATCAGTGAAATTATAAAAAAAAATATTTTTTTCAAATTTTAATTAATCATATCCTTGACCATATTCTTTTAGGCAACCCTATTGGTATGTGATCAGCAACACATTTTATACCCGAAAATATATGTTTCATCCGGTAAACAGATGGGTGAAGGTCGTTGTTAGGTGGGATCTTAGACCATTAAGTCGTGAACAAAAGACTGAAAAATATATTTTGCTTGGGCTTTACTCTTCGTTTTTCACTTTTAAAGATACCAGACGAACTATATAACTTTATACAATGTGCCCAATTTTTTTTTTCTTAATAGCCTCTTATTATATTCTGTCTTATTTGCCTGCACCTCTCCACTATTGAGATGAGTAACAAGGCCTTAGTCAAACACGCTCGCCAATGTAGATTGGTAGCAAAAAATATTAAACGCCTGTTTCACCAAATAAAATATGACATATTTTATTTCATAACTACCTTTGACATATATACCTATTTTTATATCGGAAGAAAGATGTATACAGGCAATTGCAAAAAATGCTGTCATTTATGTTAATTGGTGGTTAAATGGGACCAGAATATTGTAAAAACACCCTTAACAAAATTAAGTTCGAAAAAAGTTTAACGAACTTGAAAATAGATTCATATCGGAGCGATAGAAATAGGATTTTGCCAAATTTATAAATTTTATTTTCATTTCCTAAGTAGTTTGGATATTAGTAAGTTTTTTCAATTGGAATAGTTTGAAGCAGCTGCGGTCCTTTGATCGATTCTCGTAAATCACTTTTCAGTATTACAAGCTTATAGTTTGCACTATAATTAATAGCATTATCGTTATTTTCTTTTATAGCACAAGCCAGCTAACGAGCAAAGACGACCTGATGGTAGGTTATCGCCACCGCCTCTGAACACAATATCAGAGGATCGTAGACACATTATGAAGGGAATAGGGTTGGGAGGCAATGTTAGATCTTCTAGAAATCTCACTCATCGTACGAAACGCCAGTTGCGTTAAGTTGCGAAAGCTGCCACTTCACATTGGTTTTGTAATACAATGGTAATAAACCGCTCGTACCGGCCCATGCGTGTACAGCATATCTGTCAAGCGTGGCTTTACCACTTAAGGTACTGCTTAAAATATAGACAGATTCGACATGATAATTTTCAATCTTGCAGAAGGCTGATTAACATTTACTGATTTGCTGATATGATCAGCAATATTAACGAGAATCCAACAAATCTCCCTCCACTCTCATACAGATCTTTAAACGGTATTGCAACTACAATTATAGTTACGTTATTCATATCAAGGGTGGTAATGATCACCATCGGGTGCTCAAGTTACCCGTTTGCTAATCTTCTGCTATTAAAAAAGACATACACGCCCAAATGCCACTTTACATAATAATACCAGTAAAACGTGCCATACACTATACCGATGTGCGGCTGGCCAAGTGCCAATATATTCAGCCCTGCATTTACTTGGTTACGGTGCATTGCCACGAAATGCGGCTGGTAAATGCAGGATTCAGATTACTCAACAAGTTACTAGACTACACCTGCTGAACTATCTAGTTACATATTGATTACAATCAGTCTGTTTCAGATGGTTCTACTATACTGATAAAACTAAAGTCGCTTAAATTAAGCCTTTAAGATTATTTGCTTAAGAGGTCCCAGTTTTCTAATTTCAAGGGCATTCTTGAGCTGTTTTAATGAACCTTTATTCTCAGTCCCTACATTAGGAACAGTAATTAGTTCTTGACATACCAATTTGCAATGCTAAATCTTAGAGCCTTGGCGTAAAATTTGCGTTTTTTATTCTCTGAGTAATACTAAAATGCTGTTAATCTAAAATAAATAATAAACTATGACCTACCTCAGGCCGTAGCCTCAAAGAAACGAACAGCGTGAACTCTCTAGGGAAAGTCTTCCCCGCACTGAAGAGTTCTGACGACGCAATCCAGATGTAGGAGTTAGGCCTCAGGCTGAACGCGTGAGGTCTGTCAGAAACTGGTCCCCACCGTGCTTGCGCCGGGTGGAAGTTGCGCCTGGCTCCAGGTGCCAGCGGATTTATTGTCCCTGTACAAATAAGTCAAAATTAATCCGTAACTGCGATCGTCTAAAATTGGAGTAGTGAATTTGCATATTTATATCAATTTGGCTATTAATGGTGTCATGTACATTTTTCACTGGAGATCCTAAATTTATAAATAATTGAAGCTAGAGAAAAATCTAACTAATAGGATATTTTAGTACTTTTTTTTTATCTGAGCACGGCAAAGTGACTGCACTACACCTGATGTTAAGCGTAATGCAGACCAAAAAACCAGCGACCAACGACAAACAATGAGCTTATCGGTGGTCACCAGAGTCATGCCGGCCTGTATAAATGCTTCTTCCCTTTTTGGCGAGGGAAGAAGCAAATAGAGGGGCCTGGGACAGGCGAGGCGGATGACCGATGCAGGCACAGTGATACAAGGATGTACCCCTATACCCGCATCAACATATATGTTTTGATTGTAAGAAAATCTCTTAGGCCATTAAAGTTCGATAGGCGGAACGCGTAGCATGGCGTTACGATAAAAAATGTGAATGCAAGCTGTAAACGCTGTTTTGATAAAACCTAAAATAACAATGCATAAATAACAAATAAAAATGATTTGTTCAGCATAATTTTAAAGAATATCACACTGCACGCTCCACAAGACAAAGTTTGCGGCCTTGAATATTAACATGGTATTGATATTATTATGTTATTCTACAACTAAATTGAGTTACAAATAACGGTCTTATTGCTAAAAGCGATTTCTACCATACAACCTTGAATGGTTATGGATTTCATACTAAAGAATTACAGAAATACAAAATGTCAGACTGAGACCAAAAGTTTATAATACAATAGTCAATAATTGTTCTTGGTTTAATAATTGCTCTTTGTTGCTGTTATAGCAATCGTTATGATGTACACACATTTTTGAAGTGTAAACTTCTTTTAGCGCGGTACGCATATTTTTAAAGATTTTTTTTTTATTATCCTGGCTCGGCAAAGTGACTACGCTACACCTGATGGTAAGTGTAGCACAATCCAAGAATAGTGTTGACCAACGATAAACAATGTGTCCATTGTAGGTCGGCAAGATCATGCCGGCCTGTCAAAGGGCCAAGGGGGAGGGGAAGGAAAAGGGTTAGGATCAGGGGGCAAGCCCCCTGGGGAAAACCGGATATACACTGGCTGACCCTGGAACGCGACCTACACAAGGTGGGCCACTATGGCAGGTTTTAGCACCAGTGTACGGTGGTCGCTATCCGGTCGGATACAAGTATCCTCCCACCAGCCACCAGCAAATCTCTGATCTCGCGACAGCGTAGACGCTAGAACCGTAACCGAGACGCTTGAAGTGAAAACTTCTTTTAACGCTAAAAAATGCGTGACTTTTTTAAAGTGATAACTTAATTTGATATCTAGCACACAAAGTTAAAGTCGAAATTCCGTTAATAAAAGTAAAAGGATATAATCCGTACCACTCCCCGTTGAGCTATCGCTGCTTATATCGCTCCCGCCCTAACCATAATATTTCTAAATATATCTCACTAACTATTGCTCGTGGCTCCACCCGCATGATTAGCCTTTTGCTAAATAAAAAGTAACCTATGTCCTAATCCAAGTCATGATCTAACTGTGTGCCAAATTTAATCCAAAACCGTTCAGGCGCGATTGTCTAACAAGCATCTAAATTATTCAAACTCACAATCATCCAAACTTTCACATTTATAATAGTAGTAAGATTATTTGACATAAGTAAGACTAAGCATGACGTAATTCCAAGTTCATTAATCAGTTTTATAAGCTAGACGCTATACGAAACAGTTCCATTAATTAACAGACCTATAATATCTAACTACCTATCAACCGAGCAGCGTAGATCATTAATCATCTAAAATTAATAACCACACTACTCAATAGCACCATACACAAAAACTATACTATTATAAGGTTCTATACAAGCAATTTTCGTTAGGGCCATAAATCGTCATACACTGGGGAATGTCAAAGAACACAATATACCGGTGGACCGTCAAAGAGTAATATTCTCATATTGTTACCCCTATCTAAACATGATTATAGTGTTTATTTAGTCTTTAAAATGTATTTCTTTAGTCTTTAAACTTACAAGGTGGTCCATCGTATGCGAGAGGGGGTCTGGGTTGGTATAACCGCTTTTTCTATTTCTGTCGCCAAGCAACAGTGTGTAAGCACTGTTGTGTTTCGGTTTGACGGACATTGACGCCAGTGAAATTACTGGTCATTATGAGGCTTAGCATCTTATGTCTCGGGGTGACGAGCGTAGTTCAGTGCCATGCAGTGCTTTGTAATTCAAAGTTCTGTGTGGTGTTGTTTTTGTTTATAGGCAGGCGTTGCGCTCACCATCAGGCGAGCGCCTAGCTCATCTCGTCATTCAATCAAATAAAAAAAATGTGTTTGATGGTACATACCTATACGAGGTCTAGTACAAGTTATAAATACCCTAATAGTTTGCGAATTCTTATTTTAAAATTACTATTAACGAAATGTCAGACTATTCATTCATAAGACAAAAAGTAAAAAATAGTTCGAAAAAATGATGGTTTTGTAAATGAGACCTTTAAATCTCATCGGCATAAAGCCTTACTAATAATATAATATTGATTTTATTTATTTAACTTCAAAGATCATTCAAAAATATTTTCCCAAATTTAGTTTCCTTTGTAAATCATGAAGCTGCAAACACAACTACATGATTACTACATCTCATTAGCGATTGATGCCTGCGTAATTCTCAACATACGTGCGTTGCAAACCTAACTTGTAACATATTCTGCGCATGTATTTGCTTTATACACACGTTAATACATTCAGGTACGTGCATTGTGTATACACCCTTGATTAGTTATGCGTCTGGTACCAAATAGTTTAATTTTATTACGTACTTTTTTCGTTCTAACTCCGGGCAACTCATGTGTGAACTTTCGAATAGAAAAACCTGGTATTTGAACTCGGGCCGTCTATAAACAAAAACAGCACCATACGGAGCTCCGAATTTGCAGTGTTTTAGCCAATGCGTGGTACTAGATTATAGACAGGGAGCCCTCGAGTAGCTGATCCACTTGACTACTATCAAGCTCGTTTTCCGTGAGTAGCTTCGTTTCGATGAGACGCCCAACAATTCCCTATGCGAAAATTCTCTACTGTGGTAGCTAACAGAGGTAGCAAGGATTAAATATGTCGATTTGATGAGTCCCAAAAATTTATTACTAACAGGTTATTTTTTTGTTAAATCTGATGATAATTATCTAAATTATTCGAAAAGATATTTGTCCTACAAAATGTATGGTTTGATCAAAGAGTCCCCCCCTTCCAACATGTATCGATAACGAGGTCATCAAAAATGATTACTAACCAGCTGCTTTTTTTTTGTTACTTACTTAATATGTATATAATTCAACAGTCATATTGTCCTACAAATTGCGTGGTACGTTATCCCGGTCCTACGCTCAGAAATTGTTAATACCACAAGACCATTTTTCTCATTACTAACTGTAGGACAAAAGTATTACATAATAGGTTAGTGTGTTCTCTACCCAAATGAAACAATGTCCTACAAGAAAACAGGTATGTATCACTAGTCCGACAAGAATTGTAATTTTTTCGTTTTCCTATTTGTAACATAAGAGACAGTGAAAACACCTTTTTTTAAATAACTAATTTTTTTTGTAAACTAGTACAACAATTAAGTAAATAAATACAGTAGCTACAAAAATGTATCATTTATTTAAAATTTATTATGTATTTACATATAAAAAAAACAATGGGTTGCACTCCGGGAGTGCCGGCAGAAGTGAAAACTTAAACATTAACGTTGTGCATTTTTGAATATTTTGGAATGAAGAGGGAATAATTTCACACGAATTGCTTTATTTATCAGCATAAAAGTACTATCATTTACATATGTGATTAAACACAATATTCATTTATTGCGCTATCGTACACAAAAATATCAATTTATATTACATAACAAAGTCCGGTCAAAGTCCTGTCAAAGTCCGGTTACAGTCCGGTCATAGTCCGGTCAAAGTCCAATCAAAGTCCGGTCAAAGTACACACTATCGTAGACAAAAATGACAATTTAAATTACAGTACCTGGGCGACCGAGCTCTGCTCGGGTGAAAAAAAAAAAGTAGTATTATTATTCGCCAATAGATGTCAGGAATTAAGTCTAACCTCAAAGCAAACACTCATTGACTTCGTGTTACTTAACAACTCCATCTGCTGTTGTGCTCACAAAAAAGTAGTATTATTATTTGCCAATAGATGTCAGGAAGAGTCATATTTTTCTTCCAAGTTTATGTTTAAGTTGATAAAACACGAATAAAATGACATTTTCTAAAAATGATTCCTAGCTAGATCGATTTATCGCCCCCGAAACCCCCTATATACTAAATTTCATGAAAATCGTTAGAGCCGATTCCGAGATTCTAATCTTTATATATATAATTCTTCTGTGAGTGTGTATGTTCCTGAACTTCTCTTAAACGACTGGACCGATTTTGATGAAATTTTTTGTGTGTGTTCAAGGGGATCTGAGAATGGTTTAGATTCACAATTTTGTCCGCTGGACAATGTTTTTTTTATTAATTTTTAATTTATTAGTAGTTGTTGAGTTGTCGTTGCGAAGCTTGCCGTGATGACGGGTCGTATAGCGTCTAGACTGGACAGGGACAGGACAGGGACAGGACAGTGAGACAGGACAGTGAGACAGGAAAGTGAGACAGGACAGTGAGACAGGACAGTGAGACAGGACAGTGAAACAGGACAGAGAGACATGACAGAGAGACAGGACAGTGAGACAGGACAGTGAGACAGGAAAGTGAGACAGGACAGTGAGACAGGACAGTGAGACAGGACAGTGAGACAGGACAGTGAGACAGGACAGTGAGACAGGACAGTGAGACAGGACAGAGAGACAGGACAGAGAGACATGACAGAGAGACAGGACAGTGAGACAGGACAGTGAGACAGGACAGTGAGACAGGACAGGACAGGGACAGGACAAGACGGGGACAGGACGGGGACGGGACGGGGACGGGACGGGACGGGGAAAGGACGGGGACGGGACGCGGACAGGACGCGGACAGGACGGGGACAGGACGGGGACAGGACGGGGACAGGACTGTCCAACCGGAGGGAGGTGGGAGACGACCTGACTTAGGTCGTCGAAGTCAATTAAATGTGCGACGGGCTACCTCACGTGCAATGGCGCAGTACCTCACTTAATTGCATTTAATGTAAATAAAACATTTGTATTAAGTTTTGACCACATTTTACACAAATATATTATGTAGGTGATACGAAGTTCACCGGGTCATCTAGTTATATATATATATAGATAGAATATGTATCTTTATATATATAATTCTTCTGTGAGTGTGTATGTCACTGAACTTCTCTTAAACGACTGGACCGATTTTGATGAAATTTTTTGTGTGTGTTTAAGGGGATCTGAGAATGGTTTAGATTCACAATTTTGTCCGCTGGACAATGTTTTTTTAATTAATTTTTAATTTATCGCTGAGCGTGTGTCTCGCAAAAACTCGAGAATGGCTGTACCGATTTGGCTAATTCTGATCTTGAAATATTTGTGGAAGTTCAGGGAAGGTTTACCCGGTGAGAAAAAATGAGTAACGGCACGGGACGGGACGGGACGGGACGGGACGGGACGGGACGGGACGGCACGGGACGGGACGGCATGGCACGGCACGGCACGGCACGGCACGGCACGGCACGGTTTTTAACTGGTGGGAGGATACTTGTATCCGACCGGATAGCGACCACCGTACACTGGTGCTAAAACCTGCCATAGTGGCCCACCTTGCGTGGGTCGCGTTCCGGGGTCAGCCAGTGTATATCCGGTTCTCCCCAGGGGCTTGCCCCCTGATCCTCACCCTTTTCCCATCCCTTTTTCCTTCCCCCCTCCTTGGCCCTTTGACAGGCCGGCATGATCTTGCCGACCAACGATGGACACATTGTTTATCGTTGGTCGACAATATTCTTGGATTGCGCTACACTTACCATCAGGTGTAGCGTAGTCACTTTGCCGAGCCAGGATAAAAAAAAAAAAAAAAAAAAAAAAAAATATATGTAGGTGATACGAAGTTCACCGGGTCATCTAGTATATATACAGTGTCATTTTGACACCCTATACTTAAATGAAACCATGTGTAGTGTTCGTTAATACAAGTACTTTGAGCTAAGACACTTTCTTATTAAAGGCATAATAAAAAAATAATATTTCCTAACAAATTAAATGCCGTTAACATTAGATTAATTTTAAACAGTCTGTATACGCGCGCACACACATATAAAAATCAACATACACACCCGTCATCGAATGAACGAGACACACACACATACATTACCATTAAGCTAGCAATACATGTTGGAAGAGATAAGGCCAACACGAGTGTAGGTAAATTAATACAAGGCAAGCGCTAGTGCCTAGACGTTCGGCAAGTTTATCGAAAACCAATCGAGTAGCCGGCTGTGAAGCGAGAGGCCGCGGGTTCGATCCCTGCACCGAGACAAATGTTTATGTGAACCACAAATATTTGTTTCCCGAAACAAACCCAGACCCCGGGCTGGGTGTTGTGAGACCAAAAGTCTCTCGTAGTTGCTGATACCCACGATACTATCCTGATACCCAAAAATACTATCTATACGTTGGTGTTAGTCATCACTCGGCAACACTCGTCCAACATGTATTGCGGGCTTTATACCGTCGAGGTCAATGTGCCCGCTTTATAAAAACGCCAAGCGTACAGAAGGCAAACGGCTCAAAATAGTAATTTAGGAATTGAAATAAATATTAGATTACCCTATGAAATGTAATAAAATCCTAAGTAAAATCGAATCTTGTAACTTTTATAATGATTATTTGTTTTTAGTCAAATTTGTGTTACCTATTTATAGGTATGTGCATTTCCCAAACACATTTTTTTTACGTTTTGTCATTATCAATGAACTAAGTAATACTGTCGCAACTTTTTCAGTGAATCTGTCGAGAGCGTCTTTGTGAATCTGAGACGTATTTTCATATGTATGAAGTTGCCCTTCTTAAGCGTTTGTGTTTTATAATTACATCGTCAGCTGTGACATTTTATTCAATAGAGTTAAGTGCAAAAACCGTACAGCGTGATTTAAAAGGCTCAAAACTTAAATGACGTTTTTTGGCAAAACTACTACAAGCTCAAGCCTCATGTTTGGTACAGGGTAAGCAGAGGCGATGACGAATATGTGGTTTCATTTAGTAACAGGGTGTCAAAATAACACTGTATGTATATATATATACAGGACAATATGACTGTTAAATTATATGAATATTAGCTAAGTAAAAACAAAAAATTCCGCTGGTTAGTAATCATACCTATTGGAAGGAGGGGCTTCCAATAGGTATCGATAACGAGGTCATAAAAAATGATTTGAATATTGTCCTACAAATAAAATAATAGATTTTTGAGTATCATCAAATCGAAATATTCTATCCTTGCTACCTCTGTTAGCTACCACAATAGAGAATTTTCGCATAGGGAATTGTTCGGCGTCTCATCGAAACGAAGCTACTCACGGAAAATTAGCTTGATAGTAATCAAGTGGATCAGCTGGCCCAGGGACTCCGGACCCGTACCTTGTATGCCAGATGATAATTCTTCAAAAGATGGACTTTGGGGACCATCAAACCAGTAATATTCATATTTATCATCAATTATTGCCCATCCGAAATAATTACATACATGTTGGAAGGGGGGGACTCTATGATCAAACCATAAATTTTGTAGGACAAATATTTTTTCCAATAATTTAGATAATTATCTTAAGATTTAACAAAATAATAACCAGTTAGTAATCATTTTTTTAGTATCGTCAAATCGACATATTTTATCTTTGCTACCACTGTTAGCTACCACAATCGAGAATTTTCGCATAGGAAATTGTTGGGCGTCTCATCGAAACGAAGCTATTTACGAAGATTCAGCTTGATAGTAATTATTTTTACATCAAGGATCTGTACTACTACTTTTGAGCGTAGGACTGGGATAACGTACCACGCAATTTGTAGGACAATATGACTGTTGAATTATATACATATTAAGTAAGTAACCAAAAAAAAAGCAGCTGGTTAGTAATCATTTTTAATGACCTCGTTATCGATACATGTTGGAAGGGGGGGACTCTTTGATCAAACCATACATTTTGTAGGACAAATATCTTTTCGAATAATTTAGATAATTATCATCAGATTTAACAAAAAAATAACCTGTTAGTAATAAATTTTTGGGACTCATCAAATCGACATATTTAATCCTTGCTACCTCTGTTAGCTACCACAGTAGAGAATTTTCGCATAGGGAATTGTTGGGCGTCTTATCGAAACGAAGCTACTCACGGAAAATGAGCTTGATAGTAGTCAAGTGGATCAGCTACTCGAGGGCTCCCTGTCTATTACGCTCGTCACCCCGAAAATAAGGTGTTAAGTCCTACATTAATTTGTATATAAGTTACAAGCAGCTGGTGATTGGGTCATCAAAAATTACTTCGCAGCATTCAAAATCGATTCATCAAAATGTCAAGAACACCATGTTCACTTGATAGAAATAGTTTGGAAACTCCTAGTCAACGTATCGATTTCACACTGTGATGTCGGGCCCGTTAACGAGCTAGTCTGCAAATAATATGAAATCCAATAATCGTTTACGTTCTGGCGCGGTACGGTTTTCTAGGTAAAATCAGGCTTAACCTAACTTTAACTTTGCTCTCTGTGTCACTCAATTTGACTCTGTAAGCGGATTTCTGGTTCATTTTTCGCGTAAAAGAAATTCATATTTTCATTGCCATTTTTGTGTACCTTTCTTAAAATCAGACTCTGCAAATCTTCTTCTATCAGATTAATATTAAAGTAGACTTAAGTTTTAATGAAATTCATTACGTTGCATTAGTGAGCTTTCAAAGTGATTTAATTTTAATGCAATTTCAAAGTATTTTCGAGTGAACGTGTCAAATTGAATATCGAAATTAATTATTTAGTACATCAGCGACGAGGAGTGCCCAGTTATTGCTAACGCCTTTGCATTTATAATTATCATAAATTTGCTCAATTATCTCTAGGAGTACTTTTACGATTATAAGAAACTTGATGAAAACATTATCCAGATCAATACAATTTCAATCTTTTCTTATCCGAGCACGGCAAAGTGATTGATTGCACTACACCTGATTGTAAGCGGCATACAATGATTGTAAGGCACAGGCATACAAGGATGTACCCCTATACCCGATCCCAACCAACCATCGAGTCATGTCACAAACCCCTTAAGAGGACCAGATATACAGTGGCTAATCCTGGAACGCGATCCACACAAGGTGTGTGAGTCACTATGGCAGGTTCTAACAGCATGTTTTTTTTTATAGCATAGGCCAGCAAACGAGCAAGTGGGTCACCTGATGGTAAGTGATCTCCACCGCCCATGTACGCCCTCCACCAGAAGGATCATGGGCGCGTTGCCGACCTTAAAGGAAAGGGATAATTAGGGATTGGGAAGGGGAGGGGATTCGGGCTTCCGGATATCTCACTCACCGTACGAAACGCAGCAGCAAGCCGCTACTTTACGTCGGTTTTCTGTGAGACAGTGGTAACGACCCGGTCGAACCAGCCCATTCATGCTGTAGACAAAACTGTCTACAGCGTGGCTCTACCACTCAAAATGGTAATAAATGTGTAAGATGGTCGCTATCTGGGCGGATGTAAATATCCTAACACCAGCAGAAAATCTTAGTAGGTATAGATATTTTAGTTTAATTTTTCGAAACGAACTTCTCTGTTTAGATAATAAGAATGCATACCATTTTAGTACCACATACGATACACATTAATTATTATGTCTGTGAATATAAAACTAGCTCTAGGCCTGTATTCCTCTTCAATATGAAATGCTTACATACCTTCACATTCAAAGGAGTTGCAAGAGCGTACTTGTTCTCCATAGCCTTCGCATGATGGCCGGGAGCAGTACCGTCTGCGTGTCTGTCGACCTCTTCCGCATGTTCTACTGCAGGAACCCCATTCTCCCCAACCAGCCCACCCTGAGATATAGGAATTAGTTAGCGTAGGCTTAATCGAATCATTGATAAATAACACGCATTAAACTTCTTTCCATAAAAAATATACGGAAATCCAATACTTAAATAGACTCTTTGGATCTTTATTAGAAGCAATGTTTTGATAGAAACAGCATGTCATTTTAGTTTTACGGCTTTATTTGTTCATTTAGGAATAAATTTGGATTATTTCACACAATCTGCGTGAGTTATTACAAATCATTCTAAACTTGAAGCTACGATAGCAAATAACTTTATCTAAAATTATAAAATGTTGGCATTATAAATTGGCTTTCTGTTTTATTTGTTATTTAGATTGTTTGCGGTTTCATTAAATGAGGTTTTGTGAACTCAAATGAGTTTCCAATTATAAGAGAAATATATTCGAATGTTTTTTTATATACTGGCATTACCATGACTACGCTGGACATGATGTTAAATACAGTTAATTCAAAATATCTATATCGATCTGCAAGAGACATTGCGTCGCTATCCTGTTGGGTACATAAATAATGAGGTCACCGCCCAGCAGCCAAAATATCAGTAAAAGATGATCATTTAAAACATAATATAAGTTTAACAAAAATAGCTGTATGACTAAAAAGAGAGAAAATCAATTATATGTCGAGGAAAGCAATATAATAGAATTCAAATCAAATCACATACCGACAGCATTCCAAATGGCGATATCAACGCCCAAACTCCATGGAACCGCTGATGCCGTGGCTTCTAGCCAGGGTCCATCAGGCGGGGTAGTCTCCAGGTCCACTGCAGGATCACTGATCCTCGCGAAGACGACTAGCTCGCTTTGTGACGGCTCCATACTCCAATTGAAGCAGTCCCCGAGCTGTGGACTTATCTTGAGGTTCACCTGTCTAAAAAATAACATTTGGTTAGGGAAAATATCGAATTATTTAGGCAGTATTAATAAAAATATTCGAGTAAGATTTAATCACCAATTAACGTATAAATGCCGCATTCGAAGACGTTACTAAACTTTAATTGTAATTTTCTTAGATTTCTATTATGTCTAAGAGACGTCAATCAAGATTTTTTCTTTCTTCAGTAAAGGAACATAGAATATTAATTGGCTGTGAGAGTATAAATAATCGAGTATTAAGAAATTACTTAAAGACAAAGTTATCTGGAACATTACATATCATGGAAATACCGTTGGATTACGTTGGTTGTACTCAATGCATCTCTGCCTACATGTGCACGGTAGTTGCTATCCAGGCGGATATGAATATGCTACCACCAGCAACTTTATTTAGCCACTAGGTATGTTTAGTAATTTCGATTTTTTCATACGATTTGACATTTCTTAAATAATTTTAGTTGCAACAACGATTTAAGGATCGTTGTGCAAGTGGAACTTAGTCTTATAACGGTCAGTTATTTGACTCACTATAATTTCATTGAAATCAGAAAGCTATTGTTACACTCCACTGGACAAGGTAAAGCGGTGACTGGGAAACTTACTTCAATATTTTTAATTGTTTTTATCGGATAGCCTTTAAGATGCTCTCATTTCACGCCATTTTAGCACCGTCTCTAATGATGACAATCTTTTGTACACTTTTATGAAACTTCGTTTACTGTGTCCTCATTTTTACTAAATTCCTCTGATGTCTGAGCGTCGCGTCGTTACGTTTATACCAGAATAAATAACATAACTTTCCAAAAGTAAATTATAATTGTGTTTTGGGAAATATTTTCTAAGGTGGTCCCAATGCTAAGGTATCACAAATTATTGGGCAAGTAGAAATAATGGATGAAAGAAGATCGATGAATATACAACAAAAGAAAGATAAGTAGGTAGTTTTGCACCCTGCTCCCGTTCATGACATTATAATAACTTGCTGAAGCTTACAAAACGTGTATGACCTTATTTACTAAACTAAGGACACTATGTAACTCTATCCATCCTCTATCCTCCGTGGCGCAGCGGGCGAGTAGCCGGCTGTGAAACGAGAGGCCGCGGGTTCGATCCCCGCACCGAGACAAACATTTGTGTGATCCACAGATATTTGTCTCGGGGTCTGGGTGTTGTGAGACCAAAAAGTCTCTCGTAGTTCCTGATACCCACGACACAAGACTCGTATCTTAGTGTGGGGTCAGGACTATGTATGTGACTGTTGGGTGTATTTATTTATATTTATTATTTTATCCATTGAAAATATGGTAACGATAAGCTGACAAATGTAATTTGCAGGTGTTCATGTTTTGACTAAGATTCTTGGAACTAAATCAAATCATATTGACAAAAATATGAGCTGACAACTGAGTTTTGCAGTTGTTCTTGTTACGATCATAATTCTTAGAATTAAGCACCCATTGTCAACAGATGAAGGGTATAAATAAGAATATCTGTTAATTTTAATTCAGTACGAAATAAAGCTTAATTGTGAATATTCTTTTGAAAACCTCCGGACGCTCCCGCGTAACTTATCTAGGTATCAGAAACAAAATTATTAACTTTTGGAGGTATACATAACATGTATATCATCATCTTCAATACACTAGGCAAATACACTAGATCAGTTTATTGTTATGCAATATAAAATTATTATATTATGGAACATGTATTTCATGAATTTTAACGGCACTTGTTTTAAAACTACCATCGGATCCAAAACAATAATATATATTGTATATTTTAGATATAAATCTAAATTGGATCTCAATGGGGAGGAACTTTCAGTATAACAGAAATTAGCTTAATTCGAGTAGATTATATTTCGATTTTTTTTGTTGGTATATTATTATTATTATTTGTATAAATTTTATTTAAAAAGAATAATTAAACACTGGCGCCAACGATGGGAATTGGCCAATCTGTGTCCTTTTTTTTCTAAGGACTAACCACCATTCACACGTTGGAATTTGTTTAGTCCTACCGCAGTACGCATAGAGCGTAGGTGTGGTAAATTCATCAAGATTTAGTCTAAATTCTATAGATATTAAAAATCTTGTAATATCTATTCTAAGTTACGTAAAATCTGATTGGATTTGAGACTTCATGGCTTCAGATTAAATTAATAAAGTCTCATGCTATTATACTTACAAAACGCAATGTGGTGTTAACCTCCAGATTTATATTAAAAGCAAAATGTTTTTAATTAATCCAGTTTTATTTACAAAAATGTTTCATTAAGTAAAAACGAACTTTATGAAATTTTATAGCAGAAGATATGACGGGGCGTTAAAAACTGTAAATATTTTATTCTGTCTTATTTTTGTATCGCAAAAACGTTCCTCAGTTTTAGTTTGTAAGTATGCGAGCGGAATTAAAATTCAGTTATTGCTAAGAAGACTTTACTTTGTAGTATTGAAAAGTGATGTAATACTTGTATTGATAAAAAAAATTAAGATAATATTAACTTCGATAGATCAAAATCACACAAAATATATTATATGATATGTATTACCAAACTAAACAAAGTCCTATTACTAAAATTTTCTCATTCTTAAATCTATTATTCATATTTAAAGATGGTTAACAAATATGAAAAACAAAGTTCCATTAAGTTACACTTACGCATTATTATTTGTCTAAATGGAATGCGGTAAACTTGAAGAGAATCAATTTACATTTTGTGAGACAATTATTCTGAACAAACTTATTATTTTAATTCTCAAGGAAATTATAATAGCAATGAAATTGTATCTATAATTTATGTTAATGTTAGCGACAATGCCAATTTCCTCTGCGGCTGCGGCTTCAAAATTTGCTAACGGGTAATACAATCCCCTATTAAGATCAGAGTTAGCTTGTAAGACAATAGTTGTATCAAGAGAATTACAAATTATTTTCGTAGAATATGTTTTGGCTTGGTTCAATAAAGAAATGGTCAGGAAATTTGGTAACGATAATCCTTATGCCTGATATACGGAAATGCTAAGAAAATATGGTTAATTTCAAGAGATATTAATCAATGTAAATATAATACGTCTATATAAATCCAAATATATACGTAAGCCAGCGTTCCATACACATATTATTTTAAGCTCATCTTTGATTCCTCTAAGGGAAAGATATAAAAGCAAGTTTATGTACGAGCCTATCGCTATATTGCATACAAATTCAATCCCGAACAACTTACATACATGTATGTACCTTTCTTTCTCCTTCTTTCATCTTCATCCCATGCTTGCCTGTAAGACATTGCCCTGAGCGATAAGGCCGTCAATTATACTTCTCAACTTAGTTATATTTTAGTGTCCTGTACTCCTTGTGTACAATAAAGTTTAAATTAATAAATACACGTGTTTTCTAAAATAACATTACACAAATTTTGAAATTGTTTTTTTTTTGCCTCAACTCAGGACTTCACTGGTTTCACACAAATACTCTGTTACTAGACCGATGAGCCATTAGTAAGGAAAATACTAGTAATGGGAATTCTTTCCATTTCGTAGATTATAATTATTATTATTCATTAGATAACACTGAACATTTTAAAAGTCGTAGTCATTCCGCCAAGCCAACATAAGATTTACGTGATCTCACCGGCTTCCGATATTAAAGAGCTTGTATTTTTATCGAATAAGTGTTCAAAGTCACAGTTAGAGAGTGCGAATTGATTTTAAAGCCCAAAGAGTCACTAGACGACAACGGTTAGTTCCCTTCCCAATCCCTTAGTTATTTATCCCTTTCCTTTAAGGACAGCATTGCGTCAATGATTCTTCTGATATTGTGGTCGTACATGGGCGGTGGAGATCACTTACCATCAGGTTACCAATTTTCTCGTTTGCCGACCTATGCTATAAAAAATATATTTATAAAACCACACATTCGAGCGTGTAAAGTGATTCTAAACTTTACGGCTCTATTTATCATTAGCTGTCATTTCAATATATCGCGGAATTCACACGATGCCGATCACGTAGCACTTTTGCCGCGAAAATTTAATTATAGGGTTCCCGATCTCTGAAACTTGGCCAGTTTAATTGAGTTCCATACTAATCTTTAACTTCCCTATACTGAGTAAAATCACGGTCTAAGTTATGAGAGATATGGATTTTAATATTTAAATCTGCAGGCGGGATACGGACTTCCGTCCCGTTATAAATGGACAGTACATCTGTATAGTTAAGTCAAGCTACTTGTGTCTTCTACACATTCTCAGTTTTAAATTGTACAAATTTTTGTTTCATCTACACGTTTTCCTGTTTAACTGAATAGTTTGACTGCACAGTAATTAATTGCAGTTATAACAAGATGTGTGTACCTTGTAACCAGCAATGTTGAATTGTCAGTCGCTATGGCACACTGCACAGCCGGCATCTTGGATCTCTAAACCGAGCCAAATATTTGTGTGATCCACAAATATTTGTATTGGATCTAGGTGTTGTGCGACCACAACTACCTCGTAGTTCCTCATACTAATGGTATTATATTATGGGGGTTTATGACTATGTGTTTGACTATTGAATGTTTGTTGATCAAGATTTGTGTTTTATATTTTGAACCGTAATTACTAGCCAACTGAAATTTTCACAGAATATGTATAATTTGTCGAATGGTTTAGCAAATAATAAAAAACAAAAAATTATGTATGTGAATACATTACACGTACAGGGGTCTGACTCACACTTGATCAATATCTTGAAGAAATACAGTCAAGTACTATAATTAACTCAACATTAATTACAAGTCAATCGCCTATGCCTCGGACGTTGCTAAAGTTGTGCGTGCTTGAAACACTTCTCCTGAAGGAAAGTTCCGTACTTCCAATACCACGGCGGCTTTCACTTAGTTTGTTTTGTTAGCCGTTTTATTGAGCTTTGGGTTGCGGTCGGCCCGTGACGTGCCCCAACTGATTTTGCATTGTCTTCAAAATTTGCTTTTGATTCAACAGGATTGCTAAGGACTCTCATTATTATTGAATGAATTGAGTGTTATTATAAATTTAAGGGCTGTATTGAATTGTGGGTTATTGATCATAAGAGATGTTGACTTTCCTTACAATTAATGAAGTGTGAACTAGATGGAAATATGTGAGAAGGAATTTCTATGAATAGTTGACTTTCTTACGATACTTTTTATAATGATAGTTCGTGTGTGTTATGATATCAAAAAGACATTTACAGGGTAGAGCCCCGAGCAAAAGATGATTCATCGTAATAATATCACTTCATTGGTATTTCTGAGAAATAGATGAGGGAATTAAGCGGGTTCACTGCCATCGCGACTTTCGTCTCGTCAGTCCGTATCACTCACCACTGAGCTATCGCTGCTATTTTAATAATACATACCGTAAATATCGCATGACGGCACTCGAGCCCTTCGTCTAATCATGGTTTGAAATTTAAGCCGTGGTCCACCAATCTTTTGGTAAACCGACTAATCCTATGTAGTCTGAGACGTACCGTGCCCAGAGGGTTCGGGCGAAACCCGGAAGGGATTAATTTAACTAATTTACGGACAATATGAGCAACTATCTACGAAATCCTATTTACAGTTTGTAATAAAAGTAACTAAAATTATGGTAAAATTATAATTATGGTGAAATTAGTGTTTTATTGGTCATTGAAGGCAAACGAGGTGACGGATCAGTTAATGGTCATTTTCCATCGTATACGGAGCACAATCAATCTACTATCTACCATGGAATATTTTTTACAAGCTTTTACATATATAAATTCATCTACTAATATATGTGGGTGAAATCTTGGAACTGTTTATAGTTCCACCCAACCAATTGAGCTTCAATATATTTTAATCCTCGTTTGAAGGACATGTCATAGCTCTAAGGAAACACGATGGTGGGAAGTTTATTCGAGAGCTGAACAAACACACGTGAGCTATTGAAAGCGCCCGATATGGTAATAGATTTACCCGTACAACGTTATGGGAAGGAAATAATCTCCAGTGCCAACCATTGGCGCCTGAGTTGCATCTCTGCTTACTGTCCTGAGGATGCAGGCGACAGTTTATTAAATAAAGAAAACGAAGATAGAAATGACTATTAGCTGGGAGTTTTATTGTACATGAAACCTTTCCACATTCTAAAATCATTCGACATTTAAAGGACGTATTAGATTAATTTAAAGGAATCACTTTAGGGTATTACCGAAAACCTAGTTTTGCGGGATTAAGAACAGACAGCTGTTTTCATTAATTGCAGATTAGGTTAACGGAATATCCGATGAGTTAAATACTAATGTTCATCTAGACTCGCCGCCAAGGTTGTTACGGTTCTTGAATATTAATTCTATATAAATTACTCTAATCTTTGACTTCTTTTTCTTCGTTTTATCGAATGGCTAGTGATCAATCCAAAGTCAAAGTGTTTAAGCCGCCCGAATGCCATTGACTTAGCTTAACAACTACTGTTAAATATTAATAACCGGAAACCCTCCGAAGAACTGAGATGCTCAGATGAATTGACACTAAGTCGTCTAAAGACTTTACCTCATTAATATTTTTCTGAATCTATGATATTGACATTAAATTCTTTATCCGACAATTTCAATGCTTTAATCCTTTTCCTGAGATGTTAATTGATTGTCTCACAGCCCTATAGAATTATCGGCTAGATGTAACATTGAAGTCGGATAAGCAGTGGGATCTTAAGATTGCGATTGCAGAGGACCTTTTTCATCTTGCTGAAAGCATTTTCGATGCGAGTTTTTATTTCAAAATTGCTATCCCACTCTCCAGTAAGACTGAGTATTTTGAGACTAACATCTTTTGTATCAGAGTCAGTGATGCAATGCACATTTTTGTAATTCAAAGTTCTGGATAGTATTCCTACTGATTATGGGGAAGTGTGGCACTTACCAGCTGGCTGGTGACCTGCTCGTCTCATTATTCTTGTGAATAAAAAAAAAACAGTATTTTCTTAAACTCACCTGTCTGTGGTATTGTATGGTGAACCTGCATACTGGCTTATAGACGCGAGATCCAACCCACCTCTGTATATAGACACTAGAGCAAGATCCAGTGTCTTACGCTGAAACAAGCAAAATAATGATTTAAAAAGGTTGATACGGAAATATTGACTGACTGAATTCCTCTCCGGCCGGCATAACTGGTGACCACCGATAAACTCACTGTTTGTTGGTGGTCGTTGCTTTGGATTGCACTACGCTTACCATCAGGTGCAGTGCAGTCAATCTGTCGTGCTCTGATAAAAAAAAACTATGGAACATTCCTGTCTATTCAACGTACGGAATCATAAATGATTTGATATAAGTTATTTCATACCGCTAGCATAACGCCCTTTATTGGAAAGCTAACGGTAACATAAAATAATACGAGGTTGGGGGAGGCACTTATCACCCCTTATTTAAAGCTTACTCTGTATTTATACGTCCGAGTTATCAGCTTTTGGTTTTGTTGTTATCTGCTATAAAAAAATATTGATTAATCGCGTCGGGTTTTTGACAACCATCGCGTCGGAGTTTTGGCGGGAATTCTGACAGTGCGGTTCATCGGATATTTTTATTTATTTCAGAAACTAGTTTAAAGTTTTATTTGTTTATAAAAGTGTGGATTTGTGCAATAAACATTGGCGGTAGTGAACAGTGTATGGAAATATTAAAGTAAGTGAATTAAGCATCGTACTGGAAGGAATTCACACCAAAACTCCAACAAGACCTTAAAAACGTCCACTTCATCGTTCTTGTGAATGCTTGAGAATTAATTATACTTGTCATTGGCGAAATGCATAATAATGCGAAGCCATAAATAAAAAAGAAGAAGAACCATCAGTCGTCGTTTATTTTTATTGTTTACCTGAATGTTGAAACAAGCTGAACACTGGCCTGATGGCAAGCGCCATGTTTGCCATTACCAGAAGCAACAACGTACATGACTTTGAAGTATAACGCACTGACTCCGGTGGTACCAACCCAGACGGCCACCTACCAACTAGTAAAAGTTTATTTATGTAGAGCCGTATAGTGTTACTAGCGGAAAGGCGCGGTGGCTCTACCACTCGAATAGATACACTCACCCCTTATTCCCATAGGGGTAGGCAGAATTGATGAGAGATAAATGCTACGACCCTCACATACCTCTTTGGCCTCGTTCACTATCATTAAATTCTTTATGCATGCATATCGGTTTAGGGTACTTCTGACCTTTCTTTCTGAGATATAAACTTGAATATAAAACCGACCACAACATCGATATTAAATTAAAACTGTCTCACAATTATCATTGAACAACCCGGTCTGAATTCGGTTATGTGATATGAATGTATAAATATCGAGAAGTTGGAGTATCAATTTATCATAAATTATAGTATTTAGTTACAAGACATCTCTAACAAAGTCATGTACACGTGACCGCTCTGTTACACTCTAACCCAATTTTCATTACATAAATATTCCACTTACTAAGTCTATAAACCCAGGGTGACTTTGAAACTTTGGTAATGCTTTAAAGGTAGTAGACCCGCGTCTGTCATAGTTTTATAACAGTACTGTTTTAGAATAATTATTTTGTAGAAATAGTACGTTTACAAATATTAAATATTTCAGTTGTGGATTTTTTGTGATCAAAATCTATAAAATTACCTACAAATCTAAAATTACTAAAGCTAGGATGATGATATTTGATCAGATGAAAGTGTGTGTAATGTGTGTAGCTACTAAGACAGGATTTTCTAAAGAAATGTAAATTTTAAGAAGGTAAAAGGGGAGGTTGATCTTTTGTTTTAGCATCAAACGAGCAAGTTGCCTAATAGTAAATAATTACTACTACTAATTTGGATATAACTGGATATTACTAATTTGGATCTTATCACCGCAGATATCTAACTCACCGTACGAAACGCAGCAGCAGTGAGATATCCAGAGGCCCAAATCCCTCATCCATCCCCAGTATCTTAATCATTCCTTTCCCGTAAGGTCAGCAACGTACCCATGATCCTTCTAATATTCATCATCATCATCATCAGCAACAAAACGTCCACTGCTGAACATAGGCCTTCCAGACCGACCTGTTGGAAGCGGCCTAATATTATGGGATGATAATATTGATGTTGTTATGGACGATGGAGATCACTTACCAATTACTATCAGGTGACCCACTAGCTCGTTTGCTAACCTATGCCTTTAAAAAAATTACGATCAATTAACGCACAAGCCAGCTAGTTATAATATTCCCTGATACATATTTTTGCCGGTAAATATGTTAGAATGTGATTTTTGTATTTAAGCGTGTCATATATTATTTGGTAAGTAGCATTTACGCAGAGGTAGTAAAACAGGCGCTAAATGTGATAGGAATTAAATTAAATAATATATACCTAATAAATAAGGTTGGACAAAATTCTACAACACAAGACACAGACAGACAAGTTTCTTAATTAATAAAACTTTCGTTCATAAACTGTATAATATGTTGTTCTTAAATGTATTACATGAATTGATGTGAGTGCAAAAAAAAACATATTTTCTTGGTATCTGTTATGAAAAGATTAACTAACGCTGTTACTAAGACAATGTTGTCTAATATTATTCATTATAAAATATGGGGTAATTTGGAACGAAAGGTCCGCAATTCACCGCAAAAGGTAGAGGATTCAATTAAAATTCATCGTTCCGCAAATTGACACATACACCGAATTTTCCCGCCAAAAGTTTTGGCACAATCAAAATCCCTTCTCGTCCCTAATTAAGGCACTCTTACGGTGTTCCCTAATAGTTGGGATACATATGTTTACTAATTCAATCCTGATAACTACGTACATAACACGTCCGTGACAGTGTGTTTTAGTAAAATAATATTTTTTTGTCAACTTCTTTGTATTTCTGTTGACCATCCAGTTTGGATGATTATGAGCCCTATATAACAGGGCTTATATCGGCAGTAGTTTTATTTGGATTTGAATTAAAAAACATGAGGGAGGTGGCGGTTGGGGATGAAAAGATAAATTTTGACATTATGCACCAATTTTGATAATTCCCTTACTAAATATTGTAAAATAACATGTTTATCAAAAACAAAGCTGACGACAAACTTATTAAGAAATTGGAATTGAAAAGATTGGTATCAGTCATTGAGCTATAAATTACAATAACACCGTATCAAATTGTTTAAGTCTATTATTAGAATATCTGAATCGATTTTATATTTTTATTCTGTTCTGTTTTTTATATTTATATATTCCGTGTTATGTGTATTTTATATGTTCTTATTCAAACTGTTTTAAGGACATCGAGTCGCGGTGTAGAAATTTGTTTCAAAATAGACTAAAATAGAAAACAAAGGGTTGTTAAGGTTATTTGAAGGTATTGTTACTGTGTCTAATGTTGAACTTCGAATTAGTCAAAATTGTACGAGAAATAAACAATTATTTTATAACACCGTTCATAATATTGAATTTCTCGGGAGCAGGACTGCCCACCATCATTACTTTTTAATACATTAACGTTTCAAATAACATTTTTGGGAATAAATAGTAATGAAAGGTTAGATATTTTATTTATTTTTTTATTTAAAATTCTTTATTGTATATTGGAATTGGATAAGTAAAACAATTAACAACACAAAAGTACAATTGGCGGCCTTATCGCTCAAGGCAATCTCTTCCAGGCAACCATGGGATGGAGATATAGTAGGAGCCAGAAAAGGTAAGGTACATAAACGAAAACTACATATATATACATATTTCTAATAATTAATAAGTGAATTAACGTTTCTAATACTTCAATGAGTAATAGTGAATATAGTTTGATTTTTTGATTCAAAGAATCAGACCTGAATTTCCCGGTATGGAAATTTGTGCCTTAAATTTAAATTATAGACTCGCCATTTATAATCATGGGACGGAAATAAGCGTAACGTGCGAGTAATAGTAACACTCTGGCTACTCATTCGGAAATAAAGGTGTAGGATTATGTTATTAATAAATGAAATTCAGAAACTAATTAACTATGAGTCATAGAACCACGCTGTAAACAGTTTTGCCAGCAACATGAATGGGCCGGCTCGACCGCGTCGTTACCAATGTCTCACAGAAAAACCGACGTAAAGTAGCGGGTTGCTGCTGCGTTTCGTACGGTGAGTGATATCCGGAGGCCCAAGTCCCCCTCCCCTTCCAAATCCCTTAATTATCCATTCACTTTGAGGTCGGCAACGCGCCTATGATTTTTCTAATATTGTGGGTGTACATGGGCGGAGGAGATCACGTACCATCAGGTGACCCACTTGTTAAATTGCCGTTCTATGCTATAAAAAAGCATATACTAGCATAAAAAGGGTGAAGTTAGGTGTCTGCAACAAAGTGAAAACGCAGTAGTTGGTATTTTAAGTTATTTCTTAATAGTATTCAAATTTTTAATCCGTCGTATGGTAACATACCCCGTGTACATACGAGCTTATATCATTATGCAGAGCGGAATACTAATCGATTTTAGCCAGATATACCTAATGACAAACAAGCGGACCAAATTGTATCACCTCATTTTTGACTAGGGTTAAAAATGGGTTGCGATTTATTACTTGATTTGTTTAAAAGTTCATATACATAACATGTATAAAGGAATACTTAATGTCATTGTAAATTATCTACTAATATCCCATTGAGTGATGCTGAGACGATATAATGTGTAATAGTTAAGAAGTAGACAAGATACCAATATCTACATATATAAAAAAATAGGTTATCTGTAAACAAATAACAAAAAGGGTCCACATTGCCATAAAAACCACCAAAGTGATTTGATAGCCCGTTAATATCTTCAGCAAATATCATTGCGGTTTAAAATTGCGATCTTTTACCCCATTATCCACGAACAAAGAGCCAAATTACCCCATCCTCAAAAACTAAAACGTTTAAAGCCACAACTCCGATACAGATCCTGTAGTAAGTTGGCCATAAAGCTAACCCTGCATCCAGAACAAATGAAAAACAATAATGAGGCAATTTGTCTCGTGGATGGCCAACGCGAGTAGGGTTACCACGCTTTAATTAGGATTTAGTTTCTATAAAGCCGGACCAACAACGTGACCACGAGTTTATTGTGTTTTTATTCTTACTGGTTTGTTTTTAGTGTACGGAAAATGAAATTAGAAGGGTTGTGTTATACTTACTGGAATCAAACATTGAAATATGTATATCCCATAGATTAAAAAATATCATTAATTATTATGACTCTGTGGCACAGTGGGCGAGTAGCCGGCTGTGAAACCAGACGTCGTGGGTTCATTTCCGCACCAAGACATATGTTTGTGTGATTCAAAAATATTTGTTCCGAGTGTGTTTACTCCAAAGATGGGTTGACGTCAGGCAGGCAGCCGGTCGTAAATGTTATAAGCCAAATCCTTCCGTAACATGTGTAAAAAAGCATGATGCACCAACCCTACTATGAGTGGAATAAGGGCAGGTGGAAAAAGATTAATTGTCATAATTTTTTTATTTATGTAGAATGAATAGCGTGAAGTAATACGTATTTTGGAGCTAATTTTATTATTCGCTTTCTAATCAATAAGAGCCAGTTTTATTTTTGTTAAAACAAATATTATTCTTTTTCCGTTTTCATATAAACAACTGTATCTATCTTACACTATTACTACATTTAAAGCAATTGTAATGGTGAATTTTAAAGCATATTATAATTAACCTAGCTGTCCCTCGCGGGTTCACCTACATGTATATTATGGGTCATAGCATGATATAAATCTTCCTCATGAATCATTATATCTATTACTGATAACTGCATTAACATCGGTTGTATAGTTTAAAAGATCTAAGCGAACAGACAGCGGAAGCGACTTCATTTTATACTATGTAAAGATGAACATAAACGCTTTCTTGATTATTGACAATAATAGAATTTACATACGAAATGATTATTTCAATATACACATGATCAAGATCGAATGAAGCTGAAGCGTCCGTGTTACAACGTGGACTCTGGCAATAAGCTGGTATATCGACAGGAAGAAAGAAACATCCGATATACGAAGTCCACATCCAAAACATCCAATTTACAAGGTGGTAGGTCCCTCGTATGCGAGAGGCCGTCTGGATTGGTACCACCGCACTATTTCTGCCTTGACTATTTCTGCCACCAAGCAACAGTGTGCAAGCACTGTTGTGTTTCGGTTTGAAGGACATTGAAGCCAGTGAAATTACTGGGCATTATGAGACTTCACATCTTATGTCTCAGGGTGACGAGCGCAGTTCAGTGCTGTGGCATGATGAAAAAGGGCAAACTTAAGCCGTAGTTATCGTGATATCATAATAATTACGATTCCATCTACCAATCAAAGGGGTTATTAGACTGCATTAATCTTTTTAATTTTCTTCAGTCTCATACAAATGAATTTATGGGTTCACTTAAACATAAGTTTATGGTACTTTACTCAAACATAATTTATCATCATCATCAGCCCGTGTTAGACTAGTTCTTAAAGCACGCCATTGACCCTGATCTTCGATTCTACTCATCCAACTATTACCAGACACCATGCGTATGTCATCGCTCCATCTAGCTGCAGGGCGTCCCACATTCCATTTACCGTTTACCATAATTTATATTTACTCCGAAAAAGATTTTAGAGTGTTAAACAAATATAATTTTCTGATGCTTACCGCCTTCAATTCCATTTACCAACGCCAACATTACATGCCTCTTAGCAAAAAAGCGAGTATTTTCCGGTCTGTCTGAATTTTAAAATACAGCAGGAAACTGGGAGAATAATGGTCAACTTTTTTCATTAACGATTCTTATTTTTAACAGGATGTTTCGCGAACTTAGGAGAATTTTTCCATAACAATGTTTTAAGACTTTCTACAATATAATAAAATTTTCAGTTAAAGCTGAGCTATAATCATCGCCTAAGTCGTAGCTGTGAACTACGATACTTTGGATTGAATCCCAGCTTTGGTGGGTGACATTATATTAGCTATTTCAATAATACTTTTTTTCGTCCCATATGATATGGGGCGAACCCATCGCTATACTGGGCATAACTCCAGATTCTGCACTGATACTGAGACCCAATATCACTTTTACCCGACCCGGGGATCGAACCCGGGAACTCAGTATAGCAATCGTACCGCGTACGCATTACAAATGCGCCACCGAGGCAGTCGTCTCAGTCAGCAGGCTGTCTCAAAATGCCCAGTAATTATGCTAAGAATGTTCATTAAAATTGATGATCACTTATTTGCTTACTATCAGAGGACCTACTTGCTTATTTAATTTTAATTCCTTTCTGATCTATGATTATTTCCTCTTACAAATTATCAAACATCAGATGTAACCTTATTTGAACACGAAACATGTCTCAAAGTAATTACAGATAATGGAATACTTGGTAATCCGAATTAGATACCCGTTTCGTATTCCTCAATAATAACAATTTCCTATTAAACGTATTTGGCTGAAGAAACTGAACAATCAAAGCAAATCCGAAAGGTAATCGAATAGAGCGTGGGAATATGAAAGGGGCTAATCTTTCTACTCTTATTTGTCCAAGGAATACATTCGGTCCGATATTAAATCCCGTATATTAATATAGGGAATAATAACTCGGGCTTCGGCGCATTACTAACCTTTCTGTGAGAAATATAGTTCGGTATTCCCGATTTCTTATAAGATAGATGTGGTAAAGCTACGAATCTTTTTCTTCTTTTTTCACCTGTGCTTATCGCGATTGCATTGGGAACGGTGCAGCATGCTTCTAACACATGATATAGACATATTTGGATTGTGGTTTTTACGACCGGCCGTTTGCCGGAAGTCAACCCCTCTGGGGAACTAAATCTGAATATAATTGAAAAAATAAAGTAACATCTATAAAAAAATTAACTGAATCAGGCGAGTGATCTGCTCGTCCATAAACAGGAGCAACGCCACACAGAACTGAGAATTACAAAGCACTGCACGGCACTGGATTGCGTTCGTCACCACGAGACATAAAATATTTTATCATAATGCCCAGTAATTTCGCTTTAGTGTCGTTCAAACTGAAACACAACACAAACACTCATAACACAAACACTCCAAACAGGAAGAAATAGATAAAACAGTGTTAGAAACCAGAGGGTAATTCGCATACAAGTTAACTAGGACCTACCACCTAGACACGAAAAGTTTTGTATTGACGCTTTAACTGAATAATTTTATACAGTTATAATTGTAGTGTACCCATTTGGTACTCGCATAATAAACATGGTAATAAAAATGCCAAAAATTATACGATGGCATCAAGAAATAAAAGAATCGTCCAACAATATCCTGAACTTAATGGAACAGCTGAAATAGCAAAGACCTCACCAATTGACCTCCATAGTTCTATTTGAAGAAACCACTCCCTGATGATGATGGAAGAGATAGAAGCAAACAGATTTTCTTTCCAGTTGAACCCCTTTTCTAAAACACATGGGGCGTCCACGAATACTTACTATTATACTTGGACCCCCTGAACATAAAATCTTTGCAGTCGACATCAAGGAGTTTAGTTATCTATATATTATTACGATCATTAAACAAACCAAATATTAGTGGATTTATGAAATACATGCGAATACATTCTGAAGGTTTTAAGTGAAATTGTGACTCCAAATGTAATAGTGAATATTTGTGGACCGCTAAGGGGTTCAAATCCCCCTTTGAAAGTAGAAAGTAGGTACTAACAGGAACTAAAGCAATAATCCAAAACAATAAAACAAACAAACACTCAAACTAAATACCTGTCTTAAAGTATTTGAAACACAAATCTCATAACCAACAATTCGAATTATTTAATGCGGTCCGAATAATTTCGTTCAGAAATGAATGATGCACGCCGAACCCATTTTCATTTAATTAAGCTCTTGGATAAACTTTAATTTTGTATTGCATTATTTAATTTCGGCGATAATTCGTTTAAAATATTAATGCAAGTTTCATTCGGCCACGATTTATTGATATGCGAACGGATTAACGTATTGCCGATGGGGTCATAATTCAGTTGCCACAAGGTTCGGAAGTTGTCATTTAGTGATTGTTATTATCGCGAACATCCATGTTTTTTTTGGTATTAATTTGATATGAGTGAATAAACTCTAGATATTAAATAAATAATGTCGGTATCCGATGACAATTTAATGAGAAACGCGCAATACTTTTGTTACAATAATAATAACAACGGTTTCAACATCTTTGACAAATGTCGGTACAAATGTACCGAGTGAAATATTATATTTACAGGGTACTTTCAAAAATATCTCTCATATACGTGAAACATTAAAAATCTTTAAGATTAGGTTTCTATCTGTGAATTTTACAGAATTAGATGAGAAATTCCCCCAAAAAATAAAGTCTAATTTTTTACCGAGGCTGGCAAACGAGCTAGTGGTTCACCTGATGGTAAGTGATCTCCATCGGCCATGAACTGCCACAGTACCTGGTGACTCATGGATCGTCGGCCTTAAAGGAAAGGGGTAATTACGGAATTGGGTAAGAGACCCTCTCTCTCTTAAGTCTCATAATGCCCAGTAATTTCACTGGCTTCAATTTCATTCAAACCGAAATTCAATAGTGCTTACACACTGTCGCTTGGCAGTAGAAATAGACAAAGCGGTGGCACCAATCCAGACGGCCTCTCGCATACGAAGGATCTACCACCTTGTAAAATTACATAATATTACATTACATTATTGTTAAATACAACACTCACCTGATAATGTGTTTGTACTACAACCGCTCTAAAAACTACACCGGCCTCTTGAACTCGCGTCTCTAAAGGCTTCTCGGCGAACTTTGGACACTGACTGTCACAAACTATTGTCCTGCACAACAACAGTATCGCGAACAGCAAGTCTCTGCCCGTGACTCTGCCCATCGCTGGGCATACGCTCGGAACAGCCATGTCGGAGCGATAGTTACATGGTCTTATATTGGAACTAACGCACACTCTCTTTGGGTCGTCTTTTCTTCTGGCGTTTTCTTTGCATGTTTATCTGAAACAAGGAAAGTTCATTTATTAAGTTACGGGTCCAATAAGCTACCGCCTGTAACTCTGAAGGAGTAGGTAGTATTGCAACTAGTACGCCCATGATTTGCCAACATTATTTCCGTTCTATAATGTAATAGATGGCGAGCCTAACGTCATATAGGGCGCAAATTGGAATTCCGGGCAAATAATGATTGTTTTTCAAATTGAAAACTCAAACAAATTTGATGTAATTTAAGAAAATGATCCAAAACAACAGTTTTGAGTCATGGAGGATTGAAAGTTTTAAAAATGGTTCTTTTTTGTAACTATCTTTGAATTTCCCATTAATTTGATATAATAACATAAACAAGTAACGTTTATAAGTAATGAGTAAGGTGAGTTTGTAATAAGGCCTTATGTGTCTATTTTTTTTTTTTTTTTTTTTTTATAGCATAGGCCAGCAAACGAGCAAGTGGGTCACCTGATGGTAAGTGATCTCCACCGCCCATGTACGCCCACCACCAGAAGAGTCATGGGCGCGTTGCCGACCTTAAAGGAAAGGGACAATAAGGGATTGGGAAGGGGAGGGGATTTGGGCTTCCGGTTATCTCACTCACCGTACGAAACGCAGCAGCAAGCCGCTACTTTACGTCGGTTTTCTGTGAGACAGTGGTAACGATCCGGACGAGCCAGCCCATTCATGCTGTAGACAAAACTGTCTACAGCGTGGCTCTACCACTCAGACGTCTATGACGTGAATCATTGATTCACATATGAAAACATTTAAATAAAACTAATTCAAACGAATTTTAAAGCAGTTCTTGTTATGTTGTTATGTGGTCCAGTCCATCCCGTGACCACGAAGGCTGTAAAGCTTTCAAAATTCCAGATTAAAATTAAAATTTAAAACCGCGATAAAATCCGTTTAAATTTGTTTTATTTCACTTTCAATTAGTTTTATTTATGTGTAACATTCGCGTCAACGTAAGAAATCTTTTTTAAAATATCTAGCTCCCGATTTACTCCAAGTCATTAAAACCTGTTTAATCATACTTATCTGAAATACAAATTCATCCCACGCAATCCAAACTTTAGTTATTAAGAGATCCTTATTGTTTACCTAACATTATTTCAAAACCCTTTAACGTATAAAACAAGTGAAGATTACAAACGTTTTGATACTCTCTACAGATTATTACATATTTACATTCAATCTGTAAGGATTACATTAAGCCACGGCGCATACGTTATACCCACCCCTTCTAATCCTGTAAATCGCAGCGAAAGGCGCTCCCCTGACATTTCTTCTTCTATTATACTCGTATTAGAAGAATTTCCTTCAGAAATAGGGATTTTAATTCAAAATAGATTTTAATGAGGCGGCTCAGTGTCTGTCGACCTTGGGTCGGGTCAAAGTGATATAGGGTTTTTCTATTACAAAATGCTTAGTATCTGTTTGCTTAGAGTCTGGAATTGTGCTAGATATGACGATGGACTCGTCACCTATCACATCATGGGTCGGAGGTAAGCTCGGCGCAATGTGGGTGTACTGGTTACACTTCTGCCTACCTGTTTTGGGATTAGAGGCGTGAGTATGTATGTAAACTGAATGTTACAGAGTAGTTGTGAAATATGACGCGGTAATTATGAAATCTCAGGAACTATAGAGCCTACAATGTTTGGCAGATCGGATCCACGTGGTGTAGCCACAATGAAAAATAATAATTTAGTTTTAGCTAACTGTAGCCCTGCTGCTTATAGAATGGGTTACCATTAGGAGCAATATGTGGTACTTAATATAGTACTAATTAATCGAAATACTTACTAAGTGGCACTTAGATTAAGTATCTACCAGTACTAGATACTGTAGATTAGGTATCTTGGATTAATTTTCTCAAAATAACAATAAAGTAGTTTACCAGCAGTCACCAGTTTTGAAAAGGTTAATAGATACTTTTGGCGCAGTGTCAATATTGCTCCCCGAGGAATTAATATTCTAGCAACTTTAATTGAATACCATTTAAAATACTATTAAATTATACGAGTTATATGTGAGAGAACAATAATTAAAATCGGCGTCGAGATTAATTTTTAATTTGCGCTATTAAAAGCTTTCAGACAATGGTTGCGATATTCATGTTCGAAAATTATAGTCAGCTTAAATACGATTTTTATTTTTATGTGTGAATATGGTTCGAAAATATAAAAGGATAGTCTGTCTCTTCTTTTATCTGTCATACTTTCCGGTCTTAAAATATTAATTAGAATACAAAATACCGAACTAAATTCGCTGTGGGTGTGTACAAAATATTAATAGTTCTCTCCTCATTCACATAAGGATGTTACTTAAATTCCGAATGTATTTATCATGTGCGCAACACTTTCTATATCCTAAATCTCGATAAACAGCATCAAAATCCATCAAGTAATTTATAGGTACTCAAAAAATACGCAAATATGTAGTAGTATGGTGTTATACTATTCTGAAATAAATCATTAGGGGAGTAGCAGATTGTGAGACGAGGCCGCGGGTTCGATCCCCGCACTGAGACAGATCTACTAAGTCTATTGTAGTTCCTGATACCCACGACACAAGAGTCGTATCTTACTGTGGGTTCAGGACTATGTGCGTGACCGATGGGTGTATTTATTTATCTATACTGGGTGTAAGAGGACCACTTCCGATCTGAAATAAGTATTTAAACACTACCTTAAAATAAAGGGAAAACGCTATTAGTGTGCCGTTTCTACGATGAGTGAAATATCTGAAGGCCCAAATGCCCCTTTCCTTGATTGATGCACCCATGATTTTCCTCGTATTGTGGGGGTTCATGGGTGGTGGAGATAACTTATCATTAGGTAACCCAACTGCTCGTTTGCTGGCTTATACCATAAAAAGAGAGAGAGAGAGAAGATCACTTACTGTAAATATCAATCACCCTAATATGACAACCTACTGAATGCATTCTATTATTATATTAAAGTACATTTTACGTTCCCCCAGCTTTAACGATGCGAAAATACAGAATTAATTCCTACACTGAAATATAAAATAATATACACTGAAAATAGAACCAATTTCCCTGAAAACTCCAGAATATAATTGGGACACCCATCACTCAGACGAAGCACTTGTCCATAAATAAATTGTTTATACTTCGTATCTTAAAATAATTGTGTTAGTGGGTGGTCCTACTTAACATGATTAAAGTTCTGGACGAAATCTTGTTCGTATACAATTACTGTTTTGTTTTGTTGTTTGTAACCTGAGTGGTCTTCGAGACCTAGTGATTTCGGTACCTATTATTTGTTTCAGATGGTTCATTTACTCAGTTCTACGAAATTTATTATCTCTAACGCTTATTATATTTATCCGTTCATATTATATTTAATCTTAGACCGTAAATTAAGAATGGCTTGCTAATACCAAATTTTGTCGTGGTGAAATTTTGAATAGGTACTGTTACTTAAAGGATATTGAAATATTTTACGCCTCTGGGTGACGAGTGTAGCACAATGTCTTATAGTTCTTTATAATTAACAGTTCTAAATGGTGCTTCTGTAATGGGTAGACATGAGTGACCTGCTTCTTCTTCGTTTTGTCAGTCACTGAGACTATCCCCGCTAAAACCCCCTACACCACCCGTTTTAACTTCTGAAGTACGGATCGACAGTAGCACCCATATTGTAACACCAAGCAATCGAGCTGAGCGAGTTTACGAACGCGAAGCTGAATTTATTCCACAACGAAATTAATCAAACAGAAAGTAAGAGAGGAGTTGGAAATATATTTATATTTTCCACTATCATCTTGTCAGTTAGACAAATATAAAAGAACTGAATAATAAAGAAAAGCAGAACCCAAATGATTGATCCATAACATTTTTGTCCAGACCCTACACTAGATTTTAAAGTTTATCATGGATATCAGGAACTACGTGGGACTTGAAGTCCTACAACACCCAGACTAGAAACTAATATTCGTGAATCACACAAACTTTGCCTCGGTGCGAGTATCGACTCCCACGGCCTTGGCAGCCAGCTACTCACCCATTGCCTCACATAAGCTGTGTACACCAGAATACAGTTGATAAACTTGTTTAATGACTGATTCAAAATCTTGTCTCGTGTACAATTAAGATAGAATGTTGATCTTAATCCAAGACTCCCTAACGAGATAACACGTATGAATACAAGTGTTAGCATAAATTTACATAAAGATTATGAGCCTGTTGTGTTTATGTGTATTAGACAGCCCTAGCTTAGCGAGAAGGGGTACGTAGTACCGAGCCGAAAGTCGCAGATTCGCAACCAGACCCGTGACCATACACCTCTGACTAATCAAATTACTTATGTATTCATCGTTAACATCGCTTGCTGTAATAGTAAAGCATACATAATCAGGAAAACTGGGTAACTTCTCACGTATGCAAGTTCTTGAAAATGATACTGCTGAAAGGCATGTGAAGTGTAGTGTACGCGTAGGCGTTCATGGGCGGTAGAGATCTGTTCCTACATCATCAAGTGACTCATATGCTCATTTTTCACCCTTGAATAAAAAAACAGCCAGACGGACAAGGGGGTTAAATATCTTCCCTCTTTTTTCTCCGAGGTTCATATAAATGTAACTACGAGTGTATCCGTGACAAAATATGTCGTTAGTTTACATTTAGAGGAAACAGTAACTCAACAATCCTTCCTCTCAACGCAGCCCATATCTTCAAAAGGAAAGGACAGGGCTCAATAAATCACTGTTATTATTTTAACAAAAGGTTTAAGGGACCCGCACTATATGACGTCGTTTACAGCCCTTGTTTCGGAGCACAATGATTTATTTACAGTCCTTCCACTCAGTCCTCGGTTAGATTTAGATTCAGCTTTTTGTTTACATTTCAACTGTATGTTTCATTGTAAAACATGACAATGTTAATTTAAAGGGAATTGCGTGGTTGAATAAATAAGTGTGTTTTCTCATTTTTTCAGAGTATAACAATATTGGCAGTGGAAGTTGAAATAATATAACAATTGCTTTTTGAATGAGCGATAACATTGGAAAATATACACCAGAGTACTTTTGTTTTTTTTAGGAAATGTCAAAAAACGAGCAAGTGCTTTTGATGGATGATCTCTGCCTATTGGTTTATTATTATAAACATCAGAAAAAAGAACCTCGTAACAAAAAAAAACTCGGAAAAGCCGAAAAAGATAAAATTACCAAATATTTAGTACTGGCACATGAGGTTACCGAGATGTGAGATGTAGACTCAACAATTATTGTCCCGATAGTCGTCTCTGCCCATGGGTTGATACCAAATAGCCTCGACCAACATCTTCAGAGGCTCTCGATAGGTCGTTGGGTCAAGAGCCAGATACAGAAAGCGGTAAGAAGATATTGGACACGGCACGCATTGTGAGGAGGTTTCTCTCTCGTGGGTCCTAACCGCCGCTGGCTTGGATCCTAGGCCTCGCCATTGGAGGTTAATGTTTCTTATATTTTTAAATGTTTTGTTTCTTTTTTGTAACTAATATTTAAAAATGTAAAAAAATACTTTTAAATTAAAGAGTGTACTGTATGACATCGGAAAAATCATGGATGACCTTAAAGAAAAGAGTAGCAGATTGGAAAAACGAAGACAATTTAGATCTTCGTGATTTTACTCAGCGTAAATAATGCGACAAAGAGCGTCACTTCTTCTTCGCATAGATTTTCGAAAGATAGTGGCAATAACTCAGTCTCGCTATCCCGTTCTGTGGACAAAAGTGTCCACAACCCAGCTTTACCATTAACCCAAGCCACCGGAGGTTAGGACCTCAGAGTGAGGAACCTCCTCACAATGCGTGTTGTATGCAAAAACACCGTTTTCCGAATTTGGCTCTTGACCCAACGACCAATCGAGAGTCTGTGAAGGTGTTGGTCGAGACTCTTTGCTATCCACCCATTAGCAGAAACGACTATCGGGACAATGAATATCGAATCTATATCCCAGATCTCAGTAACCTCGTGTGCCAGGTCTAAATAAATATTAATTTTATTATGAAAACTTAAATGTTTAATAAGTCAATTTTTTATAATGTTATTATCATATCCGAAACAATATTTTCAGTGAAATATATAGCTACAGATTTATTACTTACAAAAGCAATAATAGGCGAGCGTCTCAGATTTTGTGTAAAATTAATTTAGAAGCCGAATTGATAGGGAAAGTAATCTTGTAATTTTCTATTCATTTAGGTAAAGACAATATGCCCGAATCCTTGTTGGTGGCAGTATAAAATTAGTTGAAATAAGCAAGCTCAAATATTGCGAAAAAAAACAATAAAGCGTTTTATATTTCGCAGACTAAATTAGAAAACGTATAAGAGTAAATAGAGAGGTTTAGCTGAATTTAGCGACTTTATAAAAAATATAAAATACTTTTAAAGCAAAACGTTATTTAAACGCGAACAATTTTTATCATGGAAAATACCTTTAAGCTTTGAAAAGTAATGTTTTGGTCTAAGGGAGCGTATATTCATTACATGGGATGTATTTCTTTTAATCTGGATCCCCCGTTGTAGTGATATTAGTAGTTAGTAATACAAAGTTTTCCATACCATCAAGCGAGGTCTCATAATCCAAGCAAATAAAAAAAAATAGTTTGTGCTATTATATTTCTCATGTGTGGCTGACTGAAACCAGACTATTATTTGCATGTTCTTACTATTTATGTTTATTTTTATAGCATACACCGGCAATGGAGCAAGTGGGTCACCTGATGGTAAGTGATCTCCACCGCCCACAGCACTAGAAGAATCACAGGCGTGTTGCCGAACTCAAAGCGAACGGATAATTAAGGGATTGGGAAGGGGAGGCGGATTTGGGCCTCCGGAAATCTCACACACAATACGGAACGCAGCAGCAAGTCGATATTTTACGTCGGTTTTCAGTGAAACAGTGGTAACGACCCGGTCGAACCGGCCCATTCATGCTGTAAACAAAACTGTCTACAACCTGACTCTACCACTCACATCATAAGTGTCACTATCCACTACACAGGCCGTCAGTCAATTTCCTTTAAAATTTCATAGAGTCCCAACAAAATGGCCAATTGATGTATCACTTTACCCTTTAGGGCGTAAAATAAATCGTTTGAAAAATGTAACTTTAATTTCCGCACATCTGCTGTAGTCAGATCATTTATATAGGCTCTACTGGGTTGGATAATGTGACGGAAAATACCGAACAACGTCGAAACACCGACTTATCCTTACTCAGGGAATCTGGGAGACAGATTGATGTTTTATTCTTTCCTGATTTAGCGTTAGCGCCTGTTGCGTAATGTCTATTAGCAGATAATAAGACAACCAATGTGTATAAGACTGTTACTTATACACTTACTCGTTTGCCGGTCTATGCGATACAAAAAATCTGTTATTTTTATTATTTGATTGAATGACGAGACGAGCAAGGCACTCGCCCGATGGTAAGCGCCATGCCTGTCCATTAACAGAAGTAACACCACACAGAACTTTGAATTACAAAGCACTGCATGGCACTGAACTGCGCTCGTCACCCCGAGACATAAGATGTTAAGTCTCATAATGCCCAGTAATTTCACTAGTTTCAATGTCCTTCAAACCGAAACACAATAGTGCTTACTCACTGTTGCTTAGCTGCAGAAATAGACAAAGTGGTGGTACCAACCCAGACGGCCTCTCCCATACAAAGGACCTACCACCTTGTATCTGGGTATGAGTATGTGTATCAACGTGTTACAGAAAGATGTGTTCATATTTAGGGGTCGTTATCTCACTCACCGTACTACCGTTGGTTTTCTGTGAGACAGTGGTAACGACCCGGTCGAACTGGCCCATTCGTCTGTAGACAAAACTATGTACAGCGTGGCTCTACCACTCAATATAGTAAAAAACAAGACAACAATATCCATGAAGCAAGCAGTTGTCAAACTACACTAAGACCATTTTCAAAATTATTCGCCAATAAAATATAATAATAAACGTTGAATGTTTGGCTTGGTTCTCCCCAGAATATGAAATGTTCCTGACAAATGAAATACAAACAAAAGGACTCTCTGTATAAATCTCTTACAGTACGCCGCTTCCTCACACGACATCCGAGTTATGCAAATATTGTCTCGTAACAGGTGATATAAAGTATAAGCCCTTTCTTAAAAATACTTATAGACTTCGTTTTGATTTTGGGCTTTACGACTTTTAACCCTCGACAAAAAGATGGGTGTTATTAATTTGGCCCCTTTGGCCCTTTTTTTATTTCAGAGCTGGTTTAATCAAGGGTCTTAGCTATGTTAGAATAAAATATTGTCAGCCATGTAGGAGTTACAAGTCTTTCTAATTTACGTTTCTAACGGTTAAGTTATAATCTTTTTGTTTTATTTCTCCTGGTTCGGCAAAGTGATTACGCCACACCTGATGGTAAGTTTAGCACAATCCAAGAATAGTGTCGACCAACGATAGACGATGTGGCTATCGTAAGTCGGCAAGATCATGTCGGCCCGCCTAATTGTTTCTTCACACTCCGTTTAAAGGACCCCATAATATAGGAAGGAGGGAACGTGTACCGACTCAAATTAATTTTTTTTTTAATTTTTCAGTCGGTTTTATTTATTGTTAAAAAAAAATTAAACCTTTGGTTTTTTCTTATAATAAATCAAACGTTTAAGATCACTATTCTACAATGAAACTACAATAAACAACTTATAATTTATTTATTTTTTTTAATTGTTATACATTGAATATTTCAGTAAAAAATAGTACACTTACCTTAATTATTTTATTCGAAATGTACAGAATGTGCCAAGAGTAAACTACAAAAAGTTTTTGCAGCGACCATCAACAAACTAATCTGGAATTTCTAGAATGTAGCTTGGTTTCTTGTTCAAACACACTGTCCTGGGAAGAAAACAATTTACCTAAGTAAAAATATTTCTCTTTATTTTCTTTGAAACGTACCATTTTCTCGTTGACCAAAAGAAATAAGTAAAAGCATTTGTATTTCAATGTTCTTTGGTGAGCATGCGGCCCGCGTGGTGTTAGCGGTCACAACCGCTTGAATTCTAAAAATGCCAGCATACAGCCAAGTCACTGCTATGAATAATGGCTTAAAAAGACTATCATAAGTTTTGTTTACTAATAATCTGTAATTCACATGTATATGTTCGACAGTCTTCGTGGCGTAGCGGACGCGTTCGATCCCCGCACCGAGATAAATGTTTGTGTGATGCAAAAATATTTGTTTCGGGGTATGGGTGTTGTGAGACCGAAAGTCTCTCATAGTTCCTGATACCCACGACACAAGACTCGTATCTTACTGTGGGGTCAGGACTATCTGTGACTCTTGGGTGTATTTACTATTATTATTATTATATTAAATTGTAAGGTATTGAATAATAAATGATTTTATCACTACTACATAGATGATTTTATCACTAACAATCTTTATATTAAAAAAGGTTTTTTTCCTAGATTTTTAAATATTACATTTTTCATTTAAAATATTAAAAAATATCCCTTACCCACCATGATTATTACCCACGTAAAGTAGCGGCTTCCTGCTGCTTTTTGTACGGTGAATGATATATCCGGAGGCTCAAACCTCCTTCCCTTCATAATCACTTAATTATCATTTTCCTTTATGGTTGGCAACCGCTCATGATTCTTATGATGTTGGGAGCTTTCATAGCCGGTGGAGATTATTTACCAGCAGGTGACCCACTTGCCTTGTTCCTGCCTATTCTATAAATATAAAAAAATTAAGCCTATCGACTCCGGCTTAAAGTAGGTTGTCGGACTTCACGCATCGTCTATATTAATCATGAAGTATTTTTAATTATGTAAGATTTTTATGATGTTTTTCTTCACTATTTACAATAAGATAGTAAAACTATCACTTATGAGTTTTAAATAGAAAAATATATTTTTTTTTTTTTTTTTTTTTACTAGCCCTGTATTATATACGTCCCACTGCTGGGCACGGGCCTCCTCTACTCAAATGAGAGGGATTAGGCCTTAGTCCACCACGCTGGCCTAATGCGGGTTGGCAGACTTCACATACCTTCGAAAAATTCTCGGGTATGCAGGTTTCCTCACGATGTTTCCTTCACCGTTAAAGCAAGCGATAATTAACAATTAATATACACGTAACTTAGAAAAGTCAGTGGTGTATGCTCTTGGGGCTGGTTTCGAACCTGCGACTTTCGTCTCGACAGTCCATACCACTTCCCGCTGAGCTATCGCTGCTAGAAAAATATAATTAAATTAAATAATTATGACTGTTATTACGCAATTTTTGTTTAATACTTTTATGTGCAGAACTATATCGATCAGAAGATTCAAATATCAGTTATATAATGAATGATATAATATTGTTAGGTGTTATTTTTATTAATTTATGCGAACGGTGTTTATAAAATTGTTGACGGGTAGATCCGCCTAAAATAATGTATAAAAGAGTGGCGCACGACTCGACAGAGACAGTTCGCATTCAGTCGTCGCGTAGTACGGACCGTAGTGTTAGTTATTATCGTAGTCGAGCCTTTTGCTTTGCTGACCGTTACAGTAGTAGTAATTCTGTCGTATTTAATCATACTAAGCGTGCATACAAGTAAAGCTTTTATTGCGGCCACATGTTGTGTTGGGAATCCTTTGAAATTACTGGGTTAACTGTGGATTGAAGCTGGGATGAGCGTTTGTCTTGGAGTGCATCGGACACGCTATCCCAGTGTGCTCGGAAACTTGATCTGTTAAGTTGTCCTGGAGCCGGGCTGCCGGAAAGTCACGCGGGTGGCGATTCGTGCAGCGTGGGACATGTCTGACGTCAGACATGTGGAGTGAAGCTGGGATGAGCGTTTGTCTTGGAGTGCATCGGACACGCTATCCCAGTGTGCTCGGAAACTTGATCTGTTAAGTTGTCCTGGAGCAGGGCTGCCGGAAAGTCACGCGGGTGGCGATTCGTGCAGCGTTGTAGACATCTAATGTCTGTCGGCAGTCATTGTCCGTACTGGTTTAATGCATGCTTTTATGTGAACCGATACACACACGCAAAGCCATGCCTCACGTAAGTCCTCGTAGGTCTCTGACGAGTCGTGAGGGGCGATCTTCCGACAAGTCCCGCCCCGGGTGGTTGGTTCATGTATTAGGATGTTTTACACCTATTGTGCATAGGAAATAATGGGTTTGTTCTCTGTGAATAGAATAAATTAGTTTGAAAGTGATCATTTTATTTTTGTCCTATTATTTTTTTATTCATCTCGGCATTAAATTGTTAACATCAGAAGTGGGATAGGCTCCGCAGCCTATCATCATCTTCTTGACAGTTAAATTTTCAAGGCATTACTTAGTAGCTAGTGTTCGAACTTTAAATGCACACTTGTATTTGTAACTACACGACATGTCAGTAACTACGCGATGATCTGTGACTGTCTACGAGTGGTTTGAATTTATCCATGGACTATAATGGACGAGTTCTACTGATGTGGTTCCGGCGCGGGCATGGAGCGCAAGATATTGGTGCGCAAGAGTTCCCGATCGTTGGAGCATAACGCCGCCGTACCCACGGTGTGATGGTTCACCCGTACAGCTTACAGAGCGACTTTGCTGGATGACTGTGATTTACGAGTATTGAGTTATACGCCGAGGATTTGGTGAGATCTTTCCATTTTATGTAGTTCGCGTATAAAAAGTAATTTGAAGTACCTATAGGTTTTGTAGAATTGTTAAGATGTGGCGACCCATCGCTGTAGCGATTGCTTACCGAAATCAAACTGGTGTTCACTATCGAGCAAAGCTGTGTACTGTGTTTACTAAAGACCTAATGCAGGGAATCTGTTTCATTGCATTTTTACATCAATCTATCCTAATATGATTGTCGTTGTAGATGTGAACGATAATTTCTTTTTGATTTGATAGAGGATTAATGACCCGATGTTTCGTAAAATAAAAGTTTAAAGTATCTCATAGTTCCTGATACCTGCGACACAAGACTCGCGTCTGATTATGTGTGACTGTTGGGTGTATTATTGACATAATTACAAAAACTGTAAATGCTGTAGTACAATCATGTTTCAGTAAAATTATCACTTGTGATCGCTATACGGAACTGCTGAACTCGAAACAGTTTTTCAACTTTTTAACGAAATGCCTCTTGGGTCCCTGTCCTGGCAGACTTATTTCCCAACACGAATCAGGCTCTACCTGGCACACTTTAGTGTGAAGAGAATTTTGACAAACTTATAATCGTGATAATCCTGCCTTCTCGTTTTGGTTTTTGTTTTCAAAAGCAGTGGTGACACGTAACGCTGGCCGGCGCTTATTGTGGCGCGTGGCGGTTTTCCGCTTCACGGGCGTTGGTCGACCATCACTGGCAAACGTGGTTGCTGAAACAGGATGTTTGTGCGTGCATGAATAAGTGTGCGCAAGGTGAAGTATCAAGTACCCGAGCCGGGAATGTTGAGTCTGGTTGCTCGACCACGTTACAGAGTTTTAAGATAAGTGGGTGGTAAACTTACGTTTCCCCCTTAAAGATGTTTTTAGTACTCGTGGCGATCAATCGGACCTAGCTCTCTCACGGCTGGGACTGAGACATTGAATGGGCACTATGGCCCGGTTACATGATTTGAATCTGTTTGTTTAGGCAGTACACTCTTAGATTGTGAGTGTTGTGAGCTGATCTTAAGGTTTGTGGGTGACAGACCTACGTCTTTCCCTTAAAGATACCTTCCGTACTGGCGTCGCAGGCTAGGAGTGTCTCCGTTAATGAGGTTATCTGAGTTCGACGCGCGTTTGCAATTTCGCAGCTTTTATACCTGAGTCACTAGGTCATTCGGAAGGCATGTAATATTTAGTGTCATGTGGCAGTGTATGGGGACTGATGGAAGTCCAGATTTGAAAAGATAAAAATATTAAGGAGTTATGCTTCAGACACATACGAACCTGTAATAACCGTTTCTAATGTTCTCCTTTTGTGTTTTAGAGCACTGTAATAACCGTTTTTAATGTTCTCCTTGTGTGTTTTTTACATGTTCAAACGGATTGTCGAACGGTGAGCCTGGTGCTGACGATGATGAAGAGGTCTGTCCGGAATTGCGGAAAGAATTGCCCGGTCCTTTATCTGTACGTCCTGCTGAAGACATCTAAGGACTGAAGTGTATCCATAGTGAACTAATTCTCGTTTGTTTTATTTCTAAGAGTAAAATTAATGTCGAATCCCAAGCTAGGATTCATATTAAGCTTTTTAACTTTAAACCTTTACAAAGGCTACAGCAGTGATTGTTTAAATTGGTCAGGATTGGTCGAAGCGGTGCATAACACAGCTATGTTCCTGATATTTTATAAGAAAGTGTCAAATGGGTATCGGATAACAGCCAGCTTCCGCAACGCAGCGGATAAGCATTAGGCTGCGGGTTCGATTCCCGCACCTAAGATAAAATGTGATTATACCCATGGTATTGGATGACAGTTGGCCTCCGCAACACAGCGTCAGGCTGCGGGTTCGATTCCCGTACCTAAGGCAAATATTTGTGTGTGACTATGAACTATGTGATTCTGCCGTGTATTTTTGTTACCCAGGAGGTGTAAGATGCTCGTCGGGTGCGTCATGCAGGCAGACGAAAGCTGTGAAGTGCCACGACAGCGGTTCTGATGAAGAATATGGCACAGCGTGCGTGGTGCGGAGTGGCATTGAATAACGGCTCCGTCTAGAAACGAATGATTTGCATTGTATTCTTCTTAACTCATTGTCTGTTCTGTAAATACCTAATGTGCTCGGGACGCGCACATGTCAGGAGAGGCCGTGTTAGGTGTTATTTTTATTAATTTATGCGAACGGTGTTTATAAAATTGTTGACGGGTAGATCCGCCTAAAATAATGTATAAAAGAGTGGCGCACGACTCGACAGAGACAGTTCGCATTCAGTCGTCGCGTAGTACGGACCGTAGTGTTAGTTATTATCGTAGTCGAGCCTTTTGCTTTGCTGACCGTTACAGTAGTAGTAATTCTGTCGTATTTAATCATACTAAGCGTGCATACAAGTAAAGCTTTTATTGCGGCCACATGTTGTGTTGGGAATCCTTTGAAATTACTGGGTTAACTGTGGATTGAAGCTGGGATGAGCGTTTGTCTTGGAGTGCATCGGACACGCTATCCCAGTGTGCTCGGAAACTTGATCTGTTAAGTTGTCCTGGAGCCGGGCTGCCGGAAAGTCACGCGGGTGGCGATTCGTGCAGCGTGGGACATGTCTGACGTCAGACATGTGGAGTGAAGCTGGGATGAGCGTTTGTCTTGGAGTGCATCGGACACGCTATCCCAGTGTGCTCGGAAACTTGATCTGTTAAGTTGTCCTGGAGCAGGGCTGCCGGAAAGTCACGCGGGTGGCGATTCGTGCAGCGTTGTAGACATCTAATGTCTGTCGGCAGTCATTGTCCGTACTGGTTTAATGCATGCTTTTATGTGAACCGATACACACACGCAAAGCCATGCCTCACGTAAGTCCTCGTAGGTCTCTGACGAGTCGTGAGGGGCGATCTTCCGACAAGTCCCGCCCCGGGTGGTTGGTTCATGTATTAGGATGTTTTACACCTATTGTGCATAGGAAATAATGGGTTTGTTCTCTGTGAATAGAATAAATTAGTTTGAAAGTGATCATTTTATTTTTGTCCTATTATTTTTTTATTCATCTCGGCATTAAATTGTTAACATCAGAAGTGGGATAGGCTCCGCAGCCTATCATCATCTTCTTGACAGTTAAATTTTCAAGGCATTACTTAGTAGCTAGTGTTCGAACTTTAAATGCACACTTGTATTTGTAACTACACGACATGTCAGTAACTACGCGATGATCTGTGACTGTCTACGAGTGGTTTGAATTTATCCATGGACTATAATGGACGAGTTCTACTGATGTGGTTCCGGCGCGGGCATGGAGCGCAAGATATTGGTGCGCAAGAGTTCCCGATCGTTGGAGCATAACGCCGCCGTACCCACGGTGTGATGGTTCACCCGTACAGCTTACAGAGCGACTTTGCTGGATGACTGTGATTTACGAGTATTGAGTTATACGCCGAGGATTTGGTGAGATCTTTCCATTTTATGTAGTTCGCGTATAAAAAGTAATTTGAAGTACCTATAGGTTTTGTAGAATTGTTAAGATGTGGCGACCCATCGCTGTAGCGATTGCTTACCGAAATCAAACTGGTGTTCACTATCGAGCAAAGCTGTGTACTGTGTTTACTAAAGACCTAATGCAGGGAATCTGTTTCATTGCATTTTTACATCAATCTATCCTAATATGATTGTCGTTGTAGATGTGAACGATAATTTCTTTTTGATTTGATAGAGGATTAATGACCCGATGTTTCGTAAAATAAAAGTTTAAAGTATCTCATAGTTCCTGATACCTGCGACACAAGACTCGCGTCTGATTATGTGTGACTGTTGGGTGTATTATTGACATAATTACAAAAACTGTAAATGCTGTAGTACAATCATGTTTCAGTAAAATTATCACTTGTGATCGCTATACGGAACTGCTGAACTCGAAACAGTTTTTCAACTTTTTAACGAAATGCCTCTTGGGTCCCTGTCCTGGCAGACTTATTTCCCAACACGAATCAGGCTCTACCTGGCACACTTTAGTGTGAAGAGAATTTTGACAAACTTATAATCGTGATAATCCTGCCTTCTCGTTTTGGTTTTTGTTTTCAAAAGCAGTGGTGACACGTAACGCTGGCCGGCGCTTATTGTGGCGCGTGGCGGTTTTCCGCTTCACGGGCGTTGGTCGACCATCACTGGCAAACGTGGTTGCTGAAACAGGATGTTTGTGCGTGCATGAATAAGTGTGCGCAAGGTGAAGTATCAAGTACCCGAGCCGGGAATGTTGAGTCTGGTTGCTCGACCACGTTACAGAGTTTTAAGATAAGTGGGTGGTAAACTTACGTTTCCCCCTTAAAGATGTTTTTAGTACTCGTGGCGATCAATCGGACCTAGCTCTCTCACGGCTGGGACTGAGACATTGAATGGGCACTATGGCCCGGTTACATGATTTGAATCTGTTTGTTTAGGCAGTACACTCTTAGATTGTGAGTGTTGTGAGCTGATCTTAAGGTTTGTGGGTGACAGACCTACGTCTTTCCCTTAAAGATACCTTCCGTACTGGCGTCGCAGGCTAGGAGTGTCTCCGTTAATGAGGTTATCTGAGTTCGACGCGCGTTTGCAATTTCGCAGCTTTTATACCTGAGTCACTAGGTCATTCGGAAGGCATGTAATATTTAGTGTCATGTGGCAGTGTATGGGGACTGATGGAAGTCCAGATTTGAAAAGATAAAAATATTAAGGAGTTATGCTTCAGACACATACGAACCTGTAATAACCGTTTCTAATGTTCTCCTTTTGTGTTTTAGAGCACTGTAATAACCGTTTTTAATGTTCTCCTTGTGTGTTTTTTACATGTTCAAACGGATTGTCGAACGGTGAGCCTGGTGCTGACGATGATGAAGAGGTCTGTCCGGAATTGCGGAAAGAATTGCCCGGTCCTTTATCTGTACGTCCTGCTGAAGACATCTAAGGACTGAAGTGTATCCATAGTGAACTAATTCTCGTTTGTTTTATTTCTAAGAGTAAAATTAATGTCGAATCCCAAGCTAGGATTCATATTAAGCTTTTTAACTTTAAACCTTTACAAAGGCTACAGCAGTGATTGTTTAAATTGGTCAGGATTGGTCGAAGCGGTGCATAACACAGCTATGTTCCTGATATTTTATAAGAAAGTGTCAAATGGGTATCGGATAACAGCCAGCTTCCGCAACGCAGCGGATAAGCATTAGGCTGCGGGTTCGATTCCCGCACCTAAGATAAAATGTGATTATACCCATGGTATTGGATGACAGTTGGCCTCCGCAACACAGCGTCAGGCTGCGGGTTCGATTCCCGTACCTAAGGCAAATATTTGTGTGTGACTATGAACTATGTGATTCTGCCGTGTATTTTTGTTACCCAGGAGGTGTAAGATGCTCGTCGGGTGCGTCATGCAGGCAGACGAAAGCTGTGAAGTGCCACGACAGCGGTTCTGATGAAGAATATGGCACAGCGTGCGTGGTGCGGAGTGGCATTGAATAACGGCTCCGTCTAGAAACGAATGATTTGCATTGTATTCTTCTTAACTCATTGTCTGTTCTGTAAATACCTAATGTGCTCGGGACGCGCACATGTCAGGAGAGGCCGTGTTAGGTGTTATTTTTATTAATTTATGCGAACGGTGTTTATAAAATTGTTGACGGGTAGATCCGCCTAAAATAATGTATAAAAGAGTGGCGCACGACTCGACAGAGACAGTTCGCATTCAGTCGTCGCGTAGTACGGACCGTAGTGTTAGTTATTATCGTAGTCGAGCCTTTTGCTTTGCTGACCGTTACAGTAGTAGTAATTCTGTCGTATTTAATCATACTAAGCGTGCATACAAGTAAAGCTTTTATTGCGGCCACATGTTGTGTTGGGAATCCTTTGAAATTACTGGGTTAACTGTGGATTGAAGCTGGGATGAGCGTTTGTCTTGGAGTGCATCGGACACGCTATCCCAGTGTGCTCGGAAACTTGATCTGTTAAGTTGTCCTGGAGCCGGGCTGCCGGAAAGTCACGCGGGTGGCGATTCGTGCAGCGTGGGACATGTCTGACGTCAGACATGTGGAGTGAAGCTGGGATGAGCGTTTGTCTTGGAGTGCATCGGACACGCTATCCCAGTGTGCTCGGAAACTTGATCTGTTAAGTTGTCCTGGAGCCGGGCTGCCGGAAAGTCACGCGGGTGGCGATTCGTGCAGCGTGGGACATGTCTGACGTCAGACATGTGGAGTGAAGCTGGGATGAGCGTTTGTCTTGGAGTGCATCGGACACGCTATCCCAGTGTGCTCGGAAACTTGATCTGTTAAGTTGTCCTGGAGCCGGGCTGCCGGAAAGTCACGCGGGTGGCGATTCGTGCAGCGTGGGACATGTCTGACGTCAGACATGTGGAGTGAAGCTGGGATGAGCGTTTGTCTTGGAGTGCATCGGACACGCTATCCCAGTGTGCTCGGAAACTTGATCTGTTAAGTTGTCCTGGAGCAGGGCTGCCGGAAAGTCACGCGGGTGGCGATTCGTGCAGCGTTGTAGACATCTAATGTCTGTCGGCAGTCATTGTCCGTACTGGTTTAATGCATGCTTTTATGTGAACCGATACACACACGCAAAGCCATGCCTCACGTAAGTCCTCGTAGGTCTCTGACGAGTCGTGAGGGGCGATCTTCCGACAAGTCCCGCCCCGGGTGGTTGGTTCATGTATTAGGATGTTTTACACCTATTGTGCATAGGAAATAATGGGTTTGTTCTCTGTGAATAGAATAAATTAGTTTGAAAGTGATCATTTTATTTTTGTCCTATTATTTTTTTATTCATCTCGGCATTAAATTGTTAACAATATAATTATTTTAATATTCTGTTCAGTTTTATTTTATCCGAGCATGGCAAAGTGACTGCATTACACCTGATATTAAAGCGCAGTGCAGTCCAAAAATACCAATGAACACTGACAAACAAAGACGGAATAAACAAATCGAGGGGCCTGCGACAAGTCAGGCGGAAGACCGATGCAGGATGTACCTCTATACGCGCCCTAACCAACCATCAAGTCATGTTGCAAGCCCCGGAGAACCGGATATACCGTGCTGATCCTGGAAAGCGATCCACACAAAGTATGTGGGTTATTATGACAGATTTTAACACTATGATAATACACTTTTTATAACTACTTGTGTTCGTATCGTAGTATTTAACAACGGCACGTACTAAGGGCAACTTTGTAATTAATTGAAATTCCAGTCAGCTAAAATTGTTTCAAAAAAAATTACACCCTTAAGCCCCTTAATGCTACCAAAGGGCCCATGAATGACATCGTAAATCCTTTCAACACATTCAATAACTTTTTCAATTATTATCAAACGTTGGCCGTGGCCTCAAAACTTCCACAATGGACCACGTAAACCGTTTACAAGGGCCCCTCCGTTTTGTTTTGCAAATGATGCTGAGGACAAAAGACTTCCAAAACTCTGATATAATTCATAAAACCCCCAACGTTCCAGTGAGAAGTATTATAGGGGAATAATATTTAATTGTTCTCAGAGCTACCACAGGTGGATTTGGAAATGTAATTACTTCAACTATAATTGAAATGTTGGAATGTAGTTCAGACCACTTTACAATTTTTATTTATCGAGCTTTACGAATTATTTTGTGCGGGTATAGTCCTTTCCATTGTGGGGAATGTTGAAGATTGTAGTGTAGTTACCATGGCAAAAATCACATGGCAGTTCAAGTGTAGGTAGATGCAATCGTAGGTTTCGAAAAAAATATCAAACATAGTAGACCAGAATCTAGTTTGATACGAAGATCTTCGTGATACGTCTACAAGACTATTGAAAATGCAATACGCTTCAAATCCCGCCGTGAACTCTGAGATAAATTTTATGAAGATAACAAAATTATCTAGACCTTCTCGCTATCATAAAACTTTGGTAAAGAGGTGTTATAATAAAACGGAATATAAAATCACTCCGAAAACTTAGCAGATTGAGTTTTTTTAAAATCGAGGAAAAAGAGCATACCAATAATTACGTCAGGGTGGTGTAGATTCAGAAAGATGTTTAGACTCTTGCGAGTTATTCAGTTACAGTCTGATTTCAAACAGGTGCTTTTAGAAAATATATTTTAATGTCGGTCAACACCGCACAATACGGTACCACGCATGTAGCCGGTTGTGAAACAAATGGCCGCGGGTTCAATCCCATAATTATAAATAAATAGTAATAATAGAGGTTTTATTTCATACCTTGGCGGGTTGCATTTTTTTTATTACACTAGTAAATTGTTTTAACATTTTGAAAATCATGAGAGCAGTTTTGTATGCAATTAATGAGTTAGAACTTTTTCTAAAAATATGTGTTTATCTATGCTAAATGTTAGTATTCTGGTATGTAAAGATACGTGAAAGTTCTTGAAGGAGATTTGATCCTATACGAGACAAATATTTGTGTGATCTATTTTTGTGATTTCATCGCTAGTCACGTGATCTGATTAAACTGAAGACTTGTCTCTTGGTGTAGTGATAGTCAGGACTATGTTTGTGACTGTTGGATATATTTAAAAGTAAAAATCATTATTTTTTGCAAGATATTTGCCTTCTCTTAAAAGTAATGATACCTCTTTTATAGCACAAGCCGGCAAACGAGCAAGCGGGTCACCTGATAAGTAATCTCCACCACCATTGTAACGCCTACAATACTAGAAAAATCATAGGCGCGTTGCCGACCTTAAAGGGAAGGGATAATTATTCCTTCCTTCCATTCTAGCAAAGATAGACGCAACAAAGACTTGGACTTACTTCAATACAAAATCTTGTAGAACTTTAATTTCTTACCGAAACAGATTAATGAATTAGACATTTATGCCACAATAGAGGCCAGTCGACATCGGCAATGAAAGTTATTGTTCGCAATTCAAGAGACTAATTTATTATATCAAAAGCACTTCGGTCTCCATTGTTCTGAGGAGATTCAGTTGAAACAATACAGCGATGAGAATAAACCGCTGAAAATTTTGTAAACGCAATCTTAGCTTCATGAATCTAAACGTATTCAGGTATTAGACGGTTTAAGATTTTACATTTTACGATTAGATAAATCTCTTGTAATTTTTCAAGTTTATCTGAAATTTAAAAACCGACTAATATTAACACTGGAAAGTGAGATATACCGTAAATTTCTTAACATAAGGTAAAGTTCTACAAGGTGGTAGGTCCCTCGTATGCGAGAGGCCGTCTGGGTTGGTTCCACCACTTTGTCTATTTCTGCCGCCAAGCAATAGTTTGTAAGCACTGTTGTGTTGCGGTTAAAAGGACATTGAAACCAGTGAAATTACTGGGCATTATGAGACTTAACATCTTAAGTCTCGGGGTGACGACCGCTGTTCAGTGCCATACAGTGCTTTATAATTCCAAGTTCTGTGTGGTGTTACTTGTGTTTATGGGCAGGCATGGCGCGTACCATCAGGCGAGCGCCTTGCTCGCCTCGTATAATCGTGTTTGAAGTGTGTGAATGAAGTGAATCGTAATTATATATTTTTTATTATGTTAAATTTTTAGTTCTAATATCACTCTCGATTTGCTCAATTCAATTTATTTCGGGAGATCCGGCTATACACTGGCTGATCCTGGAACGCGATCCACACAACATATTGTGTGGGTCACTATGCAGGTCTTAACACTATGTGTACGGTGGTTCGGGTGGATATGAATACCCTACCAGCAAATGGGTGAAATTTGGTGTATAGATGAATCTTAAACTTGATTAGATCATACAACTTCTTATTCCGATTGAATACAATAAGATGGGCGGCATCGCGAACAAAATTTAGTGTTAAATGTTAAATTAACGTTTTTAAAATAAAGAGTTATGTAAATAGTAATAATATTAATAGTGTATTATACACATCTCACTGCTGGGCAAGGTTTGTTAATAGTTTTACAATTCAATCCGCTGCCGATAGCGCTGTACTTATAAAAAATACTCGCTAGAACTCACACTATGGCTTCAAGTTCAACCGGTGGCATTAGTGCAAATTTCTCGATACCCGTCACATAATCCGTATTTATGATATTATTTATGTATGCAAAACCGTACAACGCAACTATGGGATTATGTTGGAAACGTAGCAACATTACACGTTTAAAGTATGTATGAGGAAGTAATAATATAAATATTACAAAAAACTCAAATTATTATTGGGTCTACTTACGCAAACAGGAACCAACCCACAGCAAGTTCGAATGGAGATATTGATTTGGTTTTACTAAATTCAATAATTTAAACTATTTTTTTCTAGTTATTTTTTTATAACATTGGACATGAAATATATTCCATGTACGATTATGCAAAAAAAATACAATACTAAAATAAATTTTAATTAATGAATTTAGCGAAACAAAATCAGTACCTCCATTTGAACTTGCTGTGGGTTGGTTCCTGTTTGCGTAACTAGACCCAATTGTTCTGTATGTTTGCCAAATAAAAAAAAAACTCATAAATTAATGACGTGACAGCTATGAAAAATACTCTTACTAGGTGCACAGATTAGAATAACTATAGTAGGTATCAAACTCCTGAACCTTTTGATTAAGAAAATTGTGTAATAGCCCGCTCGCATGTCTAAAAACTTTTCATTTATCACAAAAAGAGCATTAGTAAATTACAGTTGTTAAATAGATACGGTTTTAAACTTTCTATTTTATGTACAGACCCGACAAAAAGTTTAGATAAGGTCTAGTGGTAAGTAAGTACGTATGTTTGATTTTATTTAAATCACAAATTTCACTTTTTTTATTCATTAATAGATCATTTTTATAACCGCATAGATAGTGACCGCTGTTACGTGTTGGTAAACCCTCCACAGTGTCTTGTTCTTTTTTTATAGCATAGGCCGGTAAACGAACAAGTGGATAATGGGTCTGCCAGTTGGCAATAGGTCGGCGTGGTGCACCTTAGAGGTTAGGTCTTAACCTAACCTCCCTCATTCAGTAGAGGAAGCTCGGGTGGAACATTGGGATGTATATAATACCTAACTCTGAATATAAATTAAATATCTAATAATATTCTATTCAAAATCAACCCAGTTCCAATATACCTCATTTTGAGATATTCATAACTTTTTTAATATCTAATATTAATTTCGCTTTGTTGATGTAACGCATTGTTTGATGTTATTTTATAATACTAATACTGGCCAGATAGGTTGTCTATTAAAATTAAAAGCAGAAAAAATGGGAAAGATTCTGTAAAAATAATATAAGAATGGCTGCGTGTTATGGAAACTGTGAGTCCTTCGTAATACCTGATATCCACGACATAAGACTAGTATCGTTGTCTGCAGTAAGGATTTTTTTCATTGCATAGACCCGCCAACGAGCAAGTGGGTCATCTGATGGTCAGTGATCCGGATATCTCACTCACCGTACGAAACGCAGCAGCAAGCCGCTACTTTACGTCGATTTCTATGACACAGTGGTAACGACCCGGTCGAGCCGGGCCAGTCATGCTGTAAACAAAACTGTCTACAGCGTGGCTTTACCACTCATATTCGTCAATATAACATATATTGGACTTGCAACTTTGGACAACACTAAATGATGAATTAAGCCTTTGTCTCGCTATATCATTTATGGTATAGAAACACACTCGCCGAAGTGTGGGTGAATTTTTACACTTCTGATACAGGCATGAGTTTATGTATCATCATCACGCCACAGGACGTCCACTGTTGAACATAGGCCTCCCCCAAAGATTTCCAGACCGACCTGTTGGAAGCGGCCTGCATCCAGCAACATCCTGCGACCTTTATCAGGTCGTCTGTCCACCTTGTAAGTATTTATGTATACATGTATAAAATTCCTAGGAACATTAACAGACAGCCTCTGTGCCGCATTGGGCGAGGCCGCAGGTTCGATTCACACACCGAGATATATGTTTGTGTGGTCCATAAATATTTCTTTCGGGTTTGGGAGTTTTTTTCCCTTAGGTGTTGAAATCAGGCAGGCGGCCAGTCGTAAATACTACAAGTCCAATCTTTTTGTAACATGTGATAAAAAGCACCGACCCCACAGCGAGTAAGATAAGGACAGTTTTTTTTAACCTGGCGCTGCAGTGACTACGCTACACTTGTTGGTAAATGTAGCGCAATCTAAGAATATTGTCGACCATCATGAAATAAGAAGGACGAAGATTAAAATTTCGTACGGGAATATATTAATGCAATAAAAGGAAATAATAAATAATGAGAGTGAAAGAGGCCAATGAGGTATGTCAGAATAGTAGCAGGTGGAAGTTCGTTGTCTCTGCCTACCCCTATGGGAAACAGGCGTGAGTCTATGTAAGTATGTATATATTAATGTAGATTGTATTTCATTATTATTCCGGTAAAAAATAACAGGGTCATATATTAATAATGTTATCTTCAAGATATTTTCGATGGCGATACAACCACTAATTGCATCCGTCTTTTGTTTCACATTTCCTATTTTTATTATCTGTAGTCATAATATTAATTACAACACATAATATTTACATCAGCAAATGGATAAATAATAATAACAGATACGTTTAAAGTTTCAATAAAAGTCCTTACATTTCATTTTCGAAAAGCGTCGATTTCATAAAATGAATAATGAAAACGTTTTTAGATATAAGTAACTCAGAACCATTTAAATTTTCATTCCTATAACGCATTTGGAATGACGCAATAAAACAAAATAAAGGAGTAACACCCCACAAACATTGCTAATATGATAAAAACGGGCCCCAAAAGGTAATTACTTCACAGCTAAACATAACATAATGTGCGTAATTACCCCGCACATCCCACTAATTAAATTAAGGAAAAACTACTTACTTTGATTAAAAATTATATGGAAATCCTCGACGTGGAAAAAAACACAGAAAATCACTATACTAATCGCTAACACAGATCGTACTTCGCACCTTATTTTATAAAATTGCGTAAGTCCGTTACGGCGAGGACGTGCTCTCCGACCGAATGCTCAGAGCGAACTGGCCTCCGCGCACGATACGAATGTCACTGCGAGCAAGCGTTTCTCCATCAACCCCGTGCCATAGACACATTAGAGCCTCCTTGAAGTTTAATTAACAATTTTGAGTTTATGGATCGTGCAATAATAACTGAGTAATTGACGCCTTATGACGTATTAAAGTGATATTGAGGAGGAAATGTGAGAACGTAGTGACAGATACATTAAACATGACTTAATACCTTGACAATATTGCTGCTAAGACAAGTACGTGACAATGCTTAAATTTCCCATCTTATTTCAATTTCTTTAATGCTTGAGAGCTTTACATACCGACCGTTCCGAGGAAAAACAATTGGAAATTCCAGGCGAGACAACAATGACGGTAAATAAAGTCGGAGTGCAAGGCGCTTCGGAAAATACTTATTTTGATCAAACCAATAACCTTAATATTTTTTTTAATTAAATTTCAATGATTTTTTAAAGTTCTCTAAAAAAATTTAAAAACTAAAAAAATATATTGACAGTTTAAAGCCTTGTCACGATTGTATGCCTGCATACACAAGACCCTGCTCGCTGTACATCAAACTTGGACCTTATCGTCATTCAGATTCGTCTAGTTAGACAGCTCAAAGCAAAAAAAATCAAAAAACGACCGTGGGTTCTGATCCCTGGGTCGGGTGAAGTAATATTGGTTTTTCTATCACAAAATGCTCAGTATCAGCCTGGAGTCTGGCATTGCGGCCAGAATGGCGATAGGCTCACCCCCTATTACATCATGGAACGGAAATACGGCCGGCGAAATGTTTGTGTACTGGTTATACCTCTGCCTCTCCAGGATTACAAGCGTGTGTGTGTATGTAAATGTTTCATTATTATGTACAAATGTCAGATCTCAGATATATTTTGTATTTGCACTTGTTTCTACCTACCATATTCAAGCCGTAGACATTTTAAAAGGCTTACGACTAACTACTAAGCTAATCGGTTTAAAAATAGTTATTTATTTAAACTTTATATATAAAACTAGCTTTTGCTCGCGGCTCCGCCCACGTGATCAAACAAACCAACAAACAATCAAACTCTACAGCTTTATAATATTAGTATAGATTTGGGTAGCTTAGCAACGGAAGCCTTCAAATAATATTATTTAGGTAGCTTAGCAACGGAAGTCTTCAAATATGAATAATTTTCCCCGTTTTCGCAACATTTTTCACTGATGCTTCGCTTCTAATGGTCGCAGCGTAATGTTATATAGCCTAAAGCCTTTCTTGATAAATGGACTATCCAACACAAAAAGATTTTTTCAATTCGAACCAGTAGTTCCTGAGATTAGCGCGTTCAAACAAACAAACAAACAATCAAACTCTACAGCTTTATTATATTAGTATAGATATGTATAAAGGCGGACTTAATGCCAGAGGCATTCTCTAACAGCCAACCTACAGGTGATGCAGAGACGAGACAATGTGGGTGTATAAAAGCTATAAAAGAAATAAATATAATATCAGACATTAATACATAAATCTAATGAATGTGAATACTTAAATGGCAAACTACAAATATTAATAAATACATAATATAAAATACATAATATTATGTACTTATATCTTTAATATTTTTTCTCTGTAAATTATTTTTTTGCTATCTATAGAGAAAATAAAAATATCTATAATCGTTCTATTCCAAGAAATATATCTTAGGTTGGAAGGGCGTATTGCAAATAAAACTAAATTGCATGCGATTATTTGCAGTATGAATCCACCTCGGGAGAAATTTAACTCGTTCCCATACGATGTTTTAATATTAAAATCAGCGAAAATAAGCTTTTATTTCGCTTTATGCATTTTTTCAACTGAATAATTAAATTTAATACACAGTTTTGTAACAAATAAAACACATCAACATTTCTAAATCATATTTTACTACTAATATAAATGTGAGTCTGTTTTTTTATAGCATAGGCCGGCAAACGAGCAAGGGTCACCTGATCTCCACCGCTGTTGTACGCCCACAACACTAGAAGAATATTATGCTGACCTTAAAGGAAAGGAATGATTAGAGATTGGGAAGGGGAAGAGGATTTGGGCCTCCGGGTATCTCACTCACCGTACGAAACGCAGCAGCAATGCGCTACTTTACATCGGTTTTCTGTGAGACAGTGGTAACGACCCGTTGAGCCAAACCATTCATGATATAGACAAAACTGTTTACAGCGTGGCTCTACCACTAGATTTTTGTGAGTTTGTGGCTTTGAAAATTTATTAGTCAATCACGCCTTAACGGCTGAAGAGTTTTGGATGAAATTTGGCTCACAGGTAGACCATGATCTGGATTAGGACATAGGCTACTTTTTATTCCGCAAAAGGCCGCTCTCGCGGGCAGAGCCGCGGATAACTACTAGTATTTAATAAAAACATCAATTTAAATAGCCTCATTTAGTAGCGTAGGTACTTAGACAATGACATCGGTAATGGCCTGGGTTAATTTCCCAGGTTGTCTGACATACGCACTCACGCCTGTAATCCCAAGAGGTGGGCAGAGGTGTAAACAGTACACTGACGCTCCGCCGAGCATATTTCGCCACCGAGGCGGCCAGGTCACACAATCAATAAATAAATCGGCGAAACATATTTTCATAGCCATCAGGTGACCCTCTTATTCGGTTGCCCTCTTTTCCATAAAAAATATATACCAGTTGCGCCTACTATCTTTTTCGGGTCACCGGTGTGACCTGATGCTCCGCGTATAACATTTTAATAAAAAAAAAAATATTCAATATAAAGTTATTAAAAAAAGTATCCAAGCTTCGGTTAAAAATCCAATAAACAAAAACACCGTGAAGTTTTCATTAAAAAACTTACTTCTTTTAATATTTGTCTGCACCTGTTTTTGGTATTTTTTATCATAGTAGTGCTTTTGATTAAATGATATTGCGACCCCTCACTTTATGCGAATGGAATTCCTGATGAATTTAAGCGTTTCTAGTTAATTAATCGAGAGATAGCTGCATATTGTGGGATAAATCTCTTACGAATATGTTGATGGTAATAGTTTGACGTACAGATCTCTAGACTTAAACACGCCACATAAAATAACTAATCCTCAAACAAAGTGGTGTACACTTAAATTCGAAGTGAACATTTTTACTCAGCATTTTAAAATCGCCCATTTAAATAAACTTCAAGAAATATCTTAATATATTTTATGTAAATTGGTCGACTCATTACTGAGAATCATTTTGCTTAGGGTCAACCAGGGTAATTGTAAACGCTTTTGAAAAATACCTGCACACAAATAGTTTCGCGCTTTGTAAAAAAAAAAATATAGGTGACTTTGAGGAAGAAGTTAGTTACTATGAATAAGCATTAAATTATTTAAAAAGTTCAAAATCAGCTATTTTAGCTGGCGCATTGGTGGCACTGAAAATCAAGCGTTTACAATTTCCCCTGCTTTTTTTTTCAAAATTGATATTTTGGGGTAAATGGAAATAGCTAATGTATACCTATATGATAAGAATTATAATAAAACTAACTTGTTTTCACTATTTAGTGTCTCTTAAACACGAAAGTATTCGATATAAGCATCTAGCTATGTACAGGGGCAAATGTAAACAAATCATCTAGTTTTTATTATTATGCATTGACAAAACTATGGGGTATTTAGAAACATTTAATTTTTCTGTGGGCAATTGTAAATATTTTGAAAACTGACTAAATAAACCTGTACATTTTTAAAGGGGTAAAATAAAACAAAATATATAAAAGTACTAATCGTCGCCAGGTTTATTTTGTTTGAAATTATTAACGATTTAATTTTTTCTATGTGATCTTTAACTAGGTTTTCTAATTTCCCTTTTACTACTGGATGACCCATTTGCGCTCGAGTTTTCAGACAAGAGGCTACGTATTCTTCCACGCAATCTGGCAGCACTTTAGACACACCAGCACCCATTCTATTCATATCTACTATTCTACCTTTTATTCGGTGATAGATAACTGAGATAGGTACGTTGTAGGCTTGTCGGTATGTCATTTAATGTTTTTGTATGGCCTTAACAGCCTTATGTAAGTTTCCCTTTTTCGGACCTACACGTGACATTTTGAAAATGTACCTAAAAGAAATGTTTACCATTACCCATCACCATGTTAGTAGTAAAAATGATATACGTTCACAATTACCCCACTGTTTACAATTCCCCCCTTAGCCGATTACTATTACCCCGCCCAGTTTTATCATATGGGAAAATGTAAACAACACTCAGATGCTTGTTAGCTTGGTTTTATTGATAGAGTATTAGAAAAATGCAAAGATATTTTCATTATAATGACCGCAAAAACCAATCAAGAACTTACCCGGCAACTTTTTATACAAAATCTTTTGGGTATCAACTTCGTATGAAAACTTAAAGAATTTTTGGCAGACAAATTTTCGTCGCGCTCAAAGTGACGTTACTTTTTATGACAAGAGTAAATTTGAAATATAAAGACATAGACTATAAAATAAAATAATGTTCTGTTTCACTCCCATCATCTTAATCACAATATTAAAAGTTTACTGAGAGTCGTTTCCAATAACCCCTGTTTACAATTATCCTGGTTGACCCTACAAAAAACAAAAAAAATGTCGTTTATATTAGGTCCTTACATATGAAATTGGCGTTTTGTATGGGAGGAACAAAAAGTCGAATATTTTTTAATATAATATATTTAATTAATCAAAGTATGAACCATTATTTTCTATGCACTTTTGCCATCTCATAGGTAGTTCATTGATCCCTTTACTAAAAACACCAGTCGGACGGGAATCAATAAAATCTTTGAAGGCGATTTGGACTGCCCCATCGGAGTTGAATTTTTTCCCTTGCAAGAAGTTATCCAAATTTCGAAAAAAATGGTAATCTGTTGGAGCAAGGTCCGGGGAGTACGAAGGATGTCTTAGACTTTCCAATTGAAGCTCTTCTAATTTAGTAGCCGTCTGTAGGGGAGTGTGTGGTCTAGCGTTGTCGTGAAGCAGCAGTGGCGTGGAGCGATTGACCAGCCTAGGTTGTTTAGCCGCTAGCTTTTCCATCATGGTTTGCAATTGCTGACAATAGACATCAGCCGTAATAGTCTGGCCAGATTTGAGAAAACTGTAATGAACAATACCGGCACTAGTCCACCAAACGCTTACAAGTAACTTTTTTAGAGTTAATTTTCGCTTGGGGCAGGATTTGGCTGGCTGGCCAGGATCCAACCATTGCGCTGAGCGCTTCCGATTATCGTAAAGAACCCATTTTTCATCACAGGTAATGATTCGGTTTAAAATACCTTCATTATTGTGCCGGTTTAGTAATGTAACGCAGCAGTCGACGCGCGTTTGCCGGTTTGCTTCAGTCAATTCGTGAGGTACCCACCTTTCAAGCTTTTTAATCTTCCCAATTTGCTTCAAGTGAATTAAAACAGTTTTATCACTAACATCGCAGCCTGCAGCTAACTCGGACGTGGTTTGCGATGGATCCGCTTCCACAATAGCCTTCAACTCTTCATTATCAACTTGAGTCTCAGGCCGTCCACGGGGCTTGTTCTGCAGGTCGAAATTTCCAGAACGAAAACGTTGGAACCAAAAACGAACTGTGTTTTCTTTTGCAACACGACCGCCATACACATCATTCACCCTTCGAGTTGTTTCCGCAGTACTAGTGCCACGGCGGAACTCGTACTCGTAAATAATGCGATATTTTAAGTTTTCCATTTTGTAAAATGAGTGACGCAAACAGAAAAAAACAGAAGAAAAAAAACAAATGAATGACGATCATCGAAGCACAAATACATGAGTCTATAGCTGTACAAATTTGAATTTGGAATTCCTTACCAAAGAGGAGAAATTTGTGATTAAAGTGGCCAGTACGAAAAACGCCAATTTCATATGTAAGGACCTAATATTAGACAAAACAATCTACAGCGTGGTTCTATCACTAATTCATTTTCTTGGAGAATGCTGTTAAATTTTATGGGAAGAACACACTCCACGTCCATCGTTTTACAGATCACCCAATATATTTATGCATACCGAAACTACAGACGATCTCTTGCAATGCGGCGTCTTGTAGATTTATGTGTCTATGCCTGTCCTTGACGAGCGTTGCTACATGTGGTAGTTACGAATAGTTGCGTAGTAGTTGGGCGTAGCTTAGTAATGCTAATAAGCTGTTTACTTGGTTGTGTAGGCAGATCGTAGACGTTGTAGACATACTCGTATACAGTTTCGTAGCAGATTGTTGTATGTAGCAGATCCATAGAAACGTAGTACTTGCATGTCACTCAGTAGCTTACAATATTGTTACTGAAAAGGCAAAAATACTAAAGCGCTAATACGTGAACTTTACGGTAGAGCATTTTAAAGTGTTTTTTTCACGATTAACCCCCCCAACCAACCATCAAGTCATGTGGCAAGCCCTTTGGGTGAACCGGATATACACTGGCTAATCCTGGAACGCGATCCACGCAAGGCGTGTGGATCACTATGGCAGGTTTTAACACCATGTGTACGGTGGTCGCTATCCGGGCGAATATGAATATACTATCACCAGCAAATCTGGAACTTGAAAAACATATCTACCGGAAACTATTCTCTTTCTTCAAGAATTCGACCACAGTAAGTAAGCCATATAATAACTCAACCGAGACCCAAAACAATTTACCCGAATCATATGAATTTATAATGTGGCCTTAAAACAATTCCTTGACCTCACGTCACATGAATAAACCGTAAGTCTACATACGAAATCTCCAGGAGGAAATTAGGCTAAACTATTTATAAACATATCTAGAAGGACAGTTGCGAATAAATTAGATATTATGCTTTTATTTTCATTTATTTAATCCTTTGTATTTATTTTAAATAGTAGAGGTGTAGTGTTAACTTCGAGTGGTAGAGCCACACTGTAGACAGTGTTGTCTACAGTATGAATGGGCTGGCTCAACCGGGTCGTTACCACTATCTCACAGAAAACCGACGTAAAGTAGCGGCTTGCTGTTGCGTTTCATACGGTGAGTGAGATATCCGGAAGCCCAAATCCGCTCCCCTTCCCAATCCCTAATCATCCCTTTCCTCTAAGGTCGGCAACGCGCCCATGACTCTTCTGGTGGTGGGCGTACATGGGCGGTGGAGATCACTTACCATCACGTGACCCACTTGCTTGTTTGCCGGCCTATGCTATAAAAAAAAAATGTGCAAGGGGCTTATCTCATGGTAAGTGATCTCCACCGCCACATCGTCTGAAACGCAAAAACCACTAATTTAAGTCGTTTTTTTTGAGACTGTGATAACATGTGGTAATAACCTAGTTGAGTCGGCTCATACTGTAGATAAGATTGTCTCTGTGGCTCTGCCACTTGAATTTATTTGGATACTAGCTGTAACCGGCATGCGTTGCAATGCTTCTTTTCCTTTCTAAGTGTGTACTCCATGTGTACAGTAGTTGCTATCCGGGCGTATATGAATATCCTACCAGCAGCAATGTACTTATATAATCACAGATAGGGTATCTAGACATTCATAATCAAAGCGTACGAAATCTCTAGGAGCAAATTAGGCTAAGTTCTAATTAGTGTAGGGTTATACCGCGGTTAGTTCCGCTGTTTACGGGTTAACAGAACAAACGTCTTGTTTGCTTGAACGGCATCTACTGTTTAGGATCTGGGCACATTGCCACTACATGACGTCATCGGACATTAAGCAAGAGTGTTCGTGAAGTTGTTGATGTTGGTGTCAATGTTTTAAGCAAACAATTTGAGAAATTTATTCCTAATTTATTCCATTCCCTTGTAATGCTTACGATTGTAAAGAATACTTTAATGCAAATATTGGGCTTTACTTATAAATGTTACTTAAGCATTGATTCGTTTTTTCTTTTTTATAGGATAGGCCGGCAAATGAGTAAGTAGGTCACCTGATGGTAAGTGATCTCCACCGCTCGTTACGACCACAATAGTAGAAGAATCATATTTGCGTTGTCGACGTTAAAAGAAAGGGATAATTAGGAAGGGGAGGGGGGGATTTGCGCCTCCGGTTATCTCACTCAGCGTACGAAACGCAGTAGCAAGTCGCTACTTTACGTCGGTTTTCTGTGAGACAGTGGTAACAACCCGGTCGAGCCGGCCCATTCATGTTGTAAACAAATCTCTCTACAGCGTGGGTCTACCACTCATCTAAAAACACTCATCAAAAACTTATCTAACTCCACTGCAGTGTAACAATTATGAATGATGCCTGTTCGTAAATTTTCAGCACTATATGTCTAGAATAAAACTTCAGTTCACGAAATTCTGACCCAGCTTTCAAAACTGCTGTAATAAATATATAATTTCTTTTTTTTTAGGTCGAATATTATTTATTATTGAAGTGATAACTTCTTATGGGAGGGTGAACCGAAACGGTCCGTAACGCGAGCGGTCCATCGACCAGCCAGCGTTAGCTGACCTCCCTGGAACATCGATAATTTCAAAGTCCCAGGTGGCGTCACACAGTGACCAGTCGGCTTGGACCGGACTTTCACAGGACTTTGACAGGACTTTGACCTGACTTTGACCGGACTATGACCGGACTTTGATCGGACTTTGACAGGGCTTTGGCCGGACTTGACAGGATTTTGACCGGACTTTGACAGAACTTTGACCGGACTTTGACATGATTTTGACCGGACTTTGACAGGATTTTGACAGGACTTTGACCGGACTTTGAGCAGACTTTGACCGGACTTTAACAGAACTATGACCGGACTTCGTAACGTAACACGTTACGACGCCACTCTGTCCGGTTTCCCTTTCTCTCACGCATATGGTAGCAGTAGGCAGGCTCCTTCGCTCTCACCTTAACCCACATTAGTTTAAGTTATCACTTCTGTCGAGCGTCCTGAGACGCACACTTTTTTTTTATTTCTTTTTCACAGCCATCTCAGCGGAAAGCCGTGGTGTGTTTACATCATGCTTACATCTTTATGCAATGTATGTGCGACCATCCCATTTCCCTATACGACAACACTCAGACATTAATTTGCAGTAAAAGTGCGTTTATTTGCACGTAAGCCGTTCGTGTCGGATCACGCTATTTAAGGAATGATAGCTTACCTTAGGGTTCCTTGTAAGGAGTATCCTTAGGTTTCTTGATTGAGTTAAGATTTAAATGAATTTTAAATGATCATAATTGAAATGCAGTGAGTGGTAGAGCCACGCTGTAGACAGTTTTGTCTACAGCATGAATGGGCTGGCTCGACCGGGTCATTACCACTGTCTCACAGAAAATCGACGTAAAGTAGCGGCCTGCTGCTGCGTTTCGTACGGTGAGTGAGATATCCGGAAGCCCAAATCCCCTCCCCTTCCCAATCCCTAATTATCCCTTTCCTTTAAGTTCGGCAACGCGCCCATGGTTCTTCTGGCGGTGGGCGTACATGGGCGGTGGAGATCACTTACCATCAGGTGACCCACTTGCTCGTTTGCCGGCGTATGCTATAAAAAAAAAAAAAAATTAAGTGGTAGAGCCACGCTAGGTCTACAGCATGAATGGGCCTGCTCGACCGGGTTGTTACTACTGTCTTCCACTGAAAGTGCCATACAGTGCTTTATAATTGAAAATTCTGTGTGGTGTAGCTTCTGTTTATGGGCAGGCGTGGCGCTTACTATCAGGCGAGTGCGTTGCTCGTCTCATCATTCAATAAAATAAAACAGCAGCTCGTTAAGGTTTCGACTCTCTTATTGGCGATGCCGACAACTCCAAATGTTGGTTGTGGGTACCGAATTGGGTCTCCTTTTCACATTTATATTTCGTTGCGATTTATAAAACACACTCATATATTTATACAAAGTAAAAAAATGATTGCAAAAAAAATGGTGTTAAAACCTGCCATAGTGATCCACACGCCTTGTGTGGATCGCGTTCCATATAAGCTTGTGACATGACCTGATGGTTGATTGATGGGTGGATATAGGGGTACATCCTTGTATCTCTGTGCCTGCATTGGTCATCCGCCTATCCTGTCGCAGGCCCCTCGATTTGATTCTTCCCTCTCCGAATAGGGAAGAAGCATTTATAGAGGCTGGCATGACTCTGGTGACCATATATTAACTCATTGTTTGTCGGTGGTCACTGGTTTTTGGACACTACACTTACCATCAAGTGTAGTACAGTCATTTTGCCGTGTTCGGATAAAAAAAAATACAGAACCCAAATTCTAATAAAAATCTACCGTGAAGTGTGTTTGAACGAACGCAATAAATAGCCCTGGTAATGTTTAGGCAGATAACAGTATCTATAAAGCGTGATCTTGTTCCGATCCAAATGAAATGCCAGTGATAAACGTGTTGATACTAATCGCAACGTTGAAACGTACAAAGTGTGATGTTTAACCGACGAAAAAAGAGGTTATCAATCCGAAGCATATTTTATTGATGTGGGTATGCATTTTTGTAGCATAAGCCGGCAAGCGAGCAACTGGGTCACCTGATGGTGAGTGATCACCGCCCATGTACTCCACAATACAAGAACAATCATGGCCGCGTTAAGGATTACTAAGGGATTGGAAATAGGAGGGAAGGTGAAAAGTTATTATTTTTGAGTTATAGAGCCACAGTGTAGACATTTTTGTCTAACGAATGGGCTAGACTGGGGCGTTACCAATGTCTCACAGAAAACCGACGTAAAGTAGCGGCTTGCCGCTGCGTTTCGTACGATGAGAGAGATATTCAGTGGCGCAAATCATCCTTCTCTTCCCAATCCCTTAATTATCCCTTTCATTTAAGGTCGGCAACGCGCCCATAATTCTCATGGTATTGTACATGGATGGTGGAGGTCAAAGAAAGAAAAAAGTATTTATTGGCAGGCACTATGTGGTACATTAAGCAGCGATAGCTCAGCGGGGAGTGGTATGGACTGTCGAGACGAAAGTCGCAGGTTTGAAACCAGCCCCAAGAGCATACACCACTGACTTTTCTAAGTTACGTGTATATTAATTGTTAATTATCGCTAGCTTTAACGGTGAAGGAAACATCGTGAGGAAACCTGCATACCTGAGAACTCGAAAGATTTTTCGAAGGTATGTGAAGTCTGCCAACCCGCATTAGGCTAGCGTGGTGGTCTAAGGCCTAATCTCTCTCATTCAGTAGAGGAAGCCCGTGCCTAGCAGTGGGACGTATATAACACAATGCCAGTAAAAAAAATGTGGTACATGAATAAATGTATGTGGTTTTTTTAGTAAGTAGGTGCATACATTATACCCACTCTATCCATCAGGTGACCCACTTGTTGGACCGACCTATACAATAAAAAGTAGGTATAATCAAACAATACGAACAAGGACCATAATCATAAATATTCAGCAGTCATCAAACGAAAGCCGGCTCAATCACTTCCTTACAAAAAAGGGTCGAACACAAACTCATTACAGAAATCACGTCTCAGTGATTTGACGAATTGTGTTCCAATGTTAGAAGCCCTAATTTATACTGTTTTATAGGAGCGATAAAGAAGGGTTAGCAATAAAATGTATTCCACCCTTAATCTCTGTAATATACTCCTACGTTTTATGTAGTCTATGAAAAGGCGTTTTTGAGCGTGTCTGATAAGAAAAATAAAAATGGCACTGGTTAGGACAAATTACGCTGGAAGCTAGGCGATGCGATGCTATATTTTTTGTATATTTCTTTTTTATAGCAAACCGAGCAAGTAGGTCACTTCATGGTAAGTGATCTCCACCGCCTATGTACGCCCACAATGCCAGAAGAATCATAGGCGCGTTGCCGACCTTAAAGGGAAGGGATAACAATAGCTATCTGTGGAAACATGTAATTAGTGTATAGTTTTTGCTTGTTCCGTTTTGCTTTCTGTAATACTGTATGTTCCCTTAAAATAAATAAATAAAAATAAATAATAAAAGGGAAATAAATAATTGGGAAGGAACCTAGGACTAAGTAAGGACAACACCAGGAACGAAATGAAATCGGTTATATGAAGATAATAAAGTTACAGTTTACAAGGTGGTAGGTCCCTCGTATGCGAGAGGCCGTCTGGGTTGGTACCACCGCTTTGTCTTTTTCCGCCGCCAAGGAACAGTGTGTAAGCACTGTTGTGTTTCGGTTTGTAGGACGTTTAAGCCAGTGAAATTACTGGGCATTATGCGATTTAACATCTTATATCTCGGGGTGACGAGCGCAGTTCAGTTCCATGCAGTGCTTTGTAATTCAAAGTTCCGTGTAGTCTGGCTTCTGTTTATGGGCAGGCGTGGCGCTTACGAGCAAGAGCTTAGCTCGCCTGAGCGAGCGCCTTGCTCGTCTCGTCAATAAAATCAAATAAAAAAATAATTTCAAAAACTACCTCTACCAAGATAATGTGCTTACGTTGAGTGTATGTGATATTATAGCTTTTGCTGGTGAATGGGGCTACGTACAAAGTGCCTTGTATGAAATAAAAATGTTTCGGATTAAAATGAATGTTGGAACGGTACACGTATGCTAAGTTATTGCTCTGAAAGCTTACATTTTTATGTTATTGACGCCTTTAAAAATATTTTTGTATGAGCCATTGAGGGTCTGTCAACATTACGCGTATATGTTTACCGAGGAAAAATTGAGAAAAATTCGATGTGTATATTCGTCTTTTTTGTATAACCATGAAAATCTTTTCGTAATGATACGTTTTTAATTCTATGGAGTATAGACTCAAGACCGCCTTGGGGTAATAATTTTGCAATTAACGCATTTTCACCCCGACAAAAAGAGGGATTATAATTGGCTTCTTTATCTGTCTGTAGGTGTATTTGAGTTTTTTTTTATTTGATTGTATGATCAGACGACAAGGCGCACACAGAACTTTAAATTACAAAGCACTGCATTACACTGAACTGCGCTCGTCACCACTGGGTTTTAACTATATGACAGACTGTGGAGCATTGGGGGAGTAGTCAGCTGAGAAGCGAGCGGCTGCGGGATAGATTCCCGATTGTTGTGTGATCTATAAATATTTGTCTGGGTGTAATGGGAACACAAGTTCCTCGTAGATCCAGATAATACTTCGTAGGACTATGTGTGTGACAGTTGGATGTATATATACAGAGTGTTGGGAGCGGTTTCGCATTAAATGAAACAGCAGCTAGTACAATCCGTTATAAGTAGAATAGAATAATTTCCTAACAAATTTCATGGAAAATAAAAAAGTGTAATTTTCAAACAAAATAAATACCATAAATAGCATAACGAAACAAATCACCATTTGTAATGGTTCGATGACTGACCTGGTAAGAACGGCAACATCGCGTCGCGGCGACATCAAGTGACGTTGCACCGTCCATCGTGTCGGTGATCTGGTATTGCTTTTAATCCATTGAAATGTTACATTTGGGGTTGCGTTTCTTAGAGGAGTCAATTTTATTTTTTTGATGTGTAGGGGGGGTAAGTGTAAAGCTAAAATCAAGTTTGTGGGGTCGCCACCCTTGTCCCACGGCCGCCATCTTGAAAATAGGGGTTGAAACGGTTTTTACGATATATCTCTTAAACTATTTATCTGATAAAAAAAATTGTTAACGTTTTTTGTTGCTAATTAAATTCTCTATAACTTTGGTCCAGTAACTTTTTGTCGTAAAACTATAAATAAAAAAGTTATAAGTGAAAATGTAATAAAGAAAAAAATAAAGATGATAATTCTCTTGACAGCCTAAGATACAAACAATTCGCCAAGGCAGTGACAAAAAGTACATTTAATTTATCTTCACTTCCTCCAACACAAGACACAGCTCGCTTTCATACTTTCCGAGTCTACCATCAGGTCCAGTCGTGGCTTGGTAATAATAATGATCCTGAAGACTGGGGCTGGAAAAAATGTGGAAAATTATTGATGCCAGTGCAGAGCTCTAAACCTCCAGCACCCCCTGAGCTTCTTAAATTGATCTTTTGTAAATGCAAAGGAAACTGTGGAGCGATGTGTGGATGTCGAAAAGCAGGGCTAAAATGTTCCGCAGTGTGCTTCCATTGTTCTGGAGAACTGTGTTCTGTGTCTTGTGTTGGAGGAAGTACTTTTTGTCACTGCCTTGGCGAATTGTTTGTATCTTAGGCTGTCAAGAGAATTATCATCTTTATTTTTTTCTTTATTACATTTTCACTTATAACTTTTTTATTTATAGTTTTACGACAAAAAGTTACTGGACCAAAGTTATAGAGAATTTAATTAGCAACAAAAAACGTTAACAATTTTTTTTATCAGATAAATAGTTTAAGAGATATATCGTAAAAACCGTTTCAACCCCTATTTTCAAGATGGCGGCCGTGGGACAAGGGTGGCGAGTTTGTGGCGACCCCACAAACTTGATTTTAGCTTTACACTACACATCAAAACAATAAAATTGACTCCTCTAAGAAACGCAAGGTGAGGCCTAAAAAATGTAACATTTCAATGGAGTATTTCGCATATACAACATGGGGGCGCTTATGTCATTTTTGTGAACTACGTAAAAAGTTTTACCAATTGACACTTTTACACACTCACTATTTCACAAGACGTAATGCAGGGTTTCAAATTTTTAAGTTTTCAAAATGGCCACCATGTCTTTCGATACATAAATGGCATCTTCGCACTATGTTACTTCGAACATTATTCAAGAGAACACCTTGTTGAGCTAAATTTTTCAATTTATTGAAGGCAATAATAATACGCTCCTTCAGTTCTTCCTCACTGTTTACTTCTTTTGAGTAAACCTCATTTTTTATGCGTCCCCATAAAAAAAAATCCAAGGGCGTGAGGTCTGGGGAACGAGCCGGCCAGCGTCGGAACCCAAAACGGCCTATCCATTGCTCGCCAAACATTTCGGTGAGGCGTTCCCTGACTAGCACCCCCGAATGAGCAGGCGCTCCATCTAACTGGTACCACAATCGACAATGTGCGTCTACGGATAGTTGGTCAGTGTATTCTGACACGGGACCGGCGAGAAGATCTAAAAATTTATTTGCGTTTAGATTGCCATCGATAAATACTGGACCAATTATCTTGTCTCTGTGTATGCCTGCCCAAACATTAACAGCAAATCGGTGCTGGTGCGAAGACTCCCGACACAAATGTGGATTCTGGTGGCTCCAATATCGCAAATTTTGACGATTCCACATACCGTTACGCGTAAATGTGCTCTCGTCTGTCCACAAAATGTTAAAGACAAAATTAGAATCAGTTTCCAATTTATCCAGTAACCAGTGGCAGTATGCTTCTCGGACTGGCTTGTCCCGCGCCAACAACGCCTGAACCTTCCTGTAAACGTAGGGCCGCCGTTTATCTTTCTTCAAAATTTTATGAACAGTCGCGTGATTCACTCGAAATTGGCGGGCTGCCCTTCGTAAACTAGTCGTTGGGTTTCGATCAAAATATTGTAATATTCGTTCTTCACGTGCCACTGGTATTTCATGTGGTGCGACACCCTCTTGCAGCGGGACCAACGGTTGATTTTCCCGTATTCTTTGCAAAGCCCGTACGATTGTGCGAGAATCTGTAGGGCATCGACGATTACCGCCATATCTTTCTCTGTATGTACGCAAAGCGAGAGCAGCGTTTTGTTGGCATTCACCATAAATTAAAATCATATCAGCAAATTCCGAGGCAGTGTAATTAACTCGCGGCATTATTATAAAATAATAAACCAATAATTAATAATAATAGTTTTAAACACAAACTATTAATAGCGTCCAACTTCGCAAATAAATAAAAGTCTCTGATTACAAACAAAAAAGTCCACTAGAAAACAAACAACACAATATGCATAAGAAAACAGCGAAGCGCGGCGGCGAAACAATAAACAGATTGCAACAAAACAGATTGGAACAAGCACGCACTTCCTTACATTTTAGTTACTAATTGCAAATCGATTCTAAAATCGATTTTCAAAATAATGTATTTTACTAAAGAAAAATTCGATACGAAAGACAAACAAATACCAGAGCAGAAAAGTACTAACGCCATATCTGACATAATTTGTTGAAGCATTGAGTGCGCCTTTAAATGTTTTAAACGTATGCCTAAACCTAGGGGCTAATTAGTTTAACTGCCTAAGACTTTCTTATTTTTTAAATAATTACCAAGAAAATATTGGATTTTGTTGAGATAACGTATAACGTTTTTAGAACAAATGAAAATTCAAAATCGATTTATCGTTAATCGATTTTTGTCGTACACAATCATAATCAAATCTCTATGTCAAACAGAGCCTCTCCCTATTAAAAAAGATGTTGCTGGAATGTACGCAAATAATTCTATTGGCTCATTTGAAATTGACCAATGGGGTCGTTGTAATATTTTTTATTGCCGGTGTAGTAAAAGTTCTTGAATTAATTGGGAAATATCCCGATTTTTGCCAACGTCTCCCGAAACACTGATTTTCGGTTGCTTAATAGTTCATTACTATTTTTATTTCAATGCATATTTAACAATCTGGTATGCGTATCTTTTATTATTAATTAGCAGCTATTTTATTATCACACTTTAAATACACTATTTTGGTAGAAATTACTGGTTTCACCTGATTTCCAGATTTTTCCCTTATAGGCACTGTTACCGGTTATTAAAATGTAATTCTTGCAACACTGTTTACTGCATATTATTAGTACTTTAAAATCGGTCATTAGATTAACAATATTTGTCTTTATTTTGCCTCTTGAACATTTTCGGAATTGTTTTGAGAATTAAGTGTGTGAAGGGTGTGAACATGTGTATCGAAATTAGAAACTTTTGCAATGTCTTGTTCATTCGAAAACTAGAAAATGTTTTGCTTCGGCAATTAATGGCTAATGTATGTTTTCAGTGAAGTTATTAAATATTGAAGTCACTACGTTATCTTTATAAAAAGACAAAAATGTGGAAGCGATTCCAAAAATATCCAACAATGTGTCTTAAACTAGAAAAACTTTTGCCCGGCAATAAACGACTAGTATTGCGTATTTTCAGTGAAGTTATTAAATAGTGAGGATACTATGATTTCTTTATAAAAATACAAAATAATGTGAAGTGATTTCAAACATAATAACAATGTTATGTTACTTTGGCAACACTCTGACTAACCAATTTGCTCGTACAAAAATATTTGTTTAAACGTTTTAAATGCTGAAATAACCGAAAAGTTTATTAAAAACATATTCTACGTGATAATTCAAACTATTTGTAAAATTTTAATCAATATTTATGGCTTATTTGTATATAAACATATTTTTCTTACATATATTTTTATGACAACGACATCTAATGTCAAAAGCAAAATTATACGAAGCAGCAAAATGGAAATAAAATGAGGACACGCGCCAGAGCAACACTAAGCGCACGCCCAACACCACTCTCCAGCTCGTCGAGCTCCACGTCGTGGGCATCAGCCTCGGAAGCACCCGAGGTACCGCCGGACATCGACGTGTTGAGCCAACGCGACGAGCTGCAATCGCCCCCGCCGCCACGAAGACCTGCGCGACGAAGAGGGCGACAACCCCCTCCTCCGGTCGGTTTGGGACCTGTGGGGCCATGTGTCCCGCCTTCGGCCCCCGCTGCCGGTGGAGTAGTGCGCCGCATGAGATGGACACAAAATATTAATGAGAATGTCATGCGGGCCTACTTTGGGGCAACAGAGGGGGGAACCAACCTCACGGCGTATCGTTCTAAAATGCTTGCTCTGTTTCAGGTCTTTGAACCAACGATCGAAGTATCAGCTCAACGATTGTCGGATCAAGTGCGGTACATCCAACGGCGTAAGTTGTTGGATGATGCAGTACTTGAACGTTTGCGCGCAGATTTACACATTGTCCATGATGTTATACCTGTTCCAAACTTACGAACAACGAATATGCCACCTACACCTGCAACCGAAAATGAATTGGTGGACAACTTGGACAATACAGTAAGTCGCCATGATATACAGCGTTTGAGAGGGGCTTTGGAGAGTGTGATTTCGGAATTCAAATCTGTTTCCGCATCCTGTAGACTGCGTGTACCGCGTTTGCCAACTCATAAACGAAATTTGGCACTGATGGGAGCACTGGACTCCATATTACCTAGTTACATGGAGTCTAGTCGGGATCTTGTTGATACACATTCGATCCTATACTGTGCGGCCGTCGCAGCATGTCGTGTGGCGAATGTGAATTTTCCAAATGAACATAGAGCCGCACGGGATGCTGTGACTAAACCTGCTTGGCAGTGTAGGATCGAGGACCGTATCAACAGGGCTCGAACTCTCATCGGCAAGCTAATCTGCTTCAGGGAAGGCAACAATCGGCCAAAAGTCATGCGTTTTGTGTCACAGGCCTTTGCTGGGTGCAACGTTAGACCTCAGGATTATAGGCTCTGTGTCACAGAACGTATAGACTTCCTGAAGCAGAAAGTTTATGCGTGGGCAAACCGGATTCGTCGCTATAGGAGGCGATGGGATAGATTCCAACAGAATCGCACTTTCCAAAGCGACCAAAAGAGGGTTTATAGGTGCTGGGAGCAATCCCAACAGGGTGTGGGTGATGGGCGGCCGCCGGATGCGCGTGATATGCGTGCATATTGGGCAAATATCTGGTCGTCGCCAGTCACCCATACCGAGGGCGCCTGGTTTGGTGTTGTGGAGCGGGAGTGCGATACATTACCAACTATGGAGGCCATTTCAATCAGCCCAAATGATGTTCTGGCTGCAATCCGTCCAACCCAAAATTGGAAGTCTCCTGGCCCGGACGGTTTGCATAATTTTTGGTTGAAATGGCTTCCAAGTTCGCATGCTCGTTTGGCCACACAATTCCAGGACGCTCTTGAGTGTGGATCTCTCCCAGCATTTATGACAACAGGTGTCACACACCTCCTCTTTAAGTCTGGTAGTACCACGGACCCAAAAAATTATAGACCAATTACCTGTTTACCCACAATTTACAAACTTTTCACCTCTATTTTAAGATCAAAAATTGAAATTCATATCCATAATAATAATATCTTGTTTCCTGGTCAAACAGGTTGCAAAGCTGGGTCACGTGGTACGAAGGAACTCCTTCTCATAGACATGTCCATTTGTCAGCAGGTTCGTCGTAGTCGGAGGAACTTATCGGCTGCCTGGATTGGCTATAAAAAGGCATATGATTCGGTGCCCCATACTTGGCTCATGAGAGTGCTGGATTTGTATAAGGTTGATACAAATCTATGCACCTTTCTTGGGACATGTATGGGGCAGTGGACCACTGTCTTAAAACATCCAGGTGGTGCGGCTCCTTCTGATTGCGATGAGCCAATTAAGATTGAGCGGGGTATATTCCAGGGTGACAGTCTGAGTCCCTTGTGGTTTTGCCTGGCCCTGAATCCTCTCAGCACTTTGTTGTTAGATTCGGGGTTAGGATACCGTCTTCGTAGAGGGAGCAAGCCCATATCCCACTTGCTCTACATGGATGATCTCAAGTTATTTGCACCAAAAAAAACTGATTTGATTGAGTTGCTGAAAATAACTAAAAGTTTTAGCGACTCAATCAATATGGAGTTTGGTGTAGATAAATGTGCGGTCATTCATGTGGGCCGAGGTGAGGTTATAGTCTCTGATGATATCCACCTTTCAGAGACTGTACGGCTTCGATCCCTCTCTGAGACGGAGACCTATAAATATTTGGGTATGTCCGAAGCGTTAGGTATAATGGGTGCAGACGTAAAACAATCGGTGAAGGATCGTTTCTTTGGCCGTCTGACAAAAGTACTTAACAGTTTTTTGTCAGGTGGTAACAAAATTCGTGCTTTTAACGGTTGGGTTATGCCTGTACTCATGTATTCCTTCGGCATACTCAAATGGACTCAGACCGAATTAGATGCCCTGGATCGGAAGGTCCGAACCCAATTGACGGCGCACCGTATGCACCATCCACGATCGTCTGTGATGAGATTGTATATCCCGCGGAAATGTGGGGGTCGAGGCTTACTTAATGCTAAGGACCTGCATAACCGCGAGATATGCAATCTCAGGGATTATTTCCTTCACAGCGGAGTGGATGTGCATAGAGATGTGGCCGCAATGGATAAAGGTTTTACTCCGCTCTCTCTGGCAAATGAGAACTGGCGGGTCCCTATGGTACTGAGTACTGGTGAACGCAGGGAGGTATGGAAGAGCAAGGCACTCCATGGGCGTTTCTATCAAGCCCTAAATGGGCCCGATGTGGACCAACTGGCTTCTGTATCTTGGCTACGTTTCGGTGATCTTTTCGGGGAAACTGAGGGTTTTGTCTTTGCAATTATGGACGAAGTTATCAAGACGAACAACTACAGAAAATATATCCTGAAGGATGGTACGGTCGACATTTGTCGGGCATGCCACCGTCCCGGAGAGTCAATCAGGCATATTATTTCGGGTTGTTCGTATCTTGCTAACGGCGAGTACTTGCATAGACATAACTTAGTAGCCAAGATCATACACCAACAACTTGCTCTTCAATATCACCTTGTGATCACTGAGGTACCATATTATCAATATGTCCCCCAACCGGTTCTCGAAAATGGACATGCAACGCTGTATTGGGATCGATCTATCATCACGGACAGGACTATTGTTGCCAATAAGCCTGATATTGTGGTGATAGATCGATTAGCGCGCCGGGCAATACTTGTCGATGTCACCATTCCGCATGACGAAAACCTCGTGAAAGCAGAAAAAGACAAACTGTCCAAATATTTAGACCTGGCACACGAGGTTGCTGACATGTGGGATGTGGACTCGACAATTATTGTTCCGATAGTCGTTACTGCTAATGGGTTGATACCAAAGAGCTTTGACCAACACCTTCAAAGGCTCTCGATTGGTCGTTGGGTCAAGGGCCAGATTCAGAAAGCAGTGTTATTGGACACGGCACGCATTGTGAGGAGGTTCCTCACACTGGGGTCCTAACCACCGGTGGCTTGGGTCCTAGGCCTCGCCACTGGAGGGTGATATTTTTTATATTTTTAAATGTTTTATTTTTTAAAAATCCTATATTTAAAAATGTAAAAATAACCTTTTGGAATAAAGAGTACTGTACATGTTACTCAGTCTAATTCGTATCAGCCCGGCCTCGTCCCGCCGATTCTTATAAGGTAAGGGTTTCGTTTCTAACTTTTATTATAAATGTTTCCAATATGTTTGGAACATTACTTATTATGGGAAGGCACATAATTTTTATGGGATCTTAAAAATAATGAAATTAGTTTTCAATCAGAAAATTATTTTGATTCTTTTGTTTACTCCGTGAAACATCAGCTGTGCGCGCCATTTTTATTCATTACGTAGTACGTGTGTGAAAGAGAAAGAGTTACAAATGAACTGAAATGAACTATCGGTATCACTGATAACAGATTTTGGAGCGGCAACGCGGCTAGATAAATCATACAGCGTGTTTAAACGTTACGAAATCGAAAAATGAGCCTGTGGCTAAACTATTGATCCAATTGAATTGATTTTTGGTAGACAGTCTAGTAATGTTAGATACTACATTTGGTTAAAAGGATCGGCTCACGGTCTTAACCACCCGGTATATATTTTTTATAATGTGGGAAAATTTGTTCAGGCCTTCACATTAATTTGTTTTATATATTATGTAATATATGTATTATATTGTATTTAAGTATATTTTATTATATTTAGTATTATTGTATTTTTTTTTTATTTATGGTATTTTAATGTTTTAATACTTCTACAATATGTATTCTTCTTTTTTGCACCTACTTTGTTCATCTCTGCACTACCCTAAGGTTGACTGGGAGAGAATGCCTTTGGCATTAAGTCCGCCTTTATACAGTTTGTATATAAAGTGTAAAATAAAATAAAATAAAATAAAGGTTTCAGATATTTTTCTAGTCAAGACGAGGGCCTTATACCGATTTGGTTATAATATAAGAGATTATCTTTTCCGCCGATATCGGGTTCATGTCGTTATTGGCTATAATAAAAGCGAGTTTTTTGTGAGTGGTAGAGCAACGCTGTAGACAGTTTTGTCTACAGCATGAATGGGCTGGCTCGACCGGGTCGTTACCACTGTCTCACAGAAAACCGACGTAAAGTAACGGCTTGCTGCTGCGTTTCGTACGGTGAGTGAGATATCCGGAAGCCCAAGTCCCCTTCCTTTCCCAATCCCTAATTATCCCTTTCCTTTAGGGTCGGCAACGCGCCCATGATTATTCTGGTCGTGGGCGTACATGGGCGGTGGAGATCACTTACCATCAGGTGACCCACTTGCTCGTTTGCCGATAAAAAAAAAAGAATATACAGAGAATATACCACTCATATTTTACAAATTTCCGTAGACATTTCTTACAAAATTTAACTGAATAGCGCAATCACTGAAGAAATTTACTTGGCATGTAAAATTATTTTTCGTGGAAAGCGGTAGACCTATTCAGTTAAGAATCTTGAGATTGAAATTATATTTTATTTTTCGCGCCAATGATTCTTTGCGTCTGCGGCAATTATAGTGCTTACAATTCATATTTCCATGAATATCTAATTTAACAAATATGTGAAACGTTACTTGTACTGCATAACTTCGAGAGGAATTTAAAGGACCAACAAGGCAATTGAAAGTTATCTATACTTATAAAATAACATATTGTCCTGACTGACTGACTGATTCATCATCGCCGGGCGCAAACTATCAAGGCTACAAGCATGAAATTCGGACTGTATATTCATTTTGTTATGTAGGCACCCACTAAGGAAGGATTTTAGAAAATTCCAACCTAAAGGGGTCCAAATAGGGGATGATAAAATGTATGAAAGTCCGTCATTTTGAAGGTTACATAAACAATATTTTGTATTTCGGTTATTGACGTAAAACAAATAAATACGTGTTTCAAGAATTTTGGAAATTTTATTTAATAAGGCATGAAAAGGGGGTGAAAGTAAGTAAGTCTCACAAAGCCCAGTAATTTCACTGGCTTCAATGTCCTTCAAACCGAAACACACCAGTGCTTACATACTGTTGCTTAGCGGCAGAAATAATTAATTATTGTTAGTAAGCAAATCTATCATTAAACAGAATATTGGGTTCGGGCATTAGTCATAGAGAAAATCATCCGTTTATCGATCATCGTCTTTTCTTTGCCACGATACACTCTCAATGTGCTTACCAAACGCTACCTTCATCATCAATCATTATAAATCACTCATGGTACATTCACTAACAAGATTGATAGTCTAATTTATCGGGTCATCTTAATTGACCCCCTTTAGTGATGCGAATCAATCACTTATAAAAACAAGCGGATCCCAAGGGCTCTTACTAAGGCTTTCCTCAAGATTGGAATCTTCACTTATTATTTTGAGATTATATTCAGTAATAGCGCTTATGTTGGTAGGTCAAATTATTTTGTTAGTAAATTGTTTATTAAATTAGCTTATTGATGTTGTATATAATATAAAGGTACTTGAAATCTTGATTAAATAATGCTTTTCATTTTGTCTAAATAAAAATTTTCCTCACTATCTTTAAGTGTATAATATATAAGTACATGATAAGGTCCGTTACAAGGTGGTAGCTCGCTCGTATGTGAGAGGCCGTCTGGGTTGGTAACTCCGCTTTATCTTTTTCTGCCGCCAAGCAACAGTGTTTAAGCACTGTTGTGTTTCGGTATGAAGGAAATTGAAGCCAGTGATATAACTGGTCATTGTTAGACTTAACATCTTATGCCTCAGGGTTACGACCGCAGTTCAGTGTCATGCAGTGCTTAATTAATTAAATAATTAAAATTAATTCAAAGTACTGTGTGGCGTTGCTTCTGTTTATAGGCAAGCGTGGCACTTACCATCAGGCGAGCGTCTTGCTCGTCATTCAATCCAATATAAAAACGAAAATATTTAGTTCTTTAAAAAAAATTAAGTGTTAACTACTTTAAGGACTACTACTACTTTAATGACGTAAGAACTGATTCGCAGGCTGTATCTAGTTACATTCTATGTTATACCATACTTTAAGGATTACACATTAAGGCACTTAAGTCTAAAAAGCTTACGTTCGCAATCAGCGTTTGCCACTCGGTTTAAAATAAAAATATTTCACAGATTACATAGCATTACATAACAGTCTGTAACACTTAGGACTTGAATTAGAGGGTTTTAAATAAAAATCCGAGTTTGCAGTGTTTCTAGCTTAGTTTTTTTTTAATGTAACGACACTGTTACTACAGTGGAATCCTAACATATTTTTGAATGTCGAGATTGAGTACTATAGGGATGGCCCTCCGTCGGTAGAAGAAACACCACACAAAACTTTGAATTACAAGGCACTGTATGGCACTGAACTGCGCTCGTCACCCCGAGACATAAGATGTTAAGCTCATAATACCCAGTACTTTCACTGGCTTCAATGTCCTTCAAACTGAAACGGAACAGTGCTTACACACTGTTGTTTTCGGCACAAATAGATAAAGCGGTGGTACCAACCCAGACGGCCTATCGCATACGAGAGACCTACCACCTTGTATATTCTTGTATTTCGGCTTCTGTTCAAATAATCTAAATTAAGTTATTTGCTTATCAACAAATCACTAAATTGAAGGCACTTTATACGATGCATAACCTCATTCAAATAAGATGAAAATAATTCTAGGTCAAACTAAAAGCGAGTACTTTACTTATTTTTTTTTCTGAAAATTTTCTCGCCTGTAACAGATACGCATCTGTCTGGTAGTGCTTTCCGAAATAACTTGAGATTAAAGTCTGGCTGCGGATGCTGGCAACAAAGCTGGGCCTTTTTAATCAAAGCTTGGAGGGATAGTGAGGTATTGTGTCTTTGAAATTAGATCCCCTTAGCTAATACATCTTTGTTTTGAAGCCTAACTGGTAAATGAGATTTATAAAGTTACTTTTGTAAAGGATTGAGAGGTTACTCTTTTGCCTGCAATTATAATATGTAACGCTTTGTATAAGTTTTATTTTGCCTACAATTAGTGCATATTTAACGCTTTGTGTAAGTTTTAATAACTTGCTGTTTTTAGTTTTTTTTTATCATTTTTACCTGGGCACGGCAAAGTGACTGAACTGAACCTGATGGTAAATGCAGTGGAGTCCAAAAAACTAGCGACTACAGACAAACAATGAGTTAATCGGTGGTCACCAGAATCATGCCGGCCTGTATAAATGCTTCTTCATACTCTAAAGAGGGAAGACACAAATAGAGAGGCCTGCGACAGATAGGCAGATGACCGATGCAGGCATAGTAATATAAGGATGTACCCCTATACCCGCCCTAACCAACCATCATGTCATGTCGCAAGCCCCTCAGGAGAACCAGATATACACTGGCTGATCCTGGAATGCGATCCACACAGTGTTGCAGGTTTTAACACCATGTTTACGATGGTCGCTATCCAGGCGAACATGAATCCTACCTAACAGTTGATTAATTAATCAAACCGCTTCAAAAACTTCAAGCCATTTAATATGAATAAAAACTGCATACAAAAGGCCACAATATAAACCCGGAACCCCATCCAAAACTACATTTCATACAACGAGATTGTTTTTACGGGCCAGGGTCGCCATTGCTACGGCTATTACGCCAATACAAAGTAATATTTACTCTAGTTATGTAATTGCATGTAGCATGCATGTTTAAGCAGAATCGCAGTATATTTTCATATTTATTTACTCTAATGTGTTAAATAAAGGCTTTTTAACAAAAATAAAAACTTACCAACAAAACAAAAAAATTAAAATAAACAATTTTTAGTAGATGTTTTCATAATTGACCATTAAATTGAAATAGTAGAGACTCAAAATTGCTTATTTATTGTTAAAGTTTTAGTATTTTTATGAGTATGTTTTATATTTATTTAAATGATTAAAAATAATATATTTTTAGTGAAAGAATCATCAAATATGGGTATATAGATAAATATTAATCTTGCAACCCCGATTTTAATTTCATATGGCAACCCTACTATGGCTTCTAATTAATGTTAAGTTACCGGTAAATGCGCGTACAGGGGACGAACTTTCCCATATAACTTTATCTAAAGTTTGGATACCTGATTCACAATATTCGAACAATCACGTTGAAGTTGCAAGTTTCGAGACATTTCGTGTTAAGAATTTCGATAATGAGGAATATTACGTTTTTAATATTTTATCGGGGCCATATTGATTCTAAATAAATTAATGTAGATTTTAATTTTTTTGCTATAATTAATAAATATATTGTATTAAGGGAGCATAAGAAAAACAATTTTATGTACGTCTAAAAGGAAAAACAATTAATATGTAATAGAGATAAGCATTCAAGACGTGTTTCGACGCTTATAATATGACTAGCTTTTGTTGCCAATATTTGTGGATAACACAAACATTCGTTGCGATGCAAAAATCGAACCCACAGCCTCTCACTTCGCAACCGGCTACAGGCCCGCTGCGCTAGGAGGCGCTAATTATAATATGATAGACTAACAAATTCCTATTAAAGAGGTACTTGTTTTCCAAATCTCTATAAAATGACATAATTGCAGCAAAATTGACTTTCAAATGTATCTCGAAGCAATACCATTTTGATATTAAAGCGACCCATTGAATTTAATATTGTAAATCTCGTCTGTGCGTGTCGTAAAGAAAAAAATAAAGATAACTGGAAAGTGGATTTCCAGAAAACAGTGATGAAATTCGACTCGTAAAATGAATAGACTTGCGGTTTTATATAGTCGTAAAATTCTTGGGTCTGCCCACACCCTGGCTTGTGGGTATGAATATAGTCAAAGTCAAAGAGAGAACATAAAACATAATTTTCGATGTTGAATGACGGGTTCGTAAAGTGGTTAGCGAAGTTTGTAGACTGCCAAAATAAACATTAAAACTGTGTGATACATGAATTTCATCATCATTAGAATTGCTTGTTTGGAAATTGGAATATTAACAGATTTGTATTTTTTGTATCCTGGCACAGCAAAGTGATCGTCACTACACTTGATCGTCAGCGCAGTGTGGTCCAAAAAAACCAGTGACCACCGACAACAATGAATTTATCGGTGGTCACTAGAATCATTCTGGCCTGTAGAAATGCTTCTCCACACTCCGAGTAGGGAAGAAGCAAATCGAGGGGCCTGCGACAGGACAGACAAATGACCGATACAGGCATAGATGCGCCCCAACCAACCATCAAGTCTTGACGAGAACCGGATATACACTGGCTGGTCCTGGAACGCGATCCACACAAGGCGAGTGGATCACTATGGCAGGTTTTAACACCATGTATACGGTGGTCACTATCCGGGTGGATATGAATATCCTACCACCAGCTTTGTGTTTTCTTTTAAGTTTTAAGCCAAGTGGCGGTCGCCCGGCGGAGTGATGTAGAGTGTCGAGACGTAAGTTGCGGTTTCTCGGAGTATTTGAAGCAACGTGTGTATTCATTATTAACTAATATGTTAAACAATTGAAAAGCCTCCGCCATGGTATTGCTTCGTCTGTCTGTACGTGGAGAGATTAAAGGGAAAGGACGCTTAAGGAATAGGGTAGGGGAGGTGGGATTTCGGATAAACCGACTTCAAAAAATAACACTGAAAAGTCAAAAATAACAATTTCTATACGTCTCTTTAGAGTCGGTGCAATTTTAGTTGCCCCGCAGCAACACGGGCGTTTTTTTTTGTTAAAACTTATTTTATTTTACAATTTTAAGTACAGCTATGGTATGTAATTTTTATAGGAAACTAGCTGTCCCGCGCGGCTCCGCCCGCGTGATCTGTATTTTCCGGGATAAAAGTAGCCTAACAGTGGCGCCATCTGTCAGCAATATGTCACGCACCGACGCCATCTACTTAAAATATTGGTTTGTAGTACATGCTATGTATCAGAGATGGCGCTGTATTTAAAAAATGATTTTCCCTATTTTCCCGCTTTTTTATTGAAATTTTTCCTAGATTTTCGTTGCTATAAACCTCACGGAGCCCGAGACCTTTCCAACGAATGCAAAACCGTGGAAATCGGTTCGTGCGTTCTGGAGTTATATCGTCAGGAAGGAAAACCCGACTTATTTTTATATAATAGATATTATAAAATCTTTTTATATAGAGATTAATACGGGTATTGGACATTCCGGTGCTATTCTAATACGTGACTGAACGTAGGCCAAATCCTCTAAAGTTATTCAAATGAGCAGAGCCACGGAGTTCTGAATAAATGCATATTGAATATGTTTACGTACGCCCAAAACTGGATATATACCATACTTCTATATTTAAATTCACTCCTGCAATTTACATATTATTGGCCACAGTTCCGATATCTGTTTCTCTGTTTAAATACTATTGTCGCGACGGCTTTTGTCGTTGATTCTATAATAGTTTGAGACTAGTTTATAAGAGTGAGTTTTCTAAGTAAGTAAGCAGCTATACCTCAGTAGGGCGTGGTATTGACTGCTGAGACGAAAGCCGTAGGTTTAATGCCAGCCTCAAAAACATGCACCAGTGGATTTTCTAAGTTATGTGTTGATTAAATTTTAATTTCGAAGGTATGTGAAGTCTGCCACCCCACATTGTGCTAATGTGGTGGACTAAAGACTAACCTCTCATTCAGTAGAAGAGGCCCGTAACTAGTAGTGGCACATATATAATACAGGGCTTAATTCGCCTAACAAACGTAACCTAAGCAAATGCTACCAAATAAAATATTACACACTCAGATAAAAAAGTCACACTCGGACTTATATTATTCCGAAAGAAAGATTTTTTTACAGAGAAACCTGTTTTATACGTTACTAACTACTGGAATTAAGCCGGCTTAACGCTAGGCAGAAAGAAAGAAAGAACCTGTTTTGTACATTATCGATACAATTTAAACGGACATCGTGTAATAGGCCCATTAGTTGTTACTGCTATTGCCTAGACTCTTAATTATCTCCATATCTAACAAATCATACAATTATGACGCAATCATTTTCGCCAATTTTTCATCCTTTGTTCACGTCCCGGCGTAATTTACGCCCTTTCTTCCAATATTTATTTAAGCAATTCGATTCGTTATTCTTTTTGGGTGTACGAATAACCGAACTAGTGATGTGAATAACCGAACACATGATGATATCGGTATTCTGACACATTTATTTTATTATTTTTTGTCGTTTTAAATTTTTTCGTTATTAAATTTTTATCTTACTATATTTTTAGTGAAAGAGTCAAAAAAACGATTCACTGATGTAGAAGTTTTTGTTATTCATCCCCAATCTCATGTGCTTAGGGGTGATTTTTTTCTTCAAATTTTAATGAAACTACACCCAAAGTAATCTTATACGAAAATAA